>CP126890.1:265465000-266756250 GCA_030440675.1 Furcifer pardalis
TGACGTCCGTGACGTCATGGCGTGGTAGTAGAATTTTTGTCATCCCATCACTGGTATGTCAAGTAAAAAACATACAAGCTTAGATAGGAAACATTACTCTTTTTAAAAGCAACTCCTAGAATTCTTAGTGGCTAAATCTACAGTATTCCAGGGTTATAGTCTACAAAAGTAACTTTTCCCATCTCTCTCACTTTGCATAGGACTGCAACACTAAGTTAGTTTTAGTTTCCAGAAGGCCCAGTCCAACCTAGCTGCTTCATTTAACTTCTCATTTAGCTTCCACTTTCTGTACCTTGCCTTGGATATGTTGGAGTTGTTATTCAGCAAGGAGTCAGCGCTTTGGTAGATGTCTCTGTGATAACATTTCTCACATGCAAATGGACCTGGGAAATCATTTGGATATAACATCACCTTCTGGCTGAGCAGACCATGGCATGTACCCAGCATCATTAGTCCAGCATCATTCAGTACTGTATAGTGAGTCAGTACTAAAGAACTATAAAAACTAACAATTCTCTTGCACCAAGTACCTTTCTTCTTGAAACATCTCTACTTGCTTTGCTTTTTTAAAAATAATGACTGTTAGTACCTTCAAATTCTCTTTGGTTCCCATGAGACCTCTATGAAGGCTGCAGCTTGTTTCATGGTAGCATAGCTGCTACACTACTGGAATCAAACTCAGTTGTATATAGCCTGGATTCTAGTATTTGTGAGACCAGTCAGGATTTGTAATACTGTACTTCCTTGAATGGCCTTTCACAACTATATTACTTGAAAGACAATATGGTTTGATGTCACTGAGATTTTTCTTTCCTTTTCAAAACAGTCAGAGAATTCCCCAAAGACATTACCTCAAGGAGAGCTTTTAGGTCTGAGGAAGAAATTAAAAGATAATTTGAAACACATTGGAAAGACATTTTTTAAAAAAATTCCTCAGAGAACATACATTGACTGAGGAAGATTTATTCACAAAATATTTTCTCCATATATTCCAAAGGACCAATCTCTCGCTACAACCTTTGCTAGATGAAAAACTTGAAATGCCCTACAAGCAGATGTCCACTCACAGTGGAAACGTATTCACAAAGAAAAGAAAAGATGAGAAAATAAAAGGGGGGAAAGGAAAAATAGACCTTACTGTTTTCACATCTATAAAACACAACATGTTTTTGCAAGGTACGGAAAGTTAAAAATGGAATGGAGCCAAACTGTGTGCAAAAATGCTCTAAATTCATTACTCTCAATTAAAATGAATGAGTGTAAGGATTGCTCCCAAGTACATCAATCAGAGAAAGTACTTATGGCAGTAAAGCAAGAGATGAGGTGTACACACTGAGGAATTGATTTGTATATTAGTAAAATGCATGCAAAACAATCTGTGTAATAGCTTTGTCAATTTACTACTTACTTTGCATGTGAGTGTATAGAAATCATGACCCCAACACTCATCAAACCAGAAATGGTGTTAAAAATGCTAATCTTATTGATGAACATGAATAAAATAATGTATGGGAAAATGAAATCTGAAGGTGCCACTTATGATTGTCACTAAGTTGTGTTGCCACCTTATAAAATTTGGGGAACTAAATATAAGGACAGCATACCCATGTTATCGCACTATCATAGGACTTGTTCCCCCTTCCAGAGAACTACATCCATTCAGGAAACTCACATAAACCTTTGTGCTGTTTCAGAGTACCTATGGTCCTGCTCCTGGCCAGAGAAATCTATGATAGGTTTCAGTCACTAACTGTTAATGCTTACAACCAGCCAGATCAGGTAGGACATGTCATATGTACAGTTGTACCTCGCTTAAAGAGCACAATGTGTTCCACATGATTGCTCTTTAAGCAAGTTTGCTCTTTAAGCAAAACACCATTGTAAATTACCAATTGTGACTTCTGGTGGTGGGGGGATTGTGAACCCCCATTTATTTGTTAAGTGAGTTTTTGGTTGGTTTTATTTGTTAAGTGAAGTGAACATTCAGAGAAAATTCTGATCTTTAAGCAAGTTACTCTCTAAGTGAGGCGCTCTTTATGCAAAGTTTGACTGTATCTTGGTTAGCAATAGGTAGCATTGCCAATAAAGAAATAAAGGAACTGGAAATTGCCCACCAGCTTATGCTCTATATCAGAGGTTCTCAAGGTTATTTATTATTTAATCACACTTTTATGCCGCCCTCCTCAAAAAGACCCAGGGTGGAGTTTTTGGTGCCACGGACTGGACCACTCATTCTCGGACAGCTGAGTGGGTCAGACACAATGGCGGTGGGCACTTTTGCACATGCACGGGTGTATTTGAACATGTGCGGGTGCATCCGCTTCTGCTTCTGGGGTCATCACCATGGACTGGATGGAGTGGCACTGGGGACCAGGGCCAGCCCATGAGCCATAGTTTGCAAACCCCTGCTCTATATAATAAGTACAACATCTTATGTTTCAAAATAGCTTTTATTTAAAAGAAAAATAGCTTCAAAGTTCAGAATTACTAAAAAGCAGGATAAAACAAAAAAGGCACATCCAGCTATATTTTCTGGCCTAGTCTAGCCAAGAACATATTTGACTACATCTTTCAAGTATAAGCATGCTTCTTCCTTTTTTTTTACAGATAAGCACATATGGCCATAGCAATCATAATCACGGCACTTCTTCACATTCCAATATAACAAAAACTATTTTTCACCTCTCATCCCACCTCTTCCTGGATATTAACCATGGAACAGAACCCTTCTGTTGACATATTCCATTCAGAGCAATAGAGGACGGCCTCAATACAAGAGCCATAACATGTGTACTGACCTCAGTCTGTCATCCTGCTGGCTTACTGGTGGTGATGAAAAATTTTCCTCCAGCTCAATTAATTGAGGGGTTAATTGAAGGATATTTGTAACTGATGTATATATTTGTTGTGTGGTTTATTTTTAGCAGAAGTCAGAGGCATAAGAGAGACTTAGCTGTCTAGCAACGAGTGAGAAATACATGATGCCTCCTGTGTAAGGGCATAATGAAGACATTTAGTCATTAGAAGACTTAATTATTGTTGCCCATATTCATATAATGGTTCCCTAGATGATACTGTTACTGTCTCTAGTAAAAACATTGCTATGCTGTCAAAGCAAGAGACAGTTAATTATCTGGATGTCAGTTCTATGGTGAGCCTATTGGCTTAGCCAAATGGCTCTTATTTCAAGGATCAGCCACTTTTTGCAGCCCAGATGTGCAGAGGGCTTTGTGCCACATAGCCAGTAGTCATCATCATGCCATGCTTCAATAATGAGTTTTTACAGAGACTGGAAACCATGCAGACTGGGGAATTCTGGGAATTGTAGTGCAAAAACGTTTTCTATCTTTGCTTTCTGTCCAAATTAATTGCCTTCAAACGTAGCCTGGAGACATCACCCTTTTTCATTATTACTCTCAAAACTCCCTTTTTAAGGCATTTGATTGGATTATTTGCCTAAATTGAAATTATTCATTTCCTTCTAACTAAATGGTGATTTCTCTCATTCGCAAAGGCAACTTCCAGTTTTCATAATGACTGAACATTTATGTGTGTGTGGAGGGAGAGCGTTTTTTGTTCTCACTTTTCAATCTCTCTGTTTTGCATTTCAGCATAGAGGGTTGGATTAATTGTCCTGAAGAAAAAGAATGCATACCAAACCAATGCATTCACGTTTATTTTATTTAAGATTCAATGTAAAGCAAAGGGAAAGAAAAAATAAAGCTGAAAACCAAATTGGGTGGTGGTGGCTTCCTCTTTTCATGTTCATATCCCCCCCCCCCTATTTCCCAGAAAAGCAGACATACCACCATCCACTTATGGTAGACATTGATTATGACCAGTGGTGGGCAGCCAAATTTTTTACTACCACACTGTGGGCGGGGCCAACATCATGGGCAGAGCCAACATCATGATGTTGTGATGTCATGGGCATAGCCAACGTCATGATGTAATGGGAGGAGCCGACATCATGATATTGTGGGCGGAGCCAAAGTAAAAATAAAATAAAATAAAATAAAGAATCAGTATACATAAAAATAAAATAAAAACACACTACATAAAATACCCCCCACACCCAAAACACAAAGAAAACAAACCCCAGCCCTTTGCTAGGGTCGGGGACTCGGGGAACAGCAGGTTGGTGGCGGCAGCATGGTGGTGCGGTGGTGCGGTGGTGCGGTGGCACAGCCTAGCCTGGCCTGACCTGCCCTAGCCAGGCCTGGTGGTGCTGCCATGGGAGCAGCATTGGCAGTCAGCAGTGAAGGAAAGGCTGCCACCACCACTGCTGCTCAAAGGACGCCACTGTGCCCTTTCCAGGCAGCTGAAAATGGCTGCTTGGTAGTGCGCATGCATCAAAATACTTTTGATGCATGCACACTCCTATTTTTCAGTGCACATACATCAAATGGTGTTTTGACACATGCGCACTTCTGAGCAGCCATTTTGGGCTGCCCAGAAAAGGAATCCAGAGGGCAGCCAGTTTACTATCCCCTCCCAGCGAACCCCTCTGGATTTCCGCTACCGGTTCGGCCAAACCGGTCCAAACCGGTAGCAGCCCACCACTGATTATCATCATCTATATAGCAATAGCAAGTCAATATCCAGCTAGTTGGAGCTATAGTCAAACCACACACTAAATCAAAATGAGCTGAACCAATCAGATGATATATTTGGAATCATTCAATCAATGACAACCCAGTGTCAGTGAGAAAATTATCCTCTTGCTTACTCACCATTTTCATTGATCTTGTAACTGTGAGGTAGCTTCTGACTGGTTCAGCTTTCTACTACTCAGACTTGAGGAATTACTTTAATTTAAGCAGACATGTGGCTAATAGTCTGCGTAGCTTTTTGCTAGCAAATAGAGGAGGCAGTCAGTATTCTGCTACCATCACTACCATTGCTGCTGACATATTATTATCAATTTGGATTCAGTGGCTGGATGAGTCACAAAGCTAAGTGGACCATATAGATTTATTTATTTATAATTCACATTTATATAGCCGTCCACACACCACATCATGGCGACTCAGGGCGGCTTACAAAATTAATATAGAACTACAAAATAACAAGACAAAAGCACCAGGAGGGGAAAAGTACAAAAGTTTGAATATTGGTGCAGAGGTGTCCTCGGCTGCTCGCACGGTCGGGGTGGTGGAAATAGCCACCCACGCAGCCAGGGCAGCGTCTTTGGCCGTGGCTCCTGCCAGAGGCCCTTTTTATCCACTTAGGCAGGTGTTATGAGTCTGGGGGAGCATGGAGTTGTCCTCAGCTGCCCGCACAGCCGGGGCAGTGTTTTCAGCTGTGGCTCCTGCCGGCGGCCCTTTTTATCCCCCCGGGGAGGTAGTGTGCTCTGGGGGAGGGGGAGGCATCCTCAGCTGCCTGCATGACCAGGGCAGCTGAAACATCCGCCTGCACAACAAGGGCAGCGTCTTTGGCCATGGCTCCTGCCAGTGGCCCTTTTTATCCATGGAAAACACCTTGTTCCAAGGATGTCTAAGACCTAGCAATGCATCCACTGCTGGGATTAAAAAACAAGAGATGACCACAAAAACAAATATTTCAGCTATAGGTTTACCTCAGGAAAACTTACAGCTGCTAGGTAAAGGTGAAGATCACCCTTGCTCGAAAGCCAGTCATATCCGATTCTAGGGTTCAGTGCTCATCTGTTTATAGCCAAAGAGCCAGAACTGTCTGTGTCTGAAGACATTTCCATGGACATGTGGCAGGCATGACTAGACACTGGAGCATGGAGAATGCTGTTTACCTTCCCACCTAAGTGGTACTTATTTATCTACTTGCAATTTCTTGCTTTTGAACTGCTAGGCTTGCAGGAGCTGGGACAGACCATGCAGCACTCAGGTCTCGAACTACTGACCTGACAACCTTCCATTCATCAAGTTCAGCATTTTAACTGCTAACCCACCGCAGTCCCACTTTCAGCTGCTAGAGCTCCCAAATTATCAGCCTAATAATTTGGGCTCAGCCTGAATTACCATTCTCATGGAAATTAGGCATTCATTTTCCAAATAACTGTACACAATTAGCTTCAAAGAGATAATTCTGAGCCTAGTCATTTCCCCCTACAGTAGCAAACAGGTAATTGCATTTACCTGCTCTAGGCTACCATGACTAATACACCTTGACATGACAGATCACCAGGGAAATTTGAAAAACTTGTTTTCTCAACTCAGAGATGGCAGAAACTTTGGCTTTAAAGAGGAAACATACCAAGAGTTTTGTTATACTTTACCACCTGCAGTACAAACACACAAGATTTCAGCTGGATATTTCATACAGAGAGCTCATGGGGAGATTTCTCAAGACTCAGGCTCTGTTGCTACTACAAAACTTTTTGCTTTACACCTTGTTCTATGCCTCATTAGCAAAGAAGACAGCACAAAAAGATGTGGAATCTCATAGGCCAAGTGTCACTGCCCACATCATTAAAATACAATTGCACTGATCCTGTGAGAGAAAAAGTAGCACATCTCTTTATCATCTTTTAAATAATGAACTGTGCAAAAATGGACTCATGTACATTTTTTATCCAGATTCATTTTCTACATACTGAGGTATTTCGTAACCTGAGCTTTTTGTCCATAGAAAATCCTTTATATGTGGGTGATTTTTTATCTATGTATTTGTTTCTTTTGTGGTTTCTGTTATTTCCACCCATGCATGTAACCTTTACCTTGTATACCTTGGAGTCGTTATTCATCGAGGAGTCCTCATATGAGTAGATGTCTCCACGACAACATTCCTTACAACTTCTGTTCATAACGATTTGTCCCTGGCATTTCTTCTCCATATTGGTCCAACATTTTTCTTGAGAAAATCTCCCCATCTGTGAGGTGGTCTTCCCCTGGCCCTTTTGCGACCTCTTGGATACCAATTCATTATTCTGGTGCTCCATCTATTGTCACTTGTGCATGCAACGTGGCCAGCCACCTTCATTTGTTCATCAAGTTTTCTGTTACTACATCTTTTAGCAGTGATCTTTGCCTGATGTCCTCATTTTTTACTTTTCTGCAAAGTGAGATTCCAAGCATTGCTCGTTTTTCTTCCACAGCTGGTAAAGCCCATGTTTTGCTGCCATATGTCATTGATTTTGAGACCTATTCTTCTATTTGTTCTTCACCAAGTTTTATTCCATCACAAGGTAGCTCTTTCAATTTCATAAACTTGGTTTTGGTTTTGTTGACCTTGAGATCTTTTTTTTTTTTTTTTGGCACCTTCTCTGTCCAGCTCTGTAAGTATTTGTTGCAGCTCTTCTGCTGGAATAATACAAAAAATAAAATAAAATACATGTATACATTGACCAAAATATTTTTGTGTAGCTGTGCCTGCACAAGGCAAATAGCATAACTTGCAGAAGCTTCTAACCAGCAATTAATGAGCCTCCAATGGAATTTTCTGGCACATCTCAACTCACCAAACTGGTGAGCACCTGGAAATCTAAGCAAGGACTCACTAATTAGCAGCAAGAAGTCACTACACATTTCAATGTTTGCCTTTAGCACACATGACTAAGTAAAAGGATTTGGGCCATACTGAAATAGGAAACCCCTAAGCCAGGGGTTCACAACATTTTCCCACCATGGACTGGACCCACCCACAACTCATAGCTGCATGGGCCGGAGATGTGGTTCCCCCCAGTGCTTCCTTTTCCCGTGGCAACAGAAGCGGCAGTGGCTTGTGCAATCATGCCATTTTTTTCCGGCTGCTTTGGCAGCTTCCGCCACTTTCCATAGTAGCTGGAGGGTGTTTGGACCATTTTTGCTGTGTTTGGCAGCTAGAATGCAGCATTTTTACACTTCTGGGTTGCATGATGAGAGCCCGGGCAGCGCTGGAGATTCCCCCGTCACCAGAAGAACAAAAGCGCCACACTCTAGCTGCCAAAAACACAGCAGAAATGTGGCAAAAAAAATTCAAAAATGGAACGAAAATGCTCCGAGCACCCTCCTACTGCCAAAGCAGCTGAAAAATTGTGTGATTGTGTGCATCACTGCTGCCACAGGAGCTAGCATTTTGGTACTTCCGGTAGCTGGGGAAGCTCACGGCAGTGTCCAGGTTCTCACCATAGGCTGGATTAATTGGTGCTATGGGCCAGATTAGGCCCCTGGGCCATAGGTTGTGAATACCTACCTTAGGCCATAGACTGTTTGAAACCAGAATTTTCTACTTGAGATCCCTGGCTGTACTTGGAGCTCTGTGGTATCACCTGGAAGTGTCCCATCCATATATTAGCAAGGCCCAGCCCTGAAAACAAATGGGATTGAGTAAATTCAGGCTGTTGTAATGATTATGTGATTGTAATATGCAATCCAAATTCTACAACAGTGCTCATGTAAAAGAGAAACTCCAGGAGACATATAGTACATCTCCCAAACTATTCATTTTCTGTTACTTTTCACAGCTGTACAAACATCAAGCTTTCTCCTTTACTGCTGCACTGCTACCACTTATATCTCCTTTCCTGCTGATCCTAGCCAACCAGGGATCACACAATAAACATGCTGACATCACTGCATGATTCATTCATTTATTTCCCTCACCTCTCCCCAACCCCCAGATTAGTCTTCCAGAGTGACAGTTTTGCTGAAGGCAAATAAAACTAATGCTTTGATGTCACTTTATGTCTAGCATGAGCAAAGAAAGCCATGTTCTCATTACCCTGGCAACAAGGCTGCATTGCTTTGCATATAGTCTGAATCTGAACTCAGACGAAGAAATGCCACTTTTTCAAAGCACCATCAAGACTGAAAATGTTGGCCTCCCACAACATGATGCTTATTATGGATTGCCATGCAGGGGTACACAGAAATAGCCTCCTTGAAGATTGTGGTATTTTTGAACCACAATTGGGTGTACCCAGGTAACGGCCACCTTGTGTTGCCAGTTAATCTTTCTCACACTAGGTTGGGTGAAAGGAACTGCAGAATGAACTCACCAAAAGGTGCCTTAAATTTTGGCAGTTTCACATCTGGGCTAGACATGGAAGAAGAAGAAATTGCCATGCATAAAATTATGCTTAAAATGGACATAACTGTGCATATCATATTATATTATGAAGGAGTGGACCTTTTTCTTATCTTGTGAGGGAATGTATTTCAAATCTATTTTGTATTAAAAGAAATGTGGGCATCGGCAAAATTATAACTTTACATATTGAATTTATTTTCTGTCAGACATTCAGTTCATCCATGCAATCCAACTAGTGGCATAGGAACCTCATATAATGTTAGATTGCATAAATTCTAACAATAATTACTCCCAAATATTATTATTATGATTTTCTAAGATTTTCCTATCCAGGTCACCAGTTCTATTAGTTTGGTTCATATAATCTTCTAGAAGACTGGAGATGCCATGGCTTTGAAAGAACTGTGTGTTTTGCTGCTCAAAAAATCTTCAGCTATATATCTTTTGTGCAGTATAAGGATGTATGGACCTCTTCTTGGAAAATTTGCATCTTTCATCTATTAATCAGTGGGGAATTTCATCTGTGGTGTTGTAGGGTCTAATGGCATTTCACCCAAGTGTCTTCTAGCACACAAGAAGCTACTTGAGATTAAGTCAGGCCTGTGGCCCATCTACTCATTATGTCTACATTAATTAGCAATACTTCTCCAAAGTTTCAGACAGGGTGCTTTGCCCAGTCCTGTCTGAAAATGCTAGTTATTGTACTATCAGCATGCAAATAATGTGTTGTACTACTCATCTACTCTCTTCCTCTAAATTAAGCTAGCTCCTGTTAAATTTCTCCCATATTTTTATCAACTGAGAATGAAAAGAACGGCACCGAAATGTTATTGTGTGGATCCAGTGCCCTCCTGCAGGATTCACCAACCCTCACCACTTGTTTTGTAATCTCCTATTGAACAGCCAGTAAGTATACCTTGGACATTACTATAAATCAAATCAGGGGCTCCCAACGTACAGCCCGTGGTCCGGACCCGGCCTGCAATGCCATTCCATCCAGTTCATCGCCATGTCCCACACCTGGAAGTGGAAATGGGTGCATTTACGTCAACCATAAAATATGCTTGCGCATGTGCAAAAGCGCCTGCAGCTGTTGTAAACACAGAAGTGGGTGCATTTACGACAGCCATAAATGCATCCACTTCCAGGGGGTGTTGTCTGGCCCTCTCAGCTGTTCCAGGGGCATGGTCAGGACTGTGGCACAAAAAGGCTAGCCACCCCTTGTATAAATGATCTTCTAGGGAACATTCTCTTTTATATCTTTTTTTTACAAATGCTGTGTACTTCTACATACCTTTTGAGCATAGGAAAGACACTAAGAAACTGAACATGCTACTAAACATTGGAAATAGAGAAAATGTATCCTGCTGTTCTGCTGCAAAATAAGTTATGTTATAGGCTACAATGTACAGGTGAAATATCCCATCACAAGAAAATGTATCCTGCTGTTCTGCTGCAAAATAAGTTATGTTATAGGCTACAATGTACAGGTGAAATATCCCACCACAAGAAGATATGTGAAAGCAAACTGCTTCAAAGCAAACATGATTCTGTGGCTTCTAATGACACCACTTCTAAACATTATATTTTTTTAAAAAAACAGCTGTGTGTATGCATAATTAACAGAGCTAAGAACAATTTCACAATTTTTAGAACAGCTCATTGGCTATTGCTCTGAAGAAGTAAAAGTAATGTGCTCAGGAGATGAACACTTATCTGTTTCTCTTTTGTAAGATTTCTCCAAACTGCACAGATATATGCTTTCCATCCTATTTTTCTTTCTTGTGTTGAAATTCATAGATATTTCTCATGCCTTTTCCTAATGTGTTTATTTATTTACATATTTCACCTGCTGGTTCCATTGATTTATGCATTTTATCTAATTTATAGGCTTGTCCAACATGACAGAAATGTGTTTTTGCATATTATTTCAATTTTATATTTCAACTGTTCAGATTTTCAAAAACAAGTACATTTTTATTCAAAATGCCCCATCATTCTTGCAAATGTATGAATTTTTAAAGATAATTTCCTGCCACAAATATCAAGGGGTACTCAAGTTTTACTTTAATTGAGAATAGCAAGTCCATTCCTTGTAAATGACCAAAAGGCATATTATATAGTTTGGAAAATCAGAAGGAAAATTGAATAGAATTATCAGTTACCACATATTCATTCTGAGAAACATTCTGTCTTATTATTTGGTATTAATCAAGGGGTAAGAATAGAAATCCACAAAAAAACTTTATGCTTCTAAGTTCCACTATGGGATGTAAACTTAATTTTACTTACGCATGCATTCATCAGGTTCCATTTTTCCTCATATCTGAATTTGCTGAATTTCGTTAAATTCTGATCAAAACCAAAGAAAATATTCACCTGTCTCTGTTCTCACTAAAACAAACAACGACCAAACAAATGAAAATAGACATTGGAGCAAGTAGTGTTTTCTTTCCAGTATTTATGAACATGTTCAATGAACATTCTATTCCAGATTAAGTTATTTCACTAATCACAGTTTCAAATAGTGAAAGTAAGCAGCTTTTTCATTATCCAAAAATGGCAGATAAGAAATATAACATCACTATCACACTTCTTTCTGTAAAGCATTCCATGTGACCAAATAACTAAGGACCTGTGTACACTGCTTGCTAAATGTGCACCTGGATTGGACTTAAAAGCATATGTTCTCAAATGAGGGAAAGAGTGATGTGCCATTTGGTGCATTCCTCCCATCTGAACAGGCATCAATCCTTTGAGTGCAATAGAATACTTCCCCTGATTGTCAGCAAATGATATGGGGAAGTGAAATGATATTTTAAAATCTTCTTGATCATTGTCAATGTGATTGATCACTTTGTTTACATTTTTAATGAAAGCCTTTGTGTATCTCGGTGTATTGCCAACCCTAGCAGAGAGCACAATGTTGATCGCTAGTACACACTGACATGCAAAGATGCTACAAAGAAGCAGACCAGCCTCCCCCACAGATGATTCTGGACAGTGGATTAATGTCAAGTTTGGACCACCCCAAGTACAGAGGGAAATACAATTTGGTGGTTTGAGGTTCATAGATTTTCTGGGATGCCCTTGATTTTGCTGGTTTTGTTGTTGCTGTGTACATCTTCTTCCATTTGGCAGGACTCTCCTATTTGCTTTGAAAGAAAGGCAAGTTATTTTTGTCATGTCACTGCACACAGAACCATAACAAATCTTATTGAAATTCCATTAACGTTTCTCAAAACTTCTACAGATCTCCCCAAATGTCTCAACATTTCTTCATAAGAAGAAAACTTCCTGTCACTAATTTTGAATTTCCAAATGTCAGTGATAACTCTTCATACAGATAACATCCTTTGATATATCAAGAAATGTTGGGTCAAGGAGAATTGCCTAGCCAAGATAACCTTATAGGACGAAGGCTAAAACATAGCAAACCTGCTCAATAAAGCCAATGTGAGGCAACATGTCATTAGTGAATGAGAGTGTTAAGTTAGCAGTCAGAAAACTCAAGCTACAGCAGCAATAAAACATTGTGACTAGGAGTGCTGGCAAACTCAGCCTTTCTGTTTAATCAATGTCATATTATTGTTTCAAAGATGAAATTGAATCATCCCCATTAAGCAAAAAATATTATTCTTTGGAGGAAGGCTAGGAAAAAACAGCAACAGTCTAAAGGTATTTTTAATGAATGCTTATGTTAAGGATTATTATTTAAAGGTACACAAGAGCAAAACCAAATTAAAAGTTGGAGGAAGGAGTTCACTGGGCAAAGAACATCATTAAAGGAGGCTATAGCTAAGGAATGCAACCTCCCGTAAGTACCACCAAGGGCTAGACCCACCCCAACACTCCCTGCCAGGGACTGGAGGCATGGCTGCTTCCTGGACTTACGTTTTCATCGTTATCTGTGGTGATGGTAATCATGCTGTCTTTTCAGCTTCTTGCACAGCATCTGCCACTCCCCATGGCAACGGGAGGCTTTTTGGAACATAATCACTCTGTTTTGGGCTCTTTTTTTTGCCATGTACCTGCTATGTTTAGGCTGCTACAACATGCTTGACAGAGTATTTCCAGAGTGGATTTGCCCCTGCCACACCCTTCCCTGCAGTGTTGATGATTTGTGGCGTGGGAGCCCAAAAAACACAGGCAAACAGTTCTTTGTGAGGCAACAGAAACTTTTACTCACGAGGTGAGATGCAGGAAAAGTATTTACAGTGATGACAAAAGAACAAGCCTAGCTTCAGCATACAGGAATGGCATGTATACAAGAAGTTCACAGTCCTTAGAGAGTTTCATCTCTCACTCTCTCTGCTTACCCAGTAAGCTTTATCACAGAGTCCTTGTTGGTTTCTTGCAGACACTTGCAGATCTTGATATGAACAGCTATTAGGCAAGTTCTTGGTAGAAGCAAGCTCCAAGACAAAAATCACCAACAATCCAAGCTGCTTGTATCCACTGCCACGAAATGGCAAAAGTTCCAAAAATCACTGGCCCATAAAGTTACCTCCACGATGAGCACTTCCAGCAAGGTGGCCACTTCATTAAGACAAGGCATTAAGGCGAGGCAAGGCAACTTGGCTTTTGGGTGTGCTACATTTTATGCACCAGAGGCTTCTTCATTAGCTGCTGAACCAGAGCTGCTGGCCATTCTCTAGTATAGTCTTTAAAGATATACACAACCATTTATCCATGATGCAATATGTGCCACGCCCAGGCACTGCTACTGACAATGCTGCTGAGCAACTTCCTGGTTCAGCGCTAGGAACCCAGCCACTGATGCAAGCTTCACCTGGCACCAGAAGTAACCCAGCAGCATGTTCTAGCAGCTGAAATACAATGAGTATGTGGCAAAAAAAAAAAAAAGCCCAAAACAGAGCGATTATGCTCCAAAAAGCTTCCTGCCACCATGGGGACTGGTGGAGGCTGTGCAAAAAGCCAGAAATATGGTGCAATTGCTGCCACCACAGCCACCATGGTAAGTTACATTTTTGAACTTCTGGGGGGTGGGGGGAGGTTCTAGAGGAGTCTGGATGGCCACCGCAGGCTGGATTAATGAGATGCACAGGCCGGATTAGATCCACGGGCCAGAGTTTGTGAGTGCTTGCTGTAAGCAGAAGTATCTTTATAAATATATTACCTCTCTCTATGTGATTAGGGGACATCAGAGGAAAATACACAGCAAAGTTTAAATTGAAGTAAACAAACCTGATGGGTTTCCAGCTGAGATTTTGTTTTGGTCCCTGAATCCAAGACATGGCATCCCTAAAGAGCCCTGTATAATTTTGTTGGGCAATGAAAAGATGGAAGCCTTGCTCCAGAAAGGGCTTTGGAGGTAGCAGAGCTCAAACATTGTTTACAGTGGCTTACTGGTTAAAACACTGAACTTGACAGTAGTTCAAGTCCTGAGTGCTTCATGGCGGAGTGAGCTCTCATCTCTGTCCCAGCTCCTGCCAACCTAGTAGTTCGAAAGCAAGAAATTGCAAGTATATAAATCGGGACCACTTCAGTGGGAAGGAAAATAGCATTTCATCTACTCTGGTGTCTAGAAATGCTTGCCACATGTCCAAGGAAATGTCTCCAGAAACAGACAGCACTGGCTCTTTGGCTATAAACAGAGATATGCACTGAACCCTACAGTTGGATATGACTGGCTTTCGAGCACGGGTGACCTTTACCTTTACCTAGGCAGATATGAGAATAAATAAAAGTGTGAGCAACTGATGCTTTTGAAAAATAATACTTCATAAATGATATTTGTCTGGAGTTCCAGAGAAAAAAACTCCACCTCTAACTCCGAACCTCTGGGTGCAAGCAGAATAACAGGAAATTTCTGACCATTTTGAAATGTTCTAATGTAACTCAGGTGGTGTGTTCTATAAAGATATTCTGATATTCTCATAAAGATCATCTCAGAAAGGTATAATAGTATTTTGTTTATGGAGATCAACTCTGTATTTGTGTATGAATGTGTCTGTGTAATTCTTGAAGAATATTAAAAATAGTGACCACGTAGTTTTAAAACCTGTGCTGCCCCCTGTTTTACAAAGAGCAGTGTCAGAATCCCATTAACTTCACCAAAATTTATCTAACTCAGGAATTACTGCCTTACAGAGACATCTGCTGGTAGAAAGATGGCTGTGAAGCTCAAAGAGTCTCACCATCCCATCAGTCCAGAAATCCCTATTATCAGCATGTTAAAAATCCACCCCAACTATCCATGCTTACATCTGCCATAGTTTAAAAGAGAACTGTCTCCATAAAATTGACTGAAGTCTTACTGTGTTTAAATTTTCCTAGATAACTTGCCCTGCAGATTGTTTCTATACTTTTACTACTGGTTTTTAATTCACTGATTGAATAAACAATGAAACAAAATAAACCATATTTATTCTCATAGTGGTGGTGGGGAAGAGTTCACATTCGATGACTAGGCAATATCTTTATTAGGGTCAGTTTGAGACTGCAGTGCTGCACAACAACGTGAGCTTCTGTCTTTGTCTCTGCACTTACCAACCTAGCAAGAAATTGCAAGTAGATAAATAGGTATCACTTGAGTGGGAAGGTAAACAGCATTTGTGCATTCCGGTGTCTAGTCATACCTGCCACATGTCCACAGAAATGTCCGCAGACACATACAGCACTGGCTCTTTGTCTATAAACAGAGATGAGCACTGGACCCTAGAGTCCAATAAGACTGGCTTTCGAGCAAGGGCAACCTTTACCTAACAATCCACAGAATTGTACTCAGGCTTTTCTGATCTTCAGATCTTTTCCACTGGCAAGATATTACAAAAAGCATCACGGACACAAATCAAGAGGGGAGAAAAACAGGGATGTGAGATATCTGGTTTCTTTCATTGGGAGTTTGAAAAGAAGAACAATTTTAATAATTTTTGATCAGCATGAGAGAACTCTTTGGAGCTGACAGTAACATTGCCTTTGAGGGCACTGTACTTCACGATAACGTGTATGTCATATTATTGTATTGCAGCTTTAGTTTTTGTTACTGGAGGAAACTGTAATATATAATATGGATGAAAAGTAATTAAGATTTAGTCAACTGCTGAAAAATGATCTTTACAACCTGACTATGCCTGTATATATCCATTCATACTACCTTGGGACATCCATTTCATAATATGATGAAATGTTTCTTTAGAGTTTTGTCAAGGCCCTACAATATATCACTTACACCTTGTTTCTTAATTTTTTAAATTGTAACTATCACAAATAACTTGGCCTTTTCAACTTCCTTTTGGTAGTCTTCACATGCCTAGGCAACTAGACTGCTTTTGCTTTGTTTCAATGAGTTGAGACGGCCAGTTTCAGATTTTGACCTTTATTTAGCTGCAGTGTTTTAAACCTTATGTTAAAATTTTTAGAGATAGGCCACACATCATCCTAAGATTCTTTCCTCTTTTGCCACAAAAAAGTGGTAGCTTTTCCTATTTGCACTCTTACTTTTCTTACCTCTTTAATTGGCAGATAGTTTTTTTTTCATACAACATTTTTGAAGTGGTAGCTGTGTTAGTCCATGCAAGCATATCAAACAGTAAATGAAACAAAACAAGGCAAAAAGACAAAAACTATAGTAGTCTTTAAGGTGCCACAATGTTTTTTTGTCTTTTTGCCTTCTTTTTTTTTTTGTTCTATGTACCATTTTGTTTTTCTCATAGTTTTCTTACTTTCTCCACAAATGCAAGAGTAGGTGATATCATTACTAGATCACTAAAAATCAAACAATTAGCAAGCTTTCATGCATAAAAATCCACTTATTCAGGCTTGTGCACCATCAATAAAGGCTGAACTGTACATAGGTGTTTAATAAAACTCTTCCTTAATCTGACTCATTTGGCTATTTGTTTCTTCTTTATCCATATGTGTTTTATATAGCCCCTTGGAATGATCTGTTGCTTCTTTAGATTATTTTGTGCTTTGTAGAGTTTTTAAAATCCATTTTTAATTATGTATGTCAACCTCCCAATTTGGCTTTAACCAAAGGGATGTTAAACAAACAAACAAACCACGATAGTGCAGAAAAAAAATTAGAGTCCCAAAATTAATCACAGATGTATGTGCCCAGTCCTCTAATGGATATGTGCCTTAAGGCTGCCAGCTCAGATCCAGGAAGAGCATTATGGCAAGAACAAACACTCCTGAGTACACACAAGTGCAAAATCAAATTAGAAGATGGAGGAGGGATCTTACTGGACAAGGAATAATATTAAAGGAGGTAATGACTGAGGAACCCAACCCCCCCATGTCACTTGGACGACCCTGAATGGGTTGAGGGTCACAGTCTCTAAATGTAAGACCAACATGCTCATGTGAGGGCTGCTGGCAGAGAACAACACACTGTCGGGATGTGGAGTGAGATACAGAATGCAGCTCATTTGCTAGTCTGCAGATTACTACCAGAAATATTGATTGATTGATTGATTGATTGATTGATTGATTGATTGATTGATTGATTGATTGATTGATTGATTGATTGATTGCAATTTTATACCACCCATCTGGGATATTTCCCACTTTGGGTGCACATACAAGTAACAAAATGACATAATAAAACAAGCAACAGAATAAAATGAACAACCAAATAATTTTGGCCAACAACAGAGCCAAATAATTTTGGCCAACAACAGGTGGGGGAGAAGCTCTTAGTAGATGGTAGCACTTCCTCACCATGTAACCATGCCATCATTGGGAATATGCCATTTTCAAGGATTCCAGTTGCCACCATGGACTGTATTGCTATACTCTACTAAGACTGAAACCTCAGTTTGGGACAGCTCAAGAATTCTGCCATTGCTCTTGGCTTGCATACCCATATGTCAGTTTTCTCTCTACCATCCAGGAACTGAGGCTTGCCCTGATTGCGTGTGGTTACTCTCAACAGTACTCTGATTTTTATTGCTCTAGACTTTTTTGAAATAACTGAGCCAGGCTTGGGCACTATAAACCTGAAGTGGGTGGAAAGACAGCAAGACCTGTACTTCATTAAGTTGAATGAGATGGGCTGGCTCTGGACTCCAAATATTTTAGAGCAAACTTGGCAGGCTGTGGCAGCCATCCTCCAAGATTTTTGTAAAGGATCCCCACAAATAAGCAATGCAGGTCTGCTGGCCCTGATCTCCCACACTTGATCTGTGCTTGTGGTGAAAGCTGTGTTGCCAAAGTTGTGACAAAGAGAAATGGATGACTGACAGACCACCACAGAAATACTGCTACAAACAACATATATTGTATTTGCTGGCATATAAGACCCACTTCCCCCTCCCTTAAAATATACTGGAAAAATGGAGTGCATCTTGTACTATATGTAGTGGTCTATAGTGGCCTGTTATGATAATAACAGGCTGCATTTTATACTCCGATGCATCTTATACGCTAGCAAATAGGGTAATACTTGTAAAGTAAAGGTAAAGGTCACCCTTGTTTGAAAGCCAGTTGTGTCAGATTCTAGGCGGTGGTGCTCATCTCCATTTACAGTCAAAGAGCCTGAACTGTCTGTGTCTACAAATAATTTCATGGTAATGTAGCAAGCATGACTAAACACCGGAGTGCTCTGTTTTACCTTCCCACTGAAGTGGTACCTATTTATCTACATGCAGTTCTTGCTTTCGAACTGCTAGGTTGGCAGGAGCTTAGAGAGATTATGGGTGGTATAGAAAGATAATAAATAAATTGTTCATTGTAATACTTGTAAAATGTACCTAATACATCTGATCACTTCTTACAAATTGTCCTGCCTAACTACCTATTGGTTGGGTAGGGAAGTTTCAAAACTTCCCTAGGGCAGTAAAACTTTTATGGTCACCCATCAGCCAAGAAAGGAGACTGCCTTTTCCAGGTTTGGCTCAAAAATTATGCCTTCCCAGCGTTTAGGTGGGCCAGGAAAAAGAAATCACATGACAACTATACTGCCTGGCTCTGAAGCTCCTTAGGCAGTGGTGGGCATCAGCAGGTTCACACCAGCTCACCAGAACCGGTAGCAGAAATTCTGGCTGGTCCCACCCTACCAAGTTTTGAAATAAAGTAGTCCTAATTCAGGTGCAACATAGGGCTTCCCCCTGGCCACACCCACCATACCACACCTACAGTGTGGTAGTAACATTTTTGGAGCCCACCACTGTCCTTAGGGATGCCACATGATGCCGCCAGAAAGAAGACAGTAGCAAACAGGAACCCTCTTAGTTGCACCAGAATACTGGACCCTGGAAAGTCTTGGAAACTGTGCATTTGATATACAATTTTTCTTTTAAATTATTTTAATCCATGCTTAGAACAAGGAAGCATAAAACAAATGTTCTTGCAGCTATTCTACTAATCTGGCTCTTCTGGTTGCCTCTCAGAGGAAACTGGGTTGTGTCCCTTTGCTTTGTAGATAAAGGATGGAGGCATGCTGGATCATTTCCCTTTCTAATAGCAAATTCTACAGCATCTTTGCAGTTACTTGAGCAGAATAGAAGGCAATAGAAGACATGGCCTTTCTTCTCCTTGGTGGTCTCAGGGATAGCAGATGATAGCTAGAGAAGGAGGGTCCTTTTCACTTGTAGTTGCATTCAGGCACATTGAAAGCTGGTGACCACACATGTCCTTATATCCACATTGATTGGACAGGTGGGGATTCTTTTGCTTCTTAAAGACACATGTGTATCTTTGATGGAGATGAGGCATTCAAGTTCCATGCATTTCCTACAAAACTCAGCTATTTGAAGTCCAAGTAGCCAGACTTAGAACAGGAAAGTAGAGAGCTCATTCTTTTTCTTTTATCCCCCCCCCCCCTTCCTCACATCTGAGAGTTATCATGTTTGTCTTGCGGCTTCATTGGGAAGGTAGGAAAAACAGCTGATAGTGATGAGTCCAGGATGTTAAAACATACAAGTTGGGAGGCAAGGGACCTTGACACATTAATCACTGGAACAATCATAAGGGCAGATTGTCAGATTCTTTGACAGTTTTCAAAGGGCAAAAGTTTAGATTGGACTTTTCTTTCCATTTAATAAAGTGTGAGGAGTATTTTTGAGGAAGAATTCTGAGAGAAAGATTCTAGAAAGACTGGAAATGTTTCACATTACAGGAATGGTTTGGATAGGGATGAAGAAATATGCCATTTTGTTGTCTCATATTTGAATTTGATAAATTCTGATGAAAACCCAAACTGAAATGAAGCTGTTGGTCTACTCCTATTTTGGGTGGCAAACATGCATGTAAAATTATTGCTCAGGAATGAAACTGTACTTTCCTATATGCAAATAAAATGTCTGATCTTCCAATGTATGCTGTACCAGGTCAAAAGGACAATCAGATTGATTTCTATTGCACCATCATATTCCTAAGATGACATGGGTTCTTCTTCACCAAAACATACAATTTATCCAACTGAATCCTCTAGTCCATTTTTATTTTTTTCACCAGTTCCCTGGTTCTGAGATTGTGGAAACATGATGAAAAAGTAGTAGGTTCTATCTGGTTGTGGTTCTTCTCATGCATTTCTCAAAATTATCTACTTTATTTTAAGATAAGCAACTCAAAGATCTAAAGCCATTTGTGGCCCCAACTTAATATTTTTGGGAAATGGGGAGGGAACTTCTCACTTCTGGATACAAATTGATGATAGGATGAAATCATTCTGCAATAAATCAGTTCAAACCTCCTGCAAAAGGAAAAGTGTGTGTGTGTGTATGTGTGTGTGTGTGTGTGTGTGTGTGTAAAAAACAAAAGAATATCAATTCAAAAGCAATAGAATCAATTACATATAACTACAGTCAAACCTCGCATAAAGAGCACCTTGCTTAAAGAGTAACTCGCTTAAAGAGTAGAATTTTCTTTGAATGTTTGCTTTGCTTAACAAATAAAACCAACTAAAAACTCACTTAACAAATAAATCGGGGTTCGCAATCCCCCCAACAGAAGTCACAATTGGCCACTTACAATGGTGTTTCACTTAAAGAGAAAACTTGCTTAAAGAGCAATCCTGTGGAATGCATTATGCTCTTTAAGTGAGGTACAACTGTATAATGAAATCTCAAAGAACACACACACTTTTCCTTGTGCTAGAGGTTTGAACTTATTTACTGCAGAATGATTTCCTCCTATCATCAATTTTTACCTCCTTTCCTCCTCTCTCCAGAAGTGAGAAGTTCCCTCCCTATTTCCTAAAAATATTAAGTTGGGGCCACAAATGGTTTTAGATCTTTGAGTTGCTTATCTTAAAGTGGATCATATTGGGCACAACTGAGGAAGGAGAGAGGAGCACTAGTTGGGCATAATTGAGGAAGAGGAAAGATGGTGATAATGATAATGTAAATGTAGTAGTAGTAGTAGTAGTAGTAGTAGTAGTAGTAGTAGAAGAAGAAGAAGAAGAAGAAGAAGAAGAAGAAGAAGAAGAAGAAGAAGAAGAAGAAGAAGAAGATGATGATGATGATGATGATGATGATGATGATGATTGTCCACCAAATGTTCAGACCAGAATTTTGGAACCCCATTACTTAGGTCCTAGCCCTGGACCTAGGAATCACTGATGTGTCACCGGATAATGTAGCTGGTATCCAGTAGTGCTACTTTCTACAACTGCTCTGTCATGAGCTTATTAATGCCAATCACACTCAGATTTTTTAAAAACTCTTTTGGGATTTCTTCCAGCACTCCTGGTATCACTATTGCTCTTCATTATTGTTGTTGTTATTAAATTTCTACACTGCCTGTCTAACTAATTGGTTACTCTGGGTAGTTAATACAGCAAAAGAACATGTGTCATACAAAACACAGGATAACAAAAACAAATAAACATGAAAGCATATAAGCAACTTGGCATTAAAAATACCTCAAATGGTAGCTGGAACAAAATAAGTCAATTCAGGGAAAGCTTACTGCAGGGTCAAAATATTCTCCAGTGCCTCTTGACAACTTAGTTTTTAGCAACTTGTGGTAAAGTTGCTGGATTGGAGCCTGATAGATATGTGTGGATTATGAACAGTGGTGGGCTCCAAAAAAAAAAAAATTACTACCACACTGTGGGTGTGGTATGATGGGCATGTCCAGGGGGAAATCCCTGCATTGCACCCGAATTAGGGCTAATTTATTTCAAAACTTGGATTGGAGGGGGGGGGCAGAATTTCTGCTACCGGTTCTGACAACCTGGTGAGAACCTGCTGATGCCCACCACTGGTTATGTATTCTAAAGCATCATGGCCGCAGCAGAGAAAGCCTGAGCTCTCTTTCTCTCCTTTCCTAGGAGTAGTGGCTCTCAGTCCACCAGTTTGAGGGAAAACATGTTGTCCATGCTGTTGCATCATGTTGCATCCTTGTTAGTTTATCAGTTTTGTGAGGAAACATCCTCCATGTACTGGTCAAGGTAACACAGGATTGTTAACATGCTGAGACTGTTCAGATGAACATTCACAGAACATTTCTTCCTTTTCTGAGTTTATGCAGCTACCATTGTGGAGGGACTCAAAATACAGGATATCATTAATTATTTGATTGTGCAAACGTCATACAGGATTGGCTAGACATGACGAGATATTCTTTGGGTTAATGCTGATGTGGTCAGGCAGAGAAAATAGGGTGACAGGTGATTGATTATTTTATTATGCCATACTGTACGCTTGTGTACAAACTCTTAATAAAAAGAGCTGCTGGTATGAAGGAGGGAGACACGCAGACATGCAGAGACACAGAGAAAGAAACATATGAAGGCCACAGAATAACTCCGAATTACCCAGGTCGCAAAAACCCCACAATCCTGTGTCCTTGTCTTTCTTGCTGGTTAAGAATCCCAGAAACTAGAACACAACACCAGATATGATTTATCAAGCAGAGGCACTCCCGCAATTACCGAGATAAAAAATGATACAGTAAAAGAAGGGGATGGCAGGAAGAGAGCATCAAATATTGGTTACCATCCTGACCATGGCTAGCATGCCCCCCCCCCCAATTCTCCAGCAGATCAGTTCTACGTTAATGTGACTGTCAGTAAGAAAAGGCAACTTTCTTATCTCAGCAATATTTATTCATTGAAGAAAGGAGCAAGTGGATGGAAATGGATGCATGCAGATACACATGCTGTGGCCACCTATCTGCCAGTGGATATGGACAGCTGATCATTTAGAGACCTATAATTGTGCTGGAGAAAAACAAACTGAAGAGCCACCAAAGCCCAACAATACCTTCTGTAAGAGAACTAGGAAGTGTTTACATCATTATGTCCATGAGAAGCATCTTGGCAGTGAAACAGTACAACTTCATGAAAAAGCAGAGACCAAATTTCCTCTAGGGCCATATTTCCTGGGGATAGTGGAGAGTATAGTTGAAAAGATCTGTAAGGTCTGGGTGGCAATCTTATAGATTTCATAGTAGTCCTCACAGTAAGACTGTTTCATTTGCTTTATGCTTAAATGAAGTAATTGCTTTTAGAAAACAGACTAGCTATTTTATAGATGCTAATGGATAGATAAAATGTATAATCCTATAAATTAGGGAATGTATGATATGACTGTAGTGCTTTCAATAATGTTAGTAATGCAAACTCCAAGAAAAGATTTTAAATTATTTACCTTTCTAGTTCAGCACTTGTAGCCAATAGCCAATTATCATGAGATACTGCCTAGAAATTAACCAGTTATGTCGTGTTTCTTTCTTCAGATTTACAATTAGTAACGCCATTAATGTTGTTCCTGTACTTAGTGTTTCTAATGATATTGCTATGAAAGAATAGTGTTAAAAATAGCAATAGCCATCAACTACCAATTAATGCTTAATGAGAGCATATAAACTCTGGTTTTGAAATAAATATCCAGGTTATTGTTCCTTTTCTTCTTCCTGAAATTATGCACATACACACCCTGCCAAACCAGATAATAACCAGTAAGTAGTGAGGTAGAACAGTGATTTTCTTTAGATAAGAAAGAATGAAGATTGGCAATGACTTTGGGCTATCTGTTACAAATACGCTGGTTAGAATTAGCTTCAGTACTGTACTTTTCTTCACTTATGATATAATTAACATGCAACTCGCTGCTACAAAACACTTTATCACCAACCAAGATGGCTTCTTAAAAGGGTTAGACAAATTCTTGGAGGACAGGTCGATTAGGTCATTAAGCCTGCAGGTAAAAAGGCAATAAACTACAGCACAGCTGATAGTATAGCATTTTCTATTCTTTAGTTAGCTATCAGAAATAAGATTCATCATTAAATTTTCCCAGACAGTAAAATGTCCTGGGCCAGAGGTCTTAAGAGCCCTGTTACCTAACAGCCCTATTTGACTGCAAGTATCAAAGAACTGAATCTTTAAAAAAAAAATGTATAATACACCAGGGTGCAAAACTTGTGGCCTTCCCGTTGTTGAACTCCAATTTTCATCAGCCATCATTAGCAAAACCAATGGTCAAAGATTATGGCAGTTAGAGCCTCACAGCTATGGACTTTGGAAATCTAAGTTCCCCCACCACTCAGTAGACCATTTCCCCCAGAAACACACGTTAGCTTTAGACCTAGTACAGGCCTTCACCAGGCTGAGTTTGTCATATTTCTCTGCCTCTCTGACTAGCCAAAAGGAAATATTTGTGCTTCAAAGGGAGTGAAGGATGTTGGATGACAAAATTGGGAGAGACATTTTATTCCACACCACCAGGGATGGAATCTGAAACCTATGTCTCTGACTGCTCCCGTTTAGAAACCTATTTTAACAAAGGAAATTGACATGCACATCTGGCCATGATTTCTGAAGCTTTCATCACAGAGCTGTAGAAAGCTTTCCACAGCTCTGTGATGTCCAACCTGATGAAGATCTCTTCATAAGAAAGCTAGTTTATGATTATGGTTTTTGAGGTATATTAAAGGAATCAACAAACACTGCTTTAAAGCTTTCCCTTTCTTGCTATGATTGGGGAATCAACTTCCCAGTAGCCTTTTTCCTTCTTATCACAGCCTTCTAGACTATACAACTGGAACAGTTTGATACTAAGTTAACTGCCATGGTTCCATTCTATGGACGTTTAGAATCTGTAGTTTGGTAAAGTACAATACAGTAATACCTTGGATAATGCTAAGACTTGGTTCCACAAGTCTTGGTGTTATCTGATTTTTAGTGTTATCTGATCCATGTTAAAATTCTATGGGATGGATCGGATAACATTAAAGCTATATAGAGATACATTGTAACCGCACAGGCTTTAGTGGTTGTTATCTGATCCATCCCATAGGACCTTAACGTTATTCGATGCAATCTCCTTCCCAGATTACTTAACGTTCTGCAATTTTAGCGTTATCTGAGGTAAACGTTATCGGAGGTATTACTGTACTATGAATTCCTGCTGTAATCTCTGTAGCAGAGATTTCAAAATATCCCATTTAAATAGAAATCCCAAACCATCATATTGTGCCCAACGGCAATATGAGCAGAGGAGGAACTCTGATTCCCAACAGTCATGGAGACGTAAGAGACCATGCCAGATGGACTGGCTGTGAAGGTGCACATTGTCAATATCCTCATGGCTGCAACAGTCCATTGCAGTCCTGGTGTTGAATCCTGCATGTCTCATTTCGTGTATACTACAAGGGATGGCTCTGAGATCATAGTGTGTGGGTCACTTCATGGCAAACTGGGATCCACCTTAAACAAATTCACGCCAATGACATTTTTCCTGCTTCAGGGGGAAAATGCATTCTTGGATACAAGTTGCAGTCAACAGCCCAGATGATACAGCAGAGAGCTACAGCAATTAAAGTGGTATCAAAATGCTATACCTATGTCATGTAGTTGTACTCCATGTGCTCAGATTACATGACAATTAGACATCTTTTGCAGATTTTTTAGAAGGCTGGGACAGTTGGCTCAAAAATTTTATTGAGCCCTTTCTGATATCAAACTGAGGCTAATTTTCTATTTGACAACATGGGACATGGGGAATGGAACTATATATGGCTGAGTTCCAAAGAAAGTAGTGGGACTATTTTACACTATCTTTTCAAGTACATTTCACCACTGGTTGCACAGCTTCTTAGAGAAGCCCCAAGTACATGGCACTTCTCTATATGAATGTATGATTTGGTCTGCTATGTTTGGAATAGGTGTTGGACTGTATTTAAGATAAAAACTTGACACTTTGACAGCTCCTGCTTTCAATCTGTCAGGAGCTTTGAATAATTGTTTGACAACTCAACACTTTTGTCAAACTTAGGAAGCAAAAAGCAAAGGCATTTCAACTCACTAATGGCAATTTGACCAGATGTCTGCCATCCAGAAACTAAAAAGTAAAAGAGATATGGGAAGGTAGGAATATATAGACATAGCTATATAAAACAGGTTGAAGGGCCTAGCTGCAGAGCCAGAGGCTAGAAGTTTGATTCCGCACTGTGCTTCTCAGGAGAAGAGCCAGCCTATGTGGCACTAGCTAAACTATTTAATCCCAGATCTCTCTCTCTCTCACTCACTCATTCTCTCTCACACACAATGAAGAGTAGTAAACCCCTCCCAAGAAGAGATGTTAGAATAGACTTGACAGCATGCAATTAAAATTACATGATTTAGGGCTGCTTAGATCATAGATTCATAAAATCATAGAATGATGGAGTTGGGAGGGGCCTATAAAGTCATTAAATCAAGTCCCTGCTCAATGCAGAAATCCAAGTTACTGGCTGTCTTACTTTCTCTTGAATGTCTCCAGTGTTGGCGCAACCATCATTGCTTTAAGACAGAGGTGCCCAAACTATGCCTGTAGGCTGGATCTGGCCCATGCCATCATTCCATTCGGCCCACGCCACCTGGCCCATTCCCGGAAGCAGAGGTAAAATGTGCATATGTGTGTGCATAATGCAACCATGCATGTGCATAACATGCTGGAGTCTTCTCCTCAGGCTGTTGTTGTGGGCCCAGAGGACGGGGCGAATGTTCTCAGCCACCGCTAGGCCATGGAGTCTTCAATGATTTCCCTTAACACACATCAGCACTTGTTATGTCTTTTTCTTTCTTGTTCTTAACTGATTTATTGTTGTATTGTTGTAATGCTGTACTCCACCCAATGTAGAGAACTTGCCTAGATAGATAGATAGATAGATAGATAGATAGATAGATAGATAGATAGATAGATAGATAGATAGATAGATAGATAGATAGATAGATAAGATTTTAAAAAATACCCAGAAACATACTTTTGATACGACCCCTCCTCCCCCAGTAAAATTAGAATCAATTGGTCTCTGGAGTTCTCTCTGTTGGTCAATGATATTAAAAATATTATACATAAACACTGGTATATCCTTGGTGACATACCAGGATGCAATGATAAACCAGTTATAGGTTTTAGAAGGACAAGATCCCTGGGCAATATAGTAACACATACTGAGTGCATGGCCAGACAGGGACTAACACAGAATATAATATGCGGTCATTACCGATGTCACAACTGTGCCATATGCAAATTTGTCTGGGAAACAAAGGCTGTATCCTTTCCAGCAGTTGATTTCCATCTTAAACTCAAACACTTTTCAAACTGTAATAGCATTAATTGCATTTATTTATGTGGTAAGAAATATGTTGGAAAATCTTCAAGACCCATTAAGATACAAATTGGAAAACATAGGTTCAAAATTAGAAACCAGGTATTACAAGCACCTTTAATCATGCACTACATCAAGGAGGGTCACACAGATGAGCATTTCAAGTTTGTAGTTCTTCAAGTTGTGCAACCTAAACCACTTGAAAAAAACAATATTGATAAATTGTTGTTGCAAAGAGAAACATTTTATTTTATATTCACAATCTGAAGACTTTGGTTCCATCAGGTTTGAATAATGAGTTAGACCTTTCTTGTTTTTAATAATCATTTTTATGGTTTATAATTCTGAGCATGTTGTCACTTTAAATAATCAAGCCATTTCTGCCTGCTTACTGTATCTTTAAAAGAAAAAAAATATTTCTCGAGAATACATCCCTTGACACACAATATATATTTCAAACATTGTACCATATGTTTTAATGTCTTTAAGCTCATCATGATAGGATGTTTTCCTCCCCGAAGCTAGTAGATGCATGTATTATGTTTAGATATCTTGGTTTAAGGCTCACAGCCCAACCAAAATGTGTTGTCAGAGTGTATGATTTTGTTTTCATTCTATTGTCTACAGAAAAATATTTAAGATTATATCCTGATGAAGAAAAATTCTTTTGAAAAACTGGCAATACTGGAACAGTTTTGATGATATTTTACTTCTTCACTCCTTTGCATTCTTGCAGTAAAAGTGACTTAAAAGATTCTCCTGCCTCAAATGGTTTTTCTCTCTCATTTGCATCTGCACCGTTTGGCCCTATTTTGTGTTTATCTGAATAGACACCTTGAAACAGCAGTCTCCTCTCCCGCTTGATAAGCTGTCACAGTTACAAGACAAGCTGAGTAATGTGTTGTCGAGACACAAAGTGATGCTGAAAGAGCTGCAGGTTTTGCATGGTTACTTAAACTTTGCTTGCAAGGTGGTCACACTGGGCAGGGTCTTTGCCCACTACCTGTATGACGCCATGAAAGAACTTACCCGGCCATTTCATTGAGCCAGGGTCACCCGAGCTTTGAGGGAGGACATCCAGCTATGGATGGAATTTTTGTCATGTTTGAATGGTGCCTCTTTTTGGCATTCCAAAATTAAGGCAGATACACAAATGGCAGTGTTTACCAATGCCTCTGGGAGTTGCAGTTTCTATCACCATAACCATTGATGAATCGGACATTGTGAAAGATCTTACATTTTTTGAATTATGCCCGGTGGTTGGGGCTGTATTTTTATGGGGCGTGACCTGGGCTAATTCCTCAGTACAATTTTGGGTGGACAATTTGGCTGTAGTTCATATTGTCAACACCATGACATCCCGGTCCCCGAGGGTCATGTGTTTGGTCCACAAATTAGTTTTAAAATGCCTAGAGTACAATATAGTGTTCAAAGCCTAACATGTCCCTGGCATCGATAATCAAGTTGCCAATGCTTTATTCCAGCGGCAGATGCAACGGTTTTGTACCCTCACTCACCCCAGACACCTAGCACCTAGAACCCGCCGCAGCTATGCCACAACCATTTCAGACTTCTGTGGGTTCATTGCACCCAGCTGTTGCAGCCAGACTGGCCCACACCTGCAGAGCATATTTTGCAGTTTATGGTTCACTTGTACCACTTGGGTATACCCCCCTGTACCATCTTGTCAAAATGAGTTGCCCTAAAATTTTATACCAAAACGATGGGACATGCAAATACAGTTGCTGATTTCAGGATCATTAAGACCTTGGAGGTGTAGTCAAGAGAGCGGGGTAGGTCATATGATCATCGTGTGCCAATTTCCCCTAAATTGCTCACAGATATGTTGGCTGCTTGGGTTTCCACCTGTGCGAGCCAATTTGAGGCAGTCCTATTCCATGCTGTGGCGATGGTGGCATTTTTTGAGTCCTCCGTTCAGCTGAATTTTGGGCCCCATAAAGACAGGTGAGGCCAGCCAAGTTTTGCAGATGGCCAATGTGAGACTTGGTGACTGGGAACTGGAGTTGATGATCTGCCAGTCTAAGACTGACCAACTGGACAAGGGTGCCCAAGTGACTTTGCTTCACATTGGCCCTGCTCCTGTTTGCCCTTGTGCTGCCGTAGAGGCATATCTTAAACTGGGAGGAACTGATGCTGGCCCTTTATTCTGCCATTCAGACAATAGCCCATTGATGCAATGCCAATTCTGGGCAGTAACAAAGAGAGTGTTGACTCGTTTAGGAGTCAACGTGTAGCTTTTCAGCACACACTTTTCGGATCGGGACTGCATCCACTGCGGCAGTGGCTGGCTACTCCAACAAGAACATTCAAAGAGTGAGCCGGTGGAAGTCCGGGCCTTACCCAACCTATATTAGGCCTATGAAGTATTGAACAAAGGACTGCTGCTTTTTCCTTGCTTTCCAGGTCATGTTCCTTGCCGCCCTTGGCAGATTGTGATCATTGGGGACAGATGTATTTTTCTGGGCTGAACAGCTTATGACCTGCTCCATGTGGGATAAGGACCTTGGTCTGTGTGGCAGAGCCTATGTGGATTGGCACGGGTAGCAGGGCATGTGATGGGGAGAGCTGGTGCCATTTGTGAACTCCATAAGGGGGGCATCCCTCCGGATATTATGGTCATCCATCTGGGTTGCAATGATTTGGGCCTCATGGAGGGCATTGAACTGAGCATGGCAATGAAAAGGAACTTGTCCCTTGTGAAGTGTTGGTGGCCCGGCCTCCGCTTGGTGTGGTCGGAGATCTTGCCCCATTTTACTTGGCACTGCACTGGAGATCTGCAGAACATTGACAAAGCATGGTGCAGCATGAACAAAGCTGCAGCTAAGTCTATGGCCAAAGGATTTGACAGAGTTATTGAGCATCCTGAAATCAAAATTGAATTTCCTTGCCTCTACCAGCAGGATGGAGTACATTTATTGGAGGAAGGTTTAGAAACATTCTTCAATGACCTGTAATGTGGCATCAAGGCCAAATTAGTGGCTTGAGGTGGGGGCATCTGTCCTTGGTGGTGGTGGTGGGGTAAACAGTAATCAAAATTATGTTAATTGACCATACGTAATGGGGGTTCCTCACCATAACAGAAGAGTAGAGGCACTGGAGGCGTCTACTGTCGTGGGTAGGAACCCTTAATTACAAGGGAGCAGATTTGTTGGCCTGAAGGAAATTGTGATCTAAGAGGTGTGGAGTGAGACATCATCATTCCATACAAGGTCATAATCAATAATCTGGTTATGGATAGATACACCCATAAGAAAAGACCATTTACCCACTAGGATGCCTCATTGCAGGTCATGTTAATATTGTAACTAATGTGATACCATAATGCATCTGATGAAGGCAACAGGGGTCATGAGAAGCATATAACAAACAAGCCTGAAAACTCTTTGCTTCTTCGTTCGTGTCCCAATCCAACCCTGGACTGCCAAACTGAAGCCACCTTCTTTTCTTTGTCATTGCCCAAGTCCAAGTCTTCATCAGTGCATGTCTCTGGCAGCAATCAGCAGACCAGTAAATGAGTTGGATTCTGTTTCTCTCCACATTCACACCGTATGTTGCCGTCTGCCAACAGCCCCCACTTGAGCATGTTGATCTTGCATTTAGGGACTCCAACCCTCAGTCTATTCAGGGTTCTCCAAGTGATGTAGGGGAGGTTGAGTTCCTTAGCTATATATTCCTTTAATGATGTTTCTTGCCCAGTGAGCTCCTTCCTCCATCTTCTAATTTGGTTTTGCTCCTACGTACCCTCAAGAATGTTTGCTCTTGCCATAAAGCTCTTCCTGGATCTGAGCTGGTGGACTTGAGGCTCTTTGCTAAAGATGTGTCAAAGATCTGTAATTATGTTATTAAGTGTGTCATGAATGTTGAGTCACTAACTCAAACCTTTCCTCATTTATGTTCCCCCCCCTCCACTCATTATTTTTGTTGTTATAAGGATAGTACTATTGTTGGCAAGACAGATGTCCACCTATTCTGATTTCAGATACTGTACATCAATTCCTAGAAGCCTAAGTCAGTACATTGGCTACTCAGTGCTTTGGGGAATTGATTTAGGCTTCTGGGAACTGAAGTCCAAAAACCAAAGGTTGGGAAACACTGATTTAGATGGAGCACTTTGAGCTGAAGGGCTTCTAAGGTGTAATAGCTTATCAACACAAGGTGGTGCTCTATTCTTAGAAAACAACTTTTATTTTGTCTGGGCCAGTGAAAAGAAAGGGCAAACATTTCCAGAATTCTGACTGCATTTTGAAAGCAATCACTTCTTTAGAGAACTCAAAAACTTTTACAGCAAACAATAAAAACAATGAACCCCCCCCCCTATAAAAATAACTTTTCTATCCCTTATTGTGTTTGTCAGCAACTTGTTTCGACAACAACTGGCTCAGGATTCTTTACTGATGGCTCCTACCAACTTTCTCACTGTGAATTGCCTTTTGATTTGTTTGTCTCCTCCCTACCAGCTAGATATCAGCAGGGCCCTGGTGTCCAGCTAGAGGAGAACAACAAACATCTCTTTCTGAGGTGGCCAAAAAAGAATCTATTTAGTGGATGGGTATCAAGGAGTAACTAAAAGAATAACTCAAGGATCCTCCTCCTCCTCCTCCTGCTCCACCTCTTCCCTGAAGGGATGTGCATTATATTTTTGCAGTGCACCTGGACTCAACCCATGGAAAACTACAGTGGTCTTAATGAAATGTAATTTGGAGCATTATGAAAGCAGAACTCGAAACATCTACTGTTTGGTGGTGCTGCTATTTGCGGCAATTTCTGAACATAAAAGATTGTCTTTTTTTTTTTTTTTTTTTTTTTTTTGCTGAAAGAGAAGAAAATAGAGAAAATGTATCCCTGAAAGAGTTCACAATGTTTTATATGTATATTTTATCCTTCTAAAACTATGTGGTACATACAGAACTGGGGTACTGGTGAAAGAAGAGGAGAACCAGCCCTACCATTAGTGAAGGTGAGGTAGTTGCCTCAAGTAGCAGATCTGAGGTACTACCAAAAGGCCTAATTGTTAATTATGCTGATGAGAGCTTTGCAGATACCCTGGACTGTCAAAAAGATAAATACTGTAAGTGGGTCCTAGAGCAAAGAAAGCTTGAACTATCTCTGGAGGCAAAAATGATGAAGCTGAAGGTGTCCTACCGAGCACACCATGAGAAGGCAAAGCATGAGATAGATTGACTCCCACAGGTTCAGTAGAGCAGCGGGGTACACAAAAAGAGCTTCTTTGAAGATTGTGGTTATTTTTGGACCACAATCGGGTATACCCTAGTAATGGCAACCTTGTGTTGCCAAATAATCTTTCTTACATTAAGTCAGACAAAAGGAAATGCAGAATGAATTTACCAAAAGATGCCTTCATTTATTATGCATGCCTTCAGATGAATGCATAATAAAAGTTCTTCAACTCAGCCTGGACAAGAATACTTCACTTTCCCAAGCTCTTGGTGGGAGACCAGTACTTGCTTACAAACAACCACCCAACTTCAAGCAACTATTGACATACAACAAGTAACACAACAGTGAAGCAGTGATGGGAACGACACCCTGCAACAGACCCAGATGTCAGTTATGCCCCTACATTTACTCTGGAAAGACATACAATTACTGGACCCAACAACATCAAACACAGCATTAGGGGTAGTTTTAATTGTGCCTCTACAAATGTGAACTATGCCATCTTCTGCCAAAAATACCCCTCCGCCCTCTACATAGGTCAAACTGGACAATCTCTTTGCAAAAGAATTAGTGGACACAAGACACCAGAAATGCTAACAAACTGAAACCTGTTGCAAAACATTTTAATTCTCCTGGACATTGTATACTGGATCTAAAAGTTGCCATTTTGGAATAGGGAAATTACAGGACTAGTATTTAGAGAGAGATCGCGGAGATAAAATATATTCACATGCTAGACATCCATCTTAAAGGTTTTAACATTAGCAAGGGATTTCTGGGACATTAGCTCAAGTCACTAAGACGCTGACAGGGAGGCGGAAGGTCAGCAGTTCGAATCCCGAGTCCTGTAGGATGGAATGAGCTTCCATCTCTGTCCCAGCTCCTGCCAACCTAGCAGTTCGAAAATAAGAAATTGCAAGTAGATAAATAGGGACCACTTCGATGGGAAGGTAACAGCGTTCCATGCACTACGGTGTCTAGTCATGCCTGCAACATGACCATGGAAATGTCTGCAGAAGCAGACAGCGCTGGCTCTTCAGCTTAGAAACAGAGATGAGCACTGACCCCTAGAGTCGGATACGACTGGCTTTCGAGCAAGGGAAACCTTTACCTTTACTATCAAATTTAAAAATTACATTGACCTTGCAGAACTGTCTTTAAAGTGTGGGGAGGAAGATGTTTCTCATGGCAGTTGACCCCTAGCTGTGCTTACCCCATAAAACTTCCACAATCAACCAATTGTAATGTCAAAATGTTTATTTTAGAAACCTAACTCTTCAACTGGCTTCCACCAGAGATTTTCTGCTGTAAAACTTTTTATTACTGGTTGTAAATGACTCATGCACAGCTACTCTGGGTCTCCAATACCAGAAATGTATAAATGTACAGGTTTTTAAAGACAACAATGGAGGAGTGGAAGAAGGTTAAAAAACATATAGCCCCGGGCATCTCACCAATTTTAGAGATAGGAGATTGTAATGACTTTCCGATAAGATTGGATCAAAGGATTAGAAATGTGTTAGCAAAAAAAAAAAAAATACAATTAATAAAAGACTGGCTAAGAACTTGCACAGATAATGATGAAAGGAAGGAATTGTATCAACAAATGGGACTAAATTGGCTCCAAATTCTCCAGTTAAACAAATGGAATAGGAAGAACATACAAGGAGGAGATCTAGAAAGGAATTTGACAGATTTTGAGGAAATGATAGTTAAAATAAGAAAAGAGAAGAAAGGTATAAAAGGGATTACTGGCAAATTGTACAAAATCTTTAATAGTAAAGGGAATATACAAGAGATGTTGAAAAATAACTGGGAACAAGATTTAAACGTAACAATCTCGGAAAGAAAATGGCAAGAAATTTGGCAAAGAAGAGTAATGAGATCCATGTCAGTTCGGGTCAAAGAACACAATTACAAGTTGTTATGGCGCTGGTACCTGACCCCAGTCAAGCTTCATCAAATAGATAATAAGAAAAGCGATAATTGTTGGAGATGTAACCAAGAAAAGGGGACATATCTACACATGTGGTGGAATTGTAGCGAGGTAAAGAAATTTTGGGGCAAAATTGAAAAAGAAACTAGCGGTATATTTGAAAAGAAGCTTGTACTGGGGCCGGAGCCAGCCCTATTGTTATGTATTGAGGATTTTAAGATGAGTAAAGAGGAAAAAGAACTATTGCTAATTATTGTTAGGACATTTTTCATTTGGGGGTATTGTACAAAGATTGCTGCCCAGTGGAATAGTACAACTTTAAGGCCCTCCATGTGTTCTGAACACAGGTGTCCATAATAGAGCCTCAAACTGATTGCCAGGCTGTGCATGCTTGGTCCACGTGCTCATGTAACAGCCCAGCTGTGGCTGATTAGAAAATCTGCCCAGCAACACTGGGGTATAACTGTGGCCCTCTGGGAAGGGTCTATGAAGGAGGTTTTCATACTGGAGGAGGCTATTATTCTGTAGGAGATTATCTGTGAGGAGGTTGCTATTCTGAAGGAGTCTATATACTGAGAAGGACTGAGACACTGAAGGAGGTGATGCTGTTGAGAGCTTTTCTTCAACTGAGAAGAAAGAACTGCTAAAGGATCACCAGGGACCCAAGCTGTCTACCTACTGTGGGGCTTGGAGTGAGAGAGACTGTTGTATATACTCCTGTGTATGTCTGTCTTCCCCTCACTGTAAGTAAAGCGCACCTTTCCACTGAAGGCATATGTGTGTGTGTTATTGCACTAAGGCTTTCGCTGCGTAAGAGCTTAAAAGTGCTACTCTGCTATCCAGCCACACATATCGCTACGGGAATCCCTGATAACGGGTTATGGGCCCAGGGTGCGCCTAACAGCTACGCCTGACGCCCTAACTGCGCCCATGAGTCTTTGCCTGTCAAGCCCCGAAGTGCTGTGTGCCTGGACTGGAGCTGTGGAGCCCTGATCAGCGTTCGGAGGAGCCGTGTTCCCTGGAGGACTCATCGCCTGCAGGACAACGCCCCCAACGCAACCAGACGCCCCAACAGAGGTCCAGAAGACGTCCACTTCGCTTCGAGTGTCCCTGCCAGCTGCATGTTTTGTGAGTCTGCAAGTGAGGGAAGAATGGCTGTTTCCAGTCTCTCACTGGTGCCCCTGCTTGATGGCACCAACTACCAGACGTAGTCAACAAAGTGCGGTCTGCTTCTGCGCAAGGAAGGGCTCTGGGACATTGTTGAGAATCCCCAGAAGCTTGAAGCCTTGGATGAAGAGGACACTGACAAAAGGGACAGACTTGAGTATGATAATCAAAGGGCTTTGGCAATTATTGGGTTAACTGTAGCAGAGAGTCAGCTAACATATCTGAGAGGGGAGAATTCAGCTGCCGCATGTTGGCAGAGGTTTAAGCAATTATATGTAAGGGACTCAGTCGGTTCCCAAATATCTCTCACCAGAAGCTTGTTTAGGTTACGCCTCCAGCCTGGTGGAGATATGGCTCAGCACCTCCATTCAATTAGTGATTTCCTGCAGCGTCTTGCTGAAACAAACTTGTTCTTAACTGAAGAACAAAAAGCATATATTCTCCTATCGTCTTTGTCGGAAGAGTATGATGCTTATGTGTCGTCCTTGGACATTTTGCCCATGAGTGAGTTCCATTTCCAGGGGGTCCAACGTCGCTTACTGGAGCAAAATAGGTTAAGGGGTTCTCTGAAAGAGTTCAGAAAACCAGAATCTCATACTGGAAGAGGTAGAAGCAAATCACCCCCTCCTCCTCCTTGTACTGGGGCTGGAGCCAGCCCTATTGTTATGTATTGAGGATTTTAAGATGAGTAAAGAGGAAAAAGAACTATTGCTAATTATGATGTCAGCAGCCAGACAATGTATAGCTAAGAGGTGGAAAAATGAGTCGACTATGAAGATAGAAGACTGGTATAAAGAGTTGTGGCAATTGGCATTAAACGATAAACTGACATGGGAACTGATGGTTAGGAAAGGAGCAGTCCGGGAAAATAGATTTTGGAGAATCTGGAAAAAATTTGTTGAGTATGTAATAGTGAAAAATCAAGGGATTAAACCTGTACCGGATCAAGTTGGATTTTGGAAAAATTGAACTGTTGTATTCCTGGACAATGTATATAGCACCTGGGTGTAATTTGAATAGAATGCTTAGATTAAAATAGATAAGGTTTGAACAATAGTCAAGTAGAAATATATACTAACCCATAATCAACTAAGACAAGTCTAACTCTTTTTATTCTAAAAACAAAGATACCGTGTATGCCGGTGTACAAGGCGACTGGGTAGATAAGACGACCCCCCAACATTTCCACTCAAAATATAGAGTTTGTTATATACTCGCTATATAAGACCACCCCCTCTTCCACACACCTTCCACACACGGAAAAGAGTAAATACAAGAGTTACCGTAGTCTTTAAGGTGCCACAAGTTTTTGATGTTGTTTTGTTTAGTCTCTGATATGCTTTGCTCAGAAAATATTATGGTATATTTTCGCGCAGGAAGACCTGTCCTTTCCCCTGATTGGGCGAAGGGGAGCTTGGGGCGGGATCTTCCCGAAGAGACGGAGGAGCCAATCAGGTTGCTGCGGGCTCGAGTTTGAATGCGGGTGAGTTTGAATGTGAGTTTGAATGTGGGTGAGTTTGAACGCGGGCGAGTTTCAATGTGGTCGTGCGGGTGGTTGAGCGGGAATGAGTTTAAATGCGGGTGAGTTTGAATGTGAGTTTGACTGGAGGTGAGTTTGAATGCGAGTTTGAATGCGGGTGAGTTTGAATGCAGGTGAGTTTGAATGCGGTCGTGCAGGCGGTTGCTCTGCTGCCCTGGCCGTGGGGCAGCTGAGGATGCCTCCGCCTCTCCCCCCGGATTTGTTCCACCTGGCCGGGGGATAAAGGGCAGTCGGCAGGAGCTCCGAAGAAGCAGCTCCGCCGCTGCACAAAAACCGCGACAAGAAGGTGGCGGGGAAGGACTCAACGGTCTCCCCGGACCTGCTGCCCAAGCCCCGGTAAGTATTTGGGAACCCAAATGACGTGCACCCGGTAGACAAGACGACCCCCCACTTGGAGGCATTTTTTTGGGGGTGAAAAAGTCGCCCTGTATGCCGGCATATATGGTAAGTAAAATATTTAGCTTTATTGCTTAGTTATAACCATAATTATAACTGTAATAGTAAGATTGTTCAAATAATGGAATAATGTATGGGATTTGATTTTGTTTTTCTATTTTTTTATGTTATTGTAGTGTCTTTTTTCTGTATTGTGTGAAAATTATAAAAAGTAAATAAAAAAAATAAATGTACAGTTTTCCATTATATCCATTCTTATGTCTGATGAAGTGGACTTGGTCCACGAAAACTAACATTAAAATACAGTAGTTAGTCTTTAAGGTGCCATAGCTTTTTTTGTCTTCTATTTTGTTTACTCTCTAATATGTTTGCACAGACTAACATGGCTACCACTTCAAAAACTTCATTTTGACAGTTTCATGTCTGGTCTACAAATGGAAGAAGAAGCTGAGCAGCAATGTAGAGGATGAAACATTTTCTAGATCTTTCCATCATCATCTCCATAACTGTAGAGCTGGGAGGACTCTATGGATCATTGAGCTCAGTCAAGGAGACACAGTGGGGAATTGAATTCCAAACCTCTGGCTCCACAACCAGATACCTAAACCATTGAACTACCCAGCAGTTCTAATTCATTCATCAGTTCTCATTTGTAAGGTCTCCATAGGTCAGAGATGACTTGACAGGACATAACAACAACATTAAATAAGAAAATTGTTAAGGAATGATAAAATATTATTACTGTATTCTTACTGCCAAGGATCATGAATGTTCTGTTGTGGGGTTTTCCATCTCAGCTGCCAAAATAATTGTCTAGCTTTTGGGAAGACCTCTGTACCATACCTTGGAGGAAAAGGATGCCTTTTGCCTGTTCTACAGGTGTCAAAATATATTAGGACATCTGTTTTCACATGTAGGCACGAATAAGTGATGAGTAAATAGGGGATTAGTAGCAGCTAACATTTCTAAAAACCCAAGAGAGTACATCTTGTTGCTGTGAATAAATTAATTAACTTTAAAATTATATTCTGCCTTTTATAATGTAAAGCAAATTAGCAGGAGATAATTCACAGTTCACTACAAGAGAAATAAAAGAAGAAAGTAAATCCAAGAACAAATCCAGTTACAGTAAAACACCGGATAACGCTAAAACTTGGTTCCACAAGTCTTGGTGTTATCCAATTTTTAGTGTTATCTGATCCATGTTAAAATCTTATGGGATGGATCGGATAACGTTAAAGCTCCATAGAGATACCATACATTGTAACTGCACAGGCTTTAGCGGTTGTTATCTGATCCATCCCATAGGACCTTAACGTTATTCAATTCAATTCTCCTCCCCAGATTACTTAACGTTATGCAATTTTAGCGTTATCCGATCCAATCGTTATCCGGTGTTTTACTGTACTTCCAAGTGGCTTCTAGTAAAGCCATTAGTACCAGATAACAAGTACAGTAAAACCTCGGATAACGCTAAAACTTGGTTCCAGAAGTCTTAGTGTTATCCAATTTTTAATGTTATCTAATGCATGCATTGGATAATGTTAAAACTCTATAGAAATACATTGTAATCAGCACAGGCTTTACTGAACATTATCCAATGCATCCCCTAGGATTTCAATGTCATGCAATGCAATTTTTTTCCAGACTGCTTAACGTTATGCGATTTTTAGCGTTATCTGATGCAAATGTTATCCAAGGTATTACTGTATAGCAATGTAGGATGTGGTTTGGCAGCCCCATTACTGCTCCAGCAACTTATTAGATTCAATGGCTGATAAATTCCATCAAATTGTCAGCATAGGCACTTTGAGAAGGATCCAAATTTGCAAAAAGTTTCTTTTTTGGGGGGGGGAAGTAGTGGGTGGGTAAGCATATTTCCAGAATCTAACAATCAGTGTGCTGGTTTGAAAGTTTCTGGAAGTTACTGTCCACAATAATAATATTTCCAAAATCTGAACAGGATGCCCTAAATGAGGTCAGAAACAAACATTAGAGATAGCCCATAATTAGAGCTCAAAGCCCATAATGTTACAGAAAACTGACTGAAGCTTTCAGCTCTCTGAAATCAGACTTCAAAGAAATCATATACTTAAACCTTGAAGACCAACCAAAAAAACAAAGGGAGCTAATTTGCATAAACCCAAAGATGAAAGAAATGTCTACTGTGACACTCAAATGTCTTCAATAGTTAAGAATTTTCCTTTTCTAGTTACAGTCTATATTGCTAATGTCTCTTTGTGGTCCAAATGCCATAAATTATTTTCTGGATCCATGCCATATGATTTATGCAACTTTCCTGATCTCGCCTCCCTGCAGCGGGACTTCCAGACTCCTCTTCCTCCTCCTCCTCTTCTTCTTCAGGTGCCTTGTCCATTCCAGATATCTAAACCACTGAGCTATCCAACCATCAATATAGCAATAGAAATAGGCTTATTTTTTCTATTTTGGTTTACAAAATTACACTTATTTCCATTTCTTTCTTTCTGTCATAAACTACATGACAAGACTTGCCCTTTAGGCATAATATGTACAGTATATAATAAGTACTGTACATTTAAGTGGAAATTATATGACATGCGTTCATTTCTGAGTTTGGCAGTGACAATAATAGACATTCCACAAACCTGCATTTTCATATATTGTGCTTGGGAACACATAACAAGAAAGTACCCCATGAGAAACTAGCTAAACTTTTCTGTGTTATGAAATCTTCTCCTTAATGAGATGACTCAGCTCTCATACTGTTGACACATGTTGCATCTCTTCAAAGAACATGCTGTCCAGTAACTATAACACTTTCTCCCTCAATTAATTAAAAACGGAAATGTGGGCAGAATTAAATTGAAAAGCAAATGCACTTAATTGCAGACTGATAATCATGGCATTACGAGTTGCTTGGCTGTGCTAACCTGGAAAACAAAAGCTACCTCTATAATTAGATGGAATAATAATGTGATTTCTTGGGGTGTGGAAAATAAGGGATAACAAATGTAGTCAGTTTTCTGCATCTTTATCTATTACTTGACCTGTCTTTGATTATTTTCTTTAGATTTATTGAACAATTTCTGCCATTGAGTAGTGAAGTTACATTTTAAAATTATTCTTGTATGTCATGCTTATAAATCCTCTTATTTGTTAGTCAATTTGATCTTTCACTGATCTTGGTTGGTCTTCAGGGTTTAAGTATTCTTCCACTGAGTTCAGATGGGTGATATATACATTTATGTGAGCTGAACCATTTTGACTTATCATTAAAGCCAGTGATGGGATGTAACAGGTTCTCACCAGTTCTCCAGAACCAGTAGTAACTTTCCCCAGTGTCCCAGAGAACCTGTAGCAGCTTTTGGGGGGAACCACCTTCGGGACTTACCTTTTCACTGGTTCCCCCACTGCACATGCATGCCAAGCACTTGGTGTGCATGCATGCCTAGTGCTTGGCACATATGCACGGCCTCCTTGCTGTCCTCCCAAACGGGGAGGAGGAAGAGAAGCTGCTAGCTTGAAGCTCCCTATAGCCTGAAGCTCCCTATTTTTATTATTTTGTATTTTTTTCTTTGGCCCTGCCCATGACATGACATCATGATGTTAGCTCCGCCCACACTGTAATGACATCATGGTGGGGTAGTAAAATTTTTGACATCCCACCACTGATTAAAGCCCTGCTGTTCTGCATTGCATCATGAATTGTATGTGTTTCTATGTTATCCTGGGTCATCCTTTTTTCAGCCTAAATGCTCTTTATATGATATCTGCCAAAATCTTTTGCATAAGATACATTTGTGGCAGAAGGAGATTTCCTCCTTCTGTCCCATTGCTTCTCTGATTTACAAACTGCTTCATAATGTGGAAGCTGTAGTGTAGTGACAACAAAAAGGAAGGAAGAAATCTGCAATTACTAAAAATCTTTGCCACTAGATGATGTTAAGGACATGGATAAATTTTCAGTACAGTAATTATCTTGCTGCTTCCATAGCTGTCACACATGAAATGAGATGGACAAGAAGGAGGAAGACTTTTAATTGCCAGTCTCCCCTGCCATTGACATAGTCATCTTTCTGCAAGAATAATTTAAGACTACAAGATGGGCCAGTAATGACTAATGTGTATAGCTAAGGTTGCAGGGTTTCATCTACATGACCAATTGATTACTGGTAATTGGGTGAAGAGTAACCATTTTAGTTAATAATGGTCAATTTTAATCACAAAAGCCAGTATCCTAATTTGGAACATAAACATTTTTCCAATATAAATGTTTTCCCTGTCTGCAACTGCTCACACAACCATTCGTATGACCAGTTGTGCAGTGTGAGACTGTGAGTGCAAAAGTGGAGACAGCATGAAAAGGAAAAACTTTTCTGTAATTGCGTAACACACTATGATACAGGTAAAAGCATTATTATTATTTTGTTTCTGAACCTGTTTTTAGGTTGTTTGTAGAGTAATTATTAATTTTAATTATGGCATTTGGCTCCAGGCAAACTCAAAGAGTAGTTTTTCCTAGCCTTTTTATATCTGAGTTCTTTGCACTCTTGCCTATGTGCACACTAAAGATATAAATCCTGCACAGCCTTGTTCTTACATGTGAGAAGAAATGGCAACCATTTTGTCATTGTTTGATATAGGGCAATATAATTTTGTCAGTTTTGAGGAGTGGGTTCTCATACTTTTGATTTTTGTGCAAAAATGTGTAAGTCGCATGAATTGCAAAAATTGCCTAGATTGTACATGTTACATAACTGAAGTGCAATAATTGCTGTTTTCATGGATGGATTCCTAAAAATTAGGAGTAATGAACAAGTTGTTTTCATCTTTTTGATCAATCAGTCAACACTTTAGTCCCTGCTGTTTGTGTGTGCTGTGTTTCATGAAGGAAAAAGACACTACTTTTGCATAGTGTGGGGAAAAAGAAAAAAGTCACTGGTTATCTAGTACCTGTACTTATATTGGAAATAAGAAATCTTCCTGGTGTTAGTGAACTCTGAACAGTTTATGCAATGCTGACACATTGATGCAACAAGTAATTTAGTGCCGCGTTTTCATATCTGTGGTGTTCATGCAAAAACTACAGCAATACAGGATTGTGACTGATGGGGGGGATTAACAGGGTGGGTGGAGGTCACTCAGATGAGTGGAGTGGAAATGCCATTTCATTTGCAAGAGACATTTATGGGCTCAAAGTGACACATTTTTAGGAACACTGAGGAAACAAGAGCCTTAGAATGCTGTAGCAGAAATGTGTAATGAACTAAATAAATAGCATTTTACTTGTACTAACCTTGAGGAACTTTTTAGATAGCAAAGTAGGCCTACACCTAAAACATAAATAGAAAATATTTTTTGCTTGGGAAGCCAGTTGGACAGTACATAAGTGTTCACTTCCTGTTTCACCATTTTCACCAAAGGAGGGTAGAATATAGCTGATGCATATTTCAAATCATAACAGTGCCAGCAGCCTGAATGCTACTGTGGCAAATGCTTCTGGAGGTCCAAGTTGCACATGTATTTGCACATTTTCCTCACTCACAGAAGACTTTCTTGTGCAAGCTGCTCATAATGGTTCCTGGAAATTGGGAGGAGGGTTAACCAGGAAAATAGCCAATTAAGCCCTCTTTGTGCTGTTTGCTCTGCTGTTGAATAGGATCTTGGAGGTCACCATCCAAAGTATAGGAACTCATTATAGCCTCCGCCAACACAAGTGGAGGCCTGTGAAGACTAGTTCATTTCTATCCTACTCTACGCACAAGGGAGAACTGGGCAATTGGGGGGCAGACATTAGAGTATTGCAGTCTTGGTACAACCTAGTGATAGACACTACCAAGACACAAGAAACTGGTTTCAGAAGACTCAGAAAAACCTGAGGGTCTGCAGAAATACAGTGATGAGCACCACCACTGTTACTGAATGAGGAGTGTACTCAATGGCCATGGAATGCTGGCAAATTCTGGGAGTGGGGCAGAAGGCCAGAAATGAGTGGAAATAAAAATGGAGTCCATAGGGAAAGAACACATCTGGAATCCTAAAGTTTCCCTCTTTAATACTGTCAATATTGCTTAGTCACCTAACTGGTTCATTGGCCAAAATTGCATGAATATATTTTATCTCAGCCTCTGGATGATGGACTTCAGGCTTGCAGAAAATAAATAAATACATGATTAGTCTCAAAGCCGGAAGCCTGCCCTTATGTATGTCTTGATAAAGATGAGTGGAGAAATACAACGTGACCAAAAATTTCCAAAGTATTGTTTTTAAGGGAGATTTCCAAAGCCGTACAATTAGAGGTACTTTAATCCACTTACGTGTATTCTAGAAGGCTTAGTACACAGTAAACCTCTTTCTCTCCAGCCTAGTTTTTCTGCCTCATTGCTTTTCCCGTTACAATCTTTATTCGTAGATATTAACTGTCAGGATGAAGAGAAACAGACAAGTGTGGCTAGATTGTGAGAAAGCTTACACATTGGTTTCATGAGGTGATTACACTGTAATTATAGATCATCAGAAGTCCATTTCCATTATACTAGAAATATCCCCTGCAAAGCTTTTTTAAAAGTTATTTTACTAATGCAATCCAGATGTCAAAATTAAGCCAGTCTCATGGAGAGAGAAAAGTCTGTATTTTAGACGTTGTACTGTAAACAAACACTTTTGAGTAAAAGTTGACATACTCTTCCCAGGTAAATACATATAAGACAGTGATGGCAAACCTTGGCACTCCATGTGTTCTTGAACTTCAATTCCCAAAAGCCCTGATCAGCAGGATGCAGTCTTGGGGTTCTGGTAATTGAAGTCCAAGAACAATTGGAGTGCCAAGGTTGGCCATCACTGATATAAAACAAGACTTCAACCTTAAAGTCCATAATATAGTGACAAACACATTAGATGGCTACCAGGTAATATATCCTTGGTGGGGGAGTGGTTAAAATACTGTACTGCAACCAAGGAGACTGCAGTGGCTCAAGTGGTTAAGATGCTGAACTTGAAGACTGAAAGGTCAGAGTTCGATACCCGAGTACTACATGACGGAATGAGCTCTGTCCCAACTGCTGCCAACCTAGCAAGAAATTGCAAGTAGATAAATAGGTACCAATTTGGTAGGAAGGTAAACAGTGTTCCGTGCACTCTGATGTCTAGGCATGCCTGCCACACACCCATGGAAATGTCTGCAGATGCAAACAGCGCTGGCTCTTTGGCTATAAACAGGGCACTGAACCCTACAGTCGAATAGGACTGGCTTTTGAGCAAGGGCAACCTTTACCTTTACTGCAACCAAAAGGTTGTGAGTTCGATCCTGACTGGAGCACAAGGTTGACTCAGCCTTCCATCCTTCTGAGGTTGGTAAAATGAGTACCCAGTATGTTGGGGGCAAAATGCTAATTGACCCAGACAGAGCACTAAGCACTATGGGGTGATATATAAGTGTAATTGATTTGCTTTACATGTAGCATTAGCATGACTAAAAATTATATGGTGGCATGGAGCACTGGAGATGTGCACATTAAGTGAATAGCAGCCACTATTTAAGAGTTATCCCTGTTAATTCAATGTCCTAGATGACAGGAAAAATACAGATATGTAATTTAGATATGACATACATGGATATGGTGTGACATCTTATGGTATGTTAAGATTTGGCTTCACCAGCATCTTGTTGTTGGATGGCTGTTGGTCCCAGATTGTCTGTTCATTGTAATCAACATTAAAGTTGGCAAAACTTTATCAATTGTGCAGCTGAAGACTAGACAAATAGCAGTGTAACAAAAATCAATTTTATTTATTTATTTATTTATTATGACTTATATGCCGCCCTCCTCAAAGAGACCCAGGGCGGCTAACAAAGGTTTAAAAAGACATAAAATATAATATAAAATCCAATTTAAAATTAATATTAAAATATTAAAAACTAAGCAAAGATAACAAGATTAAAAATTCATACTTTGAGAGTGGGAGGGGTCAGATGAGCCAACAGGCTGATGGTACTGTCTGACCCAAACCCCATATCTGTCCCGCCAGCCAAGTCTTAACCCCCTTCCTAAAGGGCAGGAACTCTGACTGGAGACGTAGCTCAATTGGCAGGAGGTTCCATAGCAGATAGTACAACCAGAGAGCCTCTCTGGTCCGCTCTGGTGGAATGGACAGATGTTCTTAGGGCGATGCGGTCTCTTAGGTATCCTGGCCCACTACCATATAGGGCTTTAAAGGTAATAACCAGCACCTTGAATTGCACCCGGAGGCATACTGGCAACCAGTGCAGCTCCCCGAGCAATGGTGAAATGTCCTTTTATGACTGCACAAAATGGTAGTAGTTGGGGGTGGTAATTTGGAAAGGGTGTGAAACAAATCACTTCTTATGGAGATCTCCCCATTGCCCAGCATCACCCATGCAACCATTACAGATATCATGGCCCTTACTCAAAATGGCTTGGATTTACCCATTGTGGCATCAGAGCATAATTGAATCTGATTGGGTAGCTACTACTATGATGTCAGCATCTCCAGAGCTCATGTACTGTGTACATAACCATTCATAAACTAATTGCACTCATGATATACTGAAACAGAAACAATTGTTGATAAAGCAGCTAATGGATAAAGCAATGGAGAAATGATTTCACACAGTGACAAAATGTAGGATTAAGAAGCAACTTTTTGACACTGTGTGAAATCATTTCTCCATTGCTTTCTCCAGCAGCTACTATATCAACAATTGTTTCAAGATTAAGAAGCAACTAATGGGACTGCGGTGACTTAGTGGTTAAGATGCTGAACTTGATGACTGGAAGGTTGGCAGGTCAGCAGTTCTAGACCCAAGTGTTGCATGACAAAGTAAGTGCCCATCTTCTGTCCCAGCTCCTGTCAACCTAGCAGTGAGAAAGCAAGAAATTGCAGGTAGATAAACAGGAACCACTTGGGTAGAAAAGTAAACAGCATTCCATGCACTGTGGTGTCTAGTCATGCCTGCCACATGACCATGTTAACATCTGCAGACACAGGAAGTACTTGGGTCTTTGGCTATAAATGAAGATGAACACCGCACACTAAAGTCAGATCTGACTGGCTTTCAAGCAAGGGTGACCTTTACTTTTATTAAGAAGCAACTACAACCTAGTGAAAATTCAGCTTGACACCAGTTTTTACATTGTTTCTGGTACATGTTGCTTCTCTGTCTTTTGTCATTTGGTTCTGCTGACATGGGAGGCTAGTTATGTAAAAGTTAAATATCACCCTTAAGAATTAGGAAATGTAGAGGCCTATGCATTAGCTCTCTCTCTAGACTTTATTTATTCTTTTGTACCAGACATTTGCAAGTACTATATCCACTGATATTGCATGAGATAATTTTTATCTCAAAGTTATACATACATTGTATAAAATGACAAGATTCTGATTTCTACCCTCCATTTACACTTGGATTGCATTCCCTAATTCCATTGGCTTCATTAAGCGATTAGTGTAACTAGATGTAATTACATATTTGAGACATGTGATTATGTAATAATTAAGACATGCAAAGCAATTCAATAGTTAGGGTATGTAAATACACGGAACCACAATGTGCAAATTGTGCATATATATACATTTGTACATGCAAAAAGCATCCTGGTTCTTTAAATTCTGTCTCTCTTACATTATATCCTCACTGTCTATAGTGGATATTGAAGGAGCAGACAAAATAGATACAAAACTATAGGATTAATCACACCTCCCACTTAAATTTAACTTGTCCCACATATACAATGAAAGTGTGACAGAATTTAAAGAATCAGGAAGAACAAAGTGAAAAATAAGCTTCAATAGGATTTCAAAATAATACCTCATGGCCATCTGAGAAAATCCAGAAGCAATATGTAATATGGTAGTGATGGTGAGCCTATGGCACTTGTGCCAGAGGTGGCACTTGGAGCCCTCTCTGTGGGCACCCATGCAGTCACCCCAGCACAGAGTTTGCCCCTCTGTGCAGCAGCCCAATGGGAGCACTTCCTCCCTCCCCCCAGCACAGATTTCACTCCGCCCCTCTGCCCAGCAGCCCAATGGGAATGTTTCCTTTCTCCCCTGTTGCTATGTTGGCTCTTTGTGATAAATAAGTGGGTTTGGGGTAGCAATTTGGGCACTCAGTCTCTAAAAGGTTCACCATCACTGTAATATGGTATCAGAATCAGCTCAGGCCCTCCAAAAGTTCAAATGAAACCAACACTATTTCACATGAAGAAATCCCACTGTTTGGGAAGAGGAATAAAAAATATGTACATGGATATAGCACCTCCAAACCTTCTAGTACAGAAATGTAAAGAATCTGAACAAATATTCACAGAATGCATGAGACTATAATTCCATTTAGCTCCTTCTGTGGGCTGACACGGTGCAGTGTGAAATACTTGCTGTGTACACAAGAAAAGGAATGATCAAATATGAGGGAGACAATCTCCCCCTCCCCCCAAAAAACCAGATGTTCAAGATATGGTAGGTAACTTTCAGTGTTAACTTATAATATGAATATTGGCTCAAGGCATATCTATTTTTAAATTATTATTTTATTAGAATAAATACCAGGTTTGCTTCACTTTTCTGTGCAGTCCCTGAGAACAATTTGCAATGGCATAGTAAAATCTAGCCCACAAAATTTGTTGTTCAGTCACACAGTCAATTCATACAAAATAGAATGATCAAATAGAAGGGGAAACACAGAAATAGCAGCAATTAAAACACCAGTCCAGCTTGCAAACAATGTGAGGGGGTGTGATTCGGCCACTGGCTTTAAAAGGTTGAGAATCTCTGGTCTAAAAACAGAGCTTAGCCTTCCACAGCTTTGATGCCATTACTGATAAAGCTATATTGCCTATACAATAGTTGTTTGCCTTAAATTTCCTACCAGCAAAACAAAGATGAGAGCCTCTGAACCTGATCTTAATAGACACAAACCTTAATATGGAAATGGGCAGTTCCGAAAGTAACCTGTTCTCACAGATTTCGATTGGGATGGGGCAGTAAAAAAACACACACACACTTGGCCTAGACATGGAAGAAGAAATTGTTTGAAAAACAGTTCTTCATAAAGGCACCTACAAAGAACTTACAAAGCTACAAGAAAATAGCGAAAGAAAGAAAGAAAGAAAGAAAGAAAGAAAGAAAGAAAGAAAGAAAGAAAGAAAGAAAGAAAGAAAGAAAGAAAAAGAAATAAAAATATTTCTGTGTGGCTACTTAACTTGCATAGACAAATTACCTGGTGTGACTTCACAATGAGTGAATGCAATTGAATTCACTTTTTCCTCTCAGTGTAGTTGTACCTTTATTCCTCCACTGATTCCAGAAATATTTAAATTTCCTCTCTCTTCTGACTGATCTGCTAATTCATCAAGTTAGCTTAAAACTTAAATTACAGTTGTACCTCGCTTAAAGAGCATAATGCGTTCCACAGGATTGCTGTTTTAGCGAGTTTGCTCTTTAAGCGAAACACCATTGTATGTGACCAATTGGGGGGGGGGGGCTTGTGAACCCCGATTAATTTTTTAAGCGAGTTTTTGATTGGTTTTATATGTTAAGCGAAGCAAACATTCAGAGAAAATTCTGCTCTTTAAGCGAGTTACTCTTTAAGCAAGGTGCTCTTTATGCAAGGTTTGACTGAACTTTAGTCTAATTATCTATTGACCCTGTTCTTATTTTAATGCAGACAAAAAACCACCTTAGAAATACAGCTTCCTCTATTTCAGGAACATGAGGAAGTTGAACATTGCCTTGTTTAAATCTACTGCTGGACTTTCCCACAGCACTAAGGCCAGCCACTGTAGCATTAATAAGTTGCAGATTTACCATATATCCAGGAATCTATAGTTGTTGCCTTCTACATCTGAAGCCCTATTCACTCGGCCTTCTTTTTTTATTGCCATGGATAGGATGGATAACTAACAGCCTTTGGCTTATATTCTACTTACTTACTTACTTCTGACCAACATGATTGCTATTACTGTAAACAAGGTCAGCTCTTGACATCTTCCATTTAAACGTTCAGGGTGCTGATATGAAGGGAGCCCTCTCAGTCAAATCAGACTGTGCTAAAAAGGCAAAAATAATCTTGTATAAGGCAGCTTTATGCAGATATATAGCTGTTTTCTTTGTTGTGTTCCTTTTAACAGACAAAATTAGCACACTTGCTATTGATACTGTAAAGCTCTCAGATATTGTGTTAGTTTTGGGTATTTTTAGAACTGTTTATCAGGATTTGGTAGGAGAAAAGAGGAAAGTACTGTACAGTCAAACCTCGCATAAAGAGCCTTTCACTTAAAGAGTAACTCGCTTAAAGAGCAGAATTTTCTCTGAATGTTCACTTAGCGTAACAAATAAAACCAACCAAAAACTCACTTAACAAATAAATTGGGGTTCACAACCCCCCACACACACACACAATTGGTCATTTACAATGGTGTTTCGCTTAAAGAGCAAACTCACTTAAAGAGCAATCCTGTGGAACACATTATGCTCTTTAAGCAAGGTACCACTGTACTTGAGTAGCTTTTAAAAGGGCTACTGCATTCCAGATCTGTTCAATTAAGATGTCATGTCTCATCTCAAGTAGAAAAACAAAGGTAAAAAGCCAAATGATTCAATCACATTTAACAGCTGATAATACTGTTTCTGCCTCATTTAGCATAATTATATAGATTGCTGTGCTCTGTATTATAGGCAACCATAAATTATCTGTTCCCTAACCCAAGTATATATTTTTCCTTAGATTTGTGTGGTTCAGGTCCATAGGAAATTGTTGCACATAGAACTTCACCTGCTAGAAAGTGAAAAACTAATTGTTACTTTATTTTCTTGAAGTTGACATCGATAACATTTAAGAAATGTGCACAATTTCCAGAATCCATGGGGGGAAATGAAATAAAATTTAAGGGGAAATCATGAATTGGATTGAATATTAGTAGAAAAAAGGAGATGCTGTAGCTCTAACCTCTTTAAATTAAAAGTTCCTAAAATTAAAGAGAGACTCTTAAAATCAGAAAAAAATGGGAGAAAGAAGATACATTAGATGCACTATGTTTGAGGAATCTAAACCCTGGCACTACATGTTTTGAAGAACTCATTGTATGGCTACATGCTGTTGTTATTATTATGGAGACCATGATTATATGTGGCATTTTTACAAAATGCCAAATGTCAAGACTTTATCTTTGTAAGCTTACAATCTAAAATTCGATGCAAAGGAAATAACATAGAAAGGTTCTCACCAGTGATTAGCATGGAGATGATATGCAATTATTTTCCATTTATATGTTTAGGGGCAAATTTCATGCCAAGTTACAGGGCAGAATTGTGTTTTTAAAAGTACAGAGGTCATCTTTTGCCCCAAGCCTGAACATTCATATGTCTGGTCAAAGCATTTTATTGATCATCTGATATAATTAAAACAAACATTTTCATTTTGGTGAGAAGGATGATCTATAAACTAGCTGTTCAGGCAAATCCAATCTTTGACGATGATTTTATGAGATGTGGAATAAGCTTTCTTTTTGGAATGGGGGACTGCAATTTTATTTATTTATTTATTTATTTATTTCCAATTTTTATACCGCCCTACTCAGTTGCGCCGACTCAGAGCGGTTTACATACAAAGAAAAACAGCGAGTTCATAAATACAACATATAAATATCAAAAGTAATCAATGTAAATACCAAAAAACATCTCAACATCATTACAGCATCACTACAGCATCAAAAAATTCAGTAAACATCAGTTTTAAACAACAATCTACTTTACAAAGTTATCAAATTCAGAGAAAAATTACAACAGTACCAAAAGACCTGACGCCACTGCGGCTTTTTAAGCCCCGGCCTGGCGGAGCCTCTGGGAGCAGGTGGAAGCGTCCCGGGCTGGATGGGGGGGGGTGGCCTCCTCCCCGACCCGCAGGTGTTGCTGGCGGCGGCTCTGAAGTCCTGCCGCCACTCCGACTTTTAAGCCCCGGCTGGGCGGAGCCTCTGGGAGCAGGTGGAAGCGTCCCGGGCTGGATGGGGGGGGTGGCCTCCTCCCCGACCCGCAGGTGTTGCTGGCGGCGGCTCCGAAGTCCTGCCGCCGCTCTGACTTTTAAGCCCTGGCTGGGCGGAGCCTCTGGGAGCAGGTGGAAGCGTCCCGGGCTGGATGGGGGGGTGGTCTCCTCCCCGACCCGCAAGTGTTGCTGGCGGCGGCTCCGAAGTCCTGCCGCCGCTCCGACTTTTAAGCCCCGGCCGGGCGGAGCCTCTGGGAGCAGGTGGAAGCGTCCCGGGCTGGATGGGGGGGGTGGCCTCCTCCCCGACCCGCAGGTGTTGCTGGCGGCGGCTCCGAAGTCCTGCCGCCGCTCCGACTTTTAAGCCCCAGCCGGGCGGAGCCTCTGGGAGCAGGTGGAAGCGTCCCGGGCTGGATGGGGGGGGTGGCCTCCTCCCCGACCCGCAGGTGTTGCTGGCGGCGGCTCCGAAGTCCTGCCACCGCTCCGACTTTTAAGCCCCGGCCGGGCGGAGCCTCTGGGAGCAGGTGGAAGCGTCCCGGGCTGGATGGGGGGGTGGCCTCCTCCCCGACCCGCAGGTGTTGCTGGCGGCGGCTCCGAAGTCCTGCCGCCGCTCCGACTTTCAAGCCCCGGCCGGGCGGAGCCTCTGGGAGCAGAGGAAGCGATGAAGTTGAAGAACCTGCAAGCTATCTTTTACTGGCATTCATTCCTCCAAAAACCTCCAGTTTATGAATGTGGGCTATTGTGCTTCTCTACCCATGATTCAAAATGCTAGGAAATGGTCCAACATTGCTACACAATATTGTGCCTTCATTGCCAACAGGAATAAGGACATCAAGCTTTACATGGCAAACGTCAGTCTTAATGTTGACAAAACCAGTGGCAGTAATCAAGATAAATCTACAGGATACCCTCTTGTGCTCACTACCTTTCATGTAGAGACACCAAGCAGGGTTAAATAACTTACTTTTCAAAGGTTCAAGTAAATCCCCGATAAGTACCATTTTGCAAAGATTCATAATTCAGACATCTGTGAGTGATTTAAAAAAAAAGTTTTACAACAGGTAGCTACCCAATCCCTTTACCTATGTACATAAATTTGGATGTGCTCTTGTGAAGTGATTATTCAGTTACAGAAAAGCTGTGTGTGGCTTTGAAATGGAGCCCTAGGTATTGCTAGAGAGACAAGCTGGATAAACACTTCTTCAGCCATCCAACTCTATCTCTGCTTACCGTTCAAATAAGTCATTCAGGCTCAGTGAAAGAAACAAACATGGGAGGGTTAACATCCCTGTTAACCCACAACTTCAGGGAAGTTAGCTTAACCCCAGTGCTATGCCAATAGCTTGGATTAACCTTTTCCCATGTCATTGAAAAGCTTTCTGAGGCTGGAGAGAACAGCCTGCAACAAAAGGCAGCAGAATGAAGTTGTCAGGGAAAAACAGATGTAAATAATATAAAGGCTTGGAAGCGGTTAAAGGCACTGTAGAACTTAATGATAAAAACTTCAAATTGCTGGCGTAAGTTTTATGCTAAACATGTGAGAACAGCCTGATGAGAATTCAGGCATCATATGCCCAGAAAAGATCAAAGTAGACTGCAGTCAAAGATGCAAGGAAGGAAGAACCAGCTTTTACTGTTCATGTTCAATTCTGCATCTCTCCTCCTCAGCAACTATGTATGCATCTATTAATTGATTTGTGTAAATATATACCCACCTTTCTATGAGTCATATCTGAGAAGCTAATTTTCTCAGTAATTCAGAGAGAGAGGAAGAGGCAAGGAAATTAGCTGTTAAGAAAGGAGATGAACAACAGGCAAGACAACAAGAACACCTTCATGTTCATCTTTTCCTGTCATCAAGGAAGCCTTTTGAATTCTTAAAAGGCAATCCAGGGAGAGAGATATGTTTCTCCAGGTGTGACTACACTGACACATAATCCAGGAAATGTTCAGGAGTAGGATAGTAACATTTGCATTATTTTCTGTTGGCTACACAACATACAAATCAGTGTAAATCAGCCTGCATTTTTCTCTTCCCGATCTGTAATTTTTTATTCCACTGTTGGGGCTTCTCCTTTTTTGGAATCAAATACATTTACATTGGTTCAAATGATGTGATCACTTGAACTGACATGAGGAAGTTATCAATCAGCCTTGCTTCCAACTTGTTAAGGTAGCTCTGCTCTAACCATTCCTCCTGCAAATTTGGACAAGAGTAGAGCAAATTTAACAAACTGGAAACAAAGCATTTGAGTGCCAATTTCCTCCCCTCTCTTTGATGATTCCTATGTGTTCAGCTGAGGATTTTTCTTCTTTCATGTCCAGATCAAACCGTGAGCTGCTAAAATGAAGCCACTTTCTTGGCTTTGTCTTTGGCCAAACTTAAATCCTCATCAATGCATGTTTCTGGCAGTAATTGGCAGACCAGTAAATGAGTTGGATTCTGTATCTTTCCACATTCACACAGCATGTTATTGTCCACCAGCAGTGTGTTTTTGTCCTCTTGAGCATGTTGGTCTTATATTTAGGGACTCCAACCCTCAGTCTATTCAGAGTCCTCCAAGTGATGTAGGGGAGGTTGAGTTCCTTAACTATATCCTCCTTTAATGATGTTCCTTGCCTAGTGAGCTCCTTCCTCCATCTTCTAATTTGGTTTTGCTCTTGTGTACCCTCAAGAATGTCAGCTGAGGTGAACTAAGGAAACCCAGCTTCTCAAGTGTGACCTCATAGTGAATTCATTCATATCTTTCCTGCTGTGTAGTCTTATAGCCAGTCATATAATTTTGAAAAATAGCAGGTTCTTATGTTTCGGTTCAGGGCTGCTGGGACATGGTGGGTACAACATGTAGCCCATAGATATGGTCTTCAAGTGGAACGTGGTGATGGCCAGAGTCTTTTAGGGAATGTTACAAGGCATTTTAAACGAGTGGTGACTACTGTATTTGCTGGCATATAAGACCCACTTTTCCCTCATTAAAATACACTGGAAAAATAGAGTGTGTCTTGTATTGTATATAGTGGCCTATAGTGGGCTATTTTGGTAATAATAAGATGTGTCTTATACTCCGATGCATCTTATATGGTGGCAAATATGGTAACTCAAACATTGTACTGTATTTTACCAAGCGAGACTTGGCCAGGAAAGAAACTGAAGGAGACAATACAACCAGATTACTTTGGGATTCTCTATTTGTTTCTTGGACTCCTCCTTAGCATTGGGGGGCAGCAAAACAATTTGCTACTGCACTGTGGGCAGAGCCTATGTCATGGGTGGAACCTACATCTTGGACGGAGCCTACATCATTGCCAGAGCCTACGTCATGGGTGATCTAGTCATGCCTGCCATATGGCCATGTATGCATCTGAAAACACAGGCAGCACTGGCTCTTTGGCTGTAAATGGAGATGAGCACTACACCCTAGAGTTAGATATGATTGGCTTTTGAGCAAGGGAGACCTTGAACCACTTGCAGGGACAAAACCTGACCTGGCAGGGCAGGGAGGTGGGCATGGCCACTCAATTCGCTACCCCCCTCCCCGCCCGAAGGCCACCCAATTTCACCACCACCCTGCCCAGAGGCAGGTGCCCTGAGGGGGTGCAAACCTGTTGCTGCCCACCACTGCTCCTTAGGTAGCCAAAAAAAATGTATCCTTGGCCAGCCAACAGCCACACAGTTCAAAGAAAGAGGGCCAATCTCTAAGTAGTCCTAAAAGAAATAATAAATAATTTCTTTTTCTCAAAGATTAACATTATGTACGTATTAATCCAGGCAAAGTATGCAAACATCCCTTTCTACTATTATCAGTTGTGTTTTGTCTGTTTCTTTTTTATTTTATTTATGTAAACTAGCCAATCATGTGATTTTTTTTTCACTTGAGTAGTATATCCATGTGTTGTTAAACAAACAAATAAGCCTACCTAATACTGTGGCTTTTAATTCCACACAAAAGGATGTTTTTGTTTTAATTGTTGTACTGAATGTGCCTCTTCCAATTGCATTTGTATAGAGTAAACATTTTAGATGAATAACTCTAGTTGACACTCAAGGGGATTTCTTGGCTTCTCTGTGGATACAGAACTTTTATCTCCTAGGACCTATTTCATTTCTGTATAGCACAGCAACTAATTCACATCAGTATTCCTCAGTGTTTCCTCCAGAGACTCCCTATGTGAATTTGCTGCAATTGATTGTATTCCCATATAGATTTAACATGAGAGCCAGGAAGATTTCAAAGTCATACTTGCAGCAATATTTAAATAGTCCTCTGGGTATAGAAGTATAGCTGATCTGTTTACTGCTTTGTAAGAATCATCTGCAAAAAGAGAAGAAAATAAGAAAAGAAAGAAAAAAGCATTCACTGGGAAACATAAACTTTCTATAGTTTTTTTTTACTATTTATCTCATATTCTGAAATTTTCTATATTATTCTCTGGAGAACTGGTGATTATTCTCATGGTAGCTGCTAAAACTTCATTTATCACACAGAGAGACAGATGTTCATACAGACAAATAGATAACACGTTCACACTGTTTCTCATGCAGATTATTGATATATATTTTTAAAGTCACACAAATATATATTGTTCCAAACATTATTATGTAAATTTTAACATACTCATCTTGTGTCATGGAGATCTCTTGGCAGTTTATCTCAAATTGCAGCCTATTTTAAACAAATCTCCAGTATTGTCAGTTTATTGACAATTCATGAGAGTTGTTTAACAATAGGTTACAGGTTTTGCATATACTAGGTCCGTGATGGTGAACCTTGGCACTCCAGATGTTATTGGACTTCAATTCCCAGAAGCCCAAGCCCCCGTGAATCCACACGAATGAGTTTGCTGTGATTCATCCAGACCGCACCGCACCAACCTGGAAGTGGAAGTAAAATGTACCCATGTGGATTCATGGGGGCTTGAGCTTCTCGGAATTGAAGTCCAAGAACATCTGGAGTGCCATAGTTCACCATCCCAGTACTAGGTAAAGATCACCCTTGCTCAAAAGTGAGTCGTATCCAACTAGTTGTATCTAGGGTGCAAGGTTAATCTCTGTTTACAGGCAAAGAGCCATCACTGTCTGCATCTGCAGACATTTCCATCATCATGCAGCTGGCACAACTAGACATCGGAGTGCACAGAATGCTTTTACTTTCCCACCAAAGCAGTACCTATTTATCTACTTGCAATTTCTTGCTTTCAAACTGCTTGATTGGCAGAAGCAGGGACAGAGATGGGAGCTCACTCTGTCATTTATTTATTTATTTGTCCAATTTATATAGCCACCCAACTTGAAACAACATTGAAATCAACACCACAATCTAAAACTTAAAACCCATAAAATCCAATTAAAAATACTACACGCATTACCCCAAACAGCTAAAAGAATGAGGGAGCAATATTGCTATACCAGTCAGCAGGTGGGGGCCACCCCATCCCCAGTACCCCACACCTGCTTTGCCAGGCAGGTTTTAGTTCTTTCCTGAAGGGCAGCACTCAGGTCTCAAACTACTGACTTGCAGACCTTCCAGTTGTCAAGTTCAGCATTTTAACCTCACAGCCAGTGCAGTCCCTTTGTATATACTAGATAGCTGCAAATTCCAGTTTACCTCCTGTTCACTGTTTGGCAGCCACTGGACTGTATTCACTTTGTTAGGTCAGTTTGTACCTTGCCTGTTTCAGATGGAACACAATTAGAGGAACCGAAATTCAGGTTTTTATTTTCTTAATCCTCTGATATAGGGCTTCTGATTAACCAGTAATGGAATACAGAGGGCGGGGGATGCATTGGATTCCTAGCAACCAATTAGAACAATTACAGGATCTTTCTCCTGTGGAGAAAAATATCAGAAACACAGCAAATCACTTACTGGATGCGGAAATAAATGGGTTTCTTGAAATGAGTTATAAATTTAATATGAAAGGACAAACTACATCTCTGTGATCAGAATATATCTTCCAAGAAGTGAACAAGGAAGCAAGGTCTTTGCTTCAAATGGAGTGTGAGCAGAAAATCAACAGTAAAGCCATTTTCAGTTCTCCTCCATGGTAAATTCTAATATCCCTTTTCGGGAGATGTTGACTTCTTCCTGACCTCCAGACTGTTAGCTCCATCATTCTATCATGCCCAATGGCTATGCTGACTCAAAATGAGAAGCATTTCAGTGCATGGCATCAGGTTGAAGAAAGGCAAAAATATATTTATGTGTATATAAAGTGACTTTAAATAAAACCCATGCACACACACCTTTCTTTCTCAGCTGGCACTAGTGGTCAGTGTGGAGGTGTCTGCACCATGCCAAAACCTTGCCAGAAACAAGAGAAGAGGACTGCATTTCAGTCCATCTTTCCATTTGAAATGGAGGCAGAGTGGAGCAATTCATTGAATTTTTTCATTGCAGAGAACTAACAGTAGAGGCATGAGGCCTGGAAAGAAAAATGCAAAAGTTTTAGCAGTGACTGTTCCACAAGTTCTGCTGTTTCAATTTTGCTCCCTCGATAGCTAGCAAAAATCAGTTTTTCCCCATTCTATGCTGTCATGTTTAGCCAAGTCTTCTTGATATTCTGGAACAATTTTCTTGGTTTACATGAAGGCTCCTTTCCAGAATAACCCAGCCAAGATGTCATTCTAGCCCCCTTCCCTTGGGACTCAAGGACAACTCCAACATATGATTATAGACCTGCCTTTTAGTTTCAGGTTTTGGCCTTGAAATTGCAAAGAAGGACAGGCATAAAGCATTTTCATGTGACTGCAGACCTATTAAGGAGGCTAGAACATGACATGATTCTTCATTTGTCTTCTGCCTCCCATCTTTGCAGACACCTGGCTAGAGGCTTGCAGGTTTCGGATCTCAGGCAAGCATCATGATTCATCTGATGGAGGCCTTAGAGAAGCAAAGAGGAAACGATGGAGTGAATGGCTGATACTTACTGCCACAGCTAGACAAGGACTGTCAGCAATAGCAATAGCAATTAGTTACATACTGCCCCATAGCGCTTATTGCACTTTCTGGGTGGTTTAGCATTTTTGCTCCCAACATGCCAAGTATTCATTTTACCAACCTCAGAAGGATGGAAGGTTGAGTTAACCTAGTACCCATCAGGACTGAACTCACAATGTGAACAGTTTGGACTGCAGTACTACAGTTTAACTTCTGCACCACATGAGTGCTTGGCTTTGTGTGTGAGAAAGAGAGATTGTCTTAAGCCATTTCTGCATGTTTGATTAATTTCCTTGCAATGACTGTGTGCAACATAGTTGATTAAAATGCACAATTCTTCCTGGTGGGGTTCAATACATAAAAACAGCTCTTTTCATTTTGCTTGAGTAATAAATTGCACAAATCCCTATCCAGACAGGCCTCAACCTGTTGTGTGTAGTGATTTTATTTTTATTTTTGGATTTTAAAACCATATCTTTGCTCTTTCGGATGCCAAGTTTTGGTATTTTATCTCCATAATCCTAGTGAACCTTCTCCTCAAGGTAAAGAATTTTAAATCAGATTTTACTGAATCTTCGAAAGATGCAATGCCTGCTATATTAGACATTTGTGCCAGAGAGCTCAAGGCTACCTCAGCTGGTTAAGACTGGCCCTTTGGTAAGTCTGCTATGGTCTCCTCTAGGTCTATGAATTCCTTTTCAGGATAACATGGTGAAATTTTTCATATCACTTTTGTTTTAGGATCTTTTGGAGGGGGGTGCCTATTTTGTTTTATGTACTATACCTATTTGTGTTTCCTCCATTTGTATTATTGAGAATTCTTTTGGAGGCACAAAATGTCCTGGACTTTTCATTCTTGGTTAGAAGTGAGAACTTTGCAGCAGTTATCACTTTTTGAATCACAATGTTAAGGAATATTTTTTTTCTCTGAGGAAAGAAAAATGTGTGAGTATTCAATTTGTCCTTCATGATATATAGGTTAACCTTATCCATGCAGTTAGTTGTTTAATGCAGACGTAGGTGTTAAGCTTGCTAAAGTCCACACAAAAGAATGAAACCTGTGGACCAGAGGACATAGATTGTCATCTTCATCGTCCTAGGATTTTCGGACATACTTAATCTTGGTTAGTTCTCTGTCCTTTTTTGATGGAAATGTTAAACCTCTAATTCTTGTTTCCTTTTTTGGAGGAAACAAATTTTCTAAATATGAGGTACTCAGTGTAACATGGATAGAGAAATGGACTAGGACTCTAGAGATCAGAGTATGAATCCCCACTTGGTTGTGGAAACTGACTGGGGAACTGGAAATGGTAAAACCACTCCTTAAATATCTCATTTCCCTTGAAAAGCCCTATTAGTGCTGATCTCAATTGACAACACTTAACTAATATTCTAAATAATCTTCTTTAATTTAACTTGAAACTTGTTTGTGTCTGAAAGTCCTTAGAGCATGGAATACTTATACAGTAATACCTCAGATAACATTAGTATCGAATAACACTAAAATCGCATAACATTAAGCAATCTGGGGGGAAGAATTGCATCGGATAACATTAAGATCCTATGGGATGCATCGGATAACAACCGCTAAACCCTGTGTGGTTACAATGTATCTCTATGGATCCCATAGGATTTTAACATGCATTGGATAACACTAAAAATCGGATAACACCAAGACTTGTGGAACTAGGTTTTAACGTTATTCGAGGTTTTACTGTACAGAGCTTGTAAATACATCAAGGGAAGGTACTAGGACCTCCTTCCATTAAGTCAGTATTTCAGACAAGCTATAAGGCTGTTTGGACTCTGTTTTCAAAACTGTCTTTCAAAAATGTTGTACATCAAGGAGTTCTGTCCCTTCCTATGTGTGTGGGACCATCCTTGCCTTTCTTTCTGAACTTTGTAACTATTTCTTCTGCAGCACACTGCACAATTGTTATGTTGCAGCATCAGATATGGATTTTATTTATTTACTGTTGATGAACATTTGTCCAAATTTATAATTTATAAATTATCTCTTTGTCTCTCCCTATATTCAGAGGCTTGTCCATCCTTGGACCTTAGAGATTAGCACCTATTTATGTTCTTCCAACTCCAAAATATTTGGGGCTGCCACTGATTCCAATGACCTCTAGCAAGGTAGTATAGCCTCCCATTTTGTAAATGGAAAGGTCCACAGTATCCATTCCAGCACTTCCCAAACTTTGATTTTTGGACTTCAATTCCCAGAAGCCTGAGACAATTACCCAAAGCACTGATCAGCCAATGTACTGACTTAGGTTTCTGGGAATTAAAGTCAACCAATGTTCCATGGAACATAGTTTGGAAAACACTGCATTAGACCATCAATTATCCATCTAAGGAACTTAGGGTTGCTCCCTATAATATTGTAGGCTTGTCAAAAACAAGCAGCAAATATTAGTTTTAATTTAAAAATCATAATTACTTGGCTATGGATCTGATACAAATAAGAATAACTTTCATACATGGCTCCCGTCCCCCGCTGCCACAGTGGAGACCTGCGGCGGGGAGAGGAAAGCGGCTACCACACTCAGCCCTGGGACTGCTGTCACCTGCGCCGGAGGCCGGGCGAGGAGGAGGGGGTTTAAAAGCCGCAGCTGCGGCAGGACACCCCCAACAAGGCTCCCATCCCCCGCCACCACAGTGGAGACCTGCGGCAGGGAGAGGAAAGCGGCTACCACTCTCAGCCCCGGAACTGCTGTCATCTGCGCTGGAAGCCGGGCAAGGAGGAGGAGGGGGTTTAAAAGCCGCGGCTGCGGCAGGACGCCCCCAACATGACACTTGTCCCCCACCGCCACAGTGGAGACCTGCGGCGGGGAGAGGAAAGCGGCTACCAAGCTCAGCCCCGGAACTGCTGTCACCTGCGTCGGAGGCCGGGCAAGGAGGAGGAGGGGGTTTAAAAGCCACGGCCGCGGCAGGATGCGCCCAACAAGGTTCCCATCCCCCGCCACCACAGTGGAGATCTGCGGCGGGGAGAGGAAAGCGGCTACCACTCTCAGCCCCGGAACTGCTGTCACCTGCGCCGGAGGCCGGGCAAGGAGGAGGAGGGGGTTTAAAAGCCACGGCCGCGGCAGGACGCCCCCAACATGACACTTGTCCCCCACCGCCACAGTGGAGACCTGCGGCGGGGAGAGGAAAGCGGCTACCAAGCTCAGCCCTGGAACTACTGTCACTGCGCCAGAGGCCGGGCGAGGAGGAGGAGGGGGTTTAAAAGCCGCAGCCATGGCAGGACGCCCCCAACAAGGCTCCCGTCCCCCGCCGCTACAGTGGAGACCTGCGGCGGGGAGAGGAAAGCGGCTACCATGCTCAGCCCCAGGACTGCTGTCACCTGCGCCGGAGGCCGGGCAAGGAGGAGGGGGTTTAAAAGCCGCAACCGCGGCAGGATGCCCCTGGTTAGACTTGCGTGCACCGCCGCCACTGAGGAGATCTGCAGTGGGGAGGAAGAGTGTGCAACATCAGGTTGGGGGCATAGGGGGAGTGAAAGTAGAGCCTGCCAGCCAGAAAGCAGAGACGGGGCTCTCTCTGATAGGTCTGGGGGGTTCCATGAGACCCAAATTGGTGTGGTGATGGGCATGGGGTGTTATGGTGGGAGCCGAGGGGCAGGCCGCACTCAGAGAACACGGGACAGATGTTTGGTTGCTGTCCCTTGTTCTGGCCCCCCGGCTACACCTCTGGGCCCTGAGCAGCCGGTCAAGAGTGACCCCCCCCTTTAGGCTGTTGCTGGTGAATGCCAGATCAGTCTGCAATAAGGCTCCCCTGCTCTCTGATACTATCTTAGGCGAGCGGGCTGATCTGGCATGCATCACCGAGACATGGCTAGTGCCTGAGGATGGGGTTCTTCTATCAGAACTATGCCCAGCCAGGTTCGGTATTTGGCACCAGCCTAGGGAGAGGGGAAGGGGCGGTGGAGTCGCTGTAGTAGCTAGGGAGTCACTGGGAGTCGCCAGGGCCACGGCTCCACAAATTCCGGGTTGTGAGGCCCTGTTCTTGCGTGTGGGTCCTAAGGGTCAGTTGGGAATCTTGCTCATGTACCTGCCTCCCTGCAAGGTAGCAGATTCCCTGCCTAAGCTTCTTGAGGCGGTCTCCATGTTGGCATTGGAGACCCCCCGGCTGATGGTCCTGGGGGACTTCAATCTGCCGTCATTGGGGACCGGCTCGGAGGTGGCTCGGGAGTTCATGGCTTCCATGGCAGCCATGGGCCTGACTCAGGTAATTCAGGGCCCTACCAGGAGCAGTGGCTACACCCCAGACTTAATCTTTTTATCGGAGCTGTGGCAGAGTGATCTGAAAGTACAGAAACTAAACATCAACCCTGTGCTATGGTCAGATCACTATCTGGTGACTTTAGACTTTCTGGGGGCGAGACTTCACCGTAGGGAGGCAGGGCGAATTAAATGGGCCCGACCCCAGCGACTAATGGATCCAGAAGGATTCCAGAGGGAACTGGGGTGCTGTCCTCTTGACTTGCAATGCGGTTCGTCTGAAGCTATTGTCAACTTGTGGAACGAGAGAGTGATGGCAGCTTTGGACATAATCGCGCCACTACGGCCTCTCTGTGCTTGTGGGGATCGATCTGCCCCTTGGTTTATAGCAGAACTAAGGGAGCTTAAATGGGCAAAGAGACGCCGAGAGCGCCGCTGGGTGAAGACCCGGAGTGAATCTAATCGAACACTGGTTAGAGCAGCTATTAAAGACTACCTGGTGGCGATGAGGGCGGTGAAACAACAATATTTCACCACCCTCATTGCCTCCGCTGATAATCGCCCAGCGGCCTTGTTCTGGGGTGACCAGGTCCCTCCTCAGTAGAGGGGGGTCGGGTCCTGGTTGGCAGGGACCGGCTGAGGCTTTTGCTGATTATCTGGCTGGGAAAGTCGCTCAGATCTGCTCAAAGTTTAATCCCAGCGTGGAATGTACGGAACTGGGGTTGACCGAAGCACAGTCTAGCCATGTTATCTGGGATCAGTTCGATCCAGTTGGCCCTGAGGAAGTGGACAGGCTTCTTGGATCTGTCTGTGCCACAACTTGTGTGCTGGACCCATGCCCTGCCTGGTTGGTCAAAGCTTCTAAGGCTGTGGCAGGTGGTTGGGTCGAGGCGATTATTAATTCATCATTAAAGGAGGGGTCTTTTCCAGCGCCTTTTAAACATGCCTTAGTGCGCCGCCTCCTAAAAAAGCCGTCCCTCGACCCTACGGTACTTACTAACTACCGTCCACTGTCCAACCTACCCTTCTTGGGTAAGGTTTTGGAAAAGGCAATGGCGCGACAGCTACAGGATGTCCTGGATGAAGCGGATTATCTGGACCCTTTTCAGTCAGGATTCAGGCCCGGATATGGTATGGAAACTGCATTAATCGCATTGGTGGATGATCTCTGGAGAGAGCGGGATGGAGGTCACCCGTCCGTTCTAGCTCTTCTTGATCTCTCAGCGGCCTTCGATACTGTTGATCATGGTATCCTCCTGGGAAGGCTCCAAGGATTGGGGATCCAGGGCACTGTGTTGTCCTGGTTTTCCTCATTCCTGAGGAGCAGGACCCAGTCGGTGTGGTTGGAGAATGAGAAGTCCAGCCCTAGGCCCCTTCAATATGGGGTGCCTCAGGGCTCGGTGCTCTCACCTCTCCTATTTAACATCTACATGAAGCCACTGGGGGAGATCATCTGTTCCCACGGGGTGAGGTATCATCAATATGCAGATGATACCCAGTTGTACATCTCGGCCCGTGGGGATCCAAGTGGTGCAGTGGAAGTCCTTTCCAGGTGCCTGGAGGCTGCCAAGGTCTGGATGGGGGAAAACCGGCTACAGCTGAATCCCAGCAAGACTGAGTGGCTATGGGTGAGGGGCCCTGTGTTATCACTGGAGTTACCAGCTTTGGTTCTAGATGGGGCAGTTCTGCCCCAAATGGACCCAGTGCGTAATCTCACGACTACTGTTCGAAGAGCAGGTGGCAGCCATGGCCAGGAGGGCTTTTGCACAACTTCGTGTAATACGCCAGTTACGCCCCCTCCTAGAGCGGGACGCCTTGCTCATGGTCACACATGCTTTGGTCACCTCCAGACTTGATTACTGTAATGCGCTCTACATGGGGCTGCCCTTGGTGACCATTCGGAGGCTGCAACTGGTCCAGAATGCGGCAGCTCAGGTAGTGATGGGGTGTGGGCGTTATGCTTGAGCCTCACCACTGCTCCAGGAGCTGCACTGGCTGCCAGTATGTCTCTGGGTGCAATTCAAGGTGCTGGTCATTACCTTTAAAGCCCTATATGGTAGTGGGCCAGGATACCTAAGAGACCGCATCACCCTAAGAACGTCTGCCCATCCCACCAGAGCGGATCGGAGGAGTTCTCTTGTTATCCCATCGGCTAGGGAGGCTCGCCTCACTAGTACGAGGAAGAGGGCTTTCTCTGTGTTCTCCCTGGCCCTCTGGAACCTCCTCCCGACAGAGCTGCGCCTGCAGACAGAGCTCCTGCCCTTTTGGAAGCGCTTAAAGACCTGGCTGGCGGGGCAAGTGTGGGGACCCAGGAATGCAGGTTCCCACGTAGGATGGCTGATATAAGGGCAGCCACCACCCCTTGTATCTGTATCTGTTTTTTATCTGCTTTGCTGTTTTAATGTTTTAAATTTTTAATGAACTTTTAAGGTTTTAGATATTGATATGACTATAGTTTATCCATGACGGTAATTTACGCTGTAAGCCGCCCACAGTCGGGTCTACCCGATTAGGGCGGGATACCAAATGTGAGCAATAAATAAATAAATAAATAAATAAATAAATAAATAAATAAATAAATAAATGTAAATGTATGTTCAAGATAAGAACAAGACTGTGAAATTCAGAGAAGTTTCTGGCTGGAAAGCCTTCACATACAATAGGAGTACCTCCTCTTAGAATCACCTCCCCCACTTCTTTGTTCTTTCCACTATTCCACCCACCCACCACCCAGTGCTAGGTGTCAGCACTAGCAAACTGTAATAAGTACTCTAGACACTAAAATGGTAAAGGTAGGAGCCCCAGCTACATAATATGCATAGTTGTTTTTGTTTTCAGTCCTTCACAACAGTTTTACTCTTTCTGAATTGATGTACATTGTAATTATTCTACGGCTGGAAATGTTAATTGCTATGAAGAACAAGGTGATGATTCACAGGTATGGAAAGTTCCTGCAGTGATTTTACTAAGATATGCTTCAGAACACCATTTGCTCATTTATAAAAAACCACATCTGTTTTTCAGACAAGTTATCAAGTAGACTTTCAATCTAATATTGGATGCCTTTACAGCAGGGATTCTCATGGCGCCATGTCATGTGGCTCCCCCACCGCCTCCATCACACGAGGAAGTGCCTGTGGTGGAGGAAGGGCAAAATGGCTGTCCAGCCCCTGAAGCTATCTGAGGGAGCGTGACCCGGCCTCTGGCTTTGAAAGGTTAAGAACTTCTGCTTCACAGGAACAAAACAGACCAGTTTGATTCTGACACAGGCATACCTTTTCTGAAGCAAGTGCTTTAGCTCTTCACCTTTTATACAACTTATATTCATGTTCATTGTGTCTTGATACATTGGGAGAGGAAAGAGTTCAAACAGTTTGGTCCAACTTTAAATGTCACGGCTCCATCCTAAAATATCCCTGGAATTTGTAGTTTGCTAGTTGGAGGAGAGTTTTGAGAGTCCCCTGGACAGCAAGGAGAACAAATAGGTCAATCTTAGAAGAAATTAACCCTGACTGCTCCTTAGAAGGTCAAATAGTAAAGATGAAGCTAAAGTACTTTGGACATCAAATGAGAAGAGAGGAATCGCTTGAGAAAGCCTTGATCTGGGAAGGGTGGAGGGCAAAAGAAAAAGGGGGTGGCCAAAAATGAGATAGCTAGATGGTATTGTAGACACAATGGGCACAGAGCTGGGCAAGTTGAGGAGGATGGTGGAGGACAGAAGTGCCTGGCAAACAGTGGTCCATGGGGTTGCAAAGGGTCGGAATTGAGTGTGCGACTGAACAACAAAAAAGTGATTCTTGTCATCGCGACTATTCCTCAGGCAAAGAAAGCACATGTGCTTTGTATACCCAGTCTGCATTCCTAACAGAAGTGCTACAATCTTCAAATCACCGCAAATATTCCAATTATGCTCAGAGTACTTAATCAGCATCAAGAGAGTGTTCATTGTTTCATAGGTTTCCTTCATTCCCATGGCATGAGCAATAGGAATTGATTGTTTCTGGTCGCCATTGTGTAGTAGTGCAGCTTTGAGACTGCTTGAGCTAGAATCAATAAAAAGTCTCCACTCTTCTGCTACATATTTGTTATCTAGTTCCATCATGAGTCCTGTCACGTCATGACAGAAGCAAACACCGTGTTCAACAGCATAGTATGCTGCAAAGTTCATGCGGCGATCTCAAAAATGCACAACTGTAGCACCTCTCTTGAGTAAGTTCCACTCCTTCAGTCTGGAATCCAACAGTTCAGACTTTTCTTTCAACAGGGACAAGTTGCGAACCAGGTCGTCCAATTCAGCTTGGCTGATCAAATGTGGCTTTTTAATGTCACTGTCGGGATCATTCGTGTATTCCATAGCTCCAGTGTCACTGTCATTACCTTCAGTATCACTTTTTTCATTGTTCATTGCATCGGATGAAGGAGGAGTTGGTACTGGGTAATCTGTACCATGCGCCACAGGCTTTAGAGCAGACTGACAATCCAGATACATGATTTTTGACTTGTTCTTCTTACTGTACCCGGATATGATGGTCAAGCAGAAATAGCAATCCGAATGGCGATCTTTCGCTCCCGCCAAATCATGGGAACAGCAAAAGGCATTTGATTTCGCTTACCGTTTAACCACTGGATTAGGCCGGAGTAACAGACAGTGCAACAGAGATGAGGAGACCAGGATTTTGTTTGATCTCCGATTTCACATCCAAAGTAATATTTGTAAGCTATACGTAGCTTTCTGGACATGTTCTTGTGTTGGTCAGACGTCGTATACTTGCCACAAATGTAGCAAAAGCAGTCCGTACAATTCACACAACTGCACCTATTCATCTTTCGTTTACTAAATCACCATGTACCGAATTACAGAATCGTCTTATACAAAATCACTTAAATGCATGTTACTGTGACTGCTGATTAATAAAACACAGAACCACACTAGCATGAACTATTCTCTAGTCACCTCAGAATCAGACTGATGGACGAACAGGAGAAATTGCACGGGAACTCGTGCCTGCATGCTGGAGCTCGCAGACTAGTTAGGACTTGCCCAAGTCTGCCTATTTGTTTTTATTACTGCACACTTATCTTATCTTTCCACAGATGCACACACACACACACACACACACACACACACACACACACACACACACACACACACACACACACACACACACACACACACACAATCATACATCAAACACGGCTTGTTGATGCAGCTACATATTAACCCATGTACAGGCTTTTAATATCATATGACTTTCAGCTGTAACTTTAAATCCAGACGTCCTACAACATTTCTGATTACCAGTGGCGTCGCGCAGTCTTCAGCCGCCTGGGGCGAAAAGCAAACTCGCCGCCCCCCCCAGCTCGCCGCTGCCGCCACCCCTCCCCCTCCCAAGGCAGAAGGCGCCCCCCCTGCTGACTAGCGGCGCGCGCACGACCGCGCGCGCGCCACACACACCTCCGTCCGCTCGCCCACCAGAGGCCGTCCGGTCCGCCACCCACCCCCGACGAGCGCACCTCGCTCCGGCAGATCGCTCGCCCGGCTGGCCGTCGGGGGCTCTCCGCGCGCCGCCTGCCGCTGGCAGCGGCTTTCAGGGGGCGGCAAATAATGTCCCCTCCCCACCCTTTTGCTGGCGAGCGTCCTGCATGCGCTTCGCCGCTTGCAGGCGAGGAGGAGAAAAAGGGTTTTTTTTAAAGACAGACAATTCAAGGAGGGGCCCGCCCCCCGCCCCGCCCGGCTGGCCGTCGGGGGCTCTCCTGGAGGGCGGCCCGCGTGCGCGCGCGCGCTGCCCACCTCCTCCTGCCCAGCCAGCCACCAGGGGCTCCCCGCCACGGCGCCACCCACCCCAGACGAGCGCCCCGTCTCACGGCAAGTTGGGTGGGTGGCTGGGCTGGCGGAGACGAGCAGCGCGCGCGCGCGCGCGCGGGCCGCCCTCCAGGAGAGCCCCCGATGGCTAGCCGGCCCCCCTCCTTGAATTGTCCGCCTTAAAAAAAAAAAAACTTTTCCTCCTCCTCGCCTGAAAGCGGCGAAGCGCACGCGGGGCGCTCGCCAGCAAAAGGGTGGGGAGGGGACATTTTGCCGCCCCCTGAAAGCCGCTGCCCGGGGCATCTGCCCCCCCTGCCCCCCCCACGCTACGCCACTGCTGATTACAACATCGGAATCAATGCACCCTATTACATAACAATCATGTTATTTTCACCCAGTAGCAATTTTTTTGTTGCGTAATGATAGGAGATGATATACTAGCAATATTGTGGAATTCACATAACGGCATAAAATCTTATATTAGAGATGGGATTGTTGGATCTTCTGAAGTACACATACCATAATTTTCCATTCCTTAAGTTTTACTACCTGGCAGGCAATTTACAAACACTTCAGTATGAATCACGCAGGAGAAAGGTTTGAATTAGAAGGCTGATCTCCACCTAAACTTCCTACTCTTGCCTCAGTGCTAGCTACACTCTTTCTAAGAAGGAAGCTCGAGCAAAACTTGGCCTATGTAAGCCTCAAAGCTTTCTAGCGTAAGCCATTCTCCCAAGTGGATTTCATTGAAGTGTTCGTAAGGTACCTGCAAGGTATATAGCAATCCCAGAAGGGTGAATTGGGGTATTTGTACTAAAAAAAATTTATAAATCCCATTCCTATTTGATATGTACTCAGTGATGGGATGTAATAGATTTGCACCAGTTTGCCAGAACCGGTAGTAACTTTTCCCAGTGTCCCACAGAACAGGTAGCAGCTTTTGGGGGGAACTTTCTTTGGGGCTTACCTTTTCACTGGTTCCCCCACTGCGCATGAATGCTAAGCACTTGGTGTGCGTGCACACCTACAATGCTTGGCGCATTTGATGGCCTCCTTGCTACCCTCCCAAGTGATGAGGAGGAAAAGAAGCTGCTAGCCTGAAGCTCCCTATAGCCTGCTCTCCAGGGTAAGTGACTCACCTTTGGATGTGGTGTGTCTGTGTGTATTTTAATGTGTATTTAATACCTTTACCTATATTGACGTACTACCACAGTTCTTAAAAAGCCCTGGCGGCCGGCAGGCCTGGCAGCCTGGCTTGGAGTTTTTAAGCAAAGACTTGGAGTTACCTCATCAATAAGCTACACCTGTGCTGTTCCAATTGCTGTTCAAATTGGAGAACCCTTAAGGAGGTATAGCTGTTTTAAATTTACATTAAGGCATATTATCCTAGAGAACTGGTACGATGACCATATCCATCTTGCAACATGGTGCTGCCCAGGCACTTATACTAATAGGTAAGTGACTGGTTTGTGTTTGGGGTGGGTGGGTGGGTGTATTTTAATGTAATTTTTATTTTATTTATTTAATTTATTTATGGGTTTGAGTTGTGGGGGTTTGAGGAGTGTGTGTGTATGTGTGTGTATGTGAGTGCTTATTTTCATTTTATTTTTTCTTTTGGCCCAGCCCATGATGTCATGACATCATCTCCGCCCACACTGTGATGATGTCACAGTGGGGTAGTAGAAATTTTGACATCCCACCTCTGTATGTACTGTATTCCTTTTTAATGCATATATAAAGAAAATATACAGTATTAGTAATTTTAATGTACCAGTTTTTTTAAGGCCAGTATCCTGTTCAGCAAACATAGAGTAGAAATGGGAGATATCCTATTTAGCAAGCATGGAGCAGAAAGCATTGTGGTTTCTCCTCATGCACAAATATTTTTGCCAGAAATGTATAGCCTTCATTTTACATTCACTGGATACAATATTGGTCAATGTATATAAGTTTTTGAGTTTTACTCAGTACTTCAAGTACCTTCATGTAGATCAGTGGTTCCCAACGTGGGGCCCACGCCCCATATAAGCCTAAGTCAGTGCATTGGCAGATCAGTGCTTTGGGGAATTGACTTAGGCTTCTGGGAACTGAAGTCCAGAAACCAAAGGTTGGAATACACTGGTGTAGATAGTTAGCTAGTAAAAATAGAAAAATATTCTTTCTCTGATACATTATTTTTTAGATAATTTCATCAGATCTCTGAAACATACTTATAATTAGAGCATTGAATCCAACCATCCTGCCATTCACACATATGTATTTTGTGCATTAAAAACATTTATAATTGCCCCAAATAGAACTATTGTAAATTTACTGCAGCCCTATTTGGATCTACTATAAATGTTTTTAATCTTAGAGGTACATGGTTTCTGAATCTATTTTTTCTTTTAAAACAGGAGTTGCTTGATGTTACAGTCAATGCAGTTTGGTGAAGAAAATCAGGATTATCTGTTGCTAGCTTTGTTTTGAGAGTGTCTTCTTAGCAGAAGCCTTCTGATGTCAGATTATCCCAAGGCAACCACCATAAAGTTCAAAGTAATCTTACATAAATGTATCGTATTAACATAGATGAAAGCTTGAAAAAATTGTTTTTAGTGCAGCTCCCAGGATGCTTTTGCGATGATGACTAGCAGCCATACTAGTGGGGGACTGTGGCAACTGTTGTCCAGAAAATCAGCTGAAACAAAAGGCCAGAATCCTTTTGGTGTTCTCTTATGGCTTGTATGCCTTGCAGCTTTTTAAACAGTGCTGGAGTGAGTCTCAATTGTGTGCCTGGAGTGAGTCTCTGATTAGACATTGACTTTCGTGTAGACATTGGCTTTCATATATTTTTAACATTAATGGTCACAAATTGCTCAACTGAGTGTTCATTTTCTCAGTTGAAGTATATTAAAAATCCATCAGAACAATTATGCAAAAAAAAAAAAAAAGCAGGCTGGACACCTTATCTCTATTAATTATAGAAACAGATGTGTTATAGATTAATTTTGAGGACCTAATAAAAAACTTTGCAATTTTAAAATGGAAGTATACAAAATATTATTTTTCATATTCATCTTTTATTTAATGTTGAGAAATAAAATTTTATTTTGTGGATTACTATTGTTTATATTTTGAATTACATATATGAGGGCACCAAAATCTTTTAAGTGCTTAGGTTCTCTAAGGGTCTTAATCCAGCCTTGGCCTGGTCACACATAACTATACAATTGAAATGTGCCACAACCCCTCATCAGTTAGCTGCAATTAGCCATGGCACATTATGCAACCTTTATGTAAACACCAACAGGTACCCAGTGAGAGAAACATAATCCCATGTAACTGTTATTGTCATGATTACTACAGACTGAAATTCCATTAAGATACTAGTGATTTACTGCTAGAACAAGTATCAAAAATCATCCTTTCCAGCCATGTTGAAACCTCATCATTGCAAGGAACAATACTTTGAAATTCCACTCAGAAAAATCACAATTAATCTAAATATATCAAAGGGCTTATTAAACATCAATATGTTGATGGGATAAGAGCCTCTTTGAAGATTGTGAATATAATCGGGCATATCCTGGGCAGCAAACCTTGCCAGCTAATCTTTCTAACACTAGATCAAACCAAAAGAACTGAAGAATGGATATACAGTAATACCCCGGATAACGATTGCATCGGATAATGCTAGAATTGGATAACGATGCAAGTTTTTTGGAAAAAACTTGCATTGGATAACGATTCTTTAGCATTATCCAAGGCAATGGTCTGCGGGTGTGGGGTGGTTTGGGTAGAACGCGCCTTTCACCCGACCCTGTAAATGCAGGGAGGAAAAGAGTGAGATGCGATCGGGTATCTTTCTTTTCCTCCCTGTATTTAAACTACAGGCAGGAAGGGAAGAGAAAGACATAATTGGGTCTCTCTCTCTTCCCTCCTGCCTGTAGTTTAAATGCAGGGAGGGAAAGAAAGAGATGTGATCGGGTCTCTTTCTTTCCCTCCCTGTATTTAAAGTACAGGCAGGAAGGGAAGAGAGAGACGTGATTGGGTCTGTCTCTCTTCCTTCCTGCCTGTAGTTTAAATGCAGGGAGGGAAAGAAAGAGACGCGATCGGGTTTCTCTCTTTCCCTCACTGTATTTAAACTACAGGCAGGAAGGGAAGAGAGAGACGTGATTGGGTCTCTCTCTCTTCCCTCCTGCCTGTAGTTTAAATGCCTTTAAAGCGGTTTGTCCCTGAAGTCAGGGCTTTTTTTTTTTTTAGCATTGTTCGATGCATGCATCGGACAACACTAAAAATCGGAAAACGTCATGACTTGTGGAACCAAGTCATAACGCTATCCGGGATTTTACTGTATTGATTTCCCCTTCTTTCTAGCAAGTGATCTAGCTATCTTGATAAATTTTGTACTCAGCTGTTGAGTTTTGGAGATTTAATGCATCATTTGCAGGTTTAAAAATAATAGACAAATATGGGGAAACGTCTTTGAAAGAAATTAATGTGGTTTCATTTAATTAGGTGGTCCACTGATAGAGGAGAAAGGAAGACAAGATTATCAATTAAACCTGGGAAATGTCATGGGGGGGAAAAAGCAAAGCAGAACAATCACACTTATATACCACCCCATAGTGCTTAGAGCACTCTCTGAGCAGTTTACAAGTTAATTAGCATTTCCCCTCCCCACATGCTAGGTACTCATTTTACTGACCTCAGAAGGATGGAGGGCTGAGTCAACCATGTTCCCTGGTCAGGATCAAACTTACAACCTTTTGGTTCCAGTATAGCAGCTTTTAACCACTGCACCACTTCAAACAAAAACAAACACCAACTCCACAAATTCCGGCTCCACAAATTCCGGGCTGTGAGGCCTTGTTCTTGCGTGTGGGCCCTAAGGGTCAGTTGGGAATACTGCTCATGTACCTGCCTCCCTGCAGAGTAGCAGATTCCCTGCCTGAGCTCCTCGAGGCGGTCTCCATGTTGGCGTTGGAGACCCCCAGGCTGATGGTCCTGGGGGACTTCAATTTGCCGTCGTTGGGGGCCGGCTCAGAGGTGGCTCGGGAGTTCATGGCTTCCATGGCAGCCGTGGGCCTGACTCAGGTAATTCAGGGTCCTACCAGGAGCAGTGGCTACACACCGGACTTAATCTTTTTGTCGGAGCTGTGGCAGAGTGATCTGAAATTACAAAAATTAGATATCGCCCCAGTGCCATGGTCGGATCACTATCTGGTGACTCTGGACTTCCTAGGGGCTGGACTCCATCGCAGGGAGGCAGGGCCGATTAAATGGGCCCACCCCCGGCGACTAATGGATCCAGAAGGATTCCAGAGGGAACTGGGGGATTGTCCTCTTGACCTGCAAAGCGTTTCATCCGAGGCCCTTGTCGACGCTTGGGACAAGAAAGCGACGGCAGCCTTGGATGCAATCGCGCCACTACGGCCTTTCCGAGTCCGTGGGGATCGATCTGCCCCTTGGTTTTCAGAGGAACTAAGGGAGCTTAAACGGGCCAAGAGACGCCGAGAGCGCCGCTGGGTGAAGACTCGGAGCGAATTTGACCGAACACTGGTTAGAGCTGCTATTAAGGACTACCTAGTGGCGATAAGGGTGGCGAAGCACCAATACTTCACCACCCTTATTGCCTCTGCAGATAATCGCCCAGCGGCCTTGTTCCGGGTGACCAGGTCCCTCCTCGGTAGAGGGGGTCCGGGCCCTGGGTGGAAGGATCGGCTGAGGATTTTGCTGATTATCTGGCGGAGAAAATCGCTCAGATCCGCTCGAAGCTGAATCCCGGCGTGGAACGTTCGGAGCTGGGGTTGACCATAGCGCAGTCTAGCCATGTTACCTGGGTTCGGTTTGATCCTGTTGGCCCCGAGGAAGTGGACAGGCTTCTTGTATCTGTTCGCGCCACGACCTGTGCACTGGACCCATGCCCTGCCTGGTTAATAAAAGCTTCCAGGTCTGTGACAGGTGGCTGGGTCGAGGCGATCATTAACACTTCATTGAAAGAGGGGCATTTTCCTGCACATTTTAAACACGCTTTAGTGCTTCCCCTCTTAAAAAAACCATCCCTCGACCCCACGGTAATTTCCAACTACCGTCCAGTGTCCAACCTACCTTTTTTAGGTAAGGTTCTGGAAAAGGCTGTGGCGCAGCAGTTACAGGAAGTCCTGGATGAAGTGGATTATCTGGACCCGTTTCAGTCAGGATTCAGGCCCGGATATGGTACTGAAACTGCACTAGTCGCATTGGTGGATGATCTCTGGAGAGAGCGGGATGGAGGGGAGCCGTCTGTCCTCGCTCTTCTCGACCTCTCAGCGGCTTTTGATACGGTCGATCATGGCATCCTTCTGGGTAGGCTCCAGGGTCTGGGGATCCAGGGCACAGTGTTGTCCTGGTTTTCCTCATTCCTGAGGGGCAGGACCCAGTCGGTGTGCCTGGAGAAGGAGAAGTCCAGCCCTAGGCCCCTGCACTATGGGGTGCCTCAGGGCTCGGTACTTTCTCCTCTCCTATTTAACATCTATATGAAGCCGCTGGGTGAGATCATCCGTTCCCACGGGGTAAGGTATCATCAATATGCAGATGATACCCAGTTGTACATCTCTGCCCGTGGGGACCCAAGCGGTGCAGTGGAAGTCCTTTCCCGGTGTCTGAAGGCTGTTAAGGTCTGGATGGGGGACAACGGGCTACAGCTGAATCCCGGCAAGACTGAGTGGCTGTGGGTAAGGGGCCCTGTGTTATCTCGGGAGTTACCAGCTTTGGTTCTGGATGGGGCAGTTTTGCCCCAAACAGACCCGGTGCGTAACCTGGGGGTCCTCCTGGACTCACGACTACTGTTCGAAGAACAGGTGGCAGTCGTGGCCAGGAGGGCTTTTGCACAACTTCGTGTAATACGCCAGTTACGCCCGCTCCTAGACCGGGACGCCTTGCTCATGGTCACACACGCTTTGGTCACCTCCAGACTTGATTACTGTAATGCACTCTACATGGGGCTGCCCTTGGTGACCATTCGGAGACTGCAGCTGGTCCAAAATGCGGCGGCCCGGATAGTGATGGGATGCGGGCGTTATGCTCATGCCTCACCACTGCTCCGGGAGCTACACTGGTTACCAGTATGTCTCCGGGTGCAATTCAAGGTGCTGGTTATTACCTTTAAAGCCCTATATGGTAGTGGGCCAGGATACCTCAGAGACCGCGTCACCCTAAGAACGTCTGTCCGTCCCACCAGGGCGGATCGGAGGGGCTCTCTTGTTATTCCATCGGCTAGGGAGGCTCATCTCTCTAGCACTAGGAAGAGGGCCTTCTCTGTGTTCGCCCCGGCCCTGTGGAACCTCCTCCCAACTGAACTGCGCCTACAAACAGAGCTCCTGCCCTTCCGGAAGGGCTTAAAAACCTGGCTGGCGGGACAAGTGTGGGGACCAAGGTATGTGGGATCCCACACAGGGTGGTTGATTTAAGGGATAGCTTCCCTTGCTGTGGGTTTTATTCCGCGGGGTTGTTTGTTCCCGGTTTTTACTTCTTGTTTTTATGATCCTTCTTACAGTTTAAAATTTTTAATTATTAGTATTTATTGGATGGGGTTGGGTTTGTGATTGTGTTTTGTCTTGTAAGCCGCCCAGAGTCGGGTATACCCGATTGGGGCGGGATAATAAATGTGAACAATAAATAAATAAATAAATAAATAAATAAATAAATTTGGCTGACACAGAGCATGGTTTTTTATCAATATCTTTGAACTATAAGGGACAAATCTGGAAATTGATTTTGTTAATGCCATGTGTAACAATAACTGATGAGTAAAAAAAACCTGAAATCAAAACTTTAGCATGGGAACAAGCAGGATTGGGAAAGACTATTCAACATTTACTTTTACAGGTGTAAAGGAAGTTAGACATTATGTGCCTTCCTTTAATCTTGCCCCAGCAAATTTTGCAGACACCATAGGCAAAATCTTCAGACTAGCAATAAATTAATTAGACTCCATTGACAAAAGAACTGGGTGAAGAAAACAATAAATGTCTATAGGGCTAGAAAATGATTTTTCAAGCAACATAAATAAAAAAGGCAGACTGTACAAAAGAAGAAGAAAAGGTAATATAAAGAAAACATGCCATGCACCGTAGAGGGAGAAAGTGAAATAAATCTGTTTTTTAAAAAAAACACCAAAAAACACAAGAGAAAGAATTCAGAACTTTAAAGATTCAGAAAAAAAAGAATTAAAACAAAAAGAAAGCTCCAAATATTTCTCAGAGTGGGGAAAATAACTTTAAAGGGGGCTGAGTTGTGACTGTTAACCATTTACACCTGTAAGCTCTGACCTTTAACTTATAAAGACTTTGAAGACATGAAATTCAAAGATAGTTATTATCGGATAGCAAGTTGTGGTTGCAAAGCAACAACATGAGATGCAAACATAATATACACAATGGCCTTGAAATATAGGTTAGGTGGCACATGTAAAGATCAATCATTTAAAATGGAGGTAATTGATTCTATTTGTATAAAGAGGGCATGATTTTTTTTATTGATTGGTCTTATATTTATATTGATCGTACACCATGCTTTACTGTTTCAAAGTGGTATCTCAGGAACTTGACCCTATCCAGGGGTTCAAGAGGCTGGTTATGAACATCTTGGCTGCTAGATATTCCTCTATTTCACAAACTGCTGCTGCCATGGATGACACCAAAAACGTGAGCAACCAGGGGTTTGGCTCCAAGCAGCTGTGGCAGAACTGTGGGATGGGCAGGGTGTGCAGTGGGAGAAAGCGGGCAAAGAGGAGCGAGGGCATACTGGGCGAAATGGGGGTGGCCACCACAGGGGGGGGGGGGTCAGTGAGCCAAAATGGGTGGCAGTTTGGCATGGAAAAAAATTATGTCCCAGTTTGGCAGAAAAAAATTATGGTAACCCTATATCATATGACCCATGACCCACAACTCTATTTAGGTCAAGGGACTTACTTTGAAGTACATACAGTATAGGTATAGGCTATATGTATATGTACTTCAAAGTAAGTCCCTTGGCCTAAATAGAGTTGTGAATCCCAAGCTGAATAAACCCATTGAATTAATGGAAGTTACATTAATTTTGATTTGGCACTCAGGAGTAGCTCCAATAGGCTGGTTCTAGTTAAGGCTAACAATTGGATTTAGGCTTATGAGTTCAACTAGATTTCACCCCTAGGTAAATGTGCATAGGATTTCAACTATTCCAACTAAAATAGGATTTCAACTATTCCAACTAAAATAGGACAATTTACAAATGAATTTCCTTCCTTCTTTTTCAAATTTCTGATGGAATTCTCACAAACCTATAAAAAGTTATATAGATGGATGTTATCCTAATACTTTGAGGCATGTCTGTCTTTCATAAAAAGATAGCCAATGTTTTAATAAAGGGAGTTTTGTCTTCCTCTAATATTTAGATATATCAGTGCATGGGGAGATGTGCCAGGTGGGATAATATATGCTCCTGTTCAGGTCGGAGAAATGACAACTCATCCTCTTTCTTTTTATTCAGTTTTCTTGTTCAGGTACACATAAGCAACTGCATGCATATTGTTCTGTTCTTACTGTACAGTCAAACCTCGCATAAAGAGCACCTCGCTTAAAGAGTAACTCACTTAAAGAGCAAAATTTTCTCTGAATGTTCGCTTCGCTTAACAAATAAAACCAACCAAAAATTCGCTTAACAAATAAATTGGGGTTTGCAATCCCAACAATTGGTCATTTACAATGGTGTTTCACTTAAAGAGCAAACTTGTTTAAAGACCAATCCTGTGGAATGCATTATACTCTTTAAGCGAGGTACAACTGTACTTACATTTTCCTTTCAAAAGCAGTTGCACTGCTTTTTCAACTTTAAACTTTTACCATGGTTTCATTATACTTGCACCTTCAGTACAGTTATTATATATCAATGTATACATTTATGAACAGTTCAAAGAAATTATAAACTTTAAACTATAAACAGTTAGCAGTGGTCTTATGTTTCAGACTTCGGTGAGGATTTCAAAATGTTTAGGTGCAAAGCTCATTTCTTGTAAAGGTTTCCTTAGTAATCATTTTGCTAAAACTGTAAATGATTAGTGATCCATGAATGTTTTACTATTTAAGTGCTGTATCACCATTTGGTTCCTACCAACCTAGCAATTCAAAAGCAAGAAATTGCAAGTAAATAAATAGGTACCACTTTGGCAGGAAAGGTATCAGTATTCCATATGCTCTGATGTCTAGTCATGCCTTTCACATGACCACAGAATTATCTGCAGATGCAGACAGAGCTGGCTCATTGGCTGTAAACGGATATGAGCACTTCCCCTAGAGTCGAACATGACTGACTTTTGAGCCAGGGAGACCGTTACCTTTAGCATCACTTCAAAAAAAAAATTTAGACTGCAACTCCCGAAATTCTCAAGCCAATATGGCTACTTTCCAAGATTTTTTAAAAACTTTGCAACTTCTGGTGTTTCCTCTTTTTTACTGTTTTACTAATTCCTACCCCATAGTTTAACTTTGTATGAATGTGACATAGAGCAAGCTACATTATACAATAATACTAATCACTGAAAATGAATGGTATAAACCTCAACTGGACAGAGCTTAAAGTTTGACCCATTCTGCTGAGAAAATGTTTTGAACTTCTTTCCCTTCTTCTCTCCACTTGACATCATACCAGCTAAAGCAGTGGTTCTCAACCTTTTTGGTGGGGGCACATGCCCATCCTAAGCACCTCTAAAATCCTGATGCCTCCTCCCACCCATGACATATAATTCTTATTATTCAAAAAGTGAACTCCTATTCACATGGGGGAAGCCTAAAAGGTCATTAACTGTTTGTTTGTTTGTTTGTTTGTTTGTTTGTTTGTTTGTTTGTTTGTTTGTTTGTTTGTTTGTTTGTTCGTTCGTTCGTTCGTTCGTTCGTTCGTTCGTTCGTTCGTTCGTTTCATGCCTATATTTTTCACTTGTAATGATTTCATTTGTCAAATTTTAGCCAGTTTGAACATAATACAAGCAGAGCTTCACTTTCATATAAAAGTGGGGAAATTGTATGTAAAAGATTAGAAAAAGACACAACTGTCATACATTACTAATAATGAACCTGGGAAGAAGTAAGGTAAACAAATAAGCATCCTCTTCCTTTTATGAATGAAAGACAGGAACTGGTGTGTACGCCCAATGATCTGGAATGGAATATCCTGAAGATGATAAATTGAGAACTCGTCTGTGTGCCATATGAGAAGGATCAACAGGCATTTGATGAAGCTATGGTAAGACAAATGTAAAATGTGCTAAATGCAACACGACACTCTGCAGCAGGTAATCAGACAGTGAATTTCAAGGACACACAATATCACAGAAGCTTAAGAAGATTTTAAAGGGATTAGACAGTTGTATAGATAATGAGAACCTTGACTGCTTCATCTGAGACGGGAAAAAACTCTGTTTTGTGAGTGTGCGTGGAAAAAATAATGTCAGAGGACAGGCTTCAAAGGTAAATTACTCGCAGTAAAATTTAGTGGAAGCAGGAGGCAATGATCTTGTTTCTTACAGCAACCTCCTACGCACCCCAAAATTGGCTTTAGAGAGCTTGAAAACCTTCCTTTAGCTCTGTGGTTCTCAAAGCTGGGTACATGCCCCATAGGGGGGCAATTTGAATTTTAAGGGGAGGATTCAGGAATGAGTTGTTAACAGTGAAGCTTGTTCAGACCAAGTTATAAATAATAATGTATAATAATTTAAGACAATTTATGTCTTATTGATTTCATTGGGAAAATCAATTAATGGGCTATTTGTGACAAAGTTAAAGAAAGGAAGGAAGGAAAGTTTTCTTCCCCAAGCTGAAATTGCCATTTGCAGTAAAATGCTATTACAGTAAAACCTCATATAACACTAAAACCTGGTTCCACAAGTCTTGGTGTTATATGATTTTTAGTGTTATCTGATCCTCTATGGGATCCATAGAGATACATTGTAATCACACAGGCTTTAGCGGTTGTTATCTGAAGCATCCCATAGGATCTTAATGTTATCTGATGCAATTCTTCCCCCCAGATTCCTTAATGTTATGCGATTTTAGTGTTATTCGATACTAATGTTATATGAGGTATTACTGTACTTGAATCCTTGCCCAAGTATTCTAATGTAACTGGAGGTTGGAAATAATGCATTTCTGGCATATTTCATGCAGTTAAGTGTGAATTTTATCTTTCCTCCTCCTCCACCACCACTTTTCTATTTTTTTTCTACTATAAGCAGAAGATAACATACAGAATGATACTCTGAAGGTCATTGGCTGTCCTCATAATGATTTCCTCTTTGCATGCCACTACAAATTTCACATGATATTGTTGGGCTTTGTATATATAAACACTTGATTTTTGCTCTAGCATTTATGATGGACAATAAACAAAACACCAAATTTAGAATTAACTGCTCCAGGGGAACATAATGTAGGAAGGTTCTGTAAAACTCCCATTACCTTTCTATAGGCATCTGGTTGGCCAGTATGGAACCCGAATGGTGGATTTGAAAGCCTCTGATCCAGCATAGCTCTTCTTTTATTCATATTATGCTAAAACATTTTTCCCTTGAGAAATATGGCAACTATTTTAAAACCATTCTCTCACTATTCCCATTGTAATGTGGAAGTATTACATTATCTTCTTGTCATAAATCATTTATGGAACAGAACTCTCAGGAAATATTGGTGGGAAAACCCTACTAAAGTAATTAACAATACGGACCCTGGTGTTGACCCTGAGATATAAAACCAATGAAGAAAAAATTACCCAGAGTAGTCTCTGATGAACTGATGGCATCTGGAGTTGGGAGTTTGTCCTCAGACTTGATAGTCTCATTGACCAAAAATAACTGCCTCTGGATTTGGTAATGCTGGCTGTGGGTCCTCTGGAATTCTTCCAGATGTATGAGCAGAGAAGCACAAACATCAGTCATGATATTTATCTGAGGTTTGTCAGCATACAGAGTAAAGTGTCTGTCTGTAGTAGCAAAGAATGAAGGCCCACAAAATGCAGCTTATACCCTAAAATAGCTCTTCACAGCAGTGATTCAATGGCTGAGAGAAATGCTGTAGCAGGAAAACAACCAGATCATTTCTCTAGTGTGGAATATTTGCAGGCTCAGAAAAAAACCCCACCAGTTGTGTTCCTGCTGAAATAGGCATGTTCAGGAGATAAATAACCAGCACAGCTCTCCAAAGCTCATGAGAATATCTCTGAGAGATATTCAGACCACACAGTAGGATGACTGTGGCAGTTCGCTGCCCAGCAAAAGCAGTCTGCATGATCTGTGATAGCTCACTCTGAGGAAGAAGACCTCAGGGCATGTAGGAGACACATAGATCAGTGATGGGATGTCCCCGGTTCCAGACGGTTCCCTGGAACCGGTAGGACCAATTCCAGAGGGTTCTCCAGGAGGGGAGTCCACTTTTGAGGCGTCCGGTTCCGGACGCCTCACCGAAAGAAAAAAAAAATTTTCAAATCGGAGCTAAAATGGCTCCAATTGACTGCACATGCGCAGAAACTCAATCTGACACATTGCGCATGCGTCAGATTGAGTTTCTGCACATGCGCAGTCAATTGGAGCCATTTTAGCTCCAATTTAAAAAAAATTGTTTAAAGCTTTCAGGACGGCGGCGGCGGAGGTGGCACCAGCCCTCTGAGAAGGGCACCTCCCCCGCGGCACGTTGAGGGCTGCCTGGGCCGTCCACTGCCAACAAGCCCCATGCCCTGGGGACGCCCGGCGCGGCACACCGCTGATGCCTCCTCCTCCGCCGGGCGCCGGCCTGTGGGCTGGGTGCCTGCAACCGCCGCCCGCCACCGCCGGAGCTGCCGTTGGCTGCATTCCTGTGGCTTCCTCCTTGGGCCGGTCCCTTTTTAGCCCGGCTGCGGCGCCTGGCAGAGGAGGAATGCAGGCGGCAGTGGTGCGGCATGGGGACGGCCCAGGGAGACTCGGCAGCCGCAGCTGGAGCCACTGCTGCCCGCTGCCCCTGGCCATGGCCGGAGCCGGGCTAAAAAGGTACCGGCCCGAGGAGGAGGCCACAGGGGTGCAGGCATCTCCGGCGGCGGCGGCGGCTGTGGACGCAGTCGCGGTGCCGGGTCCCAAGAAAGGTAAGCGAGGGGTAATTTATTTGTGTTTTGGGTGGGTGGTTGTTTTTATTTTATTTATTTATTTATTTATTTGTGTCTGGTTGGGTGGGCTGAGAGGGAGGGGTGTGTGTGTGTATGTTTATTTTTTATTTATTTTTATTTTTGGCCCCGCCCACAACGTCATGACGTCATGACGTCGACTTCGGCCATGACGTCATGACGTCATGACATTGGCCACGCCCATGACGTCCGTGACGTCATGGCGTGGTAATAGAATTTTTGTCATCCCATCACTGACATAGATGTTTAACTTGCTAACTTTCAAGGAGATATGGCCCATCCACAATGTCTCCAGTGATGCTCTCAGATGAAATGTGTCCCCTTAGGCATTTGATACATTGGAAATCCACTCCTGAACAGAAAATATTTCCCTATCCATGTCTGATCAACTCCCATCCACCCTTTTGTTGTTGTGTGCTGTCCAGTGCTTCTGACTTGTGGCAACCCAATGAATTAATAACCTCTACAAAGTCCTGTTCAAGTTTTACAAGCTAAATACCATGGCTTGTTTTACTGAGTTCATTTATCTAGGCATTCCCATACATGCCAGGTGGCAGTGATAGCAAAACCTTGCTTAGAAAGAAAACTTATGGGTGTCCTCTGCGTGCATGCATGCATCCACACACGCACTCCGCTTCACAGAATAATCAGTGCTTTGAAACAAGAAAAACAGTGCACTGACCATAAATACTTTATCTTTTGCCATTTACTCTGTTTTCCAAGAAAAATCGTGCTGAGCATATGGTTGTAATTTTCAGTTGTTTGTTGAGATTGTTCCACATCTCAACATACTGTGCAACAAATTTTTGGGCAAATTTATTTTTAAAAGACAGAAGATGCTATCACTCTGACATTCCAACCCAGGAAAGTGGAAAATCTGATTTGAGCAAAGAGAAGCCTTGGTTTCTAAAATCCACAGGTCACTGGAAACCAGAATTTAAATCAATGTATGGCATGAGTCCAATCCTGGCTGCTCTTACACACATGTTGTTTATTGAATCTTGACTACTGAACTGAAAGTTCTCAGAAGAACTTTTGGAGCTTGAATGAATGGCATATTTTTATGAAAGTACAGTAAAATCCTGACTTACATATTCCTCGAGTTACATAAAATTCGACTTACATAATGATTTTTGCACTTAAACCATGTCCTGATTTAGGTAAATGTCCCAATTTACATAATTTCCTATGGGTCTGCTTTGAGTTACATAAAAACACATTTTTCCTATGGGGTTGCTTCAATTTACATAAACGTTAGTTTCCTATGGGTTTGCTTCGCGGTAAGTAACAAATTCATTTTCCCATGAATTTGCTTTGAGTTATGTAAAAATTCATTTTTCCTATGGGTTTGCTTTGAGTTAAGTAAAAAACCGATTTACATAAAAGCCTATGGGACAGACTTTTTACATAAGTTGGGGTTTTACTGTCATTCAATCAATGCCCTTGTTAATGGTAGCCACACCTTGTTTCTAAAGATCATTCCATTACTTTAGTTTCTGAATTGGCTTCTTTCTAATGCAGTCACTCTACTTTAGATTCACAATTGACATTGTCATAGCAGTAGAAGTTGATGGCTCTGATGTCAAGTGAGACAAATAATCTGTTCCCAGTTAGTGTTTGAACTTTACAGATTACGTACAACGTTGTCAAGGTTTAGTACCTTGAATAGCTGGTTTAAAGTTTAGACTAGAACTTGGATTCAAAACTCCAATGACAATACTGCCAGGAGCCTCTACTATTGTATCAGAGTAAGAGAAGATTTAGTCATACCACAGCAGTTTTTGGACACGTTATTTTAATTTTTTTGCTACTCCTGGGATTGCCCAACCAGGATAAACTGGCAATGATAGCTGGGAAATTCTGGGAGCTGTAGCTTTAAAAAAGTGATCAAGTTCTGCTTTAAACTATTAAAAGAAGAGGACTATATCTTCCCTTCACAAAAGAACTCTTATTAGTTTTGTAGCCTTGAGATGGGAGAGAGAGAGATGGGTTATTGTTTTTTGCAGTGGTGGGCTGCTGCTGGTTTGGACCGGTTCGGCCGAACTGGTAGCAGCAATCCGGATAGCCAGGGGGGTAGTAAACCCCCATGTGACCGGTTTGGTCACCTCTCCAGCTGCCCTCCGGATGACTTTTCTGGGCAGCCCAAAATGGCTGCTCAGAAGTGCACATGCATCAAAACTCCATTTGATGCATGCACACTTAAAAATAAAAGTGTGCATGCATCAAATGGAATTTTGACACATGCGCACTTCCAAGCAGCCATTTTTGGGCTGCCCGGAAAAGACGCAGTAGCGTCCTTGGAACAGCGGTGGCAGCTACCGCCAACACTGCTCTCACAGTGGACCCCCTGTGCTGCTGACACCTACCTGCTGCTTCCCGAGTCCCCGATGGCCCGACCCCAGCAAAGGTAAGGAACTAGGGTTTGTTTTCTTTGTGTTTCGGGTGTGCGGGTATTTTATGTAGTGTGTGTTTATGTTATTTTTATGTGTACTGTGTCTTTATTATATTTTTATTTATTTTTATTTATTTTATTTAGCTCTGCCCACAACATCATGATGTTGGCTCCGCCCATGATGTTAGCCACACCCACAGTGTGGTAGTAAAAATTTTGACAGCCCACCACTGGGGGTTTGTCCCAACACTTTTAAAATACAGCTACATGGATAGAAAGACAACAACTGAACAGCTTGTTAATTGGATTGCATTTAAGATAATAGTAGTCAGTTAAATCTTGTATTTATAAAATTGAACATGTATCCTCTAGCAATGTTATGTGACCAAGGCTCTAAATTAAACTGTGTTGTACTATTACAGACCATGGTTCTCTCTACCACAGTATTGTCTATATAAGAACAAGTTAAGAATTGCCACACAACATGGCTGGGCAAATGTCAAGACCCTTCTATGCAACAACTTTATTTCTTTGTTTATTTCATTGAGTAATGCTGAAATGAGAAGCACTGGGCAAAGCAAGCACTGCCATCTTTTCTCTGTCAAAGATGGACAGACTCTAGGATTCCATCTTTTGGCCTCTACAATTCACAAGAGCCTTGGAAAACATTGGGGGAAATAAGGAGAAAAAAAATGAAATAGCAAAGAGACAGAAACTCATTTCTCAATTTGCAAAATCCCATTAAGGGAGAAATTGGAGCAAAAACAAGGGTCAAATGGCATCTGTATTTTCATGTTAAATAATGTAGCACCTTGGATCAATAAAATAAAGTTTCCAGGTAAGAGAATGTGGTGAGGCAGAAAAGGGCCTGGGGCCCACAAAAGCAATGCTAGGGGTCATATCACCACACCACACCTAAATTTACAGTACTCTCAGTTCTTGACCACCACTACATCTAGTTCTGATTGTATATCAGGGCCCAGAGGTGTTCTGAAAGAGTGGATATCACTACAGCCATTCAATATTTCTCCTCTTACCACCAGACCCTTTAAAATAAAATAAAAATAAATGGGCCAAGGTCATCCTTCATTGGTCCTGTTGCCTTCCTGCCCAATAAGTATTAAGTGATGCTGCTTGGGTGGAAAATAGAAGACATGTTGCTAAGGGATCATTAAATCCAGAATTACACGTAGTGATTGACAATATTTTCATCACCACCACCACCACCACCACCACCACCACGCCACTGAGACGATTCCGGGCAGCTAACAACAAACAAAAAAATCACAAAAACAATAAGACAGCATTAAAATTGAACTATTACAATTAAAAAATAAAAAAATAAAAAATGCCCTCCCAATACCAAACTGACAACACAAGCAATGGTGAAACAAGCCAACCCAGGGTGGTTGTTTCCCCGCCCCCGCCCCCCGCCCCCATACCTGCTGGGGCAGCCAGGTCTTAAGGCTCTTGCAAAAGGATAAAAGCTCTGCCTGGAGGCGAAGTTCAGTTGGCAGGAGGTTCCACAGGGCTGGTGCAGACACAGAGATATTTACCACTATCAAGCTCATTGTAGCCAATAATAATTGAGAAGAGACTTACTAAATTGATATGTGCAGTTGTGTTAGATGTGGCTAACTTCCCCACCCCACAGCAATGGTACATGTTTTTACAGTAAACATATATGTTCTTCAGGGCTGCATGAATTTACTGTAAATTATCAGATTTTTTCCCTTCTTAAAATAGTGTGTGGTTCATTTTATAATGAGTAAATATAAATAATTGCAAAGCATTGTAAAATCATCCACTCGGAAGAGTCTTCATGAAATATCCTGTCCAACCTCCTGTTGGCATTCCAGGAAGTAAGACTCAGTGGAGCCTATAGCCCAGGGGTTCTCAACCTTTTCAAGCCAAGGGCCAGGTCACACTCCCTCAGATAGCTTTGGGGGCCGGATGGGCATTTTGCCCTGCCTGCCACACATGACACTTCTGGGCATGGCAGAGGTAGTGGGGGCCACATGAAATAGTGTTGCTGGCCTCATCCAGCCCCCAGGTCATAGGTTGAGAACCCCTGCTATAGCCCCTGGGTCTTCTCAGGTGCAACACACACTTCCTGAAGAAGTATGAGACTCATGACAAGGCTCCTAAGGGAAGCCACGGGTTTCTGCAGGAGTGAAATATCTACATGAGAACAAAACCCTGACCACTAAGAGCCCTTAGCATTAATGACCCAATCTTGAATACTACCGATAGGTGAAGTTCCCAGCAGTATCACCATTTAAGCTCCTGCTTTGCCAGTATGCAGTGCTGGGAACAAACTTTTCAACTTACCTTGTTTTGGGTCTGCCAAACCCTGCTGGATTCCTCATTGCCATGACTGACATTGATTGTTTATTGCTTTGTTTTGTTTTTTCACCCGTTCTCATGGATGAGCATACTGTGGATTGCTGACCTTGGACTGGCAACTCTCTGTTGGATACAAAGCTACTTAGAGGACATAATTGCTTTTCTACACAGGATCTATGTGATTGGCATCTACAAGCTGAAACACTCTTGATGTGCTGCCTTGGCACCCTAAAGAGAGGCTGCTACCTGGAAGCAGGGCCATATGCAAATAGATCTGAAATGAATATAGATAAATCAAGCATTCAACTAAATGGCAATTCATGGATTAAAATATAGTTCAAATGGTAGTTATCAAGGATGGGAAAAGTTAAACAGAGTCAATAGTCTTGGAAAAAAATAGCTTTTTTAGATTTCCCAGGACTTGTGAGGAGAACAACATGCCTCAATCATTTGCAATACCAATAAAACATTTCTGAGAAATAAAGTGTGCACAAAACCATGCAGATGCCTTTAAGGTGCATAATGGAGAAATATAAAATATGCTTTAGTGGAGACTTACTTAGTAGAGTAAATTGCACAGAAACATGCAACATCAGAGAAAAATAATTCACAAGTATATTAATTTTAGGGCATAAAAATATCAGGTCTTTCAAAGAGATATAAAGTAAAGATGGAAAGAAAATGAAAGAAGGATGTGGAGAACCTATGAGTTTGAGACTGAAATATTTTCACAAAACTTGCTGTGATCCAAATACTGTATAATACTTTTGTTAGTATATCTCGAAAATGCAGTAGGAACTCTTTTCATCCTCAGCCAACATAGCTGTACTAGATGACGATAATCTAAATTGTGGTCTAACATACAGTACATTGATGTTGCCAGGGAAAGGGAAGGTGCTAAGTGTAGTGATCTTATGCACTGATTCATTGTTACTGTACAAGCAGAAATGGCTAATTCATGCCAGTATTCATATTCAGCATCCAAAAATTACCACATAAAATGGTTCACTCATTTTCTTTTTCTCTCAGGAAATAGGGTAGCACTGGCTAAATAGGATTAGACTTTTAGATTCAACACTTCACAATTTGTCAAACAAGATAGGTGATATATGTTTTTCTCCCAGTTGAACATTTTCTCAGATTTCATCCTGACAAATCAGCCAAAAATCCTTCTGCTTCATCTTTAATAAGGCAAAATATGCCTTACAGCTGTAAGCAATTATAACTCATGAAGATCAGTAATTGTGGATGTAAACAGAGATACAAATTTACCACTTTTTATTAGAATTTGATATGTAACATTTTGTAAAATAACTGTGGAGTTTAGTCAATAGGTATTATTTTGATTTTATAATTTAGACATGCCTATCCAAATACCTTAGATCTACATCTATGATGTAGATCCTGTGTATTACCTATGAAAAACAGGTAATAAGCATGATAAACCGTGGACCAAAACTGATTTCTCTGTTCTGTTGATCATATGTAAAGTGCTCTGGTAGGTAATGCTGCTGAAAGTGACCCGCAAAAGGGATAGTTTTTATTGCTGACAGCCCATTATGAGAACAGAGGCTAAATGAAAGCAGTCCCATCCTAACAACTATGAAGAAGTGATTATGTTCGCAGCAGGCATAGAGAAATGTCAGCTCTCTGTGTCCATTAAAACTACATCTTCACAGCAACTTACCAGTGATTATTTTGAGTGGGGCTGATAGATTTTTTACTTAGTTACTTAGTTACATAGTTAAAATATTGATGACCTGCCTATATCAAATGATCTCAGAACAGATTACAGAGCTGTATAAAATGAGTTCTTCGTCTTCTTCCATGTCTAGGCCAGACATGAAACTGCCAAAATGAGCCCAACTTTTGGTGAATTCATTCCATAGTTTCTTTCACCTGACCTAGTATGAGAAAGATTAGCCAGCACAACAAGGTTGTCTTTACCAAGGAGATGCCTGATTGTGGTTTAAAATACCACAATCTTCAAGGAGGCTCTTTCTGTGTACCCTATAAAATGAGTTTTAAACCTCAGATGTCTTAATTAATTTTAAATCAAACAAGATGAACAATTGTAACATTCTAACCATAACATTAAAATGAATGTATCATGATATGTAATATAACAGAAACAACGTCAAGTTTATCCTTGAGAAAAGAAGACTGAGGGGGGGAATATGATAGCATTTTTCAAATACCTGAAAGACAGTCATAAAGAGAAGGGGCATGGTCTGTTCTCCATCATTCCACAGTGCAGAAAACAAAATAACAGATTGAAACTACAGGAAGCCACATACTGGCTGAATATCAGGGAAAACATCTTAATTGTTGGAGCAGTATAACAATGGAACCAAATCTTTTTGGAGGTGGAGAACACTCCAACACTGGTCGCATTCAAGAGAAAATTGGACCACCATCTGTCAGATCTGTTTTGATTGGAATGCCTACATTGAGCAGGGGTTTGGACTCAATGGCCTCATAGGTCCCTTCAATTCAATTGTTCTGTTATTCTAAGCCATTGAGCCCTGGTGCCTGCTGGAAACTGATGGGGTGAATGCCAAATCTTTTTACACACAAAAATATCTTCTTCCTCTGATGTTTTCCCTGACATCAGTCTCTCCTCCCCCATCCTCATGAGACTCAGAGAAGTATAGCCATTATCTAACACTTCAGCTAGTGCCTTGTTCAATATTTGATTCCATATTGTTATTCAGATAAATTAAAAATATAATATGTGGAGGAGATTCGATCCTTAATCCTACAAAACGTGAATGATGTGAGCTAGAAGCTAAAATATTGTGGCTAGTAGCCTGTTTAATACTTATGTAGCTATGTAACATGAACTATAGACGTTGTGGTGATTTGACAAGGTCTCTCTGGAGTTGAGGTCCCTGCCTATAAATGCTGAAGAGGATACTAGCCTGTGTGGTTCTGTTCTGTTCTTAAAAACAGCCTCAAATGTTAGGGTGGAGAAGAAGTGGATTTTTGTAGAGGTCTCAGTCTTTGTGTGGCTTCTTTTTCTTTCTCCATAGTATTATAAAACCAAAAGTATTTAAACCCATAACAGAATATTTCTCTTAGTCTCTTATTTCAGTTGTTATTTTCAATACTGTCAAATGAACTGTACATAAATACAAAACTGTCCAGTCCTAAAATGTTTACTGGGGAATTAAGTCCCACTGACTATGACTTTCTTCCAGATAAACATGTGTAGAATTTGGCTGTTGACTTCTTTTGTTGTGAGGAATGGGTAAAAGAACATTGTGCACACATGGTAAAGCTCAAACCTGATGACAGGATCACAGCATTGCCAAGATGAAGAAACACAGAAATGGATCAAGGGTTGTGCTTCTAGGACAAAAATTGGTAACAAAGTTGAGAAATCATATCCTCCTCTTAAGCCTATTATAAATTATAATAAAATGTAATCTGGGAATACTTGTGTGACTCTTAAGATATGTTTTTAATCTTCTGCATTGGCAAGATTTGGATATGTGGCTCTAGCAATTCTGTAATGATAATTTTACACTGGAATTTTTTGGAATAGTAGCCATGTTAGTCTGTGGTTCAGGCATCTCAGAAAACAAAACAAAACAAAATAAACAAAATAAAGTAAAATTAAAATAAAAAACACAGTAGCACTTTAAAGACTAACTGCTATATTTTCACTGTTAGCTTTCGTGGATCAAGTCCACTTCATCAGACAAGGAATGAAACTTACAGGCATGTTCTTATATACCAAATTCATGAGGTCGATGGGAGAAGGGTTGGTGTCAAGCAAGATGTCAGACAAGCAAGCAAGTGTGAAACTGCATTCTTGTGCTTGCTTGTCTGTCATCTTGCTTGACACCAACCCTTCTCCCATTGACCTCCTGAATTTGGTATATAAGAACATGCCTGTAAGTTTCATTCCTTGTCTGATGAAGTGGACTTGATCCACGAAAGCTAACAGTGAAAATATAGCAGTTAGTCTTTAAAGTGCTACTGTGTTTTTTATTTTAATTTTACTTCATTTTGTTTATTTTGTTTTGTTTTCTGAGATGCCTAAATTTTACACTGGTTGTGTTTGCTTATTAGTTAGCTAACATTATTTATAGCACTATATCTTCTGGTATTTTAATTGAGTGTTTAGAGTTATAGCCTTATCAATATAGAAAAGTCTTACTTGTTAGCAGATGAATCTTATCCCCCATCTCCAACACAGGAAGCTAGATCTTGGCAAAATGTACACTCTGTTGCTGACTCTCCAGATGTTTAGAGAGACTTACAGTACAGCAAAGAAGACCTTATTGCCAAAGTGCCTTCCCTGTTTCCTATTCAAAATTTATCAATTGAACGAATGTGATTCATGCTGCTATCATAACAAAAAACCATGTGACTCTCCATGTTTGAAGGAGTTCTCAGCAAAATAATGTTTGGTAAATCCTCTGTATCATAAAATATCATAGATGAAAAGCTTACATGTCAGCCTCTGCTAGACAGCAGGACCTGCAGCATTCCTGGGTAGTGGTGAGCCATCATTTCAATTTATCACAGTGCCTCTAATTATTGGATTACGTATGTGCATTCATCTGGGGTTTTATACTTCAGATTACATTCTTCGGCTTCCACCTGTCAGACAGACAGATAAATTATGCTCACCTGGAGGAAGGCTAAGCTGGAAGGCCCTTTAGCTCACAATAGGCCAAGCTATGGCCTGTTTCCTGTTGAAAAAGGAAGTTGTTTCCAGGGCATGTTTTAGAGTCCAAAAAGCAAAAAAAAAAAGGGAATGCACACGCCTAGTTGAGATTTGAATCCTCACTTGCCTTCTATCTGTAGGAAAAGCCCAAGAATCACATCATTCCTCTCACCTCCAAGAGTAGTACATAGTTCATTGGACTTCCTTCTCAGATCATTCCTTGCATTTGTGTGGTTAAATTTTTGCACACAAAAAGCCCAGTCATGGGCCTCAATAATAGTAGCTTCATTTAATCAATGGGTTATGTGTTAATTTACCCAAATCCCATTGATTCAATTGATCTATTCAGGTTGTAATTTAAGTCAAACCTTAGATGAATGTCTACAAAAAGCTGAGAATAACTAAATTTTCAAAACTTTGGAAATAATCAGAACACAGCAATCACAGCTTAAACTGACAATCATAAGAGAAAATGGGGAAGGGCAAAGTATTCCTTTAATTATGAGTGAATTCTAGAGGCTCTGTATCTCAAGGAAGCATATACTTCATACATTTGCTTGTCAAAACTTATTTATATAAATGATCTGTTCACTAGACTGTAAATGTGGGAGCTTTGCCTCTTGCTTCGAACCTCAGCCTTTACCAAGCAGTAGAATATATAGCCTTAAAAAAACCTCACAACATTTTTATTAAAATCAAAAATCCATTGGCTACTGCCTGTTGAGAAACAATAGCTGCCAGTCTGGACAGTGAGAGAAAAAAGAGCAAGTCTCCAGTTTACTGTGTCAAAGAGTCCCTCATACAGAGTGCCAGAAAAATATGTGTGAGGAAAACTTTTCTGGTCACTTCAAATTCTGGTTCTTTTCGTTGTAATCATCACAGCATAGGTGATTTTCATTATTTTCATATTGAAAGGGTGTCCTTCAGCTAACCTGATAAGGCAAGGATTCCATTCATTCAGAAATTTGTCACCATATTCACTTGAATGTGGTTACAATAACTCATTAACCATTCCCAACAAAACAAAAAGGCTGGAAGAGATTAGACAGGGATGAAGCATGTGTCTCTGTCTTCTTCAATATCTCCTCCTCTTCCTCCTGCTTCCACCAAGTGAGACATGGAACGGAGCAACTCAAAACAATGGTATTGTCCCACATCCAAACCAGTGATGGGAAGACAAAAAATTTACTACCATACCGTGGGTGGAGCCAATGTTGTGGGTAGAGCCAACATCATGGGCAAGAGCCCACGTGTCATGGGCAGAGCCAATGTCATGGGCAATCTAGTCATGCCTGCCATCTGGCCATGTATACATCTGCAAACACAGGCAACACTGACTGTTTGGCTGTAAATGGAGATGCACCCTAGAGTCAGATACGACTGGCTTTTGAGCAAGGGAGATCTTGAACCACTTGCAGGGAAAAACCTGATGTAAAATTTGAATACCAGTCAGGGATCTTCTGTTATTAGATAAAGGTTGCCCTTGGTTGAAAGCCAGTCGTTACCATCTCTAAGGTTCAGTGCTCATCTCTGTTTATAGCCAAAGAGCCAGTGGGCTTGATCCACAAAAGCTCACATTAAAATACAGCAGTTAGTCTTTAAGGTGCCACAACATTTTTGTCTTTTTGTTTTTTTTACTTTCTGATATGCTTGCACAGAATAAAACTTTTAAAATGGTATCTATGTTAGTCTGTGTTTCAAGCATATTAGAGTAAGCAAAACAAAAAGAAAACCCCTTAGCCTGCTTCAGACCCTCTCCCCACCTTCTCTCTCTCTCACACACACACGCACACACGCACACACACAGACACACACACCTAACCCATTAACTTCTGGGGAAGAGGGAGAAGGTTCACCTGGGGCAGGTAGGCAAACTGAAAAATAAGCCTACAAGTAGGAATTGGGAAGATGAGATATGCACTGGTATGAGAGAACAATTTAAAGAAGCTAAAACCTAAATTCACATTGTACACACACACACACACACACACACACACACACACACACACACACACACACACACACACACACACACACAAGCAAATCACTTACCCTAGCCTCATAATCTCCTCTTCTTTTCCCTCCTCCTCCAGCGTGCCACTTGGATGGTGGTGGGGGCGGTGGCGTGTGCAGCTGGAGGAAGTGGGAGCACAATCCATGCTGCCCAGACAAGGTCAAGCACCGGCACTGCTTGCAGCAGCAGCAACAACAACAACAACAACAGAACTCTTGCAATGTTCAGGCATCATGAGAGTTACGCGATCTCTCCCCCAACAACCCAGCTGTCCCAGGCAATCATTGGGACTGCCGGCATGTTGGGGGACAAACCGTGCCCGAACATCACGAGAGTCTGCAAGTGGGCATGGCTGGCCAAGTGGGCGTGGCCAAGGGGAATTTCCACTATCGATATGCCTGGACCGGGGCGCACCGACAGTAGGACACCACTGATCCAAACCAATTTGCTAAGTTCTTTAGCCAACATACCTGTCTTCTTTCTGCACTTCTTGTCCCACCTAATTTATCATGAGTGATCAGCTATAGCTGAAACTAATCTCATTTTTATGATTAAAGCATTTTGCATGTTTTATAACTTCTTGGTCTGTCGTAGTACTTCTTCACTGGGCATCTTTGGGATGTAAGAGCTTCTGAGTATCCTGTGATAGATCTACATTTCAAATGTTTTTATATCTTTGTAGTACCAGTGCTGCTGTATTTCATGCATTCAGGTCCAGAAATTCAACCTGCATTGTTACACTGCAAATTCTGAAAGCTAATTTTAAGTTTGTGTTCTGTACTAAACTCTTCATTTTAAGAAAGCTCCTCTAGCCCACATCTATTCTGATTCATATTACAATGATTCTCTACTATGCCAGATATTTGAAAAGTCATATTTTGAAACAAAAATCTCCAGAATTAACAAGCCATGAAGATATAGTCTGAACAACAACTTTTCTGATCTCTGCTTAGAGATCAAAATGGATGCAGCCCTAGCAGGAATGGTAACAGCTGCTCAAATACACTAACTTAGAAAAGTAATACCTCACTACAATGACTTCATGACTGTAGTCATCTTGGTTGCTTTACCAAATAGCTCCTATTCAGAGGCAGTTGCTTGATTTTATCTATTGCTTTACTTCTATGTGTGCCTTAGTGGTTAAGATGCTGAGCTTGATGACTGGAAGGTCAGCAGATCAACAGTTCAACACCCGAGTACCCCATGATGGAGTGAGCTCCCGTCTCTGTCCCAGCTCCTGCCAAACTAGCCATTTCGAAAGCAAGAGATTGCAACTAGATAAATAGGTACCACTTCAGTGGGAAGGTAAACAGTATTCCATGCACTCTGGTGTCTAGCCATGCCTGCCACATGTCCACAGAAATGTCTGCAAATGCAGACAGCACTGGCTCCTTGGCTATAAACAGAAATGAGCATTGAACCCTAGAGCCAGATACGACTGGCTTTTGAGCAAGGGCGACCTTTACCTTACTTCTATGTGTCTCAATTTAGTGAGTACCAATGTGGAATTATTAAAGCTGTCCAACACATTGACGCAAAGCCCTAAATTCTGCCACCAGTTCATCACATTTCCTTTATGTAGCACTGATGCTTACAGGTGGATGCAACATCTGAGCATCATCCTATTAGATTAGTTCTTTCTGGAGGGTTGTTTTTCTCTTCACACAGAGAATTCATCCAGATCTACTTGTCTCGCTTTCTTTCCTTTTCTCTCCCAGAACTCTGTGTTCCTTGGGTATCATAATATATAAAAACAAGCTGTCACACTCAAACATTTCCTCAGGAAAGTAGGCGACAGAGCTCTCGTTGCCTCACAATACGATTCATGCCGGAAAATAAAAAGATCTCTTGGGATATTAGAACCATTAAAGGTCAAAAGATGGATTTTCTCTTAAAAGATGCTTCTATGTTTTAATGGGAGTTTTATGCTCTCTCTCAGTTCATTAACAAGGCTATCCTGTTTGGGAAGAACACACAGCATTTTAGAAAGAAGAAAACATAGTAGGGCAGACTTTTCCCAGCCTGGTGTTGTCCAGATGTTTGAGGATGCTTGCTTGCTTGCTTGATTTATTTATTTATTTGATGTACCTTCCACTTCCCCCCAAAACTGGAACTTGAAGTGCCACAACAAAAAAATTTAAAATACATACAAATAAAAATGCAAATAATTGCAGGACTAAAACACAATGAGACAATTGCAACAGTGCAACACAGTTGACAAGTACTGTATGTAAAAACACATCAGTAACTAGCAGTGCAAAATAAAAAGGGAAAGCAGATAGGAAGGGTAAGGGGTTAGGAATATAAAATCCTGCTTGTCTCAAATCCATATGTGATGGTGAAGAACCAAAATTATTCTACTCACTCCTTGGTGAAGAAATGGGTGGTGTTATCAAAAAGAGAAGAGACGGTGTTTTGGTGCAAAATTCAGCAAATAACAGGGAGAATTATGTAACAGAAATAATATGTTATTACATACAACTGAAATTGTGCAAAATAGCAAAGACTTTTGGTTTCTTGCATTAACTTTTAAGGGCTAGAAATATTGGAATACTGTTTATACCTTTCTTGACATTTAGCCAATAGTTCTGTACTTATTGTGCTGAGTGACTCCCTAAAGGGGCCAACGGCTATGGGGTGATGAGCCCCTTTAGGTGGAGGAAAAGAAATGCCACTGGAAACCATCATATTGGGCCCAATGACAAAATGACCAAGGAGGAACTCTGATTCCCAATGGTCATAGAGGTGGAAAAGGCCATGCCAGATGGGCTGGCTGTGAAGGCATGCCTTGTCCATATCCTAAAGGCTGTGGCAGTCCATTGTAGTCCCAGTGTTAAATCCAACACGTCTCATTTCATACATGCCTCAGGAGATGGCTCCGTGATCATAGTGTGTGGGTCACTTCATGGCAAGCTGGGATCCACCTTAAACAAATCCATGCCAATGGCATTTTTCCTACTTCAGGAAAAAATGCATTCTCAATAGGAGTTGCAGCAGACGATGTGTTGGGTGGTTTGCTCTGCAAAGTTGAATGGCATGCATTTAAACTAAGACAGGCATCTTGAAGAGAAATGATCTGTTGTCTGTCATGCATCAGGCCTGTAATCACCTACTGGTCTAAACCTTGTTGCTTCACAAAGTAAATTGCAATAAAATAAGACCATTGAATCAATGGGGATTTGGTGAGTCAAGTTCTCTATAAATTCCATTGATTTAGATGGGTTTACTTCAGTGGTGGGCATCAGCAGATTTGCACCAGGTCACCAGAACCGGTAGCAGAAATTCTGGCTGGCCCCACCCATCCAAGTTTTGAAATAAAGTCCCCCTGGCCACACCCACCATACCACACTCACAATGTGGTAGTAATTTTTTTTGGAGCCCACCACTGGTTTACTTTGACTATCAGAGCACTCACACTTAGAGTAGGACCATTTTAATCAATAGCATTTATGGAGTTGACTCAATCCCCATTGATTCAATGGGCCTACTCTAGTGTTAAGTACTATAGTAAGGAACAGGATTTTGCCCATAAAAATGTATATTTTTACCATGGCTTTCACCCAGCCATGGGGTGGGGCATTCTTTATAATATTATTGTAAATGGGTTTCACAATACAGTAATACCTCATATAACATTAGTATCCAATAACACTAAAATCGCATAACATTAAGGAATCTGGGGGGAAGAATTGCATCAGATAACATTAAGATCCTATGGGATGCTTCAGATAACAACCGTTAAAGCCTGTGTGGTTACAATGTATCTCTATGGATCCCATAGGATTTTAACATGCATCAGATAACACTAAAAATCATATAACACCAAGACTTGTGGAACCAGGTTTTAGTGTTATATGAGGTTTTACTGTAGTTCAAATCATGCCTGGCATTGGAAAAAGGGGGAAAGAAAAGGAGTTTGTTAATATGTCTGCCAGATATTACAGCCCCCCCTCCTTTGGTGTTGAATCAATTTTCTATCACTGAAGCTCTCCCTTTAGCTGTTGCATCTCTTCCTGTCTTTTTAGTAAATAATAAATGTGTGTCCCTTCCATAATATATTTTCCAGATAACTCCTGAACATTGAAGGCCAAATGACTCCTTTCAGTTGTGAACACTTTGTGTTGTTCCTTCATTTCTCACAAATGAGTCATGTCTACATTTCTATTTCCTCTCTAGAAAATTATTCAATTGTACCACCTTTTAGAGGCGATGATTAACACTGCTGCCGAATTAATGCCCATGAAATCTCAGTGTACACCACCTACAGAGCATCTATTAATCACCAAGTTAACTCTAGGGTAAGGAGAGGTTTAGTTTCATTTTTGCAGAAGAGGTTGAGTACATTTATATACTAGACCAGTGATGGCAAACCTTTTAGAGGCCGAGTGCCCAAGCTGTAACCCAAACCCCACTTATTTATTGCAATGTGCAAACACAGCAACAGGGGAGGAAGGAAACATTCCCATTGGGCTGCTGGGCAGAGGGGTGGGGTGAACTCTGTGCTCGGGTGACTGCACGGGTGCCCCAGATAGGGCTCTGAATGCCACTTTTGGCACGTGTGCCATAGGTTTGTCACCACTGTACTAGACAATGACAGAAATCCTGATGTTTAGGATAGTAAGCCACATCTTGCTAGTACCATTTGAGCCAACGGAGAGATACAGAATCCAGCTGATTACTGCCAGAAACATGCACCAATGAAGACTTTAGTTTGGGAAATGACAAAGTAAAGAAAGTGGCTTAATGTTGGCAGTCCAGGGTTTGATCGGGACATGAAAGAAAAATGAGTTGACTTACAAATGAGTTGACTTACCAAATCCCCAACGATTATTGGGCCTCCTCTAGTGCAACTTATTATGTTCAGCCATAAAATAATTAAAGAACAATTGTATGAGTTAGACCAGTGGTTCCCAACATGGGGCCCAGGTCCCACAGGGGGACTTAATTCCCAGAAGCATAAGTCAGTACATTGGCTGATCAGTGCTTGGTGAATTGACTAAGGCTTCTGGGAATTGAAGTCCAAAAACCAAAGGTTGGGAAACACTGACTTAGACTATATGGAAAAGTAAGAGTGATTGAGTCCTTGCTTATGTAGCAAAACACATGGTAAGAGTATTATTGTTTTACTTTGTTCTTTAGATTGTTCTTAACAATATGTTTCATACTGGAGGATCTCAGACAGGCAAAGCAATCCTGATTCAAAGATGAGTTAGCTGCTTAGGACTACAACTAGACAAAATGCCTTAGGCAAGCAAAAATATCCTTCTACCAGGAGAAATATCCTTCTATTGGCAGAGCCCTTCTATGGTAGAAACTTATCAGCAGAGCAATCTGCTAGTAGAATTGCTTAGCTGGCTAAATCTGCTGGAAGTTCAGCTGGTACAGTTTGGGGAAAGTGTGTTAGTTGAGATCTAATCCTCCTCCAGCCCAGAGAAACAAATTTGAGCCAAGGCAAGGGTAGTCCTAAATTGCTTTCAGCATCCCTAGACTGGAAGTGGTTTTGATTCAAAACAGCTTTAACTTACCATAGCTGGCCCTAGTCATTGTGAATAGTTTAGGATTCTACTTTAAACCCAGCTGTTAGTCTAAGTTAAGAGTTTACCATTCGATCAAAAGGATTTACATAAAATTTAGTTATTTCTGTTCATTGTAGGGACTTGAGGCTCCTTATCCCTTCTTTGGCTCACACTGATGTTCTTAGGGCTTTCATGCTTCCTTTTTAATCTTCTCTGGAAGAGCAGATATCTTGTCTTTGTCCTCTTTGCATTCTTGTCCTCATTAGCTAGAAATGGAACTCCTATTATCTTTCTTTTTTTCCTTTTCTCCTAAACTAAGGAGTGATTTCTTTTCAAAGAGGAAGTGCACTATGCCAATCATTCTGATTTTCACAATTAGTTCAAGTGCTGCTTGGATAAGCTTCCCCTATTAACAATGTTCATGTCTGCTTCATGGCAAAAACCAGATGGTACATTAAAATTGGTGCATGTGGGGAAAAGGTGTTTGTAATATGGCAGCTGAGGAATGTTGGGAGATACTTTTGTTCTCAGTACACTTATTCCATAGTCTGTTTTTTGGAGTGATTTTTTCCTGTTCTGGACAGAATGGCTGCAATACATAGATGACATATAACAGTGATGGTAAACCTTGGCATTCCAGCTGTTCTTGGACTTCAATTCCCAGAACCCTGTGAATCCACACAAATGGGTTTACTGCCCATACGTGCAGTAAACCTATTCATGTGGATTCATAGAGACTTGGGCTTTTGGGAATTGAAGTCCAAGAACTCCTGGAGTGTCAAGGTTACTTATAGTAACCATGGAACCTCCAATAGATTCCTTTCACCCATTTTTTCAACCATTTAAGCTTTGTGTAGCCACTATTCTGAAGGAAAGAAAACATGACAAGATTTTGGTTCCATTTGTGGGCTAAGACTGTAGTGGAAACAAACAAATGTGAAGGGTCTCCATGTTGCTTTAAATAAAGAATTGGGACTTATAGGCACTCCTGAAGGCAGGATACTTTTTCCCTCATCCCACCCACGCATCCAACCCTGAATGTCAACAATGGGGAAAGCTCTGGACCAGGCGGTTCCAAGAATAACCAAAGGCAGCACAGAAGGCCTTAAGAAGCTGCACAATTCCCCCTGCCCAACTTTCCTTGGAAAAGAGTTCTGCAATCCTATACCTATTTTTCTAAGAACAACATAGCAGTATTTACTTGGACCTAACAGGATTTATGTCTAAGAAGAAATGTTCAGGTTTGGACTTCAAAGCACTTTTTTAAAATCCATATTGTTTTTTCTAATTTTAAAAGATCCAGTTCTCAGGATCCAGGCTGAGTATTGCTTTCAAGAACACACTGAAAATACTCCTGTCTTTTGTACACTTTGTTGTTGACCAATAAAAAAGCACTGGAATTTTTATAAACCCTCACATTTTAATCTATCACATATGTGCTGAAGCTTCTAAAAATAGTTGCACTAGAAGGAGTTTGTCCCTTCATTCCTTCCAGTTCAGTTATAAAATTTAAATTGGTTTAAATAATTAAATGGGTCATTGCTAACAAATTCACAACATAAATAGCTACTACAGTACTGAGTTTCTGTAGTCGTCTCACCCACAAAGCATCATCATGTGAATTCTTAAAACAATCAGCTTTCCTCATAAATATAAGGGTAACTCCTCATGCAATTTGTGTTAAATCTACTCTTGCTGGCTGAGATAATGCTATAGTTACAAGCTCCCATGGTGCTCTCTTTTTTAATTATTGACCATAATCATAGTGTGTAACATAAACTGAAAATTATGCAACTAGTTTACACTGTCATTCTCTCTACAACACACTTGGATGTACACTTGATTCTGCACCCAGACATGTGACAGCAAACCACAAAATTGCAAAATTCCCTGCAGAATGTATAAGGACTGTATTTCACAGTAAAATCCTGGCCAATTTTTAACAAAAGGCTGCAGAAAAGCCAACAAATATAGTAATCCAGCATTGTTGAACATGCTTAAACCTGCTGATAGCAATTAATATAAGAGCTCTTACAATGTGATCCTTCACAAGTCAACCATAAAAGAAAACCAGTGGATTGAATACATTATTCATTTCCTTTTGTTTGATCTGATGTTAGAATGATTAGCTGGCAAGGTTGCCACCTAGGCTGGATATGTCTGATTGTATTCACAATCTTCATGGAGGCACTTTCTATGTAACCCAAAGTGAAGAAAGTGGCTTTATTTTGGCAGCCTGGGGTTTTATCCGGACATGAAATAAGAAGACTGGATTTAATAAGACTTAGTCCCAAGCATGTTCAGAACTAAAACTTATTTTTATGGTGGATTGTGGCCACTGTTGAACATTAGAAGCAATATTAACACAAGACATTTGTTACTATCTTAAGGCCCAAGTAGAGAAAGGAAAAATCCACTATGGCTTGTGCATTGGTGAACTCACAGCTGGACTATCTGAGGTTTCCTTTGAGAATGGTCTCAAAATTGCAAATAATGCACACAAAGTATGAAGGCATGGGTATTAACTGGGTCACCAAGCCCTGCAGACATCATGCCAGTACAAATTATACTGGATGACTGTTTGGTAACCTGTAGAGCCTTGAACAGCCCTTTATTTCATCAGAGATAGTGCATTCTGCAAATTATCACAAGGCAGTGATTCAAAAATCAGCATATGGCTTATTACCCCTGCTCTCTGAAATTTGCTTCCAGCTGAGATGCACATCACTTTACTCATTTTCTTTCCCAGCCGACCAACTTTGGATCTTTCACTTTTAGCTGCTGGTATTATAGTGGACTTTTGTCTTGGTATTTTTTTTTATCACATTTTACCAGTTAAGAGATTATTGCTGCACAAGAGTTGCAAGATTTTTGCTGTGGTGACTAAATGAATTCATGATTTTCCAAATGTCCTATCATTACCAGTTCTGCTCAGGTCTTGAACACCAACAGCGTTCCATGTTAGGTTATTTTCTAGTAATACTGTACTGTTTTTCACAATATGTTTTGCTCTGTTCTTGCAAGCTAAAAGCTATAGTTTTCTTTATTAAGTCAAGCCATTTCATGTTAGGTCTTCCTATTTCCTCCACACACACACACATATACAGACATACTATTCCGAATAAAATTCTCTGTTCTGATCAGTTCTATATTTTCATTATTATGTGAATAGCACAACAACCCCAATTTACTCCTTTTTGTTCTAGTGAGAATTCAAGCTTTGCATTATTGAACACCCATTTTTTTACCTTCCTAGTTTTCTATGGTATCTGTCAGGCTCTTTTCCAAGGGACTGTAATGGCTTAGTGGTTAAGATGCTGAACTTGCTGACTGGAAGACCAGCAGGTTAGCAGTTTGAGACCTGAGTACTGCATGGTGGAGTGAGCTCCCATCCCAATTCCTGCCAACCTAGTAATTCAAAAGCAAGAAATTGCAAGTAGATAAATAGGTACCACTTTGGTGGGAAGGTAAACACCATTCTGTACACTCTGGTGCCTAGGCATGCCTGCCACCTGTCCATGGAAATGTCTGCAGATGCAGACAGCGCTGGCTCCTTGGCTATAAACGGAGATGAATACCAAACCCTAGAGTAGGATAAGACTGGTTTTTGAACAAGGGCAACCTTACCTAAGGCTCTTTTCCAACATCAGCTTTCAACTGAGTTGATCTTTTCCCCATCTTTCTTTTACATAGTGTGGGTCTGTTGACCTTGGTCTTCAGTGACAATGTTTGTGAACATTCAACCCTCCCTCTGCCTTTTAAAAAATCAACAGGTAAGAGGAATTATATTGGAAAACATGTACACAACATGTTTGTAGAGATTTTCTTCCACAGATTGCCTACCCAAATAAAGGGTTTGGAAATTGAAAACCTTTTAGTCTGAATTTTGTGGCGTGCACATGGCAACATTAGTTTATCTGAGAAGTTAAAGAATGTGCCTATTTCTCTATTATATGCACTTACATCTTTGTTTCACCATTTCATTAAGTCCAAAGCAGCCCTTCAAAATATTTAGGCACAGAGGGGACTACAGCCACATCCTAGCTGTCCTTGCTTCGGTCCTTTCCCAGCAATTATAGTACACATCATGTGCTTATCTTCTGGGAACCTCTGGCACTGAGAAATTCTACATGAGGGAAGTTTCTGTTGGAATTTAAGACCTCAAAGTACCTACAATACAAGGTTCAACTTTTCTCCTTTTTTAATTTTCATTTTCATTTTTTTCTTTTTTTGGCCCTAGAAAACGCAATGTAACATTCTTCTGTACATTGCATGGAATGTGTTTCTATAGAAAAGCCCTTGGCTCTAGAGACCTTCTTGAGGAATGTTCATAACTTAAATCTCTGTTCCTTGTATCCGGTTTCTGTCACGTAGAGCTAGAACAGATGGTCTTTATTATATTACTCAAATAAATGTGGTGTTTTATTTAAAAGAGCAAACTAACCCAAAAAAATAATTACACAATCAGAAATCTTTTTGGTTCAATTACTCTCTCTCACTCTCTCTCTCTCTCTCTCACACACACACACACAAAATTAATGTGATTTTAATATAATATATATTACATTTATTAATGTGTGTGTGTGTGTGTGTGTGTGTGTTATTTTCTGATTTTCTGAAAATAGTGCAAAGGTAAAGGGTAATACAAAAAGTACGGTGGAGGGAAGGAGAACACAAACACTTGGGTGAAGGCATGGCTGAAGCTGACTCCCTGGAATTCCAAACAGGAAGAAATCCATTGCCAGATTTTTTTTCCAGGCCTTATAGATGTTTGAAAGCAGCACTTTGTGTTCAGAAGGTGTTGAATTTTAATGGCTAAAAATAATATATTCTTAATTGCTTAGGAGATGCAGAAAGATAGATTAGCTTGAAAGGATGCCAACTGCAGATTATTTTAGAAGGCTTTTTAATCTGCCACTAACATTTCCCCAAACATTTGTGGAAATGGGAGTTGAACATCAAGAGCAACTCTGAACTAGTTCATAAAATCAAAGCTCCAATTTTGGCTAAGATTGTTGCAATATCTTGTATTTCTTGTACTTATGCAGTCAAAAGCGTTCTTTATTAAACAGAGCATATGCTGACATGGAATCAGAAGTAAGGGAAGCACACAATTTCCTACTTGTTTGATGGAATGGCTTCTATCACTCAATCACATACAACACTCAATTTACAAAGAAATTAGGAGTGCGCCTCCTTCTCCTTTTGGTACATGTTTGAGAATATTTGAAGGGACATTGTTTAGTTAAAGTCAGAAAGGCCAGTGTGCATGGTCTGTGGGTTTCTGTAAGTGTCTCTTACTTTATCATCATTACTGTAGACCAGGAGTGCCCAAACATTTTGTGCCAGGGACCTGACCATGCCCCTGGAACAGCTGAGCAGGCCTGACCATGCCCCTGGAAGTGGGCACATTTGCGCATACACATCAGGAACCACTTCTGGGAGTGGTTCTGGATGCATTTGCACATTCACCAATGTGTCCGTGCCATTCCCATAAGTGGTTATGCCACTCCCAGAAGTGTTTTTGCCACTCCTGGAAGTAGTTCCAGACATCTCTATGCATGCACAAATGCATCCCTAGACACACATGCAAATTGGTGGGCATGTCCCTCATCCACTTCTAGGAGTGGCGAGGATGTCGAGGGCTGGATGAATTAGCGTCAGGGGCCTGATATGGCCCACAGGCCATAGTTTGGGCACCCATGCCATAGACTAAGATTGAAAATATTAGATACTGCATGGCCACAGTCAGCACCTAGCTTTACTAGAGCATTATGTACTGTAAGTCATGGCCTTAGAACCACATTTCAAAATGTCATATTATCATGCTGCTTTCACACAGTTGCTACTCTGTCCTAATTTCTGTGGTTAATGTGAAGAGAAGTGTTCTTGCCTGGTTTCTCAAAGATTATCTTTCCATGTGGAACAAAAACAAAATGGGTTGTGACACCTTTAAGACTAACCAATTTATTTTTCTGTGAGCTGTTGACAATTACAAGCCAATTCTTCTGACACAGGGTGGGAAATGTTCGGAACAGACCTTTTTATATATAACGTACACAGTTGTGGAAATGAAGATCAGGTAAAAAAGATACAGAAGGTGCAACTGATTAGCACTTGCAAAGAGTTTTTAAATTTAAATCATATAAATATCCTAGCAATAACTGGAATAATTAGCTAATGCAAAAGGTTTGTCGGCTAATCCACACCAATTCATGTGCAACAGAGGAGTTAATGAAAGTGATTACTTTTTCAAGTTCCAAAATCATCAGAAGAAAACTGACATAATCATATTATTTTCTAAATTAAGCATAAATAAATAGGGTCAACATAAAATACACAAACTTAAACAATGTACATGAACAAACTCTAGTAAATCATAAAATAACATGTTTTTAAAATAATTAAGAAACATATTTTAAAATGTATAATTAGGTATCATGTGTACCAAAATGCAAATGAAGTCCATTCAGGAAAGAACCCAACCTAAACTTTACCTATTTCAGTTCAGTCTTTATTACCAAATACTCCTATTTCTATAATTTTAGAGAGAAAACCAGCTCATCATATAAAATCAATGATCTAGAAGAGAACAAATGAGTTTGAGCCTACACACTTTTCCTGCTTTGTGTATAATTTAAGACTAAACAACTTTGAATAACACCAATATTCTTCTCTGCACAACACTTAAAACATTGTGCAAATGTTTTCAAGTGAATGTCTTGTACTTTGTATTTTTAAATACTAGAGAACAAATTCTCTGACATATGTACACACTCTGCATAATAAATCTCTCGTGTATATTTATATCTCCCTAGACACTCTATTACTCTTTACAAACTTCCTTTGAAACAGTCTTTCATTCTTTCAAAGGATCACATGTGAGCATGGGAGTTCCCACATCAAAGCTAAGCATAGCTCACAGGAAGAAAAACGATTATATTACACATAAAGAAAAGACATCCCCAAAGTTTGGTAAAAAGAATTTTGGTTATAGGGACAAATTATGTTAATTCAAGTAATTTCCTTCCATCACCAGCGCAGTATATTTTGTTGCAGTATATTTTGTATACTGCTGCCCTCTAGATGCTTTGAACATTGATCCTTATAATCACTTACCATTTGCTTAGCTGTTTGTGTTATTAAGTTTTTAGTCTCTGGAGGGCACCATCTCATGAACCTACAACTAAGACAGACAGCTTGATTTTGTCTGGACCCAGAGATTTGAAAGTACTGAATCCATATTACCATCAGTCTGATGACACAAAATCTGAGCATCAAGAAAAGCAATTACATATTCCTCACCATTTCTGACCTCCCATCTAGTGGGATGGGAGTGAGGCATTTAGTTATGCTATCACATATGATATGGGTTACTTTTTCAAACTACAACTCCCAGAAAATCCTAGCATGCCCACAGCCCATTCTGAGTGTCATACCTTAGAGTTCCCATTACTTGTCGTAGAAAACTTTCCAACGAATAAAAAAGATTATGAGGTGTGGGGTGGAGGTTCTGTGACTCAAGAAACAGAAAGAAAACAGCTTGGTTCTCTAACACAAGGATGGATTTTGCAACCATACTTATTCAAGCCTCTCAAAGTCCAACCCCACATCCACATCATGAGAGGTGATGACAGGCCAAAATAAGGGATTGCTAGGGTTGGGTGGAGGACTGCTATGGCAACCATGAAGGTCATGCTGGGTCACCCTAAAATGTTCTGGCCAGTGGTGGGATGTCAAAAAATTTACTACCCCACCGTGATGTCATCAGTGTGGGTGGAGCTAACGTCATGATGTCATGATGTAGGTGGGGCCAAATATTTTTTAAAAAAATAAATAAATAATAATAATAAAATAAAAATAAGCACACCCACACATACCCCTCCTCAACCCACCCACCCACCCATAACACAAAACCCGTGAATTAATTAATTAATTAATTAATTAAAATACATTAAAATACACCCACCCAGTGAAAAGGTAAGCCCTGAAGGTGGTTCCCCACAAAAGCTGCTACCGGTTCTCTGGGAACCTGGGGAAAGTTGCTACCGGTTCTGGCGAACTGGTGAGAACCTGTTACATCCCATCACTGGTTCTGGCCAAAGGGGCTCTGGTGAAGTTGCAGCAGGCCCAGCAAGCCAGCAATGGATAATCTATCACTACAGAAATCCAAATGAGATACTAATGGACTGATCAAATGGGAAATGATCATGGAAATGTTAAAGGACCAAGAGAAAGTTCAAAATATGAACTGTAAAAAAAATCCCTTGACATCCATAGGGGTTTAAGAGAAAGTAAAGAAGATTTATACAAGGATAACTATCCATCCAACAAGGTAACCATCTTTCTATAAGACTTATTTACTTATGGATTTATACTACACTGAGCTGCCATCTCTGTCCCAACTCCTGCCAACCTAGCAGTTTGAAAGCAAGAAATTGCAAGTGTATAAATAGGGACCACTTGAGTGGGAAGGTAACAGCACTCAGTGCAGTCTCGTGTCAAGACATGCCTGCCACATGCCCAAGGAAATGTCTGCAGATGCAGACAGTGCTGGTCCTTTGGCTGTAAACAGAGATGAGCACTGAACCCTAGAATAAGATATGACTGACTTTCGAGCAAGGGTGACCTTTACCTTTACCCTACTGAAAAGGCTCCCAGAGTTGCTTACTAATATTTAAAAATCAAAAAAGTCCTTGGTTTGCAAACTGAAAAGGCACAAAACCAAAGGGAAAAGGAATCTGGTGAAGAAGGAAAAATAAACAAAAAACAAAAAACAATTTTTTATGTTGAAAAAATCTTATACTGCCCTTGAAATGATACAATGGCTCCAATATACCTGGATGTTATTGCCAGCCATTTTTTCTTTATCAGTTAGAAAGAAAATCATTTTTAAAAAATAGGAGAAGACAAAAATCTCTGGCTATGAAGCTGGCAGATTTAGTGACACTGCTTCTTATCTCTCCTTTCGACATCTCAAAAGAAATGCTGTACCCTAGCTATTGGATGGCTGTTGGTAAACAAGCAGAGCTAACCTCTTCCATGGCACCAATTGGGGTTTTAAAAAAATAACAAGAAATGTAAGTGGAAAAGCACTCATTATGAATAGTGATGGACACCTATCACAGCGTTTCTCAAACTTTGGTTTTTGGACTCCAATTCCCAGAAACCTAAATCAATCCCCCAAAGCACTGATCAGCCAGTTTACTGACTTAGACTTCTGGGAATTGAAGTCCACCAGTGTTCCACAGAAGATAGTTTGGGAAACATTGATCTATCATATGGATTGGCTGGTTCCTGTTTCAACTGGACCATTTATATCTTGTCCAGAACTGTGTGGTGGAGGAGGGGAAATTAAAAACAATTAGAGTTCATTCTGAATGAAATGTGTAGTAGATCTCCACTCCTCAGAGTCTTTGAAGTGTACAGTATGTCAAAGGACACTTAAAACAAGAACAAAGATAATGAAGTCTACATCTTAATGATTGGCAATCCACTTGACAATGAAGAAGAGTGTCAACAAATGACTGAATAACTGATAACAGTCAAAGCAGGAAGTCTCATCATCACACATGTCCAGATTTGAATTTGTATAATTCTTAAAGAAGGGTAGGCAATTTGCGATATGCAAACCCATGATTCCTTATTGCTATTTATCCTAACTAGAGCTAATGAGAAACATAGTCCAAAATCGAGAGTTGCCTGTTTTTGATCTTTAAAAAAAAAGAGTTGTGATGGGGGGAAAAGAGGAAAGCTAGCACCATCTGGCTTTTTAAAACTATGCAGATTATTTAAATTGTAGTACCCTGAAAATTATGGAATTTCTCAGCTTTAGGCCTGTAAACAAGAGTTCAGTGAGTCATTTTTGTCCGAATGGCCAAATGAGTGTTGGGAACATTAAATTCTAATCTATGAAGCAGATGCTCCTAGGTTTGTTTACATTTCACAAGGTTCACTACTCCATGGAGAGGAAACCAGTTCATAATTCACCCTTCATCTTTTCGCCTCATGTAAAAAGAGGTTAATGAGGAACTAGCCATTCATGTCTTTATTGGTTTCAATTTTATTATTTGTACTACTATTGATGTGACTGTTAATCAAAATAATGCTTTACGAAATAATGTGAACTTAAAAAGAAAGGGAAAATAAGACAGATTGCTGCCATGAGGAATGGAACAAGTCAAACAAGTGTGATAAGACTTTCAGGGACAAAAATCTGTTTACTTTATGTGAGAGGACAATTAGAGTTCAGTCATGCTTGGCAGTGACTCATGAAAATGTACACCATGCTACCTGGTCTTGCAGTAGAGGGTATGAAATAAGGTGATTTTAAAAAAATTGTGACTGGAACATGTTGGCTTTTCTGTATTTGGAAATATTTTCAGTAAATTGAGTAGTTCCAGTAAATTCAGCATTTCATAAAATGACTGGGGCATCCATATTATGGAGTCTATTCCCTCTTAAAATTTGTGAGGCTTCTTCTCAACACCTTTAAGAAGCAGCTCTAACCCCATTTTTTTTTTTATGGAAGCTCTCCCAGAGGGTCTCCCTGATGGAAGAATATAAAAAGCATAATCTTTCCTGCATGTATAGTTTAATATTATTTAACAGTGTTTAACTGTCTGATTTATACATGTTTATTGTTAATTTGCTGTTTATTGTCTGATATGCTACATTTTGTTTTTTGTTGTCTTTAGTACCTGTGAATTTTAAAATTGTTGTACAACATCTACAGCAGCAACCTGGAGATAGATAGATAGATAGATAGATAGATAGATAGATAGATAGATAGATAGATAGATAGATAGATAGATAGATAGATAGATGAACCATCTATCTATTGCATCTCAGCTAATCCTGTTTCTTCTACTTCCATGTCTAGGTCAGAGATGAAATTGCCAAAATGGAGCCACCTTTTGGTGAATTCATTGCATAGTTCCTTTTGACTGACCTATTCTGAAAAAGATTCGTCAGCATAAAGTTCTTCAAGGAGGTTCTTACTCTGCACCCCTCTCTAAACTGAAGAGCATACACCAGGGGTTCCCAATTAACAGCCCATCAGCCAGCTCCAGCCCCTGACACCATTCAATCCAGCCCATCACTGTCTCCCCTGAACCTGGAAGTAGAAGTGTGTGCATTTATGTCATTAGGACAGATAGATTTTTTTTAAAAAAACTTGTAAACTTGTGTTTTCAAATAACATTGTGTTGTATATTCCAGACTTCTGCTAGGAAAATTACATTTCATTCTGCATTCAGTTTTGGAATCGGCTGACTAGATACATTATTTTACAATAATTTAGTGAATTGATTTTTGCCCATCCCCATCAGAGAGGGGCAGTTCTGTTCGGTGGCAGTTTTCCATTAACACAAATAGCTCTTATTTCTACAAACTGAGGCATGATATTTCTTTCCTGCTCACTTCAGCCCTCCACACCATATCCCATGGCTGATATAAAAGTGGATATGGGCACATTTATAACAGCCATAAATGTGCCTGCTTCTGTTTCCAGGAGGCTTGGTCCAGCCCACTCAGCTGTTCTGGGGGCATGGTCAGGCCAACTGTGCAAAAAGGTTGGCCATCCCACCATACACAAACTATCTGTGTATGCAAAAGAGCTGCACCTGCTGGACAGGTAAAAAGAGGAGGAAAAAAGAGCCCTGTAAATTATAGGGAACCTTTTCCTTATTCATATAAGGGAATTGCACAATTTAAAATTGTGTATGCATATTGTAATGAAATAAGCCCTGTTTTAAACTGTGTTTTTTCATCATCTTTTTACCCACCTAAATGTGTTTTAGTACTTTCAAAATGGTGATTCCAAACCAGGGTGAGAGAGAAGAATGTAAACAATGTGAGCCTCATGGAATTGAAGAAATGAAACTTATTGTGTGATTGTGATGTCTTGCTCTAAGATCACTGGGTGGAATCCCTAAGGGAGAGGGCCAAAGGTTGACCCTATGGGAGGAGATATAACTCAAAGTCATTCTCTGGAATGCTGTACTCTTAATCTGCAAAAAGTGTGGTTTGAGGAAGGAGGGGGCCTAAGGGCTTTCCTTTAACAAGTAGCTTGCTTTATTTCTTTTTGAAATGTTTCCTGATCTTTTGATGGACTGTAACCTGAACCATGCTATGCTTTCAATATACTTCTAAGATACCTGAAGAGATGGAGTGGTTATTTGGCTTGTTACTACCTTGTCTGCACATATCTGATGCCTGGGTTGTCCAGCCAGGTTGCTGCAACTCAGAAGAACAATAGGACCTACTCGAGGGTAAGGCTGGTATTGTCACACATATGAAGAATAGATAAAATCCAAGCAAACTAAAATGTTAAAATAGTCTATATTAGAAATGATCCTGATAATTACAGGGCCTTAATGGACAATATGGGATATGTTGTGGAGGGCTGAAGTAAGCAGGAAAGAAATATCATGCCTCAGTTTGTAGAAATAGGAGCTATTTGTGCTAATGGAAAACTGCCACTGAACAGAACCGTCCTTCTCTAATAGGGATGGGTAAAAATAAATTCACTAAATTATTTTAAAAGAATGCATCTAGTCAGCCGATTCCAAAACCGAATGCAGAATGAAATGTAATTTCCCTAGCAGAAGTCTGGAATGTACAACACAATGTTATTTGCAAACACAAGTTTAAAAAAACAACTATCTGTCCAAATGAGCCTAGAGGAATTTATCCACCCCTGCTTGTGGCCTACAAGGACAAATGAAGCTTGTTAGCCACAAAAGACAGGCTTGTTAGCCACAAAAGACAGGCTAAATGTGTATTGTATAATTGTTGTATATATTGTATTGCTGTATATTCTGTAAGCCGCCTAGAGTAACTTTTGGGAATGAGGCAGCATAGAAATCAAAAAATTAAATTAAGTTAAATTTACCTAGAGATCAATAAACCACATTTTTTTATTTCTTCCAAAAACCACAAATCCAAAGACAAGTGGTCTGTGACTGAGGGGAAGTGGTAATGGGAACAATTGGATGGGGCCTATACTGAGGAAGGCTGCTACTAATATTCTGTTTCTAGTGTTGTCGTGGTGACATGACATTTGAAAACTTTGCACTATATCCCAGTCTTGAATGCTTATCTCACGAAAGCCCAGTTGAAATAAATGGGTGTTGTGAAGCTGCTCTGTTTACAAATTCCCTGAAGTGATCCTATTCCTGTTCAGTAAGTATTGCTGAGCAATTCATTTTAAATTTGGAATTATCAGCCAGCTTTTAAAAACAGCACCTTTGATGTTTGTCTCCTGGCCTATGTTCTACACCAGATAAAACACACAATTAATAGCTCTGAAGTAAAAAGTGACCTTCCCTACATACATGAAATTAGGTGTCTCCATATAAAGTGCTCTGTTAGGATCATGACCAGGAATCAGGATTTTTTTTAAACTAAATTCAGTCATTCAATACAACTAGCTGACTGCAAGTGTGCCATCCTAAAAATGATGGAAGTTTGATTCCCCATTATATGACCTTGACAGGGGCTAGACTTAAAGATCTATAAGGGCCCTTCCAGCTTTGAATTATTAGTATTAGTACAGTAATACCCCAGATAACGATTGTACCGTATAGCGCTAAAACCGCATAATGTTACAAGATTTTTGGAAAAATCTTGTATTGAATAACACGATTTTTAGCGTTATCCAGTACAATCGTGTGGGGGGGGGCTTGGATTGGGTAGAACATCTACCCAATCCAACCCCCCTCCCCCCCGCGCCTGCCCGCGCGATGTTTGGACAAACACCGTGCAGGCGTGCGCATGTCAAACGGGCATTGAGGAGGCTACGGAGATCTTCCCTGTACTCTCCCCAACCCCCGCCTGACATGCAGGGTCTCCCCGGCCTCATAGCGGCTCGCTGCGAGGCCGGGGAGTCCCGGGCGAGGAGAGGCGCCTCTCCATGGGGTCTCCCAGGCTTGGGAAAGAGATGGCTTGGCCGAAATTCCCTCCCCCTGCGCAGGGGTGGGTGAGGATTTCGACCAAGCCACCTCTTTCCTGTGCTCGCTATAGCAACGAGGATCGCACGTCAAGGCAATGGATCAAAGCGGGGGGTGGCACCCCCCACTATGATCCATTGCCTTGATGTGCGATCCCTGTTTTGCTCTCCTAAACAAGGGTCGGCTTTTCTGAATTTCCCCCTCCCCCAGGGAGGGGAAATTCAGAAAAGCCGACCCTTGTTTAGGCGCTTTGCTATGGGAGTTTGGGTGCCAGGTTGAACGGGCGGGCGCTCCACCGCCTGGGCTGCCCCTTTTGTTATTTCTCCCCGGAAAGGGATCCCAGGGCAGCACTTGATGTGCCCCCCCCTATGGTGGCGAGGATCATTTCTGAGCCCAGGCTCCGTGCCGATTATCGATGTTAAACATGCCTGCTAATTTTGAGTTGCACTAAAACTGCACTCCAGACTCTGCCTCCCCGCTCGCGCTGCTCACACACACCAAGCGGAAGAAACTGCCTCAAACGCCACCTATTTCCCCCCTACTCTCTTCCCCAGGGAAGGATCCCAACATTGGGGAGGGGGGAGAAGGGCAGCTCCCCCCCGGGAAAACCACCCACGGCACCTTCCAACCTCCCCCCCCCCCATTAGCTCTTCACCAACAAGGCTAAGCCACCAACCTGCCTTGCCTGCTTCCCTCTTCCACCACCCCCTTGCCAATCTGGCTTGGGAAAAGAGGGTTCGTGGGGGCCCCGCCGGCCGCCTTGTCCCCTGAGGGTCAGGCGAGAGTTTCGGGAAGCGGTTGGCGGGAGGGAAAGGCGAATTAAAACTTCCACTCACTTTCCCGAAGCCACCTAAAGTAGTGACTCGGGTGTAGAGTGCATGAAGATCTAGCTCTTTCCCACCCACCACAGGGATCTTCTAAAAAGGAGACCTGCCAAAGGAGAGAGAGACACACAAACAACTTGTCAACTCGGGCCCCCTTTTCTCCCCTCGCCGGGGGCTGCCTCATCCTTCAGGGAAGGGGCTGGAAGTTAAAATAGGTCGGTTTCAACAGCCTCCCCCCCTTCTGCCTGCCACCGCCACCTTCCATCTCCCCATTGTGTGTGTGATGTTAAACATGCCATTGGGGGTTTTGTCTATAAAAAAAATCCAATAGAAAAACAACAACAATCCGCGGCTCCTCCTTGCCTCTAATAAGGGACCCAGGTTCCTGTGCTCAGCCGGGGATCAGCCATGGAGAGGGGCGGGAGGAAGGAAAAGAGTAGGGGGGAAATAGGTGGCGTTTGAGGCAGTTTCTTCTGCTCGGTGTGTGTGAGCAGTGCGAGCAGGGAGGCAGAGTCTGGAGTGCAGTTTTAGTGCAACTCAAAATTAGCGGGCATGTTTAACATCGATAATCGACACGGAGCCGCCATAGGGGGGGCACACCACGGATCCTCACCACCGTAGGGGGGGCACACCAAGCGCTGCCCTGGGAGCCCTTTCTGGGGAGAAATAACAAAAGGGGAAGCCCAGGTGGTGGATAATCAAATAGCCATCTTGTTCAGGTGCGCGAAACAGGGATCGCACATCAAGGTAAGGGATCAAAGGGGGGTGGCACCCCCCTATTTCATCCCTTGCTTTGGCGCACAATCCCCTTCTCGGTAGAAGAATTTCCCGCTGGCGCGCCTTTTCACGCGCGTGCGAGCGCCTCTTCTCTGGGGCTTTTTTTTAGCGTTGTTCAATGTATACCCCGGACAATGCTAAAAACCGGATAACGTCATGACTTGTGGAACACATCATAACGTTATCCGGGGTATTAGTATTAGTATTAGTATTAGTATTAGTATTAGTATTAGTATTAGTATTAGTATTAGTATTAGTATTAGTATTAGTATTAGTATTAGTATTAGTATTAGTATTAGTCACCGCCACCATTGTTGTCTAGCCAGGTTATCCTGCTATGGTAATGGAGTAGACCATACTGCCAGCACTGAGTGTCAGACAGCAGTTAACTATCATAACCTGACAACCGTGAGGACTACTGGTAGTGACCACAGGGAAGGGTGATGTTCCCCAAATGGATTAAATCCCACTTGAATCCATCTTGTTTGTTGGCCCCGTGGACACTCCAATGGGGGGTTCCACAGGGGTCGATTATCTCCCCTATGCTATTTAATATATATGTGAAGCCGCTGGGAGAGATCATCTGGAGATTTGGAGTGCATTGTCATAAATATGCGGATGACATGCAACTCTATCTCTCCTTTACATCATTGACAGTGGAAGCAGCTCTCGTCTGGACGTTTGGTGGCCTGGAGTGGACCAGAGCTAACAAGCTGCAACTGAACCCAGGTAAGATGGAGGTACTGGTGTTGGAGGGCCCTGCTGTCTGACTGGGATTCCATAACCCAATGATAGCTGGGACAGTATTGTCACCCAGTAATCAGGTACACAACTTGGGGGTCACTTTTGATCACCATCTGACCCTCAGAAAACAAATTATGGCAGTTTACAAAGCCACTTTTCTCCATCTATATCAAATAAGTCAGTTGCATCCTTACTTGGACAAGCCATCCCTTATGACACTGGTTATCACACTGGTAATCTCTCACATAGATTACTGCATAGATTACGGAAACTTCAATGGCTACAAAATGCAGCAGCCAGGCTAATCACTGGGGTGAGGAAATTCAAACATATCTCACCAGTGCTGGCAAGGCTGCACTGGTTGCCCATTACATACCATGTCAAATTCAAGATGTTAGTTCTGACTTTTAAAGCTCTAGACAGTTTGGGACCTTCCTACTTGGTGGAGCGCCTACCTCTTAGAACATGATCCCACATCACATGATCCTTCCAGACAGGTCAGCTTTGGGTGCTGACACTGAAACTGGCAAGAAAAGCCATGAATGGAACTCATTCCCAGAAGAATTACGTCAGGCCACATGCTTACTGACATTTTAAAAGCAGCTAAAAATGCTTTCTGTTTAGGGAGGCATTTGAAAATGAGTTGTCATCAGCCTAGTCTGAGGCTTCTCACCGTCACCGTCCACCCGGTTGTTAAATTTAGATCTGTTTATTATTATTATTATTATTATTATTATTATTATTATTATTATTATTATTATTATTATCATCATCATCATCATCATCATCATCATCATCATCATCATCATCATCATCATCATCATCATCATCATCATCATCAGTGGCAGTGGCAGCGGCGGCGTATGCTTTTAAGATGTCATTTTATGATTGTTGAATTTTAAAAAATATATTAATACAGTATATTGTTGGTAGCTGCCCAGAGTGGGGATGAATCCCCAGATGGGTAGGGTATAAGTGGAATTTATTATGGAATTTATTACTCCATAGCCTGGCAGACGTCTGAGGACCTTGCCCACTCCTCTGGGCCAACAACAATGGCCTGAGGGGAGTTAGTCTGTGTTCTGGTTTGGTTGCATTTTGTATTTTGTGAGGTTATATTTTATAATTTTTATTGTACTGTTGCTGTTTTGACTGTAAGCTGCCCTGAGTCGCCTCGGCAAGTGGGCGGCAATATAAATCTGAATAAAATAAATAAATTTATTATTATTATTATTATTATTATTATTATTATTATTATTATTATTATTATTATTATTATTATTATTATTATTATTATTATTATTGATGGAGGGTAGCAGCTTCATCAATACTGGCCTGGGGCTGAAGAGGAGTTTGCGTGCCAAAAGGATTCAGGACTAAAAAGTGACTCACGGAGCTGGATCAGTGGTACAGGTGTTATGCTACGATGCAGATGAAAGGCCACTGCATTTTATTCTCAGGACAGTCTTAATAATAATAATAATAATAATAATAATAATAATAATAATAATAATAATAATAAGAAGAAGAAGAAGAAGAAGAAGAAGAAGAAGAAGAAGAAGAAGAAGAAGAAGAAGAAGAAGAAGAAGAAGAAGAAGAAGAAGAAGAAGAAGAAATAGCAGCAGCAGCAGAAACATGATTATGATTATTTAAAAAATATGGTTGTCCTGTTCTGTCCACTGACACTCACTCATGGAGAACAATTTCATGTTCCTCTTATAAGCATTATATTAACAGAAAGTTTTGCATCCTGTTTCTTTTAAATATTTATGTTGCATCATTACCAGATACAGTATTAAGCAATTAAATCATTTGCTCTGACACATGGTGAGGCTCATTTGGCACTTCTCCATGGATATCTCACAGTGTGGATTGTTCTCTAGCCTGGTGACAGAGTCAGACTTCAAGTTACAGATAAGGGGATAATCTAGAAGTATACTAAATTTGTTGCTTTAAGGTCCCAGAAAGATGACAAAAGCACAACGTTACTTTTTGTTTGCTGCACAAAGTAAATTAAACCTACCGATGTACACCGCTTTTAATGGTTCTTCATAGGGCCATGTTGATCTCTTGGGTTACAACATCACAGCCCACAAATGACAGAGTCCTTTGCCATAAATGTCCAGTGTTATTTCTATGCAGATTAGTGGTCTTGGAGCCAAACTAGATCTCATTTTTAAAATTCAACACTGAAATCCAATCCTGAGAACTTTACATTCTTTAAAAGTAAAACTTAAGTAAAGCAGGCTATCTTTCTCTGAATAGGAACTGTATCCTCTTTGACATACTGTAGTCATCTGATATCAGCAGAAAGACAAACAAAACTTGTTATATTGTTGTGGAAGGTAACAATCTTACATCTATTCCACAACCCCTCGGTCATTATAAAGTAAATACCTGTAATAATTAAAGGCTCCAGCATTTTTCCTATTTCAGATCCCTTTTAAAACATTTTCAGTGGCATGCAACTGAAACCCAAGATTTAAACCTCAGAAGCAAAGAGTCTGAGAATTAATTCCACATGCTACCTCACAGCAGCCTATATTTGTGATGGTGAACCTTGGCACTCCAGGTGTTCTTGGAATTCAATTATCAGAAGCACAAGTCAGCACTTCTGCTGATCAGGGCTTTTTGTAATTGAAGTTCAAGAACAGCTGGAGTGCCAAGGTTCACCACCACTGGCCTATATCCTCAAACCCTGACTCTCCTAAAACGGTACTTGTTTGTCCTGATATTTGCCTCCTATGAAAAGATAAGGATGCTGCCAATTGGTTTAGTAATAAAGCTCTAACTTTTGAATGAGCATACAGCATCCAGATGTTGCTGAACAACAGCTTCTACCTTGTTTAACCATTGGTTAGTCTAAAGAAAATAGGAAAAACAATTAGGCCAGAAAGATATGACATAGAAAACATTCCTTGGGAATACACAGTGGAGGTGTGGAACAGATTTAATGGCTTGGACCAGATAGACAGAGTGCCAGAAGAATTATGGACAGAGATGCGGGACATCATGCAGGAGGCAGCAAGAAAAACCATACCAAAAGAAAAGAAGCGTAAGAAAGCTAAGTGGTTATCCGAGGAGGCTCTTAAAATAGCGGAGGACAGAAGGAATGCAAAATGCCAAGGAGAAAGGAAAAAATACAATCACTTGAATACAGAATTTCAAAGAAAAGCAAGGAGAGATAAGGAAACGTACCTGAACGAACAGTGCACAGAAATAGAGGAAAACAATATCAGAGGTAAGACTAGAGATCTTTTCAAAAAAATTGGGGAACTCAAGGGAACATTTAAAGCGAAAATGACCATGATAAAAGACAAAGATGGCAAGGAGTTAGCAGATGCAGAAGAGATTAAGAAAAGATGGAAAGAGTACACAGAGGAACTATACAAAAAGGACCTCAACACCCCTGATAATCACAATGATGAGAACATTGAACATGAGCCAGACATTCTAGAGAGTGAAGTCAGAAAGGCCCTAAAAAACACTGCAAACAACAAAGCCAGTGGAGTTGATGGTATCCAAGTTGAACTTTTCAAAGCACTACAAGATGATGGAATCAAATTATTGCATTCTATATGCCAGCAGATTTGGAAAACAAAACAATGGCCACAGGATTGGAAAAGATCTGTATACGTTCCACTCCCCAAAAAGGGTAATGCCAAAGAATGTTCAAATTATCGAACAATTGCGCTCATCCCTCACGCTAGCAAGGTGATGCTCAAGATAATACAGGATAGACTGCAACAGTATGTGGAGAGAGAATTACCAGAAGTGCAGGCGGGTTTCAGAAGAGGCAGGGGGACTAGAGATCACATCGCCAACATAAGATGGATCATGGAAAAAACAAAGGAATATCAGAAACAAGTCTACTTCTGTTTCATTGATTACACGAAGGCTTTTGATTGTGTCGACCACAACAAAATGTGGCAAATAATTAAGGAGATGGGAATACCAGAACACCTTATATGCCTCATGAGAAATCTGTACATGAATCAAGAAGCAACAGTTAGGACAGAAAATGGAATGACGGAGTGGTTTGGAATAGGAAAAGGAGTAAGACAAGGCTGCATTTTGTCACCCTGCTTATTCAACTTATACACAGAACACATAATGCGCAATGCAGGAATGGAGGAATCACAATTTGGGATCAAAATTGCTGGAAGAAACATCAACAATTTGAGATATGCAGATGATACCACCCTCATGGCAGAAAGTGAGGAGGACCTAAAGAAGCTCCTAATTAGGTTGAAAGAAGAAAGTGAAAAAGCTGGCTTGAGACTCAATATCAAGAAAACCAAGATAATGGCAACAGGCCCTATCAGTCCCTGGAAAATAGATGGGGAAGAAGTAGAAGCAGTGACAGATTTTACTTTCTTAGGATCTAAGCTCACTGCAGATGGTGATTGCAGCCATGAAATAAAAAGGCGACTGATTCTTGGGAGGCAAGCAATGAGAAACCTGGGGAGCATAGTGAAAAGTAGAGACATCACATTGAAAACAAAAATTCGCATAGTCAAGGCAATGGTATTTCCTGTTGCAATGTATGGTTGCGAGAGTTGGACCATTAGGAAAGCTGAACGGAGAAGAATAGACGCCTTTGAGATGTGGTGTTGGAGGAGAGTTTTGAGAGTCCCATGGACAGCGAGGAGAACAAATAGGTCAATCTTAGAAGAAATCATCCCTGACTGTTCCTTAGAAGGTCAAATAATAAAGATGAGGCTAAAGTACTTTGGACATCAAATGAGAAGAGAGGATTCACTTGAGAAAGCTTTGATGCTTAGAAGGGTCGAGGGCAAAAGAAGAAGGGGACGGCCCAAGAGGAGATGGCTAGATGGTATCGTGGAGACAATGGGCACAGAGCTGAGCGAGTTGAGGGGGATGGTGGAGGACAGGAGTGCCTGGCAGTCAGTGGTCCATGGGGTCGCAGAGGGTCGGAATCGACTGTGCGACTGAACAACAAAAAAAGTCTGACTGAGGCAAACAGGAACTCAAGTGTAGCAACATCTCAAAGTTTATGGTCCCTACTTTAATTCATTCCCCCAGCTGCAGCACCAAACAATGAATTATCAGAGTAGTTTCACATGTGTCATGCTCTCTGGTGCAGAGTGAAATCTGAAAGAAGCAATTCTAACACTTTTTTTGTTTGTTTTCATGACCAGCCCCACCCCCTGCAACACATTATAAACAGACCAAAAAACACAATGTCATCTGAATCAAAATACAAATTGTTGTGTGCTGTTCAGAGTATCTTCCACGACCTCATTTGGATAATGCCATGGTCCAGAACTTTTTTTTTTGGTGAGCCCCCAAACATATGCTTCTGCTTGATAGGGACGAATATCACAAACTGGTTCATTCTCACGTGATAACTGGGAGAATTCAAAAGCATTTCTCCCTGGTGTGACTTCATGAAACTTTGATATTCTTAATATTGTTGGCTTTCCAGAAATGTACAGAACTCTCAGCCTGATTTTTGCAATTTTCCTCACTAAAATGAGAAGAAGAGAGCAGCAGAGAATGAGATGGTTAGATGGTATTGTTGATGCAACGGGCACAAAGCAGGATGGGTTGAGGAGGATGGTGGAGGATAGGGGTGCCTGGCGTGTGGTGGTCCATGGAGTCGCAAGGGGTTGGACATGACTGTGCAACTGAATAACAGCAAATGCTACTTCATGGCATAAATTAGTAAAAAGTAAGTGTTCCCTTGTGTCTAAACTAGAAAAGTAGTAGCATTGGAATGGGTTGTGTGTATCTTTCTGATCCACCACTCCTATTATGTTTGCTGAGTATGTTCAGCTTCACACAAAGCAAACAATTGTTTTGCACTATTTTGCATTTCACACAAAGCTACAATGAAAGGTAAAGGTCACCCTTGCTCAAAAGCCAGTTGTATCCAACTCTAGGGTTCAGTGCTCATCTGTTTATAGCCAAAGAGCCAGCGCTGTCTGTGTCTGCAGATGTTTCAATGGACATGTGGCAGGCATGCCTCAACACCAGAGTGCATGGAATGCTGTTTACCTTCCCACCAAAGTAGTCCCTATTTATCTACTTGTAATTTCATGCTTTTGAAATGCTAGGTTGGCAGGAGCTGGAACAGACACAGGAGCTCACTCCATCATGCATTACCCAGGAATTGAACTCTGACCTTTCAGTCAGCGAGTTCAGCATCTGAACCACTTGAGCCACTGCGGTCCCTGCTACAATGAAAAGTACTTACAATTATATGGTGTCTCTATACTGGGGCCAATGGTCAGTATTCTATGGAGCAACATTTGCATGCAAAGTTCTACTCCAACAGTAATGTGGGATTGTATTTCTTTTATGCAAGATGTGTTAATATCAGAAGAACCAGAAGTAATATTGCTGCTATTTGCTGCTAACCTCTGTTTGTTTATAACATTTAACATTTTTAACATTTCCTTATGTTTTACTTTAATCTTCTGTGAACAAAAATGTTATACTGGCATTCTTGCTTATGCTATGCATTTTACAAGTTCCAGATCTGAGACTTGTATCTTTTTCAGCTTAAACCATACCATTGACCTTTAATGCTTATGGGAGATGAAAAAGGAAGTTGTCCATCAGTTGTCTGTAATCTAAGGCTCAATTCGTGAAGGAGAAAGAAATTGGTCATTTTATTTTTCAGCAAAAATAAAAATAGCATCCAACATAAGAACATATTTCCTGTTCACTGTGGGAAATGTAATTATAGGTGACACATTAACCTTGGTTTATTTCCATTTACTTCTTGTTATCTCTGAATATGGTAGAGAATTTTTTTAAACTTGGAAATTCAAAGGTTTTGGTCAAGAACTTTCTTCCTTTGAAGAAAAAGCAAAGTACAAAATGTTAGTTTCTCGGTGACTGAGGGAAAAATATTCCCCTCTCCATGCAAAAAAAATCAGTGGAAAGGTAAGTTGCTTGCTGTATCTGCCCCTGATTATTTTTTCAGTTGCTCGAATCTTTCAGATCACCTACTCTGAGGCTAGTAGACTATCATATATATTTCTGCTGCCCAGAGCAGAACGCAGCTTTGAAGAACGATGAAAGAAAAAAGAAAAGTGAGACTGGAAAGAAGAAATCATTAGAAGACAAATGGATTAAAAAGTAGGGAAGAAATAGGAATAGTTTTAACAAGGCTGTTGAGTTTAATCCTAAACACCCTGTTTCTTCACTTTTCACTTTTCTGAACTTTCCACTGTTTCAAACAGAACTTTCCAGGCCAAAAAAAAAAAAAAATCTTGTGAACTAAATCACACCCCAAGGTTTACAGCAGGGATGCCCAAAGTTTTTGGGCCATAGGCCAGTCACATGATTCATGGGGCCAGTCATGTTGTCTAGCAGGCCGGTCACATTGGAAGCAGAAGTAAAACATACCTTGGAAGCAGAAGTAAAACACACCTTGCAATCTGTTTTATAACAGATATGTTTTGCAAGAGGATGAGATATATTTTTTAGGCTGCCATTTTCTCTACTTAAACCAGGGTTGTCCAAACTACTGCCTGTGGGCCTGATCCAGCCCTTGACACCAATTCATCCAGCCCACACCACCCTCATTACTCCTGGAAGTGGAATTAAAACACGCCCATACGGGGGCATTTTACTTCCACTTCTGGGAGCAACGAGGGTAGCAAGGACTGGATAAATTGGCGTCAAGGGCTGGATCCAGCCCATGGGCCGTAGTTTGGACACCCCTGGTTTACAGTCATGAAGGTAGAAGAAACACTTCTAAATCAGCTTGTAGAAAGAAATAAAACCACACAAGCTAAGTGTTGGTCATGCACCATGGAAAACAGCTTTGTGCAGTGTGTTTTGTGAATTTGAGTCCTTTCTAACTGTTTGATGTATTTATAAATTATTAATTTTGTTTTAGAAAAAATATTTGATATTTCTAGACATGTATGTAATTACATTTTATGACATGGATTTTAACTGATGGTCAACATGATTGGGCCCTATAATAAAAGACTCTTATTTTCAGACTCTTGAAAAGATAAATATTCCCCATCAATTATTCAAAGGTCAGAAGATATTATTGTTTTGACTATGTGTAACTTCTGTTCCAATAAGTAAGCAATCACAATACTGGTCTTTCTACATTTCCATCTTCCATATGCATATGCATATATAAGACTCTATGCTGTTTTTTGTTTTGTTTTCTGCAACAATAGACTAACAGTATGTCCAGAGAGTGATATACTTTCTATGTCCAGAGAGGGAAATTTGACTTCTCGCTGGAGAACCGGGGGGGGGGGGTGTCACTCCTGCTTCTAGCATGTCATGGATGCTGGAGTGCCCCAATCTCCTCTCAAGCACTGTTTTGGAGCCCCACTCATGAGGTTCTATGTAATATATTCACCATTCTCAGTATCTGTGGATGGTGGGAACAGCATATATGGGACCCTTGCAGCTGTCAAAGGCACTTCTGGTATCATCTGGTATGTTGAAGGGGATAAGCCATGTATAAGGTATGGAGCCCTTGATGAGTCAAAACAGTACTCTCTGACTTACTCTCATCTAGACATAAGGAACTTGAAAATTCCTGTTCCAAGTATCTCATCAATACAGTCCATATCAGTAAGAAAGAACAATTTTGCAAGCATTTTTGCACAACTCTACTCAATACCATAAAATCCAAATATCAGAACAGACAAAGTCATAGGTGTTAGGCTCAGATAACAAGGACGCTTCAATATTTGCAAAAGCAAGCGGTTGTCAAAATTGAAGGACATTACCAGTCAAAGTTCAGCAAATGGATAGCATTCATTGTCATTATTTGTCTGCACTGTCGAATGGGGAAACGACCAATTTAAAGAGAAAAGTGTCTCCACAGAGACAAAATCTGCTTTCTTGAAGTAATTGACTGGGACATGTGTTTGAAGAGGTACGTTAAAGACTTGTTGTGTCTGGAAGGGCTGACATCAAGGAATTAAGCTATTAGTTACTTCCTTCTCCTACTCAAAAACACAGTGATGGCAAAGTGTCAGAAACACTTTACTGGCATTCTCTAGAGGGAATGTTTTAAAAAAGAGAAAACAATAACCATCCAGCTGTTATATATTCAATGTTTTTCTATGATTAATGAAAGGGGGGAAAAGAAGCTCCCTTTTGCAATTTTAATGAAACTCTGTTTGGTAACAACAGCTTGCAGCAGTTTCACAGCTCTTTACATATTTATTACCCCAAGGTAGCTGTAGACTGCAGAAATTAAGCTCCCTTTCACCTTCACTTCTATGTTTGTAATCCCCAACAAAGTCATTAGGTTTGCCTTCCTTTCCCACACAGCTGTAACTGGGACTTGGAGGGTTACCCCCTGTCTAGTTCCCCTTACACACCACAAAGTCACTCTGGCTGAGTATAGCATCCATGTCACCTCGTCTTATATTTCTCTGAATTATTTGTGTACCCTGTCCCTACCTCAAAAGCCAAGAAATTTATAATATACAAAGAACTATTGAAGACAGGACATTTTGAAGATCAGTCATCCACAGGGTCACCATACATTGGAGGTGACTTGTTGGCATGTGACAACAACAAAAAACTATTCTGGGTCAACTCCAATAAGAGATGGGAAAGGTTCTTTTTCCTGGACCCTAACTGCCAGAATACCCCAGTCAACATATAGTCTCAAGACTATAACACAATTTTTGGGTGTTAAACTATATTATTGTTAAAATAAGTATGCAACTAAAACATTTATAAATGTCTCTTTACTTCTGAAGAAATGAGCTCCAGTTCACAAAAGCTGGGGGTTGGGGGCTAAAACCTCCTGCTGCCTCTCCCCCCCCCCCCAAAAAAAAAAAATTCCACTCTTACCCATCCGGACCGGGGAGAGGAGGCGCAGCTGAGCATCTTCCTGCTGGGAGGAGGAAGAGACATCAGCTGCGGGAGGAGGTAGCTGTTAAAATCTGTGCCACCACTTTACCAGACTTCTGACCAATGTCCTCTGGCCAGGAAGAGGAATTGGACTGCAGCCGCAGGTGATTGTTTTTTGCAATATGTTTGTTATTATGATGTGTATTGATCTATTGTATGGTATTTATTGAACTGTATTGCTTTGTTATATTATATGCCATTGTATTTTGACTGTATTGTATTTTGACTGTATTGACCTGGATATTGTGTTGATCAATATTGTATTGATGTGTAATGTATACTGATCTACTGTATGGTATTACTGTACTTTATTGTTTTGTCATACTGTATGCTACTGTATTTTTGTTTGCATTATGATATTGATATTTGTGGATTCTGTGAGCCACTCTGAGTCAGTCTTTACCAAGTAGGGCAGCATATAGCATTATTATTATTATTATTATTATTATTATTATTATTATTATTATTATTATTATTATTATTATTATTATTATTATTATTATTATTATTATTATTATTATTATTATTATTATTATTATTATTATTATAACTGATAGTGTCAAAAAGCTTGTAGTTTGCTCATCCCTATTTCAATCCATGGTGGTTGGTAAGTAAGTAAGTAAGTAAGTAAGTAAGTAAGTAAGTAAGTAAGTAAGTAAGTAAGTAAGTAAGTAAGTAGATAAACAAACATGTGTGAAGCAGTAGAATTCAATTTTGAGCCTATACATGGTTAGTCATTAAACTCCAGAGTCTTTATAGGTTTTTTTTTTGTCAATAGCAATGATTTTAAAAAATATGTTTCATTTCAATTTTCATTTCAGAAATAGTGATCTCAGAAGGGAGAATTAAATCCTTGTGCAAGATTTATTTCCCATGAAAACACCAGGATATCTCATGGGATTAATCAGAAATGTCAATATCTTAAATAAACATCAAGCTGTGTAGAATTGTTAGACCTCATGACCAGAATGACATTTTTCACACACAGGATTCACCTGGAAAGGTCATCCCAACACAAAAGTACAGGTGAAATATGAGGTGAATAAGATCAAGTTCTCATATATATGGAAAAGCCAGGAAACCTCACCAAGAGAGGAAGAAGTCTTCACAGGGAACATACGTAGGGCCCAACAGGAAAACACTCAGGAAATATTCAGGAAATATAGGTACTCAAAACATGTCTAATGTATCCAATCAGGGATAACACTATCACCTTGACTTCAGTATATGACAAATCATATTTTAAACAGGGATTGTCTAGCTCATGATTAGTGTTTATGACAACTATGGTACATGCTTTAATGATTTTAATGCTTTTATGATTTTAATTGTTATCATGGGGATGCATTTATATTTTAGTATTTTTATTGGTCTGACTGTAAGCCGCCCAGAGTTGCCTCGGTGAGGGGGCGGCGATAAAAATCGAACAAAATAAATAAATACATGCATAGACAGTAAGCATGTGTTCAGTCTTAATGAGCTTTGAAAGACAAGATAATGGAAGGTCTGACCTACAGAGTACTTCTTACTAATGGTTAATCCATTTGTAGGTGGGATGAGACAACTGCTTGCTTAAATTTATTCAGTAGTTTAGTCCAATTTAGAGTGTTCTTTATTTTTCAAGGTTGGTTCTTCATAGTGTGAGCATGAGACTCACATCAACATTTGAGGGTGAGGAATTCTCCCCACATTTTGACCATGGACAATGCATGGTTAAAATGAATAGTTACTTCAGCACTCAGTGGCACTGGTAGACATGGGGTAGAAAAGAGCAAACAGATATCCAGGATGGACCTTTGGAATTCATGAGCCTGCAGTGCAATCTTTAACATTTACAACTTCAGTTTAACATTTACAAAAACAATCCACCAACTTCCCTTGACACCCAATGGGCTAAAAGAGAGAGCAAAGAAGAAGAAGAATCCATTAACTGAGTTATGCATCATGAATTCTGGGTCAACCATTTATCCTTAACCATGTTCCAATATGAGTCTATATTCTTATCTACTATTATCCTATTATCCTGTGGTGGCTCAGCAGTTAAGAAACTCACTTTGTTAGCTGGAAGTCTGGTAAGTCGGCAGTTCGAGACCCAGGTATTGCATGATGGATTGAGCACCCATCTCTGTCCCAGCTCTTGGGGACATGAAAGGAGCCTCATTTGGGCATTCCCTGGGCAGAGTTTCTTCTGCAAACATCCTTTCAACCCAGAATAATTTCTGACATGAAATTATTATTATGGATTTTGACCCAACTGTTTATCCTCAACCACTTTTCAATGTGAATCTATATCATCATCTACTATTATCCTAAAATTAATGGGTTAAATTACATTTTCTACAAAATTCCCATTTAATGGGTTAAATAATAGCTTTTGGGGGGGGGGGAGTTGTTCCTCACTAAATAGTGTTTTGGGGACAAAAGGCAAAAAAAATTCCCTACTCATTACCTTCTGGGTTTTTTAAAAAGAGAGAGAAGAAAACAGCAATAATTTAAATTTAGATGGGATTATAATTTAGCCAATGTGTTTCTTAGGAAGTTCTAAGACATTTTTGAAATCCCATATGAATCAGAATAATCAATAAGATGCAGGCTTTGAACACCAGGGTATCTTTAGCAAGGAACCTTTGTCTTCGGTCAGCATTACTAATGGTTCAAATTGATAGAAAAGTTTATTTGGGTGTGGTCTCCCTGACTTTGTTTTGGAAAAAGCAGGGGATATTAGAAGATACTCCAGTAATGAGTGTCTGCCAAAAAGCCATGCTACAGAGTTTGTATGAATGAATTTATGAACAGAGCAAATTATGATTGTCTGAGGTGTCTGTTTTGTTTTGCCCTTCTTCTACCTAAAGAGACATAATCCAATAACCAGTTCTTCTTCTTCTTCTTCTTCTTCTTCTACTACTACTACTACTACTAGTAGTAGTAGTAGTAGTAGTAGTAGTAGTAGTAGTAGTAGTAGTAGTAGTAGTAGTAGTAGTAGTTAGCCACCCTGGGTCTCTTAGAGGAGGGCGGCATATAACTACTACTAGTAGTAGTACTTATATGCCGCCCTCCTCAAAGAGACCCAGGGTGGCTAACAAAGGTTTAAAAAGTCATAAAATACAATATAAAATTCAATTTTAAATTAATATTAAAATATTAAAAAACTAAGCAAAGATAAGATAAAAATATTTAAAAATGCATTAAACAGGCAAGGTCTAACAGTTGATACACCTGTACTCTGAACAAGTCCAGAGTTTCCTTGAGAAAACAGAGCATACGTCAGAAGCCCCAGCCTGCTGCTGCTACTACTACTACTACTACTACCACCACTACCACTACCACTACTACTACTAACTACTGGGCCAACGGTGCCAAAAACAAGCCCCTCCCGCAATACTCCAGTCCTGAAGATGGACGGGGACACTGTCCTCCCCCCCCCCGGCCCACATTCTGGGTGCTAAAGGAGGTAGACCCCCTAGCTAATTAATTTAAAAGCTAACTGTCATGTTAATTATATTTGTATTTCAGTTTAATTTTGCAAACACATATATGTGTATGCACACAAACTCACTTGTTATTATTATTATTATTATTTCAATTTATATGCCGCCCTACTTGGCGAAAACCAACTCAGGGCGGCTCACAACATACAGTCAAACACAATATAACAGCTCAACAATGATACAATATAAAATACAGTGTAAAAAACAAAATAAATATAACCACAATGCAATCAGGATACAGTCCATAATCAATATTCAGTCCCGAGGGCAGAAGCAACGGGCCCTTCTTAAAGCTGCCAGCCCAGCGCAGGTGTCCTCGCTCTTCCAGTCGAGACTAGGGGAAGAGCTGCGCAGAGTCCCGAGGGGCAACAGCAACGGGCCCTTCTTAAAGCTGTCATCCCAGCGCAGGTGTCTTCGCTCTTCCCAGTCGAGACTAGGGGAAGAGCTGCGCAGAGTCCCGAGGGGCAACAGCAACGGGCCCTTCTTAAAGCTGCCAGCCTAGCGCAGGTGTCCTCGCTCTTCCCAGTCGAGACCAAGGGAAGAGCTGCGCAGAGTCCCGAGGGGCAACAGCAACGGGCCCTTCTTAAAGCTGCCAGCCTAGCGCAGGTGTCCTCGCTCTTCCCAGTCGAGACCAAGGGAAGAGCTGCGCAGAGTCCCGAGGGGCAACAGCAACGGGCCCTTCTTAAAGCTGTCATCCCAGCGCAGGTGTCTTCGCTCTTCCCAGTCGAGACCAAGGGAAGAGCTGCGCAGAGTCCCGAGGGGCAACAGCAACGGGCCCTTCTTAAAGCTGCCAGCCTAGCGCAGGTGTCCTCGCTCTTCCCAGTCGAGACCAAGGGAAGAGCTGCGCAGAGTCCCGAGGGGCAACAGCAACGGGCCCTTCTTAAAGCTGTCATCCCAGCGCAGGTGTCTTCGCTCTTCCCAGTCGAGACCAAGGGAAGAGCTGCGCAGAGTCCCGAGGGGCAACAGCAACGGGCCCTTCTTAAAGCTGTCATCCCAGCGCAGGTGTCTTCGCTCTTCCCAGTGGTGTATAAAAGATCAGATTCTAGTTGCCCAAAAGAAACGTTTTCCACCCATACACTACTCCATGCAACCCTGTCTCATTCTCTGCCCAGTGTGTGCTCTGAGTAAATACTTATCCACTAAATTAATATTACACACTTCTTCTGGAAAGGATCTCATAGAAGAGGGGAAAATCATTATTTCATAAGGAAGTATTTGATTTATGCCAAAAAACATAATGTAAAGCTTATGTTTTACACTGCAGTTCTTTAGTGCCACTCAAGAAACACTGATCAACATTTGAAGGAGTTACATGCTGTGTCTACGTATCACAGAGATAGCAGTGGAAACAAAACTTGATTTTTCAAGATTTTCAGATTTAAAGGTCAAGTTTCTGGTCCTCATATCCAGAAAAAGGGAAGGATGAATTAGACAAATCAGAAAGTTTTGAAGCATCTTTTTGGACGGAATCCCTTTTGTGTTTTAAAAAAGTTTTGCATGTTTCATGGACACATAGAAGCTTGTGGAAAAATAAGAATAAGTTAGCTTCTCTTTTGGTTTCTCTTTTGTGAAAAAGCTAAAGGCTAGATTACTTTTTACTTACAAATGAAATGGCCAATTTTATGCACATTTGAACACACACAAACATTTTGATTTATTTTTTACCAATCTCTCAGCAAAAGAAAATTCCTTCAAGCTATCTCTGTCCATTCTGTTTTCAGACACCCTAGTTCATCCTCATATTCCTGCCCTTTGTTTACTACCTATGTTCCCTATCAAAATTGGGCAAAAGGACAATTATCCTCCTCTGCCAGCCAGGCCTTTTGCTTAACATCAGCTGTGTTTCATTGCCAGCTTTTAATCCCCCACTTTCTCCCACTCTGGTGTGTGCACTGCAATAGCTCTCTCGTATCCATATACAGTAATACCTCAGATAACGCTAAGACTTGGTTCCACAAGTCTTGGTGTTATCCGATTTTTAGTGTTATCCGATGCATGTTAAAATCCTATGGGATGGATCGGATAACGTTAAAGCTCCATAGAGATACATTGTAACCGCACAGGCTTTAGCGGTTGTTATCCGATGCATCCCATAGGACCTTAACGTTATTTGATGCAATTCTCCTCCCCGGATTACTTAACGTTATGCGATTTTAGCGTTATCTGAGGTAAACGTTATCTGAGGTATTACTGTACCTGTGTTTGCATCTGAGTGTGTTTCAAGGCTGTTCTCAGGAAAACCTGAGATCAAAAATAAAAACTCTTCCGTCAGGACCTACTTGGATTGTCTATGGCAGGTTTAGCATCTGAAGAGAGGGACCCTCATGGAAATAAAAGAGTGGCCTACAATTTCGTGCATCCCAGAGAAATACTAGTGTTTTACAACTGGTTTATGTTGTGTGCTAAAACTGGAGCATTTTCAGAGATAGTCCAAGAACTTTAGGATGCCAGTTCTATATATAGCATATTGGTTATGGGAGTACACTAGAACATAGTTAATGTCAAGGTTCAAGTGCTTTCTAGGCCATAAAATGTACAGCCTGACTGATCCCATTCCTTCTTGCTCAGTTTTACCATATATATTGGGAGAAAGGAAACAATGTAGACTGCCTTAAGCAAGGAGGAGGAAAGCTGGTTCAAGATAAATACTAACTGCAATGTTATACAGCAGTGATGGGCAGGAGCCGGTTCACACCGGTTCGCCAGAACCGGTAGCAGCTTTTCCCGGTATCTGCACGAACCGGCTGCTGCCCATGGTGGTTTGGGGGGGAACCACCTCTGGTTTGCCTAAAGCCTGCCCAAAGCCCACTGTATGTAGATATAAAGAGAGGAGATAGCTAGGAAGAGATTGCAGGGCTGTTGAGAAACAGGTGTGCCACAATGGAGGAAGAAAGGCAAAGGTAAGGAGGTGGTGCTGGGCCATAGACCATGCTATCAGTAGCTACTGACCATGATGGAAAGCAGCTGGAAGGGGAGAAATACATAAGGATGGCTATCTGAAAATAAATCAGAGCACAGGAAGAAGAACAGTGATAAGAAAAGAAGGAGATTTATTCACTTAGAAAAATGGATCTCATTGAGGAATACAGGAGCTACAATGAATAACGCTGGAGATTCAGAATTATGGAAAGGAAAATACATTAGTCACTCTCAACAATCTATTTCTTGTGTGTGTGTGTGTGTGTGTGTGTCTGTGTGTGTGTGTGTCTGTGTGTGTGTGTGTGTGTGTGACAGCTGTAATGAATTAATATCTACCACTGTTTTCATGCTAATTGCATACTTAGAGTAGGGGTTTCCTAACCTACGGTCTGCAAGCTGTATCCAGCCCATGACACCATTTCATGTGGCCCACACTGCCTCTGCTACACCTGAGAAACAGATGCATTTATGTCAGCCATAAAATGCGCCCACACATGCATAAATGCACCCACAACCATCATAAATGTGAAACTGGCCATATTTATGACAGCTGTAAATGCGCCTGCTTCTGCTTCCAGGGCATGGTCTGCCCCGCTCAGCTGTCTAGTGGACATGGTCAGGCCCGAGGCATAAAAAGTTTGGGGGGCCCTGACTTAGAGTAATTAGGACCAGTTTTCCCCAGTGTCTCTTTTTTACTTTTCTCCTAATTGAACACAACTATGCAATTAATTAAAGTCGACTATGCGACTGAACAACAACAATTAAATTTTAGAGACTCTGGTAAATAACATACTTTCCTGGAAACCAAAAATGCTTATCAAGAAATAAAACACTTAAATGCAGGCAAATTGCAGATCATTGCTGTAATCTTCACAAGAAAGAGAAAAACAACAAAGTGGCATTTTTAAAACTAACAAGTTTTATTCAGCAAAAGCTTTCATGCAATGCAGCCTTCTTCTTCAGAAGTGGATAGTGCAGCCTCAGGAAACAGGTTTTGATATAATATTGGGGAAAATAAAAGTTGAAATGTAAAGGCAAGGCAAAAGGTCTGTATGCATATATCACCACTAATTCATTTCATTAATTATTTGCAAGTTCCCAACATTAATTCATTATTGTTAATGTTATTAGCAGAAAAAATATTCAATCACATTAATCATTCTGTAAATAGTTACTGATTAAATAAATCACAGGTAATCTTAAACAAAAGTTCCTATTCTAAACCAATCCTTATCAGTCTGCAAATAAGAGCTTCTATTCCATAAAGATGTTTCTAGGATTGATTGTTCACCAGATCTCATTTCACTGCAGGTCTTTCCCTGGTTTCAAATACAGTAAAACCTCATATAACACTAAAACCTGGTTCCACAAGTCTTGGTGTTATATGATTTTTAGTGTTATCTGATCCATGTTAAAATCCTATGGGATCCATAGAGATACATTGTAACCACACAGGCTTTAGCGGTTGTTGTCTGAAGCATCCCATAGGATCTTAATGTTATCTGATGCAATTCTTCCCCCCCGATTCCTTAATGTTATGCGATTTTAGTGTTATTCGATACTAATGTTATATGAGGTATTACTGTAGCTTGTTAGCTCTGATCCCTGATTACTAATCATTAGAATAACAATGAAATTTTTTAAAAATAAATGGAGCTGTTTGTCAGTTGCCTACTGAGTTGTGTGACCAAGTGTGCAATTGATTATGTTTAAGATGATTTCTTAACTTGAGGAAATATGCCTCCAAATGTCATGGCATTTGTGTATCTTTAAAGATAGTACAGGTGCAAAATATGGCTGTGAGACTGGTGTCAGAGTTGCAAAGTTTTGATCATGTTACTCAGATTCAGGGTCACCTTTGTTGGCTACCTGTAGGCATCTATGCCGAATTTCAAGGTTTTGCTATTAAAATACAAAGACCTAAATAGTTTGGTACTTTTATGCCTGCTGGAGCATCTCTCCTTAATACATCATGCCCAGACAACATGGTTCTCCCAGATGGGTAAACTCAAAGTGCCCACCCCAAGAGAAGGGAGAAAAACAGTACATGAAACCTGTTCTTCTCTGTGGTGGCCCAACTTCATGGGATGTATTTCCGCCTCACATTTGTTGTGTCCCATCCTTACAAGCACTCTGGTTGCTGCCCCTGAATTAATTTTGCTCTCTTCAGAAATTATATCTTACTGTTGCTTTGTGTTTGTGTTATGTTTAGTTGTTTAATGTATATTTGTTATTTATTTAGTTGCCTACAACTATATGAGTCGTGTTAGTGTTTATTGTATGGGGGTGTATTTTCTTATATATCTTTTTGTATTTGTTACTGCTCAAAGTAATGATACGGTTAGATGAATGGCATATAAATCAAAGTAATTAATTAAGGTGTTGTTTCAAAGATGTCTGCGTTTGACAGAAGATATAAAAATGATGCTAGGAACATATGGCTTCCCATTTGTTCTCAAGCTGAAGTTCCCATCATCCCTCACCAACAGCTGTGCAGACTGGAATTAATGGAAGCTGCCATCAAACAAAACTTGGAAGGCCATTCATTCTCATCCCTGTATTAGTACCATATATGTCATCTCAGTACCATATATGTCATCTCTGCTGGCAGTCCCCAATGAAAAGCTCATGTGTGAGAGGCAGCCTATGAACCCAGGGTGTGCTCTTGCTTATCTAGGAAGTTCAAAGGGCACAATATAACATAATAAATGAGCTAATAAGCTCTCTAATTTTCACTCCTTCTATCCAGTAATTTTAGTCTTGAGTTAGAGCTATCCAATTGACAACGTAAATGTTAAAATTCTTCAGTTTTCATCAGTGTGTCATTGCATGTTTGTCTACAATGCAATTGAACACCTTCTGCAGACTCTCCATAGAATATACATTTTGGGAGATGGTCATCCCATTGAAAATGTCTTCGTTTATTAGCAATAGCAATAACACAGAACATGCAACTCCCAGTTTTGGTAAAGTGTTGACTAATGAAGAAAACTGAAGACCTTGAATGTGTGGTCCCATTTTTGTGTTCTTTTTGAGGTGGATGGGTCTTAGCCTAATAAAAATATTACCACAATATGTATTTTGAATTATTTGCTTGAGACCAACTCAGTTAACCTTCCCTTTGGTGTTGTAGGAAAATAATGAATTCTCATCACTTTATTCTGTATTTGACAGAATTCTCATTGCTTTATTCTGTGTCTGGATGGGAGACAATGGGCTACAATCAGTGATGGGATGACAAAAATTCTACTACCACGCCATGACGTCACGGACGTCATGGGCGTGGCCAATGTCATGACGTCATGACGTCATGGCCGAAGCCGACGTCATGATGTCATGACGTTGTGGGTGTGGCCAAAAATATATTAAAAAAATAAAAATAAACATACACACACACACCCCTCCCTCTCAGCCCACCCACCCAGACACAAATAAATAAATAAATAAATAAATAAATAAATAAATAAATAAATAAATAAAAACAACCACCCACCCAAAACACAAATAAATTACCCCTCGCTTACCTTTCTTGGGACCCGGCACCCCGACTGCATCCACAGCCGCCGCCACCAAAGCTGCCTGCACCCCTGTGGCGTCCTCCTCGGGCCGGTACCTTTTTAGCCCGGCTCCGGCCACGGCCAGGGGCGGCGGGCAGCAGTGGCTCTGGCGGTGGCTCCAGCCGCGGCTGCCGAGCCTCCCTGGGCCTTCCCCATGCCGCCCCGCCGCCGCCTGCATTCCTCCTCCGCCAGGCCCCACAGCCGGGCTAAAAAGGGACCGGCCCAAGGAGGAGGCCACAGGAATGCAGCCAGCGGCAGCTCCGGCGGCAGGGGGCGGCGGTTGCAGGCACCCAGCCCACAGGCGCCCGGCGGAGGAGGAGGCGTCAGGTGGTGCGCCGCGCCGGGCATCCCCAGGGCATGGGGCTTGTCAGCAGCGGATGGCCCAGGCAGCCCTCAACGTGCCGCGGGGGAGGTGCCCTCCTCAGAGGGCTGGTGCCGCCGCCGCCGCCGCCGCCATCCTGAAACTCTAAAACAATTTTTTTTAAAATTCTTTCAGTGAGGCGTCCGGAACCGGACGCCTCAAAAGTGGACTCCCCTCCCGGAGAACCCTCCGGAATTGGTCCTACCGGTTCCAGGGAACCGTCTGGAACCGGGGACATCCCATCACTGGCTACAATTGAATCCTGGCAAGACTGAGTGACTATGGGTCAGGGCCCTGTGTTATCTTTGGAGCTACCTTTTTTGGTTCTGGATGGGACCATTTTGCCTCAAACAGGCCCGGTGCATAATCTGGGGGTCCTCCTGAACTCGCGACTCTTGCTCGATGAGCAGGTGGCAGTCGTGGCCAGGAGGGCTTTTGCCCAACTTTGTGTCATATGCCAGTTATGCCAGCTCCTAGATCACGACATGCTCTGGTCACCTCCAGACTGGACTATTGTCATGCGCTCTACATGGGTCTGCCCATGATGACCACTCGAAGGCTGCAACTGGTCCAGAATGTGGCTGCCCGGGTGGTGATGGGGTGCAGGCATTATGCCCATGCTTCTCCACTGCTTCAGGAGCTGCACTGGCTACTGGTGTGCCTCCAGCTGCAATTCAAGGTGCTGGTAATGACCTTTAAATCCCTACATGGTAGTGGGCCAGGATACTTCAGAGATCGTGTCACCCCGAAAACATCTGTCCATCCCACCAGAGCAGACTGGAGGAGGCTCTCTTCTTGTGCCATCTACTAAAGAGGGCCTTCTCTGTGTCTGCTCTGGCCCTATGGAATCTCCTACCAATCAAGTTACAACTCCAGACATAGTTGCTGCCATTCAGGAAAGAACTAAAAACCTGGCAGGCAAAGCAAGTGTGGGCAGTGGTGGGCAGCAAAAAAAATGCTACCACACCATGGGCGGAGCCTACATCATGGGCAATCTAGTCATGCCTGCCATATGGCCATGTATACATCTGCAAACACAGGCAGCACTGGCTCTTTGGCTGTAAATGGAGATGAGCACTGCACTCTAGAGTCAGATATGACTGGCTTTTGAACAAGGTAGACCTTGATCCACTTGTGGGGACAAAACCTGATGTCAAATTTGAATACCAATCAGGGATCTTCTGTTATTAGGTAAAGGGTGCCCTTGCTTGAAAGCCAGTCGTTACCAACTCTAGGGTTCAGTGCTCATCTCTGTTTATAGCCAAAGAGCCAGTGGACTTGATCCACAAAAGCTCACATTAAAATATAGCAGTTAGTCTTTAAGGTGTCACAACGTTTTTGTCTTTTTGTTTTGTTTACTCTCTGATATGCTTGCACAGAATAAAACTTTTTTAATGGTAGCTATGTTAATCTGGGTAGAGCAGGGAGGTGGGCGTGGCCAACCAATTTCTCTACACACACACACACACACACACACACACACCAAAAGGCCACCCAATTTCACCACCCCCTGCCCAAAGGCCACCCAAATTTGCTGCCATCACACCCAGCCTTGTCCACCTGCTTTCATGGAAGTTAAGAATACTACAGCATTTGATAGAAAAGTATTCTTTACATATCACTGAAAATTATTCTATTACACCTTTACACACTTTTAAACCAAAGGAAGTGGGAGGAAGAAGACATACATTTTGGTCAGTAATCTGCAGCAACATTTGTTCAAATCAGAGTTCACTAAGGAAACATCTCTGGACTAAAATTTCCTACGGGATTTCTGGAGATTATGTTGCACCCCAAAAAATGGAATTTCTAAGTTCTGGATCTATCAGAGAGTAAATAAAACAAAAGAAAAGGACAAAAACATTGTGGCACTTTAAAGACTAAGTGCTCTATTTTAATATTAGCTTTTGTAGATCAAATCCTTTTTGTCAGATTTAGGAGTGAGACTTCATGGCATCAGTTTCAGACATCAGGTACATAGGCACATAATGGTTGGCTAGCATAACAGTGGTGCTAACCACCACTCTGTACCTCTGTACTGTACCTTCTTCATCTTCTGTGTCTAAGCCACATGTGAAACTGCCAAAATGAAGGCACCTTTTGGTGAGTTCATTCTGCAGTTCCTTTCACTTGACCTAGCATGAGAAAGATTAGCCAGCAACACAAGGTAGACATTACCAGATACACTCGATTGTGGTTCAAAAATACCACAATCTTCAAGGAGGCTCTTTCTGTGTACCCCACCTCTGTACTTGATGTGTATAAATTGATGCCATGAAATCTCTCTCCTATGGCTTTTTGTTTTGTTTTGTTTACTTGCTGATATGCTTGAAACACAGATTCACATTGCTGCCATTTCCAAAACTGGATCTGACTGATCACCTTCTAACTGTATAAAAAGGGTTAGATGTTCTGTACTTTTAAAAGATTCAGTTTAATTTCTGACTGAAACTTGGCCAAGGACTGTATGTTTGCAGCTAACCCACAGTAAGGGTGTTTTTTTCCTGAGGGTTAGCTGCAAATAGGCATACAAATCAAAGGAATCAGGACATGGGGAGCAGTGGCTTCATAGCTGCTGACAGTGTCAGGGTCGGATTAACTGCTCACTCCTTTCACATGCAGGAAACGGCCCGTATGGAAAGAACAAACAGGAAGTCTTCCAATCACTAGCTAGCAGCAGGTTGGCTATGCAAGGACTCTGTTGCCCTGATGTTGGCATTGTCAGAAACTGGGAGGCCTCCCACCAGTAGCCAGAAGATGACAGAAGAACTGCTATGGTTTAAAAATGTGTGGACTGGTGCCAATTTTAAACTACAGTAGGGCTTGTATTGTCTGCAATAACATACGTCATTGCAAATTGAACTCGGATTGAAGAAAGCATGTAGTTTCAGCCCTGGGTAATGCTATTAATCGCACAACTATACAAATAAGATATAGATGAGGAAGGATGTATAATTGGGGGGTTCATATACTATTCAAAGTGCAAGCAAGATCAAAATAATTGCTTTCACTCTCATGGGCTCTGCGTTAAGAAAACTGACTAAAGACATCTTTAGTTCAAAATATCTAAATCAATTATTTCCTGGTATAGCCTGCCTCAAAGGGATCAGTTTAATTAGGACACCAGTCTTCTTTGAAACTGCAGGTTTTATTTCATTCAAACCTTTTAACTTTATAAATCCCTTCTGGATTTTATACATATTCTGTGATCTTATTTTTCTTCCAGTTTGTGTTTTCAAAATCAGACTTATTAAAATATCCAGCATTCAGCACTGATTACAGTGTGTATAATACTCCCACCATGTCAATCTTAATGAAGAACATCTGGTTAAAATCTTTAAGTACATTAATTGTGTTTGCCACTATTATTATACATATTCATTCAAAACCATTTATGGACTATTCCATGGAGCTTTCAATGTGAGTTAAGAGATGCAACAACCTCAAGTTAATTAGTGAGGTGCATTGCGATATAAACTCATCTTTAATGAAGAGCAATATCATTAAATAAAAAGCAAAGGATTATTTGGATCTAAATTTAGTCCTATTTAAAATAAATTGAAGTAGAAAATGGTAGATTTAAGCTAGATGTCACCAGTATGTTTTATTGATTTCATACATTCTACTCCAGGGATTTTCAACATACAGTCCACAGGCCTAATGTGGCCCATGGTGCCAATTAATCCAGCCCATGGTGAGGATCCTGGAGCCGCCGCCACCACCACTGGAAGCATAGAAAATGTGCCAGAAGCAGCAAAATGTTGCAAAAACGTGGCAAAAAAAATCTGGAAATGTGGCAAAAATGGTCCTCTCTCACTCCTGCCACCATGGGAAGCAATGCAAGTAGTGAAAACAGGGGGAAATGTGCAATCCTCATAATAATATCAGGGAGGCCTTACATCAAAGAGGCTACTCCCATCACATCATCAATGGTTCCTTTGATAAGTTTCAAAAAATACCCAGAAATGTACTTTTGACACACAAAAAGAAAACCAGCAAATTTAGAATCAATTGGTCACTGAAGTTCTCTCAGTTGGTCAATGATATTAAAAATATTATACATAAACACTGGCATATCCTTGGTGACATACCAGGATGCAATGATAAACCAGTTATAGGTTTTGGAAGGACAAGATCCCTGGGCAATATAGTAACACATACTGAGTGCATTGGCAGACAGGTACTAACACAGAATATAATATGCAGTCATTACAGATGTCACAACTGTGCCATATGCAAATTTGTCTGGGAAACAAAGGTCGTATCATTTCCAGAAGTTAATTTCCATCTTAAACTCAAACACTTTTCAGACTGTAATAGCATTAATTGCATTTATTTATGGATTTGTTCTTGTGGTAAGAAATATGTTGGAAAATCTTCAAGACCCATTAAGATACGAATTGGAGAACATAGGTCCAGAATTAGAAACCAGGTATTACAAGCACCTTTACTCATGCACTATATCAAGGAGGGTCACACAGATGAGCATTTCAGGTTTGTAGTTCTTGAATTTGTGCAACCTAAACCTTTTGAAAAAGCCAATACAGTATTGATAAATTGTTGTTGAAAAAAGAAGCATTTTATATTCACCATCTAAAGACATTGGTTCCATCAGGTTTAAATAATGAATTGGACCTTTCTAATTTTTTAATAAACATTTGCATGGTTTTATAATTCTGAGCATGTTGTCACTTTAAAAAAATCAAGCCATTTCGGCCTCCTTACTGTATCTTTAAAAGAAAATTATTTCTCATGAATACATCACTTGACACACAATATATATTGCAAACATTGTACCATATGTTTTAACGTCTTTAAGCTCATCATGATAGGATGTTTTCCTCCCCTTAGCTAGTAGATGCATAAAAAACTCTTGGTATATATTATGTTTAAATATCTTGGTTTAAGGCTAACAGCCCAACCAAAATTTGTTGTCAGAGTGTATGATTTAGTTTTCATTCTATTGTCTACAGAAAATACTTAAGATTATATCCTGATAAAGAAAAATTCTTTTGAAAAACTGGCAATACCAGAACAGTTTTGATTATATATGTGTTATTTCTTCACGCCTTCACATTCTTGCAGTAAAAGATACTTGAAAGATACTTCTGCCTCAAATGGTTTCTTTCTACTCCAAGGGGTACACAGAAAAAGCCTCCTCAAAGATTGTGGTATCTTTGAACCACAATCAGCTGTACCCTGGTAACGGCCACCTTGTATTGCAGGCTAATCTTTCTTACACTAGGTCAGGTAAAAGGAGCTGCAGAATGAACTCAAAAAGGTGCCCTCATTTTGTCAGTTTCACATCTGGCCTAGACATGGAAGAAGAAGTCTACTCGAAAATGATTTCTGCTTGCATCTAACGAAGGGTGAGAAAATCTCTCGGTGTTGCTCTCTCCCACCAGTAATATAAAGAAATTAGAATTTGTATAAATTATTCAGTCATTAGAATAAATGACATTCTACCCCAGCTGCAATGGACAAATTCATCAGGTACATTATAGAGCAGAGGTGACCAAACTTTTCAGACCATTTATGACAGCCATGGGTGCATTTATGGCAGTGTTATGAGCATGCACGGGTACATTATATGTCTGCTTCTGGGAGCAGTGAGGGCAGTGGAAGACAGATGAATTGGCATCGGGGCTGGATCTGCCCCGTGGGCCGTAGTTTGGGCACCCCTGTTATAGAGACATTATAGCGATTGTACCTGCCTGGTGTATAGTTGTTGAAGACATCAAGTGACTTGGGAGAAAAGAGGGGGCAATCCTAACTCAGGAATAATTCAACAATAATTTGGCACACAAGCTGCACATGCTGACTTTTAAAATACAAATTCATGTAAAATGAACCTGAGTGAGATTTCAAAAGAATTAGGCACCTTAATCTACTTCAACATGTTCACAAAAGAAAATGGGTGGAAAATGTAGCAGCGAGGAAGTAAGATACTTTGGTACTTTGAAGACTGACATGTCTATTAACTGAGGCAACTGCTTTATTATAGTAAGTTGAGTTAATTAATATATGTAGGGCACTAAGAGGCTTTGCTGTCTATTGAGATCCTTAACAAAGCATTGGTACATGTTTCCTTAGCTCAGCCCATTTCTGCTTAAAACGATAATTTAAGATATGCAAATAACACCTTCTTACTGGTCAGCAATAACCTGGAACTACTTTTAATGAAAGTGAAAGGAGAAAGTGCCAAGGCAGGATTGTGTTTGAACATCAGGAGGACAAAAATCATGACTACCAAAGAATTGCATAATATTAATGCTGACAATGAAGAAATTGAAATTGAGGGGGGGGGGTGTATAGCTTGGTTCAATCATCAATCCGCCAGAGAACAGCCCAGTGGGATTGAGGCTGAGATTTCCATTTCTCTGCCAGTAATGTACGCTTGCGTTTGTGAGGCTTGTCTCGCAAAAGCAAAGGTACATTACCAGTGGAAATCTCAGCCTTAATCCCACTGGGCTGTTCTCTGCCTGAGAAGTGCCTTCCCAGCTTGATCACACAGCTACGCAGCGGCATGACTGGGAAGCAGGCCGGGGACTCCCTGGTCAGCTTCCCAGCAATGCCGCTGCTGCAAGCTTCATAGCACTGGTTTGGTTGTGAGGAGAATGGGCGCACCTGATCTCCCCCCAACCAAACTGGCAGTCTGAGCCTCGGTAGATCTCTTCTCCAAAGCCCACAGGGCTGATCTCTAGCCCTGCGGGCTTTGGGGCAGAAATCAATGTCAAGGAATTTGAGGCAAACATTTGCATCACACAATGTTATCTTAATGTTGTGCGATGCAAATGTTTGCCTCAAATTCCCCAATGTTATCTGATTTTAACGTTATCCGAGGCAAACGTTATCTGAGGTTCCACTGTAGGTTAAAAAAAAGCTGTCAGGGAAAAATGTTAATTTGATTGAAATATGCTACAGAAGGAAATCTTTGGTGATACCCTTGACTGTCAGAAAGATGATAAAGGGGTTCTAGAACAAATCAAGCCTGAACTATATCTGGAGGAAAAATGATGGAGTTGAGGCTGTGCAACTTCGGGCACATCATGACAGCAACAGGAAAAGAGGAAGCCCAAATTTGGGATGGATTGATTCCCTAAAGGAACCACAGACTCAAGTTTTCAAACAATTGATAGATAAATATGACTTGGACTTTGTTTAAATTTGGTTTCAAATAGACATTTGAATTCTTCTTTAATCTTTCAAGCAATTCCCACTCTGTGTGTACAAGCTGTGGCATCAGTTTTGTTATATCACTGTGGTATTTATTTATTTACATCTGACTTAAATGTCACTCTGTATATACATATGTACATACATAGACAGAACCAGAGTGTTACACGTTTTTTCTGATATACTCTATGTTATGTTTTATTGATACTTTGGAGAAATCAACTGTAAAATTCAGAAAAATGTGAACTTCACGGTATAACTAACTTACAATTCATGTATTTCTGACAAAATACAAAATAATATAAGTTTTTTTAAAGTCTCTTGAAGGCATATCTTCCTCTTCTCTACTGACAGCCACTGTAATATGACAAGTAGTATGTCAGATTATTCCATTCAAATAAATCCAATATTAAATCTCAGTTGTGAAGGTCACTATGTGTTTTGCTCAACTGCAATCTCTTGCAGCAGCTGATGTCATAGGGTTGTTTCAAGGGTAAAATTTAGAGGGACTCAAGTATAGCACTCATTTCATTGACGAACATGGAGGCCAAAGTCTGAGTTAGAAACATGTGCATAAACTATTCCTCCTATTTTGGAGCTTTATGGCAAGCACAAAGAGCAATCCATGTGTCCTAGCTACAGAGTAAATCCAACTGTGCACCCATCAGCATGGTGTTGTTAAGCAATAATTTCCATGGGAACAATTATGACACTAAGTTTATTGGAGTGGAAAGTGGAAAGTGTCTGGATAAATATGAAGCTTTCAGTGAAGCAGTCTGGCCTACAGTACCACTTTATTTGTTTTAGGCTTCTTTCTTTATGTCATTCCACTTAACATGCTCAAAATAGAAGTAGTCAACAAGAGACATTTGGCACTATGCTTTAGGGTATTTAACACACTTGGATAAGGCAGTTCTGTTGGTTAACAGCCTGCAAGTAGGCAAGGAATTTCTCTTGTGTCAGAGTCAGTGTTCATGCAAACAAGGGACAAATAGCCACAATGTGAGAGTGAACTCTCTTTGGTTTCCCAATCCTAATATCAACGAATGTTAGCAATGTTTAGGGATGGATTAACAACTGTTTATTTCCCCCCCTCTCCCTTTATGGAGAAATAGAGATCCATGTGTTTCTAGAATTGTCAGACTGGGACAATGTTTAGATATGGTTATGAAACCTCTTGTCCTTCAGATGTTGTTGGATATCAGTTTTCAATATCCCATGGCCTTTGGCAATGCTGACCTGAATTTATTTGCTGTAATTCAACAGCATGTGAAAGGTAACAGGCTCTGCCCTCCTTGAGATCTACCAGTTTCAGGCCAAATGTGGTGGTGGTGGTGGGGGCTTTATAGATAACTAGACATGTTATATGCAGTATATGATGAAACTGAGGCCATCCTACTTTGGACACATCATGAGAAGGCAACATGGGGGGGGGGTTGGGGTCAATAATGCTGGTTTTGTTTGGTTGTATAAAAATAATTTCACTAGAATACAAAAAACCCAATAAATCATACAAACCTTAGCTATAGCAGCACATCATATGTATGTTCCTGATCCATTAAAATAGACATCTTTCAAAAAATCATCATGAGAGGTTGGAGGTGAGCAATAGCTCATCTTGAAATTTTTATATTCCTTGGAAGAAAAACCAGTTAAGAAACTTGGTTGCTTGCTTCCTTGTGTTTCTGTGTCTAATATGGGTTTGCTCATTAATGCTAGGTGCCAGATCTTGTGTACTCAGCTGGAGAGAGTATAATCTTTCTGTTTCCAGTGGTAAGCTATACCTAGCCTGGCAGGTAGACTTGGTTGGTTGGTTGATTGGTTGGTTGATTAAGAGAAGCATTATTTCCAAGATGCATTGATAACAGTCCTAATACAGGAGACCCCTCAGGTTTTTGAGATATGATCATCTCTTCTTCGTGAAAAACTGACCTCACACAAATAATAATAAAAAGGACAAAACCACTACATACAAATATAGACCCACACAAAGAACAATAAAGGAAAGGAATTACAGTATAGGAGAAAGGGAAAGGAGGGGCATTTACAATATTTCATCCAGATTCTAAGAAAGTTTAATGGGGAAAGTTTAGTAATACATTTTATGTTCTTAGGTTTAAACACTTAGGGACTCCTTGTTGATTGGAAATCTTAAAGCCACTGCTCCCCCTTCTTATGATTTTTTTTCTCCTTAAATCAAATTTAGGTTGCTCTTAGAATTTAAATCATATTTAGGCTTAGCCTTTCAGAGATACTGTATCTTCAACCAAACAGCTGTTCCTTGACAGTCTTTAAAATAGAGGAGGGTTCTACTGTACTTTGTTTAAAAAAAACATGCACACACTCATAGTCATTTTACCAAAGACATTGGTTTCACTTTTTACTGGTAACCCTAATTGCTACGTAAATAGCATATAGTTCCTGTTTGTCCTTTCTATATTCTGCTAAAGTGATTAAGCATGTTAAAAAACAAGATACAACAAATCAAGAACTTTCCCTCTCTATTTAATAGGACTTATAGAAAGCCCAGACTACCCCATGAACCAACATACTAGGAGTTATTTCTGGAGATGCCATCTGTGGCTGCTTTAATGAGAAGCTTATCATTTTCCTAGAATGGATTTACCTAAGGACAAAAAGCTCTAAGCCTGGCTCTTTTTGTGGCATTTAAAATACCACAGACTCCATAGAAACATTTCTTAAAAGCAAAACCCTAGCAAGCTTTGTGTGCTTTCCTTGTTAGTTTGGAATATTTGTTACTAATGTGTGTAATTAGTTGTTTGTAACAGAGCTCATTGTATGCAATGAACCAAATGCTATCACTGGTGAACTAAAAGCAGTTTAATTGAGCAGCTCCCCATTTCTGAAGATTGCCCACAGTATGATTTAATGTTTTTACTATTTCATAGTGCTACTTCATGCTCATGGTCTAATCTTCCACAACTATGCTGACTTTAAAGATAGAAAGATACAGTACTATGTAAATGTTGACTGTGCATCAGCTATAGTATTTGCAAGAATTTGAAGAACTCCGAGTAGGGGTAATGTTTCAAAGGTGGGCCAATACCATAGAACATTTATTGGTTCCACTGAAATCAGTATGAACAGAAGGACCATATTCCCCCATTTGTGCCTGCCTGGGTCTTAAGGTTCTTTCTGCCCCATTACTATCACAAACATTTTTGGCAAGAATACCATAGATGGCTGTTGGTGTTACAATGGGCACAAAGCTGGGTGGGTTGAGGAGGATGGTGGAGGACAGGGGCGTCTGGTATGTGATGGTCCATGGGGTTACAAAGGGTCAGGCACAACTATGTGACTGAACAACAACAACAACAACAACAACAACAACAACAACAACAACAACAACAACAACAACAACAACAACAACAACAACAACAACAACAACAACAACAACAACAACAACAACAACAACAAACCATAGATGGCTTTCTCGGAAGCTTACTCAGACTATGTTGTGGCACTGTTTACTTTTCGTAACTAAAACATAGCCAAGTTACATTTCCAAAATAATGTGACGAACAGGCACTACCTGGTAGAATCTATAACATTTTGTAGCTTCTGTGATAGACATAGATTGAGTGGGCTCCCAAAATCCTCTTGGCAGTAAAGTAACAACTAGTCAGATATGAAAGGGAGGTTTAAAATACAGGGACTGACAAGTCTTGGTTAGCAAAGTACAGTAGAATCTCAGTTAACAAACGCAGTAAAACCTCGCATAAAGAGCACCTCGCTTAGAGACTAACTCGCTTAAAGAGCAGAATTTTCTCTGAATGGTCGCCTCGCTTAACAACTAAAACCAACCAAAAACTCACTTAACAACAAAATCAGTCATAATCCCCCCTGCCAGAAGTTACAACTGGTCACTTACAATGGTGTTTTGCTTAAAGAGCAAACTCGCTTAAAGAGCAATCCCATGGAATGCATTATGCTCTTTAAGCGAGGTATCACTGTGGTTCAGTTAACATAAAAATTGCATAATGAAAGGAAATTCATATAAAATAGTGCATCAGTTTACAGAATTTTTTTTGGAACAAATTAATTGGTTTTCAGTGCATTCCTATGAGAAATTGCATTCAATGGATTCCTATGGGAAATACGGTTAAAGTACCGGTAATTTTTGCTACAAGAAACGTCCCGGACAACACATTATCCCACTGTAGTGAGATAAGGCTAGGTGAGGAAAGGATCTAATGGGCTTTGCTAGAGAAGCAGGCAGATATGTTTGAGTTTAGAGATGCCTGGCCTGGGCATCTTCCATGAAAAAGTGTCACAATTATTTCAGAAAGTTTCTTTTTCAGTAAATCTTGCTTGCTTGCTTGCCAGTCAGCCTGACTTCCTGCTTTTACCCTGCCATTCCTGACAGCCTTGAAAGGCACTGACAAAAAATTCAAAGTACAGGTACAGTAAAACCCAAGTTTGGTCCGTTCTGACAGCCTTCATCGTAAACCAGAAAAATCATAAATCGAAGCATGCTTTCCCATAGGAATACACTGAAAAATAAAAATAAAAAGTCTCAATCGGACCAAAAATAATCAAAACAAATACAATAAAACCCTCATAGAATCCAAAAAATGCCAGACACAATCATCCCCAACCCTTCAATTGATCCCACCAGCTGGTGAGGGGCTGAGGTGGAGAAAAGGGGGTGTTCTTAAAGGTTTTACCCCCTTTTTAATCCCTCACCTCCACACCTCGATCGAACATCCCAGCTGTTTAGCAGCTGGGGTGGAGAAGAGGGAGAGTTCTTGAAGAGCAGGAGAGAAAGGCAGTGGTGGGCTGTCAAAAAATTTACTACCATACTGTGGGTGGAGCCAATGTTGTGGGCTGAGCCAACATCATGATGTCATGGGTGGAACCAACATCATGATGTCATGGGTGGAACCAACATCATGACGTCATGACGTCATGGGTGGAGCCAAAGTAAAAAAATTAAAATAAAATAAATAAAATAAAATAAATAAAAATACACATTAAAATACAACACCCCGCAGACGCAAGCGTGCCGGCTGGGTGTTTTGGAACACAGCGGGGAGTCCTCCGTCCATGTTTCAAAATGCCCAGCTGACAGGCAGCTCAGCTACTAGGTGTTTTGGAACATGGATGGGGGGCTCCACGCTGCATTCCAAAACACTCTGCAGACGCACAGTGCGTGCTAGCTGGGTGTTTGGGAAGGGTGTGGGGATCTTCCCCGTATACTTCCCAAATGCCCCGCAGGCGGGCGCATGTCAGGGGGGGTTGTAAGGGTGCGGGAAAGATCCACGGACCCTTCCCAAACACCCCGCTGACACACGCAGCGAGCAGCAGGGTGTTTGGGAAGGGTGTTGGGATCTTCTCCATGCCCTTCCCAAATACTCCACAGGCACACGCGCATCAGCAGGGGGTTTGGAAGGGTACAGGAAAGATCCCAACACTTTTCCCAAACACCCTGCTGATGCACACAGCACAGCAGCAGGGCATTTGGGAAGGGTGTTGGGATCTTTCCAGTACCCTTCCCAATTGCCACACAGGTGCACGCACATCAGCGGAGGGGGGGAGTTCGGAAGGGTATGGGAAAGATCCCAACGCCCTTCCCAAATACCCCGCTGACGCACACGGCACAACAGCAGGGCGTTTGTGAAGGGTGTTGGGATCTTCCCCATACCCTTCCCAAAAGCCCTGCACACGTGAGTGTGCCAGCTGAGTGTTTTGGAACACAGCGGGGAGTCCCCTGTCCACACTCCGAAACACCCAGCTGACAGGCGGCTCAGCTACAGGGTGTTTTGGAACACAGATGGGGGGGCTTCCCCGCTGCATTCCAAAACACCCTGCAGACGCACGGTGCATGTCAGCTGGGCATTTGTGAAGGGTGTGTGATCTTCCCCGTATCCTTCCCAAATGCCCTGCAGGTGCGCGTGCATCAGGGGGGTTCAGTGCACATGCATCAAATGGAGTTTTGATGCATGCGCACTTCCGAGCAGCCATTTTGGGATTCCCAGAAGAGTCATCTGAAGGGAGGCTGGAGAGGTGACCGAACCAGTCACCTGTGGGTTTACTACCCCACCCCCACCCCGGCGATCCCCTCCAGATTGCTGCTACCAGTTCGGCCAAACCGGTCCGAACCGGGACCAGCCCACCACTGGAGAAAGGGTAAGCCCCTAAGAACATCCCCTCCTTTCTCCTCAGCTGACCCCCTACTGGCAGTGGGAGAGTGTGGGGACCATATCCACTCAGTTCTGGTCTTCATCCAAGCTCCCTGTATGGCTCTACAGCTGGGAATGCACGTCTCCCCAAGGCGTGCATTCCTGGCTGTTGCACTATGCAGGGAGCTCGGACAAAGATCTGCACCGAGCGGATATGGTCCCCACACTCTCCCACTGCCGGTAGAAGTGGCAGACACTGTGGAAACAGTGGCAAAAATGCTGCCACCACTGCTGCCTTGTAGTGAAGAATCGCTACTTCTGGCGGTGGGGGGTGGATGCTGTTTTAGAGTCTAAAATTGCACAGGGATGTAATCTGCCAGTTGCACCTACTCCTGGACCAGGACTCCTTGATCATGGTCACATGTGCTCTAGTCTCCTCTAGACTACTATAATGCACTCTACATGGGGCTGTCCTTGATGACCATTTGGAGGCTGCAACTGGTCCAGAATGCTGCTGCCCAGGTGGTGATGGGGTGCGGGCGTTATGCCTGTGCCTTGCCACTGCTCTGGGAGCTGCATTGGTTACTGGTGTGCCTGCGGGTGCAATTCAAGGTGCTGGTTATGACCGCTAAAGCCCTACATGGTAGTGGATCAGGATACCTAACAGACTGCATCACCCCAAGAACATCTGTCCATCCCACAGAGTGGACCGGAGAGGCTCTCTGAAGATACCATCAGCTTGAGAGGCTAGACTCTAGCACTAGGAGGAAAGCCTTTTCCATGTCTGCGCCAGCCCTATGTAACCTCTTACCAACTGAGTTGCACATCCAGGCTGAGTTGTTGCCCTTCAGGAAAGAACTAAAAACCTGGCTGGCAAACCAGTAACGTGGTGACCTCACCCTGCTGGTTTATATAGTGTAGACCTCTCCATTCGTTTAGTCATTCTTTTAACCATAATTTTTAAATAATTGATGGGGAGGGAGAGGGTAATCTTTAAGGTCTATTAAGGGTTTTTAAGAATTTTTAATGTTTTATTATTGTAATGTTTTCACTGTTGTTATGCTGCCCAGAGTCGCTGGTTCAATTTGGGCAGCAATATATATGTATGTATATATGTATGTACAGTTGTACCTCGCTTAAAGAGCATAATGAGTTCCACAGGATTGCTCTTTAAGCGAGTTTGCTCTTTAAGCGAAACACCATTGTAAGTGACCAGTTGTGACTTTGGTGGGGTGGGTGGGTTGTGAACCCCGATTTATTTGTTAAGCGAGTTTTTTGTTGGTTTTATTTGTTTAGCGAAGCGAACATTCAAAGAAAATTCTGCTCTTTAAGCGAGTTACTCTTTAAGCAAGGCGCTCTTTATGTGTGGTTTGACTGTATTATATGCCTTGTGGCTTTGCTGCCTTCATTTGCCGGTTGACAAGAATGTGTTTTTCCCAGAGAACTAGAAACATACAAACACTAACATTAATCTGGACAAGATCAAGTTGAAGTGCTTCCAAAATGGCATAGGATAGCTGGGCACCAACCTGTGTGTCCTTTTTTGGGTATGGCACAGTTGAGAGGAAGATATACAATGTACCAAACTATTATTTTTACTATTAGATTGATATTCATACTTTCTACAAAAAATTACATTCAAGGCAGCATTGTATCAAGATTTTATTGTAGGCAACAACAAGATGTATGCGATTTCTTCAAGCAACTATTTTGCCACAGTGAGAAAGTATTTTGCTGCAGGATTTTGGCTTTTATTTACTTGGAGCCTACTGACTTAGCTTATCCAATGTCAATTGTAAATGACCAATTGTGGGGGGTACTGCAAACCCCAATTTATTTGTTAAATGAGTTTTTGATTGGTTTTATTTGTTAAGCGAAGCGAACATTCAGAGGAAATTCTGCTCTTTAAGCAAGTTACTCTTTAAGTGAGGCGCTCTTTATGCGAGGTTTGACTGTATATATGTATGTATATATGTATGCATGTAGACTTATATGCTGCTCTACTTGCCGAAGCAACTCAGAGCAGCTAACAAAACATGGGCAACATATATTACAATATCAAATATACCGTAAATACAACAACATAATATAAACATAACATAATGCAATAATAATATAAATTTGAATAATATAATAAAATAAATTTTAGAGTCTAAAATGGCACTGGTGGTCTCAATTCCCAGTCATAAACAAACAAACAAAAAGTAAACTGGGACATCATTTTCATAGAATTTGCCATCATAAACTGCGGCAAACGTTAACCAAGGCGTTCATAAACTGAGGTTTTACTGTATAGTAAAATATAAAATCACAGTAAAACCAATCAAAACCACACAAAAATAAAAGCACAGACTAAACACAATAGCAACAATAAACAGGCAATGCTGTTTTAAAAGAAAACAAAACAGTTAATAAACCAAGGAAAATGATATCATGGATTACCCCTAGAGGTTTTAGATATGGACTGATGCCTTCAAAATAAGAAGAAATTGTTAGCTGAACATGCCTTGAGAATGATTTTTCTCTTATATGTATGTCACTCACCCTGGTAGATACTGAGCTAATCTCTTAAAATATAGGCAGGAGGAGAAGGATCTCCAAAGAAGTTCATAATTTTACATGTCCAATATTAATGTTTCAGCATTAATAGACAAGAGATGCAGTACAAGGCTGCTGGAAGAAATGGACTGTGTCCAACTCAGTAAACTACATATTTGCTGTCATACAGTATTGATAAGATGAAGTATCATGAAAAGTAGTTTTTCATGGAAATCTGAAACAACAGTTCCTCATCTCACCAGTTACAGTAATACCTCATATAACATTAGTATCGAATAACACTAAAATTGCATAACATTAAAGACACCTGCGGCCAGGGGAAGAGGCGGCTGCCACGCCCAGCCCGGGACACTCTCCACCTGCGCGCTGGGGCAGGGGGCTTAAAAGCCCAGCAGGACATTTCGCTCCCCGCCGCCGTCGCCAAGACACCTGCGGCCAGGGGAAGAGGCGGCTGCCACCCCCAGCCCGGGACACTCTCCACCTGCGCGCTGGGGCAGGGGGCTTAAAAGCCCAGCAGGACATTTTGCTCCCCGCCGCCGTCGCCAAGACACCTGCGGCCAGGGGAAGAGGCGGCTGCCACGCCCAGCCCGGGACACTCTCCACCTGCGCGCTGGGGCAGGGGGCTTAAAAGCCCAGCAGGACATTTCGCTCCCCGCCGCCGTCGCCAAGACACCTGAGGCCAGGGGAAGAGGCGGCTGCCACGCCCAGCCCGGGATACTCTCCACCTGCGCGCTGGGGCAGGGGGCTTAAAAGCCCAGCAGGACATTTCGCTCCCCGCCGCCGTCGCCAAGACACCTGCGGCCAGGGGAAGAGGCGGCTGCCACGCCCAGCCTGGGACACTCTCCACCTGCGTCCTGAGGCTGCGCTGGGGCAGGGGGCTTAAAAGCCGCAGCGGCAGCTGGACTGTTGGTATTGTTCTAATTTTTGTGTAAATTTGATGATTTCTGTAATTTCTTATTGTTGTTGAAATTGATACTTATTGAATTTTGATTATGTAATGATGTTGAGATGTTTTTGTGGTGTTGATACAGTGCTGATTATTATTTTTTCCTATATTTACATGTTGTGTTTATAAATTTGTTGTTTCTCTGTGCTTGTGAACCGCCCTGAGTCGGCCCAATCCGAGTAGGGCGGTATAAAAATTGGAAAAATAATAATAATAATAATAATCTGGGGGGAAGAATTGCATCAGATAACATTAAGATCCTATGGGATGCTTCAGATAACAACCGCTAAAGCCTGTGTGGTTACAATGTATCTCTATGGATCCCATAGGATTTTAACATGCATCAGATAACACTAAAAATCATATAACACCAAGACTTGTGGAACCAGGTTTTAGTGTTATATGAGGTTTTACTGTATTTATAATTACATGTGATGGGGGAGAGGAAAGGTTTATGAATCCACACTGAAATAGCACATAGAGCTAAAGTTAGAACAACTCATGGCAAAATTATTGGGAGCTACTAAAACAAAATGCTTCATATGTAGTAGGGGAAGGCAAATTGAATTTGAACTTAACTTTCCAGAATGCCCAAATTACACATGTGTAAGTATTAAGAAATTAAGGATGTGATCCATAGGGGTCCAGCCATATTTGTATGAAGGGAAGAAAATCATACAAAATAACAACTGTCCTTACACCAAGCTATTCATCTTTCCCATATCCCCACCCAGTCGTCCACCTGAAAATTACTTTACCACTTTATTTTACAGAAATCAAATTATGTATTATCTACTACTGGAGTGGTAGCATGAGCTATGTTATGGAATTTGGTTGTGCTACTCTTGCTTTCCAATACAAATCCACAAGAGGAAGCAGTTAATATATAGATGGCAAAACATCAGCCTCTCTTTAACATTAAGAGGTTGAGTGTGTGTTAGAAATGGTCTAAAATATTTTGTTAATCATTTTTCTTCTCTCTATCTGTGTGAAATAATCTTTCTAATTTCAGCAATACATCAGTCCTGCATCAGTTTAAAAGACAGCTTCAAATTCAAACTTTAGCATAAACTATCAATACATAGTCACTGCCATTGTATATTCCAGAATCTTGTCCATCCCTCATGAATGTGGTGGTGAAACTACAGGATTGCAGCCAAAACTCAGCTCGCCATCTGAGTTCAGTCCAAACAGGTTAATTTAGTATTCTAGTCCTCTGAGGTGCCCATTGTGTTTAAGACAAAATGATAATTACCTTGTGAACCAACCAGAGAGTTGCTCTAAGACAAAGTGCTATGGAGCACTATATAAGTGTAATTGCTATTGCTTTTATCCAAAGAAATTGTAAAGTTTGGTTGGACACATCAGCTATAAAAATTATAAAGAGACACTAAAGCAGCCCCCCAGTGGCTCAGTGGGTAAAATCACTGTGCTTGGGGACCAAAAGGACAGAGTTCAAATTCCCAAGAGCTGCACAGTAGGAAACATGAAAGGAGCCTCATTTAGGCGTCCCCTGCAAAAATCCTTTTAACCCAGAGTAATCTCTGACATGAAAACACACAGCAGAGTTAAACAGCTTGAATTCAGAGTTTTCATTCCCCAAAGTGTAGATCATAATTTACAGTACAGCAGCATACAGCCTCTTCATTTTGGCCACAGTTGAGAAATAGAACTAAATTTCAGAATACAAATTAGGAATAAAAATCTAAAAGTACTTATTCTGAAAGAAAGCTAAGCAAAAGAAATCTTCTTTTCTCCTCACAGCAAAGGCACATGCATGCATACATACATGTGCACACACACACACACACACACATACTCCCAAATAAAATTCTCTTTTCTAATCAGTTCTATGTTTTTATAGAACACACACACACACACACACAAAATCTCAAAGGAAATCGCATTAAATTTCTTGAAAGTCTGGAGGTCATTTTGTTCCTGGAATGATTACATGGGATGATTAAAATTCCTGCACTGAATGGCATCTTTCCTGTACAGAGTTCACCCAGAGAGGACATAATAAATGCAAAACTTTGTGGGGTTGTTACAATAATTGCACAAAATAGCATCTTTGCTGTATAGGAATCTTTGGAAAGTTGTGAAATTGCCCCAGATCTGACAGTTTCTTGTACAGAACAAGAGGCAAGTAGTTGAAAAAAATCAACATACAGATAGCAAAGAGAAAAACAGAACTGGGCTCTCTTTTTCACTGGAAGTTGGGAGATCTCATGAATACAGGGGATGTCTCATTACAGTCTCAGCATGGTGAGACTCAGAAATTCACAGAAAAGGAGAAACTTTTGGAGTCCTCATTATAACACTAAGACATATACCAGTTACAGTGATACCTCGCTTAAAGAGCATAATGCGTTCCACAGGATTGCTCTTTAAGTGAGTTTGCTCTTTAAGTGAAACACCATTGTAAGTGACCAATATTGACTTCTGGTGGTGGTGGTGGGGGGGGTTTGCAAACCCCGACTTAGTTGTTAAGCGAGTTTTTGATTAGTTTTAATTGTTAAGCAAGGCAACCATTCAGAGAAAATTCTGCTCTTTAAGTGAGTTAGTCTCTAAGCAAGGCGCTCTATATGCTAGGTTTTACTGTATTTAGAATTTGTCTCTGGCCTAGAATATATTATTTTTCACAGGAAAATTTGCTACAGATATCTTTGTTCCCAACTGAAAGAAAGAAAGAAAGAAAGAAAGAAAGAAAGAAAGAAAGAAAGAAAGAAAGAAAGAAAGAAAGAAAGAAATTTACAGTATGACTAATGATTGTGTGACTATTCCCGAAACATTTGTTAAATATGTTCTTTGGCAGTTGTAACAGAGTGGAAAAGAAAAGGGGAAAGAAGACATATGTAGCATATACAATCGTGCTTGTATTTTTGCAGAATGAGGTTAAAAGTATTGAAAATTATTGTTTTAGATTACACAGGAAAATTGAGTTTCCCTTTGCATAGAATCAGTCAAATTGATACTAACACAGAGAAAAGTTATTTTCAATTTGTAAAACAACACTCCACGTCATTATATTCATTCTTAGATGTAAGGTGCCATGCTCTGCTAAGTATATATGTGCAGGAGCACACTGCTTGTCATTTTTACTTCAAGTCACGCATAACCTAGCCTTTACTCATATAAAAGATGACCCAATCCCATGTTCAAATTGATTTATTTATTTAATCATTTATTTATTTAATCAAACTTTTATACCGCCCTCATCACAAAGACCCAGGGTGGCTAACAAACTTTAAGAACACTTAAAACACAGTAAAAACATGGTATAAAAACAGTATTAAAAAGGATTTAAAAGTTACAAAAATTAAAAGAGATTAAACAAGTCACACGCAGAGAGGGAGGGATTAGATGAGCCAACAAACTGAGGCAACTGTCTGGCCTATACCTCACACATGCCCTGCCAGCCAGGTCTTAACCCCCTTCCTAAAGACCAGCAGCTCCATCTGGAGTTGCAACTCACTTGGCAGGAGGTTTCATAGGGCCAGAGCAGACACGGAGAAGGCCCACCTTCTAGTGTTAGAGAGGTGCACCTCTCTAGCCGATGGTACAACCAGAAAGCCTCTCCGGTCCATTCTGGCGGGACAGACAGATGTCCTTAGGGCAATGCTGTCTCTTAAGTATCCTGGCCCACTACCATGTAGGGCTTTAAAGGTAATGACCAGCACCTTGAGTTGCACCCAGAGGCACACTGGCAATCAGTGCAGCTCCCGCAGCAATGGTGAGGCACGAGCATAACACCCACACCCCATCATGACCCGGGCAGCCACATTCTGGATCAGTTACAGTCTCCAAATGGTCACCAAGGGCAGCCCCATGTAGAGTGCATTACAGTAATCAAGTCTGAAGGTGACCAAAGTGTGTGTGATAATGAGCAAGGAGTCCTGGTCTAGGAGCGGGTGTAACATGAAGTTGTGCAAAACCCCTCCTGGCCATGACTGCCACCTCCTCTTAGAGCAGTAGTCGTGAGTCCAAGAGGACCTCCAGATTACTCACCAGGTCTGTTTGGGGCAAAACTGGCCCATCCAGAACCAAAGATGGTAGTTCCTGAGTTAACGCAGGACCCCTGACCCACAACCACTCAGTCTTGTTGGGATTCAGTTGTAGTCTATTGTCCCCCATCCAGACCCTCACAGCCTCCACTGCATCGCTTGGGTCTCCACAGTCCAAGATATACAACTGGGTATCATCTACATATTGAAGATACCTCACCCCGTGGGAATGGATGATCTCACCCAGCGGTTTCATGTAGATGTTAAATAGGAGAGGTGAAAGCACCAAGCCCTGAGGCATTCCATATTGAAGGGGCCTAAGGCTGGATTGCAGTGGCTCAAGTCACTAAGACGCTGACTGGGCGGCAGAAGGTCAGCAGTTCAATTCCCAAGTACTGCAGGACGGAATGAGCTCCCGTCTCTGTCCCAGCTCCTGCCAACCTAACAGTTCGAAAGCAAGAAATTGCAAGTAGATAAATAGGGACCACTTCGGTGGGAAAGTAACAGCTTTCCGTGTGCTCCGGTGTCTAGTCATGCCTGCCACATGACCACGGAAACGTCTGCAGAAGCAGACAGCGCTGGCTCTTTGGCTTAGAAACAGAGATGAGCACTGACCCCTAGAGTCAGATACGACTAGCTTTAAGGCTGGATTTCTCACTCTCCAACCACAATGACGGGGTCTGTCCCTTCAGAAAAGAGGAAAACCAGGACCACACAGTGCCCTGGATCCCCAATCCTCAGAGCCTTTCCAGAAGGATGCCGTGGTCAACGATATAAAAAGCCGCTGAGAGGTCAAGAAGAGCCAGGACAGTTGGATGTCAGCCATCCCGCTCTCTTCAGTGATCATCCACCAATGCAGTTTCGTACCATATCTGGGCCTGAATCCTGACTGAAAAGGGTCCAGATAATCCACTTTATCCAGGATCTCCTGTAACTGCCATGCCACTGCCTTCTCCAAAACCTTACTCAGGAATGGAAGGTTAGAGATAGGCCAGTAGTTGGTCATAACTGTGTGGTCTAAGGATGGCTTCTTTAGGAGGGGGTCACACCAAAACATGTTTTAATGTAGCAGGAAAAACCTCTCCTGAAGCAAAGAATTAATAATGGCCTCAACCCAACCACCTGTCACCCCCCTGGCAGATTTTACCAGCCAGGCAGGGCATGGATCTGATGCAAATCCAGTGGCATGCACAGATCCCAGGAGCCTGTCCACTTCCTCAGGGACAACTGGATCAAAGCGATCCCAGATAACATGACCAGACTGCACTTCGGACAACCCCAGCTCTAATATTTCCATGCTGGGGTTCAACCTCGACCGAATCTGAGCGATTTTCTCTGCTAGGTTTTTCTGTACACTTTCTGCATAAGTGTATTAGCATCCAACTTGACAACCTTACACCAAAGAGGAAAAAAAATGTATGTTGAGCTAGGGATTTAAGGAATCACTGTAACAGATTGTGGAAAGTATTACCAAAAGATATTATTGATTTAAAATCTCTGTGCAAGTACAGTTATTTCCATTTGGAAAAATCAATGAGATTTTATGTACTTAACTACTTTCTTTATTATACATTAAAAGAAACATCTGTTCAAATATTAGTTCTGCTAATCTTTGTTAAACAATTTTTTTCTGATGATTGCAGTTAATCTAATTAAATCTGAAGACTTGCTGTTTTAAGGTAACTTTGCTGTAAATGTTGAAATATTTTGAAACTGAAATATAAAAATTCCACTTTCAGTCTTATCTGCCGTGTATACCACCTCTTGTGTTTCACCTGTTTACTCTTCACTAACATTTTAAAAAATCTTTTCCACATGTAGGCAGAATTTAGACTTGCTAATGTGATAATAAAATATGGGAACAGTGTTCAGATACAAGTCTCCCATAAAACATTCCCATCCCTGCCTGCTTAGCATCAAATTACATTTGAGGTTCTTCCTCAAATAGTGAAAGACATCAATGTTACTACATGTGATTTTTCTCACTAATGTGCTTCAGCTTTAGTGTGCTGTGCTTGGGATTTGCATTTGAATATTTGGGCTTAATTTGAAAGCCTGATTGCTGATGCATATATCTCAGAGTAGATTCCATTGGAGGAGAATTATTCAGTCATAGTATTTGCTTATCATGTGGTTGACCCTCAGTCTTAAAACTTGCCACCTTGAGGGAAATAAACTGAAGACCACGTGTCTTCATTTTTGTTTGGACATGAGAATAAATTTACATATGAATTAGAACCCTATTGAATCATAACAGAAACTCCCTTTGCATATTCCACTTCAAAGCTAGAATTGGAGATAATGAAAATGCCAGTGATGGGGCTTTCATGGGTGCCACATTTTGATGTTTTATGGTCTTGGCAAAGGAAAGACCCCACTCTGCCATTTTGGAGTAAGACACCTATCTGCTCAAACTAAATGCCATATCTGATGCTTACATCACTCCCTATTTTTAGTCTTCAGAATGAACACCTAAAATCACCACAACCTCAACCTCTTTACACTGGCTGCCTGTAGGCTTCTATGCCCAATTCAAAGCCCTTCCTGGCTTGGGACCTCAAAACCCAACTGAGTGTCTCTCCCAATTAAATTCAGCCCAGAGCACCTAATCTTCCCAAGCTAAAGGTTCCCACTCCAAGGGAGGCCTGAAAGGCTGCTACAAGGAACTAGGCCCTTTTGGTGATGGTCCCAATAATATGAGATGTCTTTCCAGCCTCTAGTGCTTCTTAGTGCTTAAGACGCTGAACTTGATTCCAATGCATGTGGTAGATTCCAACCCATCTAGATTAAGGAGTCTCTCCTCTTCAGACTTATAATTTTCCATTAATAGGGAGCATTGAAACAAGGCATGGAGTGGGTACACTAGAACATTTTCTCTATTTGGATGTTGCTGAAAATGCTCAGAAAGTATCTAGCTAAGGGTTAAATCTATAAGATTCCTGAAAAACCAGAACACTGCTCAAAGTGAAACATTTTTTTAATTAAAATTTAATATCAAGCCTTACCTTCCTTGGCCAATATCTTGCTTTGTAGCTACACTAGCTACAACAAACATGACATCATCAGTGCTAAAGCCAGGCTTTCATTCTGGGTAGTGTGTGACTCATTGTAACTGAGTCACATGCAACCTGAAATCAAAGCAGAGCCTATTTCATTAGCAGTAACCTGCCCTCATTCCCACTATACCAGCAAATTTACACAACAGGATACCTCCATAAATTGGGGGTGGTGGTGGTATCCTTTTTGGACATAACTCCCCAAATATTCCAGTCAGCAAGACCACTGGACCTCTCTGCTTAGAGTAGACCAGTGGTTCCCAACGTGGGGCACACATACACACACACCACAATAGGACTTCCCAGAAGCCAAAGTCAGTACAATGACTGATGAGTGCTTTGGAGAATTGACTTAGGCTTCTGGGAATTGAAGTCCAACATCCAAAGGTTCGGAAACACTGGCTTAGACTGAGGTCTGCCACAATCTTTCATCAAGACCTGATCAGGTGTAGTTTGTGCAAACAAAAAGGTTTCTGGCCAAATGCAGCCTGTGCCAGAACCTATACCAATATTTCCCAACCTTTGGGTTTTGAACTTAAATTTCCAGAAGCCTAAGTCACTTCCCCAAAGCACTGATCAACATGGGGACAACTGACCTACACAGTTCAGCATCCAAGAATAGAAAACATAGACTGGATTCAAGGCTGGCCAAAGACAGTTTACTGCCAAAAAAAAAGCAACAAATGGCAGCTTCCCCCAGCCAAGTCAATGTACAGAATACCAAGTTATTCTGGCACTGAAATAAAAAAAAAATCAGAACAGCTCCTCCACTGACTGGATGACACATAACAAAGCAAGGTGCTAATCTCATTCTTGGATGTATTTCTGCATTTATGTTGCACCTCCCTCACCCTCCACCCCAGAAGATAGCAATCATCTCATTAATAAGTGGCAATTTGTAAACAGAAGTTACAAAATTTCCCTTATGAGAGCATAAATCACCAATAGGATTCTATTATTAATAATAGATTTAATACCCAATCATTTTGTGTCTTTTAATGACACCCCAAACTAGCAGCCTGAGACAAACTCTGCCTACTAATATCATTAGCCTTGAGTGAGCTACTAAATATCTTGAACTCCTAACACACCCACATCCATACCTCACTAGTTTATAAATTACAGTAAAACACCAGATAACGATTGGACCGGATAGCGCTAGAATCGGATAACGATGCAAGATTTTTGGAAAAACCTTGCATCGGATAACGATTCTATTCAACGATCTTTAGCGTTATCCGAGCCAATTGTGTGTGGGGGTGTTGGATTGGGTAAAACATCTACCCAATCCACACACACCCCACCCAGCGATGGATCGCTGCTACTGAACTAGGGTCGGGAGAAAGGCACTCAGGTGCCTGCCTTTCCCCCGACTCTAGTTCAGTAGCAGCAATTGCTGGACGAAGCCTAGTGGTGCATGGGCTAGCTAGCCCGAGCGCTGCTAGGCTTCGTCAACAGCCTGTCCGGGCTGTGTCCAAAGCTGCTGGGCTTCGGACACAGCCCGCACGGGCTGTTGACGAAGCCTAGCAGCGCTCGGGTACAGAGCGCTTGCTAAGGGGCCAGTAGGGTGTGGGGAAGAGGCACCCGCTCGCATGCCTTGTAGCGCCCCAGCGGGTGCCTCTTCCCCCGATCCTGCTGGCCCCTTAGCAAGCACTAATGGGCCAGTAGCATCGGGGGAAGAGGCACCCACTGGCATGCTACAAAGCACGCGAGCAGGTGCCTGTTCCCCACTGGCCCTTAAGCAAGCGCTAAGGGGCCAGTGGGGTGGATGGAACAGGCACCCGCTGGCGCTTTGTAGTGCGCCAGCGGGTGCCTGTTCCCCCGATCACACTTGCCCCTTAGCGCTACAAAGCGCACCAGCGGGTGCCTGTTCCGTCCACCCCACTGGCCCCTTAGCCAGTGGGGTGGACAGGTGGGGCCGGTGCTAAGGGGCCAGTGGGGTGGATGGAACTGGCACCCTCTGGCACGCTACAGAGCGCACAAGCGGGTGCCTTGTCTCGCTACCCGACATGAGCCTTAGCGCTTGCCAAGGCTCTTGTCGGGTGGCGAGAAGAGGTTTTCCCCCGAAGTCAAGCTGATCCTAGGCTAGCAATCGCTAGCCTAGGATCAGTTTGACTTCAGGGACAAATCGCGCGGTTTGTCCCTGACGTCAGGGCTTTTTTTTTAAGCATTGTTCGATGCATGCATCGGACAACGCTAAAAACCGGATAACAACATGACTTGTGGAACCAAGTCATAACGTTATCCGGTGTATTACTGTACCTCCTTTAAAATAAAAGCTGGTAAACTAATGCATGAATACTGAAACAATGGAGAACATCTTGAAATAATTGTCCATCAAACAATATTCTCCTCATATCTCCTGAACTAAAGCATTAGAAGGAAAAAATTAAGTACTGTACTGTATATGTTTGTGGATATTGGTTATATTAGGGGCTATTTGGGATAATTTAAAAGTAAATAGGAAATTCATTGTACGAAATCTATGTGTATGATTAGCATTTGTTCAATGAGCTGTTTGATTGGCAAAGAACAACAGGCCAGAAATAGAAAAGCAGTAACTCCATTTGCACCAGTAGAGTCTCATCCGGGATTAATTTTGACTGCTATTGTTTACAAATGACAACTATCCTATTTAATCCAGATCCAACAGAAAAATAACAGAGTGAACCAGACCAACCACAGTGAGCTACAAGGAAACAATTACTGCAATCATTCCCATCCTCAAGATGTGCTAAAATAAAGGTTGGAGAAATTATCAGCAACCTGGGTTAATATTAATACTTGGAAGAGTGCTCTGAGTAATGAATAGAAATTGGTCAGGAAGAACATAAAAGAGAACATGCTAATTAATTAGAAATAACAAAAAGGTACTTGAAAGAGAGCAGGTGAAATAAATATAGGAAGTTATCCAACCAAAGTTAAATACATTTAGGTCCACTCATTTCTGCGAGAGCACATGCTTAGGTCATTTTCTAGACCTTTAGAAGGGCTAAATCAGGGGTCCCCAAACTATGGCCGGATCTGGCCCTCGATGCCAATTCATCCAGCCCACAAAGTCTTTGTTGCTCCTGGAAGTGGAAGTAAAACACGCTCAGCTTCCAGGAACGAGGGCTTGGGAGGGGCTGGATGAATTGGCATCAGGGGCTGGTTCCGGCCCACCCCCTGATCCACATGACCACCCTGCTGCCCAAAAAGTTTGGGCACCCCTGGGCTAAATTAATGTGACTTTATGTTTTACACTGGGTCAAAGCTATGGTTCTAGTCTAGGTATCACCATACTTTATGGAAAACTCAAAAGGACTGCTTATATGACAGCACTAACCAATCATTCTTTCCTGTCTCTGAATTCAGAAAGAGCCCTGCCCCTCTCTGCTCTGTGTGCATCCCCTCACTTTGTCAATAGTGTTGATCTGTTTGGTTGGTTGCTAAAATGTATGAAATAAAGAAAGCAGCATGCATAGGCCTGTAATTCCAATTGTAAATAATGAAACATGTGCATTCTTTCTCCTATCAATGTCTGAGAAAGAATTGTTGAGACTTTTGAGCACCAGCTAATGAGAAAGCGCTGGACTCTGGAAGACTTGTAGCTGTTCTCCTCTGTGGTTTCTCTGCATTTCTATAGTGCTGCTAAAGGAAATTTTACCAGAAATTCAAAACTCTACGCAACAATTTATTCCATAAAATTAAATGTTAATATTCAAACCAATTGAAGATGTCTGACTGTACCTGTATATGCTTTAGTCTTTCAGTTAATCTATCAATCAGCAACAACAGTATATTGCTGTAGGGATGTACTTTGGACTCAGAATTTTTATTTTTATTTTTTGGGGGGGCAGGGAGTGAAACAGGGGTATTTTACTGTTCCCAAACTGATTCAAAGAGAGCCGAGGAAGCGCAAAACAGCCTCCAAAAACAACGCTGTGCTCTTTGAAGTGATTAATTTTGGTTGAATTTTCAATCCAGAGCAACAGTTTCTATTTTCCAGGATCCAGGATGATTAGCAACCGGACACGAGTGCTCAGTAAATGCAGGATGGATTTATGAATGAGCAGAAGTTAGACAAGGAGTAAATTGCATGCCTCCTAGCTGAGAAAGAGAGGGGGGGACTGCTGAGAGCTTTGCTAGCACACAAATTGTGTAGAAATTGATTGCATTGAATTTCACACACCACAGTTTCACACACCCTTCCATTAGAGTATTTTATTTCCATATTTCAGAGAAACACAAAAATTTATAAATACTTTCAATTATTTGGATACAAATCACCTCAAAGCAAATTGATTATGATTTGTAAACCAAATAATTCAATCAAACTCAGGTGGTTGGTATTCACACATGACGAATTGCCACTAGTTAGACTCATAATATCATAGCAGATTCCTCTCATCACATTCAATCACTATTCAGCTATGATGCTGCTGATTTGAAAATATTTGTGAAAGTGCTATGATATAGCCAAGGTTACCCATCTGAATCCAATGCCCAGCTGAATTAATACAAGAAACATTGTGCTATAATATTCACAGACCAAATTTATACTGAGGTGGAAATCTTGAAACTAGGTTATTCTACATATTCTAAGAAGTTCTGAATTAAAGCTTTCCAAGATACAAAAAAAAATTGTGCAACATACTATACTGTACATCTACTTTTATTGACCCTTCCTTTTGTTAATAACACTGACTCTACTAGTGGTACAGTACTCTATAAGGCACATGCAATTTCCCATAATATAAGCTTCAAAATGTCCTTTAATGACCTTTTAACTTTCCGGAGAGTTGAGGAAATTATACAAAGGGATTTTCATTAGCAGCACAGCTTCTGGGGTTTCTTTTTTCTTATCTAATGTTATATTACATGTTCAGGTCACTTTCAACACTCACGGTTTATCTTCACAAAGCTATAGGAATGTTATCATAAAAAATACTTGAATATTTCCCCACAAATCTGAAAAAAAGCCAAATTCATGACAGACAGTGCAATCCAATTTCACAAGAAACCAACGTGGGAGAAGGAATAGTTGTGTATGTACAAATTATTGTCATGTACACACCAATAATCCTGAGGCTACAGATATTTTGACTTAAGGTATACAGTAATACCTTGGATAACGCTAAGACTTGGTTCCACAAGTCTTGGTGTTATCCGATTTTTAGTGTTATCCGATCCATGTTAAAATCCTATGGGATTGATCCGATAACATTAAAGCTCCATAGAGATATGTTGTAACCGCACAGGCTTTAGCGGTTGTTATCCGATCCATCCCATAGGACCTTAATGTTATTCGATCCAATTCTCCTCCCCAGATTACTTAACGTTATGCGATTTTAGCGTTATCTGAGGTAAACGTTATCCAAGGTATTACTGTATTATGTTTTCTTCTTTCTTCAGATACCATATGGGAATATTCAATATTTATATTGTCTTGCAATTGATTGTTGGGGTTCTTGTCTTCTTTAGATTGTTGTACGTTTTCCTCTGACAAAGACCTTAGGCTAGAAGGTTTAGGATCAAAATGTGTTTGGACTATTGGAGTTTACCCTGTGTATTACTTCATTTAATCCATCAATTTATTGTTACTATTTTATACTAACTGATCATTAGCAGAATCAAGTTCAGTCTATAGATCTGTGTTTATGAGAAAATAATAGCTACATAAATTGTTCCTTGGTTTCCCTGTTTTTCTCCATTGCTTAAGGGGAGAACACATTTTAATTTATTGAAATCCAGATTCTCAACTAGCAGCTGTTTACGCCCAAACCCAGATGGTAGCAAGCTCACAAGCCTTTTCACCAGGTATAAATAACAATATTAATATTATGTGTAGGAGCAACTTCTATGTGAAAGCCATATGTGTCAAAGGCTGAGCTGAGGAGGCAAAGGCAAGAAGAACAATTGCACCTCTGACTATAACAGGCCCCTACCTCCATCAACTGTCATTTATCAGCAGTCACATGACTAGGTTGAGGAAACAGATGGAAGAGATATAGGGTTACTCTATCATTTCAGCCCAGAAACCATTAATGTTGTCTCTTCTCCCTGAGCTGTTTTCCATTCCAGCTGGTACTTATATGAATGTTGTAACTAGAAACTCCTACCTCAGTGTCTTCTTATTTCCATCCTTTCTCCCAGACCCTTCTCCTTTTGTTTGGTGTCCTTAAGTATGAGGTAGGGCACTTCATGGACTGAGTGGAATGAGGTCTCAACTCAAAGTATAAAGAACTGGAGATTGGGGCTATCTTATTGTGTTTTTTCATGTTGCTCTGGGAGCCTTATTTAACTGAAAGGCAGAGTAAGTCATCACCATCATTTTCTCTAATCAATGCCAACATCCATTAGAAGCCTGACAAAAGATATAAAAGTGACAGAGTGGTTCTGAATCTGTCACATGGCAGGTGAAACTTACATCCCAAGGCATAAGTGTTGGGAACTCACTGAAAGCCAGAATGGGAGGTACAGCAGTCTGGCCCATGGGCCACAAACCTTGGGGAAACTCCTATGCTATGAGGAATAAATGTACTATTCCTCACTACACATGAGAAGTGCCCAAAAGATTTATTTCCATGTTCATTAGTCACTGAGTCATTTTAAATTTCTCATCTTCCGGCATCCAAGTGTTTTGGACAAAACCATATTTTCCCATGACAGATCAATTTAGTTTCAGCTCTATATTAACTATTAAATTTAAAAAGAAAAATATAATAGACAGGTCATATAATCCAGATACACACACATTTCAAGATTGTTATAGTAGGATACTGTATCTGAGGGCAAAAAGAAACTAAGTAGATCAGACCACAAGTTGACCGAGTCCAGTTTTCTATTTCTACAGTGGCCAGCCGGATCATATATGAAATTGTTACAAATTCAGTTATGTTACTGAAACTCATCAAGACCTGCCTATGTCTGAAAACATGGTTGTACCGCTTTGATCAGGAATAAGAACTAGTTTGGGGTGCTAGATCAAAACCCTCAGACTGGATAATACCTAAGATATATCTGTTCTACTTTCTTATCACAACATACCAGGCAAAAATGCTATTTGGATTTTCAAGGAGGCAAACTTCAGACCTAAAAGCCAGAGAGATTCCTCCTCCTGTCTAAGTGTTGGTTTGTTTCTTCTACTCAGCTTGCTAGAAAAAAGTTCAAGATATACCCTCCCATCAAACACATGCCAAATTTATATGGAAAATGCTGACCATACAAATAGTATCTAAGAAAAAGAATGTTGGCATTTCTTTCTCATTCCAGTGATATCTCTAAAAAGTTCAACCACATCTGGAGCTCTGGATAGACACTTCCTCCTTAATAGATACAAATTACTTTCTTACCCAGCTAGTTAATCATAGAACTGAATCATATTGCAAATGCGGACTACTGTTAATTGTGTTTTGCACTGTAGGATTATCTTCTTAACCCTAAATGCTAGATTTCCACTCCAGAATGCTGAAGGGTAAAAAAAATTAATTATACTGAATTGATGGGAATATAGTAGCCAGTAGACATGAGAGTTTTGGATTTTTTTGGGACTATAAATCTTACAGTTCTCCATTCTAGGACTTCCACATGATAAGCCCACAGCTAAAGACATTTAAATGTGGCTCACCTGCAGGAAAGGCTTAGCTGGGAAGGCTTTGTAGCCTCATATTGGCCTAGCTCTGTCCTGGTTTTCTGTGCAGAAGGAAACCTGCCCCATTGCTAGCTAGGAACTTCCTTCCTGAGCAGGAAACTAGGGCCTTTACAGCAAGGCCTTTTCTCCAAGTAAACCTCGTTAAGGTGCTTAGAACTGTGGGTGTACCAGGAGAACCCCCAGAACAATGAATTATCAAATTTCTAGACCCAAAATATCAAAAATCCGATGTGTAGTACCCAGAATCTAGAGCCTAAGAAAGCATGAAGTATAGTGTATTGTTAAGAGTCTTCTATTATATTTTTTTAAAATAGGGGAAATGTTGTGGGCTTCTTCTAGCTAATATCTGGACTTGACAACAGATTGGAAATAACCTGTTATGTTTCAGTGGTATTCCTGCTGGGAGGGCTTTTGCACAACTTCGTATTATACGCCAATTACACCTGCTCCTAGACTGGGAGTCCTTGCTCATGATCACGCATGCTCTGGTCACCTCCAGACTGTACTATTGTAATGTGCTCTACATGGGACTGCCCTTGATTACCATTCGAAGGCTGCAACTGGTCCAGAATGTGGCAGCCTGGGTGGTGTTGGGATCTGGGTGTTATTCCTGTGCATCCCCACTGCTTCAGGAGCTGCACTGGCTACTGGTGTGCCTCCAGCTGCAATTCAAGGTGCTGGTAATTACCTTTAAAGCCCTACATGGTAGTGGGCCAGGATACTTAAGAGACCCTGTCACCCCAAGAACATCTGTCCATCCCACCAGAGCGGACCAGAGGGGCTCTCTAATTGTGTCATCTGCTAGAGAGGCTTGTCTCTGTACCACAAGAAGGAAGGCCTTCTCTGTGTCTGCTCCGGCCCTATGGAACCTCTTGCCAACCGAGCTGCTGCTACACATGGAGTTACTGCCCTTCAGGAAAGAGCTAAAAATCTGCCTGGCAAAGCAGTTGTGGGGCACCAGGAGAGTGGTGCCCCCCGCCTGCTGGCTCATATAACAAGATCGCTCCCTGTCCCTTTTAACTGATGGAGTGGGGTGGGTAACTTCATGGGTATTTTTAATGGTTTTTAAAAAGGGTTTTATTTATGATGGTAATGTTTGTTTTAATGCTGTCAGCCACCAGAGTCGGTGTCGAGTTGGGTGGCAGCAGAAATTTGAAAAATAAATAAATAAATAATCTGGAAACAGCAAAGGCTAGATGATAGCCAGAAGCAAAGGTAGGGAAAAGTTACCTTTTTGGACTGCAGCACCCAGAATCCCATAAACTAGAGTGTTCTGGGAAGCAGAATCCATCAAAGGTAAATTGTTCAAGCATTAAAGAAATGAGTTACTCAGATTCCTCCTCTCCTTTTAGCTAGAGCAAAGAGAGCATGGTACCTATAGGAGGAAAGAACTACAAACTGTAATTTGAGTAAGGCATAGTTTGGTGTCCCTAGGCATCTTTGAGAACTGATCTGAAGGACAGTGGGCTTTTTTTTTTTGTCCACCAGTGCATTTAAATTGTGCCTTCACCTATATTCAGCCTGTATCATTGTAAAAACATGCAAGTACAGTCAAACCTTGCATAAAGAGCGCTTTGCTTTAAGAGTAACTCACTTAAAGAGCAGAATTTTCTCTGAGTGTCTGCTTCACTTAACAAATAAAACCAACCAAAAACTCGCTTAACAAATGAATCAGGGTTCGCAATCCCCCCTACAATTGGTCATTTACAATGGTGTTTCGTTTAAAGAGCAAACTCGCTTAAAGAGCAATCCTGTGGAACGCATTATGCTCTTTAAGCAATGTACAACTGTATTTTGGGTGGAAATGTGCCATATCCCAGACAAATGAAACCTATTTAAAGGAACTCCTACACACACACACTATTATCTCTTTATCTCTCCCCCCCTTTCATATTTTTGTTAGACTGTAAGCTTTGGGCATGGCCTACAGTATTTTGTTTTACTGATCCACATTGAGGCACTGTAGGAGCTATTTGAAATGAAGAGTAGAGAATTTTCAAAAAAGTTAAATCAGAGTTAGTTAGCTTGTGAGCTTCCAGAAGTTGTTGGACTGCAATTCTCGTCTATGATACTCAACATAGCTAAGGCTGCGGGATAATGGGCATTGTAATCCAATAACATATAGAGGGCCACCTGCTACCCATCCTTGCTTTAAATGAACAAATAAATTAATAAATAAAAGTAAACAGAGCATGACAATATCTAAGCTTGTGTCTCCAACAATGGAATAGGGAGGTGGCAGGGTGGAGAAGTATAATATTCCTTGGAAGACATTCTAAAGTGCCTTTGGATGTCAGGTTTAGCAAACAGATGTGCAAACACAAGCTTCCAGATTACTCCCCATCGAATATATATGAACAGCTGTAGAAGAACACATGTCACTCCAGTTTCAACATAACCAAAGAACAAAGGAAGCGTCTTTCCAAGATCCATCACAATTGTCATTACCATCAATATCAACACTATCCTTTTAAATCATCCTTTATATAAATGATTTAGGTGTTGTTTAAAGGCAATTTATCTAAATGGTTTAGTGTACTTTAGTGATTGTAATCCTTCAGTGGGTGTAAGTCCCACTGAAGAAAACAATGTGTACAGCCTCTGTCTGTAGCTGAAATGCAGAACAGGACATTTCTTGGCCAAGTACATTGGCCATGAATTCATTCTCTCAGTCCCATCATTGCAATGTGGGAACAATTATAGTGTTGTTGTAAAAACTGCCAAGATGAGCTTCTAAATGAATTTTGAAACACAGAAAAGATATATAGAAATTAAAATTATAACACTGCTCATGTGTTGCATCCAAATTTATTAAAGAGGCTGATACAAGATTTCCTTCCCTTTCACTTCTAGATCAGCCATGAAAATGCCACAGAGCCTGGAGACCATACTGTATGCAGTAGATTGAGATGTAGGAGTTAGAGGAAATCTTGAAAACTGGCTATAGGTGGAGCTCCCTATGCAGAAGGTGCTTCTCCATATCTTTTCCATATACAGTTGTACCTCGCTTAAAGAGCATAATGTGTCCCACAGGATTGCTCTTTAAGCGAATTTGCTCTTTAAGCGAAACACCATTGTAAATGACCAATTGTGGGGGGGATTGCGAACCCCAATTTATTTGTTAAGCGAGTTTTTGGTTGGTTTTATTTGTTAAGTGAAGCAAACATTCAGAGAAAATTCTGCTCTTTAAGCGAGTTACTCTTTAAGCGAGACCCTCTTTATGCGAGGTTTGACTGTACACATGAACATTACCAGATGGTTAATAAAGACATTAAATAAACGTGTAACTGGAGGCAGGGGATGAAGAAGCTCTATTCTTTCTGCTACAACAAGACCAGGAGCAGATTATCATAGTAATTACGAACTGTTAATATCCAACGTTAGATTAAATCTGGAAAAGAAACACTGAAAGAATTGGAGTCCCAAAGTATAATTTAAGCAACATTGCTGACAAATGTAAAGTCTATATAAGGAACAGATTTGCATTACTAAACTCAATTGACCAGGAACCAGATGAACTAAGGACTGAAACCAGGAACACTAATAAACAATGCAAAAAGACAATTCCTGTAGCAAAAAGAAAAGAGAAAACAAAATGGAAGGCAAATGAAACACTTAAAATTGTGAAGGACAGGCAAGAAGCAAGAACAAAAGGAGACAGAAATAATGTCACAACCCTGAATCAGCTTTTTAGGAACTGTCACCTAGAGGAGTGAAGACAGAACTAACCAGTGTGAAGAAGTGCAGGAGAACAATAAAAGGGGAACAAATAAGGGATCTTTCCCAGAAGGTTCAAGGAATCAAAGGGAAATTTAATCTTAGATTAGGAATGCTGAATAACCAGGAGCAGGTAAACAAAAGGTAGAAACAGTACAGAGGAAATAAAATGATGATAGACTCTTTTGGAAAGAGTTCTAGAAAGTGAAGTGAAAATTGCTTTGAAAGCACTAGGGAAGATGGTGCAAGAAACACCGGATGCTCATGCTAGATTCCAAAAATGAAGAGGCATTCAAGATCCTATTGCAAATATCCACTGGGTATCTGAGCACACCAAAGAATTTCAGAGATCAGTCAGTGCTTTATAGACCACAGCAAAGCCTTTGACTGTGTGGATCATGAGAAGCTATGGGTGGTTCAGAAAGAAATGGATGTGTCTCAACTCACTTTAAGTAAATACCCTTAGGACAGAATGTGAAAAGACAGGATTGTTTTCTATAGGCAAAAATGAAAGACAAAGATACATTTACAAAGACACATCATATGGAAAGTAAGACTAAATTAAGTTAAAATTTGTGAGTGAAAATTGGTGGAGAAAAATATTAATATTAGGTATGCAGATCATACCATCTTACTGGCAGAAAGTGGCAATGACTTGAAACTACTTTTAGTGAAAGTGAAATGAGGAAGTGCAACACCAGGACTGCAGAATGAAAAAATCAAAATAGTAAAGGATTTTGTGTTGTTGTTGTTGTTGTTGTTCAGTTGCATAGTCGACCTCATGGACCATCACACGCCAGGCACCCTATCCTCCACCAACCTCTGCTACCCACCCAGCTCTGTGCCCATTGCATCCATAATGCTATCTAGCTATCTCATTTTCTGCCACCACCCCTTCTTCTATTGCCCTTCACCTTTCCCAACATCAAGGCTTTCTCAAGCAAATCCTCTCTTCTCATTCGATGTCCGAAGTACTTTAGCTTCATCTTCAATATCTGACCTTCCAAGGAGCAGTTGAGGTTGATTACTTTTAAGATTTACCCAGTAGTGGGTTGTCAAAAAATTTACTACCCCACCGTGATGTCATCACAGTATGGGCGGAGCTAACATCATGATATCATGATGTCATAGGTGGGGCCAAATAAAAAAATAAAAATAAAATAAAAAAGCGCACATGCGCGCGCGCACACATACACACACCTTAACCCACCTACCCACAACACAAACCCTTAAATAAATTAAATAAATTAAATTAAATAGCTAAATAAAATAAAAACTACATTAAAATACACCCACCCACCCAAACACTCACCCACCCCAAATACAAATCAACCCACCCACCCCAAACACAAACCCGTCACTTACCTGTTAGTATAAGTGCCTGGGCAGCACCATGTTGCAAGATGGATATGGTCATCGTACCAGTTCTCGAGGATAATATGCCTTAATGTAAATGTAAAACAGCTGTACCTCCTCAAAAGGTTCTCCAATTGGAACAGCAATTGGAATAGCACAGGTGTAGCTTATTGATGAGGTAACTCCAAGACTTTGCTTTAAAACCCCAAGCCAGGCCACCAAGACTGCCGACCACCAGGCCTTTTTAAGAACTGTGGTAGTACGTCAATATAGGTAAAGGTATTAAATACACATTAAAATACACACAGACACACCACATCCAAAGGTGAGTCATTAACCCTGGGGAGCAGGCTATAGGGAGCTTCAGACTAGCAGCTTCTCTTCCTCCTCCTAGCTTGGGAGGGCAGCAAGGAGGCCATACATACGCGCCAAGCACTGTAAGCATGCATGCACACCAAGTGCTTGGTGCGCATGCGCAGAGGGGGAACCAGTGAAAAGGTAAGCCCTGAAGGTGGTTCCCCCCAAAAGCTGCTACCGGTTCTCCGGGGCACTGGGGAAAGTTATTACCGGTTCTGGCGAACTGGAGCAAACCTGTTGCATCCCATTACTGGATTTACCTATTTGTTCTCTTTGCTCTCCAGGGTACTCTCAAAACTCTCCTCCAACACCACATTTCAAAGGCATCTATTTTTCTGTGCTCAGCTTTCCTTATGGTCCAGCTCTCACAACCATACATCACTACCGGAAATAATGCAGCCAAGAAATTAGCAGAAGACTAAAAAGGGCAGCAATGAAGGAATTAAAAAAGACTATAAAATGTAAGAATATGTCACTGGAAACCAAGGTCCTCAACAAGCTTGCATTCTTGATCATTGTTTATGAGTGTGAAAGTCAGTCAGTAAATCTAGCAGGAAAAAAACCCTGATTTTTGAAATATGGTGCTGGAGGATATTCTGGATTGCTGGAAAGATGAACAAGAAGGGGGTCCTAGGGCAAATCAAGCCTGAACTATTTCCGGAAGCAAACATGATGCAATTGAATCTGTCCCACTTTGGGAACATCATGAGGCAAGACGCTAATGCTGGGTATAAAAATGGAATAAGTAAATAAATATTCCTGCCATTGGAGCTTGAGAATATTAAACACATGCATCACAATAAACTTCCAATTACAATGTAATTGTTCCTTTCGGCAATGGCTGGCTTCCAAGGTGCATCTGATTTGAGGAGGAGCGGAAGGAGAGATGGAGCCACTAAACACTTTATGGGAGTTATGAACCCAATAAATTTACCCTGTCAAAGCAAAACTTTCAAATCCCAATATAGGAAGAAGGTACTCTTGACACGTCACCCCTTCTCCCCCTGCACACAGTTGTTACTCATAAAACTTCAGGGCATGAAGGGGAGGGGGGAAGCGAGACCCATGGAAGGCCTTGAACTCCCCAGTGCCAGAAGGAGGGCAGGCTTGGCTCTGCCCAAAGAACAATAGGGGCATGCAGTGGGAAACAACTGGGTCACCCATCTCCCTCCATGTTATTTCAGTGGTTATTTTGGAAATCAATCACAGAGGATCTGCCCCAAACCTTCAGTGTTTCATCTTTTGATGTGAACACACAAGAGGGGTGATCAGTGCAAGGAAGAGGATAGCAAACTTTTCAAAGTGCCACTAGTTAGACCACATCTAGAGTATGGAGTCCAATTCTGGGCACTGCACTTTAAGAAAGATGCAAGCAAATTAGAGCAGGTACAGAGAAGGGCAACAAGGATGATCAGAGGACTGGAAACCAAGCCCGAGGAGGAAAGATGGAGGGAACTCGGCATATTTGGTCTCAAGAAAAGGAGACTGAGAGGGGATATGATAGCACTCTTCAAATACCTGATAGATCAGGGGTGCTCAAACTACAGCCTGGGGCTCTGGCCCCTGACAACAATTCATCCGGCCCACACCGCCCTTGCCACTCCTGGAAGTAGAAGTATGGCAAGAGTGGCAAGGGTGGTGTGGGCTGGATGAATTGGTGTCAGGGGCCAGATCTGGGCCCCGGGCTGTAGTTTGGGCACCTCTAGTTTAAGCAGAGAAAATGGCAGCCTAAAAATCTCATCCTGTTGCATAACACACCGATTGCAAGGTGCGTTTTACTTCTGATTGCAAGGTGCGTTTTACTTCTGCTTCTGTTTGGGAGGAACCACATGACCGACCCACAGCCCAAAAGGTTTGGGCACCCCTATGATAGATTATCATAAAGAGAAAGAGAAGGATTTATTTTCCATCATACCAGTGTGCAGGACAAACATAATAACAGGCTGAAACTACAGGAAGCCAGGAGGGCATTTATACAGCTTCATCCAGAATGTGGCTGCTCAGGTGGTGCTGGGGTGTGGGTCAGTGATGGGATGTAACAGGTTCTCACCAGTTCTCCAGAACCGGTAGTAACTTTTCCCAGTGTCCCAGAGAACCTGTAGCAGCTTTTGGGGAGAACCACCTTCGGGGCTTACCTTTTCACTGGTTCCCCCACTGCGCATACATGCCAAGCACTTGGAATGCATGCACGCCTAGTGCTTGGCACATATCCCCGGCCTCCTTGCTGTCCTCCCAAACAGGGAGGAGGAAGAGAAGTTGCTAGCCTGAAGCTTCCTATAGCCTGAAGCTCCCTATTTTTATTATTTTGTATTTTTTTCTTTGGTCCCGCCCATGACATGACATCATGATGTTAGCTCCCCCCACACTGTGATGACATCACGGTGGGGTAGTAAAATTTTTGACATCCCACCACTGTGGGTGTTATGCTCAAGCCTCACCACTGCTCTGGGAGCTGCACTAGCTGCCAGTATGCCTCAGGCTGCAATTCAAGGTGCTGGTTATTACCTTTAAAGCCCTACATGGTAGTGGGCCAGGATACTTAAGAGTCTGTATCACCTCAAGAACATCTATCCACCCCACCAGAGTGGACTGGAGAGGCTCTCTTGTGGTTCCATCTGCCAATTGAATTGTGCCTCCAGACAAAGTTGCTGCCCTTCAGGAGAGGGTTAAAAACATGGCTGGCAGGTCAGGTATGGGGCACCAGTGGTACACTGAACCCAGCCTGTTGGTTAATTTAGTAAATATTCTCTCTCCCTTTTAATCTTTTAATCTTTAACATTTTAAATTTTGGTCTTAGATTTGTAATCTTTTAAAATTTTTAGTGCACGTTAGTGTTGATAGGGTTTTTAGAAAACAAAACAAAATAAACAAAATAAAGTAAGATAAAAATAAAAAACACAGTAGCACTTTAAAGACTAACTGCTATATTTTCACTGTTAGCTTTGGTGGATCAAGTCCACTTCATCAGACAAAGAATGAAACTTACAGGCATGTTCTTATATACCAAATTCAGGAGGTCGATGGGAGAAGGGTTGGTGTCAAGCAAGATGACAGACAAGCAAGGACAAGAATGCAGTTTCACACAGCCATTAGCAACAATAGATTATTCAGATAAACTCTAAAAGACTCCCTTTCAATCTCAAGGTTGCTGAGTAAACCCACTATGGTATCTGATCAACTTGTGACCTGCATGTCAGGGGGGAAAAAAACTCCTGTACCTGGGTTCTTTGTGTTTTACTAAAGAGAATTGGCAGGAAAGTTGTAATATAAAATCATATAGCAATCTCTGCATCAAATTTGATAATGTCCCAGAAACCCTTCACTAATATTTAGCCCCCTGTGATGGGTATCTAACAGATGGATGTATTTGATTTCTGCTGTCTCCCTTTCAATCCTAGTTTTGTAATTTCTCTGTTCCAGAATTGCAACTTTCAGGTCTTGGAGTGGGTTTACTCAGCAACCTTGAGATTGAAAGGGAGTCTTTTAGAGTTTATCTGAATAATCTATTGTTGCTAATGGCTGTGTGAAACTGCATTCTTGTGTTTGCTTGTCTGTCATCTTGCTTGACACCAACCCTTCTCCCGTTGACCTCCTGAATTTGGTATATAAGAACATGCCTGTAAGTTTCATTCCTTGTCTGATGAAGTGGACTTGATCCACCAAAGCTAACAGTGAAAATATAGCAGTTAGTCTTTAAAGTGCTACTGTGTTTCTTATTTTTATCTTACTTTATTTTGTTTATTTTGTTTTGTTTTGTTTTCTGAGATGCCTGAACCACAGACTAACACGGCTACTATTCCAAAAAAAATTCAGGGTTTTTAGAATTACCATTATAATGTTGAATTTTTCTATATTCCATTACTTGTAATTATGGTGATTGTCTGTTATGTGAACCACCCTGAGTCGGGTTTCCTGAGTGGGCGGCATACAAGTGCAAAAATTAAATTAAATTAAAATATAGGCTGAATATTAGGGAAAGCTCCTTAACTGTTAGAGCAGTATGACAATGAAACCAAGTACCTCCAGAGGTGGTGAGTGCTCCAATGCTGGAAGCATTCAAGAGAGAGCTGGGCCATCTGTCAGATCTGCTTTGATTCGGGTTCTTGCATTGATGGGAGAGGGGGGTTGGACTGGATGCCCTAAAAGGCCCCTTCCAACTCAGTGATTCTGTGACCCTCACACACACACCCTGCGCACGCCCCTTAAAAGACAGGATCGCACTCACGCACGCACACACACCTATCTCGTGTTAAGTTCTTGGAGCAGCAGAAAGAGTTCTTCTCGACGTGCACGATCAGGACACATTATCGCTCCAAAGGGCCACGACGGGCTGATGACGGAGGACACCAGATGCGAAACCGGAGACACACACCTCCACCTCGCCCCCACCCGGCTCCCCAAATGCCATAGCCACGCGGGCGTCCATCATCATAATCAGCAGCTCCCTTACGAGGAGGGATGGGGCCGGCGGGGGGGGGGGCGTGGCGAGGGGAGCCGGGTAGGGCGAAGAGGCTGGACCCAAGGCTGAATCCTGGGTGGGGAGGGGAGAAATAGGGCGGGGACCGTAGAAAAAGAGGCGAGGGCCCGGAGGGGGTCTCCCAGGAGGGAGCGGGGCGGGTGGAGCGCGCCTGGATGGGAACCAGCCCTGCGGCCAGCCGCATCCCTGGCTATAAATCTAGAGGTAAACCCAGAGCGAGCCAAGCTTTGCGCCAGGCTCTTCTCGCCCCGGGGACTGGGTTGAGTCCGAGGGGGCCGCCGCTTCCGACAGCCTCCCAGGCAGGAAGCTCGGGAGCGCCTGCCCTCGGGGGACGAGCGGTGTCTTCTCCTAGCCCGAGCCCGACCGAGAGAGACCCTCGAAGTTCCAGCAACTGCATCCCTGAGCCTCGATCTTCCTCGCTGCCACCGCCGGGCGCAGCTCCGCTCTTGTAAGTTTCATCCCTGTTCCTTGTCAATGTCACCTCCTCACTTCTTTCCGCGCCTCTTCTCTCTCTTCCCTTTGCACCGCCACTCTGGCTTTGGCAGTAACCAACATGCATTGGCTTGACTTTCCCCCTACTTACTTTATGGGGACAGGGAACGTTTGATGATCTCTGATAGTGCTGTTAAAATGAGAAAATGACAGCTACGATAGTGGTCGAAACCGTGATTCCTGCGGAATGTATTCCGATTATTGCCCTAGGGGAGAGATTCCACCTCCCCTAAACTTTATTTGAGTGGGCGAAAAGTTTTTGCTAGATTCCAGAAACTTCTTCTAAAGTTCAGAACTTTTGGGAATGAATAAAATTTAGACGGGGAGCCCCTGGAGTGTGAAAGAGTATTTGCTACAGAACACAACTGTGCTTGGAATTTATACCCTGAGTGCCTGTGGTTTTGATTCAAATAAGCATGAGTGTTTGAAGACACAATATATGCTACAAGGTTAAGTACTAAATACCCTACCACTCAATAGATACTCGGATCATGCACTGATATATTGGTCTTTACTCACATATGGATTAAATTTTTCTATGTACAGTTGTACCTCGCTTAAAGAGCATAATGCGTTCCACAGGATTGCTCTTTAAGTGAGTTTGCTCTTTAAGTGAAACACCATTGAAAGTGACCAATTGTGGGGGGGGGGGATTGCGAACCCCGATTTATTTGTTAAGCAAGTTTTTGTTTGGTTTTATTTGTTAAGCGAAGCGAACATTCAGAGAAAATTCTGCTCTTTAAGCGAGTTACTTTTTAAGCAAGACGCTCTTTATGTGAGGTTTGACTGTATTAGTTACAACTCCCAGAAAATAGTACAGTAATACCTCATATAACATTAGTATCGAATAACACTAAAATCGCATAACATTAAGGAATCTGGGGGGAAGAATTGCATCAGATAACATTAAGATCCTATGGGATGCTTCAGATAACAACCGCTAAAGCCTGTGTGGTTACAATGTATCTCTATGGATCCCATAGAGGATCAGATAACACTAAAAATCATATAACACCAAGACTTGTGGAACCAGGTTTTAGTGTTATATGAGGTTTTACTTGTACTTTGCTTCATCAAAGTGTGTGTGTGTGTTTGAGAGAGAGAGAAAGAGGGAGGGAGGGAGGGAGGGAGGGAGGGAGGAGAAAGTGTGCTTGTGGTTTTAAAAACTTTTATAACCAAGTTCTGTACTCATTTTCTGCACTGTTGAAAGTGGACCTTCCTTCACCACTGCCAAAGGAATATAGTTTCACAACTGGAATCCATAAAGAAGACAGCTCTGTTGTCCCAAGGCCAGCTCCTTGAAATGGTGCCACAGATTTATCTGTATGCAGAAGACAGAAAACTGGTCTGCTCATGGCCGCATCATGTGAATTCTCTCATATCTCTTGTCAACAGATCTAAAAAAACCCTCACAACATAATGGCAGATGCATTACAAGGGGCAAACTTTCCAACTCATTACAACTGTTTAGAATCATAAGCTAGGTTCTCAGGCATAATTTTGACATGGAAAAAATCAATCAAAGGGAAGAACTGGTATGACCTATCTGGTTTCCATAACATCCATGCCGACTATGCTGGCAGGATTCTATGTATTCTAAACAATTGGGCTGCATTCGTTTCTCTTATAGAATAATAAATGACAATATTTCAGAAAACCCAGTGTGGCAGTGCAAGTAAAGGACTAGGATTTGGGACAGACAACTTCAAGCCTGAAATTTGAGGAAGTTAGTCTAAGCCAGTGATGGCCAGCCTTGGCACTCCAGATGTTCTTGGACTTCAATTCCCAGAAGCCCTGATCAGCAGGCTTCTGGTAATTGAAGTCCAAGAACATCTGGAGTGCCAAGGTTGCCCATCACTGGTCTAAGCTACCTGACAGAGTTGCTGTGAAGACAGGATAGAATAAAATGGGAAAGAAAAGTGTCTCAAAGGAAAATTAGGCAAAACAATAAATGGAACAGAAAAAAAGTGGAAAGGAAGAGATCTTTGCAGATCTTAGGGGAAAATTTAGCACAAAAAATGAAAAAAATTAATTAAGTCTGGATTTCTGTAGATGAGACACTGATTCCATATCTAGAAGCAGCACACCAGCTTGTCTTTTTCCACATCTGGCAAATCATCTTACTTATAATTTGCAATTGTGCAGCTGGGAGATGACAGGGCTTTGCACATTTTATGTCTCAGGCACGTAGCTATTTGGAAGGATAATGCTGCATAAGAGGACAAGATATGTTATAGTCTCTTAACTAGTCACCTGATTCTTTGTTGGATGAAAGCCAAACATGCAATCTTGCATATGGTAAGGCTGATAAAAATCAGTTGAAATCAGTAAAATAAAACTTGTTCTTCAGTTCCCTGGGAATTCTTAACCCTAAATATGGGATTTGATGCTAACATAGATCTGCCTTTTAATCAAAGCTAGGAAAACTACCTTTTTGGACCATAGCTCCCAGCCCCTCTGTTTGCCAGCCCCCAGTAACTTTTCCAAGTTTTGATGCTAATGCACATTCCATCTGAAAATGGTGTGACTAAGCTTTCTTTTGTTACTCATAGACTTGAGGTTCTTACTAATTTCATATTTTAGTTTGGGGAAATTCTCCGCTAAGATAGAAGGATTCAATTTTTTTCTGATACCTGTAGCTTGTCTCATTTGGTTGCTTAAGTGACCCAAACTCATGGGGTGGTGAGTGCATTTTAAGATTTGTAATCCAAAAAAAGTACCTTTTCTCCATCTCTGGAGTAGAACATTACCTTATTTTTGCTGTGTGTCTGCAACATCTTGGAGGTGAGATCCAATATCACACTGGCAATGTTTGAAACATGGATCTGTCATAAAAGCTGCCCTCTCTAACATGGTCTTGGATGTTGTCAGTGCATAATAGTCCGGTGTGACTATACCAAAGTAACAACCAAAATGAATATAAGACATAAATCTATTTTAATGTACTCATGTAAAGTAGGTACTATACATTCGCTCCATTCTACTATACATAACTCCATAAAATATATGATATACATCTGTGCCATAAAATATGAACAGAAGTAAATAGGATGGATTCACCAGACTGTAAGAGCATCAGAGCTTATCCTATCCTATCCTGGAAAGCAAGACGCTTGGACTTATGATGGAATTTAAGCAAAGAGTATTTGCTCCAGAGTTACGCACTGTGAAACAAATGAGTTGGAGTAACTGAAGCAACTGAGACAAACTACAGGTTTCAGAAGGCATCCAATATTTGATTTTGGGAGAAATATGTTAGTTAGCTTGGCTATTGGCTATACCAGTGTTTAGCCCAACAACTCTTTTAGAGAGTGAGGGGGAATCTGCAGTCCAAATGAATAACTTTTTCCACTTAAGAAGGCACTTCCTGCCCTGTTGCAGCAAAACCAGCAAAGAGTTTTGTGGCACTATGGAAGATAACACATTTGTTATATCAAATGTGTTTCCATGGACTACAGCCCACTTCATCAGATGCTGTCAGCATATTCATTGGTATGTGTAATACAGTTTGAATAAACGTTGGCTGATTTGTGATAAGTACAAATAAAAATGTGTAAGCAACCAAACTGTATTCCCTTCTGCCTCTGCACTTTGTCTGCACTTAATATTGTTACACCACCACAGCTGGCAACAAAAACAAGTCCGTGACCTTTTATATGTCATAGTAAGGCTCCTCAAGAAACTGACATTTTAAAAAATTACAGGAAAAGAGAAAACAAATGCATGTACAAATCACTTTGAAATCCTGAAAATACTCCCACCACACAATTACTTCTTATTAAGTGGAGTAAATAAGTGGAATGCTTGTTTGTGTAAATTTCACGGATTAAGTGGCAGAAAGATAGGAAGGTAATGAGTGAGAATGATTCTCTATGCTTCTAGAAAGAGACCTTTTTCGTAACAAAAGTTCCTTACACACACTTTTTCATATTTTAGGTTTGTATGACCTATTTCATTTGCCTTGCTACTGGTATATTAATAACCAGAAATTGTATAAGATAATTGCTGTTAAACACACCAATAAATCTTTTTCATGAATTATTCTGGCATGATGTCGAACAAGTGAGCATTAGCACTGTATTAGCGCCTCTTCACAAGGCTTGAATGATATTCTATTACCTACAATATTATGAACCTCCTGTACTACTTTCTCAAAAGGGAGAGAGTTGTTTTCAGAATACTGTACTGGGGATTTGAATAAATAGCTGACCTATTCTTCTTTCCATTTTAAGAAATCTGAGAGGCTGTCCTGGAGGTGCTGCCTGATAATGCATACTGGTGTAAAAGTCAAACAATAAACAGTGTGACTTAGCTTGGAAGAATGCCCTACATTCTATAGTTGCTATTGCCAAGAGCAAATAAAAAAACCCAAAAACCCAACACCCTGTAGGTTTAATATAAGTTATGACAGCTCCAGAGTTTAGAAACCATAATGCTGAAAAAGATACAGACATAGTTGTTATTTCAGTACACTGGCTGGGATACACAGATGGTGCCTCCTCAAAGACTGTGGCATTTTTGAACCACAGTCAGACATACCCCAGGCAATGGCAACCTTATAACAGCTAATTTTTTTCACACTAGGTCAGGCAGAAGGAACTACAGAATGAACTCAGCATAAGGTGGCTTCATTTTGGCAGTTTAGCATCTGACCTAGACACAGAACAAGAAGTACACTGGCTTGGGGATTCTGGAAGTTGTATCCATGAAAAACTTTTCCAGACTCCACTTATCTTGACATCTTTATCATAGGGGACACTACTTCCAGAAAAACTAATCCCAACTATGCTTTACATTACATACTTCCACACCCTTTCCTGGAGAAAGACACTTTTGGGTATCTCCTGGGGCCACAGGAGATACCCAACAGTGCATGTTGTCCCTTGCTGGTGTTTTCCTCAAGAAAATAAGAAAGAAACAACTCCCAATATTCAGGATCCCAATATCTAATTATGAGGTCTGCTGGCTCATTCCTGGCTGTCTTCTCCTTCCATGTCCCTCAAGGGCTCCATTCCCTTGGCTAGCCTCTTGATCATTTGAGCCTCCAGTTGCCTTCATTGAAGTCCCCCAGGCTCCAGGTCCTGGGAAGCACGCAGAATGGATGAGTCTGAATATAGGGTGTGTCCCTTTAAGAGGTGGGCAGTAAAAGTGGGAGATATAAACTCAGCTTCATAGATCTGTTCTTCTCAGTGTGCCAGCTGTTGCCTGCCTCTCCAGCAGTGGAACTGGGTTGGGTGCTGCCATGATTAGGCACATTGTTGGATCCTCTCCCTTCAGCTCAGCAACTGTACAGAAAATGGGTACCCAGTTAGTCTCCCCCTCTTCCCCTGTATTCTCTTCCCCTGATATATATGAAAACCTCCCCTTCACTTTCCTCTTCCCACCCTCTCATCCCCTGCAAACACCACCCTTCTCCAGCTGTTCCTTGTCAGGCATCCCATTCTCCAGCTGTGGCAGAACATCTTTCCAAGCTGAGTACTAAACTCACTCTCCCCAGGGCTCTCTAATTCACACAGCCACACCCTCACATATGAGACAAGAGCAAAATTTGATTTAATTTCTGAATGCAATCTGGGTCTCTTGATTTTGCAACTTTTATCTCAGAATAACAGATCAGAGGGATTGCAGGGTTGTTAGTGATGCAGGGGTCTGTACACCAGTCTGTAAAAAATAGGTAGGCATCTGATTGCTTCTATTTTCTGAAATATTTATATCCAGGGCTTCAATATTATGCATCTCATTGTAGTTTGTAGAAATATAAAACAAGGCCAAAAAAAGCCAACAATTTACTGACAATTCCAACTGTAAAGCTGTAAACTCTGCAAACTGAAAAGCTGTAAAAAAAAAACAGTGGCAGCTGGATCAGTAGAATGTTTTGTGGAGGAAGAAAAAACTGAGGTTTGGAGTGCCTCAGCTCCCCAGAGGCATAAGCAGAAATGTTTAGTGGAAGGTTGTGTATCAGCTGGACACTGAAAAGAACACATTGAGATGATGATTGGAATTGTAGTGGAGATTTGCACCAATGTAAGGGTAGCTGCATACATTGCAGCTGCACATCCATCCACAGATCTGGTTGTATCTCAGTTGTTTGACCCATAGCTGGAAAGAGAAGTGGCTTCTTTAACAACATTTCACTGCCGTGATGTACATCCAGTGATGGGATGTAACAGGTTCTCACCAGTTCTCCAGAACCGGTAGTAACTTTTCCCAGTGTCCCAGAGAACCGGTAGCAACTTCTGGGGGAACCACCTCCGGGGCTTACCTTTTCACTGGTTCCCCCACTGCACATGCGCACCAAGCAACAAAAGAATAGCATTTTAATGTATTATTTATTTATTTAATTTATTTATTTATTTACTGGTTTGTGTTGTGGGTGGGTTGAGGTGTGTGTGCACTTATTTTTATTTTATTTATTTTTTCTTTGGCCCCGCCCACATCATGACATCATGGTGATAGCTCCGCCCACACTGTGATGACATCACGGTGGGGTAGTAAAATTTTTGACATCCCACCACTGTGTACATCATTACACAGTATAAATCCTCAACAAGAGTCTGGCTGCTCTTTAATAACTCTCACTATGGTTGGCCAAATGTTGTTGTTTAAAATGACACCGCACACTTGCCAGCATGTTCTTTGGCTCTCTCCTGCATACCCTCATACCCTCTCTTTATGGGAAAAATCAAGACACAGTTCTCACAAAAAAAGGATAAGATAAGTAATTCAACTGCTTGCTTAGCTGTAGGCAAACCCTTTTGGAATGAGTTACACAAGATTTGATGCTGTGTAAGATCACTGGGGAGAACAGTTTGTAGAAAGGATGTAGCCATTGGCACACGTGGAAAGGCTGATAACTTAGAAGGTGGAGACATCTAGAGAAGAATCTCAAATTTTATTTATGTTTATTTATTATATTTATAGCCCACCCATCTGGGATATTCTCCCACTCTGGGTGGAGTACAACAGATTTTTAAAAATTCAATACCACTGCAAAATTAAATGGAAAGAATAAACCCAACCAAATATAATTATAGTAGAAGATCTTAAGCTCAGCAAACACCAAATGCAAGGATATTTAAGTAGCTGCTAGAGCCCAAATTCAGTCTTTATTTTTTAATAGGCTCCACTTTTTAGGTTAAGTAAAATCTATTTCAATTTATTTATGTGGTGGTAGGTGCCTTCCTACCATCATTATCACCATATGGGTAGTGTTGTGTTTTTTGGGGGGAGAGTCAGGTCCCAGACAGCAGCAGAAACATCACATGGGAGGGGAGGGAGAGTAGGTTTTAAGAATTTATTTATTTGAAAAGGGGACTTCTGAAGTGGGAGAGAGGTAGCATCACAATAATCTCTTTCAGGTATCCAAGTCTCAAGTCTTACCAGACTTGAATGATATGCAGAGGAAGAAGTAGAAATGAAAATGAAAAAGGTATCTATATTGGGGACAAAAAAAGAGTGGTTTCAATATATTGAAAGTAGTGTGTTAAATTAGTGGAGGTTTATTAAATATATAAACTCTTAAAAGCACCATTGAAATATAGTGGTTAGAGTGATAAACTGGGACTGAACATCTAGCCCAGCGGTGCCCAAACTTTTCAGGCCACGGGTTGGTCATGTGGTTCAGCAGGCCGGTCCTGTAATTCCTCCCACTTGAAATGGAAGTAAAATTCACCTTCCAATCTGTTTTTCAACAGAATGAGATAGATTTTTAGGCTGCCATTTCATCTGCTTAAACCAGGGATGCCCAATCTACAGCCAATGGGCCAGATCCAGCCCCCAACACCAATTCATCCAGCCCGCACTGCCCTTGTCACTCCTGGAAGTGTAAGTAAATCGTGCCCATACAGGCACATTTTACTTTCACTTCCAGGAGTGGCAAGGGCAGCATGGGCCGGATGAATTGGTGTTGAGGGCTGGATCTGGCCTACAGGTCATAGATTGGATACCCCTGGTCAAGCCTTCACTGGGCATGAAATTCACTGTGGACAGTGGGAGAAACATTCCCAAATAAGTTGTCTCTCAAACTGTTGCTGGGGAACAGACCAGTAACTAGCCATTTTGAGGACTCTACTCATTCATTCATTCATTTTATTGGACTAATGCCCCGCTCATCTGGGATGGACTCCCACGCTATGTGGCTTACATTATTAAAAAAGTAAAACATATGAAGCAAGAGGTATGAAGCAGAGGTATGAAGCAACAGAAAGTCACAGTTTTGGCTTTGTGTTTTTAAACACAAGTAGAGAGGGCAGGGAAATGTTGCTATGTAGTTTCCTAAAGCTCACCTGTTGATTCACCTCTAAATTTTAAAATCTTCTAGATTTTGGTGCCTTGGCCTCAAATCTAGTTACAGCCCTGCTAGGAAGGAGAGGAAGAAAGATGAGCCACAGATGTTGCTTGAAAAAATATGGAACATAACAGAAACAGTAGTACTGTACATAACAAATAACAGAAAGAAATGCATTCTTCTGCAGCCTCCAGAGATTCTTGTGCAAAATAGCTCTTCTTGCTTGGAAGTACCCCTCTGGGCACTGTTCAGGGCAACCTTATTCTACTCTATTCCTGATAAAAACAGATACAGAGAGAGAGAGCATTATGACTATAGATTTGGGGTCATTTCACAGCATTTGAAAGTGTCACTATAGCATCAAAGTGTCAAATGAATAATTATTTTAAAAACTATGTATTTGTTCAATCAAGAATGAGATCATGAAGTAAAGCAAACTACTGTGTAGAAGAGGGGTTCCCAGCCTACAGCCCATGGGCCAGCCCTGGCCCTTGACACCATCCCATCTGGCCCATCGCTGCCTCTGCCGCACCCGGAAGTGGAAGTGGGCACATTTATGTCATTCATAAAATACACAAACAAGCCCATGGCTGGTGTAATCACAGAAATGGGCACATTTACATCAGCCATAAATGTGTCCTCTTCTGCTTCCAGGGGTGTGGTCCAGCCCTCAATGCTGTTTGGGGGTGTGGTCAGGCCCATGACTGAAAAAGGTATGCCACCTCTGGTGTAGCATATACAGCAGCAAATCACATCCATGCTTGTCACACACAATCCTTTGCTATTAAGGTAGAGGAAAAGTTGGTTCGCTTCAGAACCTTCCAGGTTTGAAAACCCAAAGGTCAAGTAGGATTAATTTTCTTGTTTAGTTGTATGGAAACAAAAAAGTACAAGGAAATTAATCTTCATTCCAGTGCAGTACAAGCTTAACAGAGAAGAGCATTCTGGTATAAACCAGGGAAACAAATCTCAGTTTTATTAAGGGCTTCATCACAAAGATTTATTTATTTTTTACATTACTTGTGTCAGGCAAAGGTTCAAAAAACAGCAGTGGTAACGTTTTGGCCAAAGGTCTGGCTTTGTTGGAAGAAAAATCTTAAAGAAGATTATCGTTTCCCAGACTTTCCCTGCAGTCTGTGAACCATTACCAAAATCTGCTGTAGCAGTAGGAAGTCCAAAACAGAATGTATAAAACCCCAGAAATTATAAAACATGTAAAATGGAGAAAGCTGGACTACATTGACCATTAAATAATACTAAAAATAAAGATTGTAACAGTTGAACATTCACAATAAAATAAAGACCTCGCCGGCCCTCCCCCTGTGCCCACCCCAACATATTGTATTGTAATGTAATGTATTGTCTGTAAGCCGCCCTGAGTCGCCGCTGCGAGTGAGCGGCAATATAAATTTGAACTAATAAATAAATAAATAAATAAAGATGGAAAGATACTCAAGAAGGAGAAGAAACTACTAAAACAGATGAAGAGTCACAGAATAGAGGTGTAGGTACCATATCACACACAAACACCACTACTCTCTGCAAGTATAGTGGAAAATGCAGTTTTGTCATCAATATTGAAGTTAGATTCTACTACCAGTCTGGTGACTTTTTTATACATAATGAGGGAAGGAGGAGGTACCATCATGTCCTTTGCTCCAGGAAAAAAAGATATCTTGAGCCAGGCCTAGTTTGACTCCACTACAGACATTAATATGTCTACTCATTATGCAACAGTATCAGTGTGCTATTTATGGCTGATCCCTGCTTAGTTCATTATGTCTTATGCTATAATGTGTCATTAGTCGATCACTGTTTCTAGTTAACTACAAACAGGTAGTTCGTATCATAGGGATTGCAAACTGATCTGCAAAGGCCATCATCCATCAAGTGGCAGTTTGTGAATAAATTGGTTTAAATGATTGCATGTTGTTTGGGGTTCTTAATGGAAAAGCATTAAACATTCAGTATTTATCAGTTATAATGAACCATCAAATTTGGCTTGCCAGAATGATCACAGTGTTCCTCCAAAGCAGTAAGCATGCCACGGAGATTTGTGCACAAGTTATGAAATCCTTTAAAGTAATTAGTCACAGATACAGGCCTTAATAGTAAATATAATTTTAAAATAAATTGTATTTACTGCCTCAAAAGTAAATAAAAGTACCTAGGCTGTAACATGAGCCAGTAGTTGAACAATGAAATATTATTTCTCCATTTAGTATGGCCACATACTTTGATTGTAAAATTAATTAAACCCTACCCTTATATCACAAAAGGAGTGAGGCGATCACTTTTTAATTTATAGTTATAATGTAATGCATCTTTCTTATTCAGAAAAGGAAATCCTTAACATAACTAATTATTTCTATTAGTTATTTCTAAGCCATGATCTAGAGTTCTCAAACACGAAAGGCTAAACAATCAGTGGTGGGATTCAGTAGGTTCACCCCAGTTTGCCAGAACTGGTAGCAGAAATTCTGGCTGGCCCTGGCCATCCAATATGAATTATGGAGCAGTTGGCTCACAAAATCTATGTTGATTCAAAAGGGCTACCCCAAGTTGCAACTTTTCTTTAGCATAATAAATAACAGAGTAGGGCCATCTGAATCAGGAGAATTTATGAAACAGTTTACTCATCAAATCCCTACTGATTCAGTAAGTTTACTCAAGTTCAATTTACTATGCTAAACAACAGGATTTTGGTCAAAGTGTAATAATTAAAATGGAGCTGAATGGCACATAGTTTTAAAGCATGTTAAAAAATATCACTGACTTCACCTATTTAGAGACCCTTTCCTCTGAAGCCCATCGTTGAATTTGGTAGCTCTCCTGAACAAAACAGATTGTGACTACTGATGGAAGGATGATAAGGAAGGAGTCAGTCCAGCTTTCCACAGAAGAGGGCTTCCACAGACCCTGCATTTTATTGTTCTTGCATGGTTTTGAGTTCTAAATATTAAAGAAATAAGACAGCTATTTGGAGTCTCATATGATCCAGCATGACTGGAGGCCAGTTAAAGCCAAACAATTTCCTGTATGATTGCTTGTACATTAGTCCTATTCAGCCATTACTTATCTAGCTCCTGGTAGCATGTCTTCCCCCTCCTCTACATCATCATGTTTTCTCATTTTCCAGGGTTCTTCCTTATATGTAAAGCCTTCAGCTATATCACTCGACACACAGAGAAAATGACAATGAGGTGGGGAGAAGTTTGGCAATCCTCTCTAACTTTGTTACAAGAGTGTGCTAGGCACAATGGGAGGGTGCTGGACAAGGGATGGGGAAGAAGGCTGCCCCCCGGAACCACTTGGTTGCCGCCCCTGACTTGGTCTGCCCAGCGGGTGGCACTTTAGAATAAGCCAGTGTTTCCCAAATGTTGGTTTTGGGAGTTCAATTCCCAGAAGCCTAAGTCATTTCCCCAAAGCACTGATCAGCCAATGTACTGACTTAGGCTTCTGGGAATTGAAGTCCCCCTGTGGGCTGTGTACCCCTTGTTGGGAACCACTGGAAAAAGCCATTGCTTGAAGCTGAAGGAGGGAGCTTGGAGCAATGGCTTAATCTAAAGTGCAGCGCACCGGGAAGATATAATAATAATAAAATTATTATTTGTGCCCCAGGGCGCCACAGGTGAGGGTGCACCAGGATGAATCCCTCTGTCCTGGTGGCCCAGCCCATGCCTGCTATGTTACCAGGTTCTCGGTAAGTAAAAGCAGAAGGGGACTTTTGATTGTGTTGCATCTAGTTGCAATATGAATTGAAAGAAATCATGTGGAAAGGAATGCCCTGCCCACTCTTCCTTAGTATACTTCTCTGAGCCCTGTGAAAAGACTTGCCTGACAATTGAGGGGCCTTAAGTGATAGAATGGAATGGGGAACTGGTATGAACTGTTTACTTAAATGAAAGGGTAACATTCAAATAAGTTCAATAAAAGATATCAGGAACTATGTATATTAAAATGTTTACCTATATGCATGAAAAAGGTTTGAATCATGCCAGCTATTATCATTTGTGAGCTTGTCATTAGATCTCTGCACTGAGTATACAAACTTCTGATTACGTCTAGATGGTGGAAGACATGAGGGAGTAGTTTATATATGTGGTTTAGTGATTAAGACACTTAATCATTGATTACCTTCCCGCCTAAGTGGTACCTATTGATCTACTTGCAATTTCTTGCTTTTGGACTGCTTGGTTGGCAGGAGCTGGGACAGAGACGGGAGCTTACTCCATCATGCAGCACTCAGTTTTCAAACTGCTGACCTGCCAACCTTCCAGTCATCAAGTTCAGTGTTTTTCTTAGATCTGAAATTGTTCAGTCCTTGTATTTTCCTTACTTGTCCAGGGAAGTCATCATATGAATATGGAAATACCCATCCCAAAGCAACAGGTTCTTACCTTATTGAAAGAAGGGGGATTTCTAAAAACATCATTATAAAGACCACCTCTATTTTTCAGAAACCTATTGTTTTATTTTCTAAAAATTTACAAAATATATTTGTATTTCCAAATTTGTTGGACCAACAGAATACCTTTATGAAAAATTACAAATTACATAATTTCACCCTAGCAATCACATACAATATATAGTATATTCCATTAGGAAATCTGGAAGATCTTAGTCTGAATTGTTGAGAATGTGGTGTTGAATGTTTTTTGGCTTCATAAACATGCCTGTTATATCTCAAAGAAATAAACTGAGAGAAAGAAGCTCTAGGTGTTCAATATGTGGATATTGTTGGTACAGATAATCTATGTATAGTCAAATCCTTTGTTCTTTGGAGGTAAATCCCAGAGGGACAGAAGCATAGCTTACATACTCAGAAATAGTTTCCACTATGTTCCATCTGATTTAAGGTGGTTTTAGATTAGGCTTTTATCATGCTAGTTGTGAAAAAGCATTTTGCAGCTATTCTGCTTAATACATTTCCCAAAGTGGAATGAGAATGGAATGGAAAACAGATGAGGATATTGGCTGGAACGCAATGTGATGTAAAAGGTAAAGGTAAAGGTTTCCCTTGCTCAAAAGCCAGTCGTATCTGACTCTAGGGTTCAGTGCTCATATGTTTCAAAGCTGAAGAGCCAGCACTGTCTGCTTCTGCAGATATTTCCATGGTAGGGCGGCCAACCGTCCCGCATTCCACGGGGCAATTCCATTTAGGGAGGGGGTAGTTCGACTTACCCTCCGTTCGAAAATCCTCCCGACCTCTCCCGTTGCGTCATGGACGCACCTGTTTCCCCTCTGCCCTGCAGGCAGTTAAAGGGAAACGGAGCCGAAAAGGCTCCAATGAACCGCGCCTGCACAGAGACCCAATCTGGCGTCAGAAATTTATGCAACAGCATAGACTAGTGGCAAGAGAATAGAATGCAGCCAGATTTGGTCTCTGCGCAGGGCAGAGGGGAAACAGGTGCGTCTGTGACGCAACGGGAGAGGTCGGGAGGATTTTCGAACGGAGGGTAAGTCGAACTACCCCCACCCTAAATGGAATTGCCCCGTAGAACGCGGGACGGTTGGCCGCCCTATTCCATGGTCTTGTGGCAGGCATGACTAGACACCGGAACACACGGAATGCTGTTTACCTTCCCACTGAAGTGGTCCCTATTTATCTACTTGCAATTTCTTGCTTTTGAACTGCTAGGTAGGCAGGAGCTGGGACAGAGAGGGGTGCTCATTCCATACATCAGAACTCAGGAATTGAACTGCTGACCTCCCACCATACAGTTAGCATCTTAGCCACTTGAGCCATTGCAGTAATGTAACCCCACTATAAATTAGTGTTGGGTTGTCAAAAATTTTACTACCCCACCGTGATGTCATCATAGTGTGGGCAGAGCTAATGTCATGATGTCATGGGTGGGGCCAAAGGAAAAAACAAAATAAAAATAAGCACACACACACATCCCTCAACCCACCTACCCAGCCACCCAGCCAGCCACACCACACACCTGTAAATAAATAAATAAATAAATAAAATAAAAATTACATTAAAATACACCCACCCACCCAAACACCCACCCAAAACACAAATCAACTCACCCACCCACCCACCCCAAACACAAACCTGTCACTTACCTGTTAATATAAGTGCCTGGGCAGCACCATGTTGCAAGATGGATATAGTTGTCATGCCAGTTCTCTAGGATAATATGCCTTAATGTAAATGTAAAACAGCTGTACCTCCTTAAGGGTTCTCCAACTGGAACAGCAATTGGAACAGCACAGGTGTAACTTATTGATGAGGTAACTCCAAGACTTCGCTTAAAACCCTTCCAAGCCAGGCTGTTAAGCCTGCCGGCCGGCAGGCCTTTTTAAGAACTGTGGTAGTACGTCAATATAGGTAAAGGTATTAAATACACATTAAAATACACACAGACACACCACATCCAAAGGTGAGTCACTTACCCTGTGGAGCAGTTTATAGGGAGCTTCAGGCTAGCAGCTTCTCTTCATCCTCCCCGCTTGGGAGGACAGCAAGGAGGCCGTGCATATGCGCCAAGCATTGTAGGTGTGCATGCACACCAAGTGCTTGGCGCGCATGCACAGTGGGGGAACCAGTGAAAAGGTAAGTCCTGAAGGTGGTTTCCCGCAAAAGCTGCTACCGGTTCTCTGGGACACTGGGAAAAGTTACTACCGGTCTGGCGAGCTGGTGCAAACCTGTTATATCCCATCACTGCATAAAATTATATATGATAACTCAGGGTGGAGTATTTGTGGGGCACTACTGAATACAGTAGGCTGTGGCACGTGCAAAATGACCGTGTCATGGGTACCTAGTTCTGTTATTCTCAGAAAATGCTCTGTTCTTGGCTGGCAACTCTTGCCATTGACTATGTTCATTATGGTTGATAGAAGTTGCAGTCCACAAGTTAGCCACCCTTCTGATTTGGGTACTAAGGCAAGACAGCCAAAGAGACTTTGCTGCCTTGAGACACCAGATGATATGACGCTCCTTGTTCCCATATTCTGTATGTGTTTTGTCCAATGGTTGAATCTTATTTTTGCACTCATTTCAGAACAGTGATTCTGCATTGTTCCCTCCTAAGAGGCAGCAGAAGTGGTGGGATGTCAAAAATTTTACTACCGCACCATGATGTCATCACAGTGTGGCGGAGCTAATGTCATGATGTCATGACATCATGGGCGGAGCCAACATCATGATGTCATGGCTTTGTGGGCGGGGCCAAATAAAAATAAATAAATAAATAAAAATAAGCACACACACACACACCCCTCAACCCACACACACACCCATAACACAAACCCAAAAATAAATTAAATAAATAAATAAAATAAAAATACATTAAAATACACCTACCCACCCAAACATACACCCATGCACACCAAACACAAATCAACCAGAGCTTTTAAGCCAGAGCTTAAAGCTTGTTCTGGCTAATCTTTATCACACTAGGTCAGATGGAAGGAACTACAGAATTTTGGCACTTTTCAATTTTTCAACAGTTAAAGAAGTTAGGTACTAAGTCTTTGCCTAACCAGTTCTCTAGGATAATATGCCTTAATGTAAATGTAAAACAGCTGTACCTCCTTAAGAGTTCTCCAATTGGAACAGCAATTGGAACAGCACAGGTGTAGCTTATTGATGAGGTAACTCCAAGACTTTGCTTAAAAAACCCAAGCCAGGCCGCCAAGCCTGCCGGCCGCCAGGCCTTTTTAGGAACTGTGGTAGTACGTCAATATAGGTAAAGGTATTAAATACACATTAAAATACACACAGGCACACCACATCCAAAGGTGAGTCACTTCCCCTGGGGAGTAGGCTATAGGGAGCTTCAGGCTAGCAGCTTCTCTTCCTCCTCCCCGCTTGGGAAGACAGCAAGGAGGCCATGCATACGTGCCAAGCACTGTAGGCATGCATGCACACCAAGTGCTTGGCGTGCATGCACAGAGGGGGAACCAGTGAAAAGATAAGCCCTGAAGATGGTTCCCCCTAAAAGCTGCTACCAGTTCTCCGGGACACTGGGAAAAGTTAATACTGGTTCTGACAAACTGGTGCGTCTTTTGCCCCATCCATGATGTCATGATGTCATGACGTCAGCTCCGCCCACACTGTGATGACATCACGGTGGAGTAGTAAAATTTTTGACCTCCCACCACTGCCTACACTGCACATTCTCTGTTTCTTCCATATGACCATCTTTCTCTATTTGCACTCCACAAGTAACCTTACCTTTTATGAAAGAAGCAGTTTCTATTAACTTTGCCCACCAACCAGTGGTGAAAATATGTGAAAATAATACTGGAGTGGGCAGATGTTTGGTCTATTCTAGGCTGGCTCTTTTCATATTCTTATGCTTCAGCCAATCCAGTCTCATGTGCCTGAAACTGGATACAACCCTTTAAAGGTTTTGTTATGTTTTTCTATCTTGAAGATGTGTTATTGTGGAAAGGCTTTATTTACTCACTTTTTTCTGATGGCCACTCAATGCTTATAGAGAAATATATAGTCCTTCTAAAAATGTGTTACTGCAATGTCTTTATTTGTTTGGCAGAACATTTGTGTTACTGTAAATTCTAATTAGCCCATGCACTGGAGTTCATAAGCACCTTTCCTTAGTTACACAACCTATAGTTTTACTGTCAGTATCTGTCCAGTAACTAACTGGATGAAGCACCCCTCAGAGGTGTGTGTGTGTGTCTTGACTAGCAAAAAGTACTGCATTTGCATTGTTTTTGCTAGGTTTGACACTGATTCAAACAACAAGGAATACCCAACACACAGCTGAGGCACACATTATCTTGCTGAAATACAAAGTTGTTTTAAATTACCATAATTTATTTTGCACCAATTGTTGAACTACTGTATTATTTTGTGTGCACGTTTGGATCAGTGCACATAGTTTGTAGGATTTCCTGCAGCCCCAGGATGGATCCCTCCGAATTGTTACTATTATAATGCTCCAAGAGTTTGATGATTCATTTGCTGTCATGCCAAAGAACCATTTCAGCATTATAACAGTTGGATGTAATTTGAATTAATTTAATAGTTTGTACCATCTGGCAGTCACAAGGCAGCAGCAACAGGGGCTGTGCCCAAGGGTGGTCCAGCACAGAGAGAAGTAGAACCAGTGACTACAGGATCAGCAGTCCCCTCCCCATTCAGATTTGAGGCTGGACACCTAACAGGGTGGTTTCAAAAGTGGCCCAAGAAATTTTATTCAAAAAAATAAAAATAGAACCATCAAGAATAGTCTTTTGCAAGAAGAATCACATGGGGGGGGGACCTCTTGACTACAGTTTATTTTAAACTGACGAAGGCTGTCCGCCCTGGAAGGGGATTCCGTGGGGTTTTAGAGTTGCGGTCTCCTTGACAGCCCTGTCTGACACATGCACAGTTTGAAGAATACAATGACATCACATGGCTATCCCGGTCTGGTGGGAGAGAATTATGGCAACCCTATCCATGTGACATAGAATAGGCCAAGTTCCTCAGCCATATCCTCCTTTAATGTTGTTCCAGTGAGCTCCTTCCTCCATCTTCTGATTTTATATTTTACGTAACCTCAAGAATGTATGTGCTTGCCTTAAAGCTCTTTCTGGATCTGAGCCAGTTGACTTGAGGCACATATCCATTTAGAGGATGTCAAGGGTCATTCTTGAGCAAACCAACAGAAGCACCATGTGACCTTAACTGGATGTTGTTGTTTTTAAATAGAATTGGAAACCCAATTCTTTTGACAGTGGAAACACACCCTGAGTTAGGAATCTGGCTGCAGTATTTGAGGTTGGGAATTTGATTTCTAGTGCCTCTTGGAAGAAGAGATAGTCTATGTAGCCTTGGGTAAGCTGCATAGTCTCAGAATGCTACCAGAAGAAGGGACTGGTAGACCACCTCTGACTACTTTATTTTGTTTCTTGAATGCCCTTGGAGGGATGGGGGGGCACATGAAATGGTGCTACGGGCCAAATCCAGCCCACAGGCCTTAGGTTGGAACCGCTGCTGTAGACAATCGTGACTGCTGCCATTGGTGTTGTTGACATTCAAGCTACCTTTGCTATGACAACCTTTTCCCTGCTGTCAATGAGGGGCATGATATTGTGCAATAATATTGTGCCATTTCCAGGCATCTTAAATTGTAGGTGCTGATATCCCATATACAATATCCCATATACAGAAACCAGTGATACTTTTTTATGAATGTAATAATATTTTGGCAGTACTGGTGCTACTGAGACTCTATGTCAAGAGTTATCAACCTTTTTAAGCTGGGGGCTGGGTCATGTTCCCTCAGACAGCTTCAGAGGCCAGATGGACAATTTGCCCTTCCTCCACCACATGACACTTCCTAGTGTGATGGAGGCAGTGGGGGGGGCATATGAAATGGTGCTGTGGGCCACATCCAGCCCACAGGCTGCAGGTTGAGAATCCCTGCTCTATGTGTCAGGTATTTTGCCAGTACTGTGTTACTGTGGGAATTGTACTATTCTCTATGTGAATGTAGACCATCTTGCCTTCTGCCATTGGTGTTGTCTACATTCAGGCTGCCCTTTGCTATGAACCTTTTTCCTGCTGGAAAGATGAACACAATATTGTGCTGCAATACTGGGCCATTTCCTGGAATTTTTGAATCATGGGTACAGAAGCACAATATTTCACATTCATTAATCAGACTTTTTTAAAATAATTGAATATCTATTTAAATTTTGATTATTTCTGAATGTATCAATAGCCAAATAAATAAGCATTATACTTCTTGCTAGACATGTGTACATATTCCCTAAGTAATATTTTTATCATTTCTTCATGCAGTTTTAAAGAAATGCCTCTTAACCTGTTTAATTTGTCCAAGTCCCCCTCCCCCTCAACTAGCAAACATATTATTGGATTTTCTTTATGTCTTTGGATGACTAGATATTAGAAAAGAAATATGAGACCACATGGAAGTTTCATATTATTGTGGCTCCATTGTTTTGACTAGAACCGTATTCAATCCATACAAAGGAGATAAAATCATAAAATAAGTCCAAGAATTTTCAGTCCTGATTTTCCTCATACACCAGCTTTTGTGGAGGAGTTTCTGATCTGGGAGGATACTTGCATCATTGCCAGTACAAAGGTATGAAGTAAATTGAGCAATATATTTTAATTGTGTAATTGCAAGAAATCCAGCAAGTGCAGAAATGTGATGCTCCATGGAGGAGTGGTTCAAGACACCAGAAAACATATTTGTAAACATAGGATAACAGAAATGGACAAACTAGAGAGGAACTAATTTTATGATCCATTTTGACAGCAGTTTTTCAGATTATGAAAAAATTTTTACCAGTCCCAAAAGGTTTGAGAAATATTGCTTTGTTTAGTCTTTTGTCTTTTTGAATTTTCAAGCTGCACAATTAGAAGTGATCACTGGAAAGAAGCAGATAGTATTTTTCTGATGAGTCCATAATAATGACACAAGGCTTTAGCAGCACAAAAAAGATTTATTTTTGTACTAATACCCCATTATTAGCTGAAAACAATAAACCTACCTTTAAGTGAACATACAAATTAAAACTCATTTGATCATCTCAGGTCAAGCTTCACAGTCACACCAAATCACAGTAAAGTTTGCCCTTTGAATCAATGGGGGTTTGGTGTGTTGACTCCTCCATAAGTTCCATTGATCTAAATGGGCCAACTTTAGTACTATAAATCACAATTAGGGTAGGCCCATTTCAATTAGTAAAAAAATATAGAGAGGATTTGCTAATTCCAAGCTGATTCAATGGACCTAACTTTAGTGTAATTTACTGCATTAAGCAACAGGATTTGAGCCATTGAATCAATGGAAATGATATATGTGTTGACCATGACCCCATTGGTTCACTGGATTTCCTCCAACAGCTGCTAATTAGATTTAGATCTCTGTTCTGCCACCTCCTCTCAGCAGCTCCTGGGTCATAAGAAAATATAGATTTTTTTTCTTCATTTAATGTTAAGAAATCAAACTGTTGAGTAATATGGCACAAATGATGTGCCCTGTTCTTTCTGCAGTTATTTATAACCTCTGTGAGCTTTTATTCCAAAGGACTAAAGAGAAACCTTTCCTGTTTTCCAATGTCTTTATCTTTTATTGTTCAATGATTCAACACAACCTCACATGGAGTGCATAAGACTTCAGGTCACATTTAATATCTCGATATGTTTTATGATTCAGCATGAGATATGGCATTTTCCTTCATCACTGACTCATCCACAGATAACAACCGCTAAAGATTTATGGTTCCTGCATAGGAAGAAAATAGCTCTTACAACAGCAGTCTGATAAGATAAAACATTGTGTTAGTTAAAGATGGTAGTTATTTGGATGGCACGGTAGGATCCTTGTGGTCCAATCAGGTAGAAGGATCTTCACCAAGCTTTCTCAACCTTTTCGGGACAGGGGGCGGATCACTCCCCTCAGAATGGCTGCATGGCCCGGCCATGTGTTGTCATGTAAGTTCTTGTGTGAGATCTCATGAGATTTCAGTGAGATTTCACAAAATCTCGCTAGATCTCATGATATTTCAGGTGAGATCTTGCCAAAAATGCATGTTTTCGCCGGTTTTCAGTGCTCCCAGGTGGCAGCAGTGGGAACAAGGAGGACATTGGGGGATGAATGAAAAGGCTTCAGGGGGCCAGGTTTGGCCCATGGGCTGTAGGTTGAGAATGACTGATCTTCACAGTCTATGAGTATACAGTAACAGTAAACTTTTTGCAGCAAAATAATGTTATATAATGCAAGTTAAAGGGGCTTCACAAGAATTAATCTAAATTCTTGTACATTCATTCCCACAAGAGATGGAATTTGCTTTCTCTCTATGAGCAACATTCACAGCCACTCAACAACTCATGTTGTTCCTCTTATGGGCTGGAAAGAAAATGAGTTTGCAGTTTGCATATCTATTTTTGTATCAACTTAGAGACCGTTAACACTGGAACCATTATGACAATTCATGGGTTTAAATAGAAATAGTGGGGGCAGATTTGTTTGCCATAGGCACAATTCATCAAGACTTTATTTCCAGATACCTGTATAGTGAAAATGAATGTTTTGGTGACTGCATGGTATAAGAAATGATATGAGATTTGAAGTCTGAGTAAGGGACACACCTCATCCCAACATTTTGGGGTGAGCCGTCTCCACTAGTTCACAACATAGGCCATCTCAGAAGAAACATATGTGATACAGAGGCCCAAACACAATGACCCAAGTAATTTAATCCTCAAACCGATTATGGGGAAAATATTTTTTATATATACAATCGTCATAATCTGCTAGTGAGTTGTGCTGACTGGAAGTGTAATAAGAGTTACAACCTCAAATGTTCCCCTTCAAGGCTCTGCTTAGAAGAATCTTTGGAACAGTCTGTTCTATAAAAAGGCCATTCCATTTGTAAAGAGGATCTACATTCCCCAGAGTATTCAAATGAGAGCCCTAGGAGGCAATAACGTCTGCTCTACCTGATGTTGCTAATTCATCTTGTGCACACATAAAGATGTAAACACATACACAGTTATGGTAATGTCCCTGTTGTAGGTGGGGAGGTTCTAGCACACTGAATCCTGTGAGATGCTAGCCAAGCTGATTGCGATCTAGGGAATGGTTACAGCTAATGGAAACTAATGGAAACAGGGATGTCAACGCCGTGCTTATAGGACTGCTTCAACAGGCGTAACACCAAAACAAAATAAGTAAAATGTTTGACAGCCTTTGCCCTCCATAATGGAGACAGAGCATCCGATGCTGTAGGTTAATTTAAAAATAACTTGGAAAAGAATGAAGAGTGATAAATGAGAGGAAACTAAGATTGGGAAAGCCAGGAGCAAGAGTTGGGCAGGCTGTTGGCATGAATGCAGGCAGATATGAAGGGTATGCAATATAAAACTAAGTGTGCTCACAAAAAGATCATTAACACTGACGTGTTTACTGAGTGCTTGGACAGAACTTTAGCCAGCTGCAAAATAACACCGGAGAGCAATAAAATAAAATAGTAGTGTTGTTTCTTATCCCTTTACTCTGGAAATCTTTTAAAATAGGTTGATTCACTTATTTATGTATTTGTGCAATTATTAATTTGTTTTATTGTACTTTTAAAATGACCACTACCCAGAATTCTGTTGATGACAAAATGATTAGTTAAATACATAAAATGCAATAAAATGTGTTTGTTTTATTTATTTATTCCATATACCCCCCCCAAGTCTTTTCATTTTAAAATATAGGTGACTTCCTAATTATCTTCCAAGCAATCCAAGATGGCATGCAATACTCTCACCCTTTCATCTTTATACCAGTCCTATGAGGCTGACTAGGCTGAAAAGTAGTAGCAGATCTGAAGTCATTTAACAGTGCTTCATAGCTAAGTGAGGAGTTCATCTGAGGATTCACATCCTTAATCCAATGTATTAATTACTACACCTTGGTTAGTTCTCTGATAGTACACTCTGAATTGATAGTATGCGCTTCATATAGTAAACAAAACATTACATTACTAGCAAATAGTTGGAACAGTGATGGTTTCTAGTAATCCAGATGCACACACAGCAAGACTAAATCAATATGTCAGAGCTGAGAAGGCCAAAGCCCTCTAGATGCTGTTGACATCCAGTTCCCTCAACCTGGCAAACTTGGTCAATGGAAAGCCATGATGGAAGTTGTCATTAATCAGGGGATGGGATAAAGCATGGCTTCCAGGGCACCCCCAAGACCCACTGATACTTCATTTCAACCTCACTTTAAAAGGAAGGAGTCTGGGGAGTCAGGAGAAGATTGGAGGTGGGAACAGGATTCTGAAATTCCATTGCAATGGATGTGCCCCCAGACCTCTGAATTTGCCTACCAAGAATCTGAAGGATTCCTCAACCCTGCTCTATATACACAGGACAAACAAGATCTGGCATTAGTTGTATTAAGGCATTTAATTATGTAAATAACTATCTGAGGTGGGGAGAGGAAGTTTTAAGTCTTTCTGGCACTACCTGCTATAGTACTGACAAAAAGATGTTGATGTTTCAAGAAAAAACATCTTTCCTTGGTACTCTAGAGAGTGTAGGCTCTGGTAGAATTTTACAAAATGCTTCCATGAATGTTTAAACCAGCATGCAGACTGAGATCTCAAGTGATGACTCAATTTAAGGCTTCATTCCTATTCATGAATAGTAATAATTACTTGCCACCAAGTCAGTTCCAAAAATTTTTTTGCAACCTTTTCAGGGTTCTTTAAAATGGTTTACCATTGGTTGGGTGTGCACTGGGATGACCCCAAACCTACACAGGCTGGCTCTTTTCCTGGAACACACACTGAGTACGGTAATTGAATTCCGAAACTCTAACTAACTCACTGACTGAACTATCCATCTAACTGCTAACATCCTGAGATTAAGACCTAATGCTGAATGGTAGGTCTACATAGATGAAGATTCCCAATTGTATTGATGCAATGCCAAAAGCCATGATGGAAGGAGGACTTCATGCTAAATAAACTTGCATATAATTGCTCTATGTGTAAATGGGATGCTGTTTTGCTCTAAAATCCCATCTCCTGTTTCCCAACATTTCACAATTTTGGGTGAGGCATTTCTGTTGTATGTGAATACATGATTTTGGGAAAGTATGTATCAAAAGTCCAGAACTCTGGCAGCAGTACATCATAGTCTATGGGAAAATTTCTATGCCTCACATATTTTCTGCATTACTCAACACAAAGAAGAAACATTGCTGGGGGCAGGGTTGGGATGGATAGTACATCATTTTTTTAATTTTCTGCCTAGTCTGTAATGGTGACTTAATTTATATATATATATATGAAATCAGGACTCTGTCAATTCCTTTTTGGTGCTGTTGGAAACTTGGCACAGCAATGTTCTTAATGATACACAGAGGCATAATAAAAATTTGTTATTGTTGATTATAATTGAAACAAAATGTTGATTTTTCCCAAAGAGAGAAACCAGATTCTCAGATCCTCCTGCATTACAAGCTATTGGAAGGAACAGCTCTACCCTGAGTCACAGAACAGGGTATAAAGAAGCAAAAGAAGGTGAAAGAAAGCTTAATTATGGCCGTTTCTTGCCTGAATTACTAGAACGCTGGCAGCTTTTTGCTTACTATTGTTCTGAGGTACACCCATTTCTAGGGGCACTTTGCCATCAACTGTGTAAAATCCTTACAAATGGGCTGAATCCATGCTCAGCTCCTTCCATCTGCATTGTATAATAGGATTATAAAAAGAATTAATTTGCAGATACCTATGATGATTTGTTGTTGTTCAGTCACACAGTCGATTCCGACCCTCTGTGACCCCATGGACCACTGTCCGCCAGGCACTTCTGTCTTCCACCTTCCTCCTCAACTCATTCAGCTCTGTGCCCATTGCATCCACAATACCATCTAGCCATCTCATTTTTGGCCACCCCCTTTTTCTTTTGCCCTCCACCTTTCCCAGCATCAAGGCTTTCTCAAGTGAATCTTCTCTTCTGATTTGATGTCCAAAGTACCATAGCTTCAGCTTTACAATTTGACCTTCTAATGAGCAGTCAGGGATGATTTCTTCTAAGATTGACCTATTTGTTCTCCTCGCTGTCCATCGGACTCTCAAAACTCTCCTCCAACACCACATCTCAAAGGCATCTATTCTTCTGCGCTCAGTTTTCATAATGGTCCAGCTCTCACAACCATACATTGCCACAGGGAATACCATTGTTTTGACTATACGAATTTTTCTTTGCAATTTGATGTCTCTACTTTTCACTATGCTCCCCAGGTTTTTCATCGCTTGCCTCCCAAGAATCAGTTGCCTTTTTATTTCATGGCTGCAATCTCATCTGCAGTGAGCTTTGATCCTAAGAAAGTAAAATATGTCACTGCTTCTACTTCTTCCCCATCTATTTTCCAGGGACTGATAGGCCCTGTTGGCATTATCTTGGTTTTCTTTATATGGAGTCTCAAGCCAGCTTTTTCACTCTCTTCTTTCAACCTAATCAGGAGCTTCTTTAGATCCTCCTCACTTTCTGCCATTAAGGTGGTATCATCTGCATATCTCAAACTGTTAATGTTTCTCCCAGTAATTTTGATCCCAATTTGTGATTCCTCCATCCCTGCATTGCACATTATGTGCTCTGTGTAGAAGCTGAATAAGCAGGGTGACAAAATGCAGCCTTGTCTTACTCCTTTTCCTACTCCAAACCACTCTGTCATTCCATATTCTGTCCTAACAGTTGCTTCTTGATTAATGTGCAGATTTCTCATGAGGTATATAAGGTGTTCTGGTATTCCCATCTCTTTAATTACTTGCCACATTTTGTTGTGGTCTACACAGTCAAAGGCCTTAGTGTAGTCAATGATGATATAAGTTAGGAATTCTATTTAAAACATAGCAGCAAAACGTGGTCCTTGTCATTCTGTTCTTTTTTGCACTGAAGCTGGTGCTTCCTACTAAAGAGGGTAACAAGTGCAGAGTAACTATCCTAAGTCCAGTTGCTAATGCCAATTAAAACAGACTCATTGAATCAACTGCTGGATGGTAGGTCAACATAGATGCAGATTCCCAATTGTATTGATGCCATTCCAAAATGCTATTGTTTAGCATAATAGATTGCACTAGAGCAGTGGCGTAGCGTGGGGGGGCGGGGGGGGCGGATGCCCCGGGCAGCGGCTTTCAGGGGGCGGCAAAATGTCCCCACCACTTTGGCCTCCCTCTGCCTGGGTTAGGAAACAGGACTTCCCAGGCGGAGGGTGGCCCTTTTGCTGGCGAGCGCTGCTCGCCTCTGTCCACCTGGCTGGCCGTCGGGGGCTCTTCGCCGCCTGTCCCTGGCTCCGCCTCCGTTGCGAGTTCGATCCTGGCGGGATACCAGATTGCCTAAGCCATTCATCCTTCCGAGGCCGGTTAAATGAGTACCCAATGGGACGGAGGCGAGCAGGGCTCACCAGCAAAAGGGCCGCCCTCCGCCTGGGAAGTCCTGCACGCACGCGCGCACGCTGCCCACCTCTGCCCGCCCAGCCATCCACCCAGCTTGCCGTCAGAGGGGGCGCTCGTCGGGGGTGGGTGGCGCCGTGGCGCGGAACCCCTGGCGGCTGGCTGGGCGGGAGGAGGTGGGCAGCGCGCGCGCGCGCGTGCAGGACTTCCCAGGCGGAGGGCGGCCCTTTTGCTGGTGAGCCCTGCTCGCCTCCGTCCCATTGGGTACTCATTTAACCGGCCTCGGAAGGATGAATGGCCCAGTGGTCAGCAAACTTGGCTCTCCAGCTGTTCTTGGACTTCAGTTCCCAGAAGCCTTGATCAGCAGGAGTGCTGACTTGGGCTTCTGGGAATTGAAGTCCAAGAACACCTGGAGAGCCAAGTTTGCAAACCCCTGGCTTAGGCAATCTGGTATCCCGCCAGGATCGAACTCGCAACGTTTTGGCTGCAGTGCAAGAAGGGTTGGTGTGTGTGTGTGTGTGCGTGCGCGGGGTGCTCGTCGGGGGTGGGTGGCGCCCCTGGCGGCTAGCTGGGTGGGCTGGCGGGCAGAGGTGTGCGGCACGCACGCGCGCCGCTCTTCAGCAGGGGGGCCACCTTCTGCCCGGGTCCTGGGGGGCGGGGGCGGCAGCGGCGAGCGGGGGGGAGCGAGTTTGTTCTTCGCCCCCGGCGGCTGAACTCTGCGCGACGCCACTGCACTAGAGTAGCCCCATTGTATCACTGGGGATTTGGTGAGTCGACTTCTCTACTACTCTAACTGCAACTTACTTTAACCTGGTTGAGTGTTCTTTATTTTACTAAGCAACAGCATTTTGGACAATCAGTCTAATCTGGTGGGAAGTTGCAATTTTAAATTGGCAATTTTTCCTATCTCCAATTTTGCTTGGGATGTTGGACTCAAGAATCTGAGAGTACGAAGCAACCTATAAACAGGCACTAGTTTTTGGCATCCAATTATCTGCTTATGGAGACCCATTCCAGTGAAATGTATTGAATGGGTACAGTGCCTAGTTCTCAGAATTAGAAAAGAGTCTTGTGGCTAAAGACGTGGATGTTGTGGCCACTCACTCTGGGAGTGAAACTGAGAGGAACATTCTTTTTTTCCTAGCTTTGAGATGTTTTTCTTCCCCGAAAAATCATGTAGTAAATTTCATGGAATTTCTTGGACATTTCATAATCTTTTGGGTTAACTGGTTGGTTGGTTGGTTGCATTTTTTAGATGGAAATACTAAATTGTGAAAGTTTATTACATGGTGGCACTCAAAAGATCCCTGAAAAAAGGAAATGTTGCAAGTACTCTTTACTTCCTTACTATGACATAAACCAAGGGTGTCCAAACTACAGCCCATGGTGCCAAATCATCCAGCCCGCACCACCCTCACCACTCCTGGAAGCAGAAGTAAAACATGCATGTGCATAATGTGTCTGCACATGTGCATAACACTGCCCTAAAAGACCCATGGCTGTCGTAAATGCATTTATGACAGTTGCAGGGCATTTATGGCAGGATTATGCATGGGCATAGGCACATTATGTGCATGCATGGGCATATTTTACTTCTGCTTCCTGGAGTGGTAAGGGTGGCATTTACAAAAGCCATTGATTATTTACAGCAGTGTTATGTGTATGTGCAGACATATTATGCACATGCACAGGCATGTTTTATTTCTGCTTCCAGTGGGAGGAACCACATGACCAACATGCTGAACCACATGACCAGCCACCAGCCCAAAAGGTTTGGGAATCCCCTGGCATAAACTGTCAAGGAACACATGAAGTGTTGCCTCAGATACCTACAGCATGTTGGGTTTCATTTGTTGGGGTGTGGAGGGGAGAGATGCCGCCTTTCCCTCAAAAAGTTGTCAAATTTACCCTGTGCCCCATGGTTGGGCACAAGCAAATTTTTAAGCCTTTTTTTACATTAGGGCATGGGGAAGTTCCAGGGGTGCTATGGGGAAGTTGGACACAGAAGGTGGGTCTCATACAGCCCATGTGGCAAAAGCTACTCACCCTGAGCTAGATAAATAAAGAGGATTTTTGTCACAGCACCCTCAAGAATATGTCATGGTGCTGTCAGGTTTAATGACCAAATAGAGTTCCTTTACCATCCCTCAACTTGTCCTGGATTCGGATCTTTATAGAGCTATGTCCTAGTGTGACAAAGTTAGAAGGCAAGTGAAAAATGTTTACCACCTCCCATTCTAAAACTGGACAAAAAATGTTTGCTGTCATCACTGGAACAGGGAGTACTTCAGTCTTACCTCAAATAACAATATCAATTTTCAAGTGCTTCAGGAACTAAATGTTTTCCTTCACTTCCCATCATTTTTGCATGAGAAACAAGGGAAATGGTTGTATGTGAGTCTATAATTTTTCTTCATGCTTCCCCCCCCTCAGAGCCTGATTACATCCACTCATTTCTTATACCACAGATGTGCAGATTCCTCCATTTTCTATTTCCCACCCCCAATTTTCTTGTTTTTAACAGCTTGTGGGGAAATCTAATTGGTATGTACATTTCTGGTATCAAGTTCTTCCCCCTGAGTACAAATCTATTAAACTGCACAAGTATTTAATGGCAAGCACACAGCACAGGTTCCATAATTAATATAAATATAGGACATGGTGATGAAAATTAAGAAGGATAACCCATTTATTTATGATGGCCCACCACTGAAAAACAATATTCATCAATCTTTCTTGTTCATCTCTGCACAAAGGTCAGGCACTCTTCCAATAATAAAGCCATAATAATACTGTTTGCAAAAGTGGGACATTTTTCCTCTTTATAGTATTGGGGAAGGCATGAGGGAAAGTTTCTAAAAAGAACCTTCAGTCATCACAAAAGGAAGACATTTCTCAATATGAAGACAAGACTGGGTGATACCTTTACCACATCACAACAAATTCACAAAGAAAGGTTTGCTTTCAAGTTTGCAGAAGTCTTTGTCACCCTGAACATTACAGAGTTTGGGGTGATGCAGAAGAAATGTAAATATTCTATAGCTAGCTGTTATGAGCAAGTTTTTTCTACTTTTAAAAGTTCCAAAATGTGGGCTGCAGAATCAGGGTAGAAGTGGTAGGTTTCAGATTTCACCTCTTGGTAGTATGAACAAGAACGTCTCTCCCAAACTTGTTAGAAAAAGTGTTGGCAACATGATATACTGACTGAAAAACTATTAGGCATGAGTAATGGATATATAGGACAGTGATGGCCAACCTTGGCACACCAGGTGTTCTTGGACTTCAATTCCCAGAAGCCCAATCAACACAACTGCTTATCAGGGGTTCTGAGAACTGAAGTTCGAGAACATCTAGAGTGCCAAGGTTGGCCATCACTGATGTAGGAATAAGCAAGGCCATTATGCTGCTATAATTTTAAGACTCAACATGGGAGAAGATAGTGCTAGAGTACATTATTGTGCCAGTGCATTAGAAAGAAATTGATCTGAATGAGGCTTTAAAGAAGCCTGGTATAATTTATGACCATTGGCCCATTTAACTCAGCATTGTCAGCTCTAACAAGCAGCACCCTATAAGAGCTTCAGGCAGGATCCTTTCCTAGGCTAAACATGAAGATCTCTGGTATTCCAATCTAAATATTAACTAAACCTGACTATGCTCAGCTTCTAAAATCAGATAATAATCCTGAAGTCCTGGCCATCAAGTGGTACATTCAGGGAAGTGCTTCCTTTCAAAGGTATGGGAGTCCATCCAAGCAGAAAATGTATAAGAGGATATCCAATTGCAGCAAGGCTGGTTGCCCTATCTTTTTTCAAGTCATATACAGTATATTATCATCTAAACCAGGGGTGCCCAAACTTTTCAGGCCACGTGCCAGTCACATGGTTCATGGGTGCCAAAACCACAGCCTGTGCGCCAGATCTGGCCCTGACACCAATTCATCTGGCCCGTTCCACCATTGTCACTCCCAGAAGCGGAAGCTGGGTGAGTTTTACTTCCGTTTCTGGTGTCATTGGCTGGATCTGGCCCATAGACCATAGTTTGGGCACCCCTGATCTAAATTAAAGCAGTAGTTTCCACATCCCACAGGGGGACTTCAACTCCCAGAAGCCTCAGTCAGTCCATTAGCTGATCAGTGCTTTGGGGAATTGACTTAGTCTTCTGGGAATTGAAGTCCAAAAACCAAAGGTTGGCAAACACTGAGCTAACGGGGGAGGGGAGGACCATTGCCAGAGTCTGGCTGCACCACTAAACTCCTTTGAACTCATTAATTTAAATAAAACAGAACAAGATGAGAAAGTGATATTAGGTGAGTAACATGTTCTCATAATACTTACAACTGCTGTAGAAGTTACCAATCATAATAATAACAGTAGTATGGTATACTCATATTATCGATATTTTTAAGAATGCCCATTTGTGTAAGTTAAGGGAAATTGACGTCTATAAACACTGGCCTCAGAAGAGTAAGGAGGAACAAAAAATAAAGTTCAGAGAGAGAGAGAGTGACTGTAGGAACTACAATAAAGCTTGCAGGAAAGATTGAGGGAGCAAATGTTATCATTTCTACTAATCCAAAAAAAAAAAAATGCAAGTCCTTCAACCTGAGAGCTCTAGTTCACCCACAACATAATCAGAATTATTCTCGAAACCCTTCTACAAATTCTAAATGTCAGACATCCCTTGGACTATAACAACATTGACCAAGGCCATATTGTATAAGAGTTCTCTTTAGCCTTAAAAGTAAACAAACAAAAGTAGTATAAACATACCCTTTGCCTTTATAAAAATCAGTAGAGGACCCCAATGGCCCTTCTCTGTGAATCAATCAATCAATCAATCATGTTTCCATACTGCCCAATTTAGTCACTAGCATTATTTAAGGTAATGAACACTACTCATGGCAGTGAAAGCCGCATAAGTTAAGGAAGTGTGCTATAATTAGCATATGAAATAAGTACATAAAAGGAATGTAAGCAGTGGTGGGATTCAGCAGGTTCACCCCAGTTCGCCAGAACTGGTAGCAGAAATTCCAGCTGGCCCTCCCCATCCAAGTTTTGAAATAAAGTAGTCCTAATTTGGTGCAACACAGGGCTTTCCCCCTGGCCATGCCCACCATGCCACACACACAGACTAGGTAAAAAAAAATGAATCCCACCACTAATACATGTAATAAGTTTCTCCTAAATAAAAAGACATCTTTATCATAAGAATTTGTTTTACTGATGAGTTCACTGACCTAAAACAAATTTTCATCCAAATCCTAACAATCCTCCCACTCAGCATACGCAACTCAGGGTGGCTCGCAGAAATCTCAACACATCAACAATATAGTACAATAAAATATAACAATGCAATAGAATAGAATATCATACAGTAAAATATAACAATAAAATGTAGAGTATCATACAGCGGTAGCAACATAGTTTTTCTTGCTGTTTTTATTGGCCACCGGCCCTCCAACAGCTGTGTCCTCTTCCTCCGCTGTCTAGGGGTGGGAGTCTGGCAGCAGTGGCAACACTGTTTTTATTATGTATTGGCTTTGGTGTTTGAAAAGGGCATTTAGAAAATATCTGTGTGGCACCACAGTTCATTTGTGGCTTGAATAAAAACTTCATCTTCATATTGGATCTTTCCTATAGCAAAGGAGTTTACTATGGCAGAGGCTTCTTTTTTAAAAAAAATGCACTGCATTTTTATTTTTAATATTTGGTTCAGGATGTTTACAGACTGCAAGCTGTACGTGACCTTGTAGCAACATGTTAAATCTCCACCCACAATTTATAAGAGAAGGCTATTGGGTTAAATGTCAGCAAAACAAGAATATATTAAAATAATGGCAATTAGAGATGGAAAAGATCCATTATGCCTTCCAATCCGCTCTGGGATTCAAATTTCTCATTCAAACAGGCAGAGATTCTTTAGAAACAAATCTATTGACTGAACAAGTGGTTTTGCACCTTGTTAAAGTATGAAATACCGACATCTAGTGGTCAAAGCTATGTAGTAAGTGACGTGAAGAAGGTCTAGAACTAAATTTAAAAATATATTCTCCACTCTGGATCATATTACTGCCATTTTTTTACCAAACCTAGTATGAAAAGAAAAAGAAGGGGGAACTGAATCCATCTGAAGACATCTACAGTGTGTCATTTTAGCCTTCTATGCTTATGCTTTCAGCCAATGTTTTCCTAGAAAGAATGAAAAATAACCTTCACTCTGCATTTCTGAGAATTTAAGGATTCAGCAATCCACAAACTTAGTTCTTGACACTTGCCCAGAACTTGAAAAGATCATTTTTAATACTATTTTCCTTCAGTCATTGGAAAAGTCATCTTCCATTGCTGAAGATTTTAAATTTAACTTGTAAGTTGATTATTTACCTACTACAGTCTTTTAAAATGTAGGATATTTAAGAGAATGACAGGGCTATCGATATTACATTTCAATAATGCGTCAATGAAATAATGGCTTAATTGTTATAAATCAGATGGGTTGGCATAAAAAGTCCAGTTTTGGTTGTCATCCATTTGTCTAATAATCTTGGGTCTGATTACATTTTGGTGTTAGTGCCTCAGAAGATATAAACATTTTAGCCTTTCAAAGCATGCCAACTTCTGAAAAATGTCAAGGACTGTTGTTTCATCTGAAGAAGGTTGTAGGAATTATCATTTTTCACAGCCTGGCCCCCCAACTCTGTAAATTGAATCCGAAATGTTCCTTTTACCATGATGTTTGTTTCGGACTCTGACACCTAATCTTCAACCACCAGAACGTATTTGTACCCTCTATTATCTAAACTTCTTCGCTGTTTTCTATTTTGTTTGTCTTTCCTTCACTCTCCTAATTACAAGCCTAACTGGTAGAACTGGCAAGACAGGTGAAAATTCCATGTATCTCAAAAATTACAAAAGCTTAGGATTCAATTAGATGGAACCATGGCAGATAAAATAGTATCAAACTGCACCCCAAATAACAGTGGAAGTCACTTACTAGAATCAAAGAGTTTTCACAGCCATTTTACATTGAGCTTTGGGAAAGTTCTAAAAGGAAGAATCATATGTTTTGTTTTGATTTAAACTGGATTTTGCCTCAGAAGTATTTATATATATTTTACATTCTCCATTAAGACAACTATAGAAAAACTCTGGCATGTACCTTGAGAACCATTTTGTGTATCAAAAAACAAACTGAAAAACTATTCTTAACCACACAAACACCCACAAATAGCTATGCTTTTGTTCCATTTGTAAGAAAACAGCAATTTAACATGAGATAATGAAATAATACTTCACAGATTGACTCTCAGGCAACCTTTTTACAGGCTGTATGCCCACTTACTATCCAGAAAGTCCTTAGAAGACAAACACTGACATTTTATGTTAACTTTGAAATCTGGCACATGATTTCTGGTTTTGTGATTACTTTTAATGAATTTCACACAGGAAACTAAAATCACTAGATCTCATCTTGTCTTTCATTCGGCAAAGTACTGTTTACTTTGTAAAGAATCACACAGCATCCTTCTCTGTTATCTCAGGCAGTTTAATTAGTAACCATGATTGTCCAACATAGGAAATGAGGAGAGTGCTAAATAATAGCCAGTGGAACAGTCTGAAGCAGCACGTTCTCATCAGTGATTTATTATAATCATTGTAATTAAAAAATAAAATAAAAGGTCAAACAAGATAGTAATGTACAACAGGAATTAGCAGCTCTCCAGATAATTTTGTTGGAAAACTGATGCTCTAACAACCATTTACAATTGCTTGATTGTGTGCCTCTAAACAAAAAATGACTTTGCTAGTGTTAAGGTCATGATTCCTGTTGAAATTTAATATACAGTGGTACCTCATACAATGATTTTAATCTGTTTCACGGGGCTTGTTGTTGTACGAAACAATTGCTATAACTATATATGCATCATATAGCGATTTTCCCTATGGGATGCATCATACAACAATTTTTTTGCTAAGTAGTTTTTCCCATTGAAAAATTGCTATACAATTTTTTCCATAGGGAAAATTGTTATGTGGGACACCATTCCCTCCCCCCAAACCTAATTGTTATGCGATTTTGTTGCTATATGGGGCAATTGTTGTATGAGGTTCCACTGTATGTAGAATTAATTTGCAGCAATTATACATATTTGTCAAAGACACAGCAACTTCGAAGAAACAGTTTAGCATCTATAGTAGTATTACTTTTAAGGCCCACAATTTCATGGCATGAAGAAAAACCAAGTTTAAAATAACATTTACATGTCATCTAGTTGATTCCAACTAAGTCTTCCCAAGTCTTTCTAGGTATGGACTACTCAGAAGCGGCTTATCATTACATTCTTCTGTAGGTTGTTGGAATCTATTACAACCTTGCATACTGCCTATAGTTAGAACAGGGGTTCTCAACCTACGACCTGCAGCCTCTGGCACCATTTCATCTTGCCCGCCACCCTCGCTCCCGTCACTGCCACAGCCAGAAGCTGTGCCATGTGTGGTTTCTTTTTAATGTAAACAGTTATGCTGTTTATTTTAAAAAAGAACCACACGTGGCACAGCTTCTGGTGGTGGCAGTGGTGCGAGTGAGGGCAGTGGTCCACATGGGATGGTGCTGTTGAAGGGGGACTGTTGGGCTCCTGGCTTTGTCTCACCCAACCCCAACCCCCTGGGACCCCAGCCCTAAGGATAACCTCCAGCTCCACAAGGAAGGACTAGCCTAGTTAAAAAGCCCCACCCACCCTTTCCCCAAGCAGGCAATTAATCTCATTAGTGTCGGGAGGAGAGGAGGTGTCTCCCTACTTCATTTCAGGTAGAAACAAAATGGCCACCCTTTGAAGCTGTTGGGACAAAATGGCCACCTCAAAATGACAACCCCCATTGTGCAGATAAGACAAAATGGCCATCAGGTCACCTCAGTGTCTGAGGAAGTGTGACCCAGCCCCCGGCTTGAAAAGGGTGAGATTACCTGAGTTAGAATGACTGAAACAGAGTTTACAAGGCTAGGGTAACTGTCTATCCAGCAATAACTTATATTTTTCTCCCCATGTCTGAATTCAAATCATGGCAGCATCTGCATGATCAAAGATTTTTGATGGAAAGGCGAGAAAGTTCAATATCTGTACTTATTTGAGTGTGACTTTCAGATGGTTTCAGGGTTCACTTCCAGCTGATCCTGTGAGTAAAAATAGAAAACAAATGTTCAATCTCCCCATTTTTGAATGTAAGAAAATCCAGCTCCATCTACAACCTGAAACGATAGCTGTATCCCCTGTACAGGGAGATTTTGGGCTTTTCGCGTTCTCACCCTGATATTCCAACTTTTTCAATGCCCTGTCTGATGAAGAGTTCTAAAGGACTCAGAAACTCATCTTTTCAATGATATTTTGGTGGTTCAACAATGGTTTTACTTTGTTCTACTTCTTGAACTTTAAATCATTACACTATGTTATAATAAAATGAAATTAAATGAAAACCTAAGACCAATTTATATTGTCTGACTTTTTTCTATAATTAGCAAATATCAAATATTTGTTGCTGTGAAAGACAGAGTTCCATAATTCACCTCCCATTAAAAAACAGAAATCATGTTGATTGCTTTAATAAGACCATGTAGCATCCTGAACTTTGCTTTTGAATAATCTCAGTTTGCAAAAGATGTACAGAATGCAGCCATCAGACATTTGTAGAGATGGAAAATATTGTCTGTTTGATGAAAAAAAGAAACAGTTCCATCTCTGAGCATTTATGATTATTTGATGGATTTCCGAGGAAAGATTCTCTTCCAACTTTAAGTGTCTTTCATGCATTGTCTAGAAAAATTCCACACTTTCTGTAGATCACTGATGATTTAAATGGAATGCATTGTAGATGGAGAAATCACTGGCTTTTAAAATAGATAAATCTGCATGTTTTCTAGGAAAGAAAGGGGATAATTTAAGGCAATTCATAGATTTCATGATCTATCACATTGATGGTAGCTGCCATCTTGCCATTTTAGAAAGAATGTATTTCTGCTTCAGCTGTGAAGCCTTTTTACTTTCTTTCAGATTTTTCTAACCAGTGCAAGGCTGTGAATTTTCTGAGGAATACATTTGATTGGTGCTACCTTTATGTTAGAAGTTCCTTTGGTTATAAAATCCAATTTGGATCTTAGCCATGTTCCTCAGTGCAGCTTAAATATTGAGCCAGTAGACCTTTATGTCTCAAAATTGTAAAGAACATCACATAAATAAATGGCAAGGCCAAACAGGTGATAAGGCTACAATTTTATCTCACTGCTGCCTTATCGTGAGAAAGTTACACAGATGTTACTGTCTGGGAATCTGTAGTACCAAATAAAAAAATCTAATCAACAATCAGCAAAGGTAGTGCCTTGTGGAATTAAATATTAGACACCTCTATAGGAACACACACAAAAACCTGACTCAGGCCAAGGTCTATTTAATCCAGGGGTGGCCAAACTATGGGCCATGGGCCTGACCCAGCCCATGGCACCATTCCATCCGGCCTGTCCCTGCCCTCACTGTTATTGGAAGCAAAAATGGGCATGTTTACAACAGCCATAAAATGCACCCACACATGCATAAACACACTTGTGGCTGTCGTAAATGCATTTATGACAGCCATGGATGCGTTTTATGGTGGGAGGAACTATTTGACTGGACTGCTCAACCATGTGACCGGCTCGTGGCATGAAAGATTTGGGAACCCCTGATTTAATCCATCATACTGTTTACAACCAATGGCCACCCTTAAGCTACCAAGAAATGCTTAAGTTGATCACACAGATAATAAATGTTCCCTGCTATTGTCCACCCCTGTTGGCATTTATTAATTTGTTTGTTTGTTTGTTTGTTTGTTTTTGTTTCTATACCTTCCATCTAGAATTTTATCCTATTCTGGGCAGTTTACATCTTTAAAAACAAGGACACCAAAGAGCAAAATTTTCATGATCCTTGTGACAATATCATCACTCAGCCACATAAATAAAAAGAGAACCACATAAATGAAGAAAAACGGGATGGGCAAAATCAGGAAAGATACAGATTTAAATTATGGGTAAAGGTAAATATTTCCCTTGCTCGAAAGCCAGTCGTATCTGACTCTAGGGTTCAGTGTTCATCTCTGTTTCAAAGCCTATGAGCCAGCAATGTCTGCTTCTGCAGACATTTCCATGGTCATGTGGCAGGCATGACTAGACACAGAACGCTGTTTACCTTCCCACTGAAGTGGTCCCTATTTATCTACTTAAATTATAATAAATGAAATTAAACGTCTTAATTAGCTGGGCAGAGAATGTTCATGAAGACCTCCTTGAAAAGCACTCTTTGAAGATGTTTCTTAAATACATCAAGGGATGAGACCTGCCACAGCTTCGCTGGCAAGTTGTTGCACAGTGTGGGTGCTACCACTGAGAAGGCTTGGCTCCTCATCAGAGTGTTCCTAGCCATCCTTGGAGGTCAGCACCTGGAGCTGCATTGTTTGAGAGGGTCAGGTAATGTGGGCAGACATTATTTGGGAGAGGCCATCTGAGAGACAATAAGGTCCTAAACTGTATAAAAATGTTTTCCAATGTGTGGGGCCCAGGCTCCCACAGGGAGACTTCAATTCCCAGAAGCCTAAGTCAGTATATTGGCTGATCAATGCTTTGGGGAATTGACTTAGGCTTCTGGATTGAAGTCCCAAAACCAAAGGTTGTGAAACACTGGTGTAGGCCTTAGTGTGTTAATGTTAATACCTTGCGTCTTATATGGAAAGGAACACAAAGCCAGTGCAGATTGCCCAGAGCTGTGATGATATGTTCAAATTTCTTCACCCCAGTTACCATTCTGGGTACCACATTCTGGACCTGTTGTAATCTTCATATCAGGGTCAAAAGCAGCCCCACATAGAGAACATTACAGTAGTCAATTCTTTAAATGACCAATACTTGGATCAGAGTTGTCAAGGACTGCCTGTCTAAGTAGGAGCACAGCTGAGAAAGTTGGTGAAACTGGAAAAATGTGTCTTTTGCCACCATCACAATCTGCTGCTCCAAGTTAAGGATTGATCTAAAATGGCACCTAAACTGCAAACCTGGTACCTCAAAGAAGGGTCTACTTCATCCGACCCCCCCCCCCCAGTGTCAGGCAGATGCCCCACAGCTACCAGCAACAGGACCTCCATCTTGCCAGCATTCAGCTTCAGCCTGTATTCGAGATGGCAGAGACCCTGCTGACTTGGAATTTCTGTGCACGATAGTAACCCTAACCAGCTTTATTTCTGCCCTGATGCTGAACTGAATACCAGCATGAGTAAACCAGGGAGAGGATGATTCCTCCATCTTTGTCTACCCAGGACTCAGTAATACACGCAGGCCGGCCTGTTCTTGTTTATTGGCATATGACCTCTGAACAGAGGAATTTAAGGCTTTGTGTGTATATTCTTTCACAATAAGGTCTAGATATCAAGTGAGCAACTTAGGATAGCCCAGCCTTTGTCACCTTGAAACTTGTCCAGTGGTGGGATTCAGCAGATTCACACCAGTTTGCCAGAACTGGTTTCAGAAATTCTGGATGGCCCCAGCCATCCAAGTTTTGAAATAAATAAGTCCTAATTCGGGTGTAACACAGGCCATTCCCCCTGCCCATGCCCACTATACCACGCCCACAGAGTAGGGAGTAAAAACATTTGAATCCCACCACTGAACTTGCCCAATTTGCAATGGGCTAGAATACTGTAAGTTTTATAGCAGCAAAGTCTGGGGGACTACAGATAGGCTACTCCAATCTAGATACAGTATTTCCCAAAATTGAGTCCCCAGATGTTGTTGAATTAATTATTCCCCCTTCCCCCCCAAAAAAAAAAAAGCTGGGCATGTTAGTTGTCTGTTATAGGAGTTTCAGTTCACTGTCATATGGAGCCCCAAGAACTGCAAAATCTGAGTTCAGATGTACTTTGACCTGGATTCCTGCATTTAGCAGGGGGTGGACTATATTGCCTTATAAGACCCTACCCAATCTTCTTATTCTATTACAGTTGTACCTCGCTTAAAGAGCATAACGTGTTCCACAGGATTGCTCTTTAAGCGAGTTTGCTCTTTAAGCGAAACACCATTGTAAGTGACCAGTTGTGACTTTGGTGGGGTGGGTGGGTTGTGAACCCTGATTTATTTGTTAAGCGGTTTTTTTGTTGGTTTTATTTGTTTAGCGAAGCGAACATTCAGAGAAAATTCTGCTCTTTAAGCAAGTTAGTCTTTAAGCAAGGCGCTCTTTATGTGTGGTTTGACTGTATTATATGCCTTGTGGCTTTGCTGCCTTCATTTGCCGGTTGACAAGAATGTGTTTTTCCCAGAGAACTAGAAATATACAGAAACATTCCAAAATGGCATAGGATAGCTGGGCACCAACCTGTGTGTCCTTTTTTAGGTATGGGACAGTTGAGAGGAAGATATACAATGTACCAAACTATTATTTTTACTATTAGATTGATATTCATACTTTCTACAAAAAATTACATTCAAGGCAGCATTGTATCAAGATTTTATTGTAGACAACAACAAGATGTATGCGATTTCTTCAAGCAACTATTTTGCCACAGTGAGAAAGTATTTTGCTGCAGGATTTTGGCTTTTATTTACTTGGAGCCTACTGACTTAGCTTATCCAATGTCAATAAAGCCAACATGCTTGCTAATCAGACACAAATTAGCATTTGGCAAGAGGTCCATATAAAGCCTTGATATGCTAGTTTCTGAATGCCAAACTATTTCATTTTTATTAATAGCTAGAAACCCTCCATTATCCAAGATGACCTCTTAAATAATTCACTAAAACCATATTTTGTTCTCTTGTTTGTCTTGGTCTTTAAAGAGCAGCAAAAACATCCTGCAAAAGAAAGTCATCCAGATGTTTACAGTATCTATCTATAACATAACAGAACGGAAACACCAAGTCTCCTGGAACCTAACAGTTGTACTACATTTAGTGTTTACATTGATAAGATAATGCTGTGGAAAGAACAACATTTCATTTCTTCTAAATGACATAACGTCCAGGTTTTTAAGGTCAGCCATTAGGTCTAAAAGATTGCATTATATGCCAATATTTCTTGAATTTGACACTATTAGTTCATTTTACATAGAAAAAAAATGGTCTAAAGATTGTTGGGTCAGTTTAATATGTGAGCCAGAAACTTAAGAACATGGGGTATGTTGGGTTGTGTTATGAGTTGTGTCTATAATAAATGCTGAAGATGGTGGTGAGATTTCATCACAGTGGTAGAGTCTACTTCTGGTCTACATACACTCATGAGACTGCTAGAATGTCTGTGGCTCTACATGTTACAACTCTGTTCAAGCTTTCAAAGAAATACATGTTAACTGAGAACAGATGTTTCTTCTTGTCCCACAAATGGGTTCCTTGAACATATGATTAATGCAAAGAGAACTATTTTCCATTCCAAACTTTCAACTAAATTCACTGCCCCAGTGCAAGTGAAAGAAAACATCTGATAAAAAGTGACATATTATCTGACCCTGCTGACAAATTTTAATCAAATTTTAATGGATTTTAATCAAGATTCCCAAAGGAACCGTACAGTCAGTGAACTCATCTCATCCTCTAAACTGAAATGGAGGTGGTGAGTACCAACGGGATTGGATCCAAAATAAGTCCACTAACAAATGAGAGAAAATATCCAAGATTAGCAAGAGGGAGGGAGGCTGAAGAACCCAGTAAAGGCTGAGCATACTCAGTAGACATGGAATGTTATTATTTGAAAAATAAAATCAGAGAAATGTGGGATGGAACTGTTATACCATGTCTGAGCTTCCTGTAGCTTATTAAATATCACAGAAGGGTTGACTGGCTGTTAATATCTGGCAGGCCTGGCAAGAGGTGAGAATATGACAAAATATTCTCTTGCAGCTACCATCCGTTTCCTACTACTATGTTCTGGATCCTGGTTCTGGATTCTGTGAAGAGAATTTGATACTCTGATCCTAATCATCTGAACTACCACATTTTTCTGGAAGAGCACCACATCAATAACATCATGGTTTAAGAAGGAGCAATGATAAAGCATGAGATACATCCAAATCTAGGTTTCTGGTTATTTTCATTATATGTATTTTCCTGCACATATACATGTTGTGGTGAATAAAAATTATAGTTTCAAAATATGACTACAGTTTATCTCACAGTTTGTGCTGGAGTTGACGTGATTAAAAACTAAGACATTTATACACTAAACATGTTATATTAAAACAAAAATGTTTAGTGTAAAAATGGCTTGACTTTTAATCATGTCAGCTCCAGTGCAAAGTGTGAGATAAAAATTTGAACTAAAAAAAAGTTTTCTGTTCTAGTTAGCCTGATTTGGGTCAATTTGTATGAGGTTCAGACAGAAGCAGAATCCCTGGATTCGGTCCTGGGGGGGGCATGCATTTTTAAACTGATTTGTATCCATGGAACAAATCTAATCAGTTGGAATATGCATTGTTTTGCTGTTTTTCCTTCCACCTGTTTGCAAAGCAATTAAACCTACCTAGTACATAGTCCTTTCTCTGACATTTTGAAGTGTTACTGCCTTGTTTTGGGTCTCCAGATTTCATGGACATCTGTGCAAAAAATTATTAGCACAATGTTTTTCCAGTGCATAGACTTAACAAATTTACAAATAAATTCAGATCTGAATTACAGATTAGATTAGACAGGGCACAAATCACTGTGGAACCTGTGCTAGCTGTTCCCTTCCACACTTCTTCCCATTTCTTGTTTGTTTATAATACAGTAATACCCAGAAGCGTAGCTTACCTTGCCGGGGCCCCGTATAAAAATTGTTTGGGGGCCCTTTAGATGTGGGGTGGAGCTAACGTCATGACATCATGACGTCATGGGGGGAGCCAACGTCATGACGTCATGACGTCGTGGGCGGGGCCAAAAATAAAAATAAAATAAATAAAAATAAAATAAATAAAATAGAATTAAAATGTAAAAAAAAAAAAAAAACACACACACCTCAACCAACCCACCCACCCACCCGAAACACAAAACCTCACTTACCTTAATCCTGGGGCCTCTTCTTCCTCCGCCTCTGCTGTCACCGCCGCCGCGCCGCCGCTGCTGCCGATCGCTCCCTCGCCGCGCACGGCGAAGGCAAGGGGCAGTTGTGGAAGGCGAGCGGGCGAAGCGAGGCAGCCCCGAGGCCCTCCCCCCGGTTGCCGCGGGGGCTCCCTGGCAGGCTGCGCCAGCCCGGGCGGGGCTCTCCACCTCGACGCTGAGGTGGGAGTCCACCAGCTGCAGGACCAGCTCGCGCGCCCCATCCCGCACGCAGGCGGCAGGTGAGCTCCAGGCGCGCGCGGCAGGGGAGCTCCAGGCGCGCGCGGCAGGTGAGCTCCAGGCGCGCGCGGCAGGGGAGCTCCAGGCGCGCGCGGCAGGGGAGCTCCAGGCGCGCGCGGCAGGGGAGCTCCAGACGCGCGCGGTAGGTCAGCTCCAGGCGCGCTCCAGGTGACCTGCCGCCCGCGAGCTGGTCCTGCAGCTGGTGGACTCCCACACCAGCAGCGACCGTGGAGAGCGCCGCCCGGGCTGGCGCAGGCAGGGAGCCCCCGCGGCGACCGGGGGGAGGGCCTCGGAGTCGGGGCTGCCTCGCTGCTTAAAAGCTGCAGCTCCGACTCCGACTCTCCGACTCCGGCTTGTTTTTAAAAATTGGAGCGAAAAATGGCTCCAATAAAGTGCGCATGCTCAGAAACTCAATCTGACACATGCGCAATGCATCAGATTGAGTTTCTGCGCATGCGCAGTAAATTTTTGGTCTTTTTTATTTTTAATTTTATTTTTTGCCGTTGGGGGCCCCCGTAGCCCGGGGGCCCCGTATAATTGATACGGCTGATACGGCGGTAGCTACGCCTCTGGTAATACCTCAGGTTATGATGGAAGTCTGTTCCAACAGCCTCCATTGTAACCCAAAGCAAACATAACCTGAAGCATGTTTTCTCCATAGGAATGCATTGACAATTTTAAAAAGTCCTGACCAGAACAAAAATATTTTAAAAATACGAAAACACAAAAAATGCCACATGAAATCGTACCCCAACCCCCACAAAAGCAATGGACCTTATCTGACGATGATGGCACCTTCAGAGCAGCAAACACTGCATTCTGATGTGGGGTGGCGGGAAACCATGTTATGTCAAAAAATGGTGATGTCAGCCATTTTGTTCCACCAAGATTTTTGGGATATGTAGTCTTGAACAAGAAAATGGCCAATGCCACCATTTTTTGACATAAGATGGATGCCCCCCACCCCACCCAAAGTCAGAATGCAGTGTTCACTGCTCCAAAGGTGAAGTTGTAACCTGTGGCAAATGTAACCCAGGGGAGTTGTATGCCAGGGCTTTACTGTAGCTTACTTTGCTTTTACATCCCACTGCTGTTAAATATGTGACATGTAAAAGCTGCTCATGTTGAAGATATTGCTTTTTTCATTAAATGGTCCTTCCTGGGTTCCTTTCCAGATGCACTTTTCTCTTGCTTTGCAGCAGAAGTAGAGGAAGCTGGCTTATCACAGGTCAGGCTACTTGTCCATCTAAAAAAGTAAGAAAGCTTCAGACCATTGGACTACAACTCCAGAATTCAATTGCCAACTGACTGGCTGTGGGAATCTGGAAAGAGTAGTCCAAAAATAAACACTGCCAAGCTTTGAAGCTTGTAAGCCCTTCATAACTGAAGATGCTGACTGTGGCTATTTGCTTTAGCCTGTGCACTGCCACTTTTGTATTGTCTGTACTGAGTGACAGAATCTGTGCCGTGGGGGGATGGGGACATAGTCAAGTACTGTATCTGGATTGTAATATAGGTAGACATCATTGTAATTCAGACTTTAGCTGATTACACATATGTTTTAAATATCTGACATTGAGACAATTTTGAATGATTGTATTTCTTATACATTGAATTATAATGGCAAAGAAAAAAATAATAACCTTAGACTTTGTTTTTGTTCCCTCAGATGAGCTTGGTATAAGTTTTCCAGATAGCCTCCAGCTGACCTGATCAAGATGGTCCTAAATGCCTCTACAGAACAGACAGTTGAAAGAGTCCATGTTGAATGTTCCTCACTGGGAAGGCACAACTATATACTGATTATGGTTCCAACTGTTTACACAATTATCTTCATCGTAGGTATCTTTGGAAACAGCTTGGTAGTGATTGTCATTTTCTTCTACATGAAGCTGAAAACTGTGGCCAGTGTCTTTCTGTTCAATTTAGCCCTAGCTGATTTATCTTTCCTCTTGACTTTGCCATTGTGGGCCTATACCACAGCTGTGAAATATCACTGGCCTTTTGGAAATTGCTTGTGTAAAATATCCTCAGCAGCAGCAACCTTCAATTTATATGCCAGCGTGTTCCTCTTGACGTGCCTCAGCATTGACCGTTACCTGGCAATCGTCCATCCAATGAAGTCCAGGCTCCGGCGCACAATGCTTGTTGCTAGGGTAACGTGCATTATGATTTGGCTCATGGCAGCCCTTGCCAGCTTGCCGGTTGTCATGTACCGTAGTGTCTACGTCATTGAAAATGAAAATATAACGGTATGTGCTTTTCGTTATGAGACCCCCACCAACACAACCAACAATGCCACAGTCAAAGTTGGATTAGGTTTGTCCAAAAACATGCTAGGATTCTTGATCCCCTTTGTGATCATTTTAACCAGCTACATATTAATTTGGAAGACTCTGAAAAAGGCTTACCAGATTCAGAAAAACAAGACCAGAGGAGATGACATTTTTAAGATGATTGTTGCCATTGTTCTTTTGTTCTTTTTTTCTTGGATCCCTCATCAAATATTCACTTTTCTGGATGTGCTGATTCAGCTGCGTGTGATTGTGAATTGTCACATTGTTGATATTGTGGATACCGCTATGCCTTTCACAATCTGTTTGGCTTACTTCAACAACTGCCTCAATCCTATCTTTTATGGCTTTTTTGGAAAGAATTTTAGAAAATATTTCCTTCAGCTTCTGAAATATTTCCCTCCCAGTGTCAGACATCCTAGCCTATCAACAAAAATGAGTTCCCTTTCCTATCGGCCTTCAGAAAACTTAATCCTGACTACCACAAAAAATGGAGCTTTAGATGTTGAGTGATGCCTTAGTAGCGCATGTTTTCTGCAACTGCATGGCCAGAGTGTGGATTCTCATGCGGTATCACAACTACAGCTTGAGTGTTAAATCTTCTGAAATACATCATCCTTGTGAAAAATGAGCAGAATAGTTTCACTTTTTATTATGGCAAGGATTGTTGGTTGTTTACAACAAGTGTTACCAAGAGTTGGTAGGCAACAGAGTACATTGTCCTACCTTTTAGTTCTGAAGCTTGAGGTTTCAGGAAGAGTATATAGTAGAGCTGAGAAGAACATGAAATGTGAGAGAAACCCTGGTCCTACTGCATATTTTAGTCTGTTACTTCTGTGAAATTTGCTTTGAACTTGTGGAACCAATTCTGACTTTATCATTCAGGGCATTACACACCAGAGTGTAATAAAATAATCTTGTTTTCAGAATGTAAGGTGAAAGTCAGGCTCCCCCCCCCAAAAAAAAAATGTGAATTGTACATTTTTATGCTACTTGAGTGTAATCAAAATCTACCTGTACTACAGTTTCATATAAACACATAAAGTCAATTCCCATGTCAGTAAGAAATTGAAAGCTATTGGAGCTGAGTCATCAGACACATAATACTACTATCAGATTTTAAAATAAGACAGAAGTATAGATATGAAATAACATGATCTTATATCAGTGTAAAATGTTCTCATTCTCTCATTATATCTGTCACATATAACTACATGCAACACATTTAGAATATAGCACTGCTTTTTAAGTGTCATTAGAAACTGCTACATTCTGTAGATCTTATCACTTCTGACATCTATGGAGACATGAACTATTATTTTCAAATATATGGTTTATATTAATTTTGTGATCAAAGTCACAAGGAAACAAATGGCAGTAGTTTTAGATATGGCTGATGAAAGAATGCATACAGGAATATTTGTATTATGAAGCAGATTGTGTTTCCAATATATTGAGTAAATCAATACAACTCTCTCACTCCATGGCATATTAATTCACATATGAGATTGTGGAGCACACACACACACCTTATTCTATTACAAGAGATAGAAGAAGAAAACCAGTGCTATAAAATATCCAAAGTTACCCATTCATTACCACTGCAATTGTCATCACTAATTATTCTGGAGGAAGAGATTTTCTCATATAAAAGCTGAGTTTTAATTTTATTTCATTAGTAGAAAAACAGAAGTAATTGATAATTCCTGGATGTTTTGTTATCTTTATCTCAAAGTTTATAGTGAGTTAACAGATGGCCCACATACCAACATGTCATGCCAAAGTCACACAGATCTGAGTAATGCATATATGCTCCCCCTCCACCTATTTTCCACTGCTATTTGCATACAGAGAAAGTTTTTCTTTTCTGCTAGTGGAGTTCTTTTTAATTGTTTTGCTTGCTGATGTTGTAAATAGAGGTATTTATTTCTATTTATTGTATAATAAAGCTTTATCTGACACAAGTTTAATTTTCTCAAATCTTGAATGTAATGCTGATTCAAGGAGGTTAATCACTTGATGATATACTATGACTAAATTAATATCTTTTCATTAATTTTTCCTAGTAATTACACATTTGTTTAGAAGCACTGAAATTACTAATTTGTCGAAGCTGTATATGAGTTTTCTGTGGACATTACATTTTATTGCTTTAACCTACATGTACTGTATATAAAAATAGTAAATGTGTTCATATTAATGGGTTGAAAATAGAATTTGACATCTGATAGATGTGTCATCAGAGCTACCCAGAACAGCATCATCTGTAATTTCTTCTATTTTGTGTGACTTTTTTTTAATTTTAACCTATGGCCTGTAATGCAGATTCTGTATACACTGTGAAAGACATTATCTGTTACATTGGTATTTCAAAGCATAGTCAGATTTGTATGGCACCAACCTTATAGTCTTGCAAACACAAGCTGGAGATCCTTCTCTTCACCTAGACCCATGATGGCGAACCTTGGCACTCCAGATGTTCTTGGATTTCAATTCCCAGAAGCCCAAGCTCCCGTGAATCCACACGAATGGGTTTGCTGCAATTCATCCAGCCCGCACCGCCCTCATTGTTCCTGGAAGCGGAAGTAAAATACGCCGTACAGGTGCATTTTACTTCCGCTTCCTGGAGCAATGAGGGTGGCATGGGCCAAATAAATCACAGCAAGTCCATTCATGTGGATTCACGGGAGCTTGGACTTCTGGGAATTGAAATCCAAGAACATGTGGAGTGCCAATATTCACCATCACGGACCTAAATTTTTAAAGTAACTCATATTGTCTAGCCTCTCAGTATTAAAGCCTATTTTTGTTACTTTTTTGACTTACTTTTGATAATATGGTTTTCTATTTCATCTTGTACCAAAATTGGTTTTATGATTTTTTTAATTGCCAGTCTCCCAGAGAACTGTAGATTGTGGTTCAGCATGTTGTCATCAGAAATAAAACTAGTTGTTGAGTGAATTTGGCAGAAACACAGTTGAATATTAGAAAATCCATAAACGAAAAGTAAGTTGGCTCAAAAAGTTAGCCTCTTAACAAACTCCTCATGAATGTTATTCACTAACAGCAAAAACAATATCAATTAGACTGAAATATTGCCCCATAGTGCTTATAACACACTCTGCATAGTTCACAATGTAATTAGCAATTTTGCCCCAACATGCTGGGCACTCATTTTACTGATCTCAGTAGAATGAATGGCTGAGTCAGCCTCAGAATTCATCTCACAAACCCAAGGTCAAAATCTGTATTTTGTACAGAGCACTGTATTCTACATTTCTATCTGTATTGGGCCACACATGGAGCCTAACCAGTTAATAAGTCCTCTTGATTAGCTGAAAGGCAATAGTGTTGGAATTTGAATTATTACAAGAATAAATATACAGTTTATAACAACATGATTTACCATAAACACACAAAGTGAGCAGCAGACATAGCATAAGATGTCTTCAACAATGTGTTTTCTGCTCATGCAATTAGCAAGTTCTGCAATATATTAACCATCATATACTTACATAAGAACAGTTCTTCAACAGTATACATTTTGATAATGCATCTATTCTATTGGTAGTATCAGCTGTGTGTCACATTTAGTAGCTCTGTTTGTATCATCTGTACTAAAGAAGTGGTTAGCATAAAGACAAAGGGCTAGATCCAGTAAGTAAGCCTATTTCAGGAAGCTGGTAAGTCAATATTTCTATAAATGCCATTGATCCAATGACTTCACTGTATCCGGGACTAACAACTAGATATAACTTCAGCAACATATTTGAAATATTTTTCTGCTGGTGGAAATAATAAATGCTGATGTCATTTAAAAGGGTGGGATTAGACATAATCTCAAATAAAAATTAATTTTCTATATTTTATTGATAGTTACAGACAGATTCTGTTATTGGCTGAGGCTATTGATTATTACAGATATTATTACAGAATCTGAAGTCTTGGGTCACATATTCCACTTTTGACTATTCATTTTTTCACAAACATAAGGTCCAATCATGCAATCAAAGAAATTTTAGCAGTTTTTCAATGAATTTAGATGATTGGCAAGTTCTGTTGACTAATATGTGAATTTTAAAAACTACTATAGTTTGGAAGAAAAATATACTCTTTGGTTCCATAGTCAAACACATCAAAATGGGAACTATCTTAGAAATGGTATTTCTAGTAGTATATGAGAGAAAGAGATAAATCATTTCTATGTTAGAACCTGCCTGTGTGTCATTTTGTAAGCATTTTTTTTAAAACATGCCAAATTAATCTGCATTTTTAATCTCACAAAATGATCATAGCTAATTAATTGACACAACCTGTAATTGGACATTACAGTGCATTCATATGAAGTCATGCAAATTTAGAATAGAAAGTTTCCATTTCTGTTCTGATCCATGAGGAATGGTTATAGATAAATGTCCTGTTTAAATATTGATTCAAGGACCCAGGCATACACTTACAGACTTTACACCTTTCATGCCAAATGTAGTTATTTCCCCTGAATGTTTTATGCAGTCCCAGGCAAGCCGAATTGTTCTATATGACAGGTAAATTGTTATTTGGCTTAGTAGCTCATATCTTGAGCAAGCCTGGTGGGGGCTTGGGGCATCATAGATCTACATCAAATTGTAAACTGGTACTGTTTTGTATGTTCTTATATTTTATTTATATTTAGGCAGACTGCTTGCATGGTCAATTATGGGAATTATAAACCAGCATATCTGGAAGGTACCAGGTGAAGAGAATGGATGGTGAAGTTGGTTTAAGAGAACTAAACAATGTTCTTATTTGTTATTTCTTGTGAGAGAAGATTTGCTTTTTACTGTTAAATATCTAGAGTATAATACTTCATTGTGAAGATATATAGCATTTATAAAGCAAATAGTTTATGAATCCATGGTCTGAGTGAAAAACAATGTGTACTGCTTGTATAGCATTCAGTGGTATGGGATAAGCTTAATTTTATCATTTTTATATGAGTTGTGAATTTATTAAAATAAATGCAGCTTTTTTGGAAACTAAGTAAGTATTTTGGGAGGAATTCTTATTATCATTTTTGTAATCACAGCAATCATGGTGCATTATGTTTATTCAGACACAAGACATTATGATGTATCACTATTCTGTCTATGCCTGACTATAGAAATTGTCATATCAGTTGCAACAAACAATAATAAATAACCCATGCTTAGGAGCTGCCCCTTAAATATATCATGTATTATTTATATTTATATTGCACCTTTCCTCTAGTGAGATGATATGGTTAGACTTCCTTTTCCCCCCCTTCATTTTATCCTTATGCTTGATCCTTTATGCTCAGTGTTTGGGGCTACATAGCTCAGGATCTTCTAAACACTTTGGTATCCTGGGAGCTATCACCCAAAAGTTCCTAGTCTAGCCTGTTAATCACTATGTACACTGGCTGTCCATTTGATACAAAGAGAACCATATCTCCACATAAGGAGGTACATACTCACTAACAATTGGTTTTTAATATTTTGGGGAGCTTCAAATCCCATATTTCTCCCCTCTAGGAATTTTCCATACTTACCTTAGACCTGGGAGAAAGGCCAAAACTGAAATGCTTTGAGGGTTAGCTAGACCTAGCTCTACTTAGCTTTCAACCAATGCCAAGGAAGGAACAGAAAGATTGAGTGGAACTAGACCTTTTGGTTGAGGCCTTTTTCTAGATAGGAGCAATACATAGGTGTACATAAGTCAGTAGAACTCCTAGAACAGGAAACTTTAATATACGTACTTACAGAAGTCGAAAGATCCCATCCTTAATACACACTTCAATTTACACATTCAGAAAGCAGTGAAACCCAATCAGTTTACATGACCATTATACTCTCAATATGCAGAAGTCTTCTCTTGCTTCCTAAAATAAGTGTCTTCCTATAGAAATATCTTATCTATAGAACCCTAAGCTTATGTCTGGGGATGTGTATTAGCATCCATGTATGTTAGTATTCAAGAAGACTGACCATCCTACATTTTAATGATCTACTTTAAGTCAGATTTATCCAGTACTTTTATTTATATTTACTTTATAAAATTTGACGTGAGCCCTGAGTACTGGCATTCAGAAGGTAGTAGTTCTTCACAACATCTTTAAGAACTACTTTAAAAACCAAGGAAGCCAATGTTTGCCCAAGTTAGTTTATAGATTTATAAATTATATTACTGATAATAAAAAAAAATTAAGAGTACTTCCAGAGAAGGCAATATTTCATAAGGAAGAGGAAGGTAGCGGTGGACTGGACAATACTGATTTTTTTGTGGTGATTTATTTTAATTCTTTATCATGGTTAATTTTCAAAAAAATCTACTTCATTTCTTCATTTTAAATATTTGACCACACTCATAAATGGCTTTATACAATTAAGCTGAATTCCTGTTGCATAGTTTTGCAAAACAAATAACTTTTAGATGCAAATTGCCGTCAGTCAAGAAATCTCTGTAGGCATTATTTGTTTCATGCTGAGTCATGCAACTCAGTATACAACAGATAATGTCTATAAATTGAAAAATTAAATTAAATTAATTAAATTTCTTAACTTGCAGTAATGTGCTTCCAAATGTTACACCACTAAGATCCACCTAAGATCAGGAAAGAAGTAGCAGCAGACGCTGAGAGAACTAAGCAAGAGAATGGCGTTCGACACCCTCTGAATGGAGATGAGCCTCAAGTCTGCTTGCTCAGATCCAGGAAGAGCTTTATGGCGAGAACAAACATTGTTGAGGGTACACAAGAGCAAAATCAAATTAGAAGGTGGTGGAAGGAGTTTTCTGGGCAAGGAACATCATTAAAGCAGAATATAGCTGAAGATATCAATCTCCCCTACATCACTTGGAGGTCCTTGAATAGGCTGAGGGTTGGAGTCGCTAAATGCAAGACCAACATGTTCAAGTGGGGGCTGCTGGTGGACAACAAAACATGGTGTGAATGTAGAGAGGCACAGAGTCTGGCCCATTTACTGGTCTGCCGATTGCTGCCAGAGACATGCACTGATGAAGAACTGGACTTGGACAATGACAAAGAGAAGAAGGTGGCTTCAGTTTGGCAGTCCAGGGTTTGATCAGTACACAAAAGAAGAAGACACCACTAGTATAATTGTGCAATAGGATTTCAGCCACTGTGATTTCTGTTGTAGGGATCAAAGGAATGTATGTCATCTACAACTGGGCTTCAGCTCCTGTCATTGTCCACCATTGTCTAGAGATGAATATAGCTTGCATCCCTAAGGGCCACATTTTACACAATTTTTTTCTACTGCATCAAATATTCATCAGATGGCATTCATTCTTATATCTAGTACTAAGTATTCATCCTCCATAAATTGAAGGAATATAAGAACCATGGAGATGGTATCTGCTTTTTCAATTGGAGACACAATTAGTGTGTGAGGCAGAATTACGGTAGTCCTTGCAGAATTAATGCAAGCAAACTAGAGCTTCCTGGGCAAACACCCAATGTCATTTTATTTTGGGAGCTAATCAGGGTTGGACCTGGTTATGAATTGTTAGTGACATTGTTGGTAGAATTTCTGGGATCTCTAGATAGGGGTAGAAAAGAATTCTGCCTAAAACATTGGAGAGCTGTTGAGAGTCAGGGCTGACATAGGCCAGTACTCTGATTCGATATAAAACAGCTTTTTATGTTTTTAATATGGCCACTCAGAATGAGTATGGAATTAACAAGGCTTTTGGTAAAAGACTCACCCAGTGCTCTTCCAGTAAGAGAATAAATTATTTGCCAATTAACACTCTACGGTTTCATATTGGTCCTGTACAGTGGTTGTATAGAAACATTTTATATTAAATAGTGACAGAGAAATAGAAGAAAGATCATTCTATCTTTAAAACTTTTTATTGGCATTTTAAGCATATTTTTCCCTGATTGAAGCAGAATTCATGAAACAATTACAAGTCCCTGACAAAGCTTCCTAATGATTAGCCTTCAAGAGCTGCTGTTGTTTTCTGACAGTTCAGAAGCTGTTTTTGTTTATTTCAGGAAAAAGAAACATCAAATCCTGTATGGACTATCCAACTGAATAGACAGAATAGTGGCTGCTAATTATCCATTCCCATCATTTCACTAAAGCTCCCACTGTAGAACAAAAGACTTACGTAATAATTTAGAATTCTAATTAATTCTTGCCAACAAGTAAGGCTTCTTTGAAGTAATAGCACAGTCTTTACTGTTTAGTGCTGATATATTGTCGTGCAAAGGTGCCAAACATTTAACCCAATTAGAGAAAAAAGTTACTAAGGGACAACAGATGTAAACCAAATGTATTAACTAAAGCCAGAAGAAATTATGGCAAAGAGGCAAGATGGCAGGCAAAGGTCATACAGTCAGTTTCATACACATTCTTACCATTTTCCATTTCTGCGACTCCCCAAAACAACAATGTGAAATGTAGAAAAACAACAACATAGACTTCTGTCTAAATAAAGAAGCCTGTATTATTTGTTGTATTTATTTAAGTAAAGCAGAAAATATCACATTAACTAAATAGCAGAAATCACAGCCATGAAAAGTAACCCATCCTTATTGTTGTTACATGCTGTCAAGTTGCTTCTAATTTATGGGGACCCTGTAAACAAGTCTTTAACAGCCCTCTTCCATCTTGAATTTTTTGGAATAGTAGCCGTGTTAGTCTGTGGTTCAGGCATCTCAGAAAACAAAACAAAACAAAATAAACAAAACAAAATAAAATAAAATAAAAAACACAGTAGCACTTTAAAGACTAACTGCTATATTTTTATTGTTAGCTTTTGTGGATCAAGTCCACTTCATCAGACAAAGAATGAAACTTACAGGCATATAGCAGTTAGTCTTTAAAGTGCTACTGTGTTTTTTATTTTATTTTATTTTGTTTATTTTGTTTTGCTTTGTTTTCTGAAATGCCTCTTCCATCTTGTCAACTTAAGGTTGGGGCTGCCTTATTAAATCAATCTATCTTAGGTTTGATCTTACTCTGTTCATCTGCTTTCAACTTTTCCCAGCTTTATCTTCTTTTCCAGAAAATCTTGCCTTCTCATGATGTGATGTGTTTCATTATTTTTGCCTCCAGAGATAGTTCAGGCTTGATTTGTTCTATAACCCAACTGTTCATCTTTCTGGCAGTTTGTTTTCTGGAAATGTTTTTTCCAACATCATATATGAAACAAATCCTTTTCCCCATCAGTTTTCTTCACTGTCCAACTTTTATACCCATTTGAAATAACTAGGAGCACAAGAGTGTGGATGAACTCAATCTTTGTCTCCAGTGATACATCATTATACTTGATGATTTGTTTCTAACTCCTTCATTGCTGTCCTTCTGAGTTTCAGTATCCTTCTGATTTTTTTCTTCAGTCTTCATCTGAATTGATACATGAATCAATTTATATAAAATCTTTCATTATTTCTTCATTGCCAACATTAAAGTTGTGTAGATCTTCTATAGTTACGATTTTTGTCTTCTTAATGTACAGCTCATCCTAGCAGAAAACAAGCAAAAGACCAACCAACAACAGTAGGACTAAAGTTATTAGAACAAAATATTAAATATTTTAGCTACCACCAACGGTCTTACTCCTTAAAACTGCTAAAGGACAGCCACAAGTCATGCAGCTAAAGCCTGAAGTACTATTATTTTTTCTCCAAAGCTTGAAAAAGCTTGGCCTTTTTGGCTGAAGGTTTTGAATGCTGTAGTCCAAAAAGGTGTTATTTCCCTCCCTCCAGATGGGTAGGACAGAACTCCCTGAAAAGGCATTCCATTATACCAGTGCTGTCACGAAATGGTTCTGCCATCCCTCCAAATGTTGATGACAAGGGAAACATTGAGCAAGACCTAACAGAAGAGATATTAAAATATCAGCCAAGGAATATGATATTGAACTTTTGTATTTTTGAGGAAAGATTTATGGATACCTTCGATGGCCAGACATTTGATGGCTTCTAGAACAAATCAAACCTGAATTCTTACTGGACATTAAAGACTAAACTGATGATATTGTAGTTTGGAATATTACAAGAAAGCAAGCCTTATTAGAAATGACATTGATGCTAGGAAAAGAGAAAGACCTAATATGAGTTGGATTGATTCAATATAGAAAGCAATTGACTTTATGATCCAGGACCTAAGCAGAGGTGTGAACAAAAGGACATTTTAGAGATCATTAATTCATAGGATTGATATACATTAGAAGCAACCTGACAGCACATAATAATATTATTCAGCATATGACAAAACCAGCCAACCTGCTGTTCTGTATATCTTTTTTGTGCTTTTAATTTCATATCGTTTTAGTATTTGAGGGATAATTTTCTGAATTGCAAGTTTCAGCCTAAGCAATCTGAAGGAAGTCACACTGAATTCAATAAAATTTTATCCTGAGGCATGTAGTTCTGTTTGGAACCTCAATCCTTATCCTTTGAGACAAATAGTAAGTATGAATCAGAGGGGAAATGCTCAAGACTACTTATGGATAAAGTAGAACCAGATGCTTTAAGTCTCAACCTAAACAAGTATGTTCAGAAGGAAATTGGATTGAGCTCAGTAAAATGACTTCAGCATTCCCTGCTTAGAACTGAAAATCTTGTCCTTTGAGAGGTACTATGAGTCAGGGAGGGGGAGCATGAGGTTTATTACATGGATAAAGCAAAAACAGATGTTTTGTTAGAAGAACATAAATTTGAAGCAGTTGCACATCTGCCAGTCTCTGGAGTCACATCTGCTTTACTTGTACTTGTGTAAGAGTTCGTTTTTAAATCTAATAAGCCAAACTCTGCTCTTGCTTTTATGGATGCAAGCTCAGAGTATTGGGATTTGAACACGTGCAGCTTACATCACAGTCTGGCTAGTTACGTTTCCTTCATCATTCATCTTCCAAGACTTGTGCACCATCTCAAGTCATAAATACATTTTTACACACAACCGCCCAATGCTTTGGTCAGCTTTGCAGTGTAAAATGTTGAGAGAATTAGGTGTAAAGGATCAGGTGGGAAAAGGAGGGCTATACCTGAATTATGGCATGCATATTTTCCATGGAAAAATAAGAGGTTTAATCCTTGGATTCTTCAAGAAGGATTGAGGAAAATCCTGTAATCTGAAATTACACACACACAGAGACACACACACTTTTTTTTTTAGAAGTCAGGGGCTCCTCTATTCCCCCTCTCAAAAATCATTTTAAAATTAGCATTCTTATAGATGTCTACAGGGCTGCTGACTCTCCTCTCAAGCAAAGCACAGAGCTATGTTATACTTAAAGAGGTCTTCCATGCTCGAAAGCCAGTCGTGTCCAACTCTGGGGTGAGGTGCTCATCTCTGTCTACAGCCAAAGAGCCAGTGCTGTCTGTATCTGCAGATGTTTCTGCAGTCATGTGGCAGGCATGACTAGATGCCAGGGTGTGCCTGTTACCTTTCCTGCCTATTTAATCTACTTGAAATTTCTTGCTTTCAAACTGCTAGGTTGGCAGGAGCTGGGACAAATGACTGGAGCTCACTCCATAGCACAGCACACTGGTCTCAAACTGCTCTGTGTGTGTCTGTGTATTTTTTAATTTTATTAGGGCAGGTGGAAATCTTCAAAAGACACTGTGGAGCCCTTGCCTCACAGTGTGTGGGATTTTTACCCACTAAAACCACCTCCCATCTGTGTGTGTGCACGTGTGTACGTGTGTGTGCATGTGCATGTGCATGCATGGCAGGCATGACTAGACGGGTATTAATTTGAGCATGTGATGAGGGGGGTGGATTTTTAGCCCATCCATCCTAACTTTATACAGAGGGTCACTTTCCTCTTCAAGCTATTATTCACTGCATGAAGAAAGCAACAGCAACAACAAAAGAGCTGGAACTAGACTTCTCTCCTTAACATATTTAGATTAAACCTTTTTCCCCCTGATTTCCCTAAGAACTTCAGAGAAGAAATAGGCCAGAGATGACTTGGTGCTTATTTCTCATTAAAGAGAAGAGCTGGACTCTAGCTGCCAAAAGTTAGCCTTGAGGGACCATGAGGGAAATACTTATTTAGTGAGAATAATCCTTATAGATTTAAAATACAAATCAGAATATTTTAACTGCCAGTTAAATGATCTGTGCTGCACTTTTCCCATTGTAAGGTCAAGAATGTGGCATTTGGAAAACAAGCTTTTCAAAATATGATTAGGGAGAAGACAGGAAGCCATTATTCCCAGGAGATACAGTAGCGGATGTAGCTTCAGATGAATTCACTTTCGGCTTGTGGATATAGGAGGAAGTATTAATTACAAAGGCAATATGGAGTCATGGTTTGCATTAAAAGAATATCAAGATGGACCTTGGAGCAAACAAACTCATAACCCTATTTGTGGGTCACTGAAGCATTAAAAAAGTTTATTTTGCAAGATTCATATTTCTTTGTCAACACATATTTGGTAGAATCCCATTAGCTAAGCCTTTTGTTGTTGTTCAGTCGCACAGTCGATTCCGACCCCTTAGTTTTCCAAAATATGTTTACCCTCAAATAGCATGGACAACTCTTCTTCTGGATATGGTTCGTGCAAAAAATAAATCCTGTATAAAACACATATCTGCTACAGGAAATAAGATATTCTTCATCAGACCCTGTTCGGTACAAAAGTCTTAGGCCACCATCAGCTGGCTTGGGGAAAATTCAGTGAGTGATTTGGAGGGCCATCTGCAGTGGCTCAAATGGCTAAGATGCTGGCCGGAAGGCAGCAGGTTAGCAGTTCGATACCCAAATACTGCAGGACGGAATGAGCTCCCATCTTTGTCCCAGCTCCTGCCAACCTAGCAATAAATTGTAAGCAAGAAATTGCAAGTAGATAAACTGGGACCACTTCGGTGGGAAGGTAAAAAGCATTCCATGTGCTCCAGTGTCTAGTCATGCCTGCCATATGACCACAGAAATGTCTGCAGATGGAGACAGCACTGGCTCTTTGGCTGTGAAACAGAGATGAGCACTGAACCCTAGAGTCGGATATGACTGGCTTTCAAGCAAGGGTGACCATTACCTTTACTAACTCCAAACTTTACCAAAATTTCAGACACCCTAACCCCCAAACTTTACCAAATTTGGAGAGGGCTAAGAGGAGAATCATCAGAAGAATCTCTTCAATTTTTATATGTCTAATTGACTCATAGGCTGAGTTATGCACCTCCCTAACCACTTATTGAATCTCCCCAAACCAGCCAGTGGTGGCCTAAGACTTTTGCACAGTACTGTTTAGCAAACAGATAGTTGTACATCATGTCAAACATGACATGGGCCGAAATCCTGTTGCTTCATGCATTGAGTCACAGTAGAGTAGGGCCATGGAACCAGTGGAGAATTGTTGTGTCAATTCCTCCATACATCCCATTGATTAAAATGGGTGTATTCTAATTGTAACTTATTACACCAAACCAGGAGTTCTCAACCTTTTTAAACTGGGGGCTGGGTCATGGTCCCTCAGACAGCTTTGGGGGCCAGATGGCCATTTCACCCTTCCTCCATCACATGGCACTTCCTGGTGTGGTGGAGGCAGTGGGGGGGCACATGAAATGATGCTGTGGGCTGCATTTGGCCCATGGGCCGCAGATTGAGAATCCCTGCACTAAACTAAGTTGAAGCTGAAGTAGTCCCATGTAAATCAATATCTTTTAGAGGAGTTAGTTAACCAAGTCCCCATGGATTTAATGGGCCTACTCTAGTGGCAATCAATCTGGTAAGCAACAGAATTTCAGCCACTGAAATATAGTGAATAGATGGCATTATTACAGCTGCTGACCAGCAGCTATTTGTCATTCTCCTAACTGGCAACAGTCCAAGATGGTCTATTGATATTTCATTAGTGGAAGCTAATGTGAAGAGCTGTAGTCCTAGTTTCCTGAAAGATAAATCTGGTGAAAGAAGTTTCATTAGCAGAAGAAAGAATAATGGAGTCTGAGATATTTAGTTTTATAAAGGTGGAATTACACATCATTATAGGGCTGGTCCAGAACTAGGATCTATCCTACAGAGGACATAAAATTCATTCTTTGAAGTACGGTATGTGGAAATAGAAGAAGGCTCCTTGAAGAGTGGATAGCATTACGAACACATTCAGCTGACCCATTCTAAGCAGTGTGCAGCCAGTTAATTCTTCCTATCTAGAAGGATTTGGTCTGGCCAGGTTATCCTGCTGTGGTATGCTAGATCATACTGCCAGGGACTCAACACCAAATGTCAGGCCGTGGTTAACTAACCTGACAACCCTGATGACTAATGGCCTTGGGTGCTGAAGTCCACAGGGAAGGGTGATGGTCTCCAAGTGGATTAAATCCCACTGGAATCCACCTTGATGGAGGGCAGCAGCTTCATCAAGACTGGTCTGAGGCTGATGAAGATTTTGTGTGCCAAAAGAGCTCATGACCAGAAAGTGACTTGTGGAACTGTATCAGTGGTATGGGTGTCCTGCTGCAATGCAAAAGGTAGATGGAGGGAAGAGGAGGAGGAGAAGAAATTATTTCATGTCAGAAATTACTCTGGATTTTTGTTGGAGAATCTCTGCTAAGGGGATGCTCAAATTAGGCACTTTTCTTGTCCCCAAGATCCATTGTGCAGCCCTTGGGTATCAAACTCTGACCTTCCAGTCTCCAAGCTCAGCGTCTTAACCACTAAGCCACAGGGGGAGCTGCAATAGTAGTAGTATTGCACTTCTTCTTTCATGTCTAGGCCAGATGTGAAAGTGCCAAAATGAGGCCACCTTTCAATGAGTTCATCCTGCAATTCCTAAAAGATTAGCTGGCAAAACAAGATTGCCGTTACCAGGGTACACCCGATTGTGGTTCAAAAATATCACAATCTTCGAGGAGGCTCTTTCTTTGTACCCCTGCATTGCACTGTAAACTTGCTGATGAGCAAAATGCCCCAGTGGGCCATAAAGGATAACAATTAATTCCCTTTTCCAGAAACAAAAGTGGAATTAGCTTACATTATTATCGTGTCTAGTAGAAATCACTTGTTTTGTGATTTCACTGTAAAACAAATATTGTGGTGCTGTGGGCATATTAAATGACACAGGAAGAATACTGTGTGATTCAAGCACTGAGTTATATAGCCACTTCATTGTGAATAATAAAGGAATGATTAGAGAGAGGGAAGGAAAGTATGTTCTGGGTCATAGGCCAGCAGGTGATAGCATTCAAATGTGGAAATTTCAGGTAGCCCAAAAGGTAATGATATGGTAACTTTTGAAAAAAAGAAAAATTAAACAATTGCTTTTCTAGAATTATAATAATAAATGAACAGTTATTTTTGGTTTAGAAATGGAATTATCACTAATTGTGACTGCTGTTTGGTTAAATATCCAAGCACCTCCATAAAGATTTCAGAAACAATATAATTCAAATGTTGTGTTATATCCTTTTCATAACAAATTGGAAAGTAATGCAAAGCTCAGTTTTGCCTCTGCTTGTATCCATATTGTGTTCATTTCCTTCATTAAAAAATTAAACCAAGAAGAACTAAACCTGCACAAACCTTCTGCTCTTCATGAACTCCTCTCCTGAGGGTTCAAGTCTTTGATAAGAGATTGTCTTATAGGCTGCACCCATGGTCTTAACAATAGTTTCTTCACTTCATTTGAAGTGGGAACTATTATTTCACCAGGAACTTGTGACACTGGTCGGCCCACTGCCGGATCTCCATCCAGCAAAAGGTCACCCTCCGCATGTGAAAACTAGCTGGAGTTGAAGGTATCCTTCTTGCGTTCAACATTATCATGCCGACAGATCACAAACAACAGATAGAGAAGAAGAGAAGTGTAATGATTTACATCCTCCCTGAAGGACAATGACGCATGAAAATCAAAACAGAACTGTAAATTATGGTGAACCAGATGGAGAAATTTCAACCTCAGTTAGAAAAAGCAATCAACTACTCATTTTGACCGGCCTGAGTTCAGCTCTTACTATTATGGTGTGAGGAAACTTGTATAAAGCGGCTCCCTTAAACTGAGAGAAACCTGTTGATACGTGCAATGCTTTCAAAAAAGAAAACACAGCTTTCCCTCTTTGCCAAATTAAGGCTATATTTCTGTACCAAATGACACTGAAATAAGTAGACTAATAAAGAATATCACTATGTTTGAAAGGAATGATCAACCTGAATGCAGTAGCAATATGTATTTTTCATTTCACAATAATCAATGTTGTTTAATTTCCTGTGTGTTCATTGATTTCTTATTCATTCTTTTGATTCCAAAAATTTATAAGCCTCCTTTTGTATTTTCCTGTGTTAACATCCAGAATTCCATCTTTGGCTTCTGGAACATGTTGCTAGAAAACACGAGTGATTTTGGACTGATATTTGTTATGGATAGATGAAAAAGAGAACAGAAGTTTTGCTTCAGTTGCTTTCATAATAGTATGATCCCATACATTTATTCAGAAGTAAATATATTGAGCTCAATGGGACTCACTCACAAATTAGTGTATCAGAGTTTCCAACATGAGCAAGACATGTCAATTTGTCTCACAAATCAGCTTTGCAAGGAATTGAAGTCCAAGAACATCTGGGACTGAAGGTTGAGAAACACTGTTGTAGACTTTTTTTAAAAAAAGATTTTTACACAGAATACCAAGAACATGTGCTGGGTTACCAAGGCCATAAATATAACTTATATATGTCATTTATTCCCTGTGAAAAGACTTGAGGCAGTTACTAGTGATATGGTAATAAATTGCACCAGATGCTAAGTATGCTATAACAGCATATTATGCTGTATTTCTCATCCATGAAAAAGGCTTTTTCATATTCTTATTTGAAGATAATTTCAAGGAAAACTTTGTATACTCAGAGGAGGCAAGAAAGAAGAATGGCAAGCACCTCTGTCTCCAACTCCCATTGAGGTTCCCTGAGATTACTTCAAAATCTGTTTTGTCTTTGTTATACATAATATTTATAGGACTCCCAGAGAGACAGAAGCAAGCCATTTTCTCTCCCAGAAGCTCTGAAGCTGCTCTGCTAAAATTAATTAAAATTTTGAAAGTGTTGAATATAACATTTTCACCTTGGATTATTCTTATGCTCTTCAAAGCCATTTTAAAAAGAGGACAGCAGACACGACTAATTCTCATCAAATACATGTAATTCACTTCACCTCTTTATAAGCTAACTCTTCTTGTTCAATACTTTTTGGGGATTACTTAAAAAAGGTAAATATAACATGACCTTTTGTGGTTCAAGATCACTTCTTCAGGCATGCACCAATTTGTTGTGGATAATGTAGGAAAATTATCAATGAGGGTCCCAAAAGTCCATAAAATCTCACATAATGTTTGATTTTTTCCCCCTAGTTATCCAATAAAGATATTGTCTTAATCCTACAATTTTATTGTGTAAGGATTACATGTCTGTCTTCTTTTTCAGTAGCAGGTCATGACCAGAGTTTGTAGATGTTTCTCTCTCTCCATCCCTCCATCTCCCCCCTCTCTCTTCTTCTGTTGTTGTTGTTGTTGGTGGTGGTGGTGGTGGTGGTGGTGACCATAGCTCCCAGAACCCCAATCCAATATTGGCAGTGTTTGGCTGGCATGCAATGTGGAAAAACAGCTATGTATCCTCCTGGCACTTCCAGAAAGTGGTTGACTAGCAAATTATGTTAGCAGCATTGGCACTCCCTCCCACCCACACAGCTCAACTGCAGTGGTAGCATTAGACCAGTGGTTCTCAAAGTGGGGCCCATTCCCCACAGGGTGACTTCAATTCACAGAAGCCCAAGACAGTGCATTGGATGATCAGTGCTTTGAGGAATTGACTTACTTCTGGGAATTGAAGTCCAAAAATCAAAGGTTGGAAAACACTGAGCTAGAATTTCTCATTCCCTCTCATATGCAAAACATGTATGTTACATCTTTTCAATGAAACTTGTATGACATTTAATATTGTGTAACAGCAAAACATGAGGATAAAAAGTACAAAAACAATAACTAAAGATGATGGGTAAGAAATAATATGAGAATCAATAAAGAGAAGACTGAGATAATGGTGATTGGAAGAAAACAGGATACTCTAGATATCGATATAGAGGGAACAAGTATAAAACAAATGGCAGTGTTTAAATACTTAGAAACAACATTTAATGAAAATAGCAAAATGGAGGAAGATATTACCATACGGTGCAGTAAGGCAAACCAAATATTTGTAATCAGCTCTGCTCTTACAACACAAGTAAATACCGACCAGCACAAAGAAACACCTCATACGAAGCATATTCATTCCCACTTTTTGTTACCAGTGACAAACATGGACAGTTACAACAAAGCATCATGATTCAGAGCTGTCAAAACTCACGGGGGGGGGGGAATGAAGTGGCTCTAAATAAAAGTATATATGATTATATCTAGAGATTAAGGATCACAAGTGTAGATGGAAGGAACTCTCAACTGAGAGTTAATTTGTGTTGCACTAAAGATAAGGTGGCTTAGTGGTTAAGACACTGAACTTGACTAATGGAAGGTTGGCAGGTCAGCAGTTTGAAACCCAAGAACTGTGGGATGGAATGAGCTCCCATCATCTGTCCCAGCTCCTGCCAATCTAGCAGTCCGAAAGTAAGACATTGCAAGTAGATAGGTTAACTTCAGTGGGAAGGTAACAACATTCCATGTGCTTTGGTGTCTAGTCATGACTGCCAAACAGAAGAGTAGCGTGCCTTGGCGGGGCCCCATATAAAAATTTGTTTGGGAGCCCTTAGGAAGGGTAAAGATTTGTTTTGCTTATGCACGTTGGGGGCCCCCGTGGCCCGGGGGCCCCGTATAATTGATACGGCAGATACGGCGGTAGCTACGCCTCTGCTGCCAAATGACCAAGGAAACATCTGCAGACATAGACAGTGCTGGCTCTTTTTTGCTTTTTCTTTGTTAACATTGTGTATACTTTTAAAAAGAGAGAGAGAAATGTGTTCCACCTCACTTAAGTGGCAGTCTTTCAAATACTGTATTTGGAGATGACAAATTATCATGTTGCCTTAAATCTTTTCTGCATGCTAAATATACCAAATGTTTTCAACATTTCCTATAAAATGTTGTCTCAGAACTTGGAAAATTAACTTTGTTTTAGATAACAACTGGAAGTAAAAAGTAAATTTTCCAAGCTTTGGTTGATCTTTGTCTTTGCCACCCTCATCTGGACACATTATAAGAGGAAAGATCAGGAACAAAAGAATCAATAAACAAGAGAAGTCTCACTCAATTGCCCATTTTTCTCAACCTTTAACAGAAACATTATGGCTCCCTCCACCCTTTTAATGTCCTTTTTGCATATTAAGAGCATTTGGGAGGGAATGAAAAGCCAATGTTGTGTCTTAAAAAATGTTTTTAATTATAATTATTATACACCAGGGTGCCCAAACTACGGTCTGCAAGCCAGATCCGCCTCCCAATACCAATTCATCTGGCCACACCACACCATCCACACCGCTCCTGAAGGTGGAATTAAAACGCACCCACGCATGTGCAGAATGGTGCCATAAATGCACCCGCAACTGTTTTAAACATGTTTACAATAACTGTGGGTGCATTTACAGCAGTGTTCTGCGCATACGTGGGCACATTTTACTTCTTTTGCTGGTGGGAGGAACCACGTGACCAGCCCACTGAACCACATGACTTCCCTGCAGCCTGAAAAGTTTGGGCACCCCTGTTCCACACCTTGAATTTCCAAAAACATTTCCAATTTTATGCAGGCAACATTGCATGTGTCCATCCATTAGATCAGTGTTTCCCAACTGTTGGTTTTTGGACTTCAATTCCCAGAAGCCTAAGTCAATTCCCCAAACCACTAATCAGCCAATGTACTACCTTAGGCTTCTGGGAATTGAAGTCCAAGAACCAACAGTTGGGAAACACTGCATTAGATAATCTGGACTCATATTGTGGAAAGAGCAGCTGGCCTCTCCTAACTTCATTGTCTGATTATTTCTCTACTACTCTTTTACACTATATATACAGAAGAGAAATACATTGCAGTTTAGGAGTGTCTTGGGAAGTAACGGAAAGCTTTTTGGACCTACTTGACAAAGAGGCATCAGATCTTTGGATGAAAAATGAACCACATCAATGGGATTTCATGTCATCAGTGTTTTCTCACCTAATCTTTGATGAAAAGGTGTCTGTCATCAAAAATTACAATATCCCATGTAGTTTGGCAGCTGGCTAATGATGTTTTTCACAAATGGCCTCCAACTGCTTGAAAAAGTAAAATGAATCCCTTAAAACTGCATTCAAATGCAGGGAAATCTGACAGATTTCTATTTTTGAAGCTCTTCTTACTACTCAACAGGGAATTATGACATCTACTATTTGTTTGATTAATCCCTTTGATCATTTATTCATTGCACCTTCTGGGCTTGATCACTCTGCATTATTGTTTCTTTGTATGTTGTGAGGCTGGTACAATTGTATCAAATATAGTAGATTTCATCATACTCAAATTAAAAGTTCCAACACCTCTGGACTGCTGCTTTGACAATGTGCAATAGCTCCTGCAGTCACCAGAATGTGCATAGCTGACTCTGAACAAGAGGCGGCTGAGAAACTGTATGATATCTACAAAATTAGGCCAAATTACCTGTGAGTTCAGTTGGGCCTGAGCAAGACGTCTACTTAATTGTCAAGTTTTTTTTAATAAATTTGGAAATTTAACAAATTGCTGTCCAAGTAGTTTTTATAGTACAGATAGATGCAGAAACATTAATGGCTGGTTATACAAGTGGTTCTCAGTGTTTGAGCCCACCAGGTATTCTTGGACGGGGCTTCAGACAGTCAATGACCAAAACATCTGGGAGACAATGGTTGAGAACAACTGTTTACATTTGTTGAACACTTCTGCCAGACTAACTTTAACCATTGTTGTCATCTCCAGGTCTACTGGACTACATCTATAGTCATTCCAGCCAGCATGACTAGGCTGACTGGAAATCACAAGAGTCCTGGTCATTTTGAGAGCACCAGATTGTGAATGGTTGTTCTAAAACACAAGGGAGGTATTAAATATGAAAAGAGTTGGGGGGTTTCTATGCTGATTAATGAAACTTGGTGTGATGAACTGGGGAGAGGTATTGTTAAATGAATAATGGAAGAAAAAATACATGGAGCTTTGGCTTTTTGGTCAATATCCTCAATAGTCTTGGATTATGAGTGGGGACATACCCTAACTGTAACTAATTAGCACATGTGATAACGTTTCTCAGGGTTATAAGCATTTCCTCCTGTCTTCTTCTTGGTTTGGATTGGACTTGGTTTGGGTTTTTGAATACTTCCATGCACTAAATGAGAAATGTGAATTGATGAAATGTCAGGAATCAACACTTACTATATCAAATGCTTCAAAATATCAAAGAACTTCAGACTCCAACTTCACATTAATCGTATACAAGAAATGTTTTCCATGCTTTTCTGACACAATATCCATGCTCAATAAATGGTTAGCTAAAACACGCTGGAGTACAAAGTCACCTAAAACATGCTAACATAAAGCTTTTTTGGTTAATTTATTCACTTATGAAAATGCCCCTTTCCAACAACTCACAAGCTAAAGAAACCAACAACAACCAAACCGGCTCAACTGAAATATAAAACTGCCCATGTTTGTTGCAAACTTCTGGGAGTTATCATTCAAAGAAAAGCAGTTTCTCCAGTTGTGGTGCGGCATTACATCTTAGCTGAACCAATGGGAGTAGGAACGATGTGAAATAATCCATCAGGAACACAAGTAGAATTATTTTTCAATGTCAGTCTAGTAATTGATTAACAATTGGGGGGGGGGGTGTTTCCACATGTAGCCATTATACACACACATGAAAAATAGTCTTCAGATAAAATAAGGCCGGAGAGTTATTAATCAATCAACCAGTGTTCTATAATTTACTGTCTCCCATGAGTCAAAAGAAAGTGTATAAAAGCAAATGAGAGATACTCTGGTATCTTAGTGTTCCAAAGAAAAACCAAGATGTGGGTCTTCCTGCTTCTTGTGAGTGCCACCTTTGCTGATGTGTCTGTTCACAGATTTGATGGGTAAGAGTAGAATAGTTTTTATATTTAAATTCTGGGATATTATGCACTACTTTTTGGCACACATAATTTGTTTCACTTGTTTTCTTCAGGGAGAAAGTTTTCCGTGTAACACCTCACTATGAAGGACAGGTCAATATCCTCAAAAACTTAGCCCGCAACATGCAGGTAAATGGAAATACAGAAGGATGTTATTGATGTTTAGAACCAAAAGTAGCTTGCAATCCAAAGCATATAATACTGGCAATTAAGAGGGCTGGCTTTGTTTTTGTTGCTGCCAGAAGAAGGGTAGAATTTGTTGGAGGGATTTGATATTTATTCAGTCCCTTTCTGATGCAGAGAAAAGCATGAGCAGATCAGAAAAGAAAAGAAATAATCAAAATGGATGCTTTACAGCTAAAGGAAACATAAACTTTTACTTAAAGTGTATGCTTCATTCCCTCCTTTTATATAATGTGGAGTCATGCCTCTGCACATCTCTGTTATCTAAGGAGAAGAAACTGGAAGAGAAAGGAAAGGCAGCTAACAAAGAAACAAGAAGAAGAAAGGGATGGTCTGAAAAATGACATAGCAGATATAGGGCATGCCCCCCTTTGATTGTGTTTTTCCAAAAGAGCTTTAGTGAAGTTACTGTTCAGGACTACAGCTGCTAGAATCCTTCAACCAGCATTACTGCGGATTATAGGAGTTGTTTCAAAATGTAATTTTCCTTTGATTTAACAGGGAAAAGGGAGTACAATACAAGTTTCATCAGGCCTGGTTTCTTTCCTAGAATCATTAGGCAAAGGAAGACAGGTCTGATGGAAGCCATTGGGTAAGAGTCCATTGGGCCTATTCTCCTGAAATCCATTGGCATCTACTTCCTCTTTTCTATCTTTCTTTACCCCCATTAAACCAAAGAACCTAATCATTTTCTGTTTTCATCCCATCCACCCTTTCCTGCTCAGCACACCCGACAAATGTGTATTCACTTTCTGATACCTAGAAATCAATGGGAGAGAGGGTCATAAGCTGCCCCATAACAAACCACCTAGGCTTCTTCATGAAGTACTTTGCTCCACATCACAAATCTACCCATTAAGAAATAAAACAACAGAAAGGTAAAGTTGGAGGCCATCTGGGATGCAGGGTTCTGGAAAGTCAGTATGTTTTCCATCACTAATTGGTTTAATTTAGGTACAACTGGATGTATCAATCACAGCTTTGAAATGTTGTGAGTGGAGCCTGCATGCCTTAAGAAGTCTCCAGGCTCTGGAATAACAAACAATTAGCCCAAAAAATTGGAAGAGGATTGCTAGCCTTATAAGCCTAATTAAGTTAAAAAGATGTTGTTTACTAGAAGTTTAGATTCATAATCAATTTTATCCTTTTAAAAAGTTTCCTGTGTGTCATCTTGTCTTCCCTGAATGTTCTCTAGACCTCTTGTCCCATTACAAATGTGTGTTTGGTGACCTTGATGGAGATGTATTGAAGCTTGAGAAAACACAACCAAAGATAGCAGATCTGTTTTCAATATTTGTGTCTTGCTTTGATGTTGAGATAGCTACAAAAAAGAGGATAGGAAACACCATAATATTCACCATGAGCTGTGGCACTTGCAATGATATACAGATGTAAAATTGTTTTTCATTGACCATAGGCCATTGTCAGATTCTCTCCCACGCTGAGCTCTACTCTGCATTATGTCTTGCTTTTTCCCATGCACATATTTAAAGACTGGGGTTCAGCCAAGTGTTATGGCAAATTCTAAGCATGTTTTATTAAGAGGCAATTACTTTTTTTGTTTTGTTTTTTTAATTGAGGATCTAAAGAGATTTTTTAAAATTGTCTAGTCCAGCCTTCCTCAATCTGCTACCTAGCAGAAATGTTGGATTACATGGGGAATGTAGACTGACCCATCTGGAAGTCTGGGAAGTCTGCCATAGTCTTAGAAAGCAAGACCACTGGCTGCAATGCTGCACACCTGAAGAGCTCTCCAGGTGTTGACTGAAATTCCCACCATCTCCTATCATAGGACATGCTGTCTAGGACAATGTTATCTAGGACAATGATACAGGACAGCCTCCTATGTCCCATTCCTATACCACAGAACAGTCCTTTGGCAGAGCATATGTTCCATTTGAATGAGGTCCCAAAACCAGGATTCCAGCTTGATTGCAGATAGGTCACATGCAGCCTTCAGGCCATATGTGGCTTCCCAAGGACACAGTGGCTCAAGACACTAAGATGCTGACTGGGAGGCGGAAAGTCAGCAGTTCGATTCCCGAGTACTGCAGGACGGAATGAGCTCCCGTCTCTGTCCCAGCTCCTGCCAACCTAGCAGTTCAAAAGCAAGAAATTGCAAGTAGATAAATAGGGACCACTTCGGTGGGAAGGTAACAGTGCTCCGTGCGTTCCGGTGTCTAGTCATGCCTGCCACATGACCATGGAAACATCGGCAGAAGCAGACAACGCTGGCTCTTCGGCTTAGAAACAGAGATGAGCACTGACCCCTAGAGTCGAATATGACTGGCTTTCGAGCAAGGGAAACTTTTACCTTTAAGGACACTCTGAACTATTAATTGCTCATGAAGCCCTTTCTGATTCCACAGCTCATGGCAACTTCTGGTGCCACAGCCATTATATCTAAACTACTATCCAGCTAACTGAATAAGAGTCTTTAATTAATACAAATTAACTAACCATACACATGCTTAGGTGGGAATAGATATCAAAGTGGGATTTGCCTCTGCATAAACATTTATAAAACTAGATAAGAATAAGGATTAGTCATCCTTTTTAATGGGATGAGTTATTTCACAATGAAATACATATCGTATTTGATTGAAGCTGAATTTCTGCACCATACATGTTCTAATACCTTTTCTGTAAATCTAAAAATAGAACGTAAAAGAGGCTTTGTTTTAAACAGGCCTGGCAACTGATAGTGCATATAAACAGCACCCATTTAAGGAATGGTATGACATAAGTGTGTGTGAAGTAAAGAGAAAAAATTATGTAAATAGATTAGGCCACAACAAAAATAAGGAAAGAGACATACTTGTTTTTAATGTCTTAGAAAAGACAGTTACAGATGAAGTAAAAAGAGAATCAAGATTTATCACTATATATTTAGATAATAGCTTTTCCCTATTTATAGAGTTATAATCCCTGAAGTAATAATATTTTGTTCATTGCTTAGATACCAGGGCAGTAGGCACCTTTTGGGTTCCTGTTTATCTGTTTAGTCAATTTAGAAATGAGGTCATATTTCACAGATAAAATGAGTCAAATGTACCATCAAGTCAGAAATTTACAAATTGTTTCCCATTAACTAGGGTGCCAATATGCCTCTAAGAATTGTTTCTCATTTTGAAGCATATCTGAAGCCTGACCAAGTCCCACCTCTTCTCCAGCTCTTGAGATTTAAGTGTTCTGGACATAACAGCAGTTGGAACTTTCCGGTGCCAATAAAAGAGAGAACAGGAACAATTGGAGAATTGGTTATTGCAATAGCCAAAAACAATACTTAATAGTAACTCCCAGGAACTGAACATAAAGATTCTCCTGTATTTATTACTAATAACTATGCCCTTCATCTGTCCATTAGGCATACACAGAAAGAGCCTCCTCGAAAATTGTGGTATGTTAGAACAACAATTGGGTGTACCCTGGTAACGACAACCTTGTGTTGTTGGCTAATCTTTCTCACACTAGGTCAGGCGAAAGGAACTGCAGAATGAGCTCACCAAAAGGTACCTTCATTTTGTCAGTTTCAAGACTGGTCTAGACACAAAAGAAGAAGAATCTGTCCATTTAAGGATCTCCATATGATAATAATAATTTCGTGTCAGAGATTACTCTGGGTTGAAAGGTTTTTTGCTGGAGAAACTCTGCTCAGGGGATTCTGGAATGAGACTTCTTTCATGTCCACAAGTGCAGCCCTCAGGTATCAAAACCTGACCTTCTGGTCTCCAAGCTCAGTATCTTAACCATTAAGCCACCAGGGGAGCTATCACCATAGGATGCAGAACTTTGATTTGGCCCTCATAGAGAAGCTACTCATAATTCTCTACTGCCAAACCAGGACAGCCACATGACGTCATTGCATTCTTCAAACTGCCTCCATGCCTTACTTTCACTGCCTCCATGCCTTACTTTCAGTTATTTATTTATTTAGATTTATATTGCTGCCCAGTCGCTATGGCGACTCAGGGTGGCTTACAATCAGCAAAACAACACAGCACAAAAAAAATTAATACATTTTTCTAAATCAATAATAGAATGTTTCTCTCCCCTCCAGCTATTGGTGGGTGCCCAGAGTATCTTAAAAAGTTGTGAGAATCATATAACCATGGTTCAAACGTAGCTCCCCCTGGGCTTCTGGGATGTCAAATGGCAGTTGGTATCTTGGTTGCCACCTCCTTCCTGCTCTTGCCCGGGGCGGGAGGTGGCATGATGTTTCACTGACTTCCCCCTGGGCTTCTGCGATATCAAATGGCAGTTATCTTGCTTGCAAGTGTCTCTCCTCCCCGGTAGGCTTCTCGGGGTGCTATTTTTCCTTTGTTGCTTTCAAGCAGGATAATTGAAAGAAAGGCAGGGAGGCAGCTTGAGTCCGGGAAAATCCTGGAAAACCAGGACATATGGCAACCCTATACTCATGAATTATCAGCTTCATCTCTTCAGACAGTCATAGTTATCTGTGACTAAAGGATGAGGTTTGGCTAGTGCACTCTTCTTGATGTATCTGAATAGAATGAATGTTTCACTCTCTCAGATGGCAGAATTTCACCTGAGCTGAACACCTCAACCTACCCCAGCTGCCATCAGTCTGTACACCAGAATTGTAGTTGTGGTTGGCAGCACTGCTCCAAGGATTTCAGTTGGAGATCTCCAGGTGATACCAACTCTCCAGCAAGGATAAGAACCCTGTCTGGATCTGGAGCTGTTCTAGAGCTGTTGCTAGTCTGGACTGCAATTCTCCATTGGACCAACCATTGTTCTAGCTTTGTCTAAGAATGCAGTGTCCTCACTGAATTAGCCTAATTTGATTGGCTACAATTTGACTTAAAGCTTTTTTGGAATAATTCAGCTATGACCTATTACCCTAATGTCAATAGATTTCAGCATGACGTGTCATCTGTAAGTCATGTGAGTCACACAGAAGACAATTTTAATATAAATTTATTTCTATTAACAACAGTGTTATTTCACAAGGTGGAAAAATCCACATGACACCATCTAGCCAAACACACATAGAAATGAAACTCTGTATCTCCTTTCTTGAGCTTCTTTTGTTTGGTTTTTCAGGTTGATTTCTGGCGTCCAGATTCTGTTGAACAAGTGGCAACAGAAATGGCTGTTGATTTTCGTGTTGTGGCAGAGAAGAGTTATGAAGTTGAGAATCTCCTGCAAAAGAATGGCCTGGATTATGAGTATGTTCCTTTTTATGACATTTGTTTCATTAATATCAGCACCTTCAAGTAGAGAGCTTAAGAACTTTGTCTATGTTGTCTCTTACATTAAAAGATGCTACAGTAAGCTGCTGTTTCATATGAAGATACTAACCATGAAATATTGGTGATGGTCCTATGGCAGAGTATTCATGTCTCATGCTTCAAAATGGACAGTCCTTTCTTTCAAGGCATCTTCTTCTGACAGGGCTTTCTGGTTTGAGACTTCAGAGTCAAGACAGTGAGCCAAGAAGAGTCTACAACAGAGGTGCCCAAACTGTGGATTAATTGGTGCCTCACAGCGCCAATTAATCTGCCCTACACCATCCTTGCTGCTTCCAGAAATGGAAGTAAAACATGCATGCGTGGTCACAGAACACACCTGTGCATGCACATAATGCTGCTGGAAATTATCTACAGTTGTTGTAAGTGCATTTATGACAGCCACAAGTCATTTACAGCAGCGTTATGTGCATGCATGGGTGCATTGTGTGCATGTGCATGCATGTTTTACTTCCGGTACCAATGGGAGAAACCACGTGACCAGCATGCTGAACCATGTGAACAGCCTGCAGCCCAAAAAGTTTGGGCACCACTGGTCTAGAACCTGAACGATTAGATAGTTGGTCTGTGTAAAGGGCTAAACTGCATAATGGTACAGTGGTTAAAGTGCTGTATTTGGAGCCAAAATGTTGTGAGTTCAATCCTGATGTGGATCAAGGTTGACTCAAGCTTCCATCCTTCCAAGGTCAGTAAAATGAGTACCCAGCATGTTGAGGGAAAAATGCTAATTAACTTGTGAGCCGCCCAGGGAATGCATTAAGTACTATGGGGTGGAATATAAGTTTAATTGCTCTGTCTGCTGCTATTGGACTCAGGATTTATAATTTAGCATTTGTAGCTATGGAATTTTTTAATGCAACTAGCAACTTCAGTTTTTATAAATTGCATATAGCATGATCAGGAAAAGAAACACTGTGTGTTAGAAACATAACATTATCCCTCTCCTTGAACTATTTAAGCACTGGTGAAATAGTCCCAGACTGTAAAATAGCAGTAACTTCCTAGGGACCTTGGTAAAGCAGAATTGTCTTAATGGCAAAGGAAGAGTTAATCTGCTCTGTGCTGAAATGCTTTCTCTTCTAATAATGAATCTATATAGTTGTCTGCCCCAGAACGTATCCCTGATAGAATTCAGAGAAATGTCCTTGTTACAAGCAGAGGAGATCTAAGCCTTTGATGTGCAGCCACAATGCCCTAACATCACTCAATGTAACCAGTTCAAGTGCTCATTATGAAAGGCTGGAAGTGGCCTCTCTAGCTCTTCTAAGCCAGGTCACAGGACCCAAGGACATTGAGTGTGCAGATTTTATTTCCCTGAAGCTGTTCCATTCAGGATGGGCGGGGGGGGGGCTGTTTTTTTTTCTTTGCTAGACATGAGTACAGTGCTAAAGGCAATCTATTGCCAGTGGATCCAGTCCAGGAGACAAATGATATTTTGAAGAGATCTCAAAATGGCTGGAGTGAGAAGTTTTTGGTCTCTTGTTTTTTTCTTCTATAATGCTTGCAGCCTTATCCAACCTGGTGCCCTGTGGATATTTTGGATCTTGGCTCCCATAAGCACCAGGTAGTACAAACAAGGATATTGGATCATGAGATCTGATGTCTAAAATATGTGGAGGGCTCTAGCTAGAAGACAGTAGTTGTAGCGCATACCCAATCCTTTTGCCTCATTATGGCCCCTGGTCAAATATATTTTGGGGGATTTTTGAACCAAGGTAAAAACAAAACAAAACCCCTAGAAAATTATTTTTGTGAAGGTAAAATAAATTTCATCTCAGAAATTACTCTGGGTTGAAAGGATTTTTCTGGAAAAACTCTGTTCATAGGATGCCTGAATAAGGCTCCTTTCATGTCCCCAAGATTGGGTATCAAAACCTGACCTTCCAGTCTCTAAGCTCAGCATCTTAACCACTAAGCTGCTTTAAAAAAACAGAATACCAAAAGAAACAGAATATCAGAAAAAAGGAGGAAAGTTCTCTTTTGACTCTTTTTGTTGTTTCGTTATTTCAGAATCTTGATTGAGAATGTTCAGGCTGTGCTTGACAGGCAGTCTGACAATCATGTTCGGGCCACTGGACACCAGTATGAAAAATATAACAACTGGGAAACGGTAAAGAACATTCATGCGTTTTAAAAATTCCTCCCCATTCTGCTTGGATGTTTTACTTACAGGTGCTGCTTTTTTTAAAAAGTGCCCATAGTTCAGAAATAGAGCATATGTTTTGTGTAGGTAAAGTGTCCAGTTTAAAATCTGTTCAATGGTAGAGTTATCATCTGTCAGCCAGTCTGCATAGATGAGAAACCTCTGCTCTGTAGACCAAATGCCGACCTCCAGACTTTTCCCTACGCCATGCCTTTATTGCTAGGCAAATCTCTATTGTCGTTATTGATATTATTTAATAGTGCAACTATTTTCTTCAGATGGAATGCTTTTGAATAAAATCTTGCATGACACAAATTGGAAAGGACAATGTCTAAATGTAAATGCCTTTCCCCCGTTTGGGAGGAGGGAGGTACTAGATACTTCTGTTATCACATCTGTCACACACTACACATGGAGGGCAACTAGTCACAAGGAGAGAGTCTCCTGTATCTGCTGGAAAATCAAGATTCTAATTAATGTGGTCAGCTACTACAGATACAGGTACAGTACTATTGTCTTTCACACAATAAGAGGTGTGGAACTAGGGATGAATGGTGCAGGTCTAGAGGACTCCCCTTCTTCGTGTGATGCTGTATATGATTACAGAACACCTGGATAAAGGCTTAAGAATCACATCTATGACTCCATTCACTTTTTATTTTGCTCTGTCCAATCCACATCTGGGAATGGCCATACTCAGTTATGGAACACAGATTCTGAAAAGTTTCAACCAAGGAAATTTGGTCTTTGACAGGAAGAATGTTCACTTATTGGCTGAAACACCATTGCTTATCATAGTAAATGGTACTGAAATTAGGCTATTTGAACCTATGGAAGAGTTGACTCACAAAATTCTCTCTGATTCAATGGGATTACTCTGGTGTAATTTGCTATGCTAAACAACAGTACTGACTGAGATGAACTCTATATATGGATTAATATTGGGCAATTTCTGATTAACAAATGTGTTAATTTATGATTAACTCAACAGATAGAGGCTTGGACAGCTACTATTGTTAATGAGAATCCAGCTCTCGTTTCCCGATCAGAGATAGGAAATACTTACGAGGGACGTCCAATATATGTCTTGAAGGTATCCACTTTTAATATTTTTGTTCAATCTGTTCTGTTTTCTCTTGGCAGATAGGAAATACCAATATTTATTAAGCCCTCGCAGACACTTTATCTGTGTTTTTCTCTCTCCCCCTCTCTTTTGTGTGCATTGTCTCTCCTCCTCGCTCTGTAAATGCTTTAGGAAATGAGACAGATTTTGCAAAATCCTCTATGGTGACATTTATATATATATATATATTTGATTGATCGTAACCCCTTGCAAAATAGCACAGGATGCAATAAAAATCTTTGTCAGTTGGCATGTATAAATTTAACTACATTCCTGTAAGCAAGGTAAATGGTAATCTAGCTTTGTGTGATTGGATACTCCATCTGTTGTTTGTAAACCTATTTGCTATAAAGTCATCTATAAAGTTCATTCTCTTTCCTTGTCACACCCAACTTTTCTCTTTCTTTTGCCAGTGGGAATGAAAACAGTCCAGTTTTCCCCACTTGGGTAATTCACAAAACTCATGCAAAGAAAAGAAAACTTTTTAGTCTGTTCTTATTTTGTAGTTCTTGCTTGGATGGTATATAAAGGAACACAGATCAGTTGCTGAATCGTACCAATATCCTATCTAGTCCAGCATTCAGTTCACACAATGGCCACTAGGAGAACATTAGCACAACTGTGTCTATACGATTATCTCTTTCAGCAGGTGGTGTACAGAGGTACCTTAGCATACAAGGACCTGACTTTGCCCCAGAGCACAAAAACATTAATTTTCTGGCTACAACACTGCACTCAATACACTAACATGCCTCTGTATACAGGCAGGAGGACATTGTACTCCTGTTCTATTGATGGGCTCCCCATAGGTAACTGGTTGGTCATTGTGTGAACTGAATGCTGGACCAGAGAGATCTTCTGGGGTCTGATCTAGCATGTCTTTTTCTATGTTCATACACCATTCAACATGGAGTCTGTGTAATTCTTGTGATACAGAGAATAATTATGTTGTCATACAAAAAGCTCTCATACATATAACAGGGATTCTCAACCTGCAGCCCATGGGCCAGACACGGTCCACAACACCATTTCATGTGGCCTCCCACTGCCTCCACCACACCAGGAAGTGCCATGTGGTGGAGGAAGGGCAAAATGGCCATCTGGCCCCCAAAGCTGTCTGAAGGAGTGTGACTCAACCCCCGGCTTAAAAAGGTTGAGAATGCCTGACATATAACTACAGATCTGAACAAGTGCATTTCCATCTCTTCTCAATATGATTTTCAAATAGCTAAAACAAATGGAGGAAACTACACAATACCCGTACATAATGGATTTCACCTTTAGATTCCAGAATTCTTTCACAGACAGCTCTAAAAAAAAAACTGAAAATTAAGAGACAGCTGGTTTAAATCAGTCACTCCCAGTCTAGGATTACCCAGCTCTGTTCAGCTACAATTCCCATAGTCCCCCATCTCCACAACCAGATGTTTAAAACTCTAAGCCAGTGTTTCCCAAATGCTGGTTTTTGGACTTCAATTCCCAGAAGCCTAAGTCATTTCCCCAAAGCACTGATCAGCCAATGTACTGACTTAGGCTTCTGGGAATTGAAGTCCACTAGTGGGCTGTGTACCCCTTGTAGGGAACCACTGCTCTAAGCTATCCAGCATTCTAAACTACCGTATATACTCAACTATAAGTCATCCTGAGTATAAGTTGAGGTACCTAATTTGGACCTCTAAAACTAGGAAAATAGATTGACCCAAGTATAAGTCGGGGGTGGAAAATGCAGAAGCTGCTAGTGAGTTTCAATAATTAAAATACATGAAAATAAGATGAATTAATTAATTTGACATTTGTGTGGGTATGTTTTTGAGTGTTTACGTTGACCCAAGTATAAGTTGAGTCCCATTTTGGGACCTCATTTGGGGGGCTAAAAACCCCAGCTTATACTCGAGCATATAAGGTATTCAATAATCACAACTTCACAGTTGCTTTATACAAACCGTAATAATGTCCTTAACATCCATAATAATCAAACTTGATGTCTTGTCCTAGTTTGTGGATCACATTAGAAAAATTAGCCTTAATTGCAACAGGCATGATAGCTTTTGCATTGATGTTGTGACTGTGAAAAGACATTTAAATTAATCTGACTTAAAATAAGTTACTGGAGAAATGTCTGGAAATAATTATGTTCCAGTACCTTTATTAGTTATACATTTCAGCCAAAGGACCTCATCATACTCCAGTGTAAGAAACTTTATGCTTGTGCACAAGATAAGACAGCCACGACCTCCTCTGCATCTGGTCACTTTCAACATAACTATGTACAGTATGTGAAAAGGATAGATACAAATAAGAAAATATAACACAGGTAACTACACTGCTGATCAATACGCCATTATCAGCAAACATAATATATGGCTCCCACCTGCTGTTTTGAACACAGTGATTTTTCTGGAGGTAAGAAAATATACTTAAAATTGGGTTTTAATTCCAACAGTGAAAACCTGCCCTGCTAATCTGAATTGGTGCCTGAGGCTTTAGTCTGAATAGAGAATATTATGTAATATAAATCACTTCTTCCTCTTCCATTAGTTTTATTTATTTATATTTCTATACCACCCTTCTCACTAAGGCAACCCAGGGCGGTTTGACACATCATAAAACATCAGAACAATACAGATTTAAAAATTTAAAAGTTCTTAAAATCTATAATTAAAACCAATTAAAAATTACAGCTGAATCTTTGTTTTAAATTAAAACTTGAGGGAGCAGAGGGGATGGGGTCAAACCAACCAGCAGGCTGAGGTCATTGTGCCGCCAGTACCCCAAACCTGCCCTGCCAGCCAGGTTTTTACACCCTTCCGAAAGGGCAGCAGCCCATTGTCCTCCACCCAGACCCTAACAGTCTCCAGGCACCTGGAAAGGACTTCCACTGCATCGCTTGGGTCCCCACGGGCCGAGATATACAGTTGGGTGTCATCAGCATATTGATGATACCTCACCCTGTGGGAACAGATGATCTCACCCAGCAGTTTCATGTAGCTATTGAATAGGAGAGGCAAAAGGACTGAGCCCTGAGGCACCCCATATTGCACGGGCCTAGGGCTGGACCTCTCACCTTCCAGCCACACCGACTGGATACGGCTCCTCTGAAATGAGGAAAACCAGGACCACACAGTGCCCTGGATCCCCAATCCTCAGAGCCTTCCCAGAAGGATACCGTGGTTGACAGTATTGAAAGCCGCTGAGAGGTCAAGAAGAGCAAGGACGGATGGATGACCCGCGTCCCACTCTCTCCAGAAATCATCCACAAGCATGACCAATGCAGTTTCCGTACCATATCCAGGCTTAAATCCTGACTGAAAAGGGTCCAGATAATCCGCTTCCTCCAGGTTCTTTTGTAACTGCCATGCCACTGCCTTCTCCAAAACCTTACCCAAGAAAGGTAAATTGGACACAGGTCGGTAATTAATCATTAAAGTGGGGTTGAGAGAAACTTTCTTCAGGAGGGGGCACACCAAAGTGTGTTTTAAGGTAGCCAGAAAAAACCCCTCCTGCAACGAAGAATTGATGATAGCCTCGACCCAACCGCCTGTCACCGTCCTGGCTGGTTTCACTAGCCAAGTGGGGCATGGATCAGTGCACAGTGGCATGAACAGATCCCAGGAACCTGTCCACTTCCTCAGGGACAACTGGATCAAACTGATCCCAGATAACCTGGCCAGACTGCACTTCGGTCAACCCTAGCTCCACATTTTCTATGCCGGGAGTCAATTCTAAGCGAATCTGAGCAATTTTCTCCGCCAGACAGTGAGCAAAAGCCTCAGCCGATCCCTGCCAACCAGGGCCCGACACACACACCCCTCTGCCAAAGAGGGACCTGGTCACCCGGAACAGGGTCGCTGGGCGGTTATCTGCAGAGGCAACGAGGGTGGTGAAATATTGACGTTTCACCACCCTCATTGCCACAAGATAGGCTTTAATAGCAGCTCTAACAAGTGTTTGGTCAGACTCACTCTGAGTCTTCACCCAGTGGTGCTCTAGGCGTCTCTTTGCCTTTTTGAGCATCCTCAACTCCTCCATGAACCACGGCGACAAGTGGTGACCATGAGCATGGAGAGGCCATAGTGGAGTGATTACGTGCAAGCCCGCCATCACCCTCTCATTACAGAGGTCGACAAGCACCTCAGGGGAATCATGTCACTGATCCAGAGGAATATCCCCCAGTTCCCTTTGGAATCCATCTGGATCCATCAGTTGCTGGGGGGCAGGCCAATCTAATGGGGTGAGGCAGTTAGGCCTCACACCCAGAAAATCCAGAGCCACCAGATAGTGATCCGACTATGGCACAGGTGTGATATCTAATTTCTGTAGTTTCAAATCACTCTGCCACTGCTCTGACAAGAAAACTAGATCCGTGTTGTGGCCACTGCTCCTGGTTGGGCCCTGAATTTATACTACTTATTTCTCTGCATTGCTGGTACACAGCAACAGACCAAAGGAGCTAGATTAATAATAGGAGTTCTTGTTGTTGTGTGCTGTCAAGTTGTCTATGACTTATGGCTATCCTATGAATGAGAGATCTCAAAATGTCCTGCCCTTAATAACTCTACTCAGCTCTTGGCTGAGTTCTTGGCCATGGCTTCCCTCACAGAGTCTTCCTCTATTCACAGCACTCCACTTCCACTTTTCCAAGCATTACACTCTTTTCCAGGCAATCTTGCCTTCTTGTGATGCGCCCAAAGTAAGACAGCCTTAGTTTCATCACTTTTGCCTCCAAGGGCAGTTAAGGCTAGAAGGAAGGTCCTAAAAATCTGGGACTGAGATGGAATGTTTGTAAAATCTTTTTTTTTTTAATTTCAGGAAGCAAATTAGCACCTATTTGCATTATCATCATTGTCATTATTTTACAGGTGGGAAGTCCTGGTGTAAATAAAAAAGCCATCTTTCTGGATTGTGGCTTTCATGCCAGGGAATGGATCTCACCTGCATTTTGCCAGTGGTTTGTGAAAGAGGTCAGTGTGCAAAGAATAAATCAATAGCACTGGTCAAATCAGTTCTGACTTATGGTGGCCTTTTTCAGAATTTATGAAGTACAGTACTATATCAGCTCCTGCCAATCTAGCAGTTCGAAAGCAAGAAATTGCAAGTAGATAAATAGGTACCACTTTGGTGGGAAGGTAAACAGTGTTCCGTGTGCTCCAGTGTCTAGTCATGTCTGCCACATTACCATGGAAATGTCTGCAGAAGCAGACAGTACTGGCCCTTTAGCTATGAAACAGAGATGAACACTGAATCCTAGCATCGGATATGACTGGCTTTTGAGCAAGGGTTACCTTTACCCTATATCAGTGATGGCTAACATTTTAGAGACCAAGTGCCCAAACTGCAACCCAAACCCCACTTATTTATCACAAAGTGCCAACATAGTAACAGGGGAGGGAAGGAACACTCCCATTAGGCTGCTAGGCAGAGAGGCGGGGTGAACTATGTGCTGGGGGAAGGAGAAAGTGCTCCCAATGGGCAGCTAGGCAGATGGGCAGGGTGAACTCTGTGCTGGGGAAAGGAGGAAGTGCTCCCATTGGGCTGCTGGGCAGAGGAGCATGGCAAACTCTGTGCTGGGGTGACTGCATGGGTGCCCTCAGAGAGGGCTCCAAGTGCCACCTCTGGCATGAGTGCCATAGGTAACTTCCAGTCCATTTCTAGCAAACAGTATTTAGTTGTTCCTTTTTCATTTGCTATACCTTTATTCTTTACATAGGCTGTTCAAGGTTATGGGGCTGATGCCCTCACGACCCAACTCCTGGATAACTTAGACTTCTACGTCTTGCCTGTCGTGAATATTGATGGCTATGTCTACACTTGGACTAAGGTAAACAATACCCCTGTTTTCCAACATTCATATCAGATACAGTTCTTCAAAAATTTATACTCACAGCTTTGTGTTGCCTTCCAGTCTCGCTTGTGGAGGAAGACTCGCTCAAAGAATGCTGGGAGTAGCTGCATTGGTACTGATCCCAACAGAAATTTTGATGCTGGCTGGTGCAGTAAGTACCTCTTATGGGATAATTAGCAAGAGGTCAAAATGATAATTCAACAATACATGGCAGGCTGTAAGACAAAAAGGACTTTTTTCCTGCAAATTTGACATTCTTGTGTAGGTAGGTATGAAATGCAGACGTTTCTGTGGTCATGTAGCAGGCATCACTAGTTGCAGAAGTGTCCAAGAATTCAATCTGGGAGTAAAAAGAAAGAGCACCTATCCACTTCTGAATCTTTGTTGATGCATGATAGTGGGTAATGATCATAATATGAGACTACAACTGGAGAATGTGTGCAAAGTGTTTTGAATGCTTAAGACCACTGTACAGAAATTAAAGTGCTTATTGATTAGGTCTCTTGAAAAATGAGAGGGCAACACTTTCAAATGTGATGCAAAATGTTCCTTTTTCTAACCATTTATGTTTCTCCTCCCTACTGCACACAGGTACAGGTGCTTCAACCAGACCATGTGATGATACTTACTGTGGAAGCGCACCTGAGTCAGAGAAAGAGACCAAGGCCTTGGCTGATTTCATTCGTCAAAACCTCTCAACCATCAAGGCCTATTTGACAGTTCACTCTTATTCCCAGATACTGATCTATCCATATTCTTACACTTATTCAGTACCAAAGGACGATACAGAACTGGTAAGTGGGAAATAAATGAATTTTTTATCTGCATTTTCCTCTTGTTGCTTGATCCAATTAGCTCTAAGTGCTCTTTAGCATGAGTTTCTTAACCTTTCAGTGCTTACAGGTTAAAAGGATTAAATGATACATTTAGACAAATCATATAGGACTGAATGTTATTTTTTTAAAAAAGCAAAAGTGATTTATAACAAGAAGGAAGGCTGCAAGCATGACAAGATCTGTGAAAGAACTGAGCTAGTCTTTCTCAGAACAGATTTTCTTGAGTCCATTCCTGATATAGTAGGGACTCATAATCATGTGGCTCTTTTCTCTTGACAGACTTTCTCTCAAAAAGAGAAAGTCCTCCTTTTGCTTGCAATATTCTCCATTGTTCCTACAGTAATGAGAGATATGACTGGTAGAATTGCCAAGCAGCTCAGGGAATTGTTATGTTTCTCTTGTTAAGTCTCATTACTGAGAGAGACTTGTGTGTGTGTGTGTGAGAGAGAGAGAGAGAGAGAGAGAGAGCACAATAGTACTGTAATAGCAATTACACTTATGTATGGCCCTGTAGCGCTTAGTGCACTCTCTGGGAGGTTCACAAGTTAATTAGCACTTTGTCCCCAACATGCCTAGGCATTCAACTCCACCCATTGTTAGATGGTACCTGGGTCACTGGCTCAGCATAGTCTCCTAACTAACAGAAGGCTCTGAGGACTAGACTGTGTTTTTTACACACTCATAAGTCATTACTGATGGACAGAAACAGCAAAGGACATTTTCTATTTCTTGTTAATGCTTGCTGAGTCAATCCCTTCAAACAAAAGAATGTGGCATATCGTATAAGTTTAAATTCAGAATTATTAGTTGTCATCTTCTGTCTGCCCCTCCCCTCCCCAATGTAGAATGCAATAACATTCCCAGCAGAAAATCAGTTCAGTGCTGTGAAATATTAAAGAGTAGATGTTGCTGCCACTAAATACAACAGAACAAACAAATTGGGGGTTTTTTTTTTAATCAAGATCATTTTCATTCTGCAAGTAAGTTGCCAGAAGTCCAAGGCCAAGACAGAAAACTGGCCTTTTGCCGCTACAAAATTCTGACAGATTTATAATGGTTCCCAAGTGGAAATATCAAGATTCTGAGGCAGAAAGAGACAGTAAAATTAATTAATGTTTTTGCCTGGACATCTGGTAACACAATTCTCTCATCTTCCACCCTAAAAAAAAATTTTTGGGGTCATCTTACTGGAATATATTTTTCCTCAAGCTATGAAGCTTCTGTTTTGTTTATTCCAGAGAACAAGTCATTTCTCCTTTATTTGCTTTTATTTCTGAAAAAAAATGTTTCTAACTTCACACATTGTTGTTTTGTCTAATCCAAAAGAGAAACATGGGCTAGGATCCAAAAAGCTACTTAAGAGTATGTGAGGATTTGAATGTGCCTGATGGGAATTTCAACATATTTTTTACTGCTTTGAACATCAGATTTTCATGGCATATTACAAAATGTGCTTGAAAGCACATAGATTTTTCCTCCATAATGTCATGGCATGTGACTTGAAAAACAAAACTCCTTTCATATGTGGAATTGTTATATCTTCCTTACAACCATATCCAAGCATAAGCGAGGCCACAAATGACATTTATTTCAAATTCAGATATTTCTTAATGTTCCTTTGCATAGCTTCTGGATCCTGTCCAACTATGACCAAATATATTATGCTTGGAATTTCCTTGTCTACAGTTGTTTACATTTTATAGCTGCTACATAGAAGCCTTTTACAATCTGTATCTGCCAAATTTTACTGAAGAGACTCAGAGGAGTTGAAAGATGCTTGGATGGTTTACCTATTCCCAAGAAAAGCATGCACAGGATTGCATTCTAAATAAGGTTGTCCTACTGAATCAAGTGAAATATAAATAGGTTTAGGGGGAAAAGCTCTCGTTCTTGTCAGATACAAACTTCTTAGGTGCTCCTGAGATAAATCTGTAGCCTTAATATGAACACATCTAGTGAGATGAAGCATGCATAAATCAATCTGGATGTGAAACCATGCACTTTATCAAACCTTTATCTTGTCTGATTTTTAAAATGTCTAATACAACTATGGCTTGCAGGTCAGATCCGGCCCCCAACACCAATTCACCCAGCCCATGACACCTTTGTCACTCCCGGAAGTGGAAATAAAACATGCCCATGCATGTGCAGAACGCTGCCATAAATGCACCTGTGGCTGATGTAAATGTGTTTACGACAGCTTTGGGTGCATTTATGGGCGTTCTGCACATGGGCAGGTGCATTTTGTTTCTGTTTCTGGTGGGAGGAACCACATGACTGGCCCACTGAAACATGTGACTGGCCCGCAGTCTGAAAACTTATGGCACCCCTGATCTAATATGTTAAAAGCAACTGAGATTACAATTTCATCTTTTTCCACGTGTGATAAGATGTGTGGTCAGATAATGTTGAGTGCCTGCTTACTATGATTAACATCTCTTGCATGCCATCATAGCTTTTGGAAACTGTTTAATGTTTTTGTATATCTAAAAGCAAAATATCTCCACAAATGTTTGGTGAAATGCATAAGGGAACAGGAGACTTGGTATCCAATGTTCCACCTTCCACTCTCTGCATTAATCTGAAGATTACAAAAAGAGTCCACATATACACACTTTGTTCATACATGGACTCCAGTAACATGAATACTTAGAACAGCCATCTGACCAAGGAGAAGAGAAAAACAGTGCAATCCAACCCAAACAGCATATTCTATGTATTCAGTGAATGTCTCAAATGAGCCTATGGTGCTTTCCTCAAGAAATAAGTCCTCCACCACCACCCCCAATTGAGAAATTTTAGTGAGATGAGCATCCATTGAGACTTCCAAGTTCCAAATCAGGTCACAAAGAGACAACAAAGGAATCAGGTTGGGAGTTTGCAGAAATCCTCATAGAAGATGTTGAAAACTTTGTGGAAGACCTTCAGAAGCCTGTGGAGCTCAATTGCAGAGATGCTTCATTGTATTTTCAACCTGATTGCAAACCCTATCTTGCCAGTGATATAACTTTATTTTCTTTTGAGTCTCCAAAGTGAAGACAGAAGGTGTCACAGTAGATAATCAAAGACCACCAAGCAACAGTTTGGCTTTCAGAAAGTTGCAAGAGCTCTATTCAGGAAAAGACAGTTGCACTGGTCTCATTGAACTTCAAAGTTTGTTTCAGTGTGTTAGATTTGATCTTCTTTGCCTCACTGGCCTGAATCACAATGGGAAAACAAAGAATTAAATTATGTCCCCTTAAACATCTTGTAACATGAGTGTGCTTCATCAGCTTTCTCTGTTGCTTTGCATATGGAGACAGCTTTCAAATTATATCTATGTGGTGAAATGAAGAGGTACCAAGTTCCTTTGTTATCCAGCAGTCTCTGTTTGCTACAGGAAGCCTAATTTCCAGCGTTGCCAGCTTAAGTGCTGCTTATTATCAGGATGAGGGTAGCCAGAAAGAATCAATGTACATTTGTGACACATCTTTGGATAAACTCATCAAAACCATGAATTTACCTTCTAAAAAACATGTGTGCTTAGTCCAGACTAAGTAAAGTATTTATTTATTAGTTGAACAAAAAAGATAGCAGCAGCATCTTGCCTCCAAGGTGTCAGGATTTGAGGTAACTGTTCTAAATCCTGCAGGACTGGACCTTCACTCAACTACAACTGCTAAGCCCCACCTGAGAGTCCAAGAGAAAGTTCTAGACCTTCATAGGTTCTACCTGGAGACCCTGGGTGGCTTAGCTATATAAGAACTAGCCCTTCTCTGAGGAAGTTATTTCAACAACGGAGGTCAGCAGTCTGGAGTTGCTTGGCTCTGTTGTCTTGTTCCTGATATTCTGCTCCTCAATGCTCCCTGCTTTGTTCCAAGTTCTTGTGTACTGTTGCCGTGCCTTCCCTGGGTCCTGACTCCTGGAAGTCCATCCTTGCCTTTTGATATCCCCTGAAGATACTCTACCTTGTCTGTTCTTCTGATCCTCAGAATTCTGGCTTATTTGGATTTTGCTTTAATTGTCTGAACGAATCCTTCTTCCCTGGATTGATTTGGATTTTTTTTAAAAAAAATTCTGAACTGAGATACGGTTACTGTTTGGCCTGTTTGGCCTGGTGTTTATGTTGTCTGCCAATTGCCAGTTCCCTGGACCCTAACACAAGGCAAAGCAAACAAAGTCCATACTAAAATTCTCACAAATGTTACACAACAATCTCATGTCAGTTTCTTGGAAGATGTGTAGCATTGCTGAAAAGTACATTCTCTGTGTTTCACAACATCCTTCAAAATTCATTTTGTTGCAGCCCTGGCACTTGAAATGTATGAAAACAGACAACAAATGATATTTTAAACAAATGGGGTTCCTGGTTGGAGGAATTAAAGCATACGTTTACCCCAGCCCACAATAATTGGAAAATGTATTTTGTAAAACCAATTGTCTGTCTTCTGTTTACATCCAGAAATTCCTTGTCCAATATTTAAACTGAAGTAGTAAATGCCTGCTTATGTTTAATCATTTTTTCCTCAGAAACATTTCCAGTTTTATGTTGCATTTGGTTATACTTTGGCCTAGGATGATTCTTGTTGAGGTCATCTAATTATATTTACTGAAGAAAATCCAGCCCACTCAACCCTCATTTACACTTGAATGAGAAAACAGAATGTTTGGAAGTTTATAGAGAGGTGGATACCTGGGTGTATATGTCAAAATTGTAAAAGTAATGTCTGATTTCTGTTTAGAAATCCAGGCAGTCCTAATCAACTGATTGCTAGGCCTAAAAATGCATAATATTTTTGTTCTGCTTTCATAAATCCTTTGCTGCAAATTCTCTCCCTGCCCCCCCCCCACATTTAACAATCATTATTGACATTGTTAATGTCTGTTTGGACATCCCGCTATGGTAATGGAGTAGACTGTACTGCCAGCGACTCAGTGCTGAACGTTGGGAGGCAGTAAATAACCTGACTTCTTATAGGAGCCAATGGCTATGGGCAGATTAGCCCCTTTAGGTGGGGTGATGGCCCCCTTCAGTGGAGGAAATGCCACTGGAAACCGTCATATTAGGCCCAACAGCAAAATGAGCGGAGGAACCACTTCACTATTCTGTTTTCCAATAGTCATGGAGGTGGAAGAGGCCATGCCAGATGGACTGGCTGTGAAGGCAGACCCTGTTAATATCCTCAAGGCTGCAGCAGTCCATTGTAGTCCCGGTGTTAAATTCTGCATGTCTCATTTCATGTGTGCCGCAGGAGATGGTTCTGTGATCACAGTGTGTGGGTCACTTCATGGCAAGCTGTGATCCACCTTAAACAAATTCATGTCAGCAGCATTTTGCCTGTTTGTCATTCTTCTTTGAGTCACTACATCCATCAAATGTGAAAATGTATTCCAGGGGAAATGTATACTCATATATGAGTAGCAGCCAGGAACAGTTGGCGTTGTGACACGTAAATTGAGATGCTTATTTTTTTTTCCTTATAGGAAATGAAAATACATAGTATGTGTATAGGCATCTTGATCATACAAATATTATACTGGCTGGAATCCCATTGCTTTGTTCTGCATGAATAATGTTCGGTTACTCCTACCTGAGAATTTACAACTTGCCATTGAAATTTTCAGGAACATGCAGTTGCTGGCTTGGTACACACTCAAGAATTTCAGTGGGGATGCATTAATTGTCAGGTAGAAGCAGCTAAATGTTATGCTTTTTCCTTTTGCATGTGTAACAAAGTACTAGGAGCTCAGCCAATGCCAGATAATCTTAATGTTAGAAGCATAAAAATTCTACCAACACTGCCAGTCCATTTTTGTTATTCTTATAATAGATAGATAGATATATTTGTCATCCATGATAGCTAAAATGGGATCACACCATAAAGAGGCAGTGTACATTTAAATATGAGTTGCTGAAATAAAATAAATACAGCTGGCAGATTATAAATTAGGGATTTTGAAAGGCATCAAAGTAGCTCCACTGGATTTAGATGTGACTTTGACCTAAACTAGGAGTGTAGTTTTGTATATCTGTAAAGAGTTCTAAGATGTATTTGGTTGGTCTGTTTTTGATTTGTTTTGTGTTTTGTTGTGTTATTTTCAATTTGTATGTACACCGCCCAAAGTGGGAAATTTCCAAAATGGGCAGTATAAAAATGTATAGTGTAAAACTCCATGTAACACAGCTTTACAGAAAAAAGACCCAGATGATATTTCATAGTCTAATTGGGGATTTTGGATGCTAATTAAGATATCCTCTTGTCTACAACATCTATATTATCAGCTCACCAGATATCATTGTTGGCCATGGTTATAGGAATTTTGTCATTTTCTCCATCGTTTTGAAGAGTAATATACCAGATGTTACAATGGCTGTTTAACGAAAACATTATCTGACAGATCTAAACTATCTATTTAGACAATTACAAATCTGCAATGGTTTGAGTAATGCAAATGTCTACTGGTGATTTGGATGGCAATGATGTAGACATAACCTCCAAACCACTGATGGTTAATGGGCAGCTAATGCATTCTTTTGTAAGTAGTAAGGACTAAAGCATAGGAAATTTATATTCTTTTTACTACACGTTCCTTAATTCCCTACCAGCTATGTTTACTACATGGTTCTCTAAGATGTGGATGAAAAACATACCTTTTTTGAGAAAGTGGTTCTATAGCAAAAGTGTAGATTTTTTTAAGCGTCTAAAATCTGATTTTTCTAGTATGATTTAAAAGTCAAGGAATATAAATGCTATATTAGACTCAGATACTTTTTCTTATTGCAATGAGTCATTCTAAGGAAATGTATGCAACCACTTGGGAATAAAACAAGCTATTTGGCAGCAGTCTTTGGGTTTAAGCTGCAATGAACTTGTAGCAGCAAGTATCTCTTTGTTATTTTATTTATCCAACTGAGTGTGTGTACATTTTCAAACATGTATATCATAAAACATACTCAATTATTATTTTTATTAGCACAATGGAAAACAAGCATCTTATTAACATGGCTGCTGATCTACTTAAGTAAAAAGTAAACAGCTAGATGACTTTTTATAATGCAAGATCTCAGTGGTAAGTTTATATTATTTATCATCTGCCAGATCCATCGCAACAACCTAGTAGCACCAGATGTTAAAGATCTGAGAAACTAATTAGCTTGCCACCAATGTGTCCAGAAAGGAACTCATTCTTTCTGTTACTAAACAGAACCCTTTAGCCTAGAGCAGACTTTGCCAACCTGGCATCTTCCATATGTTTAGATTACAATTTTGAACAGTTCTTATCATGAACGTGAGCTACAGGCAGGAATTCTTCTTTGCTAACTAATGTCCCTCCATTCTAAATGGTCCTCCCACAAAGTTCAATCTCTGTTTTGTCACTGTAAAATCACATTTTTGTGTTCTCCACATGTGTGGAAGAAATTTAGCACAACACTAAAGACTGCAGGATTGATAGGCTGTTACATTTAATTCCAAAGAATAGAATAGACTTTTCAGTGTCTAAGCTAATTTGGCCTTTCCATTGAAAAGGGAAAATGTTTTTAAAGGATTAGAGAGGAAAATAACGTGTGAAGCATCTGGCCAAGTCCAGTCTCTCCTTCCCCCGAGTCATATCAGGGGGTCTATATAGGCTAAAGTCAGTGGTGGGCATCAACAGGTGCGCACCAGTTCACCAAAACCGGGAGTAGAAATTCTGGCTGGCCCCGCCCATCCAAGTTTTGAATAATGTAGTCCTAATTCAGGTGCAATGCAGGGCTTTTCCCCTGGCCATGCCACGCCCACAGTGTGGTAGTAATTTTTTTTTTTAGCCCACCACTGGCTAAAGTGAATTCTGTGATTCCCCATAACTTGGTGGTCTTCATCTGTAAATATGAATATCACAGATTTTTCCATTCCTTGACAAGCAGGAAAAATATTTCTTTTAGGTTTCAGTACAAAATAAGATAACTTATTCATGAATAAAGACAAGAAGGAGATGCTCTCTGATGAGATAACTCAAAATAGGTATCTGTGGATTTTAAGACTTGAGAATTTTTCTATTTGGCCCATCCTTCACTGTGCCATATGGATCCTGATGTTCACAACTTATAAAAGTCCTGAGTTAAAAAAGATGGACATAGAGGGATGTATCATGTGGATTAATTTTACATTGAAGTTTTGACTTACGACCTTCAGTGACAACAGTAAGGTTATTTACATCTGTATGAAAATAATTTGGAGTAGATTTTTAATACTGGCCCTGCCTATTTTCTCCCTATAGAATTCTCTTGCTAAATCTGCTGTTGCTCAGCTAGCTTCAGTATATGGAACAAAATACACATATGGTCCAGGAGCTAAAGCTATCTGTAAGTGCTACTCTAATAAAAATATTACTTTATAATAATTATCTAACTATAATAAATATTACTGTGAACCTCATACATTTCATTGTAGCAAACCACCCCTCAAACCAGGGCTTTAATACTGGGAAGCATCTGTAAGCTAAAAAAGGAAGCAAAAAATAACCGTGCAATGCCAAGTTTACTGTACCAAAATAATTGCTTTGCCTGGCCAAGTTGTGCTAATCCACAAACATATTTCCTGTTACACTGTATTCTTGAGGCACCATTTTGTTCTCAGGCATTGTGTGTATGGATGGTGTGTCAGTGAACAGCAAAATGCATCTCAGAGAAAGATTTTGCTCTTACTTTTAATCCTTGATGCATTTGCAAAGCTTTGTAAACAACACAATCAACTGAGCCATCCATAGACAATGGACTGAATTACTGGCTCTTATGGATCTAAATTCCCTGAGACTGTTAAATATGGAGAATTAACCTTAATGTGCCTGCAGTATTCTGCTAAGTGGTAGTCATGATTTTACTATACATCCCTGCCTGAGCAGAAATAGGGGGAGCAGGAATGATTTTTTCCCCCCTTAAAGGTAAAGTAATGATCTCTTTTGCTCAAAAGCCATTCGTACCTGACTCTAGGGAGAAGTGCTCATCTTGGTATATATACAAAGAGCCAGCACTGTCTGTATCTGCAGATGTTTCTGTGGTCATGTGGCAGACATGACTAGACACTGGAGTACATAGAACACTGTTTATCTTCTAACCAAAGTAGTACCTATTTATCTACTTGCAGTTCCTTGCTTTCAAACTGCTAGGTCTGCAGAAGCTGGGTCAGAGACGGGAGCTCACTCTCTCATGCAGCACTCGGGTATCAAACTGCTGACCTGCCGACCTTCTAGTTGTCAAGTTAAATTTCTTAACCACTAAGTCACCACAGTCCCATTTTTTCCTTACATCCCAGTAAATAATGTTACTATGTTCCTCGAAGCCAGCCAAGTCAAATGGTAGAATTATAATATAAAAAAATCATGAAGTTTGGTTAGATCTGGCTTCACTCTAGTTTCTAAAATGTTTCCTCCTCCTTTCTCCTTGTAGATCCAGCTGCTGGTGGCTCAGATGACTGGGCATATGATCAAGGCATAAAGTATTCTTTCACCTTTGAACTTCGTGATACAGGTCGATATGGTTTTCTTCTTCCTGAATCACAGATAAGGCCAACCTGTGAAGAGACTTTAGTTGCTGTTAAATATATTGCCAGTTATGTTCTTGATCACCTGTACTAAAACAGCATTTAAGATCTATTAAAGAAAGCTTTGAATCACAACAACTTTATTTCATTTCTTCCTACATAGGCTGTTCAGAGACTTTAAAGATTCTGAAAGCTTCCATTATGTCAAAGGATCAGTGAGAGATTCTTGTTCTATTTCACTACCTTGGTGTCACATAATGCAATTTCTGTAGGTAGGAAGAGAGCATGGGATGAACCACATTAGGACTTAATTTCATACGGTGTTTCCCTTATCATAAAATCCTAGAATCCTTGAGTTGGAAAGGACCTTTTAGTACAATTAATCCAAATCCCTGTTCAGCACAGGAATCCAAATCAAAGCCTATCTGACAGAGGGTTGAACAATTCTCTCTTGAATTTTTCCAATGTTGGACTGCTCACTACTTCTCTAGGTAGTTGGCTGAATAAGGATTTGAAATGGAGTCTCCTTCTTTCAGAACTGACACTTTAACCATTACACAGTTCTGATTCTTTCAGCAATTATTAAATAAATGACATTTTAAAAAAGAAACACTATGTTAGGGAGAAGATGTGCTGTTTAATTTGTACAAGTTGGGGAAGATGTATTTTTTACACAAGGCCACTAGCTTTGGAGAACTAGATTATGACAACTTTAAAGGCATAAAATGCCTAATCTGCAGAATATGCAAATAAATCAGTAAGATTTGGAGAACTGGAATATGACAATGCTGTCTGGAAACATCACTTCCCACAGCCCCAGCTACGATGCAGAGGTCTTTCTAGTTTGAGAATGGGTTGCTCGTTTAAGCAAATGTATTGCAGTATTTATCAGGTTCTAGGAATACTGTACTGATTTATGGAGAGGGGAAATGTTGGATGCAATTATGATTGCCTTTGTGATCCAAGAGAGAGGAAATTCTGATTCAAAATAGAGGGGAATACATAGCACACAACCAGTTTGGGTACAACAGAAGCATTTTAAAAAACCACAAAAATAGCAACCAGGTATCATTTTTCAATGAGTGTATGTCCAGGTAGAGTGCTGTGGTTTCCCCTTGATCAGCATTGTATATACAGTAACTAGATTTGTAATCTTAAAACAATATCAATGAACCATGATAGAAGACAACTTCATTGATCTTCACAAAGCTGCTGACATTTATGGGAATGCTATGCAAAGGCATTTGCTTTTAGGAACATTTATACTGTACTTCAAGAAATCTTGTCTCCTGGTAGCCACAAGTCTGGAGTCAGATAATGATTGGTGGATAGTGTTCAGCCATTCTGGAGACAGACTATACTCATCTGGACTATATGCTAAATGGCATACTTTCTCAGTATCCACTGATGACAACTGGACTCACTCCAATTATATATACAAAGATCTATCTCAATCTATTTTGGTAGAAATAGCTTTGCTGAAAGATTCAAATGGACAGCTTAGTATTACTAGGCTTTCTGATGGAATGGCCTGTGTCATTATTATCACCTTTCACTTCTTAATTTCTAGATCAGGTGTAAGAAGCCTTTGATGGATGGCTGTGCATGAGTTCACTTCCAAATGACCAGGCTGAAAAATCCCTTCCAGTGCTTTCTGCAGTGGCTTAGTATTAAGATGCTAAATTTGATTACTGGAAGGTTGGCAGGTCAGCAGTTTGAGACCCGAGTACTGCACAGCGGAGTGAGCTCCTGTCTCTGTCCCAGTTCCTGCCAAACTACCAGTTCAAAAGCAAGAAATTGCAAGTAGATAAATAGGTCCCACTTTGGTGTGAAGGTAAACAGCGTTCCATGCACTCTCTCTAATCATGCCTGCCACATGACCACAGAAACGTCTGCAGACGCAGACAGTGCTGCCTCTTTGGCTGTAAATGGAGCTGAGCACTGAACCCTAGAGTCAAACATGGCTAGCTTTCAAGCAAGGGGGACCTTTACTACACAGCAGGAGTCCAAACTTTTCTCCCCCTTCCATAGCACTTTAGCATTGAGGTTTGGGTCTGGTGCTATTGTTGAAATGTGGGGAAGAGATGTTTTAGATTATTTTCCATGTGCTTTTCCACATAGGTTGTGGGTTGCAATTAGTACCATATGCCAGATATCCTATATGGTTCCACATGGTATACATTAACTTTGACTGCAACTACACTTATTTTAATAATAATAATTTCATTTCAGAAATTATTCTGGGTTGAAAGGATATTTGCTGGAGAAATTCCACTCAGGGGATGCCTGATTGAGGCTCCTTTCATGTCCCCAAGATCTTTCACCACCAAAGTGGTCCCTACTTATCTCCTTGTAATTTCTTGCTTTCAAACTGCTAGGTTGGCAGGAGCTGGGACAGAGACAGGTGCTCAAACTGTCATCAGTACCCGGGTCTCGAACTGTCGACTTGCCAGCCTTCCAGTTAACAAGGCGAGCTTCTTAACCACTGAGCCACCACAGCCCCCTATTTTAATAATATGTGGAGGTTTAGTGGTTAAGACAATGAACTTGATGACTAGAAGGTCAGCAGGTCAGCAGATTGTGACCTGAGTACTGCATGACAGAGTGAGTGTTTTTCCCTGTCCCAGCTCCTGCCAACCTAGCAGTTCACAAGCAAGAAATTGCTAGTAGATAAGAAGGAACTATTTCGCTGGGAAGGTAAACAGCATTCAATGCATTCCGGTGTTTAGTCATGCCTGCCACATGTCCACGGAAACGTCTGCAGGTGCAGACAGCACTGGCTCTTTGGTTATAAACAGAGATGAGCATTGAACCCTAGAGTCAGATATGACTGGCTTTCAAATAGGGGGGAACCTAATTTTATGTCCTTCCTAAAAGTCACTTTGTTTGATGTTGGTCATTTCACCTCATGCAAGGCCTAGTGTAGTTTTAAAATTGTGCATTGGCACCATTTGTAAACCACACCAGGGTTTCCATCCCATCTGGCTAGTTTTCCAAGCCTTCCCAGCTACTGCATGAGGCTGGGACTTGTTATGTGGAATTAACAGGGGTGCTGAAGCTTTCCCTCATGCAATATCAGCATTATTGCCCAGCTAGACTCCTTGGGGCTTCCCAATCACCTTGACACTGGATGCTTGGTAATCTTGTTTTTCTGAGATGGAGCAGCTCTGGCAACTTGTTAGATCCTTCATGGCAAGCAGGCAAGTTGTCTCAACCTCATCCTTGTCAGTAGTGGCAAGAAAACACTCAGCAGTCTGTGGGCCTAGGATTTCTCCAATTCCTGATTTGGTGCAGCATTCTGTGCACTTCGGTGTCTAGGGGCATGCCTGCAACATGTCCATGGAAATGTCTGCAAATGCAGGCAGCACTGGCTATAAACAGAAATTAGCACTGTAAACTGCCTATTTCACATGTTCTGTTGGATACGACTGACTTTCAACCTTTATCTTTACCTTTGCATTGTAACAGAACATGTGAAATAGCAGTGATGGGATGTAACAGGTTCGCACCAGTTTGCCAGAACTGGTAGTAACTTTTCCCAGTGTCCAGGAGAACCGGTAGCAGCTTTTGGGGGGAACCACTTTCGGGGCTTACCTTTTCACTGCGCATGCGGGTTTGTGTTGTGGGTGGGTGGGTGGGTTTAGGAGTGTGTGTGTGTGTTTATTTTTATTTTATTTTTATTTTTATTTTTTTTCTTTGGCCCCACCCATGACATCATGACATTAGCTCCACCCACATTGTGATGACATCACAGTGGGGTAGTAAATTTTTTGACATCCCAGCACTGTGAAATAGTCAGTTTAATGCCTATTTTCAGACAACTTGCAGTAGAGAAAACTGCTGTGGGTTTTCTCATTTTATATGTCTTGTACTCATTGCTGTTGGGTCAGAATATTAGGGAGGTGGACATTTTCTGATAAATTTTGAACATTGAAAGATAATAGTAATACATAGCAAAATCAGATACTGCTGTTTAAATCTCTGCAGCCAATTGAAAACATTAACATAAAATGAAGATAAATGTGATGCTGCTGTGCTGAGTTTAGTTAGCATCGAAGGTAAGAAACTACCCATGGAAAAGGTCATATAAAGCATGAATTGGGAGAGGAATACAGGCGATACTTTCAACATGAGTGAGCTCTGCTGATTCTTCTTCTTCTTGAAAATAGGCTCTTGGAGGGTCCAAAATCCTCAAAGTTTCTTTTTAACCAAGTTGCTTCACTCATCTATTCCTGCTTCTTGGAGATAGAGCTGCCTCAAGATGTTTCACTGCCTGAGGTGAGGTGGAAGGATGAAATAAGTAGCATAGATATCCTCCTTCACAGGAGGCAATCCTCTGTTATGCCTGGGCCCTGAGGGCATGTCTTTTGAAAGGTATTTTCTGCTTAAAGGGCTTTATTGTCTAGATTAGGTTTAAAGAAACATCAAACAATAATGTAGTTAGGACCTGGGCCTCAAGCTCCATAGGCAAAACTGCAGGTAAAGCAGAGCTGAAATTTAGGAGATAATTTACTAGTGGGTATTAGGGAAATGGAAACGATACCTTGTTGTGGCTATTTCTCTTCCTTTTTTAAAAAAAATGTTTCGGGGGGGGTGTTCTTTGGGGTTGATTTGGGGCAGGAGAAAATATTGCTTGTCCCAAGTGCCAAAATGGCTAATTACACCTCTGTAAACACTGTCACAGTTCCAGATTTGCACGTCAACTGGCTAGAAACTTTCCCAAATGAGATGCATTGTGATGCATTGTCAATTATTTCCCAACATAAACCTGTTTTGTACATAGGTACTGTATATAAATTAGCACATATACATTTGTGTAAATTGGGAAGAAAGTCTTTTGTCCTCTGCTTTGGTGATGTGTAAATGGCTGCTATAAACATGAGGCAGACCCTATAGCCATGATGGTGAACCTTTTAGAGATTCACTGCCCAAACTCAACTGGCTGCTGTCATACCGCACAGGGGTGAGGTGAACTCTGTGCTGAGGGGAGGAAGGAAGCAATCCCATTGGGTTGCTGGAGTGGGACAAACTCTATGCTGGGGCAACAGCATGTGTTCCCACAGAGAGGACTCTGAGTGCCCCCTCTGACATGCATGCCATAGGTTCGCCACCACAGTCCTATAGCAAACATAGCTCTGTTCCTACACTTCCTCACTGGTCTCCACCTCCAAGCATTCACGCCCTTCTTCACTGCCATGTTTAGTTTTATTTATTTTTTCTGCAAGGGTTTCTTCCTCACACTTTGAACCCATTAGAGAGCTGTTATTTGTCACAGATACCTATCTAGCCATTATTAGATTAAACTCATTACTAGTAGAGGAGAGTACTCTAGCTCTATACCTCCATTTGTTGGTTTTGTCACCTCCTACCTATGGAACATGAAAAGGAGAATTTTTACTATCTGTGGGGTCTCTCCAAGTGCACCAAGACCCTGCAAAATTAGGGTTATGGCTCAGATATAGAGGCCCTATATTTAGTAATGCTCTTCCTTTTCAGAGTTGTTGACCTCTGCATGTAGGGAACCAGCCTAAATGAAGGCAGAGGTAGATGAACAAGATTATTTTCCTCTACCTAAATGAGTCTAACCTGTTGCACCAGAAAAGAGACTAATAAAAATGTTCCAGCTAAATCTGAAAAAATATTTCTAATGTTTCCACTTTACACAATGAGGGAGTTTTGAGTCAAGGGTTCATTTCAATGGGATTTTCCCACCTACATTTGAAATGATACAGGCCAACCCTGCCATTAGGAAAAAGTGAGAAGACATTTCATGAAAGAACAACAAATTGTTATTTGGTTCACTCTACATTTACTGTATAGCTAAAAATAGAGATCCTGGTTGGATTTCCTGCCCCTCCGCCCAATATCTGCTAAATATTTCCAACTAGTTTTTCTGTACAGATATGTATCTTTGGAATGTTAATAGTCTATGAAAGAATGTCCTGAAGAACTGATATATAACTGTCTTTTGTGGACAAAGAAGAACTCTAAACAATGCCACCCCAATGAATAATTGTGAATGATGAACTTAGTTAAATTTTAGTAATAAATACCTTTTTCCACCAGATGGCGGGCAAACTACATTTGACTACCTTTGACAGCCTGTGCGAATACCTGGAATAGTTACTTTAATCTCATGAGGCAACAAAATTTTGCTTGTAAAGTTAGTACAAACAAAAAATGTTGGATTTGCCTATCCATTTGTGGTTCTAGTTTATTTGATTAAAATTCTTATTTAAAGTTGTAATTTAAATAACTGACTCCCTAAAGGAAGCTACAAGAGCTGAGCAGGGCTGTTAAGGATAGGATGTTTTGGAGATTCATAGGATCACCATAAATTGGAGGCAACTTGACTGAACGTAAAAACAATTAAACTGTAATTTAAAATACAGAGGCCTGGGCCTGACAGACTAATGCAGCTGTCTCTGGTATAGGTACTGAAACCAAGGTTGGTATCACTTCCCCCTGGATTCCCAGTCTGGATTTCTGCTTTCAGCACCTTCACCAGAGGGTCCTTCCAATTACCATTACCTCACCCTTCTCTTTATTGGTTCTCATATTATTTATCTTGCAATCTTGATTCAAGGAAATTTTTGTTGTTGTTCTGTCATACAGTCGAGTCCAACCATTTGCGACCCCATGGACCACCAGATGCCAGGCACCCCTATTCTCCACCATCTTCCGCAACCTGTTCAGCTCTACACCCATTGTGTCAACTATGCCATCTAGCCATCTCTTTCTCTGCCACCACCTTCTCTTTTTGCCTTCAATCTCTCCCAACATCAAGGCCTTCTCAAGTGAGTCCTCTCTTCTCATTTGGTGTCCAAAGTACTTTAACTTCATCTTCAATATTTGTCCTTCCAAGGAGCAGTCTGAGTTGATTTCCTTCAGGATTGACTTACTTGATCTCCTTGCCATCCAGGATACTCTCAAAATTCTCCTCCAGCTGGAGATGGACATTAGATGTTGTTGTAAATTCTTTAGCTATACTTGCTATCAACGTTCATCACCTCAGGCAGCAAAATCTCTCGAACCATTCCTTTTCTAACTTGTAAGTAAGCCTCACTGGAGTTTGATTAAAGGGTGCTCAGGATTTTATGTACTGAAACGCCAAGTAGAGGAGCTAGCTTTACACTAGATGGCTGCACTTCCACATCACACTCTAGCAATAATATCTTTGTGTTGTTTAGGTCCTTTTTTCCCCCTCCCACAGAGTTTGAAAGAGAGAGAGAGAGCAAGAGAGAGGGGGCACCCAACGAAAACACCAGAGGGAGTCACATGGTTGCTTTTGAAGATGGTATATACAGGATAGGGGATCAGGCTTTATGGCCAAAGAGAAACAATGAGATTCATTATCCTGTTTTGGGGGCTGCTTGTGGCCCCTCAGATTGCTGTTCTCACTCAGGATTTTGACAGGTAGAAGTTTTTCATCAGGGTAGATCTCTGAAAAACAAATGTTATGATAAACTACAGGTTTAGCTGGTAAGGTAGAAATGCAGGCATAAAAACAAGTGCTGTGAGAGTTTTAGTCCAAGAAAAAAACTTTTCCAAGCTGTATATTAAAAAGCGCACAACCTAGCATAATCTTGTGTGAGCTCAATGGAGTGGAAAGGGGGTGTGCGCAACCTTACAGATACTAGACCTCAGACTCAAAGCACTAATAACTGGAGAGGAAATAATAGAACACTCCCTTTTTTTTAATTGCAAGATTTTTCCTCTTTAACCGTATTTTATTTTTATTGTAGTGACAAAGTGTTTAGAGTGAAACTTCAGGATGAGAACCAAGTGAACTTCCTCAAGAACTTGGTGACTACACTAAAGGTAAGAGTTTTCCACTTTGTCTTCTATATTTTTATCTATAAGACTTCCTCCCACAGATATTAGCAATAGCCATTCATCTTCAATATGCCACTGTGCAGGATCCATACAAATGATAAGTAGATGTCTAATAATGTTAAATATATTATATCTATGCAAATGCATAAAAAGCAAAGATGAATAAATGATGGTGCACTTTGCAAGAAAAGTACACATCTGATCACAGTGGAAATTGGTTACTTTGCCAGGAATGATCTTCCTTAAAGCGAGTCTTTTCTCTGTTGGGAAATCACACCAGCCTGGCCCCTAAATGCAGTAGCCTTACTACTAAACCAAATAAGTCCAGTGTGGCCACAGACTGAGGTCAGGATAGAATACTATTGCCTGTATGTTTTGGCTCACACTGGACTACTCCACAAGCAGTCCAAAATGTGAGCTAGCTAACAATGATTAACGGTATTAATTATTAGTGAGCTCACAAGGGGCTGCAGTGCCTCATTGGTTTAGAAGCTCACCTTGTTAGCTGGAGGGCTGGCAAGTCAGCAGTTCAAAGACCTGGCTACTGCATGACAGATTGAACGCCTGTCTCTGTCCCAGCTCTTGGGGACATGAAAAGAGTCTCATTTGGGTGTTCACTGAGAGGAATTTTTTTCTGCAAAAATCCTTTCAGTCCAGACCAATTTCTGACATGAAATTATTAGTGAGTTCAGAACTCCCATTCACTCAAAGCTATATTAGAGGGGAAATATTTTTAGTAATTAAAATTTCTTGTATAGTTTTTTAAAGAGTCAGTTTTAAATTGCACATGCAACAGTTAAGTTCCAGTTTTAACTGTAAATTAGATTTCAAAATATTTAACAGAAAAAGGTAGAAAAAATGCAGTTATTGGGGTTCTGACTCATGTAAAAGCTGCTACCAGATTCCACGATCTCACTGTCTTTAGAAAGTCACTTCTATGTGTTTAAACCCCAATGTGTGTGGTCTGTGCATGTGCAGCACACTCACTTAGGACACTCACTTAGACATAAGGTGACAATTGTGAGTGGACATATATAAGACACTAGGCAGCAAAACATGGTTCTAGAATTTAAAAAAGACTTCATTTCTCCTACATGCAGAACTTGCAGAGTTTGAGTGCAAAAAGTACAGACATTTTGATAGTGTTTGCACATTGCACAAACTAGAGTTCACCCTGATTCTGTCTGATATCTCTCTGGATCATAACAAAACAGTAATTCTCTCTCAGGGAAAAAGACAGACAGACAGAAAGAGATATTTATCACATTTACACACAAGCTTCTCTCTCCCAACCTCTTGTATTTTCTCAATTTCTCACGCACACTTGGCTACTTATGAAAAACTTCTAAGGAGCTCAAACCTCTCTGAAGTTCATTCCCTCTGACGACAATTTAAAGTTCCAGATATAGGAGCATAATTTGCCCTTTATTGTTTCACTTTATGCATGCTCAGGGGTGATTTTTCATATTCCAGTATGCAGTCAGATATCTGCATAATGAGCTGGAAATTCATCCTTAGAGCCGAAACTAATGTTTACTGAAAACAAATGCTTTTGTTTTACTTGCCTGTTAAATGTGTGATGAAAGACACAATGCAAATCATGGTCCCTGCATTAAAAACTTGGATTAATTCTGCTTTGCTCTCATTTGGGAAATGTTTAACAGTTACCACTAACACTATTAAATCTAACGCTTTAATGCTGCCCTCTTGGGGGTTGGGGTGGAATACAGTTTTTATACTTTTGTATAGTAATTTGACTATTTTATATTTCTGTCGCCTCAACCATCACTTTGTCAGCCATTAACAGTTCTATAATGGACATAAATTTTTGCAATGGGAAATTCTTTTCTCTCCAGTATATTATAGTTTGTACTGATCTGTGCCTTTAAGTTCACTCATTATTACAAATCACTAGTTTTGTTTGTTTGTAAATTACAGCTTGATCTCTGGTATCCTGATTCTGTTCATCATCTTACTGTTGGAACAGATGTGGATTTCCATGTTTGTTCAAATCAAACCAATTTTGTCCAGATGATGCTGGAGCAGAAGAGAACACAATATGAGTAGGTATTTTATAATGCAAACTAGATAGTATTGTAATGATATCTTACTCGTTTTATGAAAAATCAACAGTTTAACTAAAGATGTGGCTGTAATCCAAACACATTGAAAGCCTCTTTTGGTGGTTTTTTTTTTTTTTTTGGTTTTCTTTTTTTGGGGGGGTTTGGGTGGCAGACTGAGGGAACAGAGCAAGAACGGTTTTTTAAAAATTATTTTTAAAAAAGGAACATTATCTAACCAAATGAAATAATATACAGATTTACCTAAGGGAAAATCCTGTTTAATTCAGGTGGTCCTTAATTCTGAAAATACAGGCAGAAGACTACACTGGGAATCCATTTTAAAACTGTTTGAGGTCTCAGACATGGGGGGGTATACTAAATATAACAATTATGCGGCACTATTTCATGTGGCCCACCAGCCTTGCTCCCACTGCTGCCGCCAGTGGCAGAAACAGCCTCATCCACATTTATGGCATTTATGACAACCGCAAATGCATTTTACAGCAGTGTTTACAGCGGGGGGAAACCACCAGTCTGGCCCACTCAGCTGTCTGAGGGAGCATGACCCAGCTTGCAGCTTGAAAAAGGTCGAGAACCCCTGAGCTAGACAGAAGACCTTAACAGAAGCTTATGCTTAACAGCTTTCATTTTGAATTTGCCAGTTCATGAAGAAATCTAGCTGAGGGTTGAAACTAGGTTGAAAAATGATGCAGGAAATGCTCTGGGATTGGAATAGGCTGGTCTGTGTTATTTTCCATTTACAACATGACATAAAGGTCAATGTGAATCAGTCCAGAGCTTCATCACCTCTATCAATCCATTGTTTTTCTCCCCATCATTAGGCCCTCTATTTTGTTTTTGTTCTTTGAGTTAACAAATTTGCATTGATTCAGGCAGTGTAATTGCTTGAGCTAATGCAACAGACAACCAGAAGCTGGTTATTCTAGTTTCCTTCTTCAAGTTGGGGGGAGAGGAAGCAAAGGATCACTTTTGTGCCTCAACTGAGCCAAATATTTCCCCCAACCCCCACTCCAGACTTGGTATCTTTTTCCCCTCTCTGTTTTTTCTTTTCTGTTGTGCATTTGCCAGAACTGTCCAGAGAGTACACTAAACACCATGAGGCGATATACAAGTGTAATTGCTGCTATTAAAACTTTAGAAATGAATTTTCAATTTTACCTTCTGTATTCATTATACTTGTACAGATTATAAATGCCTTCCAACTTTTTAATGATATTACTCTTCCAGAAAATAATAAGTTTATCTATGGAGTCATTAATTGTCTTAATTTAAATCCAGAGACTTATAATTAGTAGGCGTTTAGCCAAGGATTTAATCAAAATGTAGCTTATATCCAATGTCCAGTGCAGTAGAAACCTGAAGTACAGGAAATTAGTAATTGATACATAAATAATTTTTCTCCTTACCCACTGAGGTGAGCTAAATTACCACATCTGTAGCATAATTTGAGGAGTAGAGGGCAATCTCCATATGTCTGTGGACCACAAACATCCATCCTTGGGCTTGAAACATGGTATTCACTCTGATTCACCTCAAAAATTCTTATAAAAATAAGTTAAATCCTTTCCTTATCCTTTCAGCCAAAATACACTGGGGGGGGGAATTAATTTGGATAACAGGGATACTGGGAGCCACTTGTTGTCCATCTCTGGAATAAATGTGATGCCTGTGATGCCTACAGTGCTGTGCAAATGTCTTAGGCCACCGCCACCTGGTCTGGGGAAAATTCAATGAGTTATTTGGGGGGACTATTTGGGGGGACATAATTTGGATACCCTAACTCCAAACTTTATCAAACTAGGAGAGTCAGCTGACTCTCTCCAAGTTCGGTATGCCTAAAGTTGCTTTGGGGCTGAGTTATGCTCCTTCCAGATCACTCATTGAATTTCCCCCAAGCCAACTGGTGGTGGCCTAAGACTTTTGCATAGTACTGTATATTATCAGTGTGACAAGCAGCACCAGCATAAAAGAAATGTGATACATTCTGTTCTCAAAACAAAGTTGTACTCCTATATCTATTCTGCCCCAGGCTCCCCATCCCTTTTATATCTGTCCTTTATTTATAATAAGAAAATAGGAGGTCCTACATCAGTGGATTAAAACAGGAAGAGACACATGATGACAAGAAGGAAATGTCAGGTAACCATATTTACATAACATAAGCATACAGTATTTGGGACAAAGGATTAAGGAGTTAAGCCAAAGAAATAATGCAGTAACAATGTCTTGAGAAGGGTTAAGTATAGGGTCTAATTGTGCTAATGTTCTTTTGCCCCAGAATTTTATTGCATAATCTTCAGGAAGAGATTGAAAAGCAATTTGATGGAGGGAGCCACTTCCGCAGGCAGCACAACTACACAAAATACAATGACTGGAAAACGGTATGGTATGCTAAATATTCAGAGGTAGGGAGGTGGCCTTAAACTATCATGTATATACTCGAGTGTAAGGCTGGTTTTTAGCCCCCAAAATGAGGTCCAAAAATGGGACTCGACTTATACTGAGGTCAATGTAAACACTCAAAAACATACCCACACAAATGTCTAAATTAATTAATTTTACTGTATTTTCATGAATTTTAATTATTGAAACTCACTAGCAGCTGCTGCATTTTCCACTCCAACTTATACTTAGGTCAATCTATTTCTCTAGTTTTAGAGGTACAAATTAGGTACCTCGACTTACATTTGGGACCACTTATAGTCAAATATATACAGTACATAGATAATAAAGGTAATAGATCGTATTTTATTTCTTTAATAGGTCAATTGTGAATATGTCAGCATCTCACTATTTTATTTTCTGCTTAGATTGTTGCATGGACCAAACGAATGGCTAGAAATTACCCCAAACTGATCTTCCCAATAGAGATTGGAAAAAGCTACGAGAAACGCCCCATGTACCTTCTTAAGGTAGAAGTTTTGAACTGATTCAGCTGCTATTCAGAATTCCATATTTCTAAGTGACATATAGACTAAAATCTTGTTTTGCAAGCTACAAAGTCTTAATTTGTGACCATTCTGGAGGCACTGAAAGCTTCTGCTCTCTTTCAAGTTCCAAAGATCTCTAGAAATCCCCAACAAGACTGTTGGTGGTGATTTTCAGGCATTAAAGAATTCCCTCCTCTGTTCCATTGTGCTTAAAGTCTTCCTCTTGGAGCCAAAGGACTCCCCAGAACCTGGATAGTGAAAGGAAAATGCTTTTAATGCCTCCAGACTAGCTTTGGCACAACCAACAATATCATACAAATTATGAGTTGTGTGGTTTTTTTTTTAATTTAAATAGAGACAACAAAAATACAAAAAGTTCAAATGTGCAATAACTGAAGATATTGAGTTTGTGTTCACCCACCACTGACAGGACCTTAAAAATGTTTTGTCATATCTGTTCATATTCCCAATGCCTCCATTCATCTTCAAAAGGACGCCATTTCCTGTGCTGGCCATCTCCTTTTGCCATTCACTAGGACATATTCCAAAAAAATTCCCCATATATCCTTTTTTAACCAGATCTCACTTATCAATTTATCATTAATAGCTATACTGTATTTAAAATCTCTTTATACCACAAGTGATAAACTGTAACTTCCAAAACAGGATTTCAGCCATTATGAGATAAAGAAATAGTTGTGGTTTTGAACTGGGGTAATTAAAGCAAGCATAAATAAGCTACACTTAACTATGATAGAGAAAATTGCTGGAATAACTACTTACACTTGCTTTCTTAGATTATCAAATGGTTCTTTTTTCATACATAGAGATAACATAAAACTATTGAGTGTTTGCCAATATTAATGAAATTGCATTTACAATATGTTTCATTATGTACATTTCTGGTTAGTAGAAAGGGGTTAATATTTTAATTAACTTTTAGCAAATGTAAACATTTAATTCCATCTAATTTAAATTGCAGGGGGCAAATGATGCTAAATTATATACTTTTAAGTTAGGTGACTATAATAAAGCATTACCAGAAAGCCTACCCACCTCCTATAAACTATGGGAGGCTGCAAGATTTGCAGGCTTGAACATAGAAAAGAATTGACAGTACGGGGAGATAGCAGACACCACTGCACATGAACGGATGTGAGTGCAAAGAAAAATCCAGAAACAGGTCAGACATATTTCATAGAGAACCTCACCTTCCCAATATAGGCTGCAGCCAAGAACAAAGCCTTCAGCTTCTTCAGCCCTGTTCTACTAACAAATTCTGAGTCAGGATTCAATCAGATAGGCATTTATTCTGCTGTGCAGGTTGAAGCATGCATAACTTCTCCCTTATTCTTTCTTTCTTCTTGAAGAACTACTAGGAATGGGTGGGGAGACAAAATCTGTATGCCACCTTTCCTACTCAGACTCTACCATGTTCAACAGTGAAAAGGCATGAGGTGTAATGGAAAGTGAGTGTACATTGGAGGGAAATTTAGATGGATAGCCAGTGTGCAGCTGGGAGAAAAATTTAGCTATCAGTGGTGCACCAGTCTTCTTTGGTGTGATAATGGGATACCAGTTTAAGTTTGAACTGATTTCCAAGCAGCTGCATAATATGAAATAATATGTAATTTTAATAATATGTAACCTGAGTTATCACCCCATTAACCTTCTTCCTAGAAAATCCTGGGTTGGCTAATTCCACCCGCTCCTGGATCGGGACTCCTTGCTCATGGTCACACATGCTCTGGTCACCTCTAGACTAGATTACTGTAATGTGCTCTACATGGGGCTGCCCTTGATGACCATTCGGAGGCTGCAACTGGTCTAGAATGTGGCTGCCTGGGTGGTGATGGGGTGTGGGTGCTATGCCTACGCCTCGCCACTGCTCCAGGAGCTGCACTGGTTACTGGTATGCCTCTGGGTGCAATTCAAGGTACTGGTAATGGCCTTTAAAGCCCTACATGGTTGTGGGCCAGAATATCTAAGAGACCATGTCACCCCAAGAACATCTGTCCATCCAACCAGAGTGGACCAGAGGGGCTCTCTAATTGTACCATCTGCTAGAGGGGCACATCTCTCTAGCACTAGAAGAAATGCCTTCTCTGTGTCCGCACCGGCCCTATGGAACCTCCTGCCAATAGAGTTACAGCTGCAGATGGAATTGCTGCCCTTTAGGAAAGATCTGAAGACCTGGCTGGCAGGGCAGGTGTGGGTCACCAATGGAGTGGTGACCCCCCCCCCGCCTGCTGGCTTATATAATTAAGATTCTCTCTCTCTTTTAATGATGGGTTGAGTGGGTAAATTATTTTGAATTTTTAATGGGGGTTTTAAGGGCTTTTAGTTAGTTTTGATGTTGCTTTTAATTGTTGTTAGCCACCCAGAGTCGTTGCTAAGTTGGGCAGCAATTGAAATTTGAAGAATAAATAAAATAAGTAAAATAAAATTCCATTGTTTTTAATGTTGATCTGTTGGCATCTCTGCACTATAATGAAATAGTACTACTATAGTATAAAATGAGCCAATTATTGAATGGGGAAATGAAGTTTAAAGAATTAGTATTTTTCACTACCAGGTCGGGAAGGAGACCGGCAGAAAGAAGGCCATCTTTATGGACTGTGGAATTCATGCACGTGAATGGATCTCACCAGCATTCTGTCAGTGGTTTGTCAAGCAGGTTGGTTCTTTACTTATCCAGTAGAGACCAGTGGTTTTAACTTCTTAACAAATGACATGGAATTAGGAATAAATGGAGAGGTGGCCGGATTTTCTGACGGGCCCAATTATTTAAGGAATTCATAAAGTGGAAAGAAAGATATCTAAAAGATCTCCCAGCAGGAGGAATGACTGTTAAAACGGCAAATGCTATTCAGTGTAATCAAATGTAAAGTGATTCATCTTGGAATAAAGACCAGTTCAACTTCCCATATAAACAGACACAATCTGAGTTGACTGGTACAGACCAAGACAGGATTTTGTGAATGAAACATGATACACTTTGTTAATACTAGTAGAGCAATCTGACAGTATCTCCAAGACCTGTGTGTTCATTTATCTAAGTCTTAGAAGCTTACTTTCTTTTTATTCAAAACTCTTTACTTTATGATAATGCATAATTATCCCTGGCACTGTCCATCTGACTAATTGACTACTTGTCTGACTGAAAAGATGTGTACAGGTATTGATCAATACATACAAGTCAGAAGGGCATATTAGGTGTAATCTGCTATCTTATTTTCTGTATGTTTATTGTACATGCCATGTCAAATGACTAAGGCTAGACTAAAGACATCTTTTGAAAAGTATGTAGACATTAGGCATGCTTTGTCTTCAAAGTATAATGCGTTCACTCCAATTATGTTCTAGAAGATTTTGCATCTATGTCTTGGTTTAAATTGGTTCACCTTAAATACTGACCTGTCACACTGGCAGAATGGAAGCCTTGCCATGGTTGTAATAAAAATCAAATTAGAGACAATGTCAAGTCTCTCATTGTTTTTAGAAATATGTTTTTTAATATTATCATTGACCAGAAAATATTTAGGGTAGAATAGACAGAGAATTTCACTTACAGTTGGAAGAGACACAAATTTGTAGTTGTATATCTGCCATCATGCGTAATTCAGGGCTGGATGAAGCACAAACAGGAATTAAGATTGCTGGGAGAAACATCAACAACCTGAGATATGCAGATGATGCAATCCTAATGGCAGAAAGTAAAAAAGACCTAAAGAACCTCTTGATGAATGTGAAAGAAGAGAGTGCAAAAGCTGGCCTGAAACTCAACATAAACAAAACCAAGATCATGGCATCCAGCCCCATCACTCCCTGGCAAATAGAAGGGAAAGAAATGGAAGCAGTGACAGACTTCACCTTCCTGGGATCTAAGATCACTGCATATGATAACTGCAGCCATGAAATAAAAAGATGTTTACCTCTTGGGAGGCAAGCTATGATATACCTAGGCAGCATGATATAAAGTAGAGATATCACCCTGCCGACAAAAGTCTGCATAGTTAAAGCAATGTTCTTCCCTGTAGTAATGTATGGGTGTGAGAGCTGGACCATAAGAAAGGCTGTGCACAGAAGAATAGGTGCCTTTAAACTGTGGTGCTGGAGGAGACTATTGAGAGTCCCCTGGATTGCGAGGAGATCAAATCAGTCAACCTTGAAGGAAATCAAACCTGATCACTCCCTGGAAGGACAAATACTGAAGCTGAAGTTCAAGTACTTTGGCCACCAAATGAGAGGATTCACCTGAGAAGACCCTGATGCTGGGAAAGATTGAACGCAAAAGGAGAAGGGGGCAGCAGATGATGTGATGGCTAGATGGCATTATTGATGCAGTGGGTGTAGATCTGGGAGGGGTACGGAGAATGGCAGATGACAGAGGAGCCTGGTGTGCGGTGGTCCATAGGGTCGCAAAGGATCAGACTTGATTCTGTGACTGAACAACAAATCTGTCATGGATACAGAAAGAAAATATGGTTTTTCATGCACACCAGGGTCTCCCAAGGGGCATGCCATCAACAGCACCCTGAATAAAGTCCAAATGGCTGGCTTTGTCCTTCCTTCCTTCTTTTCCTGTACCAATACTTTCTACCTACCATATTGCCTGTGCTCTGATTAATCTCCTGAGGCCTTCCTCTGAGCTCCTCCCATCCTTTCAGAGAAAGATATTGACATATGAGACAAAGGGACCAGTGAGAAAACATTCTTGTCTCTGAAATGCCCCACAAAAGAGAATTCATATTGTGATTACAATGGGGTTTTTTTTTTCAGCTGTTTAATTTTACTGTTTTATTTGTTGCAAACCATCCTCCAATCTTTAGGCAAATACCAGAATTAAAATCCCATTTTTAAAAAATAACATCTTTTTATAAAATTAATATAACCCATTTGCCACTTGAAAACTGTTTTGTTTATCTCTGACAGGCTGTCAAAACATATGGAAAGGACAAAGTCATGACAAAGTTATTGGATAATATGAACTTCTATGTCCTTCCTGTCTTCAACATTGATGGCTATGTCTGGACATGGAGAAAACCAGAGGTAGGCATACCTTCTACCCTAGAGGGGGGTGGTATCAGGGGACACACAGAAAGTGGTGGTCATCAAAAAAAATTCCTACCACACTGTGGGTGTGGCCATGTGACTGGGTGGACATGGCCTGTTGACCATGTGACTGCTCTTCGCTGTAGAGCTATGAAAACAGAAGCCTCTTCTATTTTCATCACTCTATAGTGAACCTCTGAACCCATTTCCCCCTTGTCCAAGTCTTTTCCAGGGCTCTGTTTCACTCCAAAGTGCCTCCCCAGCCAATCCGGAATGGTTGGGGATGTGTTTTGGGGTGAAACAGAGTCCAGGAAAAGCCTTGGACAAGGGAGAAAAGGCTTCAGAGGTTCACTATGGAGTTATGAAAATAGAAGAGGCTTCTGTTTTCATAGTTCTATAGCTAAGAGCCCCCTCTGAAGCCATTTCCCCGTTCCTCCAAGGCTTTTCCTAGGCTCTGTTTCACACCGAAGTTCCTCCCCAATCACTCTGGACTGGCTGGGGATGCGCTTTGGGGTGAAACAATCAACATGAAGCAAAAACATGTCATCAATAAGAAATTTAAAAAAAACTTTTGCTCCATAGACGCGCCTGTGGAGAAAGAATCGTGCCATTCATGGTGACAGTGGTTGTATTGGTGTTGACTTGAACAGGAATTTCAATGCATCCTGGGGCAGTAAGTATGATGTGACTAGTAAAAACAGAAATCAAAACTCCTAAAAGGAGCTGCTTGACCTTGGGTGATTGGACATCCTGATTAGACTACTTTCCACAAATAAAGGCATAATCTCCAAATGGCTGGCCATACTGCACTGAAGCATTTGGTGGTAGATCCCATTTTTATGTAGTCCCATAATTATTACAAAGCATTCTGGGATGCCACTCGAAAAAGACATAGAAGTTGAAGAAAGGCTTCATTCCCTGTGGGGGAATCTTCTAAAAAGAAGATGCTATGATTTCATGTTTCCATGATCAATATACCCTCAGCAGCAAGGATTCAGTTCCAACTAATTTCATATGGGTCATGAGGAAGGTTTCTCTAGATAAATCAGAAATGTCAGTTTTCACACACCATTTAGCACAGTATCTGGATCATTTTAAATGATGGCTAGAGAAACTTGCAATATGATTTTAAACATTCTAGCTAGTGTCGGATGTTGAATTTATGACTTTATGTAGCTTTACATTTCATGTGTGAAAACATGCTCAACCAATGCATAATAATAATTCATAGCCAGTTTACATGAAATAGAAAGATATTATCTTGAGTTCTAGAAATGGAAACAAATGAAACCAGCATTTTAAAATTTTATTTATTTATTTATTTATTTATTTTTCTGATTTATATTGCCACCCAACTCCAAAGACTGGGTGGCTCACAGAAAATAAAACTAATCATATTTTAAAAACAAAAAAAACCCTATTAAAACTGCCACCAAAAATTACTCTGACCCCCTACAGATTAAAAGAGATTAAAAGAGGGAGATAGTATTCTAACTAAATCAGCCAACAGGCAGGGGTCACCACATCGCTGGTGCCCTACACCTGCTTTGCCAGCCACGTTTTTAGCCCTTTCCTGAAGGAGAGCAACTCCGTCTGGAGACACAGCTCAATTGGCAAGAGGTTCCAAAGGGCCAGACAGACACAGAGAAGGTCCTCCTTCTGGACCAGTTGCAGCCTCCGAATGGTCATCAAAGGCAGCTCCATGTAGAGCTCATTGCAATAGTCAAGTCTGGAGGTGACCAGAGCATGCGTGACCATGAGCAAGGAGTCTCATCTGAAAATATTTCCTTCCAGAAGAAGAAGATGAAATGATGCATGAACCTTGTGAGGAGATATATTGTGGTCCCTCTGCTGAATCTGAGCCAGAAACAAAGGCAGTTACAACTTTCATTCGCGAGCACCTTGCCTCCATCAAAGGATACATAAGCATCCATTCGTACTCTCAGATGCTGATGTTTCCTTATGCTTATACATACAAAGAAGCACCCAATCATGATGTACTGGTAGGTACTAAAACCAATCTGCATTCTCAAGAGAGCAGCAAGAAATCTTGGGTTGGATACAAAGAGCCAATTCTGCTAGTTGAAGAGTATATGGTCTTTTCAAGGTTTTTCACAGAACACCAAAAATTCAGGGAAGAAAGCTGATTGGTGCAACTGCTACCTAGATGTTAATAACTATGGCTGGATCTTATATCTCTCCTTATAATTCTTTGGCTAGTAGGATTACAAGTACCAAGAGTACAATGAAAACTCACTGATTTTCTTGTCCTTTATACACACAAAATGTATGTCTTGACACTCTGAGGCAACCTGTTTTAAAAATCAGCAAAACTTTTCTCTTATTAGCAAAAAACAAACAAACAAATACTATTTTCATGATCAAGAGCATTTGCAAAAATAATCCTTAAATTCCTTGGTTGAAAAACATGTATGTTGCATAAGAAAACTGTTATTTTGCAGAAAATATAAGGTTTTCTGTCTTAAATGACAGGTTATTGTGTAAAATGCTGGAGAATTTTGTTTTTGCAGAACTGTGCCAAAAATGAGAGAATGTACAAAAATTCTTAGTCACTCCTACTAAGAATTTTTGTGCATTTTTCTGCCAATGAGTATAAAACATTTGAAATTTTTCATTCTTGCCCACAAAAGTAAAATAAGCAAAGATTTATATCCCTACTGTGTGCACTTTTGGGGGGAAGGGGAGATGTCACATAAAGCAATATCCAGTACTTCCTTAGGTAAAGGTTTCCCTTGCTTGAAAGTCAGTCATATCCAACTCTAGGGTGCAATGCTCATCTCCATTTATAGCCAAAGTGCCAGCACTGTCTGTGTCTGCAGACATGTCTGTGGTCATGTGTCAGGGATGATGACACCGGAGTGTACGGAACACTACTATCTTCCCACCAAAGCAGTACCTATTTATCTACTTGCAATTTCTTGCTTTTGAACTGCTAGGCTGATAGAAGCCGAGACGGAGACAGGAGCTCCCTCTGTCATGCATCGCTCAGGTCTTGAACTGCTGACCTGCTGATCTTCCAGTCATCAAGCTCAGCATCTTAACCACTAAGATGCCATAGTCCCTAGTACTTCCTTGGACAAACATAAATCTCAGTGAGACCATCAGAGCCAATCTCCAGGCTGCATGAAAACAAATCATAGATTACAAGAGATCCAAGTGTAATGCAGTCAAACCTTGGATAATGTTAAGACTTGGTTCCACAAGTCATGACGTTATCCGATTTTTAGTGTTGTCCGATGCATGCATCGAACAATGCTTTAAAAAAAGCCCTGACTTCAGGGACAAACCACGCGGTTTGTCCCTGAAGTCAAACTGAGTCCAGGATCATTGCTTCGGGGGGGGGGGTGGATTGGATAGAACATCTACCCAATCCACCAACACCAACACCACCAACACCACCGGAGCGAGGGATCACTGTGACTAAACTAGGGTCAGGGGAAAGGCACGCACGTGCATGCCTTTCCCCCGACCCTAGTTCAGCCGCAGAGATCGCTGTGGGGGAGGTGGAGTGGGTAGATGTTCTACCCAATCCACCCCCCACCCGCAGATGATTGCCTCAGATATCGCTAAAGAATCATTATCAGATGCAAGTTTTTTCCTAAAACCTTGCATCGTTATCTGATTCTAGCATTATTCAATGCAATCGTTATCCGAGGTATTACTGTACCTTAAACTTCACTCATGGTAAATAGGATTGTGAAATTTGTAAAATGTATACATTTGGAATGGGCTTTAAGTGGCACCTATATGCCAATACCAGGCAAATTTATTTGATGACAGGAAGCATTTCATAACTGGGCTGGCATTGCTGAGACCCTTTTGGTTGATGTCTGTACCTCTCTCATAGAAGAGAAAATAGAATGGGGCTCCATCAGACTAGCATAAAGAATTGCCTTGGGACAGGTATCAGGAAGGACTGCAAGTAAACTAAATAAAATAAAGTAGGGAGAAAGACCTCCAAGTATTTTGGTTCTTAAAGGTAAGAATGTAATTGCAACTCAGATTCTGATACAACCAGCCTAGTGTAGAAATCACTCCATGGAAATGCTACTTTAATGCAGCTGCAAATATTTTTATGAAAACTCTTGAAAATGATCTATATGTCACCAATTTTACATGGGACTCTTTTGAAAAAGGAGAGCACTCATTTGTATAATTCTTTCTTTCACATCCAGAACGAAGTAGCAAAGGGAGCAGTGGAAGCATTATCCGGTCTCTACAATACAGAGTATACATATGGAGCAATTGCCTCTACAATTTGTAAGCATTAATTGAAGCAAAATAGCTTTTAACTTTCCTCAAAATTACAGTACCGGGATGTTTTTCACAAATAAGAGCTTGAAAATCATCCATGAAATCTGACTTTGACATTTACTGTAATTTTTATTTTATTATTTTATTATACATAATTCTCATGGGGCCTTCTGGAGCTACAAAAATGAACCCACTCCATCTTCAACACAACTCCCCCTTCTAATGTTCAAAGGTGACTCTCTACTCTGAATCTTTCCTTCTCCCTGCTAAATATACTTGATTCCCTCAGCTGTTATTCATAGTATTTGGTTTACTTCATCATGTTGCCCCTCTCCATTAGATCAGGGGTTCTCAACCTTTTCAAGTCAGGGGCTGGGTGATGCTACTTCAAACAATTGAGGGGTCAGGACTGGTTGCCCCCCCCCCCATTTTTGCTGTCGTAAATGTTTTTATGGCAGCCGTAAATGAGTCTGTGGCTAATTCTGGCAGTGGCAGTGTGGGCTGGAGCAAGGGCAAGATTATTTGGCTCCATGGGCCGTATCCAGCCCACAGGCCATAGGTTGAGAACCCCTGCTCTAGACAGATTCCAGTTTCCTGATAGTCCTTTTAAATTGAGGTGCCCTAAGCTGAATGCAACATTCCAGGTGAGGACTGACCAAAACAAACCAGAGTCATGCTTAACCTATATATTATGCTCCTGTTGATGCAACGTTTATTTCTATTAGCTTTTTTTCCCCTGTTTCATCACAGTGTTGATCCATGTTTAGCTTTCATGGTACTTTTTATCCTTTGTGCCTGGGATGTCTTTAAAAATGCCTTTGATATCTCTGTTTTTCAGACACTTGTTTTGGTTCTTCTTCAGACTGGGCTTATGATGAGGGAATAAAGTATTCGTTTGCCTTTGAGCTTCGCGACCAAGGCCGGTATGGTTTTCTCCTCCCAGAATCAAAGATAAAACCAACCTGTAAGGAAACAATGCTGGCCGTTAAATACATTGCACATCATATCCTCACTTCTGTTTCATAAAGCTATGTTCAGATTTTGCCCTTCCTTGCCTATCATTTCCCCTCTTTTTCTTTGCATTGGTATTGTATAGATCCATGATGGTGAACCATGGCACTCCAGATGTTCTTGGACTTCAATTTCCAGAAGCCCAAGCACCCTGTGAACTTGTAAAATGTACCTCACTTCCGGGAACGACAAGGGCAGTGCAGGCTGGATGAATCACAGTAAACCCATTCGTGTGGATTCACAGGGTGCCTGGGCTTCTGGGAATTGAAGTCCAAGAACATCTGGAATACCAAGGTTCGCCATCACGGGTATAGATTTTTCCATCATTTTAAAAATATGTTACCAATGGCAGCTTGATTCTATTCTGTAGAGACAGAGATAGAATTCTGTTTTTTCTACAATGTTAATACCAAAGCAAGCTTATTCTCTTTTCCCTGTGTTACATAGCATGGATTTTAATAAACACAAATAACACAACTCCAAAAATTTAGACTACAGTACTTTTTATGAAGACATTAAACCAGACATCAGCTTAATGGCTCTTGAATGGAGGTCGACTCACATTACTGTACATGATTCTTTGGGTAGTAAAAAAATTGACAAACTAAAGGTATCAATATGCACTCAACATTTCACATAATTCTTTTTCATTGGTATCAACTGGTGCCTATTGTAGTTCGTGAGATGGAAGGTACATCACAGATCTGCAAAGCCAGGGCAAAAATAGATATGAATACATGCAGTGATGGGATGTAACAGGTTCTCACCAGTTCGCCAGAACCGGTAGTAACTTTTCCCAGTGTCCTGGAGAACCGGTAGCAGCTTGGGGGAGGGGACCACCTTTGGGGCTTACCTTTTCACTGGTTTCCCCATTGTGCATGTGCACCAAGCACTTGGTGTGCATGCATGCCTATAGTACTTGGCGCATATGCACCGCCTCCTTGCTGTCCTCCCAAGCAGGGAGGAAGAAGAGAAGCTGCTAGCCTGAAGCTCCCTATAGCCTGAAGCTCCCCAGGGTAAGTGACTCACCTTTGGATGTGGTGTGTCTGTGTGTATTTTAATGTGTATTTAATACCTTTACCTATATTGACGTACTACCACAGTTCCTAAAAAGGCCTGGTGGCTGGCAGGCTTGGCAGCCTGGCTTGGGGTTTTTAAGCAAAGTCTTGGAGTTACCTCATCAATAAGCTACACCTGTGCTGTTCCAATTGCTGTTCCAGTTGGAGAACCCTTAAGGAGGTACAGCTGTTTTACATTTACATTAAGGCATATTCTCCTAGAGAACTGGTTAGGCAAAGACTTAGTACCTAACTTCTTTAACTGTTGAAAAGTTGAAAAGTGCCAAAATGAAGCCATCTTGTGGTGAGTTCATTCTGTAGTTTCTTCCCTATGACTTAGTATAAGAAAGATTAGCCAGAATAAGCTTTAAGCTCTGGTTTAAAAGCTCTGGTTGATTTTTGTTTGGGATGGGTGGGTGGGTGTTTGGGTGGATGGGTGTATTTAATGTTTTTTTTTTAACTTATTTATTTAATTAATTAATTAATTTAATTTATTTACGGGTTTGTGTTGTGGGTGGGTGGGTTGAGGGTGTGTGTGTGTGTGCTTATTTTTCTTTTATTTTATTTTTAAATTATTTTTTATTATTCTTCCTTTGGCTCCGCCCATGATGTCATGACATCATGATGTCAGCTCCACCCACACTGTGATGACATCACGGTGGGGTAGTAAAAAATTTGACATCCCACCACTGAATACATGCATGTGTATGGGAATTACATGTATACACTGGAAAGAAAGCAAAGATTTACACATGCACCCAGTAACAGGGAAGACCATGATCTTTTGCCTTTAGTGAGGAAGCCAGCAGAAGTGTAGCTGCTGAGGTGGGCAATGCCCTGGATATTTTTTTATTTTTTTTATTTAAGACTGTCATCATAATAATAATTTCATGTCAGAGATTACTCTGGGTTGAAAGGATTTTTGATGGAGAAACTCTACTCAGGGAACGCCCGAATGAAGCTCCTTTCATGTCCCCAAGTGCAGTCCTTGGGTATCGAAACCCATCTTTCCTGTCTCCAGCTCATTGTCTTAACCACTAAGCCACCAGGGGAACTTCAAGACTATCATTACTATATATTCGTTTTAAATCACTTCTTTGCTTCACCAGGTTTCAGCTAGGCAAAGGAAATATTTTTTTAAAAAATTGTACAACTAACATATCACATTAGCAATAGTTGTAAACAGGAAAAAAATCTATTCCCCCTACTCTCTGCCAAGCAGGGGAATTGATTACTTTGTCAATATGCAGATGTGGCTCACTTATTAAGCTACTTTCTGATGTTGGCTAGTTGAAACTGGTGCAATCTAGGTGGTCGCACATCAAGAAAATGCATTTATCTTGAGCAATCATTAATTTTTCCAAATAAACATTAGGCTACAACCCTAGATCAACCTGGGGTGGGTTGGTCTGCATTAAAGCCTCTAACAGAAACATTGTGTAATCAACATTTCTAAAAGTGTTCCCAACTGTTCTAATAGTAGGCCAAAGAACATGCTAAACTCCCATGTAGTTGACCTCTAATTCTCCTGTGTACAATTTGAAGACAAAGAAAACCACTGAAAAGGGTCAGGAGAAAAGTCGCCTGCTCGTGCGCCTTTTCACGTGCGAGCAAATGCCTTTTCTCCTGCACCTACTGCACTATCCACCCCCCAACCACAACAATGACATCAAGGACAAACTGCGCAGTTTGTCCCTGAAATCAAACTGACCCTAGGCAGCGATTGCTAGCCTAGGGTCAGCTTGACTTTGGGGACAAACCTCACGGTTTGTCCCTGAAGTCAGCGCTTTTTTTTAGCGTTCGATACATGCATTGGACAACGCTAAAATTTCAGATAACATGACTTGTGGAAGCAAGTCATAACGTTATCTGAGGTTTGACTGTATTAACTGCTTGCAGACAGGCCTGATTCAAGACATTTTGCTGTCTGAGACAATAGCCAAGATTGTAACCCCTTCAGATTCCTTAAGTAGAAGCCAGTTGAATCTTACTTCAGCACTGTTGATGACATAGTGTTCTCCCACATGACTGAGATACCAAGCTCTTTTAGAGACCAAGGACAGATTGTGTACTCTGCTCTTCAGTGGAGTGGAAGAATAGGAGAGTTCATAATGACAGGAGGGAGGCCACTTCCCACCATGTGCAGGCTGTGGCAGTTGTTTCACTTTGTCTAATGTCTGGCTTGGCCAGATGAGTAGCAACTGTTGAGAAGAAATGTTGGCAGAAGCAGCTTTATCCTGTTATAGCAGAGATGGGTAAAGGACACTCCACAGTTAGCCTGTCACTCCAGATTCAATCCCAAACACCCCAATGAAAAAGTAATACATCCCTGACCTCCCAAAGGAGGATGAGAAAATACCTCAGCAACCACAAATAAAGAGAAGGAGGGAGACTCATGCTGGCTTTGACTGAACAAGGATGCCAAATTTGTATCGGTGAAATCACTCAAGCCACTTCTCGTCTTTCAAGAAGAGATACAAAGCCTCGTGAGACCTGCAGGCCCTACATAACTCAGCATTAAGTTAAGCACATGTTTTAATCTGCATCAATATTGTTGTTGATTTTGGTTTTTTTACTCTATGAACTTCAAAATAAATGAATAAATAAATCTGTAAACATTCAAAATGCCTCTTCGCCCTCATTAACATTCTCTGGCAGATACTGTACAATTAATGCAATTAATGAGAACCAAGGAGAAAGCTGGATGAATGTAGATGACTATTTATCAAGCAATATTGTACCAAACCATATGTGTGAGGCAACTGCCTGCTAAGCTTGTAGCTTCATGACAAATGATAAGAATTTGACCACTCTTTTCCCATTGTTCTAACAAGAAGAAAGAGTCAGGAAATTGTATTGCAGGTTGAGGTTTATTCTTATTCTTCTTTTGTGTTTATTCTTATTCTTCTTTTGGACTGCCAAAATGAAGTCACTTTCTTTGCTTTATCATTGCCCAAGTCCTCACTGGTCCATGTCTCTGGCAGCAATCGGCAGACCAGTAAATGAGCCAGCTTCAGTGTGTCTCCATGTTCACCCAATCTATTGTTGTCTGCTAGCAGCCCCCACTTGATCATGTTGGTCTTGCATTTAGGAACTCCAACCCTTAGCCTATTCAGGGTCCTCCAAGTTACATAGGGGTGGTTGAGATCTTCAGCTATAGCCTCCTTTAATGTTGTTCCTTGTCCAGCAAGCTCCTTCCTTCATCTTTTAATTTGATTTTGCTCTTGTGTACCTTCAAGAATGTTTGCTATAAAGCTGTTCCTGGATCTGAACTGCTGGACTTGAGGCTCATATCCATTCAGAGGGTGTCAAGGGTCATTCTCTTGCTTAGTTCTCTCAGCATCCACTGCTACTTCTCTCCTGATCTTATGTGGAGCGATACCAACAAGAGGGTATATTTTCTCAACTGGTGTATGTTTGAGGCATCCTTCACTATACACATGGCTTCATTAACAGCAATGTCAGCTTGTTTTGCATGTGTGGCTGCACCACATACTGGATCAGCATATTCTGCTGCAGAGATGCTCAGAGCCAAAGCTAATGTGTGCAGCATAGATGGTTGAGTTGCCCATTTATAGTTTGTGAATTTCCTGATGATGTTCCTTGTACTAACTTTTGCTTTGGTATTCAGGCAGTGCTATTTAAAAGAGAGTGTCTGGTCAAACATCACACTGAGGTATTTTGGTGCAGAACAATTCTGTAATCGGTTCCCTTGCCATGTAACATTCAACTCAGCCCTTGCCTCTCGGTTTCAAAGGTGGAAAGCACATACTTGAGTAAAACCACAGGTTTACCAATAGGTTACGTGTCCACAATTATGTTACTCCTTAATTATCATATTCAAGTAGCTGCCAGAACTGTTTGAAGATGATGCACATGGAGAATGTCAGTAAAGTATTCCATGGTTGCTATGACACCTGTTTATGTATGTACCAATCTAAAGGAAGATGGCTCTTTGACATTCTCCCTGTACAGACATAAAACAATCAGAAACATTAATAACATGGTAGAAGTGGCTTCTTAATGGAATTTCACACATTTCAGACTGAGATGGAGACAATTCAGAATATAGGATGAGGGTTCTAAGACAGCACATTTTTCTCTCATTCTATTCTTGCCTGCTTGAGAGACTGTTTCAACTGCACTTTCTGTGACGATACCTAAAGAGGAGACACAGGATACAAGAGAACTAGAGAGTATCTGCTCATAGCTATTAAAAGGGTTCATCTTCCTAAGATGCTTAACAGAGAGGGTCAAACACGAATCTGAAGTTTGAAGACTGAAGAAAGCCAACAAAAATCTGATAGACAAAAGGTCAAGAGCGATAAATGTACAGGGATTTCTGACACTATCAACATTAGACTCATTCTCACAGGATGAATTCAAACATCATGTTTGTGTTATAAGACAACTGTGGTAAGTTTCCATAGCCTTATCTGTTTTTAGTGGAGATTGGGTATCTTGAAAATAACACTGCAGTGCTCAGTTAATTGATTAGATTAATTTATTAACAACTTTTGATCAACCCTAAGAAGCAGAACATCACATACAATAAATTGCCAATATCCGTTTCCTTCCCAGGCAAGGTAGTCAAGGGGAAGGCTGAAAAACATCCAGTACCTTGGATAAAGGTAAATGTCATCCTTGCTCATAAGCCAGTTGTAGCTGACTCTAGGGTTCAGTGCTCATCTCTGATAATAGTCAAAGATGCAGCTGTCTGCATCTGCAGTTGTTTCCATTGACATGTGGGAGTGCCTGAGTGCACAGAACACTGTTTACCTTCTCACCAAAGTGGTACCTGTTTATCTACTTGGAATTTCTTGCTTTCAAACTGCTAGGTTGGCAGGAGCTGGGACAGGGACAAACGCTCACTTCGTTGTGCAGCATTCAAGTCTCGAACTGCTGAACTGCAAAGCTTCCAGGCTTCAGTTCAGTGTTTTAACCACTAAGCCACTGCAGCCCAAAACAACAGAGAGAGAGAGAGTACCTTAGGATAAGTCAAATTATTTGGACCCATTCCTATCTGGTGTTAGGGCCAATTTTGGTACAGAAATTATTTAAATAGCTCTGATGGGATGCTGGGAGGACAGAGGGAACACAAAAGAGCTAATTTCCCCACATTTCTCAATGGCCTTTAACCTTAACTGAGCATGTTGTTCATTTGGAAAGGCTCTCCAGGTTATGCACTGGAGGGAGTGTGCTGTGCAGTTCTGCTCATACCAATTCCAGAAGCTATGCTGTGGAATTATTTCTTGGTTCCATGACATTTATGCTAAACACAGGGTTCTCTATTGTCACTTTTGCTTTCTAACATATACCGTAAATAAAATCACTGGAATGGTTATTTGGGAATCTAAAGAGAGTTGACATCACTCTCTTGATTCTACCCACATTCCTCTCATTTTCCTCTAAACACCGGAGTGAGGTAAGAGTATTTCTGAAGGGATGTCTGGAAGGAGTATCATTAAAATAAAATTCAGTACTGTTGAGATGGAGGTTCTGTGGTCCATGTATTCAGAGAAACGATGGGTGAGGTTTAATTTCCCTTTTAAAATAAAAGAGTAAAGGAGCGTTAAGGCCCAAATCTTCTGCCATGCATACACTGACTCCTCCACCCTTGGCTTTAACAGAGAACATAACTGTACTACAGTATTGATGTCAGGGAGACAGTCTTGTCTCTTGACATGTTAATTGGCTAAAGCACTAGCTGAAATTCCACTAGCGGTCACTCAAAATCTGTTTAGTCAACAGCATAGCTTTCTCCCAACCCAAGACAGACTAGACACAACACACTGCCCAACTAAGACAATAGCAGAAGGAATGTTCTCATGGCTTATGCCTTGGTCAAAAACCTGGCTTTATTTTGTCCTATGGGGATGGAGAAGCAAAGCCTACTCAGATGGTATTTCCAGAGCCAACTGGGTTCTGACTGGACTCCTAGCCACCTGAGTATAGCCATCATCTGCCTTTCGTTAACTGAAGAGTAAAAGTGTCAGTCAAAAGTATGACACTCAAATAATAACTTTAGAGCCCAACAAAACTTTGAAATGCCTTGAGTTTGAGTCTGTGGTGGTCAGTAAACTCTGGCACTAGCTGGGGCAGATGGAGTTCAAGCTTTAAAGATCTCTCAAGGGGGAAAATGTCAGACTCTCTCTTCCTCCAATGGGGGGTGCCTTCAGATTTCTCCCCCTACCTGGAAACTTGGGAGGAGAATAGTGATTTTGCAGAACTTCAGCCACTGCCCTGAGACCTGACAACTCAAGTGTGGATGGCATTACCTGCCACTGAGTATTCATCACATGGAATGACAGCAAGAATTGTATGAGACTCTGCCCCTCAGTTCCTAGCTTTTGAGTGTGCTCATGCCATGCCTATCATGCTATTAAGAGGAGGGCAGAGACTAGAAAGTCTGGCTGGCCAGGTTATTCTACTGCAGTAATAGAGTAGACCATATGCCAGCAACTCAATGATGAGTGTCAGGCAGCAGTTAACTAACCTGACAATCCTGAGGACTAACAGCCTTGGGTGGCAAAGTCCACAGAGAAGGGTGATGGTCCCCAAGTGGATTAAATCCTACTTGAAGACATCTTGATGGAGGGCAGGAGCTTCATCAATACTGGCCTGGGGCTGATGGGGACCCTGCATGTCAAAAGGGCTCAGGAACAGAAAGTGACTTGCAGAACTGGATCAGGGGTTCAGGGGTCATGCTGTGATGTGGAAGGCAGATAAAAGGCCACTGCATTATACTCTCAAGACATGACTGGTCACCATGATGATTGACTATATTCAGATTTGGATATGCTAGAGTAATAATAAGACAAGACTAGAACACAAGCATCAGAACTCATGAAATTTCTTCTTGCATGAGCTCTGAAAGCAGCAACACAATACATCTTTTCCTACCCTGCACCTGTGATATCACATGAGCCCAAGTCTTAGTCTCAGATTTTGGCCCTGAAATCTTAGGAAATGGGATGCTTATGACCTGGTAATCTTGATTTTTCATACAATGATTAAAGTGGAATGGCTATCTAAGGAAGATGGTCACATATGATAATCTTATTAGGAAGATCCAGGTCATTTGGGCAAATAAGATACATACAGTCAAACCTCGCATGGAGAGCGCCTCACTTAAAGAGTAACTCGCTTAAAGAGCAGAATTTTCTCTGAATGTTCACTTCACTTAACAAATAAAACCAAACAAAAACTCACTTAACAAATAAATCGGGGTTTGCAATCTCGCCCATAATTGGTCATTTACAATGGTGTTTCGCTTAAAGAGCAAACTCGCTTAAAGAGCAATCCTGTGGAACGCATTATGCTCTTTAAGCGAGGTACAACTGTACTCCTTTTGTCCAATTCTAATACATTATCATGTGCGGTGCAGTCTTTTCAAGGTCAATGTCCTAATAAATAGAAGAAGATATATTTCAATAAGAAACTGCTCACAGAAAGTGTCGGTTAGAGCATATGTTGATTAGTGGCTGATATAGCAACTGCTAAAACAGATAACAAGATAGAAAAAGTTTTAAGTCTGCATGCATATGTATGATAACAGAAATGAGAAGAAAGATAAATCTAATCCTAAAGTGTATGTTAAACTTTAAAATAACAACACCAGAAGGTTGCACTTGCTGTCTTGGAGATTTGACCTTGTGGAAGAAAAGGGAAACAGTCAAGGAGGTGAGATTGTTTGTTTTTGTTTGTTTTTGATTTTTTTGCAATCAAGAGGTTAAAGGAAAATAGATCAAAAGAAATTATAGGAGAACAATTGAGGCTCTGGGAGACCACGGCAGGGCCATTTAAGAAGATACAGTACTGACTTCTGAATATTGACTACTCATGAGTCTATAGTTTATCTCATAGATCATCAATTTCAGTTAGGATGAAGGTTATTTATCAGCAGAAAGACCACATTGCCAGGATGGAGGAGCTAAAAGATTGTTGCCCAAAAGGCTAGCCATGGTTTTTAGTTATTTTTAATACTTCCCTTCAAGTATTTACAGAAATAAGAATTGTATTTAACATTTCCTCAGTGAATGAGGCACTTCCAGGGCCATGATACAAACACATTTAGAATCATCCAAAGTCCAGAGGGTTTGTTCCAAATGAATTAATGCCACCAGTCAAGGCCAAATAAATTGAAATCTATGCTATGAATTTCGCAATAAATTTTGAATCACATATTAGTTTGTGCAAGCATATGAGAGAGTAAACAAAACAGAAAAAAAGACAAAAATGTTGTGGCACCTTAATGACTAACTGCTATATTTAAATGTGAGATTTTGTGGACCAAGTCCAAGGGTTTTTTTTTAAGAATCACCTATTGTCAGTCACTAAATTGCAGTAAGGGTAATTTTCCCAGCATATGTGAAGACACCAAGCTGAAACTGCATTAAATATGTACATATACATAATAACAGAAATTTCTTATCATCCAGTGAATACTCTTTTCGATATCAGCTGATCACCAAGCAGAAGAATAAAGATGACAGGATTCGGTTGCTGCAGAGAAAAAGAAACATGAGTTCTTGGTTGATTTTGAGTTTGATCACCACAGTTTTTGTCCTTGTTTCTACTCACCGTTTTGACAGGTAGTTCATTTCCCCTTAAAAATGAAGCTGGGTAGGAAAATGGTTTTCCTGTCCCCACATGCTACTAACAACCTCATTTTATTTTCCAAAGTGCAAAAGTATTTCGTGTGAAACCTCAGAATGAAGATCAGGTGAACTTCATAAAGAACCTAGCAAACATTGTAAAGGTAAGACATTTGTTATTTTCCATCCTCTGTGTTTAGGCTCTGCTTACTAACCATCAAGGATTTTTTGTTTAACAAAAATATGTAACACTGTGGTGCCCAAACTTTTTTTTTTTTTTTGGTGGGCCTGTCCCACCCCCGACACACAACTGTGGGGGCGGAAGCAGGCTGCTCCCGCTGCTGACAGTTTTGATGTCAGTGGAGGTGGTGATCACGCTTTGTCCTGGCTGCTCTGAGCATCCTATTGCTCAGTCCCATCCTCTCTGCAGCCTTTGCCAAAGCTAATCGCCGTACCGGAATTTTTTTTGGAGCCTCCTGTGTTTCAAAATTCATGGCACTGGAAGGGTAAACCTGGCATGCTGTGGTGATGTCATTCTGGGTGTGCCAGGGGGTTCTCCTTAGACCAGGGATTCTCAACCTTCAGCCCATGGGCCGGATGCAACCCACAGTGCCATTTCATGTGGTCCCCCACTGCCTCCACCACACCCGGAAGTGCCATGTGGTGCAGGAAAGGCAAAATGGCCATCCGGCCCCCAAAGCTATCTGAGGGAGGGTGACCTGGCCCCCGGTTTTAAAAGGTTGAGCACCCCTGATCTAAACTTAAGACAAATTCAAGAAGGAATAAAATGGATGTGTAAACCTGCCCCTTGAAGTGCAAATATTTAGGCACATAGGTCTTAAGACATGTATCAATTAATATATTGCTATTATCTCATTTTTCTTCTGTCAAAATCTCAAGGACAGGGTGTATTAATGAGTTGCCTTATTATAGAACCTTAAAGGTATTTCAATATGAATACTGTATTATCGCGTTAGAAAGAATACAAATACATTTAAAGAATTTGAGAAGATTACAGGTTTAAGAGTTAATTGGGATAAATCAGAGATGATACTGTGTAATGTAGATAAAAAGGAACAACCAAAAATAAAAGAGAAATATAAAATACAGGTACAGGTAAAATATAGTTTGAAATATTTGGGGATAAATATTTCAGGTGATTGGGATAATTTAAAGAAATTAAAATATGATAAACAAAAATTGAGATTAAAGATAAAATACAACAATATAGCAAATTGAATGTATCTTGGTTTGGCAGAGTAGCATTATGTAAAATGATGTGGCATTATGTAGACTGATTTTTTTGTTTGATGCTCTGCCAATCCAATTGAAAGATAAGGAAATTAAAGAATACCAAACATTGTTGAATAATTACTGTAATAGGGGACATAAATCAAGATTACCAAGAAACCTGTGGTATTCATCCCAGAAAGAGGGTGGTTTAGGGCTACCAAACGTTAATAACTATTATAGAGCTTTTCAAATAAAAAACATGGTGAAGATTTTAATGAGAGAGGAAGTAATTTGGGAAGAAATAGAGATGAAAGAGATGTCTCAAGTTGGTAAAGCAATATTTTTTGACAAAGACATAAAGAAAAAGGATATTAAAAATAAATTGATAAAGGTGTTATTTGATGTTTGGAAGAAAGTGAAGAAAGTGTTATTTCCGGATACATCTCCAATAATAGAAATAGATGATATCAAAAAAATCCCGTTAAAATTAGATACTAGGCTGAAGGAAGTTTTTACAAGAAATGGTGTGTCCACGCTGAAGGACTGGATTTGGGTCTGTAAAAATAGAGAGAAAAAGGTGGAGATATTTACACAGATGAATTTGAATTGGTTTCAAACTATATTGGTAAATAAATGGAATGGTAAATATTTGGATGAAACTAGTTTGGAAAGAGGTAAAACTGAATTTGAAGAATTTATATCAAAAATAAGAACGGGAGAAATGGGAATTAAGGGCTTGGTAAGTAAGATTTATAAAACGTTAAATAAAGAAGGTAGCCCACAAGAAACTTTAAAATGCATTTGGGAACAAGACTTGAATGTTAAATTATCATGGGAAAGAAAGTGGAGGAGAAGAATTATGAGAACAATGTCTGCAAGAGTGAAAGAACATAATTACAAATTGTTATGGAGATGGTACTTGACCCCAGTTAGGCTTCATCAAATAGATAAAAACATAAGTGATATATGTTGGAGGTGTAAACAAACAATGGGAACATATGAGCATACGTGGTGGAGTTGTAATATGGTAAAAGTTTTTTGGGGGGAAATAGAAGAAGAAATTGCAAGAATTATGAAGATGTGGCTCAGGCTGGGGTCAGGTACAGTTTTACTTGCTGATGTTGACAGTATAAATGTGGATGAGGATAAAAAAGAGTTAATATCTGTACTGTTAACATCAGCTAGAAATTGGAAAAACAATATGGTTCTAAAGATTGAAGATTGGTACAAAGAAATGTGGGAACTTGCTTTAAATGATAAATTAACGTGGGAATTAGATGTTAAGAAAGGCAAAGTCCAAGAAAATAGATTTTGGAAATTTTGGTAATTATTCGTGGAAGCTACAATGAGTAGGAGTGGCAGAATAAAGCCAGTAGCAGAACAAATGAGTTTTTTGAAACAATGAAGATGAATGTGATATGCCGCGAACCTCTGGACATTCTATATATCACTGTGGTGTGTATATTAAGTTAGGTATAGTTTTTTTAATTATCATTTATGTATTTTAATGTATTTTTGATGTATTGAATTTGTTGTTTTTGTTTTACAATGTGGAAAATTATGTTATTTGTTGCAGTGTAGTACGTATTTGTATTTTTATTTGAAAATTAATTAAAAAAATTATAATTAAAAAAACAAAAGAATACTGTATTATCCAGGTAACTCTACTTGGATCATACTGAGACTGAAATCCTATATGCCCTTACCTGGAGTGAGCCCCACTGAATGCATTGCAGCTTACTTCTGCAGTGAAATGAGGCACTTCTCCAATTAAATAATTCAATTTAAGTACAATGCAATCCTCCAGTACTGTCTTCTCTGTTTCTGGGGGAAAGGCTCAGAATGTATACAGCATGTAACATCACATCACATGGTGACATCTACAGTATTTACTATTTAACTAAATGAAAATCAAACAAACATACTAAATAAGATTTCTATCAATTTAGGGCTGGGAAAAAAACAATTTCCAAAACTTTCCAAGAGAGCAACAATGGGGATAACGAAATAAAGTTTTAATATATGTCCAGAATTGTTTTCTCAAATGAGTATAAACTACAAAATTAAGCCTCTCCTACCATAGTTATAATCTCAGAATCTTTATGCAGCATCAAGTGTTACTAAATTGTAAAAAAAATCATAGAATTTGAATTGTACTACAAAACTAGTCTTATTACAATACAATTTTGTTTTGTTTCTGATTCATTCAGTTATTTTAAAGAATATATTACTGTAATTTACCCTATGTTTATTTCCCCCCTCAAAAAAAATCCTTCTATATAATACATATTATTCTTACTGCACTTCATAACTAGGAACTGACATATTTTTTTCTTTAAAGTGCAAAAGGCTGTATATTTAAAGACCAGGCCTGGGTATTCATCTCATCTACCATTCTAAGTCCTTCACAAAATCAAAATGTCTCAATGATATTTAGAGTAAACAAATTTGGACAAAACAAACAAATTTTTGTTTGAATTTTCCCTACATCTCATCTATGTCCTGTTCCTGCATGCAAACACATATACTGTACTGTACAGTATGCTCAGATTCAGAGTATGCATGGAAAAGAGGTGAATAAAGCTTTAGTTTTCTTCTCTTCCTCCCTTACGCAATACATCTGTTTTTTAGAATTGTAGTAATTTAATGTCAAGCTCCCTCAAAAAGCCATTTTGAAATAGGGGTGTGTGCACACAGGTGTGTATGCATGTCCATGTGTGTGTGTGCATGCGCACAGACATTGCTTAGCATGTGTTCAGACCCAGAGACACTTTTCTAGACCAGGAACAAATCAGAAAAGAGGTAATGCATTCAAAATGATGCCCAACAGCAACACCTTGTTTTGATGCAACAGCCACATCCATGTATGGCAATGGGTTGTTTTGTGTGTTTCTCCCTGTACAGATTGATTTTTGGCACCCGGATTCAGCAGTGCATATTGTCAGCCAAATGGAAGCTGACTTCCTTGTCAGCGGTGACCAGGCTGAAAAAGTGAAGAGTCTCATGGAGAAGAATGGCTTGCATTATGAGTAGGTTCTATTGAAGTATATTTCTTAGGTAACTTGCTATAATTCCAAGAACCGCATAGATCAGGAGTTCTCAACCTTTTTAAGCTGGGAGCTGGGTCACACTCCCTCAGACAGCTTTGGGGGCTGGACAGCCATTTTGCCCTTCCTCCACCACATGTCACATAATGAGAAAAACTGTTCGTTTTACGGAGTTTTCGTTAACTGGGGTATACCCCACTTAGCGGAAACCCCGTATAATGAAAAAAAATCGTTATGCAGGGTATTGCCTTTGCATCACGAACACTTTATTGTACGAATTTTTCGTTAAATTGAGTGTTCATTATGCGGGGTTCCACTGCACCTGGGTGACTTCTTTGTGGTATCTAGTGACTATCTGTGTCCTATTTTGTCATGTGCATGAGATGGATTCATTTGCTCCAAGTGTGACTTACCACTGCAGTATTGGCAAGTCCATAGTGCACACATGGTTTAATAGTTAACTTATTTTCTCAGTGATTGTATACCAGAAGATAAAGAATTGCTGCAGACTTTATATATTGCATCAATAATAAATAAATACAAATGTATAAATACTCTGCATACTTCTCTACAGCAAGTATAATCATGTTATTGTTGTTCTGTATTGTGTAGAATTTTATTTCAAAACCTGCAAGAAGACATTGAAAAACAATTGGGTGACAGTAATTCTACTGGAAAATACAGTTATACAAACTATAATGATTGGAGAAAGGTACAGATAGATGCATTTTGTGATTTAAAAAGGAACTGTGTGTGTGGGACAGGGATTGGCCACAGGGGTTCCCATGTAATGTACAACAAAATAGAAAGCAAATATTATTTAAATTCTAGAAAACAGCTTTAAAAATCAAAGGTCATATGGAATTGTATAATTTTGCCTGCCCACCATCTATTTATTACCCAGAAGCTTGGAAGTCCCATTGGTTGTAATCAGAGGAGAAAATAGGCCAAATATCAATTTTTAAAATTAAATTTGGAGAATACACATACACATGTATGCAGTGATGAGTCTGCACACACACCCCGGCCGGTGTGGTGGTGGAATTGTGTGGCCTTTCATGCGGAGGGGTGGTAGAATTGGGTGGCCATGCCCCCCCTCCCTGCCCTGCCCCTCTCACCTCCCTGCCCTGCCATGCCCACCTCCTCTCTTCCACTTCCAAGTCCAGGCAGCCTTGCGGAGCAGAGTGAGAGTCGATGGCCTGGGGGGTGGGGCGGCCTGGCCTTGCTATGGCCACCTTGGCAACTACACTGGGTCCCTCCCACTCCCCCTGCATGCTATGCTGTGTGCGCCACCATGCTGCGTGCACCGCCATGCTGGGAGGAGGAGGAGAAAGCGCAGCTGGGCCTAGCAGCATGGCCGCAACACCACCACTGTGACCTGGGCACTCTCCTTTGCATCAGCCCTAGTGGAGGAAGAGGAAAAAAACTAAAAGCAGCCGCCCAGCACCCTGCAGCTGCCGCCTGCTCCCCTGTGTGTGTGTGCGCACGTGCGCGTGCTTGCGCATATGACTCTGGCTGTAATCAGAGATGAGCACTTAACTCTAGATTTGGATACGACTGGCTTTCAAGCAAGGGCAACATTTACCTTTAAGGTTTTGACTGTGGTTAGTTGTAAGTGGTTAGCAAAGTTAAAGCTCGCCCTTGCTCAAAAGCCAGTCGTATCCGACTCTAGGACTGCAGTGCTCATCTCCATTTGCAGCCAAAGAGCCAGTGCTGCCTGTGTTTGCAGATGTATACATGGCCATATGGCAGGCACGATGTAGGCTCTGCCCATAACATAGGCTCCACTCATGATGTAGGCTCCGCCCATGATGCAGGCTCCGTCCATGACGTAGACTCCACCCATGGTGTGGTAGCAAATTTTTTTGCTGCCCATCACTGCATGTATGCAAGTTCCTGCAGCCTTCTGGTGGCTCAGTAGGTAAAAGCACTGTGCTTGGAGATCGAAATAACAGTTTGATTCCCCAAGAGCTGCATGATAGGGAACATGAAAGGAGCCTTATCTGGGCATCCCCTGCAAAAATACTTTCAACCCAGAGTAATCTCTGACATGAAAACACACACACACACATACAAGTTCCTTTCAAGTAGTTTGGTGAATGTATGTATTTTGTGCATACAGTAAAACCCTGATTTACAACTGCCCCTACTTATGAATAATTCGACTTACAAATTGGTCCTGCACTGAAATCCATGCCTCGAGTTATGAACATGCCCCAATTTACAAATTAATTCTTTTCCCTCTGTGCTCAAGTTACGAACAAATTCAGGTTACGAACAAGGCCATGGAACTGCTTTTATTCATAACTTGAGGTTTTACTGTAATTTACAAGAGTGGTGGCCATGCTTTTTCTGCACAGTTCTACAATATTTAATTTTCATGTGCTAAATCCCACTTTATTAGATGTATTAAATGTGTATAAGGTCAATGTGGGGTGAGGGAAAGGATCATCTCCAACAAATAATATATACGAACACCTAGTACACTTATATACTGCCCCATAGCACTTAGTGTACCTTCTGGGCAGTTCACAGGGTAATTAAGATCCTGCCCCCAACATGCTGGTATTCATTTTACCGACCTAGGAAGGATGGAAGGCTGAGTCAACCTTGAGTCCTGTCAGAATCAAACAACATCAGCAGTTTTGCCTTCAGTACAGCCCTTTTAGCCACTGTATCACTGGGGCTCCTTCCTTCATTTGTCTTCAAAATAAAGTATGACAAACAGCATCTCTGCCTTTAATAACAGCTTGACCTATACACATTAGTACAGGGATGTCCAAACTATGGCCCGTGGGCCCAATTAGGCCCCTGCATATAATTAATGTGGCCCACAGTGAGCACCCGGGCTTACCACAGACTGCCCCCCCCCACCATCCCCTACCTTCCCCCCTCCCCCGACATCAGCAGTGGTGGCAGCGGAGGCAGCAGCTGCACTTTTTCCAGGCTGCTCAGGGGGAAAAAATTTCCAGGCTGCTCAGAGCAGCCTGGAAAAAGCTCGGCCGCTGCCTCCGCTGCCACCACTGCTGACGTCAAAACTGTCAGCAGTGGGAGCAGCCCGCCTCCAGCTCCCGCAGCTGTGTGTTGGGGGTGGGACCTGCCCGTAAGAAAAAAAGTTTGGGCACCACTGCAGTAGTAGATGATCACCTTATTTCTAGATGGCTGTTTCATTGTTAAAGGGGGGGGGGGCAGGGCAGGCAACAGTTCTATAGAAACTGTAAAAAATACAGCCCTTCAAAATTTGCAATAAGGTGTCAGCATGTATGCCCAGTATGATAGACTTTATTTGACATCAGGAAATTACATTCATCTAACTGTGGTTTATTTCTCTCCTATAGAAATAATCATTGTGTGTTATCTTGCATCATAGATTTCTACATGGACTGCCAGAATTCAGAGAAAGAACCCAACACTGGTTTCCCGCATTCTAATTGGAAATACCTTTGAAAACCATCCCATATACGTCCTTAAGGTACAAAGTTATTTTCAGGATAACATTCACAGAACAAACAAAGTGTCTTGGCTGAACTAAATTGAGACTTGCAGTCCATATGTTCATAGGTAAAACAGATTGGTGGTCTAGCATCCCAGCTAGAATAATTCTATTGTATCATGGGGATTTATTTGCATGTTGATTCACCATTCAAAATGTGATTCAGTACTACTCCTACTGAAACTAGCAGCAGGTTATGCCTTTGACAAACAGACAGAGTACCTATCAATCATCAGTTCTCCTGCCCATCCCCATCCATGCACCAAATAGAGTAGTTGGTGCATGGATTGACACTTGACCTGTTCTTTGCCCTCTTGGTGACATTCTGACATGATCTTGACAATATGTGTATGTTAAGAATCTCAGTAGAAAACCATCTTCCCACAAGTGTTGAAATGCAGAAGGCTTTGAGTTGGGATGTGGTTCCAAAATATCACTACTGGAGGGGACAAAAGATCTTAAGTACTCAAGGTAAGATAAACGGACAGACAGACAGACAGATATAGATTGATTGATTGATTCTTCTTCTTACATGTCTAGGCCATACATAAAACTTCCAAAATGAAGCCACCTTTTGGTGAGTTCATGCTGCAGTTCCTTTCACCCAACCTAGTATGAGAAAGATTAGCCAGCACAAGGTAGCCATTGCCCTGATTGTGGTTTTAAAACACCACAATCTTTGAGGAAGCTCTTTCTGTGAACCCAGATAGCTAGATAGATTAGCTCGCTAGCTTGCTGACTAGCTTGCTCGCTAGCTTGCTCGCTAGGTAGGTAGGTAGGTAGGTAGGTAGGTAGGTAGGTAGGTAGGTAGGTAGGTAGATAGATAGATAGATAGATAGATAGATAGATAGATAGATAGATAGATAGATAGATAGATAGATAGATAGATACGAGTTTTGATATACTGTACTGTAAATGTATACATCCTGTGTTCCTCACCTTAAAAATGTTTAAGAACAGGTTGGGAGACAAAAGCATGCCAAAAAAGCCATCTTCATTGACTGTGGAGTTCATGCACGAGAGTGGATATCACCTGCTTTTTGCCAGTGGTTTCTTAAAGAGGTTAGTAAATAAGTATTCTTAATTACAGAACTTTATAAAGTTCCCATTACTATGTCCTATCCAGTAGCAACAGGGGGGAAACCCTCAATTTGCTACTAAAGGTGCAATAATGGTAGGGCCGGTCCACATTCACAGCTTGAAGGAAAGTATTCCCACCACCTTCTTACCACCTTCAATAGCAACCAGCCCAACAGCTGATCCTTACTCCAAGGATAATAGTGGGACACATCATTGATAGTGAACATACATTGCACCTGAGGGTGACAGACTATCTTTAAGGTATTCCAGGTAGGTTCTCTGAATGAACAGCTGTCTTCCATCATTGGAGCACAGCCAGAGAGATGGTGATTCTGGCCCCTCCACACTAATCAGTATCTGCCACATGAAACAACCACCATACTATGCCTAAGTAAACAATAACAAGCGGTGACCTACCTCTGACCCACTCTGCTGGAAGCTAATAGATTGTTTATGACAAGGGTGTCCAAACTATGGCCCAGGGGCCAGATCCAGCCCCCAACGCCAATTCATCCAGCCCATGCCACCCTTGTTGCTCCATACGGGCACATTTTACTTCTGCTTCTGGGAGCAACAAGGGTGGCACAGGCCAGTTGAACTGGCGTTGGGGGCTGGATCTGGCACCCGGGCCATAGTTTGGGCACCCCTGAACCATGTGAACAGCTTCACTGAATACAGTGGGACTTCTGAATAAAACCACTGAGGGTCATATTATAATCTACTTTCATTCTGAAATGAAACTAACCTCCAGGTCCACAACTGTATCTTCAGGCCACGACAACCTATGGAAAGGACAGGAGTATGACAGATTTACTGGACAATATGAACTTCTATATTGTTCCTCTTGTCAACATAGATGGCTATATCTGGAGTTGGACTCAGGTACAGTGCACAGTTTTCTGTAGCAAAATTGGCATTTGAGAAGTTAAAGCTTTGGACTTGCTGCTTGTTACACAAATGTACTGTATCATTTTAAGGGTCTGAGGTAAAAATGTGCTATTTTTTTCCTTCCCTGAAAAAGGGGAGAACATTTCTGAATAGTTCAAATATTTATCCATCATAGGAGAGTGGGACATCAACTGTACTTCCCTGCCACTAGAACCACATATCCCTAGAAATGACTCTTGATAGAGGGCAATATGGAGAATTTAAGACAGTAATGTCAAAATAGTGATTAAAAAAACTGTGGGAAACAACCAACATCCTTGGAGGACTGAAGAAAATTTTGCTGTGACCACCACTAAGGATGAGTTCCAGTTCCAAGAAATTATTGTGCAATTTATTTTCCCACTAGAAAAATTTGGTGCATTATCCTCCTCCACATTCCTCTGCCCACAGAGTGACTTCCCATTAACATAACCAGATTCATTTTCAATGGGACAAAATTAATCTTGGTTGTTTATTGTCTGTATTTACACTGTGTAGATTGGGTATTAGAGAATCCACCTCTTCAATATAATTTTACTCACAGCTTCTTTTCTGTCAATGTTGTCACCTTGGTTTACAAGATAAAAGAGCCAGTTATAACCATGTGGTAGTCATATTCAAGGGGCACACAGAAAGGGCATCCTCGAAGATTGTGTTATTTTTGGGGCACAATTGGGTGTAAATGTAACCTTGTGTTGCTGGGTAATCTTTCTCACGCTAGGTCAGGCAAAAGGAACTGCAGAATCAAATCACCAAAAAAATGGCTTCATTTTGGCAGTTTTACGTCTGGCCTAGACACAGAAAAAAATTCATATTCAAATACACCATAGTGTAACAAGAAAAATACAAAAGGAGAGTCCATATACCACATTAAAAATTATTCCATTATTTTGTCAAGCAGGATCGCTTTTGGAGAAAGAATCGTTCCAATTCATCCAATAGTTTCTGTGTTGGTGTTGATCTCAACAGGAACTTTGATGTGCAATGGGGAAGTAAGTAAACTTTTCTAAAGCCAGGGCAACTGGAATGGATGTAAATTCTAAAGAGTACTTTCAGCTTTCGCAGAACCCTCTGTAGCCCCAAACTTGCTAATTGGCTTTGTAGTTATCTATTTTTTCAAAGAGTCATAGGAGAGGGGTGCTTATACCCATAGTCATCCATGAATGTGAGTAGGGCAAACATAACACCCCAGTCAGACTGAGAAGAAAGCAATTACAGTACATCTATGACTACTGTAGCACAATGACTTTTATACTTATGTTTCACTGGCTATGAATCTCAGAGAATCCCAGTCATATCCTGAATACTACCATTGTAGCCACTTTGCACTTGTTTAAGAAAAAGGCACTAGTAGATTTCAGGATTTGTTTTCTGTAAGGGGACAGTTATGCTAAGGTGCCCACCAACTATAAAAGCAAGTCCAGTTTGAACCATTGTCACATGTTCAGGAAAGGCAATGGCTCTAATGGGTTATATCATTGTGTTTTGCTTATGGTTAGAAATGGAGTGTTTTTCTTTATCTCTCTATCTTGCTTTTAACCTGTTTGCACATTTGTTGGTCACTGGAAGGTAAAAATGGACTTTCTCAGCATATCTGATTGCTGACACATATATCTCTGAAGAAGAGCCCTGTGATCAAATAATTTCTGAGAAAATCTAGTAATCAAGAAAAACAGTGATCCTTCAGAATCTAGCCTGGCATTTATTCTCAGATCTTTATTCAGTGTGGTAAATATGAGCTATGTATTTACTGGTCAAGCTACTGTCCTACTTTTATATCACAGTAGCTATTTGCCCAGAGGGAGTTTCTTCATTTTCTGAAAGATTGTTGTCTGGTGGGAAACTGCTACTGCTACAATTTTCAGTAGCAAATATTCAACATTCTTTCACTAATAAATTACAAACAATGGATGGTCATGATGCAAGTCAGTTTAAAAAGAGTGGAGACAAATGCTAGTCAAATCTGACCATGAAGGTGTAGTGAGCTTTTTCAGATTATTGATTGAACAAAAAAAATGCAGATACACAATGCCTCATTTATTTTTAAAATCAAAACTGGGTAAGGGTGAAATTCAATAATCCTTTGGAGCAATGCTGGATTAAGCCAGCATGAGGCCTGTAGCAAATCGTGTCAAGAGGCCCTTGCTTAGATTTCGGATTAGGATACCTATAAAATAAAACACCACTACAGCTCACACATCGATCGACTCTGCCACTCAACACAAATTCGCACTGCTATGGAGTAGCATGTAAGATGCATGTGCAGACAAAGATGGCTCTGCCTGTGTGCACATCTTTACTCTTTGGTGCGCATTGAGGTGTCGGTGAGTCTCTCTGAGTGAACATTTTTTTTAATATCAGTTAGAATGCACTGAATATTTAAATTTGGATTTTCATTCTAACCGAGCCAGGGGGCTGGGGGCCCCGAGACGTGGGACCCGTAGCATTTGCTACTCCTGTTATATGGCTGATCCAGCACTGCTTTGGAGGGCAAAAAGAAAGACTCACACTTGGAAGGAAGAACTGACTAAGAACCACCTTCCCAACTGATTTCAGATGTCAGCACTCCAAGGCCATAAAGGCAAGAAAAGAAGCATAGCTGTGGCTTTTCCAGAACCCTTCTACTTTCCAGTAGCAGTGTCAGATCTATGCCAACCCTGGAGATAACACAGATTAATTTCCTCTCAGCAGAGTTATTGGAGGGTGTTGGGGAGGGGTGCTAAATATAAATAAGATAATCTCCAGGTACTCATCAAGTCAGAGGACTGGAAAATTTTCTGAATCAATATTTTCTGGAAATCAGCATTAGTCTTTACTTTGCTAGTGCAGTTTGAATTCAATGTGCAGTTAACTAAATAGAAGTTTTCCTTTTATTAAAAGCTATTGATGCCTCCAAAGATCCATGTGAAGAAACGTACTGTGGAACTTCACCAGAGTCTGAACCAGAAACAAAAGCTGTTGCCGAATTCATACGGAACCACCTCTCTTCAATCAAGGCCTATCTGACCATTCATTCCTACTCTCAGATGCTCTTGTTCCCTTATGGCTATACCTATACGAAGGCACATGATGATGCTGAACTGGTATTGTGAAAAATACTCCATAGACCCCTTTTCTAGTATCTGAACATAACATCTATGTCCTACTTTTAAAAAGATTTTAAATCACATATATATCCAAAGTGTTACAATATTTAATTTAAAAAACCAACATACTGTACTGGATTAAGTCCCAGAATGTGCCAAGAAATCTCTCAGCCAGAATTCTGCAAATTATTAACAAAATATCTAAATCCACAGAGGAGATTCATGACTCAAATGTGCATCTCAGTGAGTCGCCTCCTGAATCATGGTCGTTTGCCTGAAGAACAAATAAATGAGTGAGGAGGCACAGTTCCATGGGAGCTGCAAGATATTATAGGACCCATAGCTTTTTTTTTAAAGGTATCCTTCATGGAGCCTAATGAACTGAGATATTACCTCCTCTGAGGAGTTGGATTTTTTAGTTATAGGTTCCAGAATTCTTCATGGGGAATGACTGGTGAATTCTGGTATGGGCGTGGGGGTATGGGGGTGCGTGGGCATGGGTGTGGTGTGGGTGTCTGTTTATCTCCCTATTCCTAAACTCAAAAAATTGGTATACTGAAGCATATTAAGGTAAGCTCTCATTAAACTCTGCGGGGTTTCCTTGTAAATAAAGATGATCTGGATTAGTAACAAGACTGAAAAGGGATGGTGCTAGCTGAAAGGAATCCACAAGATACAAGATAGCAAATACATTTTGTGCTCATACCATAGGAAAATCTAGTCCAGCGTTCTGCTCCAACAGCTACAGTGTCTGATCCAATGCTTATGGAAAGTCCACAGCCAAGGATACAATTATGTTTCTCAGCAATTGGTGACATATTGCAGACCCAGGCAAGATGAGCTGGGATGCCCTGTGTTTCCCATCCTCCGCAAACATGATGCACATACATTAGAAATTATTGATAGTTATTTTGGGGGAAATTGAAGGAAATTGGTAGTGGATATAAAAAGGCCACTGCCTATATTGGTCACAGCAGTGCAGGGTATGTGTAATATTGCAGGTATGCTTTTACAATGGTCATTAAGAACTCCCAATCCACACACACACACACACACACACAGAGGAAAAATCACCTAAACTGTATTCGGTCTCCCAGTCCGAAGTGGATACCTCAGTCTGTTTTGGATATGAATGGCTTTTCACAAGATTCTGCTAGCTAAAATAAATATACATCATTATCGAGATGTGCTGTCAAGTCATTTCTGACTTACAGTGGCCTTTTAAAAGGGTTTTTTTAGGCAGAGATACAGTAATACCTCGGTTAACATTTGCATCGGATAACGCTAAAACTGCATAACGTTAAGCAATGGGGGGGGGGGATTGCATCGAATAAGGTTAAGATCCTATGGGATGCATTGAGTAACATTCGCTAAAGCCTGTGCAGTTACAATGTGTCTCTATGGAGTTTTAACGTTATCCGATGCATCCCATAGGATTTTAACATGCATCGGATAACACTAAAAATCGAATAACACTAAGACTTGTGGAACCAAGTTTCATTGTTATCTGAGGTTTTACTGTACTCTGATTATTCGATTGTTCTAGGGACAACCTGGACCTATATAGTTTGCCCAAGGTCACATAGGCTGACTCTTCTTCAAATGGACACAGTAGGGAATCGAACACCCAACCTCTAGCTCTGTAGTCACTAAGCTATCCAACCTGCTCACATTATCATAAAATTAAAAGAACCTTTCCCAAGCAAACCAAAGGAAAATCTAGCCCAGCATTTTGTTCCCACAGCTACAGTGACCAGCCTAATGCTTATGAGAAGCCCATAATAAGGGTTACAATCATGTTTCCCAGGAATTGGTAATGTATGACCTCTGACACTGAAGGTAGTTTATATCCATTATAACTGGTAACCAACCAGATGACTGTGGCAATATCCTGAGCATGAGGCAAGCAGACATCAATTATAGTGGATACTTCTGGCTAAATAAAAATAAATACATATTAGTGTATATTATGATTTAAATGTATGCTGATCTCTTTTATGAAGAAAAAACAATGAATTTCATTTTTTTGCCCTTTTTTTACATGAAAACAGAACAAACTTGCAAAGGGAGCTGTTGAAGCTATAGCCAACCTATATGGGAAACATTATATTTATGGGCCTTCAGCAGCTACAATCTGTAAGTATTTAAAACAAGGTAAAAAGATATCTGCATTGTAACTCACAAGTGACCTAAGAAGTAAAGAGACTTCCGTGACAGAAAGTGTATGGATAGAACAGTAGAGGTTCAAAAACCCCAATGGGAAAAAGGAAAGCCTAGAATCTGTGTTATCGTATGGTGTTATGGAGAAATAGAAAAAGTGACAGCTAGAAGAAAAAACAGCTGATGATAGCAGACTAGATCATAGTGAGAGTAATGTAAGATGGTATGGTCAGTCCTATGAAAATGGCAAAAAAGATTAAGGAAGATTAGGATTATATTGAACACTTGCAGTTAGGCCTTGAGGAGGTTATCAGTGATGGTCATGCACAGAGCCTGGGGAAAATGTCAGACTAAGGGGAGGCAAAATAAAGTTGGACAGGAGAGTTGGCACAACATGAGTAGAAAGGAGTCTCCAGGAGTCTGTGCATAGATGTATCCGATTCATGGGATTGCCCAGAGAGCCTAATGCTAGATGGGTGGGGTAAAAATATAACAAACAAATGAAATAAATATATAAATCGGAGGCAACTTGCCAGTATGTAACAAACACAACAACATTTATTTAATGCATTTATATCTCTCCTTTCAGAACATAACTAGGCAAGTCTCAGCTCCTTTCTCTTCTTAAAAATTAAGTGGAGAAAACTGCCTCATATGAAATCAAGTTGTTTATCCTTCTAGGGCAGCATTGCCAGAGAGGTGGATAAATGGCTTCATTTACAGCTGTCTAGGCATTCAGAAGGACTGTGGTGGCTCCAGTGGTTAAGATGCTGAAACTGAGGACTGGAAGTTCAGAGTTCAATAGCCGAGTACTGCATGATGGAGTGAGCTCCTGTCTCTGTCCCAACTCCCGCCAACCTAGCAGTTTGAAAGCAAGAAATTGCAAGTAGATGAATAGGTACCATGTTGGTGGGAAGATAAACAGCATCCTGTGCACTCTTGTGTCTAGTTATGCCTGTCACATGTCCACGAACATATCTGCAAAATGCAGACGGCTCTGGCTCTTTGGCTGTAAACAGAAATGAACATTGAACCCTAGAGTAGTATACAACTGGCTGTTGAGCAAGGGTGACCTTTACCTTTACCTAGGCATTCAGAGGTCTATTGTATCTTCCTGCTTAAAAACTGGAGAGCATCCTCATGCTATGAGTTTCTACATGTATCTCTTCAACCAAAGTTAAGTGTCTGTCTGTCTGTCTATCTTGTGTTCTTCATAACACCAACTAATTCTGTTGCCCTGTTTTACAGATCCTTCCTCTGGTTGTTCTGATGACTGGGCTTACAACCTGGGGATCAAATATTCCTTCACCTTTGAACTTCGAGATAAGGGCAGACATGGGTTTCTCCTTCCTGAATCTGAGATCAAGCCAACTTGCCAAGAGATCACACTGGCAGTCAAGTTAATTGCTAATTATATCCTCAACCAGGCTTCATAATTTGGAATTGCACTTTTCTGATAGATTGTGAAGACTTGTAATGAAATAAATAAATGCATACAGAAATGGCCATGTTTACAGATGAAACATGCAGGGGATTTATGTTAGTTTTAGGAATCCAGGCATTCAGTCTCTTCCTATTCCAATCATCAATGCAATAATAGCCTTTTAGAAAACCACTGCTTCATTCCCCTATTCATCTTATTCTTACAAATATTTTTCTAATCACTCGGGAGCCACTGGGTCATTTCAGAAAAGGACCTGTTTGTTTGTTTTCCATTTAGTTTCAATAGATTTGGGAACAGCAGAACTTCCCTTGTTCCCTCCAAAATAATGAGTAATAATAACTGAATGCTGATGGATACAATAAGAAGAACACAGTAACAAGTTTGATTGTCACTGTTTTATCACAAAACAATGGGGTTATACCTACTTTTATGCCCTTGTCTTCTTCATTACAGGAAACAAAACTTATGTAACACTTGGCTTTGAAGTTTTGTTAAAAATAATTATATTAATTTGCTTTTCTGAACAGGGAACACTTTTCTTAGAATTATATGTATTTTTATAATTGCCTTGGAACTATAATAGCAAACATTTTCAGATTTGCTGCATTTATTTATTTCTTAAAGCCAGAGTTGAGTCTCCTTAGTTCAGAAGAGTAACTGTCCTGATATCCTTTCCTCAATCTTTTGTATTCTACAGACATGCTTTTCCTGATTCTGGAAGTAACCAGTAGCCATTGTGAGCAATAGCCACCGGTAGCCCTATCTTTCATTCTAACCTCTCTTTCAAACTACCGGTAGTCATTACTATAGTCTGCAATTGAAAGACCCATAGTTTATCCTGTTTCTCAACTAAACAGCTGTGGGCCAATTCCAGGGATGATGGAGCCATGAGCAAAGTGTTCTCTGAGGAGTGATTGGCCTACTGGTTTTTGAAGTTGGTTTCTGAAGCTGAATAAAAATGTGCAGCTGGTGGAAATTCTGCTGTTGTAAATTGATGTGAGAAAAATAATGGGGAAATGACAACACATTTTACCCCTGTGTCTTTGAAGAATTTAAATGCCCAATGATATTGGAGATGACACATAAGATAAATTATATAGGGTAAAATGCCCTCATCATATATTTATTTATTTATTTATTCTATTATTCTATTCCACAAAAGTAAACAAGTATTTTCTGGGCAATATATAAACAGCCAGGATATCATAGAACAAACAGCAACAATATTAAACATATTAATAATCAACAAATAATGTAACATAATAGTGAAAAAAGTGACATAATATCCTTTGCTAAGTGAAGACAACTAAGTTAAAAGTTCACCAATCCAATATCCTTCCCATCTAAACTTGAAATAATACGGCAAACACTATGACAAATTCTCATGCCAAAGATTCAGATTATCTGTTTGTTTAAATGTGCAATGTGGATCTCATGGATCATCACAACTAGAAAGCAAACGTTCATGACAATTTATGATACTAAAATGTATTGTGCTAGGACTTGGCCCTGTTTTGCAGAGTTTCAGTTGCACAATCATTGTAGAACTAAATCAACAGTGACACCTTGTGGGCAGAATGTGGCACAGTATGATATGTGCTTAAAATGATGTGCACACAGTTTATATTCGGAGAGCATGACATGAAAAACTTGGGAAGGTTTTATGGCATCTGCAGTGATGCATTTGTAACATTAGGCAAGCCCACTCTTGTTTCTTACATTATCTGCTCTTTTTAATATATTGATGTTTCTTTTACTAAGTCTATTCAATCCACAGGTTGTCCCAAAACTCACCATACATAGTAAAAATGGGAACTTGTAGCTAAATGTAACTTTATTTGCAAAATATTAATTACAAAATCTTTGCAAAATATTATCTATGATTTGGCCACTTCTTTCTACATACACACACACAGTCTTCTCTCCAACTCATGATATAAAAATAATTCAGCATATATCAGTGGTTCCCAATGTGGGGCCCATGTCCCCCAGGGGAATCTTCAACTCCCAGAAGCCTAAGTCAGTACATTGGCTGATCAGTGCTTTGGAGAATTGATTTAGGCTTCTGGGAATTGAAGTCCAAAAACCAAAGGTAGGGAAACACTGGCACATATAGTGAATGCATCTGTTGTTATGCAATTTTGCCCATGTATGGCAACTTTTGGGATACCCTATATATTTCTCCACCTGTAATAATTTCATATCGAAGATCAATACTAATAAAATGATGATGATGTACCAACATGCGCCAGATGTACCTAATGAAGAATCAGTTTAGAAGGTACTGTATATAAATGTCCCCTTTCTACAGTGGACAAGTTCACATCTCTTGAAAACTTTGCCTTCAACATCATTCTCAAAATAACCTCATGAATCTCTAAAGGCAGGACTGCCTTTGGAAGTCTTTGATCCTCTATGCAGAATCAGTGTGGAATCATTCTTTCCATTATGGAGCAGTCAGTTAGAATATCAACACCATGTAAGAAAGCTCAACAACTTTCATCTTATCTGTCTTCAGCGAATTCTCAACATCAAGTGTCAGAATAAAGTCCTTAACACTAAAATATTGGAGAAAACACAGATGACAAGTATCTTCAAAATTTTGAAACAACTTCAATGAGCTGGTTGTGTCATCAGAATATTGGATGCCTCAGCATATCTTCTCTAGTGAGCTTGCTGCACATGCTTTATTGTGTAATGGACAAAAGAAATGATTAAATGATAACCTAAAGCAAAAAAACAACCCAATAATAATAAAAAGTCAAAGCTATCAGCAAATTAAAATGACAGTATAATCTGTCAGTCATAACACAGGTCTGCAACCAAAATACTGCATAGGATTTATTTATTTTTTACTGTTTCTTATAGATTTTTATTTAGTGAAACAGAGAAAAATACTTTGACATTTCCATCTCATCAAGTTTTCTTGCAAGACTCGTGTTTTTAGTTTAATTTAGCATGAAGTTTGCCTTTAACCTAAAATCTGATATCCTATTCTTGATTCTAAAAACCCTATCCAAAAATTATTTCTTACTTTCATTTAATATTTATAAGTGCTAGAATCAAGAATAATGCAAAGAGAAAATGAAAAGAGGGGCATAGTCAGTGGTGGGCATCAGCAGGTTTGTACCAGTTCGCCAGAAATTCTGGCTGGCTGCGCCCATCCAAGTTTTGAAATAAAGTAGTCCTAAATTGGGTGCAACACAGGGCTTTCCCCCTGGCCACGCCCACCATACCACGTCCACAGTGTGGTACTAATTATTATTTTTAGCTCACCACTGGGTGTAGTGTAGGTTTAGTGGTGTGAGGAAGCTCAGATGATCATGCCCCAACAGGTTTATTTTGTTTGTAGCAAAAGGTGAACATATCTAGGAAACTTACTGGCTGGGTTGAGCATGTTTTGACATGTTTTCTGGGGTATTATAAATGAGTATAACCATGCCTACTGTCAGATTTGATAATGTTTCAACATTCTAAATAAGTTCAGGATCTTGGTTGCTGTGTGAGCCACACGCAGTTTTACATCCTCCATTCAAACATGACTGTGCTCGTTTTCAGTTCCATATTATGGCTCCAAGAGGTGGTGTTATTTCTCCAGACAATTTTTGTTTTATTTGTGGTGAATAAACTATTAAAAGTCAACAAAGAAACACAAGTGATTTTGTGAAAAAAGTGTATTTTGCTTACTTCAAGTTGAAACTTGGGGATCAAGACAAAGCATGGACTCTTCATAAGATGTATAGAGTATAATAAGAAGATCTTCATTTGTGGATTAAAGGTAAGAAAACCTCATTCCATTTTGGCATTCCTATGATGTAGTATGAACAGCAAAACCACACTACCGACTGCTATTTCTGTTTGGTAGATGTGAAAGGCTTTAATACAAAAAATAAAAAGAAGATATCTTACCCAAACCTTAATTCAGCTATTTGTCTAGTGCTCCATAACTCTGAAATACCAGTTCCACACCCACCTTCCAGTTTGGATAACATCCTGAGCGATTTGGAGAATGGAGACACATTGCCTTCCCAGGACAAAACTAGTTCAGATTTTTCTGTTGATGAGGTACCTCAACTTTTTTCTCAGAGCTTGCTCAATGACCTAGTTAGAGATTTAGGCCTTTCCAAATTGCTGGGGTCAAGACTAACAAATAAAAACCTGCTGTCATCTGGAACATAATTTTTGTGGTACAGGCACTGAGAGAAAGAATTTACTCAGTTTTCTCCAAAGATGGAAATCTCGTTTATTGTAGTGACGTTCAAGAGCTAATGAAGTGCTTTGAAATAGAATATGATTCATCTGTGTGGTGCAAATTCATTGATTTGTCTGAAACAAGCCTCAAAGCAGTCTTGCTGCATAATGGAAATACACTTGCATCACTTCCTATAGGACACTCGGTGCATTTGGATGAAAATTATAATGATTTAACTGTGATTCTTGACAAAATCAAATATCAAGAACAATGCTGGATGGTATGTGGAGACTTTAAAATACTAACCATGTTGTTAGGCCAGCCGGCAGGTTATACAAAATATCCCTGCTACCTATGTTTGTGGAACAGTTGAGACAGAGACCTCCATTAGACAAAAACTGACTGGCCACTTTGAGACATCTTAATCCCCAGCCAAAAAAAAATCATCATTAATACGTCATTGGTTCCAACAGAAAAGGTTTTATTAAATTAGGGTTTATGAAGCAGTTTGTTAAACACTGCCAAAAGATGGGGAATGTTTCAGATATCTGTGTTCCAAGTTCCCAAAACTGTCTGAAGCCAAGCTGAAAGAGGGAGTTTTTACTGGCCCCAACATACGAAAACTGTTATCCAATCCCCTCTTTTTAGAAACAATGGGAGAAAAAGAAAATGAAGCTTGGTACTCTTTCAAAGACGTAGTTCACAAGTTTTTAGGGAATACTAAAGACCCTTACTACAAAACCATTGTACAATGCATGTTGAATGTGTATAAAGCTCAAGGATGCAAGATTAGCTTAAAAGTTCATCTCTTACACTCTCATGTTGACTATTTTCCTGAAAACTTGGGAGCCTACAATTAAGAGCAGGGTGAAAGATTTCACCAGGATGTCCGTGATAGTGAGAGATGCTACCAAGGAAGATGGAACATCAATATGCTAGCTGACTACTGTTGGATGCTCAAGCGGGAAACAGAAAATGGAAAGTGAAATTGTGTTCAGAGGCGCATAAGAGAAGAAAAAAAGGTTTCACAGACAAAAAGAGTGAATACGGAATGTTAAATATATTTATGAAGAAATTGTTTGTTTAATTATAAGAAATAATATGTTTAGTTCATTGTAATAAAATAGTTATTTTCTCATCATTCTTGTGCTTTTTTAATGCAAAACCCTCATATTTTGCAAAAAAAAAAACTATGTGATGGGGAGAAATTGAGGTCATTTTTGGATTCAGCACACTAGAAAACATAAAATTTACCAAAAATATCCTATGCAGCTGATTTTCTTTTCCTTCAGACCTGTGTAATCAAGGTGTCTGTGAGTCATAAGCAATCCAACACAGTGAACACCCTTAGAGCTGAGTACCTAGTCACATTCTTCTTCATGTTCACATCTTCCTGATTCCAATGCCTGTTGTAAAGAGAAGACAAGTAAACTCACACATGAGCAAATACTCTGGAAAATCTGTATTCATTTTCACATGTACAGTTTGCATACAGTGATGTTCCTTATGTTCAGACACAACATTGAAATCATGGAGAACATGATGAGGGAGGGAAGATGACTAACATTCCCCTCATAAAGTTCATTCACACAGTTAAGTGATTCCTAGTCATTCTTGCTCTCAGTCATTCTGCTATATATTTTTTGTTCCATGTATGAATAAATCATCCCAGTATTAATGTCCAACCACATTTGCTGCTGGGTAAGCTAGAATGATCTGGGTCATCATGGTATCACCTGGAATTGCTCTTTGATGTCCCTGTCCCTTCCATCTCTAGTCAACCCTTCCACTTGCCAATCTTTTCTGCCCGCACCTCTTTCTCAATGCCCACTCTATTCTTTCTCCCTTTGCTTTACCCAGGCAGCATTCACAAACCTCCATTATAACTATCAATATATTTCACTATGTCCTTTTGGCAGTGATTTCCAAAACTAAGGAACATCTGATATCCTGAGAAAAGTAAACAGGCGTTGCACCAAGATGTGGTGATGGATCTTGACCAGCAGAAGCATGTCTCTAAGAAAACATCATCAGATTACACACACACACACAAAACGTGCAGATCAGCAAGCAACAACACAGTACTGCACTATGGTGACATAAACAGATTGTGCACAGGAGCTGATTGGAGCAAAACTAGAAAGAAAATATGCTACAAGCCATCAGTGGCATTTTAAAAACCTGGAAATCAAGAGAATTTTTCTATCACATTTTAATTCTGTTGACATTAGTTTCAAGCCCTGCATTATATTAATACTTTGGATACCTTGGAGTCATTATTCAGTGAGGAATCCATGCATTGGTAGCCATCTCCATGACAACATTCCACACATGCAAATATCCCTGAGAAATTAAGTCTATTTGAATGCGCGGTTTTAGCCATTCGGATAACTCATTACCTGCTGGTTAGGCAGACCATGATATGTGCCCTCCACTTTTACCTTGCCCAAAAGATTCAATGGAGGATGCTTTGGTGAGTTTTAGTTCCAGCCTAACATCACTGACAAGAGAAGGCCAACATTGCCTAGTTAAGCCACTCTAGCCCCTGTGCCTTGACAACGTTCTCACCTGGGGGGGGGGGGTTGTTATATTAATACTGGATGCAATACCAGTATAATGAAGCAAGGAAAGTTGAAAAAATGCTCAGTGTGTGGACATGCTAAATGTATTTGCAATGTGTTGAATGCCTGTATAGGGCTTTATTTTACTTCAGAAATTAGAGTCTCACAGAGCTGAGCCTTGGGTTAAAAACATAGCAAGTCAGATCTAAATGGAAATAATCCATCAGATGCCATGGGTCAAGACCATTGAGGACAGGAGTGACCAACTATGAATCTCTGTAAAAAAAATTGACAGAAACACACATAACCCATCATAAGTATCTCTGCTGATTAGACCAGATGTAAACTGTAAGCCTGAAAATAAGGCTATCATTGCTCATTCCTCATGTAAGGCTTTGCAGCACATTCTACTGTTAACCCTTCAACATCAGTAGGCAAGTGTGAGCAGCTGTTCTGTGGCCCCCATGTCTATAAAACAACTGCCACCGTTGCCGATGCTCTGGACTCCTTCCCTCAGCCCAGCTGGCCAGAGGGAAGTGGGAGCAGCTGTTCCACGTCCCCCACGGCCATAAAACCATTGACGCTGATGTTCCAGATTCCTCCCTCAGCCTGTCTGGCCTGGAGGGAAGTGGGCTTAGTTGTAGGGGGTTGGGTTTTTGAGTTTGTGTAAAATTACATACATTGTTTTTGATATATATATTTTTACTGTTGTATTATTGTTTTATTGTAAGGTGATGTGATTCTCTGTGGATTTTTGCCAGCCGCCCAAAGTCGCTATTCAAGTGGGGTGGCATAAAAGTTGAGCAATTAAATTAAATTAAATTAAATTAAATTAAATTAAATTAAATTAGTTTTGTTAATTTATTAATTGCTCTTTGGCATCAGCCCATCCAAATGATGTACATTTTTTAAAAAAAGTTAAACAATACACGAAAGTGCAAGTGCAACAATTGTGCTTTTTTAACATACTAGGCTTGTTTATTATTTGAATTTTTTACAGTAAAATAATAGAATTTGCATTCAAAAACATTGAACAAGCAACGAATTTAATTATTCCCAAATGGAACAAAGCCCTGCCGCCATACATATTTTGTTCTTTATTCATGATATTGTAGTCAAAGTATTGTATATGAAGACAAACTCTTCTTTGGTTAAAATAGTCTATATTCCATAGCAATTTTGCATTTTAGATTTTAAAACAGCAGAGGGCTCCATCACCTCAAATTAATAACCTTACTAAGAAATCAGCTAATCAGTAATTATCACTGTCTGAGATATTTTGCTGGCAGAGCAAAACTACATTCTACAAGGCAGTTCTAAAAAGTGGGCATCAGCTGTGGTTTATACAACTTCAAGACTAATCAAGACCCTGTTGAAAAAAGAAGTCAGCCTCTCAGATTTTTCCTTGCTTATTGTCTCTTTGTGAATGGTACTATGTGAATGGTGCTATTCTCTGTATCAGGGGTCCCCAACATTTTCCCGCCAGGGGCCAGTTCCTGCCACCGAGCTCAGTTGTGCGGGCTGGAAGTGTGGCTGTGCCCACTGATTATGTTTTTGGCAGCTGCAGCAATCATGCCATTTTTGCAGCATCTTGTGTAACCTCTACTGCTTCCCAGGGTGGTGTGAGGCTTTCCAGAGCATTTTCACTCTGTTTTGGGATTTGTTTTGCTGCTTCTCTGCTGCGTTTCAGCAGCTAAACTGTGGTGGTTGGGAACTTCCTGCTTCCATGGTGTGAACCCAGGTGCTGATGTAAGCTCTGCCTGGCACCAGAAGTCCCCAACCACCACAGTTTAGGTGCCGAAACGCAGCAGAGAAGCAGCAAAAATAATAATAAATAAATCCCAAAATGGAGCAAAAATACTCTGAAAAGCCACCCACCAACCTGGAAAGTGGCAGAAGCCACAAAAATGGTGTGATTGCCACCACTGCCGCCATGATAAGTGATGTATTGCGACTTTCAGTGGTGGTGGTAGCTTCTGGAGGTGCTGGGGTTCCCACCACAGGCTGGATTAATGAGCTCCATGCGCCAGATTAGGCCTGCGGGCCATAGGTTGGGAACCCCCTGCTCTATATGAATATGGATTGTCTTGATTCATGCCTTTGATGTTGTCTGCATTCAGACTGCCCTTTGTTATGTAAAACATGGCATCCTTTTTTTTCTGCTGGAAAGGTGAGCCTTGAGGGAGGAGCGGTGAGGTGCAGCAGCTGCTCAGTGGGCCTGGCCATAAAACTGCCGCTGCCACCACAGAATGCTCTGTCACCACCAGATGCCCTTGGCCGACCCCAGCCTGATTGGAGGAGCGGTGAGGAGCAGCAGCTGCATGGCAGGCCTAGCCATAAAACCACTGTCACCACCAGCTGCCCCGTCACCACTGGATGCCCTTGGCCAGCCCTGGCCTGGAGGGAGGAGCAGTGAGAAGAAGAAGCTGCACAATTGGCCCAGCCATAAAACCGCCGCTGCCACCACTGTATGTCCCACTGCCACCGGATGCCCTTGGCTGACTCCAGCCTGGAGGGAGGCGCAGTGAGGAGGAGGAGCTACATGGTGGACCCGGCCATAAAACCGCTGCCACCGCTGGACATATCTTGTGACTGTGGTTAGGATGTATACTTTTTTCTTTTTGAAATGTTTTTGTGATGTTTTTGTGATTTGATCCTTTGTAGTTGTGATTCTAATTATTTTGCTCTTTGTTAGGTGCCCAGAGTTGCTTTGCAAGTGGGGCAGCATACAAGTCAAATAATAAATAAATTAAATAAATAAATATTGTGCAACAATATTGTGCCATTTCCTGGCATTTTGAATCATGGATACAGACGCTCAATATCCCACATCAATAAACCAGAGTGGGTTTTTAATTAATTTGTTAAATCTTTAATTCTGAATTCTCATTTTTGCTACAACCACCAAATATGTTTCCCCTAGATACTATTTCATTTGGACTTATTATACATTTTAAACTTATGTGCTTCACAACCAGTGATGGGATGACAAAAATTTTACTACCACATCGTGATGTCACGGACATTGTGGGTGTGGCCAACATCATGATGTCATGACATCGTGGGCAGAGCTGACGTCATGATGTCATGATGTTGTGGGTGGGGCCAAAAAAATTAAATAAATAAAATTAAAATAAACACACACACACAAACCTCAACCCACCCACCCAACCAAACAACCAATCCAGAAATAAATAAAATAAATAAAATAAAAGAAAGAAAGAAAATAAAAATTAAATAAAAATACACCCACCCACCCCAAACAAAAACAAACCCACCCACCCCAAACACAAATAAAAACTCCAAACACAAACCCTGAGTCACTTACCCTGTGTCAGTCGACTTGTCTGGGAGCAGAAGAGGAGGTGGCATGGCAACGCAGCAGCGCAATGGCAAACCATTGCAGAGGCCTGGCGCCACACCAAGGAAAGGCTGCTGCAACCACTTTAAGTGCTGCCTGTGCTTCCTTTCCGAGCAGTTATGGGCAGCCATTTTGGCTGCCCAGGAAAAAAATTCAGGGAGGGCTTCAGCCCAAGCCAGGGAGGTGACCGAACCGGTCACCCGGGGTTCTAGGAAACCCCCTGGCAAACCCCTCATGATGGGTGCTACTGAACCAGACCGGACCGGTAGCATACCATCACTGTTCACAATTCAGTCTGCCACTGTCATGTGACACCAGCTTTATTATTACACAGTCTGATCATTTGTGAAGGCAAAATACATAGCTATGCAGGCCATAAATAAGTCCATGGTCCACATGTGGGCTTCATCTGCTCAGTGGTCTCCATTCCTAAACTGTGGCAGTGCAGAAACAAGGAAACACAATTTCTTTAAGGTAATTGTGTGCTTTCAATGTATGCAAAGAAATAGAAGAGAACAACAAAAAGGAGATGAAAAGACATATTTTCCATAACATCTAGGAAAGCAAAAGAAAAATTTAAATCTAGAGTAGGAATGCTGAATGACCAATAGGGAAGTACTCTATTTGACCAGGAAAAATAAAGAGAAGGTAGCAACAGCTTTCTGAAGAACTAGACAGAAAAAATAAAAAGATGACAGATCCCTTTGAAGAAGAATCCTATGATGAAGAAACAGCTGTTCTAGAAAGTTAAGTGAAAGCTACTCTGAATGTACTAAGAAGGAATAAATCACCAGGGGTAGATGGAAAACTGAAAGGGAAATTCAAGGAGTGCAATGTCTATATGACCATTGCTTTAAATTCCCATGCAAGCAAGTTGATGGTCAAAGTGTTGCAACAAAGGCTTTCAACTTAAATGGAATGAGAAATGCCTGATATTCAAGATGGAATCAAAAAAAAGGAAGAGGCACTTCAGATCATATTGCAAATATCTGGTGGATAATGGAGTACCTGTATACCAAATAATTTCAGATTAGTTTATGCTTTATAGACTACATCCAAGCCTATGGGCCATTCTGAAAGAAATAAGGTGCCTCAGCACTTGATTATCTTGATGTGTAATCTATATTATGGACAAGAAGCTACATTAGACAGAATACAGAGAGACAGAATGGTTTCCTATAGCCAAAGGTGTTACACAAGAGTGCAATTTGTCCCTTATCTGTTCAATCAATATGTGGAACATATGTGGAAAACTGGACAGATTCAGATGAAATGAGTGAAAATTTGCAGGGGGTGTGAATCATTAATTTTGATAGGCATATGAAATCATCTTACAATGAAATCATTGTCACCAAAATTAAGGATAGTTAGGTGCATGGGTTCTGTTAGGCCTCACACCTCAATAAGGTTTGAAATAAATAGCATGTCTATAAGGGATAACATGATACAGCAAAGCATTAAAGGTAACGGGTTGCCCTTGCTCAAAAAGCCAGTTGTATCCAACTCTACAGTATGGTGCTCATCTCCATTTACAGCCAAAGAGCCAATGCTGACTGTGTCGGCAGACATTTCAATGGACATGTGGCAGGCATGACTAAACAGTGGAGTGCACAGAAGGCTGTTTACCTTCCCACTGAAGTGGTACCTATTTGTCTACTTGCAATTTCTTGCTTTTGAACTGCTAGGTTGGCAGGAGCTGGAACAGATGACAGGAGCTCACTCTGTTGTGCAGTGCTCGGGTCTCAAATTGCTGACCTGCCAACCTTCCAGTAATCAAATTTAGCATCTTAATACTAAGCCACTGCAGAAAGCACTGGAAGGGATTTTTCAGCCTGGTCATTTGGAGGTGAACTCATGCACAGCCATCCATCAGAGGCTTCTTACACCTGATCTAGAAATTAAGAAGTGAAAGGTGATAATAATAACACAGGCCATTCCATCAGAAAGCCTAGTAATACTAAGCTGTCCATTTGAATCTTTTAGCAAAGCTATTTCTACCAAAATAGATTGGGATAGATCTTTGTATATATAATTGGAGTGAGTCCAGTTGTCATCAGTGGATACTGAGAAAGTATGCCATTTAGCATATAGTCCAGATGAGTATAGTCTGTCTCCAGAATGGCTGAACACTATCCACCAATCATTATCTGACTCCAGACTTGTGGCTACCAGGAGACAAGATTTCTTGAAGTACAGTATAAACATTCCTAAAAGCAAATGCCTTTGCATAGCATTCCCATAAATGTCAGCAGCTTTGTGAAGATCAATGAAGTTGTCTTCTATCATGGTTCATTGATATTGTTTTGAGATTACAAATCTAGTTACTGTATATACAATGCTGATCAAGGGGAAACCACAGCACTCTACCTGAACATACACTCATTGAAAAATGATACCTGGTTGATGTTTCTGTGGTTTTTTAAAATGCTTCTGTTGTACCCAAACTGGTTGTGTGCTATGTATTCCCCTCTATCTTGAATCAGAATTTCCTCTCTCTTGGATCACAAAGGCAATCATAATTGCATCCAACATTTCCCCTCTCCATAAATCAGTACAGTATTCCTAGAACCTGATAAATACTGCAATACATTTGCTTAAACGAGCAACCCATTCTCAAGCTAGAAAGACCTCTGCATCGTAGCTGGGGCTGTGGGAAGTGATGTTTCCAGACAGCATTGTCATATTCCAGTTCTCCATATCTTACTGATTTATTTGCATATTCTGCAGATTAGGCATTTTATGCCTTTAAAGTTGTCATAATCTAGTTCTCCAAAGCTGGTGGCCTTGTGTAAACAATACGTCTTGCCCAACTTGTACAAATTAAACAGCTCATTTTCTCCCTAACATAGTGTTTCTTTTTTTAATGTCATTTATTTAATAATTGCTGAAAGAATCAGAACTGTGTAATGGTTAAAGTGTCAGTTCTGAAAGAAGGAGACTCCATTTCAAATCATTATTCAGCCAACTACCTAGAGAGGTAGTGAACAGTCCAACATTGGAAAAATTCAAGAGAGAATTGTTCAACCCTCTGTCAGATAGGCTTTGATTTGGATTCCTGTGCTGAACAGGGATTTGGATTAATTGTACTAAAAGGTCCTTTCCAACTCAAGGATTCTAGGATTCTATGATAAGGGAATGTTCTTGGAAAAATTATTCATTCACGGTATACAAACCAGAATCCTTCCTACTAGCTGTTTCATCTTATCCAGGTAATATAATAATGGATATAAAAATATAGGAGTTAAGGGTGTGTATAGGGTTAAAAGGATGGTGGTTTTGCCAGCTCAGGACCTCTCCGCCTCTCCCCGCTGCCCACTCAATTGGCTGGGGATGAGAGGCAGCTGTGGACACCGTCGCCACCCTCCAGCCCCGCCAGATTGGAGGATTAGAAGAACGGCGCTTTTGCCGACTCAGGACCTTGCTGCCTCTCCCCACTGCCCACTCCATTGCCTGGGGATGAGAGGCAACTGTGCACGCTGTCACCATCCTCCTGGCCTCACCTGGCTGGAGGGTTGAGGGTACATTGGGGCTATTGGGGTGCTCTTATTTCTTGTGTCCCCTTCCCTGACCAGGTGGGAATAAAGAACTCCTGGGCCTCGCAGTGGGCTGATGACCGTTGTTGTAGCCACCACCACTCCCCGAGGCCCCACCCTCCCTTGGCCGAGGAAGGGACAGAGAGACACCTTATTGTATTGCAATGCATTTTTCTTTCTTTTCCCCCCTTATGTTTAGATATATTGATTGTATTAACTGTATTTTTGTTGTTGTATCAAGGATTGTATTTGCTCTATTGAATGTGATGTAATTATTGTCTTCTATTGACTATATTATGTACCGTATTTGCATTACCACTTGTATTTATACTTTTGACTGTGAGCCGCCCTGAGTTGGGTCCCCTTGATTGGGCAGCATAGCAATCAAAAAATTAAATTTAAATTAAATTTAAATAGTGGACGCAATTGTTTAAATCATTTTTAGACCAAACTTCCAAAATGCAGTTAAAAGAATGGATTATTTAAATTATCTATAGAGGACATTTTTGAGGTAATGTAAATCATTTTCTCTATTGAAGTTGTTTTCAGTTCTATGGACACAGAATGCCTTTCTGTCTCCTGTTTAAAAGTGGGATTGATTTGTTAAAGAAGGCAAGCATCATGATTATGCAAAATGTTGGGCTGTCCAAATCTTCCTATTAAGTGACTTCCAAATGACTGGGCTAGACTTAAGATAGATAGGGTCTGGATAGGGTTCCATCTGGATGGGGTCCCACCAGTGGTGGGATGTCAAAAAATTTACTACCCCACCATGATGTCATCACAGTGTGGGCGGAGCTAATGTCATGACATCATGATGTTATGGGCAGGGCCAAAGAAAAAAATAAAATAAAAAATAATAAAATAAAAATAAAGACACACACACCTCAACCCAACCCCAAACATAAATCAACCCACCCCAAACACAAACCCGTCACTTACCTGTTAGTATAAGTGCCTGGGCAGCACCATGTTGCAAGATGGATATGGTCATAATACCGGTTCTCTAGGATAATAAGCCTTAATGTAAATGTAAAACAGCTGTACCTCCTTAAGGGTTCTCCAACTGGAACAGCAATTGGAACAGCACAGGTGTAGCTTATTGATGAGGTAACTCCAAGACTTTGCTTAAAAACTGCAAGCCAGGCTGCCAGACCTGCTAGCCGCCAGGCCTTTTTAGGAACTGTGGTAGTACGTCAATATAGGTAAAGGTATTAAATACACATTAAAATACACACAGACACACCACATCCAAAGGTGAGTCACCTACCCTGGGGAGCAGGCTATAGGGAGCTTCAGGCTAACAGCTTCTCTTCCTCCTCCCCACTTGGGAGGACAGGAAGGAGGCAGTGCATACACGCCAAGCACTGTAGGCATTCAAGCACACTAAGGGCTTGGCACGCATGCACATTGGGGGAACCAGTGAAAAGGTAAGCCCCGAAGGTGGTTCCCCCCAAAAGCTGCTACCAGTTCTCCAGGACACTGGGAAAAGTTACTACCGGTTCTGGCGAACTGGTGAAAACCTGTTACATCCTATCACTGGGTCCCACCCACTTTAGGGGGAACGTAGTTCTTTTCCTCCATAGTATAGTTTGTATTGATTATAATAACAAAACTACTTAGTGTGAGCCCTGGCTATACTTTCAAAAACTAGCCAGTCTGAAACAGAACTTTAATATAAACAGCCAGTATTGCTGTTCATCTGTTTGGCTGGTTTTCAAAAATCTAAAAAAAAGAAAAATAAACAGAAAAAAATCCCTAAAGCCGTATGGTCAATATTAACTAGAATAAGAGCCTGTCTGTTCGATAGAGCTCCACTATTTTCTAAGAACAGTCCCTATTTGTTAACTATGAGTTGTAGGTCAATGTGGATGAAATCTAATCTGAGCTTGTGGTCAGAAAGTGGGAAGGAGAGAATTACAAAAAGGTCTTAATGAAACAACCCACAGTGCTGCTCAGCAAACGGTGGTGGTGACAATAATTATGCTTTCATCCATCATTGTCCATGATACCTTGGATTGTAAAGGCCTATAGTCCACTTTAAATTGCCCAGCACATTTGAAGGACCTCTTCTCCTCCTCCTCCTCCTTCTTCTTCCACAGCTGCCACCACCGCTGTATCCAAACCCAGATATTGGCAATTGTCATGCCAATCAGCCATGAAGACTGTCCTGAAATCATGTGGCCATTCATCTGCCTTCCACATTGCAGCATGACACCCATACTACTGATCCACTTCTGCAAGTCACTTTCTGGTCCTGAGCCCTTTTGGGAACACAAAGTCCTCCTCAGCCCCAGGCCAGTAATGATGAAGCTGCTGCCCTCCATCAAGATGGATTCAAGTGGGATTTAATCCACTTGGGGACCTTCACCTTTCCCTGTAGACTTCAGCACCCAAGGCTGTTAGTCTTCATGGTGGTTGGGTTAGTTAACCACAGCCTTACACTCTGCATTGAGTTGCTGGCAGTATGGTCTATTCTATTACCATAGCAGGATAACCTGGCCAAATATGCAAGAACCTCTGAAAGGACCTCAACATCCCTGACAAGCACAGTGATGAGATCAATGACCTTGTCAGGACATTCTGAAGTGCAAAGTCAAGAAGGCCCTAGAGAGTATTACTAGCAACAAAGCTAGTGGAAATGATGGTATTCCAGTAGAATTACTAAAGGCCTTAAAGGAAGTTGCTGCATTAAAATGCTGCATTCAATATGCCAGCAAATCTGGAAAATGCAGCAGTAGCTATATGATTGGAAAAGGTCAGTGTACATTCCAATTCCAAAGAAGGGCAATGCCAAAGAATGTTCAAATTATTGAACAATTGCACTCATCTCACACGCTAGCAAAGTCATGCTCAAGCTCCTACAACCTAAGCTTCAGCAGTATATGGAGCGAGAGTTTCCAGAAGTACAGGCTGGGTTCCACCACACCCAGAAGTGCCATGTGGTGGAGGAAGGGCAAAATGGCTGTCCAGTCCCCAAAGCTGTCTGAGGGAGTGTAACCCAGCACCCAGCTTAAAAAGGTTGAGAATTCATGATCTAAAGAACCTCTTGATGAGAGTGAAAGAGCAGAGTGAAGAAGCTGGTCTAAAACTCAACATAAAAAAAAACCAAGATCATGGCATCTGGCCCCATCAGTCCATGGTACGTAGAAGGGAAAGAAATGGAAGTGGTAACAGACTTTACCCTCCTGTGATCCAAGATTACTGCAGATGGAGATTGCAACCACAAAATAAAGAGACGTTTACTTCTTGGGAGGCAAGCAATGAGAAACCAAGGTAGCATAATAAAGAGTAGAGACATCACCCAGTCTACAAAAATCCATATAGTCAAAGCAATGATATTCTCAGTAGTCCATGGGGTCGCAAAGGGTCGGAATCAACTGTGCGACTGAACAACAAAAAAAGTACGGCTGTGAAAGCTGGACCATAAGGAAGGCTGAGCACAGAAGAATAGATGCCTTTGAATTGTGGTGCTGGAGGAGACTCCATCAGATCTGTATTCCTGAGCAATCAGGCATGACAAGGAAACCTGAATTTACCTCCCAATGACTAGTCACACAGACCCCCCCCCCCAAAAAAAAAAAGTCAATTTGCAAAATATAACAGTGAGAAAAGTTTATGCTAAAGCAAACAAAAATATTTTATCATAAGGTAGTTCATTCTCACTATCTGCCTAACTCTGAAAACTGGTTAAGTATGTACATATTTATGTGCCTGTTTGTGTTTTTTAATATGCAGCCCATGCTCTTCTAAAAATTAAGATTGTATAACAGGAACTAGGGGACAAAAGATGGTTAATAATAATTTTGTGTCAGAAATTATTCTTGGTTGAAAGGATTTTTGCTGGAGAAACTCCACTCAGGTGACACCCAAATGAGGCTCCTTTCATGTCCCCAGGATCTTTTTCTACTGAAATGGTCCCTATTTATTTACTTGCAATTTCTTGCTTTCAGACTGCTAGGTTGGCAGGAGCTGGGACAGAGACAGATGCTCAAACCATTATGTAATATTCTCAGAAAGGGGGTATTTAAAGACCATTCTGCATTGGTAGAGGGCTGCCATGCTCCAAAGGCATGGGGAATAAAGCAAACTGTTCCAGAAAATGTCCTGTTCCAAGAACCAGAGGTTAAAAGGAATTGCCTTGCATAGATGTAACAGGCTAAAGGAGGAGAAAGATCGTGCAGACCAGACTGCTCAAAGGCCATGAAGCTACCTGTACATGTTCATTCAATAAAGTTTATTGATTGGCCAGAAGTCAATCTACAGTGCCCTGATGACAACACCCTATAGCAGCGACAGAGTGCCCAAACAGAGGGGTGGGGCAAATTCTTTGTTGGGGGAGGGAGGAAGCATCCCATGGGGCTGCTGGGCAGAGAAGTGGGGTGAACTCAGTGCTGGGGGAGGGAGGAAGCACTCCCATTGGGCTGCTGGGCAGAGGGGCAGAGTAAACCCTATCCTGGAGTGACAGCACATGTGCCCACAGAGAATGCTTGGAATGCCCCCTCTGGCACATGTGCCATAGGTTCCAATAGGAATGTCTTATATCCATCTGTACATGGAAGACCTGGAGACCCATACATGGATAAAGAAGCATAAAATACAACTGTACAAAAAAAAAGGCATCATAAGAAATGATGAAGGAAAAGTCACTCACATTAAAGAAGTATCCACTTACTCTTATAATCCATAACAGAGGCCTACCCAATAAGAACACATTTGTTGAATGGTAGATTTACTCATAAGTTAGAAGAAAGATAGAAATGCTGTGAAAGCTGCTGCAAAATCAGCTAGCCTTGTGAGGAACATTTGGCAGCAGCTCCCACAAACCATACATAAAACTACAGAGGCACTTTGTCCAAAGGGGTGGGACCACAATTTAGGATGTGCAAACAAGTTCCTGAGAACTGCTATGCCTTCTGCTGGATTTCCTGCCCAGCTGGAATCCATGGAGGGTTGGTGCAACCCACAGGCATGTCAGAAAAACTGGAGTAAAACAAGCACACACTGCTGGTTTGATAGAGATGACTCAACTGCAAAAGGAATCATTTTCCTTCAGGACTGCTCCCTACCCCTGTACCTTCAGTATCAAATGTTGCCCTGAGAGCAAATGGAAAACAATCGCTTGCATTATGCTAGCCCAAATTCTTCTCATTTTGATTACACTTTTAAATACACTCAGAGCTTTGCAACAAATATTGAATTGGTTCTCAGAGCATAGCCACAAGGTAGAACATAATTATGCCCATTTTGAAAGAAGAAACATTTATCCAGCTGTCCAAATGTCCCCCTGTTAACCCTCTGTTCTGTCAGTTTGCCTTCACCTGGCTATGGTGGTGGCAGCACTTGAGCAATTTGGGGCATCTGTGTCCATCTCTCTTTTTTACCTTTTCAAATTTGCCAAAATGTCCTTAGAGTGATACTACTTTGTCCCTCTCTACTATTGTGGACTTCCCCATGTGTCCTGTTTGTTTATTTCTCACCACCACCACCACCACCACCACCACCACCACCACCACCTTTTTGTTTAAACACAGATGTTGCTATTTGCAAGAAATGTCTTACCTCAATTCTGTGACATGGGAGAATGAAAGCTTTATAACTTCTTTTTTTAACTACCATTCCCAGAAGTATCTAGCAAGCATTATCCTAATTCTCAGAGGACAGAGCAGAAATCTATTTCTAGACACTGGGAATAAAGTGTCCTTTCTATCATTCTCTACACTGCAATGGAAGGAAAGGAAAGAGAAAGATCACTAAATGAGAACCCTATGGAATAGCTATGATTTTCAAATTCTCTGACATACACAGACTATGTACATCCAGTACCTCTTATCCTACTGTTTTCTTTGTTGAGTCTTGAGCCATGATATTAGCTTCATTTTGGTATTAGTAATGTTATTGTCATCTCACTTTTCTGAACAGTGAGTCGTTGGAGGGGTACAACATCTACCAGAGTTTGGTCTCCTTTGGAAGGAAATCACAAGAGATTTTGCAATATTTACCTTTATTTATGGGCATAAGTGACTGGGCATAAGTGAAGGCTCAGTTTAGATTAGTGTTTCCCAACCTTTGGATTTTGGACTTCAATTCCCAGAAGCCTAAGTCGATTCCCCAAAGCACTGATCAGCCAATGTAATGACTTTGGCTTCTGGAAATTGAAGTCACCCAGTGGGAACCATTGGTTTTGACCCTCTCTCGGATAGCCAAAGCCATCAAATCTATATTAGAGCAGCATACAGGCCCTCAGCACCATGAGATGTTGTCAGCAAAGGGTTGAAGGAAAACAAAAAGTCAAGGAAATTACCCACACATGCACATGGACATGCGCGCACACACTTTTTAATTCCTGTCCACACAAGTTTAAGAGCCAACATCACTTGGATGGGGGGAGGGGAGAGATTAGAATTTCATGGACCAATTTCATACATTCCACAGGTGGGGGGGAATGCTCTCCTTGGACAAATCCTTAGTTTCATGATAACATAACACTAAGTTGTTCATCTCAAAAGGAGATTATTACCAGGCCACTTAAGGCTTTTCAGACAATGTCTGAAGCAAATTCTAATCTAAGAAGCATCTATTCATCAAGATGAAATGTTCCTTGAAGGCATTTAGTCCAGTTCTCACAACTGTATCTTAACATTTATACCGTTGTTGTTATGTGCCATCCAGTTGGAACTGACTTATAGTAATGCTACTAGGACATTCATGATAAGTAAGATGTGTAAAGACTGCCTTTTCCAGTTCCCCAGTCCCAGCGAGTTTCCATGACTGAACAGGGATTCAAACTCAAGCTTCCTGAGCACTAGTCCATCACTCTGTCCACAAAGCCACATTGGGTATCAACATTTATACTAAGGACTCTTTATTCCTCTTAATGTGATACTACTGCATGTTTTCTTTTTCTGAGCTAGTAGAGGGAAGGCTGTAATATATTTAAAGAGACACTGAAAGTTCATTTGCTTCCTGGAAAAAAAAGAACAACAGTCCTTCTCAAAACTGTACATTCCTCTTTCCCAAATGATTAATTTAATCTTGTTCCCTAGACTGTTAAACCAGAAGAAGCCCTGTTCATTGTAGTCAGGAATACATTATAAGACATATTTACGAAGACCAGTGAAGTAGAAAGTACGTTTTCAAGCACAAGACCTAAATTCATTCCTGATATAATTCACTGGACAGCTGTGAACAGCAAGTCACCAAGGAAATACAGACATTGCCTTCACAAAAATAAAAATTGGCATTAACACTTGCCACAGCTCAAGAATCACCTTCTATAAACTCCACAAATATACATTGTGACCACTGCACCAATGATATCCTTAATCCCTCCAAGAAAAACATTATTGAAGTAAAAATATCTGTTTATTTTTATATTTTCAAAAAGACAGAGAGGCACTGAGTTAAGATCTGGGGAAGAATGTGCCTCATTTCTCCAAACAGCAACCAATAGAAGATTCCTTCTTTCTTAGACTGCATGAAAAATTTGTGTCTCACACTAATTCTTTGTATATATCTTTCAACATTTCCTGCACATGAATTTTCCTTATGCCTCAAGTGCATGTGTATGTGTATTTTCTTAGCTGACAAAAATTCTGACCATCATCTAGAGTTGCCAAATCATAGAGAAATGGTTGTAGTCTCACCCAATGGACATGCTTCTCTGTGTCTTCAAGCAAGAAGATGAACAATTTGGCCAAGGTTACAATGTATTCAGTTGAGAAAGCCTTGATGCCGGGAAAGGTGGAAGGCAAAAGAAGAAGGGGGCAGCCAAAAATGAGATGGCTGGATGGTATTGTAGATGCAATAGGCACATGGCTGGGCGGGTTGAGGAGGATGGTTGAGGACAGAGGTGCCTGGCGGGCAATGGTCCATAGGGTTACAAAGGGTCAGAATTGACTGTGTGACTGAACAACAACAACAATGGAGCCAGGAAGGAAAAAAATGCCCCATATGAAAAATGCACAACAGACACTGTTCTCCACACTTCAGAAGCTAGATTATTATTTTTTTTTGACAATTTCAAGTCTCCAAAAGAAAAATGAAATTATGAGAGTTTGGGTTCCCAGGATCTCTGCAAAAAGCATTAATGGAGATTCACTCACACACACCCTTACAATACTAGGAGACAATAAACATTTCAAAAAAGGAATCCTTCCTTAGCATTTATTTAACATGAATATATGTCATGGCTAGTTATTTCAGGAAGTAAGATTTTATAACAGACAAGCAAAATTATTTAAAAGTATTTATTGCTCACATTCGTGACAGAGAGTGAAATACTATAACAGAAAAAACAATATGACATTTATGAAAGAACATCTCACACACAAATACAGTACACTGAACTGTATTGAGGTTCAATTAATTATATGTTCAAGAAAGTTAATACAACTTCTAAGGAAGAGCAATAAAGACACACTTTATGTCTAAAGTGAAACAAAACACAGAATTGCTAAATGAAGCAGGGAAAACAGTTAAAATGAGGCATAATTAACATTTGGAGAGTTACATGCACTCTAAAAATACATTTTGACACAGCAAAATACATTGATATTGTAAAATACAAAATAGAGAAAATTAAGCTACAAAGCAATTAAAGTATATTTCTTGTTAGCTGTTTCTGTTCTCAGTGAAACATCCTTATCTCTTTAAAGGAACAAAAAGAAATCATAACAATTTACAGGCAAGCAAGTACATACATTACCTCTGTAGTTTTTTAATCTTCTAAGTGCAGCCATGTGACTTGATTCTGTTATTAGTCTTCAAGCATGGCTGCTAACAGCATACACACTACATAACCCGTAGGAAAGAGCAGTGGTGGGATGTCAAAATTTTTACTACCCCACAGTGATGTCATCACAGTGTGGACGGAGCTAATATCATGACATCATGATGTCATGGGTGGGGCCAAATAAAAATAAATAAATAATACAAAATAATAAAAAATAAAATAAAAATAAGCACACACACACACACCCCTCAACCCACCCACCCACCCACAACACAAACCCGTAAATAAATTAAATAAATAAATAAAATACATTAAAATACACCCACCCACCCCAAACACAAATCAACCAGAGCTTTTAAACCAGAACTTAAAGCTTATTCTGGCTAATCTTTCTCACACTAGGTCAGATGGAAGGAACTACAGAATGAACTCACCACAAGATGGCTTCATTTTGGCACTTTTCAACAGTTAAAGAAGTTAAGTACTAAGTCTTTGCCTAACCAGTTCTCTAGGATAATATGCCTTAATGTAAATGTAAAACAGCTGTACCTCCTTAAGGATTTTCCAATTGGAACAGCAATTGGAACAGCACAGGTGTAGTTTATTGATGAAGTAACTCCAAGACTTTGCTTAAAAACCCCAAGTCAGGCCACCAGGCCTTTTTAGGAACTGTGGTAGTATGTCAATATAGGTAAAGGTATTAAATACACATTAAAATACACACAGACACACCACATCCAAAGGTGAGTCACTTACCCTGAGGAGCAGGCTATAGGGAACTTCAGGCTAGCAGCTTCTCTTCTTCCTCCCTGCTTGGGAGGACAGCAAAGAGGCCGTGCATATGCGCCAAGCACCAAGTGCTTCGCGTGCATGCGCAGTGGGGGAACAAGTGAAAAGGTAAGCCCCGAAGGTGGTTCCCCCCAAAAGCTGCTACTGGTTCTCCGGGACACTTGGGAAAGTTACTACCGGTTCTGGCGAACTGGTGCGAACCTGTTACATCCCATCACTGAATAAGGTGATCTAGCACTGGACTCAGTAGTTTGTTTAAATTTAAAAAAAACTTTGAGACAACTAGGGTGAAGGTTGTGGGGGTGAGTGTTCCCACTGTCCAAAACATCATGCACAGATTAGTATGTCACCAGAATACCAACCACAATCACATCCTACCCATTATTTTGGAGAACAGAACAACTAATCATTCTGGCTTCAACAAATTTGGAAACTCCCAGCAGCAGCTCCCTGGAATTGACTCCAATGACCCTTGGAGTCTCTTCCAGTTCTGTGACACTATGATTTGGTATGGGTTTGTTCCTCTGATCACTCAAATTAATGCAACACATAAAGCGGCCTTTGCAACCAACACAGTAGTGAATTCTGCTTGAAGTTGATATTGTAAAACATGGAGTGGGCCCAATGAAAACAGGTAGCATTTTTTATACTGTTTTGTGAATTGATAGAGGCTTTACAGCACATTGATTTCATATTGCTTCTATTCAGAGTCTCTATGGAGTTTTGTAACACTTTAAAAGTCACCTCCTCCAAACAACAAAATTTTCACAAACTATGATGAAGGAAACAATGAATAAGTGTACGTGCTATAGAAATAATATTGCTGAGCTTCAGTTTCTATAAACACAGATCTATTTCCTTAAATATTTATAATCCCTGTATTTGATCGTGTTTGTGATTCCAGTAGGATCTTGAACCAACTTTGTTTGGAAGGTTCACAAACAAAGTCAGTATAATATTGTATCTTGGAGTCACTCAGCCTTCTTAGAAAACCCTGGAGTTTTGATGTCTTTTGGCTCTTTGCTGAATGATCTCAGAGAGATCTCATTAAAATTCTTTAGATATGAAATGTATTGTATAGCTTCTAATGACTGGATAATGTATACCATGGTTGCAACCTGAAAGGCAAGATAACAAACACTTAAGGTAATGTTAAAGTTTGTTTCATGAAATGTTAATGAATATAATAGGCCTGTTAAGAGAATATGGATTCTAGTTTGAATTGTATTAAGTACTTAATGCCTGGCATGCAGTGATCCATGGGGTTGCAAAGGGTCGGACTCGACTGTGTGACTGGACAACAACTTAATGCTAACATGGCTCATATTCAGGAATTCAATCTGAACATTGTCTACGTGACCATCAGGAAGAAGAGCTTTTTGTATTTTCAGTAAAAGTAGGAATGTGGAGGAGACTAATTTATCAATACAAGTAGCATAAAAACCCATTTTTCAGACACCTCTTTTTATGGAAACCCCATTTTCTGGAAGGAAATTCTGGGGAAATCATGTCCTGTTTTCTGGAAAAAAAATTCAACTTACAGAACGGGTTTCCCCAGAGTTCCTTCTGTCTAGGAGAGTCTAAAATGGCGACACCACCATTTTAGAGTTAAAAATTGCACCCAGTGCCACCCCCCACTGCTGGAAGTCGCATGACATCACTTACCGTGGCAGTGGTGGAGACAGGAGTGGCAGAGGCAACAATTGCAGTGACGATTGCAGCAGTTTTGCTGTGTCTTACACAGTCCCTGCTGCTTCTACCAGCACTGGGAGAGGGAAGGGGGCATATCCGCTTCATTACACTCTTCATCTGAGGTTCCTCTGTGGCGCACTTTAGTCGGGAATGCGCTTTGGACAAAGACTGCTCCATTCCGGTCTTCGTCCAACATGTGTTCACGGCTAAAGCACACCGAGGTGGAACCTTGGACGAAGAGCAGAATGGAGCAGATATACCCCACCACACTCTCCCAGTGCTGGTAGAAGCAGCGGTGACAGCGGCAGTGGCAGTGCTGGCAGCATTGGCGGTGACAGTGGCGGCAGCTCTCACTACCCCCCCCCATGGCCGGACACACTGCTCAAGAGGCAGCATCAGCATGAAAAAGGTATGGAGATCACTTCATCATTCCATTCCTTTTGTGCTGTTTCCCCCTTTTTTATCTTGCACCCCCACACTTCGATCAATAAAAAAGGGAAATGCTCTAATAATACCCCTCTTCTCCACCCATGCCACTCACCAGCTGGTGAGATGATCGGGGTGTGAGAGAGGATTGTGTCTGCCATTTTGGGGGGGGATTTTTTGGATTATTTTTTATTTGTTTTGATTAATTTTGGTCCAGCTGGGCTATTTTTTAATTTCCCAATGCATCCCTATGGGAAATCATGCTACATTTTACAGAAAAAGCATTTTACGGGAAAAAAATTACAGAACGGACTTTCCCTGTAAAATGGGGTTTTACTGTAAGTGTTCTGAAGGCAATAATGTTTTATTTTGTTCCAAACTGTTATCTTTTTTTAAAAAAAATCACACTTGCAATTTGTGCCAGTTATTCTTGGCTTAATCTACTTGACAGAAGCATTGTGAGGATAAAATGCCAGGAGACTGGAAGGGTGTAAAGGAAGCTAAACAAATAGAGAGCTAAATAACAGACAATTAAATAAAAAAGTGAATAAATAGTGATACTCAAGCTATATCCTGATAATTATATTCCATGCTGTCCTCCCAAGCAGGGAGGAGGAAGAGAAGCTACTAGCCTGAAGCTCCCTATAGCCTGCTCCCCAGGGTAAGTGACTCACCTTTGGATGTGGTGTGTCTGTGTGTATTTTAATGTGTATTTAATACCTTTACTTATATTGACATACTACCACAGTTCCTAAAAAGACCTGGTGGCTGGCAGGCCTGACAGCCTGGCTTGGGGTTTTTAAGCAAAGTCTTGGAGATACCTCATCAATAAGCTACACCTGTGCTATTCCTTAAGGAGGTACAGCTGTTTTACATTTACATTAAGGCATATTATCCTAGAGAACTGGTTAGGCAAAGACTTAGTACCTAACTTCTTTAACTGTTGAAAAGTTGAAAAGTGCCAAAATGAAGCCATCTTGTGGTGAGTTCATTCTGTAGTTCCTTCCATCTGACCTAGTGTGAGAAAGATTAGCCAGAATAAGCTTTAAGTTCTGGTTTAAAAGCTCTAGTTGATTTGTGTTTGGGGTGGGTGGGTGGTTATATTTTAATGTATTTTTATTTTATTTATTTATTTTATTTATTTAATTTATTTATGGGTATGTGTTGTGGGTGGGTGGGTTGAGGGGTGTGTGTGTGTGCTTATTTTTATTTTATTTTATTATTATTTTTACTTATTTTATTTTTTATTTGGCCCCGCCCACAATGTCATGACGTCGGCTCCGCACATGACATCATGACGTTAGCTCTGCCCACACTGTAATGACATCACGGTGCGGTAGTAAAAAATTTGACATCCCACCACTGACCTTATTACTTCTTTACTTCCTCTTTTACCACTTTGGGTGTCAAGAGATACCTTATCACTATGTTAATATTGTTTAGGGCTAGATCACCTCTGCACAAGCAAACAAAATATATTAATATTGATATGAAATAGAAACAAATCTGATGAACTAGAGCAGACTACTATGATTCTGTGGTAAGTGTGTATGTTTTCATACATTATGGACAACTTTAGGGAACTGTTCATTTACCCTAGCAATGTGCAACACTTTAAACAGCCCACTGGCTTTGCAAAGAACCATAAAATGAGAGTTGAAGATTAGTAGACTCCAGGATCAAAGGAAAAGGAGTCCTTGTGAGGAGGGTGGCATAAAAGTTTGATCAAATAAATAAATAAAAGGGGCCTGAATGAAGAACAAACTGTCACCCTATCTGAAAACAGTCTGAACAGTTTCCATGTGCTAATCCAAGCAGAAGTATAAATTAGACTACAAATCAAGCCACAGCAAACTAAAATGTTCCCATTTCTGCTATAGCCACAGCCTCAGTTTTATGTTTGGGGAGGTATTAATGTTAATACTAGAGAAAATTCCTGATATTCAATTTAAATCAATTCAAATCAAAAGAGAGATTATATAATATAAAATTGAATTCATGTTTCCCTATCAGCTTCCCTTCCTAGAGATGTTTTTCTGTACAGGTATTTACTTTAGATCAATAGCTATTAAGATTGGAAGAGAAGGTGGGAAATTTGTGTCAGCCAAGCTATAAAAGCAAGTTGTGTATCAGGCTTTGATTTACATCACTATGGTAGCAACAACAAGAGTTCCTCTGCTTTCTCATCATCAGCTATGATTAACTGCTGTAGTCACACTTGTCTCTCCATTCAGAACTCACTCCTGAAAAGAGATCACTGAACAAATACTTAAAATTTAAAATAAAACAGAGAAGAAGCAAACAGAGCTGACCCCAACTCAATGAGATTATTCTGCAAGAAATCAACAAGAGTGATCATCTCTGGGGTGATCTTGTTTCCACCTTCTCCAAAACTTTGTAATGTATTGTTAAAATAAGCCTTGGGGAAGTTGCCGTTTGGACTGCAATTTGGACTGAATTTCCAACCAACTCTGATGGGTTTGCCCAAGTAGTTTAAAAGTAGTTTAAAAAAAGTAATTTTTCTGACATCTGGTTCTGGAACTTGGCATTATGCATAATGTTCTTTCAGTTTCTCCCCCTCTACTTCTGAGCACTATCCCCATTAATAAATCCATTACATTATACAACCCAGACTACAGATGGGATTGTTTCCCACATAGTATCTGAGCTCACCGGGAAGAAGAATGTACATTGCATTAAGCTCATTTATAATCATGAGCCTGGCACTGGAAACAGGTAATCTTAAATTTCACTTCTGGGTGTGGCTTTCTGCATCAGATTGGATCGAAGCTACATTAGTCTTGAGGCTGGATCAATGTTTTTCAATTCAATTAACACTGATTAGAATCTAAAAGACCTATGTCTCTTGCTTTCTGCCCCTAAGGCAGTTTAGGGTTACACTCCATAACAGTGGCTACTTTCATCACCACTACTTGTGCTACAGCACATGATAAGCCAGTGTAATACCTAAGATGGGTTTGAAAGCTACTGTATTTTGGAAAAATGGGCACTGGAGTTTGTTTAAAAATATATTGTTCTGTGAATAATAACAGAAGGAGCTTGTTCATAAGGACAAGTTAAACACTACCCCAATTCAGCCTTTTTCTACTCTCCAACTAGCACACTTCTACTTGCCTCCTTCTTAGAGGCAGAGCTCTAGGTTTGAGTCCTTCTGATGTTATGGTACATGTCTATGTAATGTGATGAAGCAGGTGGATTCCCAAAAACATCACAGAGTCAGGGCAGGGAAGGGCTGAGAGGCAGAGCTGATTCTGAGCCAACTGCTTGTGGGAAGAAACATAAGGGGGAAATCAGTGATGGGATGTAACAGGTTCTCACCAGTTCTCCAGAACCGGTAGTAACTTTTCCCAGTGTCCCAGAGAACCTGTAGCAGCTTTTGGGGAGAACCACCTTTGGGGCTTACCTTTTCACTGGTTCCCCCACTGCGCATGCATGCCAAGCACTTGGTGTGCATGCACACCTAGTGCTTGGCACATATGCACGGCCTCCTTGCTGTCCTCCCAAATGGGGAGGAAGAGAAACTGCTAGCCTGAAGCTCCCTATAGCCTGAAGCTTCCTATTTTTATTATTTTGTATTTTTTTCTTTGGCCCCGCCCATGACATGACATCATGATGTTAGCTCCGCCCACACTGTGATGACATCATGGTGGGGGTAGTAAAATTTTTGACATCCCACCACTGGGGGAAATGGATAAATGGACTGAGAATACAGATAAAATCCAGTTAAATCCATAATATGACAGTGCAAAGCTAATGAAACCAATAGACCAGGAGTTCTCAACATTTTAAAGCCGGGTGCCAAATCATGCTCCCTCAGACAACTTCAAGGGCCGGATGGTCATTTTGCCCTTCCTCCACCACATGTAACTTCCTGGTGTGGTGGAAGCGATGGGGGACCACATGAAAAATTGTCACACACTGCATCTGACCAGCGGGCTGCAGGTTTGAGAATCCCTGCAATAGACAGGCAGATGACAAAGTTCACAAAGCAGCTGCTATTCCCACTGGGATTTGCAACCTATTCTACTTTACCTACAACACACATGGCATTGGGGACTAATATTTTCAGGGCCTAAGCCATTCAGGTTATCCTGCTATGGTAATAGAGTAGACCATACTGCCAGTGACTCAATGCCAAATGTCAGGTGGCAGTTAACTAACCTGACAGCCCTGAGGACTAACAGTTGTGGGTGCCAAAGTCCACAGGGAGGGTGATGGTCCCTAGTGGATTAATTTCCACTTGAATCCATCTTGATGGGGGGCAGGAGCTTCATCAATACTGGCCTGGGGCTGATGGGGACTTTGTGTGCCAAAAGGGCTCAGGTCCAGAACCTGACTTGTGGAACTGGATCAGTGGCACAGGGGTCATGCTGCAATGTGCAAGGCAGATGAAAGGCCACTGCATTATATTGTCAGGACAGTCTTCATGGCTGATCACCATGATGATCGCCTATATTTGGATTCAGATATGGAAGAAGAAGAAGAAGAAGAAGAAGCTGTTCGTGGTGCCTCTGGGAAGTTCAGCACTGGAATATAGGAAGTCCTCCTTCCCTCTGGCCCTGTATCACTTCTGCTACTGTGTACATCACAAGCAGGTCTCATAAGTTAGGGAAGCCTTGTTCCCTGATGAGCCCATGTGCATGAGTCCACCAGCAATTTCACTACTGCCCTCCTGATTAGTATTATTTATTTATTTATTAGTTCAAATTTATATTGCCGCCCACTCGCCGTGGCGACTCAGGGCGGCAAGGTCCTCATCCCTGCCCTGGCCTCTCCCCCCCCCCCCCCCGGCAGCCGGTATAGGCACAGGGAGAGGGGCGGCAAGGTCCTCATCCCTGCCCTGGCTTCTTCCTCCCCCGGCAGTTGGCAGGGGATTCCAGGGTTTTTTGGTGTATAAACAGAAAACACACACAAACACCTGGATCTATTTCTGAATGGGTTGAGTTGGGTGCTAAGGCTTTAAAGCCACCTCACACACAAGCTAATGATTGCTTACCCAAGATTTATATCCCTGTAATCAGAGGCAACTCTTGAACAAAAAAACAGCATTGTGCTAAACAGGAACTTGCTGGCCACACCTTCTGTACAAGAGGAGGGATCTTACGTAGGAAATTCTTGCAGCTTCAGAAACAGGTAGGAGTTGCCCATTGGAATGTAATGTTCTTTTACAAGACGAATAAGTCTTCAAATGCCTGAATTACTTCTTATGCTCAAATAAAAGGAACCAACAGATGGGCTATTGAACTTGTGGACAGGAATGGAGCAAAGCTGGCCTCACTCCCTCTTTAAGTTTCCATACTAAGGCCAGAAATAGGTAACCTGGTTATCCGTGTAAACTCCTTGTGTAAATAAAAACCTTGAATCCTTTCTTGAAATCTCCACCTTTCGATAGGTAGGAGGCATATACAGGAATGCAGCAAAGAGGGAAACAACCCAAATAAGACTAGGATCGGTGGTAAAATAGAAAGACAATCCCCATTATATCTAGGGCCACTGAGGTCTCAGCAACAGAAGGCATCAATACTGCTCCAATACAGTCAAACCTCACTTAACGAATGCCTTGCTTAGCGAAGAACTCGCATGACGAGCGGGCATTTCAAAAAGCATTTCCTATGGAAAAACTCGCATAACAAGCATTTCTATGGGAAAAACTTGCATAATGAAATTTTTTTGCTATGCGAATTTTTCCAAAGAAATTTTTGTTATGCAATTTTTCCATAGGAATTTTCGCTATGCAAAAATACCTTGCATAGCAAAAAAAACTCGCATAGCGAGCAGCCTCACAGAACAAAATATTTTCATTCTGTCCAGTTTGATTGTATATGCATTCTAAAACAGGGGTCCTCAATCTTTTTTGCACCATGGACCAGCTTCATGCTAAACAATTTTTCCATGGACTGGTAGGTGGGAGTGGTGGAATTTTTAATCTTTCCAGTCTGCCAGCCACAGCTTGAATATGGGCAGTGTGATACCTCACTGTGCACAGGTGAGGGGAGGAGCTGCGCTATAGCTCAAAAACAAGGAGGAGGGGTGCAGCCACCTGCCAGCCACACCATTCAACTTGGGCAGTAAGGCATTACACTGCACACAGGCAGGGGCAGAGCCCCAGCCTTGTTAAGTAACATGGTGGAGGGGCCCGGCCACTTGCCTATCTGCTGTGTCTGAAGCCCGTGCTCTCACTCTGTATGGCAAGCAGACCCGGTGGAGCACCTTGAGGGCAAAAGGCTGCCATTGAGGCTCCCAGCGCCACTCAACCCCGCAGCTCAGTTTGGGACAGCCCATGGCCCGGTACCAGTCTGTGGCCTGGTGGTTAGGGATCCCTGTTCTAAAATATACAGGAGTAGTCAAGTTGCCCTTTCCTCCAGAGTGCATAGAACAGAGTGGAGAACACATGGCCCTCAGATATTGATGGATTAGCCAATGGAGAGGCAGATGAATGCTACAAAATGGCAAGCCTCAAAAGCCCACATATTCCTATCTCTGGCATAGAATAACTGAAAATATATCACAAGAACAGGGTTTGTCTATTTATTGCCATGGCTGACCTTGAGCCAGTAACAGTTTCTCATCCTCATTTTACCTCACAGGGTTGTTGTAAGAATAAAGTAGGCAGAAATTGAGGCAATGCATCCTGCTTTCAGCCCACTGACAGAAATAGCATAAAATACAGTAAAAAGAGCAATTATCTTTAAACTAGGTTACTGGCTCATCCCTGCTAAGGTGGAATGACCTTACTCTAAAATGAATATCTGACAGGGAAAAAAACTGATTTGTTTAAAATGTAGCACTCGAGGAAAGGCTTGTGGGATACAGTATTTCAAATTACCAGGAAGAAGAAAAAGTGGGTCCTTGAGCAAATCAAAGGGTCTGTGGTGGCTTGGTGGTTAAGATGCTGAAATTGATGACTGGAAGGTTGGCAGTTCAGCAGTTCAAGACTCAAGGACTGCACAAGGGAGTGAGCCTCCGTCTCTGTCCCAGCTCCTGCCAACCTAGCAGTTTGAAAGCAAGAAATTGCAAGTCGGATACGACTGTTTTTTGAGCAAGAGCAATCTAGAGCAAATCAAGCCTGAATTAACTCTGGATGAAAAGTGATGGAATTGAGGCTGTCCTACTTTGGGCTCAATACAAGAAGACTTCTAATAGAATAAGTACTGGCCATGTGGCCAGCATGCAGACCTATTATAGAAACAAGGCAAGCTGCCTACAGCCTAATGTGACTGTGGCCAAACTGTTTCTCATTCAGTCCATGAATGTGTAAATAGGGCATCCAGGGAGATATGGCAAATTTACTTATTTTATCTCCTTCTGCAGTTGACTGGATCAAGAACCTGCACATAGCACTGTCCTGTGTATACATGTATATTTCATATTCTATCAATTTTTTACCTAGTAAATGTTATAGTGTTATCTCATCATTGTCAGCTGCTACTTGTGTCAGATACTGTATACATTTTCCCCTGAAAATCACTTTCACATGTGACAGACAGAAAAAAATGCCATTGGCATGAATTTGTTTAAGGTGGATCCCAGCTTGCCATGAAGTGACTCAGACACTATGATCACTGAGCCATCTCCTGTGGCAAGTATGAAATGAGACATACAGGATTTGACACTGGGACCCCAATGGACTGCCACAGACTTGAGGATATTGACAAGGTGCACCTTCACAGTGTTATCTACCATGTGTTTATAAGGCCAAACTAAAGAGAGAGATCCAGAAAATGTTACAATCAAATATGATGCATTATTACTGATCATACTCATTACTCAAGAAATGTAGAGACAAAGACATTGTGCTGAAATTAGCAAGTTTGATGCAATCTGTTTTCCATTTATTTCTTCAACACCTGCAGAAAACATCCATAACAGAGTCAAGCAATATTGGCTATGTTAGAACCCAGGGATTCTCAACCTGGGGTCCGTGGGCCAAAGGTGGGCCACTGTGCCATTTCATGTAGGCCCCCACCACACCCGGAAGTGCCATGTAGTGGAGGAGGGCAAAACGGCCATCCGACCCCCAAAGCTGTCTGAGGGAGCGTGACCAGGGCCCTGGCTTTAAAAAAAAGGTTAAGAACTCCTGGTCTAACCTGCTTAAGCTGTCACTCAAATCTTTCTCAGAAACCATGTTACTTCTAAGTTTGATTTTGCTCAGGAGAAGGCAAAGTTCTCTGGAAAAAGACTATGGTGATGGGAAAGGCTGAAGGCAGCAGGAAAAGAGGATGACCAAATACGAGATGGATTAATTCACTGAAGGAAACCATGGACTGGAATTTATAATTGCTCAGCAGGGATGTTGAGAACGGGCCGTTTTGGAGCTGACTCGTTCACGACACGTAAAAGCGACAAGGTTCCACCCCTGAGCTCAAGCTATGCCATGATGCCTATAATTATATATCTCAAGTACAAAACGCTCAAATTCCGCGGGCGTAGCTTTGCCAGGGAGAACGGCCAAAGAAAGGCTTCAGCTGCTGAAGGCCTGGGTCATTGCTTCCTTTGACAGACACACACACACACACTACCCTTTCCTTCCCCCCCCCCCGAGAACGCGCTCGCCATAAACTTGGCCGCCTGATCGCCTCCAAGGCGCCTCGGGCGGCTTTCCCTCCTTCGCCCTCAATGGCTCCATTCCCCAATTGGTCGTCCCTCGGAGCTCCGCCCCCTTCTTCAAGGCTCCGCCTGCTGCTATATAAAGGTCGGGGAGGGCGAAGAGGAGCGCAAGGGTGGCTCGTAGTCGTACAAAGGAGGCGGGTGTCGGGCTTGGAGTAGCGGCGCTATGGCAGGTAAGCGGAAGGGCGCGAGGGAGTCTCTCCTCCTCCCGCTTCGGCGTCATCAGCTGCGGAGGGAGGGGGACCCGCGACCCCGCAGGGCTTCCCCCGCCTTATTGCCTTTGGGACACCGCGGGAGCCGCCGCTGGCAGACGCCTCTTCGGTCTCTTCCGCGGCGCTGCAGCAGCGCCTCCTGGTCTCTCCTCCTCGAGGCGGGAGGAAGCGAAAGCGGAGCAAGGAGGCGGACCAGGCCGACCAAGCGCTCACGCCGCCTGGGAAGACGCACTTCCCCCCCACCCCACCCCACCCCAGACCGCTGCTGCTGTCGGGTCATGGCGGCAACTATTTTTAGGCTGCCCTGTGAGCCGGCCCGGCGCGTGCTCCCGACTCTGGGTGTGTGTGTGTGAGTGTGTGTGTGTGTGAGTGAGAGAGAGAGTGCTTAGACTTGCATCCCGAGTCGAAGGGTTGCCCTCCTGTTTTGCGCCCCCTGTGTGTGTGTGAGGAAGAGGGGGGGGAGTGTGTGTGTGTAGGCTTGCATCCCTAGTTCAAAGATTGGATTGCCCTATTGTTTTGCGGGGGGGGGGGCTGTGTGTGTGTGTGTGTGAGGGAGGGAGTGTTTGTGAGGGAGTAGTGTGTGTAGGGTTTTATCCCTAGTCCAAGGGTTGCACTCATGTGTTGCCACTGAGTGTGTGTGTGTGAGAGAGAGAAAGCTTACATCCCTGGTCTGAGGGTTGCCCTGCTATTTTGCACCCCCCTCCCCTTTAGAGCAGTGGTTCCCAACCTTAGTTTTGGCCATGCCCCACCTAATCATCTCTAAAATCCTGATCTCTCCCCCCCCCACACACACACACATATAATTCTTATTATTCAGAAAATAAACTCCTGTTCATGTGTAGGAAGCCTAAAAGGCCATTAACTTGGTCTAAACAAGCTTCCACTCATTCTTGAATTGCCCCTGCCTTAAAAATCAAATTGTCCCGCGTTGGGAACCATGGGGTGCCCCCCCCCTGTGTGTGGGGTGGTTAGAGAGTGTGTGTAGGCTTGCATCCTCAGTCCAAGGGTTGCCTTCCTGTTTTGTCTCCCTCCTGAGAACAAGCCTGCCTCAAGTAAAGGTCACTCTATGAAAAATGATACCTCTTAATCCCCCACCTCTAATTAGCCTGTGGAACTAGCTTGTGATGTTCTTGTTCTTTGCCAAAGTGGAGGGAGGCTTTTGGCTTGGATAATTTCCCCCTCCTTGCCACAAAGTTTCTTTTTGTGTCCTGCAGAGGTGTTAATGATATCCAGCCATTTGTTAGTGTCTGTTGGCCTTGCAGATGCTACTCCTAGAACTAATAAGAATCCTTCAATGATCAGATAAATAGATACAGTACTGTAAGTCGTTTGCAGCCAAAGCCTTGTTAACTTGAAAGCTTCCATGTGAACCTGTTCATTTGTCTGTCTGTTTTAATGCAGCTGGGTCAGCTACAGGGCCGTAACCAGGATTCCAGATGTGGGTGGGCGAATATTTTTTTCAGGATGGGCAACACACACACACACACACACAGTTAATGAAATACAATATCTTTCAGTTTGTGATCTGTTCTTTTTTTAAAAAAAATAGCCCAGGTGAATAATGATGCATGAAACACCCAAATACTCTAGCTTAAAATGTTATTAGAACAGGTCCCTCCATTTGACCGTAGTTCACATAATCATTAAAATTAGGTAAGAACCCACGTTTGCTGGTCAGGAGTGGGTCAAAATGACCTCTCCCTTCTTCCCAAATCCAATAGCTACTCCCAAATGTGAGTGATGTATTAATGATGTATCCCAAACAGGGGGAAGATGGGGGAGGGGCAAAATGGGAAGAGTGTTATTTATGCTGCTTCAACTTCATTTAGCTGAAACACAGTAACGAACCCTTCTCCCAGGTGGTTTACTCATTTCCTTTGAGTCCATTCTGCTGTATTGCAAAGTATTTTATGTGACACTTTTAAATACAACTTTATGTTACACTTGTACTAAAGGCTTGCATCTCTGTTGATGCAGGGACAGCCTGTCCTGATGTACTCTTATGAAAGTGCCTCCCCTGCTGACAGTAAGACACAGGAGAAATAACATCTGTCATTGTAGGGAAAGAAGGAAGACTGAAGCAGTTTTGTATATCTGTTGAATGCACTGGGACTGCAGTAGCTCAAGTGGTTAAGATGCTGAACTCAATAGCTGGAAGGCTGGAGTTTGATTCATGAGTACTGCACAATGGAGTGAGCTCCCTTCTCTGTCCTAGCTCCTGCCAACCTAGCAGTTCGAAAGCAAAAAATTGCAAGTAGATAAATAGGTACCACTTTGGTGGGAAGATAAACAGTATTCTGTGCACTCAGGTGTTGAGGAACGCCTGCCACATGTTCATGGAAATGTCTGCAAACACAGACAGCTCTGGCTCTTTGGCTATAAACAGGGATGAGCACTGAATGCTAGAGTTGGATACGAGTGGCTTTCTAGCAAGGGCAACTTTTACCTGAGTGCACTGATCATAAAAGTCCGTGGTACTTATGAGGCAGCCTACTTTAAAAGAAGCCTAGCCAGGAAGCTCGAAAGTTCTGGGGACACTAAGTATGGAAGGAAGGTAATGCAAATTCTGATATGTACAGCAGTGGGAGGTAAAAAGGGGATGATACTACAGGTGGTGGTAAAATGATGTCATATATTTTTCTTTTCTGTATGTATACATTTTGTTTGTAACTTTGGGTTTTATCTATAATTTAAAAAATTAAAAATAAATGGTGAAAAGGTCTGGTAAGTGTGCAGAGATAATTTCTTCTGCATAAGGTAAAGGTTTCTCTTGCTCAGTAGCAAGTCATATCCAACTCTAGGGTTCAGTGCTCATCTCTGTTTATAGCAAAAGAGCTAGTGCTGTCTGTATCTGCAGATTTTTCCATGGACATGTGGCAGACATGACTAGACACCGGAGTACACGGAACACTGTCTATCTTCCCACCAAGCCACCGCAGTCCCCTTCTCCTGCATTACCTATCTCTACATCCTGCTTTTCCTATGCAAAATTCAAGGAGTCTAATTGGGGGTTTCTCTCCCTATTCTGTTGTTCTTACAACAGTCTGGTGAAACAGATCATTTTTGGTTTTGCATTCCACTGGATCACACAAGCCCCCATCTAGGATTTTAAATTGCTGTGTCACAGTGGCTCTAGATTGCTAAAAAAGTGATGTGGCTTACATAGGTGTGAATGAAGTACTGTATTAACCAGTGTCTGTTTTGAATGCATGCTTATATAGTCAAACCTCGCATAAAGAGTGTCTCACTTAAAGAGTAACTCACTTAAAGAGCAGAATTTTCTTGGAATGTTCCCTTCGCTTAACAAATAAAACCAACAAAAAACTCGCTTAACAAATAAATTGGGTTCGCAATCCCCCCCACAATTGGTCACTTACAATGGTGTTTTGCTTAAAGAGCAAACTCGCTTAAAGAGCCATCCTGTGGAACGCATTATGCTCTTTAAGCGAGGCACCACTGCATTTACATTCCTGTTTGAGGATTTGACAAGAAAAGGGGCAATGCAATGAATTATATTTGGTCAGCTGATATGTTTCATTTGTAACCCTTCCGTCTTTTCCTATTTAATTCGTCCATCATTTGCCACATTGCAGAAAGACAAAATAGCTGCCCATGTCCCTTTTACAGGTAACACAAGGGTGTTTCCACTTGGAAACAACTTTTCCCTTCTACAGTGGTTTGATCTAGCTCTGGATGCCAAAAATTTCTTATGTGACAGTCTGGAACAGGACTAGGAACATGCATAGCTTTATCAGAGTAGTTATAGCTTGACAGAATCCGGCATGTGGTTTCTTTGTAACTAAGCTTGGTTATACGATCTGCCATGAGACACTGAATGAGAACATTGAATTCCTGAATATTTTGGAGGATTTCCCTGCTGACATGGCTGACATCTTTGTGATAGGTCCCCTAGAGCTCAGAAAGCATAAAAAGTTTCAGAAAGAAGCATGGGGTTGTAAATACTAATCCAAATACAGTTGTACCTCACTTGAAGGGCATAATGTGTTCCACAGGATTGCTCTTTTAGCAAGTTTGCTCTTTAAGCAAAACACCATTGTAAATGACCAATTGTGACTTCTGGTGGTGGTGGTGGGGATTGCAAACCCCGATTTATTTGTTAAGCGAGTTTTTGGTTGGTTTTATTTGTTAAGTGAAGCGAACATTCAGAGAAAACTCTGTTCTTTAATCGAGTTACTCTTTAAGCGAGGTACTCTTTATGCGAGGTTTGACTGTACCACAAAACACAGGTGAGAGCACATTCTTGTGACTGCCATCTGATAGCTAGCGGGAGAAGCAAAGAAAGTTTCCTTCACTGCCACATTGTACCCTTGGTTATTATTTTTTTCTACCCATCTGTTCCAGGTGATGGTTGAACTAGTGACATTTGAACCTAGAGGAGGGGCAGCTAAGCTTTGGTAGTTTTGCAAAAAGGGAAAAACACTCACATCTGTACCAAAGTGGACTCTAGTTGTTGCATGCCTGTAAAAGTGTTCTATCTAGTCATGGGTTGTGAAACTGTTTCAGTTGTTGCAACCAAAGGATGTGGTTAGAGCATATGCTCTCTTGACTTATAGAATCTAACATGAATGGGTTCACTGAGTGAGCCCATGAAGTAGTAATTGCAACATTTTTAGGCCAGGTAACTATTTTTAGAACATTATTCTATATTTTAGAACACTGTTACTTATTTGCAGACATTACTTTCTTAGATGAGGAGTTTGGCCAGCTGCCTGTATTTCTGGATAGGACAAGCTATATAGATATTTCACATTCTGGCTTGGATGCAGTGCACAAACATTCCTGCTAGATTGTCTCTTTTGGGGTTAAAATAGGTAGTGCTACTGTTTTTCTCCTGAGGGTTGTGTGTGTGTGTGTGTGTGTGTGTGTGTGTGTGTGTGTGTGTGTGTGTGTGTGTGTGTGTGTGTGTGTGTGTGTGTGTGTGTTCTCTTTTGATACCATTCACCACAGTGTCATCTTGGAATGGCTCAGTGCATTGAGAATAGGAGGCATTGTATTAGTTTTATTACATTTATTAATAATAGTTTTAAATAGCCCTTTCCTGGCCACTACTTAAAGACTTTTGTGCAGCTCCACGAGGGATAAGCCATGGTGTCTAAAAGCATTCTGACTTGTCTCTCAAACTGTTTAAATATCTATATGAACTTTTTCCAATATTAGCTAGTTATGTTGAGTATGGTTGTACCAGTATAAGGATGGCACTCAGTTCAGAAGCAGGAGAGGTGGTGAGCTGAGCTAGTAACTAGAGACAGTAATGGGTGATGAGGTCCAGTAAACTAAACTCTCATAAAATGGGAGTCCTGTGTAAAGGTGGTTCCTGGAGCTCGTAACCACCCTGATGGTTGGTTTTGGCTAAAGACAGCAGCCCTCTATCACTGGAGCAAGTATTTAGTTTTGGATTATTCCTCACTTCAGAATTATCGCTCACATTTGCCATCTACTGACATTTCTGGACCACTGAAAAGGTACCGTAGTCCATTTTCTGACATCTTCCCAGTTGGACTATTGCAATACCATCTATGCTGAAAGTCCAGGAATGGCAGCTGGTACAAGAAGCTGCTGTTTTAAAAGGGCAGAGAGATGTGAGCATATCAGCTCTGAAATCTCAGTGTGTCTGACAATGAGCTCCTGTTCAGTACTACATGTTCAGTGCTCTAAATGCAGGGGGCCAAAAACAAAGATTTTTTAAAATAGTTTTGATTCAATTCGGATTTTAAATTGGATTTTTAAAAAATAAAATGCTTTTTGAAGGAAAATCTATTTAAGATACGCCATAGTCCAACAGTTATCATGAAATAAGGATTATTTTTTTAATTTCATAGCATTCCTGTGGAGTTTAATTATTATTTTTGGGTAAATAAATTACATTAATCAATTTACAATGTCACACTCTCCCAGGGGGTTCTGTAAGATAATTGGGCACTTTTTCTATTTATTATCACAGGTGCTTGGTTCTCAAAACTAAATTTGTGTCTGTGAATTTCACATAGCTCTTCTTCACAACAAAAATGTTATAAAATAAATGTAAGAGTTGGGGAAGATCTTAATCCCATTGTTCCTTTGCAAACCTATGTGCACAGAATCAACCCCATACTTCTTAAGTGCTAAGTTTAAAAAAAAACAATAATAGAAGAAGATTGTTGGGAACAGAATAGATCTACACAAAAACAGCTAGTGATTTAAATCATGATTTAAATCTATTTAATGTACATCAAATCCACCTCAAAGACCTGAGAGTCCATATTCACCTGTACCAACCATCCAAGAGTTTAAAATTGGCCAGGGAGGCTCTTGAGGGACTGCAGTGGTTCAAGTGGTTAAGATGCTAAACTCAACAACTAGAAGGTTGCAGTTTGATTCTTGAGTACTGCACGATGGAGTGAGCTCCTGTCTCTGTCCCAGCTCCTGCCAACCTAACAGTTTGAAAGCAAGAAATTGCAAGTAGATACATAGATACCACTTTGGTGGGAAGGTAAACAGTGTTCTGTGCACTCTGGTGTTGAGGCATGCCTGTCACGTGTCCACGGAAATGTCTGCAGATGCAGTCAGCACTGGTTTTTTGGCTATAAACAGAGATGAACACTGAACCCTAGAGTTGGATACGACTGGCTTTCGAGCAAGGGAGACTTTTACCTTTACCTAGGGAGGTTCCTGAGTCCCATCAGGGGCAAGATGCTACCACACATGGAAGAGCCTCCTTGGTGGTGGTCCTCCAGTTCCGGGCAAAGCCAGTTGATCCCATTTTTACTCTTGCTATATTGATGTTGTTTGGAAACACATTTTTAGTGCGTGCTTTTGAGGTACAGTATTGGTATATGCTTTACTGTTGACTTTATTGTAGGTTGTGATACCCTGGTCGGAACCTTTTCAGTGCAGTTCTGTGAGTAGCTTAGTTGCATTGTAGCTTGGTAATTTTGAGTATCACAAATCACAGTTCCAAATCTAGCAGCTGGGACTGAAAAAAGCAAGTTATATTGAACTACAGTTGTACCTCGCTTAAAGAGCATAATGCGTTCCACAGGATTGCTCTTTAAGCGAAACACCATTGTAAGTAACCAATTGTGTGTGTGTGGGGGGGGGGGGATTGCAAACCCCAATTTATTTTTTAAGCGAGTTTTTGGTTGATTTTATTTGTTAAGCGAAGCGAACATTCAGAGTAAATTCTGCTCTTTAAGCGAGTTACTCTTTAAGCGAGGCACTCTTTATGTGAGGTTTGACTGTATAGAGATAAGATATAACTAATATTAACATATTGTTAATGTTGGTGTTCTTTCTGCTTTATCCAAGGCTATACAGCAGGGGTTCCCAATCTTTTCAAGCCAGGGCCAGGTCACACTTTCTGTCAGCTTTGAGGACTGGACAGCCATTTTGCCCTGCCTGCACAGTGGAGGTGGCCATTTTGCTCCAACAGCTTCAAGGGGCAGCGATTTTGTTCCTCGAATGCCCTTGGAAGAGTGGGTGGAAGCATATGAAATGGCCCCATGGGCCAGATCCAGCCCGCAGACCTTAGGTTGGGAACCCCTGCTATACAGGTTCAGCCATTTGTATCTACTTTTAGGTTTACTATTTGTGTTTAAGTACTTGTCACAATTCTTCAAAGGGGTGTTCTGATTGCTGTATCCTCTAGAGCAGGAGTTCTCAACCTTTTTAACCCAGGGGTCGGGTCATGCTCCCTCAGACAGCTTCGGGGGCCGGATGACCATTTTCCCCTTTCTCCACCACATGTTGCCCTTTCTGGTGTGCTGGAGGCTATGGGGGCCACATAGAATGGTATCGTGGGCTGCAGGTTGAGAATCCCTGTTGTAGAGTAATATTGCATAGTAAGTAGTGCACTGGCCATATCCCACCTCAAATATGTCCAGAGAAATAGCTAGCACTGCAGACAAGGTTTCTTAAAGAAAACGGCCTGGGATGAGAAATGACAAAACTGTGGAATTTGAAAAGACTGTTAGGCAACATTTTCTTCAGGCATAATTAATAAGCTTAAGAATGTCTTTTCCTTTTTTGGAAATGTAAGTGCCTGTTAGAACAGATCAGAAGTCTATCTAGCCAGGCCTTTTAAACTACATTTTTCAGACACAACCCCAGCCGTTCATGAAGAGTGGCCATACGGTTGATAAATTCTGGGATTTATAGTAAAAAGTAGCTTTCCCAACCTCTGGCTTAGCACAGAATCCTTTTTCTGACAGTAACCAACCTGATGCCTCCTAGAAGCCAATAGAAGGAGATAATGAATGTGATCTTGTACCGCATTTGGCCTTGAACCAGCTGGTGTAAAAGGTACCATTTACGGATCATGACTGGTGGTCATTGATACTTAAATTCCATGAACTAGTGTAATCTCTTGTTAAAGCTATGAGAGCTACTGGCTGTCAATCACCACATAATATGACAGCAAATTCCAAAACTGAGTTGCATAGAACTTCCTTGTATATTCTGTGTTTGCTGCTAAATTCAGCTTAGATAACTCATAGTTCTCTTTTCCTCATGCTTTTTGAGCTGCACACTGCATTAGTTGATATAACCAAATATTAAGTACATAAGATGATTGCATATTATGTATACCAGCATTCCTGGCATCAGGAAGTAGGAGCTAGGAACAAATGGCACTTTATTTTATATATAACCTGCAGAATATTATCATATCTCATGATCGATTAGAATTGTAAACTATCAAGAAAAACAAATACAATTTTGAGTACTCTAAAACAATTGTTTATTTTAAAATACATTAGAAGAGTACAGTGCTTAAAATGATCAAAGCAAAAATTCATTTTGAAGCAACAGAGTTTATAATGTCCCAACACTGATAGGTTCACAGATCAGAGGAATCCCTGAGTTGCCTTGATGTTCAAGAATGTGAAGCATTGGTCCAAGTTCTTTGAATAGTAATCCTGCCTATCTTTAACTGTATTGATCTAAGAGAGAAATACAAGTGCTCTTAATCCTGTCTTTTCTTGTTACTTGACTATTCATTTAGCTATTTAAGAAGTAAGCTAGGGCAGCCTGGCTTTATTGAAATACCTAGGTGGATGAAAAAGGATTAATCTAAACTGTTTCCATGTTCTTATTTTCCTTTATATCCAGTACAGATGTAAACTTCTGTCTATTCTATCAAAATCTGTGCTGCTCTGATAGGTGTTGGTAGCAAACAAGCCACCCATATTTGACACTTCATGATATAAATAGATAGACACTCCCTAACTTACTTGCAAAGCACCAAAAGTCCTGTGGAATTTGAAAGATTAAAAGCAAAGCAATTACATACTGCCCCTTAGGGCTTAGTGTACTCTCTGGGTGGTTCACAAGTTAATTAGCATTTTGTCTCGAACATGCTGGGTTCTCATTTTACCAACCTCAAAAGATGGAAGGCTGAGTCCACCTTGATCCCACTCAGAATGGAACTCACAATGCTTTGGTTGCAGTACAGCAGTTTAAGCACTGAACCATCAGGACTCTTCCAGGAATTAACAATTTTGATTTCACATAAAATGTTTGTGTACTGCAGTCCACTTTGTTAGATGCATATGGCCTGCAGGACCTGAAAGCATAGCACAAATTAACTTTCTTGCCTTTGAAATATCAAAAGAATCTTGATTGTTTTGGCTGCTACAGACTTATTGTAGCTACTTTCTTGGTGGAAATTACAGAAAAACATTTTCATCAAATATATGTTTAGACAGAGTATAGTTACTGAAGAACATACAGTAAAACCCTGATTTACAAATGCCTCGAGTTACATAAAATTCGACTTACATAATGATTTTGGGCTAAAACCACGTCCTGATTTACACAATTTGCTATGGGTTTGCTTTGAGTTACATAAAGATTCTTTTTCCTGTGGGTTTGCTTTGAGTTACATAAAAAATAATTTTCTTATGGGTTTTGCTTCAAGTTTCATAAAAAACCGATTTAAACAAAAGCCTAAGGAACTGACTTTTTTTTTGTAAGTAGGAGTTTTACTGTAAAGTAATACCTCACATAACGAATTTAATTTGTTCTGCGAGGCTGCCCGCTATGTGAGTTTTTCGCTGTGCGAGTCAGACTCGCATAGCAAAAATTCCTATCGAAAAACTCACATAATGAGTTTTTTTAGGGGGAAAACTTGCATAGCGAATTTATTTCCTTATACAAGTTTTCCCCATAGAAACAATGTCTGGCTCACATAGCGAAAATTTCCGCAATGCAAGTCGGACTTGCATAGCGAAAATTTTCGTTATGTGAGTCGGGTTGCTTTTTAAAAAACCCATTATGTGAGTTTTTCGCAAAGTGAAACACTCATTAAGCGAGGTTTGACTGTATGTGTAATTAGGGACTGAATATTTTGTGTGCCTTTTTGTTGTTCAGTCACATAGTCAATTCTGACCCTTTGTGATCCCATGGACCACTGACTGCCAGGCACTTCTGTCCTCCACCATCCTCCTCAACTCGCTCAGCTCTGTGCCCATTGTATCTACAATACCATCTAGCAATCTCATTTTTGGTCACCCCCTTCTTCTTTTGCCCTCCACCCTTCCCAGCATCAAGGCTTTCTTAAGCTAATCCTCTCTTCTAGCTTCTAGCTTCATCTTTACTATTTTCCCTTGCTCGAAAGCCAGTCATATCCAATTCTAGGGTTCAGTGCTCATCTCTATTTCATAGCCAGTGCTGTCTGCTTCTGCAGATGCTTCCATGGTCATGTAGCAGGCATAACCGTCATATACAACTTTAGGGTTTAGTGCTCATCTGTTTCATAGCCGAAGAGCCAGCGCTGTCTGCTTCTGCAGATGCTTCCGTGGTCATGTGATAGGCATGACTAGACACCGGAGTGCACGGAACGCTGTTTACTTTTCCACCGAAGTGGTCTCTATTTATCTACTTGCAATTTCTTGCTTTCAAACTGCTAGGTTGGCAGGAGCTGGGGCAAAGACAGGAGCGCATTCCATCCTGCAGCATTCGGTTATCGGGTCAGCATCTTAGCCACTTGAGTCACTGCATCTAGAAAAGAGATGGTATAGTGGTATGTTATCAAGAATAGATTAACTCCAGAAGGCAGACTCTCACCACTATCTCTGCTTCTGATCTGAAATAATATAACCCTTCCTTTAAATGGAAGGGTTATAATAATTTCATGTTAGAAATTATTCCGGGTTGAAATGATTTTTGTGGAAGAAACTCCACTCGGGATGCTCAAATGAGTCTCTTTTCATGTCTCCAAGAGTTGGGACAGAGACGAGTGCGCTATCCGTCATGAAGTACCCGGGTCTCGAACTGTCAACTTGCCAGCCTTCCAGCTAACAAGACAAGCTTCTTAACTACTGAGCCACCGCAGCCCCTGTGGAAGGATTATGACATGTGAGGGTGCCAAAGCACTCACCCAAGGTTGAAACTGCTAGACATTCCTTGCTGCCCGATACGCTACATAGCATGAGGGGGGGGGGGAATCTAAGTCTAAGTAAGTTAAAATTGTTTTCCCATCTGTGCAGAGATACAGCATTCTGTATTTGTCTGCATCTTCAGTCTCCTGTTTTCCTCTGTCTCATTTGCATTTTTTCCTCAGAAATGCAAGCATGAACAGAGCTTTGGATGGTGGGACTGCCAATTTTCGACCCTTTGAGAGTTAAATTTGGGTCTCTTGTTTTTGCTACAACTTTTATTCCAAATAAGTTTAATAATATGGTTTTTATGTTAGAATGGGAACTTTTTCTGTGTCAGCAATTGTTGGTCTACATGAGGCAGTTCGTCTTAGGAAGGCAGATCACACCTTTTATCTTTCCTGGTTCCCTTAATTTAGCAAGAAGGAGAATAGTACACTGGATATTGACCTTGCTTAATATTGACAAGTGGATTACCATACAAAGTTTACTCAGGCTGATCTTTGTCAATAATCCTTCATTAGACAGTTCATTTCATAAGGTGTTTTCTTTCATCTTGTCTACAGCTATAGGACAAAAACAATAGGACTGCATGTCTTGCTACCCAGATGGGAGACAATGGAGCATTTCAGATATTTTATTCTGACTTGAACATAAATGAAAAGAGCCATGTAATCCTTATACAATGCAAATGCAGGAATGAGGTAATACTTTTATTAGATCACAAAAAAATCAAACAGTAAACTAGCTTTGGTGAATCGAGTTCACTTCTTCAGACATGCACCTGTTTCGTGTGGAAAATGCAGAGAAATTATAAATGAGAGTTCTCTGGCCTGGATATCTGCCATGAACTTTGGGAGCTCTAATTTATAATTGTACCGAAAAACCTGGTGCACACCAGAAGTGAATTTATTTCATGAAACTAGCATAGGTGATTCAATAAAGGTATCGTCTTGCTCCACCTTTGACTTGAACATATGCACCAAAATTCTATTGGGATTTAGCACTGATGCAAGCAAAACTGCATATGTTCCAATTGTTAATTGATGCTAATTAATGTGCCACCTGGTCATGTGCTGGTTTTGTGAGCATGCAACCAGCACTTTATTAGCTTCAGTTAGCTACCATGACTAAGTGGTATAACATGCCAATATGATTTTGTTCACTGTTGTAAAATGCAGAAGTGTTTGAAAGATGTTCTTGTGCAATAAAGTGCTATCAAAGGCAAGTCAATGAGGCTGGTTGTATGCCATGAATCCTGTGGTGCTGCAGTGGATGTCTAAAGAAAAAGCTGCCATAATGTATGTACTGTCCAAATTTGTTAATACGAGGAATTATCTGAGACAGTATTGTAATTATAATTCCTATTTCTCTACTTTAAACATGAGGCGGATAAAAGTTTAAAATATTTTCCTCTGCGGCATTTGTGCTCTATTACCTACCTTGCCCTATGGACTTCTTTGTATGTGCTGTTACCACAGCTAAAATTTCTGAAAATGACCTTGGCCATTTGCACCATTTGGAATTCTAGACACAGTAATTAATCCAGGATGAATCTGAAACCATTAGTTTAGTGGTGATGGAATTTGGTCTTTTTTCCTTTCTAAATGTCCCAGTATTTCCACTCCAAGTCATAAGGCATTTGTAAGCTTTAGTTCACTGACCTGCAATTAGACCCTTATTATGACTAAGGGTATTGGCTATTGCTTAAAACTGGGGGACTTCTACATCTCTGGTGCAGTTGGGTTCTCTTGGCATAAGATAGGAAGGATGAGACTACATGAACCTTTGAGAAAAGTCCTAGCCTTGTAAATAATAGCTTGCTTGTGACATCCCTTGAACCAGAATAATCCAAGGATTATTATTTGAATGCTTTCTGAATAACAGGATCAGCAGCTGCAGGGTAAAGAAGAAAATCAAATGGTTCTACTTTTCACAAGAAACTTGTTATTCAACCCCAAAATGCAGTACATACTGAATTTGAGTTGAAAGCTGCACTAATTGTTGACTAGAAACCTAATTCAAGTGTACCTAAAGTTGCTACACAACTATTTTTGATGTGAATTCTATGAACGTCTTAAGTTTCGGTTGGGTGGTCTGACAGCTCTTGCAATGTAACAAAAATCATGTACTTTTGCCAAGCTGCAATACCAAAACTAAGGCACCGACAAAAATAAGGGTTATGCCATTTGAAAGATCGTCTCGGCAACTTTAAAATTGGTAGATGCCAAAAGCCAAAAATGCAAGGCGGTGATGCCATCGCTTTCAGAAGTAGCAGCGGAAAAGTGACAATTTTGCTAGGGGGGTCGGTTGTCAGGGGTCCAGCAAAATAACTTCCCAACCAATTCAGATGATCCAAAGTGCATTTGAGAGAGGAAAGATTAACCTTTGTGGGGACACTTTCAGATTTGGAACTGGACTTCAGAAACATAATCTATGAAGCATTTTTACAAAAACCACTAAAAAGAGGTCACACAAACCCCCCAAAAGGAGGGGAAACCAATTTTAAAAGTGAATATGACAACTTCCCGAGGTGGATACAGTTCACATACAACATGTGGAGAAAAATGACGCTAAACCAGGAATCCACAAAAAAGATAATGTGATTGTTGAAATGACATTTCTGGGGGTGATCCAACAAAAAAAACAAACGATTGATTGATCGAAGTGATCTAAAGTGCGCTTGAAAGAGGACAGAATAACCTTTCTTTTGATACTTATAAAATTTGGATCGGACTTCAGAAACATTTTCTATGAAGGTTTAAAACAAAAACATACACTTTCTTTCTAACCTTTCCTTCAAAAAAAGATTCTCTCCACAACATAATAGATACATTGGTGTGAGAATTGATAAACTGTAGGAAGTTTCTCCTTTGAAGTCATAACCAGTTTCCTTTTTGGCTTTCCCTCTTATTAAAGAACTGCTTTCAAGGAATCGTAAAGGAAAAACACTTTTTCTTTGCAGTTTGACTATTGAAATGTTTATTAAAAATAGATCCTTTGCAGTTATTCACTTGTGGTGAATTGTTGTTTGTACAGTGGGCTGCTTATGGACACATGTGCATAGTGGGTAGAGTTGGGAATAATGGAAAATAAAGGTTAGAAGCATATTTATTGAAAATAAATATATATAAACACAAATGAAATTGTAATTTCTGGTTTTGGGTTAAAACAACATAGCAGTTCAAAAGCAAGAAATTGCAAGAAGATAAATAGGGACCACTTTGGTGGGAAGGTAAACAGCATTCCATGCCTGCTACATGTCCACGGAAATGTCTGCAGACACAGACAGCACTGGCTCTTTGGCTATAAACAGAGACGAGCACTAAAACCTAGAGTCGGATATGTCTGGCTTTTGATCAAGGATGACCTTTACCTCAGCTCAGAAAACCTTAGATTTTATGAACATTTTATGGAAACCTTAATTTTAGGAACATAATGTCTTTATTTTTTCCCATTTGAAACATCACCCTTAACTAATGAATGAAATAAAAGAAATAAATGAACTAATGAGCATAATTCAACACATTGAATTCATGCACTAAATCCCTGACAGTAGTGTCCTTAGATTCTACCTGCCACTTTTCTGCATTCTCCAGAAGGTAAAGACAGAAATTATGTGATTGACAGCTAGGTTGGACACAGCATTCAGGTGAAAACTTTTTTAGCATAAATTAAGTAGCCATGGTTCTTGTGGCCATGAAACATTTCGTCCTTCTATAACAAACAACTAACAAATTTGGGCAACAAGGGATGCAGTCTTTTAGCAGGGAAGCCTGATGTAGCCAAATATTTTAGGCAGAATTTCATTAAGAAAGCTTGTGTTACAAGAATTCTTGCTTATTAAAATGAGGATCAGTCTCTGGTTACACAATTGTTAACTACATTGGCATTTATCATTATGTGGAAAAAACTGACTCCAAGAACTGACTCTTGTTACAGGGAAGTTCAAAGGGACAGATGTACTATCAGATACCCATAAATCTCTTTAGAGCATTAGTTACGTCAGCTGTGGTTTATACAACTTGGAGACTGATCAAGACCCTTCTTCAAATCAGTTAGCTCAATAGCAAAAGTCCATTCCGAAAAGTATTGGATTTCTTCTCCAATTACACGTTGTTGTGTCTTTCCTTAACCCAGCAAATATATTAGGCTGCATTGGGCTGGTTGATGCCAGGAGTCATGGTTCAAAAAAGTAACTTCAACCGAATCGGCTCTCACTAGCAAGGGAGGGCTAGTGATGTGTGCCAGTTCAAGGAAAGTTGTGTTAAAATCTAAACAACTGCAGTCCAGGCAACCCAGTTTACAGTGCTAGGAGAGTCCTACCAAAATAGGGTGGCTTTTTGTAAGTTGGGTCTGGCCTGTAGTGGCTTAGTGGTTAAGACACTGAACTTGATGACTGGAGGGTCGGCAGGTCAGCATTTCAAAACCCATACTGCATTACCATTGTTGTCCCAGCTCCTGGAATTACAAGTAGATAAATAGGTGGGAAGGTAAACAGTGTTCTGTGCACTCTGGTGTCTAGTCATGCTTGCTGCATGTCCATGGAAACATCTGCAAATGCAGATAGCTCTGGCTCTTTGGCTATAAACAGAGATGAGCACTTAACTCTAGAATTGGATATGACTGGCTTTTGAGCAAGGGTGACCTATGATAAAAAGATTGCTTCTCACTTGAAAAGACATTAGTTTGATTTCAGCCCATGGTAGCATATCAGGAATACAGTGCCAGGAATCTGTTTTGGCAGCAGAGACTATAGAAATAACTTTAAACATTTGTTCTCAGTATTTGTTTTTATAGATCCAGAGGCTGTGAAATTCCCCTAGACTGCATCAGTCAGCTAAAGAGCATATGATGCATAAACAGCAGGCAGTTAAGTTTTTTCCTTTACTTAAGCAACTATTACTGTGTGTTGAAGAAAATATATAAATGTGAAGTTCTGAAATCATCTTGTAGTATTTGGTATGATGCAGTTAGCACAATCTGACTTGTGACACAGGTTCAAATTCACCATGGTGTAGTTTCCTGTTCACTAGGAAGTATAGCTTTTGGCTGTTTTACTATACATGAGTTACTATGCAGTAATTTAAAGAGGACATGTATATATCGTCTAACATAGTAGCATGCAGGTTCTTTTCTTCTTCAAGTACAGTCAAACCTCGTATAAAGAGCGCCTCGCTTAAAGAGTAACTCACTTAAAGAGCAGAATTTTCTCTGAATGTTCGCTTCGTTTAACAAATAAAACCAACCAAAAACTTGCTTAACAAATAAATCAGGGTATGCAATCCGTCCCACAATTGGTCACTTACAATGGTGTTTCGCTTAAAGAGGAATCCTGTGGAACGCATTATGCTCTTTAAGCGATGTACAACTGTACTTTATTTTGTAGTATAGTTGTACCTCACTTAAAGAGCGTAATGTGTTCCACAGGACTGCTCTTTAAACGAGTTTGCTCTTTAAGCAAAACACCATTGTAAGTGACCAATTGTGACTTCTGGCGGGGGGATTGCGAACCCTGATTTATTTGTTAAGTGAGTTTTTTGTTGGTTTTATTTGTTAAACAAATATTCAGAGAAAATTCTGCTCTTTAAGCGAGGCGCTCTTTATGCGAGGTTTGACTTTATACAGTACTCCAGTGCCAGCTCCAAACCTGTTTTCAAGTTATACTAGAAAGTTACTAGAAAGTTACTTGCTACTTTGTAAAGATGAAAACTTTGTAGGTGCAGATAATTTACACTTTGCTTTCACATTTTCTGAAGAAAGTCACAAAATAACCTTCTGGGCCAAACATTGTTTTAATGAACATCCTTTCCTTAAAAAAAAAACTTAAGACAACTCAGGCAGGTTCTTCTTCTGGGAGGCAGAGCAGAGAATTCTATTCCCAACCTTTGGCTCCATAGCCATATACCTAACTCATTGACCCATCTAGCCAGCTTCTGATGGCTTATGTCTCTCTTAGTTTTCGTGTAGTAATATTATACAGAAAAATGTTAGATGGATTAAAACATTAACTGGAATGTGATATTGCCAGCACTTAGGTCACCAGTCTGAAAACTGGAAAACACAAACACAAATGAGCTGTTTGTAAGAGGTGTGTGGCAGACATAAACATTGTATGCTTTTTATTGCAAAAACCACATGTGGAATACAGAGTAAAGGAAATACAATCTAATACCTAGCATCCTGGAATTAGTTCATTGTGTAGTTTGTGTTCTCACAATTCTGTCCAAGATAAATATTAGCATAAATTGATAGAATCAAAATATATTACATTATATATGGGGAACAAAGTCAGTGTAAAAGGCTTTTGGAGCAGATGATGGATTATATAATGACTGGTCAGGTACTTGTAGGAAGTCAACAAAAAAGGCATAAATACAGTTACACACCACTCCTATCTTCTAGCAAATGGTTTTTGGATCTATTCTTCTGTTGTCTAGGCGAGACATAAAACTGCCAAAATGAAGGCACCTTTTGGTGAGTTCATTCTGCAGTTCCTTTTGCCTAACCCAGTGTGAGAAATATTAGCTGGCAACACAAAGTTGCCATTACCAGGGTATGCTCGAATGTGGTTCAAAAATACCAGAATTTTCGATGAGGCTCTTTCTGTGTATCCCTTTTGGATCTATAATACTACTGAAAGTAAATGTTCTTTCTAGCTTAGAAACTAGGTAGATTTTTAGGTACTGAAATAACTGCAGGAATAGAAAAGCCTACAATGGTTTAATAGAGATGGGTGGAGTGGGGTAATGCTCTAGGCTTCAGAGCATACCAAAGCAGACTTTTCTCCAGATTTCCTTTGAAGCTAAATGGAAATTTGACTTATGTACTGTATTTCTTCTCCTTAAGATCAGTCATTCGTGACGCTAGCCACAAATGATTCCTATGTGAAAGGAGCACTTGTATTGGGATCATCATTACGAAGCTACAGGACAACCAGAAGGTTGACGATATTGATTACTCCGCATGTTTCAGATCCAATGAGGTAAGATTGTCACATATGGTATTAAAAGGGGGAGTGCCTTCAAGAAGATTAGTAGTAGCAATAAGTAGCAATTTTATTTAAAGTGGTAAAAAGTAGATTTGCATCTAATGCTAGACCTTAGGCTAATGAATCCCAATTGTTTAACAATGTCAGCAACTAAAATGATTATAATTTGGGTTTGCAGAGGGGGACGTGGAGTTCTGTTCATTTCTGAGTCTTAAAACAGTCTTCTGCTCACTTTTTATTTTTCATTGTAAACTTTTTTTATCCTGTTGGTGGATCTTAAGGCTTACATACCTGTCCCACTCCTCTACTGTCAACATCATTTAAACATATCTCTTTAGACAAATAGTTACTTATGCCTTTAAGCATTAAAGTTTCTGGTCAAAGTGGAATAGTCATGTTCCAGACATTTCTTCTAGCAAGCTCAGTGTTTACTTCTTAAACATCTTTGCTAGAACAGAACAGCAGTGAATGAATCTTCATTTGTACATATGATGTTGTCCATAAAGTTTATTCTGTAAGCAACTGTATATCCTAGGAAAACCTCAGTTCCTGCCAGAGGTCATTGCACAGCTTCTTAAAAACTTGTCTCTTGACTCCTGTAGCTTAAAATAACCAGCTGTCTTATCAAAAGTGTCCCTAGATCTTTCTCACCCATGTGTCTGTGTGGGTGTGTGCTACTTCTGTAAGTATTCTGACAAGTCTTTAGTGTCGTTAATCTACTACCTTTCAAGAGCATTATCTAAAGTCTGCATTCCTGTGGTATTAAGTTAGAAACAAAGGGTAGGTGACTGCTGTAATATTCCTAAAAGCTGTCTCTTACAGTATCAAAATACAATCTTTTCCTTTGTTTATACAGGTCAAATCAAACCTAAAACAGATTATTTCTTTATTTACCAAGGGAGCAAAACAATTTCTAACTTTTTTCTTTGATTTAGACAGTTGAGACTGTTTAAATAAGCTCTATTAAGCATTTTGTTACATTGAAATAGAAGTCGTTGTTGTATATAATCAGGAACAAAAAGAAACACTAGTGGCATGGCTGCACCTGCAGTAGAATTATGAAGGAAAATGAAATGTGTAAACATTGTTAAAGTGCACATTTTTGTAAAAACCTGGGGGCAAGTTTTTAATAGAATAATTTCTACAAGCTTTGACATTGTTTCATATAATGTATATTTTTCATTTCAATGGAAACACTTGCAAGTTATTGAGACATTAAAAAGTTTTATTTAATAGACAAAAGTCAGATAAACATGCTAAATCAGATCATATTCTCGTTGGGGCAAATTAACATTGGAAAAGATTGAATACAGAATTTTCTGGGAAGCATACGTAACTAATTGGTAACGTGGGCAAGAGCATGTGACAATGAATATTGATGTAATGTGTCAATTTATTTTAATAGAAAAGTACTGGAAAAAGTATTTGATGAAGTAAAAGTTGTGGATGTCCTAGACAGTGGTGATTCAGCCCATCTTGCACTATTGAAGAGGCCTGAGCTTGGTGTTACCTTGACAAAAATCCACTGCTGGGAGCTAACACAGTATTCAAAGTGTGTGTTCATGGATGCAGACACAATGGTATGTTTTACTTATTGTCGTGGTGGTGTTGGTTTTTAAAGATGGATCTTTGAGAAAGATTTAGGTTTCAGTTTAAAACAATGATTTGTGTTTCCTGTTGGCAGTTCTGTAATGTTTGAGAGCTGCTGCTAATTGTGGCTAATCAATAAGGTACTGGAGTCCATCCAGACATGTGACCAAGTCACAACTCATCACTTCCTCAACTAACCCCAGCAGATTACACAAACACCAGTAGGAACCTGGCCAGGGCATTTTCAGCTGTGTGCTTATTCAGAGGGAATAACATTGTTCTGCTCTGTGTGATTTCAAGTAAGGCATTTTGGTGTGAGAGAAAAGCAAAAGATCCTTAAATCTGGGAGTTAAATTTCACTTCAAGAAGGGTCTTGAGAGATGTATTCTAGCAGAGGATAGGGATAAAAGAAGACAGTGAGACCAGAACAATTTCATTCATTTCATTTCATTTATTAGACTTGTATGCTCTACTCAATGGTGCGACTCAGAGCGGCTAACATTCCATGAAACAACAATATTACAATATAAAATATAAATACATCATCATAACACAATACAGTCGATACAATCAATATATCTAACATAAGAAAAAAATGCAATACAATAGGGTGGCTCTCTGTCCCTTCCTCAGCCAGGGGAGGATGCGGCCTCTCACAGCTATGGCGGTGACAACAGCGGTCCTTGGCCAACCGTGAGGCTCAAAAGCATATTATTGGGCATATTACCAAACATGGTATATAAAACACAGCCTAGTGGTATAAATATCTACTTGATATAAGCATCAACTGTTTCCCAAGCTATACATCATCATAGCTCCTTTGCTTTAATAAAGTCATGTATCTCTAATTAGTGATCAACAATTATAGCAAAGGAATCTTGTGGAAACCCATGGCCTGTGTGTATTCTGTGGGCCAGAAGTTCTATGTGCCTCTTCTAAAATTAGACATTGGATTGACTGAGCTCATTGCTTCATGCAGGCAACATAAACCTAGGTAGTAAGCAGGATTGTCCAGAATTCTCAGATGTCTGCTCTCATGGATGGTATTCCATTTCTAGAAAGCAGTTTTCTCTTTTGGTGCTAAAGAAGTAGGTAAGGTACTGTATCTCATTTGGTATATTAACGGGACATCTCAGTTGATGGCAGTTAATGACTGGGAAACCCTGGTTATACTAGTTGATGGGAATAACCTGTAGTTGTAAGGAATACTTCTTCGGAATTGATTGTGGATCAAGGAGAGCAGGTACTCTCTTCCATATTTTCAACTGGCACATGTAAATTTGACTGAGATGGCCCTTGGACGACTCCTGAAAGCACAGACAGATCTGATTACTCCTGCTCTCATCAATGTGCTAGGAAATGGAAAGAGGAGTAAAGTTTGATTCTTGAGAGAAGTGTTAGATGGAAAAGATCCATCCAAAGCTTCACTTTGGTATCCAAGAAGCTCAGTTACAGACTCCTGGAATTTGACTTGATGGGGAGGAATTTCCATGTCTCCCACAAATACTCCTGTCCTACCTTCAGCTTTAGCAAAAACAAACAAACCATGATTTCAGTTAGCAAGTTTTGAAGATAGCAGAGTACTCTGAACGAAGGGTACACGAATCATTACATTCATAGGTGAAGAGTAACCTTGTACCTCCACCCCAACCATCTTTCTGCAATTAGGTTTTGTCAAACATTGATGAACTGTTTGAAAGAGAAGAGTTTTCGGCAGCACCAGATCCAGGCTGGCCTGACTGTTTCAATTCAGGAGTTTTTGTCTATCGGCCATCCATTGAAACATTTGATCAACTGTTACAGCTTGCCACAGAGCAAGGCAGCTTTGATGGTATGTATCTATTTGATCTATGTTCTTAGCAGTAACACTTGGAGCCCTTCTAAAAATATTTCACAGAGGCTGCATTGTGTGACTTGAAACCAAAGTGCATGAAACATTTAATATAGTTACCTAAAACTGACTGACATGAGATAAAGGGAAGTAAGTTATTTGTCAATAAACAGGCTTCCTGTGTGTGACTTGAAATGAATTCAAGAAGGCTCTCAAGCTTTATTCAGTTCTTTAAAAAAAAACTCCTATGCCTTGGTCAAGAACTCTTATCTAACTGATAGTGGGTCTGTTTCTTGTAAAAGCTAGTGCTGCTTCAATTTTAGCTGTACAGTCAAACCTTGCATAAAGAGCGCTTCGCTTGAAGAGTAACTCGCTTAAAGAGCAGAATTTTCTCTGAATGTTCACTTAACAAATAAAACCAACCAAAAACTCGCTTAACAAATAAATCGAGGTTCCCAATCCCTCGCACGATTGGTCATTTACAATGGTGTTTCGCGTAAAGAGCAAACTCGCTTAAAGAGCAATCCTGTGGAACACATTATGCTCTTTAAGCGAGGAACAACTGTATCAAGTTTACTAGACAAGTGTATGTTAGCCCACATCATTCATAGTGTTGTAAGTGATGAATTAAAGCACTGAAACAGGCATTTAAACCATAGTAATGGCTGAATGGTTTTAGTTTATGAATCACAAGTCAGTGAATAACAGCACAATACAATCTCCAGTTCTTCTCAAGAGGAATTCAGTGGCCATTCTTTGACTGAGCATTATATGATTAAGAGACCGTGAGATACAATGGTTAGGGCAATACCGAGGCTTGAGATCTCTGTTTCATCTTCTGGAAGGAAGGGCTAGAGGGGAGGGGAGTGTGCTGGAATGACAATTATAACTGAAGGGAGTAAAGATGGGGTGTGAGTCTAAATAAAATTGTATGTCAGCAGAGAGGAGGATATCATCAGGGCAGTACTCTTAGCCATTCATGGGCCATCTTGGGTTATCAAGGAACCCCCAAACCTGTCTTCCTTGCTATCATAGACCAGCTCATGCTTACAGAGGTGCTTCAGTACCATCTGTTCAAACACTCTAGTCACACATAGTCATGAAGTACTTGCAGGACTCCTGAGTTAAGGGAGGTATATGTTACGTCCACCTTAGTGCGAGAGAAAGATACAGCTATCTTGCCAAGTGGAACTCAACACTGGCACATATGGCTGCAGCCCCTGAAGAGTACAGCTGTGTTGTAAACTGTAGCAAGCATATTTGAACAGAGTTTTAATTTCATGCTCTTCACCTTGATCGGCTGGCTCCACCTTTGGGTTTTGGACTTCATTTCTCAGAAGCCTAAGTCAATCCCCCAAAATACTGATCAGCCAATGTACTGGCTTAGGTTTCTGGGAATTGAAGTCCAAAACCCAAAGGTTCAGAAAGCAAGCTTGAACAAGCAAGCTGGGGTGTCTGTTGGTTTTGTGAGTGTAGGAGAACAGTCCAACTAGGGCAAACTCTGATTCTCCTGTATCTCCATCACTCCACTCCTTAAAATCAAATCATGCTTAAGTGTAGCTGCATAGTCAAATGGCTTCCTCATCCTGTAAATGTGCTAGATAATGACACCAAGGTGAATGAATTATTGAGGCAATATGCCCTTGCATGAGAAAAAAATAATTCTTCCTCACAAAACTTGCTACTAAAGTCTCCTTTCTAAAATTGGAAATTACTTGTTATACATCAGTCTAGAAGCCAAAGGAAATTGCTAAGAGACTTTTCTTGTTGCCTGAACTTGTTACTTTTGAAGAGATGTTTTGTTCCCTTTTTGTGTGTGTGCAGTGAACCAAGCAAAGTAAGAGTATAAAACTAAACACCTATGTCAGATCACAAGAGCTGTTTAAAGTTTTGCTTATAAACTGTTTGACTGTCTCTGCTGTAATTTAAGCACTGGCACTGGTTAATCTGGCACAGATACTAGAAGACTTGCAGTAAAAAGAACAGTGGTTTTATTGTGTTTAGAACAAGCATCACAGCATTACTGGGCTTAGTATTATATCCCAGCGCTTACCCTTAGCTAATGTTTTGGATTCAATAATATTGAGTTTGAAACAATATTAAAGTGTATGTTCTGGCACTAACTGTGGTGTATCTGAGAGAAAAATATTGAATGACATGACTTTTAGCTATGGAGATTACAAAACTGAAATGGAACTGCTCTTAGAAACATGTATTATGGGTGTATTTTTTCCTTCTGTAGCTTCATAAAGACTTTATAAATAACTAGATATAAATTCAGATTACTAGCTTTGTACAGAATTTGCATTGAATAGAACTTAATAAAATTAATTTGGATGCCTAAGCAGCTAGTATAATATGCCCTAAGCTACTTATTAAAAGGATTTGAAAATGCTGGTCCAGATTCTACACACTTATTTGTGAAAAGAACCAGTGATATGCATCTTAATTAGAGTAAGTTTTCTAGCGACATATAAAGGTGCTGAATTTCAAGTAAACATACAGAGTAATATGGAAAATCAGAATTGTTTTGAGACATTCTAAGGCAGGGATGGCCAACCTTGGTGCTCCAGGTGTTCTTGAACTTCAATTCCCAGAAGCCCTGATCATCTGATATACTGACTTGGGCTTCTGGGAATTGAAGTCCAAAAACACCTGGAGGACCAAGGCTGGCCACCCCCTGTTCTAAGGCGTATGACTAATCACCCTCCCCACCCCCACACGTGCTCCCCACCTTACCTCGCCCAGCTGCAGCTTCCTGGCCAGGATTTCAACTTCCCCTCTCCTTTGACAGAGGGAGAGGGGTGGTGGGGAAGCAGCACTGGCTGGGCAGAGTGGGGTTTCTCCTCAATGGTGTGCATGCCAGAAGGCCTTTGTGTGCCACTTCTGGCACGTGTACCATAAGTTCGCCACCAGGGAGATATGCCTTCCATCCAGTTTCAGAAGTTATAATAACTGTGAGCTGTTTTATCCCATTGAGCTTGTATGCTCAGGGCCAGCCATCAAGATTTGCTTCAGATTGCCATGTTCTATTGAGGCTTTATACCAGTTTTGCCAGCAAGAGTTTGGGGGTCACTGAAGTAATTGCAACTTAAGGATTTGGAACCTTAAGTTTCAAAACAACCAAGGAACTTCACGCTATGTTAATCTGACAATAGTGTAATTGTCTTACTGCACTCTCCTCAGCTCACTTGATCAAAAAAAGGCCCAGTGACTTGAATGCTCAACATGCAATTAGATGTTTGCCCTAAAAATAACGAATGCACAAGCATGATAGGCATGCAGTATTCTAATGTGTCAGATGATATAACCCTTTCTCAGGTCACTGGAGCAATTGCAATAGGTAAATAAATAAATTTCATGTCAGAAATTACTCTGGGTTGAAAGGATTTTTGCTAGAGAAACTCTGTTCAGGAGACACCCGAATGATGCTCCTTTCACGTCCCCAAGATCCGTCATGCAGCACTTGGGTGTCGAACCCAGACCTCCCAGTCTCCAAACTCAGTGTTAACCCCTAAGCCACTGCAGTGCTGTAATAGGTAGTGTCAACACTTTTGATGCAAAATACTAGATTATAAATCATAGGTACATGCCTGGATAACAGGACTCCTGCATCTTGGTTAGAAAAGAGAAATGCTAACTTTGGTTGTAGTTAAGTTGCTTTTCATGATTCTTTACTGTTACCTTTTTTCTTTCTTTAGGCGGGGACCAGGGCTTGCTAAATGCCTTCTTCAGTAACTGGGCAACAACAGACATTGGCAAGCACTTGCCATTTATTTATAATCTAAGCAGTATCGCTATCTACTCCTATCTCCCTGCATTTAAAGCGTAAGTGGACAAACCATACAGATAGCAAATTAGTGTAAGGTTAACTAGTCACTGCATGTGTGTCTTTATGTTCATAATGTCTGAAGAGTGTTTCCAAAATGGAGATGAGTCAGTAGAATTAAGCTTGCATTACTCGCTCTCTTTATGGCTCCATCCAGTAAGAATTGATATGATCTGAAATACTTTAAAGATGGCACTAGGGACATGTCAGTACGTAAGAGGAAAAAACCCTGCAATTAGAAGTTTGTGGCCTATATTAAGAGACACCAGCTTGTTCAGAATGCAGTGTGGGAGTTGTCTGTGACATTACTTAATCCCATGGTGCTCCCAAAATTGAAACCCATGGGGTCCTTACAATAGCTTTTGAATAGGGGACTGTGTCATTTCTGTACAGAACTGAGATGTGTTATTTAAACAGCCTTGTTAGTCACTTCCCAGTTGCCTGAAGTATTAAGTACATTATATGTAACAAGAGCTCCATGCTTGACCTGTTGGGAGAGAAATGGATTTAGCAGTATGTGTTATTACCATCACTCTGAACAAGTGAGTGGTTGAAATACAGCGAGTCACCATCCACATGCAAGTCTTGCAGTGGTACTAGGTCATTTTCCTTTTGATTAAATAGCAAGACACAATATAATTGCAAACTGTACCAATTATTTACCATTGAAAGATTTAATCCTTTTGTGGAGCCAACAGATTTTAGAGAAAATATCTACAGTGGCTATGGACAGATATGACTCAATTTATTTGGATCTACAGCTTCAACCTTAGCATAGCCAGTGGTGAAAGATCATGGGAGTTGTGGTCCAAAACCATCTTTAGGGCCAGGTTTGCCTGCCTTGGTGTATAGGATGTGCCTTTCCCTTCCCTGATAACAGCCTAACTGGCTATTTCCCCAGGTTACTAATTTTTGAATGGTTCGTGGATTATTTAAATTTTGTTTGGGAGAACATTAGTAAAGGCAAATCTCTCAAGCCATGTCCACATACATATCCAGGAATAAATGAGGAAATGATATGAGCTAGTCTCCAGGCAACGTGAGTTTAATGGAACAGTTAGAGTAAGGAGTGGTTTCAGTGGCTTAGGTTCAAACTATGTCTTGTGATCTGAACGTCATACAAGGTAGCATCACATTAAAATTAGAACACTTATTTTTGGAAGTTTATGCAAACAGACTGGCTGCTAGAAACAGAATATCTGGCTCAGTGAATAGCATTGTGAAGCATGTGTGTCAGTGACTGAATTTATTTCAGCTGGAATCGTGAACTATTGAATCCTTTATTTCACTTGTTCTTCTGAGGTCAGTTTTCATATTTCTGGTTATGTCTAACCAAGATGGTTCCTTTGTCTACCCAAGTGGTGGCTGAAAGTTGTATCATTAGACTTTGGTGGCTACAGAAGCTGAACACAAGGTGTTTTGAGGATAGAGTATTTAGGCTGTGCCAAAGAGCTACAACTCATGGAAAGAACTGTATTTTAAACCCTGTCATGATCACATCTACTATAGCAGCTTTTTATAATGGGAAAAAGATTTATTGAAAACAGGTGTGCTCCCCTCGGCTGCAAGTAAATACAATAGGTTTTTTTGTACTAGTGTCAACATCCCCCCACCCCAAAGTTAAAGGTCCTGATATAGCTATTTTTCTCAGCAGTGCCAAACAAATAATACACAATTGTTAAATAACAAGCTGAAAATGAATGTTACTAACATGATGCATTCAGCATATTCTAAGGTACACCATATGCTATCAAACCAACTCACTCCCATGCAAGGTGATAGATCTTTTAGAAATGGCTTCTTTTTTTAGTTTATTAGTTTTGTTACAGACAGATGTCTGTTTGTATATACAGAGAGTGCCAAAACATTTTACACATTTTAAGAGGTGTTATCCATGTCCAACTTTTTGAACTTTAATTGAGTTACAGTAGCAATGTGCAGCATGATGTTCGCTAAAAAAGAATTAATGCTAGCATAACCATGTGTCAGGCAGGACAGTCAATGAAAATGGCAGAAGCACAGTTGTTCAAGGAGTGCAAGACCATTTTGAAGTGGTGTTTTAAATTTGAGAACTTTGTGGAAATACAATGTCAATGCAGGCGTAAGCAACAGAACCTCCAACACGCCTAACAATTGCACACATTCGTGGTAAGTTTGAGATACAAGGGAAGATCCAGGACACTTTGGTCAACATTGCACAAGCAATAGTTTACCATAATTAAAAGTATCTGGACCCTGATGGAAACCACTCTAAGCACCTCTTATAATTGCAGAAGTCAAATGTGACTTGTATTCATCTTTTGTTAACAGTATATGGTTAGTATCACAATTTAAATACAGTGGAACCTCAGTTAACAAATGACTCAGTTAACATAAAAATCGCATAACAAAAAGGAAATCCATAGAAAATAGTGGCTCGGCTTACATAATTTTTTTCTAAACAGATTAATTGGTTTTAAATCTATGGGAAACTGTTTTGGTTAATGTATTTTGGTTTTCAATACATTCCTATGGGAAATTGCATTCAATGCATACCCATGGGAAATTTGCTGAAAGTAATTTTTGCTGTAATAAATGTCATGAAGAACACATTAATTACGTTAACCATGGTACCATTGTAGTTTTTTCCCTTTCTTAAAATGTGTACACATTTTTGCATCCTCTGTATATATATATGCCGGTAGTGTGTTACATGTTAGGAGTTTTTAAATGACATGCACCTCACAACAATGGAGCAGCAATTACTTTAACAACTGTGAATAACTTTGTGCATGTATACAATATTGGGCAAGGATGGAGAGCCAATTGTTGTTGGACTATGAATTCCATTAGCCCAGCAGTCAGGGGCTTAATGCAAACAGTACAAGAGACTAAATAAAACTTAAGTCCTTAAAACAAAAACAGAAGTAACCTGGGTGGTGGTGGTGGTGGTAGAAATAAGGAATGTTTGCTCCTGCCTTCAGGAGTCATGACTAAATACTCTGTTCTGCACCCATCCATCAGGCAGACCTCTCCTTCTTCCGACAGGTTTGGGACAAATGCTAAAGTGGTGCACTTCTTAGGAAGGATGAAGCCATGGAACTACACATATGACTCCAAAGCCAAAAGCATCAAAGAAGATCCTCAAGACCCTACAATGATCCATCCAGAGTTCCTCAATAGGTGGTGGGATACCTTTGTCACAAACATTTTGCCATTACTACAGCAGCATGGGGCCATTAAAGAGACAGCAACTGGTGTAAAGGCGGTATGTTTTCAAAATTATCTTGTTTGGGGTGTGGGGAGATGAAGCCTCTGTCCTTTGTTTATAGAAAGCCATTATTCAGTTATCAACAGTCAAACTGAAGTGACCTGAAATGTGCATGATGACTACAAAAAGAGTGTGTAGTCCTGCACTAGCAAGGCCATTAAACCAGTTGACTAGTGAGAATGTAGCTAACATGGGTTAGTTCCTCTCTGCCCATCACATGCCCCTGGGGTTATTAAGAGGTCAGTAGATCAGAGGCTTAGAGGAAAATTAGGTGCAGCAGTAGACAGGGAGCAGAGTTTGACAAAAGTATAGATGAAGTGGTAGAGGAGCCATTTAACGAAGTCCACAATTCTGTCCCTGATTTACAGCGTGTCGAGCCATATCTGCCCTTTAGTCATAAATACAGAATTGGGGATACAAGAGAGCTACCATCCAACTCATTGGATCCCTTGGTGATAGCATCTTTTGAAAGCTACCAACCTCCTCCTTCCCCCACCCAGTTTGTGTCTCTTCCAATGATAGTTTGCTATAGCTAAAAAGAAGAGATCTACTTCTATCATGTTCTTTAGAAGTTTCCAGTGACCTTCAGGAAAACTGATACATGGCTGTTAAATATTCAGGTTTTGGCATGATTCATGCCATGTACAGAGCCTTAACACCACAAACATGTCTAAAGGTTATCCAGAAGAATGACAATTTTTCCCATACTATTCCTATTGTGAGCCCATTCCTGTTATCTGTAACTAGACTTTGGCTTTCCTCATGTTTTGGCCTACAACTCCTATCGGCCTATTCCAGCAGTCGTGGAATTGTGGGGCTTGTAGTCTAAACATTTGTAGGGCCAAAAATTCTTCATCCCTGCTCATGTCTTTTGGAGCTGACTGAACTGTAGTGTTATGCTTGCCATCTTAAACACATTGAAACTAGAGAAAGCATTAACCTATAGGTTCTTAGGACTAATCTCTTCCATCAGAACCACCATAATTCTGCTGCTTGTTTGATCTTTTCTGTAGTTCTACCTAGCCAAAATAACTTGGCTCTAGCGTTTCATGCATGCAGTCCAATAGTGCATGAAATACAACTTTAACCACTTAAGCTTGGTATACATAGAAAACACAATAGTTAAGTTCTTAGACCTTTCTGGGAACAAAAATATTGACCTGTTCTTGAGCTTATGCTGTTTTCCCTATTTCATCTTTCTAATGAACTGTTTTCAGCTATCGGGGTTGGTCTATACACTGGCTTTGTCTTGTGGCTTCTGTAGAGAGGTATGAAGAACTTAAACCTGTTAACTACCCATCTGCCAGCTTGTTGATTTGCACATGCTGTTGTGTTGTTGTTTTTTACTCTGTAAATTTTGTAAGTGATGCTTACTGCTTTGCATGGAAATCTTCTATTGGTTTTTACACCCTCTGTATTGTTGCTTTATGCTTACTACTTTTTACAGTGACGCTGTAGTACTTCTACTCACTTGTGCTTTCTTTTTAGGAGGAGGTAGCAGCAGATCCAGTGTCCCACCTCTCACTTTCATCTGGAGCACTTTTATCACCATCTCCTCCGCCTATGTCTTCAGAGGAGCGCAGAGAAAGATGGGAACAAGGCCAGGCGGACTACATGGGAGCAGACAGTTTTGACAACATTAAGAAAAAACTTGACACCTACCTCCAGTAGAAACACTTGTATCTGCTTGACAGACATTAGCAATACAAGGAGCGATAGCAACTAGGAAAGTCAGATAGGGTCAGTTAAACTTGTTTAGCAGCTTTGCCACTGCTCCACTCGAGGCAGTACTGAAGGTAAGAACTGAGCAAAATCTGTTTTAAGAATGAATCCTTGTGCCAATCATGTCCCAACAATCAGTTCTTTTCTCTTTTGCACACTACCTAATGAACATGCCTATAGAGAACTCATTGGGAACAGGGCACCTGACTGGCTTGAAACTGTAGACCTTTAGAACTGTGCTTTCTCTCTCCTTTCCTTCACACCCAAACCATGTTTTGCTTGCTATATTAAAACAACAGCTAGATGTCAAGGCAGCTACAATGAAGAGGCCTTACACTAAGGACATGAAAACAAGCAACACTGTAATGACATTGCCTTCCCATCAGTTCCAGCCATACCGAAGACTCCAGCCAGACTTCTATGAACGTAGCATCCATAGCATGGCGAAATGCTTTTGTTCAAGTCTGTGTACGTTTGGGACTAATTTAGAAAAAAACATTTTGAACTGTTACCTGTATAATGGCACTCAAAATATAGAATAAAAATATATCATGGTAATAAAACCAGTGGTACTCAACTTTGTTACATGGCAGTAAATTCCCGTTATCTCATATACAGTTTCAGAACTGCCAGTGGGGATTTACTGGTGTTCCTATATAACATTTCTTATGCAAGGCTGTTCAGTTGTAAAGTTGGGATTCTGCTAAAAACTACTTTTTATCTTCTAGTACCAAGTGAGCTGTAATGGAGGGAATTTGTATACATAGTTGCATTTTATTTACTTATCTGAATCATAAAATAACATTCTGAATTTCATACATGACTGTGATAAAGGTCCAGCAGAGTTCTGAATCTATCACCAGTAAACTATTTTAAAAGCATGCCTAGCTATTTCTACTTAATTTGTCCTTGCTACCCGGCAAGTATTTTATAAATAGACCAGGGGTTCTTAGCCTGTGCCCCCCCCCCCTCACATTAGGAAGTGCCATGTGGTGGAGGAAGGGCAAAATTGCCATCCAGCCCCCTAAGCTATCTGAAGGAGAATGACCTGGGCCCCGGCTTAAAAATGTTGAGAACTTAACTAGACCAGTGGTTCCCAATTAGTGGTACGTATACCCCCAGGGGTATGCGAGATTGCATCAAGGGGTACGCGCAGCAATCTCTTAACTAAAATATTAAAGCCTTAAAAAGCAATAATGCAATAACAATTGCCAAAAAATTATTCAATTTAATTAAATGATCAGTAGGTAAGTCAGTCGTATGTATCAAGCACTTTCTCCCACGGGGGCGGTTTTTCCCGTGCCTCCCGTGTCACCCAATCGCGGCCGCCCCCGTTCCCGCCTATTTGCTCATCATTGTCAACGTGCACATTTGTCACATTAATGAAACATGTGTTCTCTGTCATTAGAATGTCTTTTGATAATAAATATAAAATACACCTGATTTCATTTTTTATTTAACATTCCTGCAATAAGAGGTACGTGATATTTAACGTTCCTGCGATAAGGGGTACGCAAGTTTGAGGTCTTTCTTGAAGTAGTACGTAGAAAAAACTAATTGGGAACCACTGAATTAGACTATGCTGATTGCCTAAGAAGCCAATTCATGGTTAAAAGTTTATGATACAATTTTTTGCTTATTTTTATTTATTTCTTCAGATGTATATTGCTGCCCACGCGCTGAGGTGACTCAGGGCAGCTTACAGTCAACAACAACAGTACAGTAACAATCATAAAATACAACCAAAGCAGAACACAGACTACTCCTCTCTGGCCATTGATGGGGGCCTGGAGGTGGGGGAAAGGTCATCAGCCGCCTGCCAGGCTATGGCACCTTTTCCCTCAGGCTGTTGATGTGGGCCCAGAGGAGGGGGCGATAAGAGTTTGCATCTGTCAAATGTTTATGTATGTATACATTCATCCAGCCTGCTCAGATTCAAAGGCTTCAATGAAAGACGACAGAAATCTACTAGTCTAAAATATTTTTTAAGTAGCACATTCCTATTCCTCAAGTAATGATGGAAGCACAACTATCACCTAGGAAATTAAATTTGAGCTTGCACTGCTCCCTGATAATTAGATTTGTATTTATTACTGGCAGTGAAAAAGGACAAGCAATCATATGTACAGGTTAATACAAAATAGGTGAATAATCATTCAATGCATTAACTGGCCAAAATGCTATTAAAATTGACACGTTCAGTGATGAAATTTGACAAGGGGCATTTCTAATTTGTTTCCTATACTGCCCAGTCAACTCCAAGGAGTTGAACATTCTTTACGGAAGAAACCAGAACCACAGATAATCTCACAGAACACCATAATTTTATTTACCTAGAAATAAAACTTTAACAAACTGAGATTTTATTTATGCAAGGCTATTTTTACACTAGAGTGACACAAAAGAGGAAGTATTGAATCAAACAAATGTTCACTTGATTTATAGTAAACTGAGGCATTTTAGGAATATTCAAGGTGAAATGTTCCTGTCTCCATTGTACAGTTGCCTGCAGTCATTTGTATGGTCTACAAATTCCAGCTACATAGAGTGGTGCAAAACAGTGTGTTAATATGGCAATCAAGAGACTATTTTAGAAGTCTTAAGATTGGCAGACCATGCTGAACTAAAAGCAAATAAGGTATACTGTCAAAACTACAGAAATGAAGCTATGCAGTTCTTTTTCATTACAGAAGACAAGCATGTTGACCTCTGGTATTGTTATCTAAATATATCAATTACATATGATATTACTGACTAGAATATTAATGTAACTGCATTCTGTAGCATAGCTTTATTGTCAAGCACACTCAGAAACTCTTCCTACACTAAATATGGTCACGGAAAATATAAACTTGTTCAGTTGGTAAATCAGTGCATAATGATTAAATTATGCTTTTGAAGTCCAGGATACCTGCTCTTGATGAATAGGTAGCATCAAATCATACTGTTATGACATACTGTCATAACAAATTATAAATCCATTAGGGTCTTAATTTCATTAATTTTTGCTTCACTAGAAGGTTTTTTGGTTCCAAAGGCTCCAGCTGCAAGTTCTCTCTTCTTCTGCTGGATTTTCAGCATATTTTCTTCCACAGAGTTCTTCACAATAAACTAATTGTATTTAAAAAGGAAAGGAAATAAACAAACAAAGCTATATCTAATTACTTTTGAAATACATTTGTGTTAGACACTGCAGTTTTCATTAGAATTCTCAAAGTGTACAACTATACAAAGCATTTCCACATGAAGACCCTTGAAGCACAATAATAAAAATGTAGAATCATAGTAAATAATGGCTGAAATCCAGCAGGCAGAATTACACCAAGAAAATGATGATCTAATCAGTTGACAATAGAAATACTTAATTTAATTAAATTTAAAACCACACCCTCCCCCATTAGGTTCTGAGGCTCCCTGTGGGTTGCTTTTGTCCTGGGGAAGCCTTTAAGATCAGAGGCTGGCTGCTTGATCAGCTTTACTACACATCCCAAGGTTCCCAAAGCATTGATAGCCTTGAAACATGAAGGGGTGAAAAAAGTTTTAAATTTAATTAAACTGAACATATTCATTGCCAGGTGATGAAACTACCTGGATTTCTGCCAATACACACTAATCTAAATTGTAGATGTTTTCTTGTAGATAAGTAAAACTAGTAGAGGTTGAAAAATTATCCTTTGATTTTATTTTAACAAACTATTTCTCCCTGCAGATAAAGCTTTCTCTGAAATTACCCCAATCCAATTTAGGCAATAGAGAGAGACATGTTTATACAGAACAGCTGAAATATTTTTTTAAAAGCAGAAATCTTCCCAATCACTTGTTTAGGAAGGTTGAGCAGGATTCAGTCCTAGCTTCATTTTTTCTAACCAAAGAGCTGAATGGTAGAATGTCATTGTTTAAGAGGAGCTCTGCACATATGCAGTGAGGTACACTGGAGGCTATAAACGTCAGACTACACATAAGCCAATCTGCATATGGTATCGCCTATATCGACAGGTATGCTAAATTTTAAAGTAGTATCTACACAACTACCCCTTATGATTATCTGTGCTTAAAAGAACTGGCAGCTTACCTTGGTGATGACCACATCCTGCTTCTGCCCTAGTCTGTGACATCTATCAAAGCATTGGTCCTCTGCAGCAGGATTCCATGCCTGATGAAAAAACATTTTCAAAGCTGAAATTCCTAAATTAGATCACTATAATCATGTGGAAAATGACTTGAGTTTGTTAATATAATAAAGAGGTATCCTATGTCACCTGTGAGAATTTTTTTAAATTGGCACTTGCTTCCTGTAAAGCTATTTATTTTGCTCCAACAGATTCATGATTGCAGTTCACCACTACTTAGTTCCTGATTTCTTCCCTGGTCATGTACGAGTTGCCAGGAATAAACACTACATCAGGGGTTCCCAAATTTTTTAAGCTGGGGACCAGGTCACACTCAGTCAGCTTCGAAGGCTGGACAGCCATTTTGCCCTGCCTGCACAATGGGGATGGCCATTTTGTCTCAACAGCTTCAAAGGGATGGTCATTTTATTTCTTGAATACCCTTGGAAGGGGGGGCACATGAAATGGTACCATGGGCCAGGTCTGGCCCACTGACCTTAGGTTGGAAACCCCTGCACTACATAGTGATAATATAAGCTTTTCTGATCAGCGATAAGCTATGTTAGAGAATGCCACCAAAGAGATGTGCATTGCTGAAGTAGTCTTAAGGTTGTCTCTAGACCAGAGAAAGAACTCTGGTAGCCTATTTTCTTGCTCAGTCGCCAAAGCTACTTCTGATCTGAAAGATTTCCAGCCTTTGTCATTTATTTGTTTATTTTCCATACTGCCCATCTGGGTGGTATCCCACTCTGGACAGTGAACAAACAGAAAACCAGTAACAGCAATACCCACAACAAATTAAAACCCACTACTGACAAATACAACACAAACTAAGATAAAAGTAACTGGCATCTGAGGGCATTGGGACTGAACCTAACTGGCTAGTTTATCAATAAGGGGACAATGCCCTGAAAGGCCTCCTTGAAGAAGAGTGTTTTAAATTGTTTTTTAAAGATAACCAGTGATGGGTAGTGTATTCCACACTGTTGGTGCTGCCACCAAGAAGGCTTTATTTCTAGTTAAAGACTTTTGAGCTATCGGCAGGGTTGGCACCTGGAGAAAGAAGATGCCAAGGCCTAGCAGTGACTGAGAACATCACCCCCTCCTCTGGGCCCACAACAATGGCCTGAGGAAGAAGATGCCAAGGCCTAGCAGTGGCTGAGAACATCACCCCCTCCTCTGGGCCCACAACAACGGCCTGACGGGAGTTAGTTTGTGTTCTGGTTTGGTTGTTTTATGTGGTTGCATTTTATAATTTTTATTGTACTGTTGTTGTTTTGACTGTAAGCCGCCCTGAGTCACCTCGGCGAGTGGGGGGCAATATAAATCTAAATAAATAAATAAATAAATAGTTCTGAGGGAGATGCTTCGACAGATAGCAAGGTCCCAAACCGTGTAGGGCAGGGGTGCCCAAACCTTTTGGGCCGTGGATTGGTCACATGGTTCAGAGGTGTCCAAACTATGGCCCAGGGGCTGGATCTGGCCCCAACAACAATTCATCCGGCCCACACCATCCTTGTTGCTCCCAGAAGCGGAAGTAAAACACACCAGTACGGGCACATTTTACTTCTGCTTCTGGGAGTGGTGAGGGTGAAACAGGCCAGATGAATTGGCATCAGAGACTGGATCCAGCCCCGGGCCGTAGTTTGGGCACCCCTGGTGTAGGGCCTTGTATGATAATATGTATCTGACATGGTAGGCAACAGGTAACCAGTCGTCTTGGGAGAAAAAAACAAAAGGAGGAGCGCTAGATACTTTCCGTTAAAGCATGTTCAGAAAACTAGACTCAACAATGCCTGAAAACAACCTCTGTCTTACAAGGTTTAACTGTTGAAGGCAACCAATGGATATTTCTACAGGTTTCCTATCAGATGAAAAGATGCTAAAAAAATTTACAGTTATAGTAAATCTTTAAAATGTACTCCATTCTTTCTTGGATTTCTAGGATATGTTATAAGGTAAAGTTCTCCCTAGCTCAGAAGCCAGTCATATACGATTCTAGGAGTCAGTGTTCATCTCCATTTACAGCCAAAGAAACAGTGCTGTCTGTGTCTTCAGCCATATCTGTGGTCAGGACTGGACACCAAAGTGGATGAAACACAGTTACTTTTCCTGCCAATGTGGTACCTATTTATCTACTTGCAATTTCTTTCAAAATGCTAGGCCGGCAGAAACTGGGACAAATGACAGAAGCTCCATCATGTAACACTTGGGGTCTTGAACTGCTGATCTGCCAACCTTCCTGTTGTTGAGCTCAGTGTCTTAACCACTAAGTCACCACAGCCCTATCAGGATGTGTTGTACAGGTCATCCAAAATCAACAATTCAATAAATAAATACTTACTGGATCCATTAAAAACACCCGTGAAGCTGCAGTTAGGTTCAAACCAACACCACCAGCTTTTAAAGATAACAACATGATGGTTGGGGACCCTGCTTCCATGTTTTGGAACTGATGAATTGCATCTACTCTCTTTTTCCGGGTCATTGATCCATCTAACCGAGTAAAGGCAAACCCAGATTCTCTGAAACACACGAAATAAAAAATTGTACTGCAGTCAAACGTTTAAGCGTTCTGACAGTTGGAATGGAGTTTTGATTTGTTAAGCTTGAAAAGTTTAAGTTTTGGGGTAAAACTGTAACTTTATAGCAATGCGAACAATATTTACATTTTTTCGACCTCCTTGATTCACAAACTTATTTTATTTTAGAAAATATTTATTTAAGCATACAAGTCTACTTACTTTAGTGGAATCTCTATTAGAGATAGGAATTTTGTGAATTGAGAAATGATTAAACTCTTGGTAGCTGGATTTTGCTTCCTTAGTTCTACCAAAGCATGCAATAGTGCGTTGATCTGAAACAAAAGAAGTTATTTTCAGTTTTACAAGCTTCAGTTCTGCTCTCGCACTACATATCATAAATTTCTGCCTTTGAAGGATGAAAGAAAACCAGCCAATGAGACATTTCTAGAGAGGAAAAAAGCGATTTATGTTAGAGAATCATTCCTGTGGAGATCTAAAGTTGCTGCCCAGGATGCAACCAAGATTTCTTTCCCTCCCAGAATTGAATATACAATTAATGCAGTATATTTTTTTTAGGCAGCAGTAATGGTCATACTAACAAAAATACTCTTGGGCAGAATCTACCTGCACAACTGGGATGATTTCAATGGCAGACTGTCACTAAATAAAGGCCTCGTTTTGCAATTTTAGGGTACACACAACATCACATTGTGTGTAAGCTTTGTGTGCCCTGAATTTCAGCCAATAAATAACTAAACCAACATGTTAAACACTTTGAAGAAGTTAGTTAATTTAAGTCTGGGGCATTTCCCCAGATTATCATTTCTTCCAGCTGACTTCTTACCATCCCTTTCCTTATGCATCCAGATAGAATAAATCTTGCTTTTGAAGGTTTTCCTTCTCCCAAGTAGTACTGCTATTCTGAAATCAGAGGTTCTCAACGTTTGTCAGCCAAGGGCCGGGCCACACCCCCTCAGACAGCTGAGCGGGCTGGACTGGTGTCATAAAACGCATCCGTGGCTGTCATAAACGTGTTTACGATGGCTGCAGACTCATTTACGGCTGTACTAAATGCATTTACAATGGCCACGGACTCATTTACGGCTGTCGTAAATGTATTTACGTGGCCACAAATGAATACGTGGTTGATTCCAGTGCCGGCGGCTGGAGTGAGGTCGGGTTGGATTATTTGGTGGCATGGGCTGGATCCTGTTTGAGAACTCCTGTCTTGGATTGTGAGTGAGTTATGGCTAGAACCAAGAGGAGGAATACATGGACCATACAAATAGAGAGTTAGTATAGTACCTCCATGTGTTCAGGCAAAACGACTGCTCCAGATGGTGACAAAGATGAACCAAAAGTTACTGAAACTTCAATACAGTAATACCTCGGATAACACTAAAATCACATAACGTTAAGTAATCTGGGGAGGAGAATTGGATCGAATAACATTAAGGTCCTATGGGATGGATCGGATAACAACCGCTAAAGCATGTGCGGTTACAATGTATCTCTATGGAGCTTTAACGTTATCCAATCCATCCCATAGGATTTTAACATGGATCGGATAACACTAAAAATCGGATAACACCAAGACTTGTGGAACCAAGTCTTAGCGTTATCCGAGGTATTACTGTATGTCATATTAAAAGAAATTAGTCTGGACATTATCAGATAAGAATTCTCATGAGAGACTGCAGCTGCAGAAGAAATAAAAAGTAGTAAAACACTTTTGACTCTAAAACCGTGGTTCCCACGCTCCGAGGTGGGGGGCAATTTGATTTATAAGGGGGGCAATTTGAGAGTGCTTAGGCCATGTTAATGGCTTTTTAGGCACATGAATTGGGAGTTCACTTTTGAATAAAAATTATGTAGGGGTGGGATCAGGATTTTAGAGATGCTTAGGTGGGGTATAGCCAGGGTCGTAGCCAAAAAAAGGTTGGGAACCTCTGCTCTAAACTGAAAACAGAAGATGGGTAGGGCAGTCAGAATAGCTACCACCTTCTTTGTGTCACCCTAATAGCATCTTGTTTACATAGCAGGATGCTATTACATAAAGTTGACACATTTAATATTCATAAGGCATTAACTCTACACTAATGTTCAGTAATATGGAGGTTATGCCTTATGAATCCCATTTACAAAATCAATTGCTCTACAATAGCCTGAAATGTCCAATTTAAGGATGCTGTTTACATACTAGTGCTTTTCAATATTTGCTGCATGTCCATTTTTGGTAAACATAAATCTACCTTGTCCAATAATTTCATCTGAAATTTGAAACAATGCAATATTGCAACTCTGGGAGGGAAAGAAATGGGTGACTCTTTCCTCTTCCCATCCTAATATTTTCCCTCTTTTACTGCTACCAGAGGAAAAGCTTAACTTTTTATGGTGGAATGGTAGCTTTCCTGAGAAGAACATTAAGGAAAGTGCACAGAAACACCAATGACTCACAAATTCCACATTACAAAATTAATTCGGGTTGTGGAAAAGGCAAAAAGAAAAAATAATAGGACCACAGGATGATGCAATAAGCTACATTCTAAGAAAGAAATGGGTACGATTGGTTTTTCCTCTTTGTCCACATAATACTGATTATTCATTTTGAAACTTTTCTTTGTGTCCGAGCACTGCACACTTTCAAATTATGAATGTACTGTACAGTAATACCTCGGATAACGCTAAGACTTGGCTCCACAAGTCTTGGTGTTATCCGATTTTTAGTGTCATCCGATGCATGTTAAAATCCTATGGGATGTATCGGATAACGTTAAAGCTCCATAGAGATACATTGTAACCGCACAGGCTTTAGCGGTTGTTATCCGATGCATCCCATAGGACCTTAACGTTATTTGATCCAATTCTCCTCCCAAGATTACTTAACGTTATCCGATTTTAGCGTTATCCAAGGTAAACATCCGAGATATTACTGTATATGAAAATAGATAAAATTAAAACCAAATTAAAATGTTGTTATTAAAATAACTAAACTATTTTTGACTAGAAGTGGGCTACTTCAATGGTGTTGTCTCGCCCGTACGCACATGGTGGGGCACAAATTACATGCACATAAATGCTGCATTGATTGAATTTCTCCAATTCATAGAAAATTTGTTCTGAACCCTAACAGTCCCATTTTACTTGACTTTTCTTTGATCTTCCTACTTCACTTAAGTCTGTTAACTTGACTTCAAGCAAAATCTCACCCTACCAGGAGACACTCCTCAGCATAAATCCATTTGACAAGGTGAATTGTTTTTGCTCTCCATATGTTTTTCTCTTAGTTTGGGATCTTCAGTAATAAGAATTTTGTGTCAGAAATTATTCTGGGTTAAAAGTATTTTTTCCAGAAGAACCTGCTCAGGGAATGTCCAAATGAGGCACCTTTCATGTTCCCAAGAACTGGGAAAGAGACGGGTGCTTAATCCATCATGCAGTACCCGGGTCTCGAACTGCCAACTTGCTAGCCTTCCAACTAACAAGTAGAGGGAGAACATTTAGAGCATCAACTGGTGGTGGAGGACAGCATCATATATTGCTGTAAGCTTTTTGAAACTACAGACGTGTCGACCAAAATTCTGATACAGCCCAAAGAGAATTGACTGACCTATTGATTGAAAGCACCATTTTAGACCACAATTATGATTTAGGCATGCACTGTATTTATTTGCAGTCTTAAGATTTTGTCACATTTCTTCCTGAAGTCATCATTAATAGCATACTCTTCAGATGAAGCATTAAGCCAAAAACAAAAACCAACCAAACAAACCCAAATCAAATCTAATACTTACTTTTGAACTTGATACCCATTCTCGGTCAGTCTTTTTTCCATTATCTGACTCCTCTAAAGGACATTCTACTAAATGCTCTAACCCAACCTCTTTCCTGCAAAGAGGGCATTTGGCATTTGCCTGAAAGATAACAATGTGAAAGTTATTTATTTTGAAAGTACACCTTGCCACTTGCAAGCTGAACCTAAATGCTAGGATTTGTTTTATATTTCAATGAAATATTAATTGAATTTTCCCTATAAGCAATCTACTTACAATATGAAGGAGAAGGAAAACATTTAACATACAATGCCCACCAGCTAATTAACAATAAGACAACTGTCCCTTATGGTAGCTCTTTCTGGAGTCTTTTAGGCCTTTGTCTGGCCACAAAAGGACTGCAGCAGCTCAAGTGGTTAAGACATTGAGCTTGCTTAAAGACTGGAAGGTCAAGGTTTGATACCCATGTACTCCATTGACAGAGTGAGCTCCCATCTCTGCCCCATCTCCTGCCAACCTAGCAATTCGAAAGCAAGAAATTGCAAGTAGATAAACAGGTACCACTTTGGTGGGAATGTAAACCATGTTCCCTGCACTCCTTGGTCTAGGCATACCTGCCACATGTCCACAGAATCATCTGCAGACAGACAGCGCTTGCTCTTTGGCTAATAAACAGATGAGCACTGAACCCTAGAGCCAGATACAACTGACTTTCGAGCAAGGGTGACCATTCCCTGACCACAAAAGGAAGCTAGTGCTTCAAAAGGCCATATGGGAGTAATAGCAGACACCCAGCTTCCTGTGGGGGAGGTGTGTTGATACCATACAAACTGTTGCTGTTTTTCAACATACATTTCTAAGAAGAGCACCTGGCAGTAACATTGCCATGGACTTTCATTCCCTGAATGATGAAGAGATCTTGAATCTTTACAGTTCGCACAGCAATTTATTTTTTGAGTGATCCAATAAAGGTATTGCCTTTTTCCTGCATTTGTTTTGTGTCTTAGGCAGAAAATATTCAAAAAGTGGTTTACCATTCACTTCTTCTAGTGGTGTGATGGCAAACCTTGGCGCTCCTGATGTTCTTGGACTTCGATTACCAGAAGCCCAAGCACCCTGTGAATCCACATGAAAGGGTTTACTGCAATTCATCTGGCCCAAGCTGCCCTCGTCGCTCCCAGAAACAGAAGTAAAATACACCCATACGGGAGTGACAAGGGCAGCACAGGCCGGATGAACAGCAGTAAACCTCTTCGAGTGGATTCACAGGGTGCTTGGGCTTTGGGAGTTGAAGTCCAAGAACATCTGGAGTGCCAAGGTTCGCCATCATGGTTCTAGTGTATGCTGTAAGTCAGAACCAAATTTCATGGAACTCAACTATTACACAATGGCAAAACAAAAAGCCTCTTCTACTACAAAATGCAGAACTCTCACTTAATTACATAAAGTCAGGCTGAACAATAAATCAGTTTGAGGTGGCAAGATGTTTTTCTTTTAAATACTATGGAACTAACTAAAAGGTTGCTAGAGAGTATTACCTAATTCAGGCCAATCAGTACTGTAAAATATCTAAAAGACTCTAGACCAGAGATAGGAAATATGTTGCCCACCAAAGGTTTTTGATTATGCTACTCCAAAACTCTAGCCAATTTGCCATTGGTTATTTTCTAGCACTTATAACAGAAAACACTGAATTATAATAATAATAATTTCATTCCAGAAATTATTGTAGGTTGAAAGGATTTTTGCTGGAGAAAGTCCGCTCAGGGGACGCCTGAATGAGGTTCCTTTTATGTCCTTAAGATCTTTTCCCACCAAAATGGACTTTATTTATCTACTTGCAATTTCTTGCTTTCAAACTGCTAGGTCAGCAGGAGCTGGGACAAAAAAAGGCATTCAAACCGTCATAGGTCTCGAACTGTCAACTTGCCGGCCTTCCAGCTAACAAGGTGAGCTTTTTCTGTGTGTTTTCATACTACAAGTTTTTCACCTGCAGATTTCAAAATCTGTAGAATAGATGCCTTTGAAATGTGGTTGGAGGAGTGTTTTGAGAGTACCTTGGACAGCAAGGAAAACAAATAGGTCAATTTTAGAAGAAATCAACCCTGACTGCTCCTTAGAAGGTCAAATAATAAAGATGAAGCTAAAGTACTTTGGACATCAAATGAGAAGAGAGGATTCACTTGAGAAAGCCTTGATGCTGGGAAAGGTGGTATTGAAGATGCAATGGGCACAGAGCTGGGCGGGTTGAGGAAGATGGTGGAGGACAGAAGTACCTGGAGGACAATGGTCCATGGGGTAGCAAAGGGTTGGAATCGACTGTGCAACTGAACAACAACAACCAGAAACAGTGACCCCCCAGATCACAGAATCTACAATTTTATTATATAAAGTGCACCTAACTGAGCATTACCATATAAGACAAGCATACACTCAATGGTACAGAACAGATCAACATAATGAAAAGACAGGAAAATTATCAAGATTCTGTTGTACGGAATTAGGGGCAGGAGAAAATTAAAACAGATTTAAGGTTCTCCAAATTCATAGAAGAAAGACATTAAAAGGACTGAAGAGAAGTGATCTGTTTTACCAACACAAGCCCAAGTATTACTGACCCAGAAATAATGTCATCACTTTAGAACAGTAATACTGTATTACAACTGAATAGAAGTTATTCTAACCTTTTCTCTTTGAATGACTTCACAGATACACGGTTTACAGAACACATGAGCACAGTGTGTTATCACAGGGAAAGTCAGTGATTCCAAGCAGACAGCACATTCTTCATCAGACCCAGAGCTTAAAACTAACTTCATCTTCTCTATTAATTTCTTACGCAGTTCTTCAGGAGTCCAATTACCTACCCAGAGAGATAAAATCTTGAGACATAGTATAGAATTTGGATCATTTTATAATGCATTACAGTATTAAATAAATATTTTAAGAGAATCAAGGGGTGATGCACACTAACTTGTTACAACATACACTTCATTTTCTAACAGCAGTGCTTCAGTTAAACTTGTCAGACTGTGGCCTGGGCCTCCCTATCATCAGTTTTGTCATACTGGCTCTTTATATTTTCCTCTTTATATAAATTTTAAACTTTTCAAACCACAGTATTCTCCTGAACATACCACTTTGTGCCTCTTGTTTCTCAATAGCCACATTCTCCTTCAATTAGATGTGTATGAATGAGAACAATACATTCAATGATTATGAGACTCCACCATTTAAAGTTTAAAGCTTAAAGCACCACTAAAATCGTATTACAAGTGTTAAAGTTTTTCACCTGTATATTTCAAAATCTGTACAGTATTTTTTAAAAAGGGATTACTCACTTTCTACACTGCTGAATGAAGGTGTACTTGTACAGAGCCAGGGATGACAACACAGCTGTCTTAATCTGACCAAAGCACCAAGGACATCTGCATAGTTACTTAAGACAGTTCCCTCATTAAAATACCTGTAGAATGTTGGCATTTAGGGTATAAGTGTTAGTGCTTGATTAACATAGTTGTGATCTACAATTCCTTCAAATGCTGGCCTATGTCCAACCAAACCAGAAAGGATGAGAAAATGAGCAAGTTGTCCTCATCTTCCCTTACCTCATTTCTTCCTGTTCTATAATGCATTGATTTTTTAACTCAAAAAAAAAAACATTTACAATGCTTTGAATGTAAATATACAGTTCAAATTGCTCTTACATAGATTGTAAGCCCTCTAATATTCTACCAGCTAGCTGGATAGCTCAGTGAGTTAGCCATTTGACTTCAAAATCAATTCCCATTGTGCCTCTTCTGAGAAGAGCAGCTTTGGAAAAGCTGAATAGGATGCTCCCAGAAGGGAAGGGTAAACCACTTCTGAGTACTCCAAGAAGAGCACCATAAGTCAACACTGACTTGAAAGCACACAATTAAATTATTAAAATTTTACTACACTGGTGTAAACTATTACAGTGTAGCAACCTTTACTTGCTTAAAATCCTATACAGTATTTGGAGAACAGCGTACTGTGCGCCAAAACAGACCTCTACACATACAACATCAAACCCAGTATTGAACATTAGTACTATTGCATTCTCCACCATTCTGCTCTCATTTTGACAATTCCTGTTCCATTTAAAAGTACTATTCTAATTTCATCTTTTAGACTAAAGGATAGCGCAATTCAGAATGCAGATGGCCAGAAGTCACTTGAATTTTAACAGTGTATTCAAATCTTTGTTTTTCGACTTCAATTCCCAGAAGCCTATGTCAATTCCCCACAGCACTGATCAGACTTAGGCTTCTGGGAATTGAAATCCACCAGTGATCTGTGGAATATAGTTTGGGAAACGACAGGGCTTATTTCTGGAACAGAATCCATTAAGGTTAAAATCTGTAGATATTTATCTGGAAGTAAGTATGATTAAACTAAGTAGGATTTACTTATTAATGCATATGTATAAGATTGCAGTAAAAGACAATTACGGAAACAAGTTTTCACAAGCCACACTACCTGATGGAATGTTGCTCTTTTAGTTAACAAATGCCATTTACCTGCTAATAGCAGCTATGCTATCGGTTTTCACAGAGTTATACTGTAAATTCTCTTCCTCTGTAAGTGTAATGTGCTGAATAAACACACTGCGTTCTGGAAGTTTCAGAACTGGATTCCCTTTAACTTTGCTTGTTTTAGTTCTTCGAAGTGTAATACTCTTAATCAGCAATTGTAAACGCCTAAAAAAAAAGGAAGCATCCAAAAAACAATAACAGGCATTCCATATTTCACTTTTTCAAGCCAGGTACAATATGTAAAGTTGCAAGCTATCTGCATTTTACTTAGCAAAGAAAATTATCAGAAAAATTATCATTTCTCTCTCTCTCTCTCTCTCTCTCTCTCTCTCACACACACACACACACATACACACACACACACACAACTTGTGGTTTTAAAAAAATACATTAGCAAGAACATATTAAAATCAGTGCATACTTAAGCCCTCCTTTATCCCCCATAGTAACAGGGCGCTGGATTGTTCGGTGCCACCATGCTCTATCTGTGAAAGGTTTGAGCTTTAAGAAGGAAAGTAGAGACCACAAATCCTTTAAAGAATTTTGAATAGGTGTCCCTGCAAGGAGAAGAATGCCATACATTACATCTCAAATGTTCACTCAAAAAAATGTAAGACAAGATTGGATTGACAAAAGAGGTCCAAGAGCTAAAATCCTGATTGCTAGTTTTATAACATAAAGTTATATTTCTTGGTCGCAATGCTCAGACAACAGGAATCACCAAATTAGTTGTGCAATACACATGTGGAAGTGCTTCACGCATACCACGTTTGCCACTATTGTGATTTCTCCTACTGTGACGATAGCTTACCCATTGTGTAATTCAGGGGTTCACAACTTTTTCCCACCACGGGCCTGACCATGCTCTCCAGACAGCTGAGCGGGCCGGATCTAGTCCCACAGAAGTGGACACATTTACATAGCAGCATAATTACCAAACTACACCTCAAGCTGGTTGTGCACTAACATTTGATTCTCCAGATATTCATATTTTAAACCAATTGCATGTATTTCATACATTTATTATTTTTGTATAGTTATATTTACACAAACACATGAATATGAATGACTAGCTGGCAGGCAGATGGAAACCCAAAAGCAGTAAGTATATCAATCTTTTCCCTTTTTTGGCAGTGGCTCCTGACAAATATATTCCATCAATTAAAATTATAACAACATTTTTACAAAAATATCATAGCCATGAAAAGGCAGCTACTTTGCTTGCCTTTAGAAAGACATGTAGCCAAATATGTACCTACCTCACAGTATAGCCTACTCATAGCAGTTTAAAAAGTAGACTGACTTTTAAAGATCATATTCAGCTGTTGCGCTGGGACAGCCACTTTACTTAATCTGAGTTCAAAGCTCAAAAATCTATTAAAATTAAATGGTGAAAATGTATCAATTTGTTCAAATCAGAGCTTAGACTTTAATCCTTAAAAGAAGCCCCATCAGTTCCTATATCAGTGTCTGCCTTTTTAATTAGATCTACTACCTGAGAGAACAAGGTTATTTTGATATAGTAAAGGTAATGGTTCCCCTTGCTCGAAAGCCAGTCGTGTCCGACTCTAGGATTCATTGCTCATCTCTCTAATGCTCTACTTATGCATAAATACCTGTCAAAACCCATTTCCTCTGAGCATCTAAGTCCAACACAGCTTTTGTTTGCTGTGCATTTGGATTTCTTATAGTATGTCCTTCATCCAGAATAACTCTCAGCCATTTTAATTTGTGCAAGGGACTGTGACCTCTGCCCTGGAATAAAAAATAAAAAGATTCTGGTGCTTAAAATATAAACATAACACATGAAACACACAACAGAGGAGTGCAGATTTGTTTTGGAACTTCAAAGTCCAAAAGCAAAATTCCTGCAGGTCAGGAAATTCTGGAGCTTGTAGTCCAAGCACATAAAACTGTACATCTCCTAAGCAAAACAGGCATTTTTATAAAATTGTATTTTTTAAAAAAGTGGTAGCCCCCAACAATGACTATTTCCCCCCCTTTTTCTCTCTCATCTAGAAGAATCTATATACATTTTATGCAGAGGGACTCAAATTGCATCAAACATCTTTGGAGAAATGGAAACCTGACTACATTTTATCTCGCCCTATACTGTATATCCAATCCTAACAACATACAGAACACAACAGTCTGCAAAATGCTAAGGGACAGGCAATTTAGTGCTTATGGACATCTCTCCCGATGCCTGCAGAGCATCCTGCTGATATCCATGATTTACTTTATTTTGAAACTTCCAAATAAATAGATATTCTTTCAAACACAAATGGTAGGCAGCTGGAAGCCAGCGTTTTGCTTCAAAGTGCTCCTGGCTGTAGAGGGCAAGACGGGGAGGATGGGAGAAGGCCATTATAGAAATAGCAATTACACTTATATACTGCCCCATAGTGCTTAGTGCACTCTTTGGGCACTCCACAAGGTAATTAGCATTGTTGGATATTCATTTTATTGACCTAAGAAGGATGGAAGGCTGCTACAAGCTTGATCCCCATCAGGCTTGAAATCACAACTTCAGCCATTTTGCTGCATCACAGCACTGTGTCAGAAGAGCTCTAATAATGAGGTATTAGACCAGTGTTTCCCAACCTTTGGTTTTTGGACTTCAATTCCCAGAAGTCTAAACCAATTCCCCAAAGCACTGATCAGCCAATGCAATGACAGACTTTTAGGAATTAAAGTCCTTCTGTGGGTCATGGGCCCCACTTTAGGAACTACTGTATTAGACTTATCTGTTTCTTTCTCCTTTTTTAAAAAAATCGTAATCATGATTTTAATTACTTATTACCATCATTGTCCTCCAACTACTCTTGGAATGGAATACCGACTGAGCTACGCCTACAGACAAAGCTCCTGCCCTTTCGGAAGGGCCTAAAAACCTGGCTGGCAGGGCAAGTGTGGGGATCCAGGAATGTGTAATTTATAGTTTCAATGTTTAAATTGTTAAATTAAATTGTAGTATGCGTAGGGTATGATGGGACTGTCTAGTCTGTTTTACACTTACTTGGGAATTTATTGTTTAATCTATGTTTCTTTTTATGTTGTAAGCCGCCTAGAGTCGGGTCTACCTGATTGGAGCAGGATAATAAATTTGAATAAATAATAAAATAATAATAAAATAATTTCTTTCAATCCTAAGTAGCATCACCGATGAAACATGGGAGCTGTAGACTAAGAATACTTGGACAGGTAGAGGTATCCAGTCATGTTTCCATATCCCCCCCCACCACCACCACCTTTTTTTTTTTTTTTGGAAAGGCATGGAGCATATGGTATTGATTTGAGGTGGAAAGCTCAACACAATTAAATATTCAAGTTTTCAAATAATAATGAAACTTTTTCCTTGTAAAGCAAAGATGATATTTTGCATCTCCTTTTCACTATACTTACTCCATAATCGCTAGCTAAAACACTGTATGTTGTTAATACAACATCCTGTCTTAAAAGTACTGCTGGATCTTTGCTGCGCTCTGAGCCATAGTAAACATATATATTCAGCTGAACATCTGGATCAACATGCTGTTCAAACTGGTCCTAAAATGAAAATGAGTAAGAAAATTATGATAGATAATACTTCATACATCTGTACAATTGTGAATCTAAACCTATATATTACCTGGATGGACATGAAAAAAATTAAATGTCATACTTCTAGTCTAGATCAGTGTTTTCCAACCTTTGGTTTTTGGACTTCAATTACCAGAAGCCTAAGTAAATTCCCAAAAGCATTAATCAGCCTATGTACTGACTTAGGCTTCTGGGAATTGAAGTCCAAGAACACCTGGAGTGCCAAGGTTAGCCACTAGAGCGAGGTGTTGACTAATGATTCCTGTTATTCACGAATCACCATTCTTCAACTGCTCCCAGCATCCAAAAGGAACATAACATGTATCTCCATTGTACTGCTTATGCTCTATTGTCTTTTTAATGTTTTGTACCTTGGTGAGTTTCATTGTCTCCAAATTCACAATCATCTTCTCAGCCTTGACAATACAACTAGTGCTAGTCTGTGTTTCAAGCACATCAGAGAATAAACAAAACATGTAGCATTTTAAAGGCTAACTGCTGTGTTTTAATGTTACTCTTTGTGGATCAAATCCACTCCAATGTCTGATGAAGTGAACATGACCCACAAAAACTAAAATTAAAACACAGCAGTCAGTCTGTGTCCGCCCCGGCCCTTTGGAACCTCCTGCCAACTGAGTTACGCCTACAGACAGAGCTACTGCCCTTTCGGAAGGGCCTAAAAACCTGGATAGCAGGGCAGGTGTGGGGCTCAAGTAATACGGGGTCCCACGTTGGGTGGCTGATCTTATGGGATAGCCACCCCTCTCTCCCTCTTTTAAACTTTTAAACTTTTAAAACAAATTTAAACTTTTTTAACCTTTTAAATCTTTGAGGGTTTTTTTATTTTTGTAAATATATAGTTTAATTTTTTTTAAGTTGATTTGGTTTCTGGGTAAGTGGGATTTTTTTAAAAAGTTCTGAAATGTTTTGTGTATTATGCTAGTTTGATTGTAGCTGTATATTTTGTGTTCTTTTTGTATTTTTGTTAGCCGCCCAGAGTTGCTTAGGTAAGTGGGGCGGCATAAAAATTGAACAATTAAATTAAATTAAATTAATTCTCTAATATACCTGCACAAGTGCTCTTCATGCATGCACTCCCACCGCCCAGTCATGGTGTGTGTTCTTTTGAGAGAATAAGATTTTTGCCAAAGTGTTCATTTAAAATAACATAGTTCTATTTCATTCAAAACAAAAAGAAGACACACTAGAAGACACAAAGGTTGAAATTTCAAACCTACAATCCAGTTACTGAGGACAGAAAGTGGACATATGATCAATGTCGCTCTAAGAGACTTATCAGCTTCATTTTTCTTGGGATGTACAGTTGCTACACCTTGGAGGGAAGGAAAAAACAATGTTAACAATGGTAGGGTACTCTATTTCCACGTAGTTTCTCCTAAAGATATTCAGCCAAACATCAATTATATAACAGCATTTCTGTTCCTAAGTATAGAATCATAAAATAACTGAGTTGGAAAGGGCCTTTTAGACCAGGAGTGCCCAAACCTTTTGGGCCAAGGGCCGGTCACATGGTTCAGGGGGTCGGTCAGTACGGCCTGGGGACCAAATCTGGCCCCCGATGCCAATTCATCCGCCCCCCAAAGCCCTGGTCGCTCCTAGGAGCAGAAGTAAAACGTGCCCATACAGAGCAATGAGGGGCTTCGCGGGCTGGATGAATTGGTGTCAGGGGTCAGATCCAGCCCCCAGGCCATAGTTTGGGCACCCCTGTTCTAGACTATTGAGTCCACCACCCTGCTCAATGCAGAAATCCAAATCAAAGGAGATTTGACAGAAGGTTGTCCAATTCTCTCTTGAATGCTTCTAATGTTGGAGCGCCCACCACCTCTCATATGGAATTCAACCCTCAGTTTTTTCACGACTGCTAACATGGCATGAGAATTCATTATTTCCACACAATTCCATTCCTCCGTGTTTCAGAAGTCAGCCTCCCTAAGAAATATAATGCATACCCTTTCAATCTGAGCCTCTCTGTTAGGACAGTATAACAGTTTTGTTATGTAGATACCTTTTTTCTTTGCTTTTTTTGAAGAAACAGCTGGTTCCCCAAGAGCCAAAGCAAATGCTTTATCTTCCTGAATATCAGAAGAAGCTGTGAAAACAAACATGTTTTATAATTATTTACACACATTTCTCACTGGGTTTTTCTGAACACTGCATTTGATATATTTTTTAACCTGACAAATAAAATACAATTATTTTGAGAGCTGGCTTGGAGGTTAGCTAGTTACTGGCAACACCGCACACATGCTATCTGGCTGGCCACTGTGTTTTTGCTGCAAATTAAAAAATATGCAGCTGGTGCAACAAACAGTCTCACCAGCACAGTTATGCAAGTCTGCTCATGGCACAAGCAGTGTTCACAATAACAAAAACAGAAATTCCACTGGCACAACAAGATCTTGGATGCTCTGTACATGAAGGCTGAGAATATAAAACCATTTACATTACATGTTGCTGAACAACCGGTTTGACACACTGGATTCTGCTCAGGAGAGATGCATCTCACACAAAACATCTTCTTTATCTTCACCTGCTTCCAAATCTGAATATTGGTGAGCCTCATGACGATCAGCCATTAAGACTATCCTGATAATACAATGTAGTGGCCTTTCATTTGTCTTCCGCATCGCAGCACCACTGATCCAGTTCCATGAGTTACTTTCTGGTCCTCAGCCCTTTTGGCACACAAAGTCCTCCTCAGCTCTAGGCCAATACTGATGAAGCTGCTGCCCTCCATCAAGATGGATTCAAGTGGGATTTAATCCACTTGAGGACCATCACCCTTCCCTGTGGGCTTCAGCACCCAAGCTGTTATCCCTCAGGGCTGTCAGGTTCATTTATACATACTCTTCCTAGTTTAAATCTATAGTACTAGACAGTTCTTAATACTGAAATTAACTTATTTGCTTAAATTGCGTTAATATTAATGCACAATGTTCAAATCCTCATTAGATACTATTGTTTGGGTGAGAGGAAAAGAACACTGATTATGGTACTTCATGTGTCATACCTTTTTTTCTTTTTCTTGTTGTTGAAGGTGCTTTTTTCACTTTACCTGAATAAACAGGAACGGTTATAACATGGTATTAATACACTAAGCAAATAAAAATTGTTGAAAAATATTATCACATAACAAGAGGAAGCTCACTTTTCGTATCTTTCATTCCCTGATCTTCAGATTCCGAGTTACTGTTTTCTGTGTACTTTGGCTTCTTTCCTGTTTCTCTAAAGCATTTTGAAATAAAAGTTAATAACAGAATATTCTAAATGCCCTTAACTAATCATTTATGTTGGCCTTTTATTTTTACAGCCCATGAACAAGTAATCATTTAAAATAAATGTCTACAACAATATTTGAACTGCTCTCTCTGAATAGAGGTAACAGCACAAGTTGTTCTATACATCCATCTTCATTTTGTCAAGAAAAATAGCCTCCTTTCATTATCACATGGCATCCCCTTTTCCCCAATCACTTAGGTAAGAGAAAAGAGTCCATAAAGACTTTAAAGTGGTGAAACAGCATAAAATCTAATCTCCTTGAGCAAATGCAAATTCACAAAGAACACTTCAAAAAACAATATACAGTGGTACCTCATACAGCAAGTTTAATCCATTCCATAGGGCTCATTGTTGTATGAAAAAATTATTGTACGATGCATGCATTGTACAGTAAAACCTCATATAACACTAAAACCTGGTTCCACAAGTCTTGGTGTTATATGATTTTTAGTGTTATCTGATCCTCTATGGGATCCATAGAGATGCATTGTAACCACACAGGCTTTAGCGGTTGTTATCTGAAGCATCCCGTAGGATCTTAATGTTATCTGATGCAATTCTTCCCCCCAGATTCCTTAATGTTATGCGATTTTAGTGTTATTCAATACTAATGTTATATGAGGTATTACTGTATAGCAATTTTCCCTATGGGGTGCATCATACAATGATTTTTTTCGCTAAGTGGTTTTTCCCATTGAAAAATTGTTTTATGATTTTTTTTCCATAGCGAAATTGTTATGTGGGATGCCATTTCCCCCCCAAACCTAACTGTTATGCGATTTCGTTGCTATACAGGGCGATTGTTGTATGAGGTTCCACTGTACTGTATATCACAAAGTTTTCATAGGTCACAAATTTATCATATTGTTCCATTTATCAGCATACAGTACCTATATCATGCAGTCTTTAACATAGAACAAGGGAAGATAGAAGGTAAAATGTGCTCTAAAGGAGTGTAATTATTTTAGAAGGATTAATCTCACTTCAAAAAAATTAAAACCCCACATCTTATAACAATAGTTACCACTGAAACAATGGTGTACACAGAAATAGCCTCCTTAAAGATTGTGGTATTCTTGAACCACAATCGGGAGTACCCTGGTAACGACAACCTTGTGTTGCCGGCTAATCTTTCTCACTAGGTCAGGTGAAGGGAACTGCAGAATGAACTCACCAAAGGGTGCCTTTATTTTAACAGTTTCATTTTAACAGTTTCACGTCTGGCCAAGACACGGAAGAACTGAAACAATGCAATTATGATAATCATGTTTTATTTAGTTAGTTATTGTTCACGCTTGTATGCCGCCCTACTCTCAGAGTGACTCATCTTTGGAATCCCCACTCACAAGTACATATCTTTGGAACAATTTTTTAGAAAGTGATTTAGAATATATGTGTTATGTGCACTCAACTCAAAGTGACCCTTGCAGTGCTTGTCAGATGAGACATTTAAGGAGTGGTTTTACCAGCTTTAGCAGCCACCCACCTCTACTCAGTGGGTTTCTAAGGGCAAGGAGGAATTCAAATGCAAGTCCTGAGTCCTAGTCAGGCATTCTAAACACAACAACATATTAGGTATCCAGTAGGACTCATGTTAAGGTCACGGCCACATCTGTTCTACTTGAATAGATTGAAGAGTTCTACCTTTTTGGACGGGATCTAGATGGCTGAGACAAAATGGAATCACTTTCCTCTTTTGTATCACAAGCATTCAGCTGCAATCTACCTTTGGATACTTCACAAAGGAAAGAAAACTTGTCTTAGAATTCAAGCTACTTGAGAACAACCAGGATATCTAACATCAGACTTCAACTTAATTACCTTGTGAGTCAGTTTTCAGAGCAATACACTCCTAAAAAAAAACACACCACATATATAAATTGTACCTCAAATTAATGACTTTCAAATTCTAAATATAAGAATTACCAGATCTAACAAAAAATCTGTTTAAACATACAAACCTTCAAAACCAGGCAAGTCTTCTCCTACCTTTAGAACTTCACATATTTAGTATTTTACAAAAAAAAAAGCGCAAATTGAAGTTCATAAAACATTTTAAGGTTTCACCAACCATCACCACAAACATTTTTAGCAGGAACAAGACTAACATTCAATTGAATACTGTATTTGAAACTTTCACATCCTAGTCACTGAGCAACTAAACATTTTATGTATCTGCCCACTACACAGAAAACAATCTTTAAACAATTTAGCTAAGAAAGTACGCACTGCTATAACAATTAGCATTTAATTTTTGGTATGAATTCCTGAAAAGTGTGATTCTGTTCAACTTCAGCAGAACTAAGTTGAAATCCTAAGTGCAGGAAAATCTCACTGAAATAGTACTGTATGGAATTCTGTTTTGTGTTGCTTAATCTGCTGCAACTTAACATTCTTACTCAGTGGTGGGATGTCAACATTACTACCCCACCGTGATGTCATCACAGTGTGGGCGGAGCTAATGTCATGACATCATGATGTCATGGGCGGGGCCAAAGAAAAAATTAAAATAAAATAAAAATAAGCACACACACACCTCCACCCACCCACCCACAACACAAACCCGTAAATAAATTAAATAAATAAATTAAATACAAATTACATTAAAATACACCCACCCACCCACCCCAAACATAAATCAACCCACCTACCCATGCACCCGAAACACAAACCCATCATTTACCTGTTAGTATAAGTGCCTGGGTACCACCATGTTGCAAGATGGATATGGTCATCGTACCAGTTCTCTAGGATAATATGCCTTAATGTAAATGTAAAACAGCTGTACCTCCTTACGGGTTCTCCAATTGGAACAGCAATTGGAACATCAGAGGTGTAGTTTATTGATGAGGTAACTCCAAGACTTTGCTTAAAAACACCAAGCCAGGCTGCCAGGCCTTTTTAGGCCTGTCAATATAGGTAAAGGTATTAAATACACATTAAAATACACACAGACACACCACATCCAAAGGTGAGTCAGTTACCCTGGGGAGCAGGCTATAGGGAGCTTCAGACTAGCAGCTTCTCTTCCTCCTCCCCGCTTGGGAGGACAGCAAGGAGGCCGTGCATACGTGCCAAGCACTGTAGGCATGCATGCACACCAAGTGCTTGGTGGCATGGGCAGTGGGGGAACCAGTGAGAAGGTACGCCTCCAAGGTGGTTCCCCCCCCCCAAAAAAAAAAAAAAAAAGCTGCTACCGGTTCTCCAGGACACTGGGGAAAGTTACTACCGGTTCTGGAGAACTGGTGCGAACCTGTTACATCCCATCACTGTTCTTTCATATTCTCGTTTAAATTGTTTACCACTCTGAAGCCTTGAAAGAATTCAAATAATTTGTAAAATTCAAACTTCATATAATCCAAATCTTTTTTAAATAATCCAAATCTTTTCACATCTCAAAGTAAACAAAAGCATTCCGTTTCAGTGATTTCCAACATGAGGCCCATGCCCCACAAGTGGGCGTCAATTCCCAGAAGCCTAAGTCAGTACAATGGTTGATCAACGCTTTGGGGAATTGGAAGTCCAAAAACTAAAGGCTGGGAAACACTGAACCATCCTGTTTTTACATAAGAACTTGACAATTAAACAATCCAAGCTGACTCTAGTAAGAATAGCAACTGATTTTAGCAGTGCAAGAGAAACAGCATCTTACCTCTTTCAATAGACCACTTTTCCTTTCAACAGGAAGAGGTTTGCCATCATGAAAGTTGGTAAGAATTACTGCAATTGCAGTAAGTGTTTTACCCTAAAACATAAATAACAAATGGTTAGTGTTCTGTCAGAAATTAAGTAGCCTATACTCCAATGAAATTCAGATAGTTACCAATCCCATATCATCTGCTAATATTCCTCCAAGAACATTTTCTGGTCGATTTTTTTCAGCAAAGTTTGTAACTGTATTGTAGAAGTAATTATCCCTTTCTTCCCAAAATGGAGGCAACTCCTTATTATTCTCACGTGAAATCATCCAAGCTAATGCTTGTTTCTGATGTAGAAGTAATGGCGTTAAAACAGCCTGAAAAATAAAGAAGTAAATTATCGTTCATAGCAATTGCCACAATTTTTAGTCTGCTGATTTCCATGCTAATTGACAAGTGTTTATATATATATAATATACAGTAAAACCTCATATAACACTAAAACCTGGTTCCACAAGTCTTGGTGTTATATGATTTTTAGTGTTATCTGATCCTCTATGGGATCCATAGAGATACATTGTAACTACACAGGCTTTCGCGGTTGTTATCTGAAGCATCCCATAGGATCTTAATGTTATCTGATGCAATTCTTCCCCCCAGATTCCTTGATGTTATGCGATTTTAGTGTTATTCGATACTAATGTTATATGAGGTATTACTGTACTTATATATATATAATATACTAAGTATATATAATATACTTATTTATCAGAATATAAATTAATTTAACATACTGAATGCAATACACACCTCTGCAGCTTCCGCTTCATTGGTTTTATCATCTTCCTTTAGGTCTTCAAAGAGTTTGTCAAATTCAGTTTTAAGCTACAATATAGGATATATATGAAGTCAGTCTCTTAACAGCTCAGTTTAAAGGAACATAAGATATCTGTTATCATACATGAGTTGGGAACTACCAGAAATTTCCTGCAGATTAATTCATTACAACTACCTTCCCGAGATGGAATTGCTGGCATCTGCAATAATGCAGATTCTGCATTATGGACAAGTTCTTAAAGGAACATGTCTAGAGCATCATCAAGGTCTGTCGTGGCTCAGTGGTTAAGAAGCTCACCTTGTTAGCTGTAAGGTCAGCATGTCAACAGTTCAAGCGCCAAGTATTGCATGATGGAATGAGCGTTACTCTCTGTCCCAGCTCCTGCCAACCTAGCAGTTCGAAAACAAGAAATTGCAAGTAGATAAATAGGGACTACTTGGAGATATGAAAGGAGCTTCATTCGGGGCTCCCCTGAGCTGAGATCCTCTAGCCAAAAATCCTTTCAACCCAGAAAGCATCTTTGCATGCTTCTGACACGATAAAAAATATATCAGGGTCCTGTATTCTGAGATGTCTTCCAGGTGCTGAAGCCCAGCGATGAAAGCAAAGTAGTCAAGGAAGTCTGTCCAACTACATTTCTGCTCAACCCTTGTACGGTGTAATGCTTTCTAGACAGAATATTAGCACTGTTTTCCATTCCACTTCTGGGCCAAAATTAAAATAATCAAAAGCCTAAATTGGTTGGAACCAGTGATGGGATGTAACAGGTTCTCACCAGTTCTCCAGAACCGGTAGTAACTTTCCCCAGTGTCCTGGAGAACTGGTAGCAGCTTTTGGGGGGAACCACCTTCGGGGCTTACCTTTTTACTGGTTCCCCCACTGGCTGCGCATGTGCACCAAGCACTTGGTGTGTATGCACGCCTACAGTCCTTGGTGCGTATGCATGGCCTCCTTGCTGTCCTCCCAAGCGGGGAGGAGGAAGAGAAGCTGCTAGCCTGAAGCTCCCTATAGCCTGCTCCCTAGGGTAAGTGACTCACCTTTGGATGTGGTGTGTCTGTGTGTATTTTAATGTGTATTTAAAACCTTTACCTATATTGATGTACTACCACAGTTCCTAAAAAGGCCTGGCAGGCGGTTTGGGTGGGTGGGTGTATTTTAATGTAATTTGTATTTTATTTATTTATTTATTTTATTTACAGATTTGTGTTGTGGGCGCGCAGGCTGAGGCGTGTGTGTGTGTGTGTGCATGCTTATTTTTATTTTATTTTATTATTTTATTTCTTTGGCCCCACCCACGACGTCATGATGTCAGCTCCGCCCACACTGTGATGACATCATGGTGGGGTAGTACAAATTTTGACATCCCACCACTGGTTGGAACCATAAGGGCTCTATACTGACACCCTACTGCACAAAACTTCCTGGCAAATCTGCTTAAGCATTTTTTCAAATCTTCCATTCATGTGAGATGAAGCAGGCAATAACAGTAAACAAAAGCCAACAACCAAGCAAACTATACATGTTCTTTGGAATCAGGAGACTGATTCTAAAACAAGAGAAATGTTTGAAGTGGTAGCCGTGTTAAGTCTGTGCAAGCCTATCAAACAGTAAACAAAACAGCAAAAAAAGACAAAAACTGTTGTGACACCTTAAAAACTAAATCCTGTATTTAAATGTCAGCTTTCGTGGACCAAATCCACTTCATCAAAAACTTTTTTGTCTTTGGCATCTTCCATACCTCACCTTTCACAAGAGCACTGCACCTTAAACAAGCTTACCATTTACAAGCGTAACTTTAGGTAGCAAAACAATTGCCCGGAAAGACACGACGACTAAGATCCACAAAGTTTGTCAGCATTATACCTATTTCAAATATTTCACATCCATCTCAATAAAAGTCAAACATCCTGAACAATTATTTGTAACTATTCTATTTTTAAATTGGCAAAGAAAGCATTTAAACAGAGATTTAAAAATGTTAATAGTGTTGTTTCAAGACGCAAGTTATCAGAATTAAAAACAGTATTATTTCAAGATTCTAAATGAATAGTATAGGTACAGTGAAATCTTGTACTGTATAACAAAAATAATCAATTCCATGAGGTTGTTCACCATGTGATTTTTTTGCTATGTGAAATTTTTTTTGGCATAACAAAAATTCCTACGGGGAAACTCACATGATGAAAATTCCTAAAGGGTAACTCGCATAACAAAAAAAAATCGCTATGCAAATTTTCCCATAGGAATTTTTGTTAATCAGGTTTCCCCATAGGGAAGCTATTTTTGCATAACGAAAATTTTCGGTATGTGAAGCACCATTTTTTCCACTTTCCTTTCGTTATGCAAGTTTTTCACTATAAGAGCCCTTCATTATACAAGGTTCCACTGTATAGGGAATTCAGAATAGATCATATACTTTAAGTGCATTCATCTTAACAAAACAGTTAGTCTTAAAACAAAAACAGACATACAGTCAAACCTCGCTTAAAGAGCGTTTCGCCTAAAGAGTGTTTCGCTTAAAGAGCAGAATTTTCTCTGAATGTTCGCTTCGCTTAACAAATAAAACCAACCAAAAACTCGCTTAACAAATAAATCAGGGTTCGCAATCCCCCCCACAACTGGTCATTTACAATGGTGTTTCACTTAAAGAGCAATCCTGTGGAACGCATTATGCTCTTTAAGCAAGGTACAACTGTATACTATACCTGTTCAGTTGTCATTTGTACTGCAGCATGTCCTGGGGCACTGTAACTTCTTCCAGATTTCCCTGGAATCCAGCTAGTCCCAACACCAAGTTCTAAAGCTAGATATTAAAAAGTGAAAAAAAGAAAATATAAATTGTGGGTAAATTCTCTCCTATGATTATTAGAGCCAGACTTCTTTCCGTTTACAGAATTCTGTGAAATGTAAAATAAGAAAAAAAAATCAATAAATTGAGACAGCATTCCGTTCAGGATTGGATTAATAGAATTTTTTACAATGTGACTACATAAAAGAATTTATCTTACATTGTCCTGGAGGAGCTAAGTTAAATCCATGCTTTTTCAGTTGATTCAGAACTGTCTGCTTCTTTTCCTCTTTTCCCCAGAAACTCAACTGTAGAGGCATAGTGAAAACATTTTTTGCTCCATATGGAACAACCCTAAACAAAAAGTGAGGGTATGTTTATTTATTGTCTTTCATGAATGACATATATAATATACCCTACAGTAGGAGTGGCCAAACTACAGCCCTCCAAATCATCTGGCCTGGCCATCCGCATTGCTCCTGGAAGCAAAATGCACCTGCGCATGTACAAAAAGCTGCTGTAAATGCACCCATGGGTGTCGTAAACACGATTACACCAGCTGTGTGTGCATTACGGCAGTATTTCGTGCATACAAGGGCATGTTTTACTTCCACTTCTGGTGAGAGGAACCACATGACCGGCCCACGAACCAAAAAGTTTGGCCAGTCCTGCCCTACTGTAACATGCTGTTGTGTTGCATCCAATTTAACCAAAATCCTAATACAGTTTTGAAGACATGTGAGATATTTACACTTAGAATGAACAAGTGCCACTCCCAACCTCTGATCCCGCATCTAGATACTTAAATCACTGAGATATTTACCAGCTTAGACTATTTACATTTATGCACCTTTTAAAACAAAGTTATTTTTTAAACAAAGCTAAAACAAATGAAAAAATTTAAATATAAAATAAGTATTGGCTACAAATGTACAGCTATATTATCACAATACTTTTAAAAGACATTGAAATGTACATCTAAAGACTATCAAGTGCAGAAAACAGTACGAAACCACAGAAAAAATAGTAAAAGAAAAGAAAATGGATTCCTGTCTTTACAACCTAGCCTTAACTTTGCAATAAAGTATGAAATAAAACTTAAGATATTCTTTGAATTTCTAGTATTGATTTTGAATTTCACTGATTCCTCAGTTTAACGGAGTATATGTTGCAGTCTCATACACGTGGTCCCATTTCTGAGTAGACATAGACAAAATTCTATTACAAGCCACTAACCAAGCATTGTTTAATGTAAATCATGGGGCAAATAACCTATTTTGATTGAGCTGAGAAACTAGTTATAATGTCACAAAGTATGAACCCGCTGTGTAAGTAATAAGTGATCTGTTTTTTACAAAATGCAAGCACTGTATTATTTAAAGACATAATACAGTAAAGTCCTGGGTTACAACTGCCTCGGTTTAAGTTTGCTATGGTTTACAAAAGCAAATCCTATGGAAATGCCAGCCCGGTGTACAAATTTTAACGTATTTTTTTTGGTTTACATCAATCAATTCAGGACCATTTTTTATTTTTCAATGCATCCCTATGGATGTTTAGGTTTACGATTTTTTCGAGTTACAACCCGGGGTTTTATTGTACTTTTCTTTATAAAAAAAGTAATAGCTACAATGTCAATACTTACCCTTCAACCACTGCCAGTTTGTTGTCCATAATATAAGCTAAGGGTGCGGCCAATTCTTTTTTGATGTGGCCTACCTGCTCTCCATTCACATTGTTTACTTTCACAGCATTCTTGTCATATGGGTTATTAGGTTCTCGCTGGAGTGCAACCAGTTCATTATTGCTGACCTACAAAACAGCATACTTGGAATTAAAGAGGTTAAAAAAATAAACAATAAAGAGGGATAATTCACCTGACAAAATCATTCTAATGCTATTTCTTTGGAACTCTGCTTTCTCTTTAAACAAAAGTGGCATCTAGTTGGTATCGTACATGACACAGCGCTTTGATTCATTGAGGATCCATGAGCTGAAAAGAGAAGGAAGGCCCGAGGGGGGGGGTGTTCAACAGTTTCAACAAACCCTTTGCCTGCATCATGCAACATTTCATGCTTATTGCTGAAGCAACCATCGACTGCAGAAGTAAATATAAAGCATTGTGAAAATATACTGAAAAAGAACTGGGAATGGTGAAGGTCTTCAGAGTCAAGATAAGGAGATCAAAAGAAACTAGCAAGAACATGACTTTGCAGCAGCTGCAACTTGTATCTGAGCACACATTTTCTCCTGGAAATCATTTTCACAATGACAAACAGGGAAAATGCCATTGGCGTGCATTTGTTTAAGGTGTATTTGTTTTAAATGAGGTCAGTGTGGAATGAAAATTTGAAATTGGCCATCTACAATTAAGAGAAATCAACTGCAGTATACACATAACTAACCAAACTCTCAAAATGGACCATGTGCTGTTGACAGATGTGCTGTCTTTTTAAAATGTTTTGTTCATCCACATGAAAACCAGAAAGCGGAGGCAACTTATTTATCATTTCTCAGTGTTATTTCTTATTGTTCTATACTTACCACCCCTGAATAGTACCGTAATCCAACCACATTGCCTCGCAAAGTTCCAAATAAAGTGGCTGAATCAAGGTCTTCATCCATCAACCCACCAACATCAGCACCCACAAAGTCTTCTAGGCTAGGATAAAATTCACGGGTAAAAGGATTGTAATGCCTGTCTCCATACAAATCCGGATCTAATTCCCATGGAAAGTCCCTGCAGGAAAGAAAATAAAACTTTAGGATTTTAATTTAACTGTTTGGGTTTTTTTAAAAATAGCAGAATCACATTGCTACAATCAGTTTTAACATCAGTTACTATTTTTACATTTCTATAGTAAAAACAAAACAAAAATTCAAAGATTAACAGGTCAAAATAAAGTAGTAATCCTGAATTTCCAGGGGTGTGTAAGAAATTAATACAAAATTTAGAGATTTAAAAGCCCAATATTCGAAACTTATTGGAACATTATTTGATCCACCAGCAATCAAAACTAAACATAACAATGTTATATAATTGATCTCAAAATGTGTTTACACTGAAGAATGTGACAAATAATCAATTGGATAAATGTACAGTGCAGTCTTATACATGCTTAGCCAGAAATCTGATTGACTTCAATGGGTCTTACCACCAGATAAGTAACTGCAGAACTGTTATTTTAATGTCATATTTGAAACTTGGTTGCACTGGAATACATGCACATAATTTTGGATCTTATATTGGTTTAAATTAAAATACTAAGAAATGAACGCAATGGATTAACTTTAAATGACTGTACTGAAAAAGCTGAGCATAAGCTATACAGATGTATTTTTAAATATTTAGATAATCCAGTAAGATCCCTTTTTTCATACTCTATGTAATGATACAAGCACACCCACGGAGGGACCAAATCAGGTACTGTAGTTCTTTTTCAGTATCTGCACATACAATAATGCAGATGTGCTGCAGATTCAAAGAATTATTGTCAGCTAAAGTGAACTTAATTTCTTTCAGAAGTCCTGCTCGCTTGTGCAAAAGCATATACAGTACTGTATTAAGTACAGTACTATGTAATATATGTGATATAAGGGTGCCTGGCGTGCAATGGTCCATGGGGTCACAAAGGATCGGGACTATGCAACTTAACCACAAATATAAGTAAAAGCCCAATCCACACAAAATTGTAATTTTAAAACCTCTGGAAACACAGTGATGGTAAATCAGTGCACCTATGCAGCAACAAAAAATGTTGGCTTCACTAAGAGCCCTGGTGGCACAGTGGTTAAACTGCTGTCCTGCTGCAGCCAAAACATTATGAGTTTGACCCCAATGGGGATCAAGGTGAACTCATCCTTCCGAGGTCAGTAAAATGAGTGCCCACATGTTTGGGGGCGAAATGCTAATTAACTGGTCAACCACCCAGAGAGCGCACTAAGCGCTATGGGGCGGTATATAAGTGTGACTGCTACTTCCCACCAAAAGTCTAGGCAAGTGGGGGGGGGGAGATTTCCACTGGGAATTGCTAGCTAAAAGGGACCCTATGAATCTCAGACACTTCTGGTCGCCATTTTAGGAACCTTCCCCTCACACGCCTACCCACCTCAGCGACTGCCAAGCCATGATACGGTCCTCTCTCTTTCTTCCTCTCCCTCACACAAGTAGAAAAACACCCGCCACGGAAGCGTCCCCAGAAGAAATGGGCGAGCCGTTCCTCACGCGCATGCGCACTCTTCGATCCCGTCGGCAGGAGCAGCAGGAATGGCCAATCGCTGAGGCGCCCCTGATGTAGTAACCAATAGGAGCCCGAGAGAGGTCCAACTACCCTTTCACCTCTCCTTTTATTGGTTCTCTCTTTGTTGCAGGGAGGTCCAATCAAATCGCTTCCGACTTGAGGCGGTGGAGTTTTGGGTCCCCCCCCCCTCAGGAGTTGAAATGGCCCAATTAAGCAAAAGCAGTCACACTTATATTATACCACCTCATAGGGCTTAGAACACTCACTGGGCGGCTCACAAGTTATTTATTTATTTATTTATTTATTTGATTTATATAACCGCCTTTTTCGCCTAAGCGACCCAAGGCGGCTCACAACATCAGTTAAAAACCATACCCAATACTAATTAAAACCAAATACTATAAAACTATCTAAAAACGTCCATAAAACCTCCCCAACCCCCTTACAAAAAAGGATAGACATTTTCCCCCAACATGCTGGGTACTCATTTTCCCGACCTCAGGTGGATGGAAAGCTGAGTCAGCCTTGATCCCTGGTCAGAGACGAACTCGCAACCGCAGTTTTAACTACTGCTACTACTAGGGAACCCACGGCCTTTACTTTGGAACAGTGTTTCCCAACTGTGGGTTCTTGGACTTCAGTTCCCAGAAGCCTAAGCTAGTACATTGGCTGATTAGTGCTTTTGGGAATTGACTTAGGCTTCTGGGAATTGAAGTCCAAGAACCAACAGTTGGGGAACTGCTTTGGAAGACCTGATCAGATCGATTGATGAGAAGACCTTTCGAAAGTCATCCGTTCATAGGGATGCATTAGTTGTTCAGTTGCAGTCGATTCTGACCCTTTGTGACCCTGGCCTGTGGACCATTGTGTTGGGTTCTCACCCCCCCTCTTTTCCCTTTGCACCAACGGGGCTGGACCCCAACACCATTGCCCGCCAGGCACCTCTGTCCACCATCTTCTGCCCGCCCAGCTCTCTGACTATTATTGCATCTACAATACCATCTAGCCATTTCATTTTTGGCCGCCCCCTTCTTCTTTTGCCCTCCTCCTTTCCCAGCATCAAGGCAGGTTTATTTATGTACAGTACATATTTATTTAGCAATGTCAGCTATACTTGCCACATCACCCCATTGCAATTGCAGCACTGAGTGGTACACAAATAAATTACCATTTTACCTCCAGCAAGATGGGTCCTATTTTACTTTTTGGGCTCTCCTGCACTATCCACAAGAAATTGATGAATGCCTGAAATGATCTTGAATCACAAAAACTTGCATAATATTTGATTTTTAGCAATCCGGTACAGCATTACTTTATCCTGCATTTGTTTTGTATAAGAATCACAAAACTGTCTTTCCCCCCCCTGGATACTACTGTGGGAGGGGCTGCTGTGGCTAAGTAGTTAAGAAGCTCGCCTTGTTAGCTGGAAGGCTGACAAGTCGGCAGTTCAAGACCCGGGTACTGCATAACAGATTGAGCACCCGTCTCTGTCCCAGCTCATGAAAGGAGCCTCATTTGGGTGTTCCCTGACTGGAGTTTCTTCTGCAAAAATCTTTTCAACCCAGAATAATTTCTGACATGAAAGTATTATTATTACAACCATGGGGCAATCCGAAATTAATTTTAAATAATGACCTCCAGCTCAAACCCATGGCTTCCATTCTGGAGTCAATCCATTCACATTTGGTCTTCTTTATGATAATACAAGTACTAAAAGTGGGCAATATGCAAACATTTGAGCTCTTTTCAGGGATGATATTGCAAAATCAAAGTAGAGAGACTAAGGCATGGTCCTTGTGCTTCTTCATCTTTCTCATTTTCTTCTTTTGGTGCATTCATTCTGCAATTCTTTTCGCCTGACTGAGCATGAGAAAGATTAGCTGGCACAAGGTAGGACAAGGCTACACCCAATTATTGTGGTTCAGAAATACTGTGTGTGTGTATATATATCCAATTGTGGTTCAGAAATACTCTGCGTGTGTCTATCAAAGGAAACACTCCAGATGTGAGATTTGTAATAACCTTGTACATCTGTGCTCAGAAACATGACTTATTAGAAGCATCACTTTCCTGCCCAGCAGGTCTTCTAAACCAGGGGTGCCCAAATTATGGCCCATGGTGGGCCGGATCAGGCCCCCAATGCCAATTCATCTGGCCCACGATGCCCTCATCACTCCAGGAAGTAGAAGTAAAACTTGCCCATACCGACCCATGGGCAGTGGTGACTGGCCCCCTGAACCACATGACTGGCCCACGACGGCCCAAAAAGTTTGGGCACCCCTGTTCTAAACGCATGTACACACACAACATTCGTTAACATATTATTTTAAAATAGATTTTACAAGCCGGTGCTAAATAAAAATGAAACAGGTATTTTAAAACCAAAGGCCGTGCAGTGAGACCTTGTTTCCAAAACAAAAGACATAATAAGCGGATGTCGGACTGCAGACTTCCTCCTAGTCAAAAGAGAGCTGGGGCTGGGGAAGCTTCGCCTGGAGCTCAGCCCATCGGCCGCCTTTCGCCACCTGACCGGCGTGTGGGGCGGTGCCGGCTGCGGAAGCGTCCCCTCTGGCCTCGGGCGGCCGGGCCAGGGAGGGACGACGATGGTGCACCTCTACAATTTGCACCCGTTCGGCTCGCAGCAGGTGGTGCCGGCCAAGCAGGAGCCGGCCGTCTTCTGCTGCGCTCGGGAGGCACTCCTGGTGGCGTCGGCGCCGGGCGCCTGCCGAGTGGAAGTTTTCGCCGCCGACCGGCCGGAGCTCTGCGAGGCGCTCGGCTCGTTCAATACACTGGGCCGGGTGCTGCGTTTGGCTTACAGTGAGGCGGGTAAGTGGAGGCGGCGTGGAAGCTGCGCTGCGTGTCTGCCCCGCTCCTGCCAACCTAGCAGTAAGAAAGGCAGAAATTGCAAGTAGATAAATATGTACCGCTTCGACGGGGAAGGTACCAGCGATCCGTGCGCTCCGGCGTCTAGTCATGCCACGTGACCATTGAAACGTCTGCAGACACAAAGCTCTTCGGCTTTAAACGGAGATGAGCATTGGATTTGTTGTTGTTGTTGTTCAGTCGCCCAGTCGATTCCGACCCTCTGCGCCCCCATGGACCACTGTCCTCCAGGCACTTCTGTCCGCCACCATCCCCCTCAACTCGCTCAGCTCTGTGCCCATTGTCTCCACGATACCATCTAGCCATCTCATCTTGGGCCGTCCCCTTCTTCTTTTGCCCTCGACCCTTCCCAGCATCAAGGCTCTCTCAAGTGAATCCTCTCCAGAAGAGTAGCGTGCCTTGGCGGGGCCCCGTATAAAAATCTTTTGGGGGCCCTTAGGAAGGGTAAAGATTTGTTTTGTTTACGCACATTGGGGGCCCCCGTGACCCGGGGGCCCCGTATAATTGATACAGCAGATACGGCGGTAGCTACGCCTCTGATCCTCTCGTCTCATTTGATGTCCAAAGTACTTTAGCTTCATCTTTATTATTTGACCTTCTAAGGAGCAGTCAGGGTTGATTTCTTCTAAGATTGACCTATTTGTTCTCCTCGCTGTCCAGGGGACTCTCAAAACTCTCCTCCAACACCACATCTCAGCTTTCCTAATGGTCCAACTCTCACAACCATACATTGCCACAGGGAATACCATTGCTTTGACTATGCGAATTTTTGTTTGCAATTTAATGTCTCTACTTTTCATTATGCTCCCCAGGTTTCTCATTGCTTGCCTCCCAAGAATCAGTCGCCTTTTTATTTCATGGCTGCAATCACCATCTGCAGTGAGCTTTGATCCTAGGAAAGTAAAATCTGTCACTGCTTCTACTTCTTCCCCATCTATTTTCCAGGGACTGATAGGGCCTGTTGCCATTATCTTGGTTTTCTTGATATTGAGTCTCAAGCCAGCTTTTTCACTCTCTTCTTTCAACCTAATCAGGAGCTTCTTTAGGTCCTCCTCACTTTCTGCCATTAGGGTGGTATCATCTGCATATCTCAAATTGTTGATGTTTCTTCCAGCAATTTTGATCCCAAATTGTGATTCCTCCATCCCTGCATTGCACATTATGTGTTCTGTGTATAAGTTGCATAAGCAGGGTGACAAAATGCAGCCTTGTCTTACTCCTTTTCCTATTCCAAACCACTCCGTCATTCCATTTTCTGTCCTAACCATTGTCTCTTGATTCATGTACAGATTTCTCATGAGGTCTATAAGGTGTTCCGGTATTCCCATTTCTTTAATTACTTGCCACATTTTGTTGTGTTCGACACAGTCAAAAGCCTTAGTGTAATCAATGAAACAGAAGTAGACTTGTTTCTGATATTCCTTTGTTTTATCCATGATCCATCTTATGTTGGCGATGTGGTCTCTAGTTCCCCTGCCTCTTCTGAACCCCGCCTGCACTTCTGGTAATTCTCTCTCCACATACTGTTGCAGTCTATCCTGTATTATCTTGAGCATCACCTTGTTAGCGTGAGGGATGAGCGCAATTGTTCGATAATTTGAACATTCTTTGGCATTACCCTTTTTGGGGAGTGGAACGTATACAGATCTTTTCCAATCCTGTGGCCATTGTTGTGTTTTCCAAATCTGCTGGCATATAGAATGCAATAATTTGATTCCATCATCTTGCAGGGCTTTGAAAAGTTCAACTTGGATACCATCAACTCCACTGGCTTTGTTGTTTGCAGTGTTTTTTAGTGCCTTTCTGACTTCACTCTCTAGAATGTCTGGCTCATGTTCAATGTTCTCATCATTGTGATTATCAGGGGTGTTGAGGTCCTTTTTGTAGAGTTCCTCTGTGTACTCTTTCCATCTTTTCTTAATCTCTTCTGCATCTGCTAACTCCTTGCCATCTTTGTCTTTTATCATGGTCATTTTTGCTTTAAATGTTCCCTTGAGTTCCCCAATTTGTTTGAAAAGATCTCTAGTCCTACCCCTGATATTGTTTTCCTCTATTTCTTTGCACTGTTCGTTCAGGATACGACTGGCTTTTAAGCAAGGACAACCTTTACCTTTACTATACCTTATTAAGTTCTTTACTGAGAACTTAAAGACAGCTCCTATGTTTCTTTTTCCTCTCTTTAATTTCTTTATTTTTATACTAAAGAAAAATAGAAAATATAAACAAACATACTAATCATAAAACTAATAATAATTTAAAAAGACATAATAATTTTTTTTAATTATTACATTAACAAAAATGTGCACCCACCACCAATAGGACATTATATCCCTTTAACCTATTATCATTTTAACCTATTATTCATTTTATATAATTGTCCCCTATTTCCAAAAAGCTATATACAGGTACAGTACTGTACAGTATTCTTGTCCCAGGCCTACTCCTTTTGCATATATTTCTTCCACCTCCCCTGAGTTAGTTTCATGTTCACAATAGTTCCGCAAGGTGGTTCTATCTTTGAATTGCCCTACTTGAGCAGGCATTTGAATCCCAGTCTTCCAAGGGGTCAACAGTGTGGTTTGAATCAACAGTTCTGGAAATAAAGTTGCTCCATACAGTGAAAATCTGTGTAGATTCCTGCAAAAGTGCCAGGTTGCCATGCTGTTGATCAGATATTGCAGTGTCAATTTGCTCCACAGATGTACAACTCATAATCTGGTTTTGATGTAATAATTTGAATAGCCTCATGTTTTGTTGAAGTAAATATAAACCGATCCTGGCACAGATTAATCAGTAGCTGGCAACAGTGTCATAGCTAAAGGACAAAATGTTAATTAGACATAATGTCTGTAGGACAAGTTATTCAGTTTTGCTTTTATTGACATGAGACAGTGGCAGGTGGCTGCCTGCTGAGAATTCAGGTAGCTAGTTTTGTTGTTGTTCAGTCATACAGTCAATTCCAACCCTTTGCGACCCTATGGACTTATCTACACATATCTGAAGCCTGGGTTGTCCAGCCAGGGAGCTGCAACTCAGAAGAACAGTAAGGCTGGTATTGTGACATGGTGACCCTTTACAGGATTTTCTAGGTTTATCATTCCTTTTTTTCAGGGGCTGGTGGGCTAGAAATGTGCATTTTGCCCAAGGCCACTCCCAGCTCTTTCCTGGGAGGCACAGTGGGAATCAAACTCTTGACTCCACAGTCAGATTCCTAAACCAGTGAACAATCCAGCCAGGAGTGATCCTAGCTACATTTTTTTTTAAAAAAGTAACTCCTGACAGGCCCCTGAAAAGGGGTGGGTAGGCAAAGATAGATTGGACATGTGGATTCACAATTACCCACGTGTCAAAAAGTCCATCCTAAAGCAGACCTAAGCACAGGACAAATCCCCAGCAGTTTTTTATTGTCAAGCACATACTGTACTTAAAATATTTAACATACAGTACTTGTATACTGCTGTGTTGAATGTTTTATTCTTGTTGTACCCTGAAATAAAATCTTCTGCTCTAAGCATTCCATATATATAGTTAGAATTTAATGTAAAAAAAAATTGGTTTGATGGAATTATAAAGTATATATGCTCCAAATAAAATTACAGCCCAGGATCTTGTTGCTGATTTATGCAGGTGTAAGGAAGAGCACGTGCATCTTGGGGATAAGGCATCTACTGTATCCAGGAAAGCACCTCAATAATGAGCAGCAGTTTCCTGCAAAGACTTAGAATTTCTGCTACACTAGCAATAGGGTTCTGGCTACAATTTAACTGTAGATGCTCCTGTTTATGTGCAGTCTACGTCTGTCTTTCATCTTGTGTTTTCAAGGTCCATACTTGCTTTTTCAGGAGACTATGTCGTCACTATTGAGGAGAAAAATAAGAATCTCTTCTTGCAAGCCTATGTAAACTGGAGATGTCTGTCAGCCGGGGGCTCGCGCGTCTGTGTCCGAATAGTGGGCCACAACCTGGAAGCATCTTACAGTGACATTTCTAAGGACCAGATGTCTGTTATAGAGTTGCCACTTTCAGATCCTCCTTTGTGTTTTTCCTGTTGTCCTTTAACTGGAGACTTACTTGTTGGCTGCAATAATAAATTGATCTTATTCTGCTTGAAACGTCTTGTCTTGAGGCAGGATGTAACCATACTGGATTTTGAACGCTCCTTGATTTTGCACATGCAAAATTTCAGACCACTAGAAGTTGCATTTTGTGATGGCTATATTGCCATAACAGCGGAACTAGAAGTCCTTATCATTAAACTAGCAACTGGTGAGGAAGCAGCCGTTGATCGAGGTCGGCATGTCTATGAATCTGTGCAACCTGAAAATCCTAATAAAGGTTAGTATGCTTTTGTTTTGATTTTTGAAATCTCAGGACCAAACTGTTGCCCATCTATCTTGGAAAGGTGGTGCAGCATACGTGGTTTGGGCTAAATCCAGTTGTTAGTTAAAAGTCAAGTGAGCCCAGTGAACGAATGGGACTTGTTAAATTAATTCTTATACATGTACAGTAATACCTTGGATAACGCTAAGACGTGGTTCCACAAGTCATGGTGTTAACCGATTTTTAGTGTTATCCAATCCATGTCAAAATCCTATGGGATGGATCGGATAACTTTAAAGCTCCATAGAGATACATTGTAACCGCACAGGCTTTAGCGGTTGTTATCCGATCCATCCCATAGGACCTTAATGTTATTCGATCCAATTCTTCTCCCCAGATTACTTAACGTTATGCGATTTTAGTGTTATCCGAGGTAAACGTTATCCGAGGTATTACTGTATAAGGCTTTATCTTGATCATTATAAGACTCAGTGCTCCAATTAGGTTTTCTTTTGATTGGGCAAAGGTCAGAGGGTGCTTGTTCCAGTTTCCACATCCTTTGAGAATCCATGTGTAAATGGGTTTATTTTTTACCCTTTCCTCTTCACTCCTCCAGAGATTTTTGTTTAGTAACTTATCCTTCCCACCATTGGCCTCTATTCTGAAGTATGTGTGTGCATGCGCATGTTGGGGGGTGAATCTGCTGTCACCACAGTCTCCATCTCTACCTCCGCCTCTACTGCAGAGCTTTACTGTACCCAACATATAGTGCCAATTATTATTTTTAATTGTATTTTGCTGATATAGCATTACAGTAGTTCTTTGCCATGACTGCTGAACTGTCAGTGCTAATAACAGTAAGGATCAGGGAAAAACATTTTCAGGCTACGGCGGATTCTGCAAACTTTAGGGACAAGAGTCACAATACACAAGGTGTGTTGATACATGCATGTACATAGAAGAATACAGCACTTTAGGAATTGGTACAAAATAAAGGCCCTTGCCAGGTGTTTTAAAATAAACTACACTTCAACAAGATAATGTGCACCCCGACTATACATTGTTTATTCCTTGATACTTGAATTAATTCTGAACTTAGCAAAACCAATGCCAGTGTAGAACTTTTTGGTAATCAAGGTGCATCCTCAGTCTCCTTCATTCAGTAGGTCTGTTCTAGTTGAGATCAACAGCTGGATTTAGTTCTTTATTTTCAGCTAATGCAGCGTATGGCTGTGAGTGATGAGAAAGTAGGAGACTTTTGTTTGAAGAATCACATACCATATATAATTAAGTCCAAATATGCACTATTGCATGCAGAAGACTTAGATCTAAATCCAGTGGGAGACATCCATTGATGAAATTTCTTTATTCAGCAGAATCAACCTCTAGTCCATATTGCATCCCCATTCCAAATCATCCCAAAAGCTTGTTCTAGGGGGCTGCAAAACTACAGAAAGAAGAGGAGAAGGAACTCCCAATATTGCAGCACCAAGGAAAGATTTAGGCCTTGTTTGTTCATGGAAGCAAATGCCCATCTGTAGCAAAATGTTTGCTTGTGAATGATTAGCCAGAACTTTCAAGACCTCTGGCTTAGAATTTGAGTAAATGTGGCTTTTTTCTTTAAAATGTTTTATTTATTTGTTTAACATTTCAGCTGATAGACTAAATAAATAAATTTGCATTTATGGTTCTGTATCTTTCCTCTTTTTGTATATACTTTTAATTGAATATTGGGAAGCCAAGAGGGGTTTGCTTGAATATGTTTGCCAAAATAAGACTTTAAATTGGCTCAATAGTTTGGTGGTGGGGGAGGGGGGAGTTCTCTCATTTTCAGGAGGCAATGCTTTTTGAATTAGGAAATTTGGAACACATGGGAAAAATATTAAATATAGCTGATTATTTCAGAATTTACGTTTCAGAAGTTTGTTGATGTGTACAGAATTTCATGGCTGCATTTTTTCTACATGCACTAATGGATTTTTCCCCTATATGAAATTGGCTGGGCTGTTAAAAATTGCAGCATTTGAGCTTTAAACAGATAATGACATTTTTTTTCCTGAGCCACACCTATAGTTTGTTTTAATATGGGTATGTACTTAAACCACTATACAGTATATAGTGTGCTATAGCACTAGAAAGGGACTGTAGTGGCTCAAGTGGTTAAGACACTGAACTTGATCACTGGAGGGTTGGCAGGTCAGCAGTTTTGAGACCCAAGTAGTGCATCACAGAATGAGCTCCCATCTCTGTCCCAGCTCCTGCCAACCTAGCAGTTTGAAAGCAAGAAACTGCAAGTAGATAAATAGGTACCACTTTGGTGGGAAGATAAATGGCGTTCCGTGCACTCCTGTGTCTAATCATACCTGCCACATGTCCACAGAAACGTCTGTAGACACAGACAGTGCTGGCTCTTTGGCCATAAACAGAGATGTGCACTGAACCCTAGAGTCAGATCCGACTGGCTTTCAAGCAAGGGCAACCTTTATGTTTACCTTTCCCTATAGCACAAGAATGAAAATTCTATAACACTCTGTAGTCTTATGTTCTTGTTGCTAATTTAATAAACCTGAAGTTCTTATGCCATTTTTTTTGTTAAAGATATAAAAGAGGAAGCTGATCCACCTCAGTTAGACACAGATGACTTCATTATTTGTCAGGAACCTGTGGAGCTCTTTGAGGAAGAAAGTAGGCAGTGTGGGATATCTGTTACGCTGGAATCAACAGGCTTAGTAAATGAAGATCTGAATTTCCAAATGCGATATGTCCTCTACAGGTAATAAACACTATCTTTTATTGACATAGAAAATAAGATGATACTTGATATACATATTTATAAAACCATTAAAAATGGTGGATCTCTAGTCTGAAATACCCAGGGCTTTGCTGTCAGAGTGATTTTTGTTTCAGGGACACAGAAACATTGGCCCTCAAGTTGTTTTGAACTTCAACTCATCGAATCCTCGGGGATAAGAGGTTTTGGGAGTTGTAAGCTGGTTATCCTATATAAATATTATTATATATGTCTGGCCAGGTTATCCTGCTATGGTAATAGAGTAGACCTTACTACCAGTGATTCAGTGCTAATCGTTCACTAACCTGACAAATCTGTGGACTAACGGCCTTGGGTGGCGAAGTCCAAAAGGAAGGGTGATGGTTCCCAAGTGAATTAAATCCCTCTTGAATCCATCTCAATGGAGGGCAGCAGCTTCATCAATACTGGCCTGAGGCTGAGGAGGACTTTGTGAGCCAAAAAGTCTCGGGACCAGAAAGTGACTTGCAGAACTGGATCAGTGGTATGGGGGTCACACGCTGTGATGCAGAAGGCAAATAGAAGGCCACTGTATTGTTCCCAGGACAATCGCCATGATGATCGCCAGTATTTGCAATCAGATATGGCACTTGAAGAGGAAGGCTGGCATATCTACTACAGCCCAAAACTGCTCATGTTGTTGATCCTGATGGGACTCAAGGTTGACTCAGCCTTCCATTTTTCTAAGGTTGGTAAAATGAGTACCCAGCTTGTTAGGGGCAAACTGCTAATTATCTTGTGAACTTCCCAGAGAATGCACTAAGTGCTATGGGATGGTATATAAGTGTAATTGCTATTGCCCTACTCCTCACATGGGTCATGCTGTACTTTGGACTAAGATCTTTGTCTTGGCTTGATTCCTTCACTCATCACTTTTCTTTCTAGGCGTTTTGCCCCAGACATGTCCTCATTTATCTACTCTGCTGAACATGCTAAGCTGCACTCCCTTCAACTGCTACCTATGTACAAAACAGGTACATTTATACATTACTCTTTTGCTGTACAAGATATACAAAAAGACACAGGCAAGTATTTTCTGACAATATTGGTTTCAGTACAGTAGAGGGTAACCTAACACTCATGCATCAGAAGCGAATTTTGAGTTTTATGTCCTAAGAATTCTGATAATTAGAATCATACACTTCCATTTAAATTGCTCTGAATGTTGTCATGAGAATACTAGGCTGTTTTTGATTAGACATCTAATATACATTTTCAAATGGCACAAGTAGCTCTTTAAAACTCAACTATAAAAATGAAAGACATTTGCTTTGAATTATATTTTGTGATGAAGGGCATCAGCACAGAATGAATTGATGTGTATGAATCCAAACTTAGGGCTGAATTCTCTAACCTAGGTCTCTTAGAATAAAATCCAGTTTCAAATCCAGAGGAACTGATAGCAATTTCTGGTCTAGTTTGTCAGACAAGAATTTGTGGAGGAGGCAAACTCCACTTCATGAAGATGCTATAGTGTGTGTACCTCATAATGACTTTCTCATGTGCACCTAAAGTAGGAATGTCTTAAAATGCTCACCCAGCCCACTTTTGAACTCAGCTGCCTGATTTATTCCATGTGATGATATTGATTTATGCATTTTCTTCATATGTTTAATAAGTCACCTGTCTTCTAGTTTGGTCAATGGCAAAGAAGATGGCTTCATTTTGGCAGTTTAAAGTCTGACATAGACACAAAAGAAGAAGAAAACCTGTCTTCTGTTTAACCTAATGTTATGTTATGTACCATCGTGTCACATTAGACTTATAGTGACCCCAAAAAAGGTGTTTAGGATTTAATCTTAAACTTTGGAATGATTCTGGACTCCCATTCTAACCTTCTTGAGTATCCCTTACATATAACACCACCACTTTGCAGTTTGTCAGATTTTGTAGTTTAGTATGGATAGTTTCCATCCATTCTGAAAGATAACTTAAGGACTTGATCTATTTTCCTTTTGCCCCAGCTGTGACTGGATTAACTTTCCCCTCAAAAGGTTCCCCTGTTGATCTTCAGGCTAAAACATATTTACTACCAGTAGTGGGACCTTGGGAATTTTCATGTGAAAGGGGGGGAAAGGAGTGTGAATTAAGTGGGAAACAAAGAGGTAAACTTCTTAGGATTTAGTACTCAACATTTTACATGTTTATTCTCAAATAAATTCCACTGTTCAATTGTATTAGCTGTCTAGTAAGTGATTGTACAGTTGTGACCATACTCTAGAACTTCTGTGGCATACCAATCGATAACTTAAATGGCACAAATGCTATCTGATATATTTATTTTTCTTTCGTCTAGGGGAAACAGACAGAGGAGATTCTGATAAGCAACAAGTGCTGAGTCTGTTCTGCTTTTTCTCTCTGCCTCATATTGGATACCTGTACACAATTGGTAACTTAGTGGAGTTGATTTCTACCTACTGTTACTCAGAGCGGTCCCAACAGGCAGTTCTCACACCCCAATTCCTACATGTCATCACAAGGTATTATCTTTTGTGTCACCTCTATTTTCCTTATCCATCATAGCGCTTCAGGATACAGTATAAAAACTGCAGTGAGATTCCCAGAGAGATTTTCTGGGGAAATTGGCTTGTAGATAGCTCGCCAGGCTTAGAAAGTTGTTTAACTTAATTTAAGTTTTCTCGCACAAGTACCCTATTTCCCTTGCTCTCCCTGAAGACACACTTCCATAAGTGATAATACAGCCATGGCTCCCTACAGCATCTATTTCACAGACATAAGTGGGCTAGAGATTCACCCCACTATACAAAACTGTTCCTTCCCCATTATAGAAAGATATGACACATAGTGTAATGCTCAAAAACAAGAGTTGAGACTTTGATGTGGCTAAGCAATGCCACTTTCCTCCCCAGGCCCTCATTACACCAGGATTCCTCCCACTTCCCACTGGGGAGTTTTAAACATTTAAGAGCAATCAGAGACATTGATACAGATATAGAGGAAACTTAAATTAAGTTTAACAAGGGAAATAGGGTATTTGTGTGATTAGTCCCAGCTGAAGCATTAGTTTATTTTCTCCAGAACTTATAACCGTAAGCCTGCAATATGTGGACACTGAGAGGTTTGAGGAACATCTCTATGTCACAGCATTGTTTTGAATTGAACTGTGGTTACAACATCTATAGAGACTGCGGTGACTTAGTGGTTAAGACGCTGAGCTTGATGACTGGAAGATCAGCTGTTTGAGACCCAATTGTTGCATGAAAGAGTGAGCTCATGCCATCTATTCCTGTTCCTACCAACCTATCACTTTGAAAGCAAGAAATTGCAAGTAGATAAATAGGAACCACTTCAGTGGGAAGGTAACAGCATTCCTTGTGCTCCGATGTCTAGTCATGCCTGCCACATGACCATGGAAACTTTTGCAAACACAGACAGTACTGGCTCTTTGGCTGTAAACAGAGATGAGCACCACACCCTAGAGTCAGATACAACTGGTTTTCAAGCAAGGACAACCTTTAACAGCTGCTTAACGATGCATCTTGTTTTTTCTTCTTTAGCAACAACCTGCAATGCTTTACAGTAAGGTGCAGTGCAGTAGCAGCTCGTGATGAAGATCCATACATTGACACAACCCTCAAGGTTCTCTTTCTATTGTCAAAGCTGCCCTTATGTTTTATTTCCTCTTCCCTTGGAATGCACATCTGTAATGCTCTTAAAGCAACAACAAATTACTTGTCCTTTTTAAAATACTTATTCAAACATGGTGCTCTTTGAGTAGGATAACTGAAGGATGGGGGCGTGCTATTGAAGCTGTAGTGATGACCCGGGCAGGATGCTTGCTGGCTGCATGTGACTCATCCCCTGATGTAGCACATGTTTGGATATGTAGCACATGTTTGGATACCAGTCTCAGTGAACTAGACATGAATGTGACCACAGAGTAGTTAAAGCAGTAGTTCTCAATGTGGGGCCCACGCCCACAGAGACTTTGATTCCCAGAAGCCTAAGTCAGTACATTGGCTGATCAGTGCTTTGGAGAATTGACTTAGGCTTCTGGGAATTGAAGTCCAAAAACCAAAAGTTGGGAAACTCTGATTTAGAGTCTTGCATTTCCTGTCTGTTGGATAATGGAAACATTGTTCGGAGTGATAGCCATGTTAAGTCTGTTTCAGCAACAAGAGAGCCAAAAATATTGTGGTATTTTTAAGACAAACAAATATATTCCCATGTGAGCTTGTCTCTGAAGAAGTAGATTGTCATCCACCCAAGCTCACACTGAAATACATTAGTTACTCTTAAAAGTGCTGAAATGTTTTTGGTTTGGTTTGGTTTGGTTGCTGCTGCTGTGAAATAATTGAGAATCAGGAGTCCAAAATGAGGCTGGCAGAATTGAGGAAGTAATTGTAAGGCAGTTTTAAAAAACACTCTTGCTCATCAAGATGCTTAAAGGCTTAATTATAACCTAGTCATTTATTTTTTTGCAGGCATGCCCACCTGTATCACTGGATGTCTGTGCCTTAAGAATGCAGCTTTTTATTGGGCTGAAAGCAATCTCTAACTTCAAAAACCGTGTCATAGTTTTGACCAAAGCAGATGCAGAGGACATCACAGAGAGAAAAAAGCCTTCAAGGAGACTCCTGTAAGTACAGATGTTACTCTGCTTATATGAAAGTGTGGCTTGGTTTTTGAGTCTGGGTCAGAGATTATTCAGGATTATCTTTCACTGTAAGTGAACACATGCAAACAATGTTGATGTGATTTAACTACATACAATATTTGCATCTCCTTCTTTCAGCTCCCGAAAAACTGATAACATCAGGGCCAAGGTTCCTCCAGAATCTGAACCTGGATGGAATTTATACATTGTGCACACAACTCCAACTATCCAGCTTTATAGAGAAATGGTATTATATTGCTCTGCTTTTGTTTTAATTGAATTATGATTGTGCATTATAGCCCAGAGTCTGCCCAGATTATTTTTAATATTCGTGCTTTACCTCCCTTCTGCCTTAGGTAGAATATAGCAAGATTTATGAAAATATAAAAACAGAGAGTTGCATTCATCTTCTAAGTGAAGCCCACCTACTTGTCAGATCAGCTTTGATGGATCCTAATTTGATGGCATCAGAAGAGAAAGAAGACCTCCTAGAAGCATTTCGGGAAAGTTGTGCCTTCCTAGGGGACTGTTTTAGCAGGTTTGGATGTCATGGGCAAACTCTTGTGGGCTGTTCCATGGTTACTTTCCATGTTGATATCTTTTAACTGTAAGAAAGCATGAGAAATATGAATCTTCTTCACATATTGATAAGTAAATGTGGTTGCACTGCAGGTCAACTTTGGCATATATGGAATATTAATGTCCTAACTATGGAAGCATAGAAAGTAACAGGTTTTTTCTTTTTTCCCATTGTTATTCAGTATTTTATTTATTTTATGTATTATATTTCTATACCCGCACATTTGGGAAATTTCCCACTCTGGGAACATAAAATATACATAAGTACATAAAAATATCAAATAATCCAACAAAACACACAACAAATAAAAAACAGACCAAACAAACAAAAACATCCCAAAATAAAATACAATAGCTGTTGTCTGAGGGCACAGAGGATCAACTAGCTGGCAGGGACCACACCCTAGAAGGCCTCCTTGAATAAGAAAGTTTTTAATTGTTTTTTGAAGATAGCCAGTGATGGGACCTGGCGCAGCTCCACCGGTAGTGTGTTACACAGCATTGGTGCCGCCACCAAGAAGCCTCTATTTCTAGTTATAGACTCTCTAGCCGTCCTCGGTGGCAGCACCTGGTTCAAGGACTAGGTTATCAGTGCCACCTCTCCAGGGAGTTTCCATGGCTGAACTGTGGCTTGAATCTGGATCTCCGGTGTCCTAGTCTGACACTTTGTCCACCATACCTTAATTCTGTTTCCGGGGGGTGGAGTGGGGTGTAGAGTCACCTGAGCCCATCATCGCAGGGGTTCCCAACCTTTTCAAGCTGGGGCTCGGGTCACACTCTCTCAGTCATCTTCGAGGGCCAGATGGCCATTTTGCCCTGCCTGCACAATTGGTGTTTGTGTGTGGCCATTTTGTCCCAAAGGGAGTAACCATTTTGTTTCTTAAATACCCTTGGAGGGTTGGGGGCCACATGAAATGGCACCATGGGCCAGATCTGTCCTGTGGGCCTGAGGTTGGGAACCCCTGACACAAGGTATGTCGGCAAGCAACTTCTAATCCTCCACCTGTTGGAATTCCCAGCATACCCCCAGATGTTGCATTTCCCAGAATTCTTTGCCTTTGGCTATGGAGACTGGGGCTGGTGAGAGCTGCGCTCTGCCAACACCTGGAGGATTACAAATTTCCCAACCCTCTCTCATAACCTATGACCATAGACAATGCTTACTAAAACATCCAGCGTGTGGATTGGCACATAATGATATGTGTTTTGGTGGGTTTTTGTTCTAGGTTTGACACCAAAGATTTCCATCTAGCACTGCCTTACTATAAGATGTCTGGTCTATCCATGACTGAAATTTTGGAAAGGGTGAATTCAACTCTTGATGATAAAAGGCAGAAGTATGAAAAGGGGTTTATATTTTATTTGCATCATTCCCTTTATGAAGATCTAGATGAAGATCTAAATGAAGTAAGAAACTGAGCTCATATTTTTGGCTGATCTTTTGTTTTCAGTTTTCTACACAAAGTAGCTCATGCATTTCTGCATTCAGCCGCTTCCATCCATCACAACAGTGTTTGTATGACTAGAATGAACTGTGACTCACAAATATGGGCATCACTGTGGAGTCAACATTTGCTTTTGTTCACCTCTAGACTGTACCGTTTGAAAACATGGCAAACATTACCTGTGTGCTTGGTCTTTAGGTCTCTTGTTAACCTGTTGGTTAACCATTTTCTGAAGAAATTACAGTCAAATCTAGCATAAAGAGCGTTTCATTTAAAGAGTAACTCGCTTAAAGAGCAAACTTTTCTCTGAATGTTCGCTTCGCTTAACAAATAAAACCAACCAAAAACTCACTTAACAAATAAATTGGGGTTTGCAGTACCCCTCACAATTGGTCATTTACAATGGTGTTTCGCTTAAAGAGCAAATTCACTTAAAGAGCAATCCTGTGGAACGCATTATACTCTTTAAGCGAGGTACCACTGTACATCCACTAGTGTAGAATATATTCAGAAGCAACTTCTCAATTGGCCTGTAAAATGAGATTATGTTGACTTGGGGAAGCTGCATCTTCTGTTTCTCGTTTCCTTTCTTCTAGGTTATGGCAAAAGGGAAAGTAATGTTCCGGTTACGGTAGTTCATAGGGCAGTATTATGGACGATCTTCTAAATACATCCTTCCTTTTCTTAAAAAGTGGTGACTTGATTTTGCCTAGATCTTAGGGAAGCTACTATAAGGGAAGGTCAGTCGTGCAGTTGACCCTACCATTGGGTAGGGGAAAGCAAGTGCCTAAGGCAACAGTTGTTGGGAATGTAATAAGAACAGTCCCCAGAACCATTAAAGCATCATGTAAACCAGTGTTTCCCAAATGCTGGTGTTTGGACTTCAATTCCCAGAAGCTTAAGTCAATTCCCCAAAGCACTGATCAGTCAATATACTGGCTTAGGCTTCTGGGAACTGAAGTCCAAACACCAGCATTTGGAAAACACATGTAAACAGTCAAACCATTAATGGTGTTCAAAGACAGAACTACGTATACCATATGATATCTATTCCTTAAATGGGCTTATTGCTGTCAGTGTGGTATAAGTGGCTATGCCAGAGATTCTCAGCCTGCAGCCCGTGGGCTGAATTCAGTCTGTGGTGTCATTTCATGTGGCCCACCTCCACCACACCAGGAAGTGTCATTTGGTGGAAGAAGGGCAAAATGACTATCCGGCCCCCAAAGTTATCTGAGGGAGTGTGATCCGGTCCCTGACTTTAAAAGGTTGAGAACTCCTGGGCTATGCTAATGCTAGCCGTTGAGTTAGAGTTGGAATTGGGGAGGGAAAAGTAGGGACATCTTGTTCTTTTGCCTCTATCAGCAAAATATCTTGGGCTGTCTGCCACTCTTCTGCAAACAACGAAGAGGCCTTTGCAAACCTCCCAGCTTTAGACCTATTTGTCCATTTAAATTAGGAATAAACATCAAAATTCTTGAGATGATGTTGTGATATGCTTTCAGCACTTTAAAAATGTATGTACCTGTACTGTACATTCATTGTTGTTGCAGGTGTGAAACATTGAGTGTTTCTATCTCTGGCTCAAAGAATGATGTATCTTTGGCTTTTGTTAAGAGCACAGCAAAAATAAGATTCAAACCAGATGTGCCAAATAAAGAGTACTTGGAGGTTTGGTTTTTTTTCCCTCATAAAACTCTCAAAAGCCAAAGTAAGGCATCAGTTGTTGCTGTAGTCCAAGTTGTTTTGAAATTTTTCAATTACTGTTGCTCCACTAGTATCTTAGAGGAGTCTTAGTTACGGCATGCAGAACATTATAAACAGAGAACGTTTTAATGGACACCAAACCATGGCCAAATTTTATCTTGAATGTTTCTTTATCTTACCAGGAACTGGCAGCAAAAGTGCTCCAGATCTTCCACTTAGCCGAGCCAAACCAGATACCCCATGTCATCTGTAGCCCTTGCATGAAACATCTGTGCCCCAAAATGGCAATGGAGTATCTACAAAGGGTCGAAGCGATTGTGCCGTCTGTCTTGGTAACATTAACCCAGGCATCCATGGCTCTGAAAATGGGAGATTGGGATAGATGTCAAAAAGAGCTGGACCACTATGCAGAGGTACAGCATGATCGCAAAAAAATAATATTTCTATTCAGGATTGGTTCTTTCCTATAATGAAGAAGATCAACAGAGAAAGCCAACATTCTTGTAAGAAAGGCGTTTCCCATTCAAGCATGTCTTTTGTTCTGTCAGGTCAAATGTGAGGAAGACATTCTGCTAGCAAACTGCTATGTGTTTATATGGATGGGTCTGCACTGAATGCAGGGATTTGGTATTTTGGTTTCTGTATCATTCAGTGGTTTGTGAGGAGTAGAGAAAAAAGAAAAAAGTGGAGAAAGCTAGGCTTTTATTAATGGAGAGTAGGTGAGAGAGTTGGATATTGTGGAAACACCACATTTTTTCAGTCTTCCTCTGCCTCAAATGCACCCTCTTGCCACCCCATCCTATATTTCCCACATGTTAAGTCAACGTATAATAACGTTTTGTGAACTGATGCTATAATAGTACAAAGTTCTTGCTGAACCTTAATTCACATTTGGATTATCAAACAGACATGAACACTTGGGTCCTACATTCCTCTTTCCTTCCCTCTTCCCCAATCTCGTTCTGGACCATGCACTCTCCTCTATTTAGTATAATCATATCCTTAAAAAAGGATCTTCCATTATTGTCAGTTGTAAAAAGCTACAATGTTACTTTTCTGTTAGGCTGGCCAACCACTGTGTGCCTATGTACCTGTTATGTATAAATTGTTCCCATGAGGTCTTACTGTTTATGTCTGACAAAGTGGACTTGATCCACGAAAGCTCACATTTAAATACAGGAGTTAGTCTTTAAGGTGCCATGTCTTTTTGTTGTTTTGTTTACTCTCTGACATACTTCTGGTGAAGAAAAAGCAGTTTTCAGATCCTGGGTTCCAGGTAAACCTGGTTATATCTAATGGTACTTAACACTGACATCAGTGTGACAGTTACCCTTATAGGCAAGGGGAACACATGTTTCACAGGAGTAGTTGTGCAAGGGAACACGTAGCATGCCACTAGGGATGTTACATCTGCACTGGCTTATGGAGATTGAAATGATCTGGGCATGCATTTTTGCCCTTGGCTGTGCCTATATCCAAAAGTAAAGCCTGAGTCACCCCCCTGACTTAACTAACGTCTAGATCTCCTTCCCCTGTTTTTATCTGCAGATGATACTGGTGTGTGGCTTTGTTGTGGAACCGAGACTCTTGAGACAACATATTAAAGGGCATATGGTCCCTACTGAACTTGCCATTTACCTCAAGGAGACAAGACCTGGATTTCTTGTGGCTTCAGTGCTAGCTTTACATGAGAACAATAAAATTGAGCTCGAAGAAGCAGACTCCTATATCAAGGTTTGTCATGTAACCTTTTTACCCATTTTAGCCAATCTTGGAGTTTGGTTAGGTCTTGCAAAACATAGCTGTTTTAATTAAAGGACAGAAATTACACAAATTACACATAACGGTTAGAGTCGTACTCATACTCACAACTTTCTAAGCAGTTCACCAGCTCTTAATTAATAAGGACCAGAACCAAGAGAAGTTTTTTTAATGGAAAATGTTGTTATCAAACAGTTTCAACCTTAACTTTTGAAAGAGTCTTGTAGAATTCAACCTATAGCTCCTATGTTGTTGCACGAAGATGTTTGTCTTCGTGCAAGCCATAGATAAACTTTACTTGGTACTCTTCAACAGATGAACTTAATGTATGCTTAGTGAGCATAATGCAGTCAGAAAAAAGGAGACCTGGAGCTGACTGTGACTCAGATCATGAACTACTGAATACAAAATTCAGGTTTAGAATGAAGAAAGTAGGGAAAACCCTTAGGCCATTCAGGTATAGCCTAGATCAGTGATGGTGAACCTTGGTACTCGAGCTGTTCTTGAACTTCAATTCCCAGTAGCCCTGATCAGCAGGAATGCTGGCTTCAGCTTCTGGTAATTGAAGACCAAGAACACCTTGAGTGCCAAAGTTCGCCATCATGGGCCTATATCATCTCCCTTATGAATATATAGTGGTGGTGAAAAATAGATTTAAAGGATTAGGCTTGACACATAGTGCCTGAAGAACTCTGGACAGAGGTTTGCAATATTGTACAGGAGGCAGCAATTAGAACCATCCCGAAGAAAAAGAAATGCAAATGTCGCACTTGATTATGTGACTGAACAACAACTACAGTGATCATAATGGCCAGTTGCACTTAATATTAGAAGCTGGAAGACATACCACCAGTCTCCTGAGTTGTTCTGGCCATATCGGAGACATAGCAGGGACTATAGAGATAGTGTGCATATTCATACCTGGACTCAACTCCCTTTATAAAATACATCCTGTGAAACAGCTCCTTGGTGTGCCTGACATGAGCCAACTAAATGGATAGTAACCAGTGTGAAAATCCCAGCCTAACAAATGTTACTGGCAATACCCAAGTTTTCAGTGTTGTTCTAAATTATAGCAATTTCAAGCCAAAGGACGGGCAGCTTGCACAAAGAATTTTGTCAGTATCATGGTTTGTGTTTGTTTCCTTTTAAAAATATGTTTTGCTAAGCAGATGCTGACTACTCGAGATGAAGATGATGTCCCACAGCTCTTAATAGACTTCTGGGAAGCTCTACTTGTCGCGTGTGCTCAGGTAGATGTTGTTCACAAGCTGCAGTTCAGGCTTGCTACAGAATATATTTCAAGGCTATCCAGGAAGCAACTGCCAGATACTAAGCCTCTACAATCTACTGAAGACCTGGTAAGAGACACACACCCCTCTCTTAATCTGAAAAAGTGGGAAGAGAACATATATACACACACAAGCATGTAACAAAACAGTAGCATGGGAACGGTTTTTCATAAATATAATTGAACCAGCTCTTATCTCCATTGATGTCTGAAATGCATATGAATGAGAAGTGATAGTATTGCGTAAAGAGTATAAATGTGATTGTCAGATTAAAACCATTAGAAACAGATATGCAGATTTTGCACTAAAGGAACTCAAATGCCACAGCCTGGATAAATGTCCATTTATGCACATGTGCATAGGAAGGTATCTTGCCAGCAGTTTTCAGTGAAGGTTTTGTTCTACCTCAACTTCCAGATCTTGACTAATCTCAGAAACTAATAAAAGGAAAGTTAGGGATTGATAGTACCAAGCGGTGGTCCACAAGAAACAACCACTCACCAGGGGAAAGAATGACACGTATCAATCATACTGTTTAGTATAATAGCCAATGAATATATTCATGTTGAAGGATTAAGAAAAATATCTGCCAAATAGTGCAAATACATATCTACTAGGTAAAGAACTATCAAAAATAATTATCTTTATTTCCCAAAGACAGTTATAGTCTTTAGAAAATTGCCATAAATGTTGTAGATAATATTTATTTTGTTTTTAAGCAACAATGATTAATTTGAATAGGAGGAATGGATGTTTGCTTTTGCATACTTCTCTGTAAATTTTAGACTGGCCTAACAAAGTTCTGCATGAATCCAGGAAGCATTTTATGGTCTTTTTGTTCTCTTGTCTTTTTATCTGCTCAGATAAATTCCTGTGGTCATTATGGTCTTATTTTTCCATGGGTTATATTCATGATGTCATTAGCTCCTCCTTTAAACCAGAATTCTTCTGAAGACCTTTCAAAATTACAGGTGATCTCTTTTTTTCATTTTCCCTCTTGGTCACTCTAAGCCTCTTGGTTAAGTTTGATCTCATTGAACATGCAGGCAAATCTATGGTTGCTTCCCTATGTCCACAGAGGTATGCATGGAAACTTGCTTGAATGAGGAAAGACAGAGCTTACAAGCAGTGTTTTTCTGAAGAGGGCCCTTATTTGTTCTTTAAAAATTAGTAATAATCAGATAAATCGGGATGACTGCTTATATACACACTTGTCATATAGAGGAAGTAGCTCACTGGGTAAAGTGCATCATTAAAAGAGGCTATAGCTGAAGATCTCAATCTCACTTGAAGGACCCTGAATAGCTAAGGGTTGGAGTCTCTAGATGCAAGGCCAACATGCTCAAGTGGGGACTGCTGGAGGACAACACATGGTGTGAATATGGAGACACACAGAGTCCGTCTCATTTACTGGTCTGCCAATTCCTACCAGAGACATGCACTGATGAGAACTTGGATTTGGGCAATGACAAAGCAAGGAAAGTGGCTTCATTTTGGCAGTCAAGGGTATGATCGGGACACAAAAGAAAGAAAAATATGGAATGACTGGTTTGAAATAGTACAGTCAACTGGAAGTAAGATTTGTTGGCTTCGACTGAACAAACTTGTACAGAAAAACCCTGACTTACAAATGCCCCGAGTTACCTAAAATTCAACTTACATAATGATTTTGTGCCAAAAGCATGTCCTGATTTACACAAATGTCCTGATTTACATAAATTTATGTAACACAATTTCCTATGGGTTTACTTCAAGTTACATAAAAAAATGTCCCTATGTGTTTGCTTCGAGTTACATAAAAAAACAATTTAAGCGAAAGCCTACGGAACAGACTTTTTGCGCAAGTAGGAGTTTTACTGTACGTTCCAATTTCATGTAGACATGCTTCAGTTGAAGTTGTGACTATCCCAGTGCCCCCTAAAGTTGAAAACAATTGTTGGTTGAGCAGGTCTGTGCAGAATAGCACTGGAAGAAAGAATCGGCATATAAATGGCAAACACAAGCTAAAATTTAAATATATACTATTGTTTCAAAATATGATGTGCAGTCAAATCAGAAGAGACTTACAGCAACCCTAGTTGGGCTTTCAAGGGAGAGAAGGTTTTACCAGTTTCACTTGAGCTTCCATGGTTGAAGTAGGCATTTGAGGCCAGATCTCCTGAGTTCTAGTGTGTCACTCTATTATACCACAATGGGTAAGAAATTGTTTCAATACCTATGCCAATCTCCTTGCAAAATACTGCACATATAAGACCAGTCATAGAAGTATTTTTCACATTTTACCAGTTATCACTACTGTGGCATGTAGCTTGTTGCATGGCATGTCTAAGCACTCAGTGGAAAGCCAGGAAGATCACACACGTTGTTTGTGCAGTTGTTGGTTTAGGCCAGGGGTCAGCAAACTTGGCTCTCCAGATGTTCTTGGACTTCAGTTCCCAGAAGTCCTGATCAGCAGGTATACTGATTTGGGCTTCTGTTAATTGAAGTCCAAGAACACCTGGAGAGCCAAGTTTGCTGGCCCCTGGTTTAGGCCTACTTTTTCCATTTAATCTTAAATTTCATATAATGTATCCATTTTTCCCCTCTTCCCTTCAGTCTCTCTTTTGTAGTCCACACTTCTGTACAGATTTCATTGTGCCATTCTTGGAGGCCCTTCCAGCTGATACAGTGTCTGGCCTAAGCGTTCACATTCTTTGCAGTACACGGCTAGGGCAGTATGAGAAAGCCATTGACAAACTTTTGGAGAAATGCCCTGAAGCTGTCATTCCATATGCCCAATTTGAGTTGAAGAATGAACGTCAGGTAAGCATTAATCTTTACCATTCTTTTTGCTCTGTTCTTTCTCTTTAAACCCAGAAACGAAAAAGTACGGAAGGCTCATGCAGGTATGTCATTTGGTTAATGTCTGACTTTTAACTTAAACAGTTTCCTGTACATTTTTTATTATGTTTAATGGAACACATCTATCCAAGAAGCCGGAGCAATGCTAATACATATACAGTATTGGAGACTGCATAAAATATTCATAAGATTTCCATCATTGTTTGGGGGGAATTGTTATACGTTAAAACATGTTGCAGCACTTCGGAAACTACACCTTTCCTACTGCAGTTTCCCTAGGAATATTTTCCAAACCAGAGGTTCCTAGACATATGTTTGTCTCACCATAGTTAATGCTTTAAGTAATAAACCTTCTGCTCTCCTAAAAATGTCACCTATGTAGAGAATTTGCTAACTGTAGCAAATTTCAAGACTTCAAATTTTGTTTTTTTTCTGCATATCAAAAAAAATAAGGAGTTCATAGCACCTTTGAGATGAACAGGTATGCTTTAGCAGAATTGAGATCTGCTTTTTTTCAGATTCATAAAATACAGTGTTCAGACCCTCAGGCTTATATTACAGTAATAGTAGGAATGGGATTGGAGCAAAATAAAATTCAGAAAATGGGATACAGAAAATGTACACTAGGCAATCTTTTGGAAATTTATGACTTGTGTTAAAAATGCAGCTTTGTTATTGCTGCAATACAATGTGTATTGTATTGACATTCATATGACATTTTGTGTTCATAGAAAATTTATGGGAGTTGTAGTTCAGTGGCATTGTGAGATTTCCCATTGAATATATGTAACATGGTGAAATTGGAGACCAATAATGTGTGTAGGCTTGGACCTATACTGTACAGTGCAGTTGATTCTGCCTGTGATTAATGGAAGGAGGGAAAATAAATTATGCAGAAATAAGTAAATACTGTATTATTAATAGTGTTTTTATATATAATACAGTATTTACTAACAATTTCCACGATGCAAATCGGATTATGGAATATAACTTTCTTTGTTAATTTGTAGCATTGTGCATTCTGTCATTAATCTCATCAGCCACTATTTTTCCTCTCAACTCTTAATTACACTAGAGGGAGCCATCACCACACTCATGTGTTGCTGTGTTTTGAAACAATCAGGCCAAACTATACCACACAAACAGAAACATCATTCCAGGATCTTTAAAGGCTGTCTTTTGAAGATGCCAGTTATTATGCTCTGCTACTTTTGAATGTTGCATTAATAGCACCCTTGATGTTCTCTTTTGATCTTTGCGTTTTGGCTGGTGTAGGCTTTGTGGTGGAATAAACTCCTTCCTGAGCTCTGCAAAAGGATCAGAAATGCTGGAGAAAATTATCCTGTACTCCTTTCATCCCTTCAAGGTAAGAAAATGTACTTTGATGTCAAGCTTTGTGACTGTGTATTGCCTTTGCGGCACCTTTAATGGTTGGTTGGTTGGTTTTAGAGAGATGTTGCAGGGGTGGTGGTACTTAAGTAGGAGTGGGCAACTGTTTTGCTGTCAAGGGGGCACATTTCCTTGGGGGTGATCTGTTTGGGGCCACTTGTCAGCAATTTCAGAGTAGGGGTTAAGCCAAAAGTGGGCAGAACTCACTCTGAAAGTGAAGAGGATCACCTCGTTTTACTATTCCAGGATCTCTTTGCTTTCCCCCCCTTCCTGGTGCTTTCTCTCCTCTCCCCTCCTCCTCCTCCTCCTCCTCCTCCACCACAATCCTATCTGGTCAGTGGGCAGCCTGGAGAAAGACAGAGATCTTTTGCCAGAGATCTGAATTGACCATGAGTTGACCGCTTATGAGAGGTCCCAGGTGTCCCACTCCTGCTTTAAGGAAGAATTGGGCTCAGTGCAGAACACCCCTTCCTCTTAAGCAGAAGAATGTAAGGGGGGAATCCTGATGGTACAGACAAAGGACTTGTTGAATAGACAGCCAGGCTGTTCACTAAATGAGCAAGCATGTGGCTGTGAGAAGCCTACAAGGAGGGCAAGAATGCAGTGACTCCTTTCTGCCCTTTTTCTCTGGTAGCTGCTAGTCAATGACAGGCCATGTCCAATGTTGGAGGTAATGCATAGCCAACATGCAAGGGCTTAGTATTGATAGTCTTACTCTACATCAGGAGTTCTCATCCTTTTTGAGCTGGGCGACGGGTCATGCTCCCTTGAAAGCTTCAGGGGCCAAACAGCCATTTTGCCCTTCCTCCACCACATGGCACTTCTGGGTATGATGGAGGGGGGGGCACATTAAATGGTATTGTGGGCCACATCCAGGCCACGGGCCACAGGTTGAAAATTCCTGCTCTACATGCCTTTTGATTAAATTTAAATCTTTGAATAGGTGTACAGTATAAGGATCCAATGATACACCAGTATGTTTCAATGCAGGATTCTTATCTTCCTTATTCAGAAACGTTATCTGTCATTGCCATGGAACTGGAATTAAAGGACTTCCTTAATTTTTTGCCAGAAGATGGGAACGCTGCTTTTTTCATGCCACACTTGATTCAATGCAGCAGAAGGAAACTAATGACCTGAGCCAAACCAAAGCCTTACATGATTTTTCAGTGAATATTTTGAGGAGGAAAAGGACTGAAAGCAGCTTGTAGCTACACTGCAAGGTTATTTCCAGTAGATGTTCTTTTCTGTTAGCATATCCTCATGTATATGGGAAGAGGAGGATTCCCATTTCTTCCTTAGCTTAAAAGACTTTGCCCAGCTCTCCTACTGTGGAGATTTCAGTCATTTAAGACAACATCTCATCCTCATGGCTTGCAAGGATCTGTGTGTGCCTAAAAAGAGGAGTGGCTTCATGTGTCTTCTGTAAGTTAGCTTCATCAAAACTGGAAAGTGGGACATTTTTTAAAAATAATAATAATAAGTGCTTACCTGGAGTTTTTGCACCAGTGAATACAAATGTTTCTATTTCATCTGCCTTTAATTTTTTCACCTCTTCACATATACAGTATGGACAAAATCTGAAGGTCTTCCAATCTGGTTTGTTTTTAGACAAGACATTAAAAGCGTTTCATTAACAGAACAAACATGAACTTATTAAGACAAAAAAGGAGCAAACTACTGCAAAGTTTATAAGTACTGTTTCTTGTTATGGTTCCAAGAGACTTTTTCGTTCATAGTATTTCAGCGATGTGAGAGCTCAGACCTTTAATTGCCCTGTCTTCACTTGTCCTATATTGGCTCTGTAAATGATAGAAAATAAACTAAAAATTAGATTGCAAAAAATTAAGTTGATGCACATTTTGATATCATCAGCTAGAATGTGGATCTGAGTATAGATTTTTCCTGGGTTAGGAAAAATGCCACTGGTGTGAATTTGTTTAAGGTGGATCCCAGCTTGCCATGAAGTGACCCACACCCTATGATCTCAGAGCCATCTCCTGCGACACATATGAAATGAGACATGCAGGATTTAACACCAAGACTGCAATAGACTGCTGCAGCCTTGAGGATATTATCAAGGTGTGCCTTCATAGCCAGTCCATCTTCCTTGTCCATGACACTTGGGAGTCAGAAAGTAGTTCCTCCTCTGCTCATTTTGCTGGTGGGCCCAATATGATGGTTTCTAGTATCATTTCCTCCACTGAGGGGACCATTGCCCCCGTCTAAACGGGCTCATCTGTCCATAGCTGTTGGCCCCTTTAGGGAGTCTGGTTATTTACTACCGCCCAATACTCAGCATTTAGTTGCTGGCTGTACGGTCTACTCCATTACCGTAGTGAGATGTCCAGCTACATTTTGATATATGCTAGTATTAAAAGAGATCATGAGCTGCTGTTACAGTTTTTGCCCCATTATTCATTTTGTGATGAATAAAAATATATCAGAGCACTATGATGTAGGAGTTCATCAGCAAATGAGAGGGTGTGTGTGTGTTCCTTTACTAATAGACAGCTAAGCAAAAGCTTGGCCTGTACTTCCAGCCCAGCCATAGTTAAACATTTGCTGTGTCTGAAGCCTGTGCTCTTGCTCTGTTCACCAGGCAGACCTGGCAGAGCATGTTGAGGACAGAAGGCTGCCATCAAGGCTTCCAATGCCACCCACAACTGCGGCTGGGTTCAGGACCAACCTGTGGCCAGTTAGCCACTTGCGTCCCTGTGATTGGGGACCCCTGCTAGAGAGTATGTTTCTTCCCCATCCATGTTACAATCTCTGTTTATTTGTAGCCTTATCAATTCACTATTTCTCCTTAAACCAGTACTTACTTTTCTTCTGGGAGCACTGTGTATGTGGTCTCCATCCCAGCATGGATATGGTCAGTCACATGACAATGCAATAACCAGGTCCCAGGATTATTTGGAAACATTTCAATCGTTTGGAATGTCCCAGGAAACAGATCAAAGACATCTGCCCGGAAGGTTCTGGTATTCTTTTAGGAAAAGAATGTTTTTAAAGAACAACAATAATAACCTGTGATATTAAACACTTGCAAGAATTTGTGAACTAATCTGAATAAAGTGTCTTAAATGAGTTGTGATTATAACAGCAGATGTTTTGATAGACTTTGGTATCCCAAGTGCTTATAAAGGGGTGGGGTGGTAGCAACTCATGTTATAATGAAGCAAATCACAATTTAGTGTTCATTATAATTCATATCCACCTCTTGTAGACCAGCAAGCAGGCCAAATCTAGCCCCATGCTATCCCTAGTGTGTCAATGGAGAGCTGTAAACAACATGTTTGTGGCAATAGATTTTCATGAACTGCTAATATTCAACATTAGCGTAAAGCTGAAGAAGAACATTAAAGGAATTGCAATGCCAGAACATAATTTAAACAACATATCTGATGACTTTAAAGCCCATATAAGAAACAGATTCTTAGTGCTAAACTCAATTGACTGGGAACCAGAAGAATTGTTGATTGAAACCTGAGACATTATTAGGGAAGAATGCAAAAGGGCAATTCCTGTATTAAAAAGAAAATCTGGATGAATATGGGAAAAGTAACAATCTAAAGTATAAGGTGACAGAAGTAGGGTCAGAACCCTAAATGCACTTTTTAAGTGATTGGCACATAGAGGTAAAGAGAACTGTTATATTAGCTGGTGCAAGAAAATAGAAGAGAACAACAAAAAGGGGCAAATGAGATTTCTTGCTCTGCCCTATCCAAATCTGAATATTGGCGATCCTCATAGCAATCAGCCATGAAGACTGTCCTGAGAATATAATGCAATGGCCTTTCATTTGCCTTCTGCATTGCAGCATGACACCCACACCACTGTTCCAGCTCCCCAAGTCACTTTCTGGTTCTCAGTCCTTTTGGCACGCAAGTCCTCATCAGCCCCAGGCCAATATTGCTGAAGCTGCTGCCCTCCATCAAGATGGATTCAAGTGTGATTTAATCCACTTGGGGACCATCACCCTTCTCCGTGGACTTTGGCACCCAAGCCATTAGTTTGCCGGGTTATCAGGTTAGTTAACCGCTGGCTCACACTCAGCATTAAGTTGTTGGCAGTATGGTCTACTCTTTTCCAATAGCAGGATAACCTGGCCAGATAAGTTCTCTCTTACTAGATCTGAGAAATTGAAGTGAAATTTAAGCCTCGATTAGGAATGCTGAAAAACCAACAGTAAGCACGACATCTGACTGGAAAAATTTAAAAGGTAGAAACAGTATACTGAAGAAAGACACCAAGGGGGTCCTAGATAAAATCAAGCCTGAACTGTCTGGACAAAAAATGATGAAGCTGAGGCTGTCCTAAAAGTTGTAACATTTACCTTGTAATCAAAGCTGTGGCCATGGAAATGTGCTGTATGCATGTCTACCTCATTTCCCATTCCCAGCAAATACCAGGTGACTTTATCACCAACATGCATTGTAAGACCGTGCAGATTTCCATAAATCCTTCCATTAATGCCTGTGGAAAGGAAATGCACTTAGTTTGTTTCATACAATCTGCAAATCTAACCAGAAATTTAATAAAAGAATAAAATATAGAATAAATTTAGTTTTTGGAATTTAAACCAAGCTCTTATTGAACATCATCAAGCACCCCTAGTCAATCAAGCACTTCCTGTTTTATTATTTCTAAAGAGTATGCTATGGGTTTCAACCAAGGATTCCCAACCTAAGGCCCATGGGCCGGATCTGGCCTGCAGTGCCATTTCATGTGGCTCCCCACCCCTCCAAATGCATTTGAGAAACAAAATACACACACACACAAGCCCAAGTCAGCATTCTTGTTGATCAGGGCTTCTGAGAATTAAAGTTCAAAAACAGCTGGAGTGCCAAGGTTTGTCATCACTGGACTAGGGTAATGGTCTAGGACTCAGGAGAGCTGAGTCTGATTCCATGGAAAGCATGTTCTGGGGAGCAGACCTGGTAAAACCACTCTTTAAATAGTTCACTTACCTTGAAAACATTTTTAGGGTTGTTATAAGGCAGTTCTGACTTGATGGTACATAAGAAACCAACATATCCTGATAAGCATCATGCGTAGGCCATATTTACTCAAAATCTGAAGTAGGGATCCTCTCTTCTGTTGATATCCACTTTGGCTGAAACTTTTAGGGTCTGCCTTGATAATTACCTCAAGAGTCTTTTTATTTTAGCATTATAATTCAGGACAGTAGGAATGTGGAAAATTTGGTGCTCCTACTCAGCATGTTAAAGTTAGAATTTGCCAATCTGCTGCAAATCAGTTCTGGTATACTGCATTCTATTTCACAATGTGTCTGACAGTGTTAATATGAACAGGTAGGATTGACATGTGATGTTCAGGGAGATATCAACTGATCACACTAACAGGATATCTGCAATCGATTTTCCTTGACTATATCAAGGACTGCACCACAATCCTGTGTATCTCTTTTTGTTGACATCAAAGCCCAGTTAAGCAAGATAAATATTGCTGAACATATACTGAATGGAAAATTCTACGTGGCTGTTGTGAGATTCTTGCATGATCAAGTGTAAGTTGGAAGACTGGTTTAATTTTGGTAAAATTAAAGTAGGTAAAATATCCTTCTCATAAACTTACCATGCATTTTATTGCTTTCAATAAAGTCTTCATTTTCTTTATCCACTGCTTCTGGATTGTTGGAATAGGAATTAATATTTTCATCCAAGTACCAAGACTCATTTTCATCAAATACCATAAAAAGTAGTGAAAATGATACATTTTTGGGTTGTGGACGTGTAGAAAAATTTTGCCTGCGACAAACTAAGAGAGTCCCTATTAATCCACTGAAGAGGTCCTGGAAGATCAAAATAAGATGGTGAGCAAAAATCACTAGAAAGGGGCAAACAGCCATGTTAATAGAACTGTATGTAAAGCATTCAATACATGTTAAATCCGTTCAAATTTCTGAAATTTAATAACGATCAAGTTCTAACATGGCTCCATAGAGCTGAAACATAACTAGTTTATTTGAATTTTTTGGAATAGCAGCCGTGTTAGTCTGTGGTTCAGGCATATCAGAAAACAAAATAAAATAAAAAACACAGTAGCACTTTAAAGACTAACTGCTTTATTTTTATTGTTAGCTTTTGTGGATCAAGTCCACTTCTTCAGACAAAGAGTGAAACAGGCATGGCTTTTATATACCCAATTCAGGGGGTCAAAGGGAGATGGGTGTGGTCAAGCAAGATGACAGACAAGCAAGCACAACAATACAGCTTCACACAATTTGTGTGAAAAACCATGCCTGTAAGTTTCACTCTTTGTCTGAAGAAGTGGACTTGATCCACAAAAGCTAACAATAAAAATAAAGCAGTTAGTCTTTAAAGTGCTGCAGTGTTTTTTTACTTTATTTTTATTTTGTTTTGTTTTCTGATATAACTAGCTTAGGGTGTGACTGCACAGTGGGGGAAATATGGTTTAATCCACTGTGATTTGCACCCATGGAAATCAGGTTTCCAGGGTAAAATTGTTGTGGCTGTCCAGATATATAAAAGTTGGCAGAAGCACTGTTTGCACTGAGCTCCTACAGTCGCCACCATTCATCTCCTTACTCTTTCTGTTCTCCTGTAGGAAAACTTCAGTACTGACTCAAAAAGAAATAACTTGGAGACAAGCAGTTGAGGGGAACCAACTCCTCTGTAGCTGTTCTTTTACTTCTGATCAGGCCATCACACTGGCAGAAAGCGATCAAAATCAATAACAAACCAATCAGAAAAAAATTAAACTACAGTTGTACCTCGCTTAAGAGCATAATGTGTTCCACAGGATTTCTCTTTAAGCGAGTTTGCTCTTTAAGCGAAACACCATTGTAAGTGACCGACTGTAACTTCGGGGGGGGGGGGGATTGCGAACCCCGATTTATTTGTTAAGCGAGTTTTTGGTTGGTTTTATTTGTTAAGCGAAGCAAACATTCAAATACAATTCTGCTCTTTAAGCAAGTTACTCTCTAAGCGAGTTGCTCTTTATGCGAGGTTTGACTGTATCTCTTCCAACTGGAAAATAAATTGCTGCACAAAAAGGACAATTCTACAATGAGCTTCCTTGCAGTGAGCTTTGCTTCAGGAAGCCACAGGGCTTTAATTTGAATTCACCAGTGCCCAATCCAATGTAAATTGACTCAATGTGATGTTCTCAGACCACATCCAAACCTTTATTTTCCACATCCATTATAACCATTATAAATTGAATTCTTCAAAATAAAAACCCTCCAGTTTATGCATATGGGATACTATATTGTGCTTCTGTAGCCATGTCTCAAAATGCTAGGGAATGGTCCAATACAATACAGTGCCCATGTTGCTGGCAGAAAGGATAGCAAAGAAGAGCCTGAATTTTGACATTAATGGTGGCAGCCAAGATGGTCTACATTCACATAGGTAAAGGCTGCCCTTGCTCGAAAGCCAGTTGTGTCCAATTCTAGGGTATGGTGCTCATCTCTATTTACAACACTGTCTGTTTCTGCATACATTTCCGTGGTCATATGACAGGCGTGACTAGACACCGGAACACATGGAATGCTATTACCTTTCCCACTGAAGCAGTATCTATTTATCTACTTGCAATTTCTTGCTTTCAAACTGCTAGGTTGACAGGAGCTGAGACAGAGGAACTCATTCCGTCATGTAGCACTCAGGTCTTGAATTGCAGACCTGTCAACCTTCCAGTCATCAAGTTCAACATCTTAACCACTAAGTCACCGCAGTCCCTACTGCCCTTCTAAAAGTGCCATTCGCACTATTAGACATGAAGCAAGGGGAAAAACCAAAAATATGACTCCTTTTTTCATTAGGACTAACCAGTCTCCTTAATGGAGAGCAAACTTGATCTTTTCAGCTTTCTTGATCTGGTTACAATCTAGTGACATACAGTTGCTTGCCTCTGCACAGATCTACAGACATTAAAAACATCATCCCCTGATCATTCACAGACTGTCAGGGGAAGTGGGCAAAGAGTCATTGCCCACTCAGACAGGAGGAGAATGCCAACTTGCACCTCACTCTGATTGGACACTTTTGCAGACAATCTTACCTGTACTTGAACAAGCAGTCTGGACAGGCACTAAGTGAGGGCTACTGGCTTCAATTTGACATTTCTATGAAATCTGCAGAACCCTAGCTGGGTCTAGCAACTGAATTTAGACTAACATATTTGATGATAGCCTTTTAAGAGTTTACCTTAATTTGATTCACAGTGGAGTAATACGCCCAAGGGATACAGTCAGACTCGCCTTTCTCAGGGCCAGATCTCTTGGGGATTTTCCAAATGTACTCTGTCACTGCACCTGAGAGAGAGTTATGGGTTTAACCAAGTATTCTATTACTTATAGAATAAGTACAGTTGTACCTCGCTTAAAGAGCATAATGCGTTCCACAGTATTGCTCTTTAAGCGAGTTTGCTCTTTAAGCAAAACACCATTGTAAATGACCAATTGTGGGGGGGATTATGAACTCTGATTTATCTGTTAAGCGAGTTTTTGGTTGGTTTTATTTGTTAAGTGAAACGAACATTCAGAGAAAATTCTGCTCTTTAAGCGAGTTGCTCTTTAAGCGAGGTTTGACTGTAATTCTATAACTTATTAGTTATTCTCTCATGAACTATTTTAGAAAAATGAAGGATGGTGTCAAAGTTTCAAATTTTTGTGCTGTCCCTCTTCCCCGTTTCACATCTGGTACATGCAAATTGACAGCAAAGCAGAACAGGGGACAAATTTCCTTCCAGTTTTGAGCAGATGGCTTTCTGTTTTACTACTTAAGATTTCCCACAAATTTCCTGTCCCATACAAGACAGGATAGTTTATTATTTGTCACCTTTCCTGTCCTATGCATCACTTGAGATTTTTTTTTCTTTTGAGGCCCCCAGTTGGGCAAGCGTTTGAAGTTAAAACCAGATGGAAGTTAAGACCAGCTTGGATCTACATGAACTCTTTTAGGCTCTCACTTGTGTATTACCTGTTTAATACTGCATGTAATTTAGTCCACAGGTTTCAAGCTACTAATTTAATTTAATTTAATTGTTCCATTTTTATGCTGCCCCACTCGCCTAAGCGACTCTGGGCAGCTAACAATGATACAAAAGGAATACAAAATATACAGTTACAATTAAATTAGCATAATGCACAAAACATTTCAGAACTCCCCCCCAAAAAAAAAATCCCACTTACAAACCAGTACCCCACAAACCCAGAAACCAAATCAACTTAAAAAAAAAATAAACTATATATTTACCAAAAAAACCCCCCTCAAATATTTAAAAGTTTAAAAGGTTTTTTTTTTTAATTTTAAAATTTTATTAGGTATAAAAAGTATTACAAATCAAGAAAAATACATAGAACAAGAAAGAAAAGAAAAACATTACATAAATCCAAAGTGTATATAGAGAAAAATCAAAAAAGAAGATAAAAATTCCCATAATTAACAAAACTACATTTGTATCATCATTCAAATATTATTACCTCATGATAAAACTTCAAACTGTAAATTATATCTCCCCATGTCACCTCAAAACCAATATATTTAATTCTCTAACTCTACTATCATTCTTTACTTTAGAAACACCCTCGTGATATATACATTGTCCGGAGATTAATGTTTCCTTATTTTTTCCAAAAATCATCTTGCTCAGATGCAGGGAATATGCCTTTATTTTTATCCATCACATATTCAACGAAAGGCTTCCAAATCCTCCAGAACCCATTGCCAGTTACTCTACCCTTATTAAAATTTAACTCCCAGGTGAGCTTTTCATTGAGTGCCAAATCCCACATTTCCTTGTACCAATCCCTTCTTTGTAAATTTTCATTATTTTTCCAGTTTCTCGCTATACATTGTCTGGCCGCCGATAGCATTATCGCCATCAGTTCGTTGTTATCCTCACTCATTTTATATTTATCCACCTCAGTTAACAAGACTGTATTTGACCCCAGTTTAACCTGCAATTCCAATATATTCTTAATTTCATCCTCAATGTCTCCCCAAAAATTCTTCAGTACATCACAAGACCACCACATATGCTCATATGTACCTCTGGCTTTTTTACATCTCCAACATCTCTCGCTCACAGTTTCATACATTAAATGCAGTCTTACTGGGGTTCTATACCATCTCCAGATTAGTTTATAATTGTGTTCCTTCACTCTTACCGACATAGATCTCATAATACGTCTTCTCCACATTTTCCCCCATGTTTTCTCAGTGATTTTTGTGTTCAATTCCTGTTCCCAGCTATCTTTCAATATTTGTTGAGCTTTCCCCCCTTTATTTACTATTTTATATATTTTACTAACTATCCCTTTTATTCCTATGTCTCCTTTTCTTAATTTGACCAGCAATTTTTCAAATTCTGTAAGCTCCCTGTCTGATCCCAATTCCATAAAAAAATCTCTTGTTCCAATTGTTCATCTGGAGGATTTTGAACCAATCCAACTCCAATTGCCGATAAAGCTCCTTTCTCCTCTCTAGATCCCTACAACTTTTGATCCAATCTTTCAACATAGAGACCCCATTTTCTAATAAGATATCCCTAATCCTACCGTCTATTTTCATCGGAAAATTATTAAAATCTTCTAATTCTGTAACCAATGAGATCCCTGGAATAAGATCCTTTCTTGCTTTGTTCCATTCCTCTATTGTTGCTCCTATCATCTTACCCTGAATTCTCATTTTTTTATCCTTATCCCCACATAAAAAAAATGCCTTCCCTTTCCTCAAGAACTCTTTTGATTCTAATTTTCCCCATATTGGTTCTTCTCTAATTAGCAATTTAATAACATTTCGTAATTGAAAGGCTCTATAATACTTGCTAACATTCGGGATACCCAGTCCCCCTTCTTTTTGCGATACATACCACAGGAACTTAGATATTCTAGCTCTTCGTTTCCCATTGCAAAATCTATTTATGATATTTTGATATTTTTCCAATTCTTTATCTGTGTGTTTTATTGGCAGAGCATCAAATAAAAAATTTAATTTAGGTAACAACATCATTTTACACATTGCGACCCTGCCGAACCACGATAAATTCAACTTATTATACTGTAGTATTTTTTTATCTATCTCTTTCATTTGTTTTCCATAATTCAGTTCCTTAAGTTCCCCAGTTTTTTTTAGCAAGTATTACCCCTAAATATCTTAATTTATTCGGAGTTTGAATATTAAATTTTTGCTTTATGTCTTCTTCATCCTTCTTACTCCCATTAACTAAGATCATCTCGGATTTATCCCAGTTCACCTTTAAACCTGTCATTTCCTCAAAAGTTTTCAAATGTTCATTAATCTTTGGTATTGCTTGTACTGGTTGTTTGATTGTGATTAGTGTATCATCGGCATATAAACTTATTTTATTCTCTTCTATTCCAAATAATTCTTTATCTTGCCGTATTAAATTCGCCAATAGTTCCATAGCCAATACAAACAGTGTAGGCGACAAAGGGCACCCCTGCCGAGTTCCAGCCTCCAATTTTATTTCTCCTGTATAACTATCATTGAATTTCACTGTCGCTATCCCCTGTTTATATAAATTCTTAATAACTTTTTGGAATTTGTCTCCAAATCCGTACAGTTTGATTACCTCATGTATTGTTGCCCATTGCAAAGAATCAAATGCTTTAAAAATGTCCAATGCTAAAAAACCTACTTTATCCTTTTGCTTTTCGGCTATATCCAATAAATCCACTACCCTCCTTGTGAGATCTGACATATACCTGCCCTTTACAAACCCTGCTTGATCATCTCTTATGTATTTGGCTATGAAACTATTTAGCCTAGTCACCATTATTGTAGAAAACATTTTAGCGTCTTGGTTAATTAGGGATATCGGCCTGTATGATTCTATTTTCTGTAAATCCTTACCCGGCTTAGGGATCAATGCAATAATAGATCTATTCCAAGATTCCGGTGTTGATTCTCCCTCTAAAATCCCATTAAACAATTTCTGTAATCTTGGAACAATCCAGAGCTTAAAATCCTTGTAAAATTCAGCAGGAAGCCCATCTTCTCCTGGTGATTTGTTCAATTTTAATTTGTTAATTATTTCCTCAATTTCTTTTACCGAAATTTGTTCCTCCATCCTATTTCTATGCTCTTCTGTTATTAATGGTATGTTGTACTTTTTAAAATAATCCTCCAATTTGTTCAAATTTACCTGCTTCTTTGAGTATAGTTCTTTATAAAAGGCCTCTATTATTACTGCTTTCTCTTTCCTTTTATTACATCTCTTCCCCTTCTCATCTACCAATACTTCTACCTGGCCTTTATTCTTTTTATCCCTCGCTGCTTTTGCTAATAACTTAGAGTTTCTGTTACTATACTCGAAATATTCTCTTTTTAAAAATATCAAATCTTTTTTTACCCTTTCCATGTCCTGGGCTTCCAATTCTTTCTTTACTTTCTGTATCTGATGTAATACCCTCTGATCTTTACCCTTTATATATTCCCGGTGAAGTTGTTTTAATTGTGTTTCCAATTCCTGAGTTCTATTGATGTTCCGTTTCTTTTTCCAACTACTTAGTTTTATTGATTCTCCTCTAAAGATCGCTTTCATTGTGTCCCATACCCCTCCTGAGCTGACCTCATTATTATCATTCCATGTCCAATATTCATCCCATTTCTCCATAATTTGTTTTTTCATGCTATCCTCTTTGTATAATTTTGGGTCATATCTCCAAACATATCTTTTCCTATCGCCTTCATCCAATTTTATATCTATACTTATCTTGGCATGATCTGATTCTCTAAATGTCCCTATTTTAATATCCTCTGTGTTTTTCAGTAACCCTTGCGTTACAAATATATAATTCGGAGACTGCAGCTGGTCCAAAATGCGGCAGCCCGGGTAGTGATGGGATGCGGGCGTTATGCTCGGGCCTCGCCACTGCTTCGGGAGCTGCACTGGTTGCCAGTTTGTCTCCGGGTGCAATTCAAGGTGCTGGTTATTACCTTTAAAGCCCTATATGGTAGTGGGCCAGGATACCTAAGAGACCGCGTCACCCTAAGAACATCTGTCCATCCCACCAGGGCGGACCGGAGGGGCTCTCTTGTTGTTCCATCGGCTAGGGAGGCTCGCCTCGCTAGCACCAGGAAGAGGGCCTTTTCTGTGTTCGCCCCGGCCCTCTGGAACCTCCTTCCAACTGAGCTGCGCATGCAGACAGAGCTCCTGTCCTTCCGGAAGAACTTAAAGACCTGGCTGGCAGGACAAGTGTGGGGTTCCAGGGATGGGGGATCCCATGTGGGGTGGTTAGTCTAGGGATACTACCCTTGACGACACCCCCAGATGCTGTTTTTAGTTTATGAATTTTAAATTTTTATATTGATGTGTTTTATTCTGTGCTGTAAGCCGCCCAGAGTCGGGCTTGCCCGATTGGGGCGGGTTAGCAAGTGTGAGAAATAATAAATAATAATAATAATAATAATAATAATCAATCCTTGAATACATATCATAAACTTGAGAATAGTAAGTGTAGTCCCTTTCCTGTCCTTTAAGTTCCCTCCATACATCTTTTATATTCATTAATTTTGCCCAATCGCTTAGAATATATTTATTACTTCTCTTCTTAGTACTTGTAGTGTCAATCTCGGAACTTAACAAGTTGAAATCCCCCCCAATAATCATATTCCTCGTTCCTTCTTTCTGTAGAATTATTCTTAATTTTTCTAAAAATTCTGCCTGATTGGTATTCGGGGCGTATATGTTTGCAAGAGTTATCTCTTCATCTTCTATCCTCCCCTTAATTATTAGATATCTCCCCTCTGGGTCAGCTATAGATTTTATCACAGTAAAACCCAGTTTTTCCGAAATAAGGGTTGCAACACCTCTTGCTTTTGATGTCCCATAACCCATTTCATAAATATCAATTCCTCTCACAACTAATTTATTAGTATCCGCCGATTTTTGGTGGGTCTCCTGTAGAAAGATGATATCAGATTTAGATTTATTGAGCGCTATCTGCAACCTCCTCCTCTTCACGGCATTCCCTGTCCCTTTCACATTCCATGTTAACAATCTTAAGCTCTTAACCATTCGTATTTACTAATCCCTCCCCTTCTTTACATTCCTCCCCGGACGTGTCAACCCCATCCCCTACTAAAAATCTAAAAAAAAATCTAAGAAAAAATACGAATAAATGGATACAATATAATGACAAAAAAAACAATTGTACATTCTCAGTACAAAATAGCTCAAAGAAATAAAATACTTGAAAAAAATTACTTACTACAACTACAAAAAAGAAAAAAGAAACTTACCTACTCTTCCATTTTCTGTTACCCTCCCCACACCTTGTTCCAAGATGTCGCCTCTATCATTCAAAGAGGGGAGGGGGGGACCGGGGGAAAAAAGCATTGTGTTCTTCTAAGGCCCCCCTCCCTCCGCCATTTAATTTTATTCTGCAAATTATTTATTCAAAAAGCTCCGCACTCGATGTCCCTGACACTTCCGCTCCTCCCACTGCACCCTCCACCTCCCCCTCCTTATTCAAAACCGGGCCCATCACCCCAACTGCGTACAAGTCAGTTCTCATAGCAATCCATTCTGAACTAGCCACCTTCATGAACCCTAGTTGAGTCAAGTACTCCAAGACATCTGTTCTGTCATCCAAAATATGCCATCTTTTTTCATAAAAAAATCTCAACTGTTGTGGAAATCTCCAATTATACTTAATGTCTTTTGAAGCCAAAAATTTCGTCACAGGTTTCATCATATATTTCCATTTTCTTTCCTCCGGCGCTATGTCATTGTAGATTTCCACATCAGCCCCCTCAATCTTTAGAACGCCAGACCCCGCTTGTTTGATGTAAGCCATCACTTTTAACTTATCCGCCCAATTTGCAAACTTAACCAAAACATTCCTTGGTGATCTCCTATCTCGCCTTCCCCCCACTCTATACACAGCTCCAATGTCTTCTGCCACAAAATCTTTTCCCATTTTCAAAGAGTTCAGCCAATCCACTACTCTATCTCTTAGCTTGTCTGGCGTTCGTTCGGCCATTTTGCGTATCACAATAAAAAGGTTTTTAAAAAGTTTAAAAAGTACTCTTCTTAAAATGAAAGTGAACCCTCTGATTAAGTAATTTTAGGAGTGATTTCATTGCCATGGTTGTAAGTCTTGTTTAGCTAGAATTCTATTCACTTGTGCAACCATGAGAGGGCAGATAGAGAAGCTGTTACCCCAACTGCCTTTGACAGGTTTCCCTCTGCGTGTTCATTTGCTCACTGGTTGACCAACAGGGTGTGTGGCCACTTGCAATCACAATAGAAAAACTGGAAAACAGTGAAGCTGGAATCAAGGCATCTTCTAAAACTCATGTTTTTTGTTAAAATTAAACAGTAAAGGTAAAGGTCCCCTTTGCTTGAAAGCAAGTCATCCAACTCTAGGTTTCGGCGCTCATCTCATCTCCATTTATTGCCAAAGAACCAGCACTGTCTGCATCTGCAGACATTCCTGTGGAAAAGTGGCAGGCATCACCAGAATCCACAGAATGCTGTTACCTTCCCACCAAAGTAGTACTGATTTGTCTACTTGTAATTTCTTGTTTTTGAACTGCTAGATTGGTAAGAGCTGGGACATTGATGGGAGCTCACTCCGTCACGCATTACTCGAGTCTTGAACTGCTAAACTGCTAACCTTCCAGTCATCAAATTCAGCATCTTAACCACTAAGCCACTGCAGTCCCTAAAATTAAATAAGCAGTGTTCAATTAATTATGAGGTTTGACTGACTTTACATTTTGATGTACACCTAATTTTCTGTTGTTATTTCTTGAAAAAGACCACCACTTGGCAACTCTAAAGACAAAATGGGGAAAAAACAAAGCAATAAATAATAGCTGATTCTGTTACCTGGGTTTGTTTCCTTCACAGCTGGAGAATCAGTTTTCACTCCTTGTGCATGTATGGAATATGGTCTGGAGGCCATGTTCTTAAAGACTACTCTAATTGTTTCTCTCACATTTGCAACAAGAAGGGGACCTTGGAGGAAATGAAAACATGGATTGCATAAAAGACACAGCGTACAGAAAACTCTCAGTGTCCTTAGAGGTACAAAATTGCACATGATCAGTGAAAGCAGAGGAAATGCACATTAAAGCCACATTAGATATTTAGAGCTTTTGTGTATTTAACTGCATTAAAATTCCACTGGGTTGAATTAAATGACAAGGTGAACATTTCCTGGATTAAGTCCTGTATTTCAAGGCAAGGAGCAGTTCTAAAATTCCACTCATCTCTAAGCATAGTTCATGCATAACACACTAGAACTAGAGGATAGGACTGTATGGGCTTCTTGATACTGTTGAATCTGCAGCTGTCATCTTTAACCAGCATGGCCAAAGGTGAGAGATCACATGACCTGCAGTCCAACAACATAGGGAAGCAACTTTGAGATTGAAAGGGAGTCATTTAGAGCTAATCTGAATAATCTATTGCTTCTAATGGCTGTGTGAAGCTGTATTGTTGTGCTTGCTTGTCTGTCATCTTGCTTGACCACAACCTTCTCCCTTTGACCCCCTGAATTTGGTGTATGAAAACCATGCCTGTAAGTTTCACTCTTTGTCTGAAGTGGACTTGATCCACAAAAGCAAACAATAAAAAGATAGCAGTTAGTCTTTAAAGTGCTACAGTGTTATTGTTTTTTATTTTTATTTTATTTTTGTTTATTTTATTTTGTTTTCTGATATGGCTGAACGTAGGGAAGACCACTCATTCCCCATTCCTAGCTGAAACTACATTTTAATGCTAGAAAAACGACCCTACCCAAGCCTCAGAGTCATGTGATTCCTCACTTCCTCGGACATAAGGTTGGGGACAGTCACATTTCGATTTAAAGTAACTGCAGTCTGTTATTACATTTGAGCTGGGCTCAATAAAATGTGGTTTAAACTAAAGGAGAGTTTGGTGCAGTTCAGACATAGCAACAAACTACAATCAGTTTAAAAGAGGTTTTCAAGCCTCTTTCATATTCACACCAGGGGAGCAGATGGACCCAAGTTTCATTCAGTTCATTTGTACAATGTTAAAATATGTAACATTTCTTTTGTGCAATACATCTGAGCCAAGCTTGGCCACATTTTTCAAGCCTTTGGAAAAGCTTCAGACTGAGAAACACTGCTTCGTTCACTTAAATCGAGAAGCTTTTGTTATATTATCCTCATTTGTCAAACAAGTACATTGTGTGTCCATTGCAACTGATGGGTTAAATTCACTATATACAGCTTAGAAATGTTATGTGCCACCAACACCCATAATCCCTGAGCACTGCATGACAAGACGACACGCTGCCCATGGGATTCTGGGGGTTATATTCCCAAAAATAGCTCTTCAAAGCTTTGATTTCATGTGTACATGAAGTTCACAAAGGGGTTCCACACACATGAAGGCAGTTCCACACACCAAACTAAATCTAGACTGTTGCTTTGATTGAAGAAATTCCTTCCAATGTCAGAGCTCTGCATAAACTCTGGAGCTTTCACATGTGTGGTTTGACACACCATATTTAAACCTACCATTGCTTCATAAACAGCCTTTTTACATACACAGAGCACTACTTCACCAGTAGTCACTTTAATGACCACACTGCAATATTCAACAACAACAAAGTTTTTGAAATTTGAGTACCTAGAATTCCCAGGTGTTCTTCCTTTTCTGTTCTTTCTTTGGGAGTGTTGAATGTTTTGTCAGTATATTCACGATAAACAACTTTCTTATATTTTGACCCAATGAGCTTATCTTCCTTGTTTAGGAAAGCATTTCCTGGGCTAAAAGGGATTTAAAAATCAAGTTAACATGACTGTAATACTTCCTTCCCCCTCCATACAGCTTTGTAGATAGTTACCAAATTAAGAAACTTTCATCAAAAATTCAGGGTAAAAAATATGGATCTCTAGGTATTGACTTTCAATTCAAATTGAAATAGTATTTCAGTCCAATTGATTCTTAAGAGATAATTATTATTATTAATGCTATGCACCTTCTTTCAGTTATCCTACACTCATCAAAATGAATGGAAAGATCTTTTTATGTCAGTCTGACATCCCTTGCTTGAAAGACAGTTGTGTCCAACTCTAGGGCAGCGGTGCTCATCTCCATTTTCAACCCAAAAGCCAGTGTTGTCTGTGTTTGCAGATGTTTTTGTGGTCATGTGGCAGGCATGACTAGACATAGGAGTGCATGGAACACTGTTACCTTTCCTGCCAAAACAGTACATATTTATCTACTTGCAATTTCTTGCTTTTGAACTTCTAGGTTGGAACAGATGACTGTAGCTCACTCCATCAGGCAGCACTTGAGTCTCAAACTGCTGACCTGCTGACACTTCCAGATGCACAACTCAGTGTCTTAACCACTAAATCACTGCAGCCCCGGATTATGATTAGCCGCACCCAAAATAAACAAGGTGTATCTTGGTGTACTGTGAGAACATCACCTGTGGAGATCATGTTATATGCCTTCAACATAATTCTGTATCATCATTCCAGAGCTTTGAAATCCTGTGCTTTGCTTTCAGATCTTGGGAAGCCCCCTTTTTAGATTTGAAACCCAGAAACCTTCAGCAGGAATAATCAGTGGCCAACGAGTTTGGGAGATTTTCCAGCTGGGCATCCAAAATGTATCATTTTAAAGAATTGCATTTTTCTCTGTTTTCTTTTTTCCCCTCTCCCCTATTTTTTTTACCATTTTGAAAAGAAATAAAACAGGGCTGCTTCTCTTGCATGTATAAAGTGAATATAGGATTGAAGCCCAGAGGTGGAGAAGAAAAAAATGGAGTCAAAGCGGGATCAGATTAAAGGCAAGCAGACATAATATCAAGTAAAAAACTCTACAACTGTTTTCCCAAAAGTCTTGCCTACAACTCCCTATGATATCATGGGCCTACACTAGCCGATGTAACCGATGTAAGGTATAAGTAATTTGATTTTTTAAAAGATTAAAATAGATACATATTTTATGTTTAATCTCAATTTTTTAATTAATGGAAGTATTTTTAGCAACAGGTTTTAATGGTTTTAAGCTCTAATGATTTCTGTAATTTTTAAAGTTTTAAGAGCTCATAATTTTCTGAGTGTTGGTATACTGTATTAACATTGTGAGCTGCCCAAAGTCGCTCTTGGCAAGCAGGGAGGCTATATAAATTTGAGCAAATAAAATAATAATTCCCCCCCAAAAAAATAATAATAATCATATCATAGTTCAATGTTTCAGTTATATTGGTTGTATGGCCTTTAGCACATTTTTGGGTGCCTTCAAATCATAGCTGTTGCTTTCATTTTGTTCTATTTTGCTTATTTGGAACAGGGAGGAAATACTTTAATGCCTGAAAATTGCTATTGGTTCCATAGCTTCAAAGGCTTCCTCAGGACAAAAGGGATCCCTGGGGGAGACAGCGTGAAATAGGAAGTTTCTAATTTTCTCCAAATGAGCAGGACTGATGACACCATCACAGCTGCATGATGTAAAGTTGTGCAATAAGATTCCAGCCTCTGTTGAGCTACTTTAAAGGGCTAACACATCAAGTATTGTCAGAATTGTGCCAGCCTTACATGATTTTACAATTGATCTTTGCTCTGTGCAACTACATTACAAAACAACATGCACAGGAAGGTTATAGTCAGCAATAACACACATCCTTAAATCTAATACACAAAGTCTCTTCTTCATTATGAGCTGCAAATCACTAATAAGTCAGGGCATGGCCTACTGAAGATATGATCCTAAGCCAGCTCAAATTGTGCTGAATCCAAACCCTACCTAACCTAAGAATACCAGAAATTACTTCGGACTATGCTCACCTTGACACTAACTTTGTGCTGCTACAGTGGCTGAACCAGGCTTGAATGAGCAGGTTTGGATCTTTTTCTTTCCTCTCCTGACCAATTCTCTGCCACATTTTGGTCATTCTGCTGGCTGACTATATCACAAGAAGTTCTGCTACCTAAAGACAGTTGTGCCAACATAAAGAGCTACTGTCCACCTTTAACTCACTACTGCTGGTGCATCTTTGATTTAGGACTCCAATATAAGGTGATTATTTACCCAATAGTCCACTCCACATTTGTGATGGATGAGCCCAGTCTGCCTGCCTGCCTTGGTATGTACATGTCATTTGCTCAATTTTCATCCCATCTTTCCTCCAATGAGTTCAAATTGACTCTAACTTTGGCCTCAACAAACTATTGTAACAGGTTAGACAGAGAGATGGTGACTTGTCATTCTCACCAACTAGTCCCAATGATTGGTTGAGTCCCTAGACTACCATTCTAACTACTACACTATAGTTGATCTGTTAATTCACTTTCTTTCTATATTTATATACAGTATGTCTATTTAGAAAGAGAAGCACAGGAAGTTATAATCTCCGATATGCTTCTCTATTACTTTACTGCTCTGCCTTACCCTTACCTTTCCTCATGGAATTGGTGCCTCTCATGCTCCCAAGTCCTATTAGGGCAATAGTCCCATTCAATCTCTACAGCTGCAATATAGTAAATCTTCTCCTGGAGATATTCCACATTTTCCTCTGGTGAGGAATCACACCTCCTGACCTCATAGTTCTGCCGCATACCCCCTGCATAATGATCTGTTGTCAGGCATGCCACTTCGAAGACCCCTGGAGAGAGGGAAACAGTAAGCACACTGAAAAAAATAGGGCAAAACCACTTAGAGCTTGTGATGACCAGTTTAGGAATGGAGAGGAGAAATTTCTTTGGTTCACATTTTAGCACAAACCTACCTAAATCGTATTTTCTGAGTGAACATGAAAATATAGCTGCACATCAGTATTTACATTCTCTGAATTTTGCAATGCAGTTGTCCAAGAAAGAAATGTAGGCACAAAAAATATAGATGGGGAAACTGTACAAGTACGTGTATAGTAGTGAAATTAGTATTCAGGAAATATCTTGCCAAATGCATATATTAGGCAAAAATGTATACAAATACAGTCAAACCTCGCATAAAGAGTGCCTCGCTTAAAGAGTAACCCGCTTAAAGAGCAGATAACTGAGGAGGCATCGAGACACATCTTCATCATAAATACGCTTGATTGTGCAACTGGATTGGGGGGAGCTCTTCAATGGGAAATGCAATGTTAATAGCTATTGGGAACATGAGTTATAGAAGAAAGAGGACCGTGTAATGTAGCTAAATATATGGTTTTCAAGTAGACCACACTTGAAAAACTGTGTGAAAAAATACTTATGCTGGGATTCCCGGCAACAATGTTATGCAAGGATGTAAGAGCAGTAAATACAATTGTTCCTGTTCACCTTCAGAGTCTGGCTTCATAATAGCTGTGACGGAGGTATGTGGAAACAGATTGGTGGTATCCTTCCTTGTCCCATGGCTCAAAAAAGTATTTCCTGAAAAATGTATTCCATGAATATCAACCTCTGATCCCAAGCCAATCAAATGCCAAGATACAATATCTCCAGCACACATCTCAAAACCCTCCAGGTTTCCATACATGTATCCATTTATGGCTGCAAAAGAAGTGAGTAGAATAAATAAAAATGACAAAAACTCACAGCTTAATAGTACATACTGTATATACTTGAGTAAAAGCTGACCCGAATATAAGCCAAGGAACCTAATTTTGATCTGAAAACCCAGGAAAATAGATTGACCTGAGTATAAGCCGAGGGTCAGAAATGCAGCAGCTGCTAGTGAATTCCAATAATCAAAATATCTGAAAATATGGTAACATTAATTAAATTGTTGGTGCATCTCAATCTGGCGCAGTCTTGGGACCCTCATGGTCATTGACCTGAATATAAGCCAGGTCCCCTTTTGGGGGCTCATTTTTGGGACTAAAAATCTCAGTTTATAAACTAGACAAAAATATAGCAATAGCAATTACACATATACTGCCCCATAGTGCTTCGTGTACTATCTGGATGCTTCACAACTGGACAAAAGTACCTGTATTATGGTCTAATGTTTTAGGAAATGAATAAATACCAGTTCAGAATCCACAAAAGGACAAAGCAAGTTCTATTGCATGCGTGGCATGCTGCTAAACTTTATTACCTTTCTTATTCCAAGTTAACATGAGAGAGAGAGAGGTGGGAGAGAGATCAGGATTAGAGTAGGAAAGACTGTTTTTATTTTCACATGCATCTGTCATGCACATAGCGACCCAAAGAAAGAAAGAAAGAAAGAAAGAAAGAAAGAAAGAAAGAAAGAAAGAAAGAAAGAAAGAAAGAAAGAAAGAAAGAAAGAAAGAAAGAACTTTTAAAAAATTCTTTCTTTGCTGCCCTTCTGAATGTCAGTCTTCCTCTGATTTCTTGGGTGCAGTATCTATTTGGATTGATGATTGAACCAAAGTATACATTTTCCTTCAGAGTTTGGACAAATCTGAAGAAAGACGATGGGACAAGGATATCCATCCATCCTTCCATTCATCCACAACAGATTCTATTATTCTATTATTTTATTGTATAATAAATAAATATTGTATTATTTTATTGTATAATAAAAATAGATTCATTGGAAATGTGGTGTCCCACATAGTTGACGCTCCTCCCTTTTGGCCCATCCTGAGATCACAGAATATGAAAAAAGGTTAAAATAATTGCTGTATTTAATGCAATAGAAAGGTTAAAGAAGGCTTACAGTGCATCTTATTGGATTCTTGGAAATCTTCATTTTCCTTATCAACCTGTTCAGGTTGTTCTGCAAATATGTTAATATTTTCATCCAAGTACCAGCTTAGATTTTCATCAAATACTGTTGCTAAAAGGAAGAATTCCTTGTCTACATTTTTCTGTAGGATCAAATGAAAATGGAAATATTACATTAAATTGAGTACAATTCTATTTATTAAATATCAATTAAACATTCTTGAATCTAATTGTAATTGCTTTGCAAGAAATTAAGTTGATTTGTAAACATTCTTTTTTGACTTAAATATGCCACAATCCTGCCCTAACATTTGTAAACTATAATTAATGGAGGCAGCATAGTAGCACATGGGCAGTGTTGTGTCAGAATTCTCCATACTTATATTCTACATTTGAAAGAGAGATTAGTTTTTAACAAAATTGGAAAATCTTCCATTCAGTTCAGTTTCTCTTTCAACATCCTTCAAAAAAAATTGTTGGTATAATAATTGTTGGTATAATAGCAATATAACAGAGGAGAACAGGACTGTGGTAGCTCACCTTGTTAGTTGGAAGGTCAGAAGTCAGCAGTTCGGTAACCGGTTCGGTCACCTCCCCAGCCACCCTTCCTTGCAGCCCCAAATAGTTGCTTGTCAGTGTGCATGCATCAAAACACCATTTGACACATGCACACTGAATACTGGAGGCGCGCATGCGTCAAATGGTATTTTGACGTATGTGCACTTATGAGCAGCCATTTTGGGCTGCAAGGAAGGGTGCAGTGGCTGGCTGTTGAGGCCCTCAGCAGCCTCTTTGGAGGAGCAACGGCGGTGGTGGCAGCCTTCCCTTGGCTCATCGCCGGGCCAGACCAGGCCGGGCCAGGCTGCACTACCAGTCCAGGCTGCGCTGTCAGGCTGGGCCAGTCCAGGCTGGACTAGGGCACGCCACCGGTCCACCTCACCGCCAGTCTGCCTCGCTGCCTCGTCGCCGGTCTGCCAGTATGCTTTGCCGCCACACTGCTACTGTTGCTGCCTGCCTGCTGCTCCCCGACCCCAGCCAGGGTAAGTGACTAGGATTTGTGTTTGGGGTGGGTGGGTGGGTGTTTTTTGTAGTGTGCTTTTATTTCTATTTAATGTTTATTTTAATTTGTATTTTTATGTGTTTTTTATTTCTATTTTATGTGTACTGTATTTTTATTTTATTTTTTACTTTGGCTCCACCCACATCATTGGCTCCACCCACAACATCATGATATCAGCTCCACCCATGATGTCATGATGTTGGCTCCGCCCATGATGTCGGCTCTGCCCACAGTGTGGTAGTAAAAATTTTGGCTGCCCACCACTGTGTACCTGCCATACCTTGAGGAATCACTGAGGAAGCACAAAATAGTTAAGGTGGAGTAGATTATGTCTACTTTTCTTTCCTTACCTGTCTCCCTGATGATAGAAGCAAAGAGCCTTTCCTGCATACCAAAAGTGGGCCCACCAAGCCAGAACTGGTGTCCTTGATTGGATCTGATGCTGAATAATACATCCAGGTGAGACAATCTGGATCCTCTGGAGTAGGACCCACATTTTCTGGGACCTCCCACTCATAAACAAATGTTTCCCCAGGATTCACATGTGAAGATGGACTCGGTGTACCTGTGATATGTTCAAAAGTCAACCGGTCAGAAGCCACCAATTCTTCATGAATGGGAAAATAAGATTTTTTTTTCATCCTCCAACCAACATGACTTACTAAGTTGTACAAGAATCTTGCAACATGCCTTCTTACCTCCAAAGAAGGTATGGTATGAGGAACCTTCATTGCCTTTAGTGTAGCTCAAACCATGTGGTTGAATGCTGAATGGGTGACTGGCCTTGTTTCGGAATGTCACTCGGATGTGATCACCGACTTCTGCTCTGATGATGGGCCCTGTTCAAAAACAACAGCACTAAGTTGCCCTCACTGTTTGGAAGATCTTATTTATTTATTTTATTGAATTTATTACCCCGCCCCACTCGGGAGAACCCGACTCTGGGCAGCTTACATCGTCATAAAACGGAGGCAAAAAATAAAAACATATAAAATCATGAAATTTAAAAAATTATCTAAAATCAATTAAAGTTAAAAAACAGTACAATCTTTTGAGACAAACAAGGATACAAACAAGCTTTTAGTTTAACTTAGATAATATATACAAAGAGAAAACAAGCCAACGTCCCACAATCAGCTCATCTGCTGTTCAAAGTCAGGACTCCAAAGAGAAATCCTGGCCCCCATGATTCATTTTTATAGGTCCAGCAGGATTTGCACAGAGCAACCTAAAACATCTGCTTTGGTTTTCCAACACTGAGAAATGAGCAACATGACAATTTTATCTTTCCCACAATAGCAGACTCAGGGTGCACCAAATATTGTGTTGCTGCTGAGCCCTTTTGAGGAAAGTGTATATTGGCATTCTGGGGCATTGTGGGAAATCCAGAATGGCAGCTTGAAGCTGTAGGTGAGTTTACATTCAGTGGACCATTGGGGAAAGAATCCTGTGAAGGCTCTTTCTTGAGGACTTGTTCAAACCTGGAGTTTTCCCATTATCTCACTCTCAACACTTTCATTGACTGTTCCAGGACTTTCCTTCTTTCCTTTGTATTGAAGATGCTACACATTTCTCCTAACAAACTTCTTGCAGCTCTTAGCTTTTCCCCCTAGCAGAGTAAAACAGCATCCTGCTTATATTAATCCTGGCAAGGCCTTACAAAGGGGGCAAAAGATAACAAATCCAACCAACCCATTTAGAAACTAGGCATTAATCTTCTGTGTTGAGGAGGATATTTGCATATATCACAACCCAGTGAATGTCAGGGAAGCTTTAATTGTACATTAATTGTACACTATGGGACCCACAGTAATTCCAATCAGGAAACATGGCAGAGATAGCAGATCTAAAAGCATCTGGGCTTCAAAATCTACCTCAGTTCCCAGCAAGGCAAAAAAGAAAATATCCAGAAGCAGACAGGAAGAGGGTTGGGGTTGTTCAAATTTGATGTGCTAGTTTGGGTATCTGCTGAACTTATCCAAGCCAATAAGCAACTAAACCCACTTTGAGACAGGAACTTTAAAATGGGAGGATGGGTTCTATGTCTATTCCAAATGACCAATTGCTGTCTCTTACACACTTGTTTCACATTTCAGTTCTGCAAGAAAATTGTCTATACCGGGAACCATAAAGAGACATTTCTCAATCTTTCGTGTCAAATCCCAGACTCCATTTCCTCTGAGCAACTTTAAACAAAACTACAGTGATAGATCTTTTGACAATTAATCAAGTAACCATCATTTCCTTTGCCTCTCCATCACCTTTAACTCTCTCTAAAATATTGTCGGTTTCTCATTTAAAAACAACAACAACGCCCACTCATCTACTTTTGATTACCGGTGGTTTAAGTCTTACCAAGAAGTCCAAGATATTCTTCACCAGGGAGCCTTCTTCGTTGTACTGTGAATGATTCATTGACATACTCTTGGTAAAGAACCTTTTTGTAAGCCCCACCAATCCTCGTGTTGCCTTTTTCAAAAAATGTCTTGGCGTCCCTATGCATCAAAATGAATTAAGAGTAGCATTCAGCTAACAGAATAGGGAAATCTATTTCACACGTCGCTAGAATTCTTTGACAGGCCTTTTTCTGAGCCCAGCCAACCTGCCTTCCTTCACATTTTAGGAAAACATTTGGAAATCAGAAAGAGGTTTGAAAAATAGGGCTCTGTCCACACAATTCAGATGCTGGTTCCATGGAAGAGCTCTTTGGAAAGGGATTTCAAATGCAACTTTTTCTACTAAATTCCCAGAATGTACAGAAAGAGAGGAACTTTTTAAGCTATTTAAGCTGGTCAGTAAAAAGAGCATTATAACATGTCCATTAACCTGTGCATGAGTAGCTGCAGTTCCTTTAAGAAACCCAAATTATTATTCTGTGCATCACTTTTTGGAGGCAATGAGGGCTTAGAATGCTGGAGCAGAACTTGGGAAACTTAGGCTGCAACCCCCACTATCAGAGGAGACTTACTGAGGAACTTTGGCAAGTCGCTTTCCTACCTCAGAGGGTTGTTGTTAGGATAGAATGGGGAAGAGGTAAGTAAAGAATTGTAACCATTGAAAAACTGAAATATATGTATATACTTCCTGTAACCAGTGGTGGGGTCCAAAACATTTTGCTACCCCACTGCAGGTGTGGTATGGCGGGTGTGGCCAGGTGGAAAGCCCTGCATTATTTCAAAACTTGGATGGGCAGGGCCAGCTAGAATTTCTGCTACCGGTTCTGGCAAACTGGTGTGAACCTGCTGATGCCCACCATTGCCTGTAACCTTTTTTCCTACTGTTTGTTGGGTTCTTTGAAGGGCAATACTTACTCATCCTCTACCAACTTTTCTCCTGTAAATTTATTTATTCTGGATGGGCCATAGTTCCAAGTAACTTCCTCTGCTGCAATGTAATAATGTCTCTCTTTAAAGTTCTTCTGGGCTGCTGGAGCATGGTGGTTACAGTCTTTCACCTCAAAAATGGCTTGCATGCCCCCTGGTGAGAAGGAAGAGACTTAAGCTAGGGATCATCTCTCCGTGAGGAGTTTATAAACTGAAGAATATAAAATGCTAAACCAAGAAAATAGCAGAGAACAGAAAAACATACCATAATAAACAATTGCAACATTTGTTTGATGAAAAGATAGACTGACCTAGTTAATTAACAACATCTAATTTTTTTAGTTGTATCTAAACTAAATTAATCATCCTTTAGATACTTATGGGATCTCAGGTCAGAGCTGACTTATAGTGACCCTAGTAGGACTTTCAAGGTAAGTGATATATTTAAAGAGTGGTTTTACTAGTTCCACCACCACCATGAGTTTCCATGGCTGAGCATGGATTTGAACCCTGGTCTCTAAAGTCCCAATCTATCACTCTGGGTCCACTGCACAGAAGTGCATACTCAATCACCCTTTATTCAAATTTGAATCAATACAATGGTGATTAGGCTTGGGAATAACTTGAAAGATATATGCCCCTGTGTTTGTGCCATGCTTCTCATTGTACCTTTCTGTATTTACTCTGGCAACTATACTGTATAGCATTAGCAGTAATTGCAAGTAAATCCAACTTTTAGGCATGGGTATGTGGATCTAACCTTTAGACATGAGTATGTGGCATATTTTGCTTGGCTCCCAGTGCTTTTGTTTTGAGTAACATTTTCAACTGCATTATTTTATCTTGTTTTGCACATGTGTGAACTCCTGTATTAGTCCTCAGTTATAGGATATGTCCAGATGACATCTCTGATGATGCAGTGGGAGAGGGATGTGGTGTGGGAGTGACCCCTACTCCTTTTTGCCTGCCTTCTGTTTTCACTGGTAAAGACTACAACTGCAATGAAATTTGCGAATTGTATTTAAAAAACAATTTACTCTCCTAGTTTAGCACTACAGCATGTATGTTACACAGTGGTCCCTATGTGAACCACATGATGTAATACTAACCTGATGCAGCACAAATTCAAATGCTTACCATGTGTTGTCAGTCTAGTGCTATTTTGTTTGCTTTAAAAATGAGGAATTTGCAAGTTTGGGAAATGGGTGGGTAAGCAGTTAGTAAGAGGGTGGAGTGGCAATAATGACAGTAAGAGGAAATGGGGGCTGTGTGATTTGTGGACACTCAAGATCCACTTTCCTAAGTTAATTAAACATTTTTTGTGTAAATCACAGTAGAGATTTAAATGCCAGGTTTCTGTATTGAGATGTTCTCATCAACCAGGACAAAATTCCGCATGATCATACCCTTGACCAAAGCACGAATAAGAGTTCAATTGCATGGTCAGATACCACAGGATTTGCTCCATTTATAAAATAGTTTAAAACTACCTGTGAGGCAATTCTTGTAAGTTTTACTTGAAAGTAAAGGAAAAGAGAAACAGATTGGAAGGAGAAGGTGGTAATCCCTGTTATTGAACCATTTTGATATGTAAATTGTGAAGTATTTTTCACAATTATTGTCCACATTTTTGGTGTTCCATACTCTTAGACAGTGAAGTACCCTTCTATAGAGATGCTTTTGAGAAATGCAGTAGTCTGAAACTATAAATGAGAAAGCGGCTTCATAGAAAACTATAAAAAGATTAACAGAGGTGCAACCAAGGGAAGGAAGGAAAGAAGAGGGGATGTTCAAGCCCTGATTGTGATTTCAAAATAAGGTAGAGTCAGAATCAAATTGCAGCAAAGTCAAATTGTTCCAATTTGCCTTTCCAGTGTAGTCACTCCCTAAGTCTGGATTCACCCTGCTATCCTTCTGCCTGTATGATGGCACTTCCATCAAGGAGTTAAAAATGCTGGGAGCATTTCACTTCAGGGACCTCTTTCAGACAATGTTCCAACTTCAGCTTCAGAGTTGTTCTCCAAGACTGCATTCCAGTGACAGGCCAGGTATGAGGAAGAATAATAGAGGCCAAAAATACTGCTATATTTTTGTATAACACTTCTGGGAACTATTGCTCAGGAGATGAATTTCCTTGAGAAAGAAAGAACCACCAAATGATGGTTTTATGGGTTACATGGGGAAGTGAAGAGAGCTAAATTCCAGGGGGCCTTGATTTGATATTTGGGCCTGAGATTCCTGCTGCCCCACATAACACAGCATGCCTTCCAGAATCTAAGCAACAATAATGATGGTTTTTTATATTAAGAGATAGTAATGAAATATGAGGATGGTTTATTTTGTACCTTCAATATGATCATTGACATGGCAGCTAAGCAGCCATTCTCCTTCATTCTTTGGTACCATAAGGGCATCCACAAAGGAAGCTGGGAAGAGGCTGATTGTGTCGATGCGATGTTGCTTGTCTATCAAGACTTGCCCTTGAAAATAAGCTGAATGGATGTCGGCTTCATTACCAATGCCAAAGAGGTACCATTTCACTTTATCCTCCACACACATTGTAATATTGGGAAGATATCCATACATATATCCATTGATTGCTTTAAGAAAAAGAAATTTTAAAATGTAATTATTACAGAATTACTGAAAGCGCGTGATATAGTCATGGGGGGGGGGGAGTTGGGATAGAAAAATATCTGCAACAGAGATCCTTAAAATGTGAACACTTCTATAAAAGAATTCATTTTACATCTATAGTCCCATCTGTCCCAGCACAGACATTCTGCACACCTTTGCGTAGTCAAAACAGAACAGTCAACTATGACAGAAACAATGACTCCATGTACAAGAACAGTGTACACTATCTGTTAACAGTTTTATGTGATGGAGAAATTGCAACATCGTGGCTGAAATCCTATTGCACAGCTATACATACCTGCCAAAGCAATAGAAAAAAACTGTAGCAGGGTGGAAATAATATCCATAAAGCACTTCATCAGGCACATCATGTAACAATTCCTATATGAATTGCATGATCAATTGCAAAGCCATGATGTGAACCATGTAATCAACTGCACAACAGCAATGTCAACTGCTGGCACATAAAGCCTGGCATATAAAGCCTGGCATGCTTCAACAGGTGTAACTTCATATTATGCCAAATTGATCAGCATTACCTTAGCTGCAAATCACTCTAAAAGTGATTTTCTTCTTCTGTGTCTAGGCCAGACGTGAAACTGCCAAAATGAAGCCACCCCTTGGGGGAGTTAAATAATTTTGTGTCAGAAATTATTCTGGGTTGAAAGGATTTTTGCTGGAGAAACTCCACTCAGGGGACACCTTAATGAGGCTCCTTTCATAGCCCCACGAGTTGGGACAGAGACAGGAGCTCAATCTGTCATGCAGCACCCAAGTCTTGAACTGCTGACTTGCTGGCCTTCCAGCTAACAAGGCAAGCTTCTTAACCACTGAGCCACCCCAGGCCTTGAGAGGTTCATTATGCAGTTCCCCTTATCCGACCAAGTGTGAGAAAAATTAGTGGGCAACACAAGGTTGCCGTTACCAAGGTACACCCAATTGTGGTTCAAAAATACCACAATCTTTGAGGAGGCTTTTTCTGTGTACCGTATAAAGCTTTATATACACATATGCAAATATTACTTCATTTGCTCCAAAAGCTGCTCTTACAGTGCATTTTATTGCTTTCTTGGAAGTCTTCATTCTCTTTATCAACTTTGTCAGGCTCAGAACAGTATTTTTTGATATTATCATCTAAGTACCAACTGAAGTTTTCATCCATCACAGAGAACAATAAGATAAATTCTTTGTCAACGTCTTTATCTTTCCCATTCTGTAGTGTACCTAAGGAAAAAGGATATGTTTCACAGACGTTATCTGCTGAAATTTTAATCTCCTAGTTAATCATTGCAAGAAAAAGGCCCGTAATAGAATGGATGATACATGTTTGATGCATAGCTGATATCTACCATTTGCATAACTCCATAATTCTCAAGTTCAATTTCTTGATCATGTCAGAATATGATAGATAGGAGAGATACAGCTCAGTGCATTGACTTTAGCTTTTTTGTACATTTATATACAATAGTAAAGGCAAAGGTCTCCCTTGCTTGAAAGCCAATCATATCTGACTCTAGGATACAGCACTCATCTCCGTTTACAGCCAGAGAGCCAGCGCTGTCTGCTTCTGCAGACATTTCCGTGATCATGTGGTAAGCATGACTAGATGTTACAGCACACAGAATGCTGTTACCTTTCCCACCAAAGCAGTACCTATTTATCTACTTGCAATGTCTTACTTTTAAACTGCTAGGTTGGCAGGAGCTGGGACAGACCAAAGGAGCTCACTCCATCATGCAGCATTCAGATCTCTAACTGCTGACCTGCCAACCTGACCTGCCAACCTTCCAGACATCAAGTTCAGCATCTTAACTACTAAGTCAGCACAGTCCATTATATAAAATAGATAGATATAAAAAACATTCAAAGCCCAAAGTTTCAACATGCTTACTTGTCAACAACGGGATGTATTCTTTGTTAGGTATGTTTAAGACCAAAGCCTAAGGTAGTTTCTTAAGTTTAATTTAAAAGAGTGGTTGGCGGTTCTTTTATTATTTTTTTTACTATATCCAAAAGCTTAAAAAATAATGACAATTGGGCAACTTTCTTTTGAGTGGGGCAGATTGCTTGTTAGAAATCTAGGATGGCTGGTAGAAGTTTTCATCCTCAGTAGGTGATAGTGAACTAGATTTGGAAATGGGCATAGAGCGGAGCACTTTTGTGTTATGAAATGCAAGTCCTAGTTTTCACCAAGCCAGGGGAGTACTGGGAACTGTAGTTGAAAAACATAAACCTGTGTGCTTTAATCTGGAAGGCCTCCTTTAAATGTTCTGAACAAAGGAACAATTGGAACATATTAGAACCAGCTCCTTCTATTAAGGGAAGAGACTGTTGTTATGAATGCACATGCATGTGGGTATAAACATGAAGAGGCAAAATACATGGACTGAGGACACAAACAGAGAAACAACAGCTGTGATAGAAGCAAGAGGTAGGTAATAGGCTAGAAATCTTGTTGTGAAGGATGGTCTTCTCTATACATGTGATAGTGGATCTACTATCTCTACATGGTGGATAGTGGATGTGTTCCCTACATATTTCTAAGCAGAGGTGATCATGGTCTGAGAAAGCCCTCTGGAATATTGTCCCTACTCATTTGGAGTACAGGCCACCACTGTTTGTAAGCCAAGTAATTATTGTTGAGATTATACCATAAACCTCAGGTGCTCTCTCTCCTCCAAGGCAAATCAAAATCTAAAGTTGTCCATAGAATTGTCTCAAAAATGTTTGTGATTACACTGATTCTGTATGAAATCTCAGATAGTATTTCAGCAGCACAACTGATTTGATTGATTGATTGATTGATTGAATTTCTATGGCTGTTATCCCACTCTGGACGGTGATTTCCTGCTATGAATGGAGAATGTCTTCAGGTACATACTATATTTATATATTTTACCTTTTCTGCAAATAATCAAAGGTCCAATAAGTCCAGTAGCAATATCTTTTGGAGCGTCTACATGGGAGTGATAAATCCTTATCATACAGTTACTATCACCCTCTGCTGGACCGTGATCTTCAGTTACTTGCCAAGTATAAACATATTGTTCTCCTGGTTGCACGATGTCATCTTTCTTTTGCAAACTAGTAGTCAAGTCAGGATACAAAGCACCTAGGGAATGCAACAAATAATGAAAGCAATATAATAAATATTGTTTTGGTTTCATTCATCTCCTAGTCCCTGCTTCCTAATTTGTTATACTTTAATTGTGATTTCATACATACGTCTATGTCTTCCTGAGAACAGTTGTTACCACGCAGCTGTTAACATGAATAAGTAAGAGAGAGAGAGAGAGAGAGAGAGAGAGAGAGAGAGAGAGAGAGAGAGAGAGAGAGAGAGAGAGAGAGAGAGTGTGTGTGTGTGTGTGTGTGTGTGTGTGTGTGTGTGTGTGTGTGTGTGTGTGTGTGTGTGTGTGTGTGTGTGTGTGTGTGTGTGTGTGTAACAGGAATCAGAATCAAATTTCAAAGACTTGTGTATGCACATGACAGGAGGTGGAATGAGTCAAATTGGTCTCACACCAGAGACTAAAGTAAACATTTGAAGATGCAAGCGGCACAATAGCCACCACATATCACTGTACAGTTTCAAAAAGTAAGGTTTCAGATTGCAGAGAACTCTACATGCATGGCAGGGGTCCTTATTCAGATGTCAACATCAATACTCAGGGATTGAAATGAGGCTTGCCACTCTAGCAGGGTAGCCATGCATCCTGTTTGTACTATCATTCAAAGCGCAGTCCTTCAGTGGAAGACATTCCGCATCTGAAGAGCTCTGCAGTCCACATCTATCTAATGTCAAAGAAATATAAGAAGGAAGAACAGAGGCCATGAAGGAAAAAGCTGACCAGAAGACCATGTAGGTGCACAGATCATGGGGCCACAATTGTTCCCATTATGCTTATTATGCATTCCTATCTGAATAATAACAATTATGTCTGACTTTACCTATCCATATAAACTAGCATATACAAATTTTGTTCAAACATATATTGTATTTTGTTCCCCTTTTATTGGTGACACATGTCCTCTTTTTGGCAATCCTGGACTGTTCACCTTTGCCTTGATCTTGCCTTTCACTCATACTGAAAGTCCATGCATTCAATTAAATTCCATCTCCAGCCTGTGCTTGAATTCATTGCATCCTCCTCCTCTCTTCTTCTTCTTCTTCTGTATCTGAATCCAAATATTGGCAATCGTCATTGGCAATCAGTCATGAAGACTGTTCTGAGAATATAATACAGTGACCTTCCATTTGCCTTACCACTGATCCAGTTCTGCAAGTCACTTTCTGATCCTGAGCCCTTTTGACACGCAAAGCCACAGGCCAGTATTGATGAAGCTGCTGCTGTCCATCAAGATGGATTCAAGTGGGATTTAATCCACTTGGGGACCATCACACTTCCCTGTGGACTTTGGTACCCAAGACTGTTAGTCCTCAGGGTTGTCAGGTTAGTTTACTGGCACCTGACACTCAGCATTGAGTCGCTGGCAGTATGGTCTACTCTATTAACATAGCAGGATATCTTGGCCAAACTCAGTACATCCAACTGAGGCAAATGCCCAGTTGATTTGTGTGGTCTGTTAGATATCAAGTTTACTACATGGTTAATTCCTCCCAGGATTGTGGAAATCTCCACACCCTTTTTACTAATATGGTCAATAGCAAGTTAATAATTCAGCTGGGAATTCTTGTTAAAATGACATATGGTAAATTCCTACCTTCATTTGACTTTGTGTATTTGACACCATGGGAATGGAGACTGTAGTTCCTCGAAGCCAAATTTTTCAAATGAACGGTAAAGGTGTCTCCAACTTCACCTTTAAGAACAGGGCCTAGAAAACCCAGCCAGGAAGGCTTTTCAACAGTATTTTTGTATGAGTTATCTGTGAACTGTGTGTACACAGCCTTTTTATACGTGCTGCCTATCCGGTCTGCGCCTTGTTGGATAAAAGCACTAGCTGTCCTGAAAGACAAAGATACAGGCAATCAACTCAGGTTAGCTAATATTTCAATATCTTCAGACATTCTACAAAAACAAAACAAACAAGGAGTATTTGTGTGCTTGGTGGAAGGAGCCACACCACAATAGATCCTTCAAATCCCATTCAACCTTTAAAAGACAATTAGAAATGTGAATTGAGGAAAATAATGCAATAACAACAGGCTGCACTGATGGCATCAGAGAAGAGGGTGAGCAGCAGCTGAACTCACCAATAAAGTTCAAGATATGAACACTGCAATGACTGAGGTTCTCGGGAAGGCTCAAGATGTAGGTCACTGCAAATATATCTATCCCATTGCAACCAATCTACTTGCCATTTTGTGGAGCTGCAAGAGTGGGGCTGAGGAGGACTTTGCATGCCAAAAGGACTCAGGACCAGAAAGTGACTCGCAGAACTGGATCAGTGGTACAGGGGTCATGCTGTGATGTGGAAGGCAGATGAAAGGCCACTGCATTATATTCTCAGGACAGTCTTCATGGCTGATTGCCATGAGGATTGTCTATATTCAGATTTGGATACGGAAGAAGAAGAAAAAGAAGTTGAATAGAAAGACTTGCTTTCCTGTTGAATAACATTTTTGCATATTTGGATATTTCTCTCTCTCTCACTCAATTTACTCAACTTTACTGAAACCTTATTATCCCATTAGGACTGAGTTTGTGTTTGATTCTGGATGGATGATTGTTGTATGGACTGTGATGTCATGTAGTTCCTCCCAGGACATAATAACTCCCAACACCAGCTGGGTTCAAAAGAGCCTCCGCAGCCCAACGGGAGGCAGGACTTGCTGCTTCAGACCCAGCCCCCAACACTGGCTGGGTTCAAAAGAAGCCTCCGCTGCTCGACGGGAGGCAGGACTTGCTGGCTTGGACCCAGCCCTCAACAACAGATGGCAATGCTGACCCCGGCCCCCACCAATGGCTGGGGGAGATAAAAGCCACCATGGCCACGCTGGCAGCTGAAGATGATGACCCCAGCTCCCACCAGGGGGGATAGGGAGCCGCCGCCAACCTCCTGGCCCTACCAACAGTTGGTTGTGCCGATAGGGTATACCGTAATTCTTGCTGGGACTTCTGAGACTGTTATGAGTTGTTATGAGACTTTTAAATGAATGATTTCTTTTATTTTTGTAATGTGTTATATTAATTATATTATATTATATTATATTATATTATATTATATTATATTATATTATATTATATTATATTATATTATATTATATTATATTATATTGTGATTTATTTGTTGTTAACCCATTGCATCTTATTCTGTTGTAATGTGCATATGCTTTGTTATATTTATATTTTATATTGTAATATTGTTGTTTCATGGAATGTTATATTTGTGGGTTCTATGAGCCGCCCTGAGTCGGTTTTACCAAGTCAGGTAGCATACAAATCAAATAAATGAAATGAATGAATTTTCATTTCCCCCCATTTATAAGATTTTGTTTAACAGACATCTGGAAATGCACAGATATTGAGTAACATTTGATTGCACAAATTTATGCTGGCATAAGCAGATCAGGCATTTGAAATATTTAATTTAAATTAATGGAAAGTTTCCTATCCCCCCCCCCCCCGCACACACACAATATTCAGGTTCTGAGACTCCTTAGGATTGTTGTAAGAGACTCCTTAGGATTTGAACCAGGGGGATACTGGCGTGTAGTTTGTACTGTTTTTTTAACTTTAATTGATTTTAGATAATTTTTTAAATTTCATGATTTTATATGTTTTTATTTTTTGCCTCCGTTTTATGACGATGTAAGCCGCCCAGAGTCGGGTTCTCCCGAGTGGGGCGGGGTAATAAATTCAATAAAATAAATAAATAAATAAAATAAATTCTCTTTTTTGGGGGAGCCTCAGGATGCAGGGGGACTCTTTTTCTTCTTCTTTTATCCCTTTGAGTGTCAAAGGAGATACAAAGTTCTTATTCTGGCATTTCACTGGCATTATTTTGTGTTCTTGTAATATGTCTTTGATGTTATTTCTCCACCTTCTTTGGGTCTGCTGCATGATCTTTCTCCTTCTCCTCTTTTCATATAGGCCTTGTATGGTATGGAGTTCCAAGATATTCTCTCCAAATGGGCAAAGCACTTTATTTGTTGTCTCTGTATGTAGTTTAAGATTGGTTCTATTCAAATTCTTTCCCTTATAATCTCATTCCTGCTTTTATCCCTTCTAGTCACTCCAACAGTCTTCCTCAGGCATCTCATTTCTGTGGTGACCAACTTTCATTTATGTTTTGTTGTAAGTGTCCATGTTTGGCACTGGTGAGAATGAATATGATTATATGAGGCGTTTCTTTGTGCTGGTGGGTATTGCCTTGTGTTGTAAGAGCAGAGCTTAGGGTCCCAGTATTTGGTGTGCCTTACTATGCTGCATGTTAATCTCTTCAATAGTAAAAAAAAAAATCACTACTTGATTACCACCAGCAATCTGCTGACATTTTTGGAGTAATAGTCCCAAGGCTCCCAAGGTCTTCCACAGGAGAAAAGAAAGCCATAGGGAGCCTCAGAACCTGAAGGGGAAGGGACAGGAAGCTTCCCATTAGCTTAAATAAAATAAATATCTGAGTTTTACTGGCTTAAATGCACAATAACAGGATTTTGTCCATTGTCACAGACCTGTAGATGGAACAGTTTGGACTATCTCTAAAAGATAGAGATATGTTGACTCTAACCTATATGCATTTTATTTTGGTCACACTGGATGTAATGTCAAATTACTATTGAGCATAGGCTTACTAAAGCTAACTTTGTGACCTTCATATACATGTTATTATGCATTATAATAGCAGCTCCTCGGGTGGCTTAGTGGTTAAGATGCTGAGCTTAGAGACTGGAAGGTCAGGTTTTGATACCCAAGGGCTGCACTTGGGAACATGAAAGGAGCCTCATTTGGGCGTCCCCTGAGTGAAGTTTCTCCAGCAAAAATCCTTTCAACCCAGATCTCTGACACTAAATTATTATGCATTATAAAAGCTCCAATATAATATGGAAATGCAGCATCAAAACAGCAATACTGTATCTTCTTGTGAAATAGAGCATAAATGCATTGCAGATGTACATGCCCCTTACAGTCTACTTGATCTCCAGATCATAGTTGTGCTGGCTGGAAAACGTCCTGTTTATGGCAACAGAACTTCTTTCTTGCATAATGGAATAGCAAACACTCCACAAATGGCAGGAAAGAACAACCACATGCAAAAACAATCAGAATTTTGGCTCTTATAAGAATTTAGTTAACATTCATTATTCTAATATTAATAAATTCATAATAATATAATTTTTAAAAAGACATAATTAATACTGAAAATGAACTCCTCTCAATGGCAACAACATAATACTGTACATATATAATCTATTGACCTGTTTAGAGGTTAAACAAAATATACAAAGGGTGCCAAACATGTATACATGTGTTAAGAGAGGTTATTTATGTCTTAGTTTTCAAAGTTGAATTGAATTACAGTAGTAATGTGTAGTAGAACATTCGCTTAAACTAAGATGTGGTGTACTGCACTGTACGGCTACACTGGTGTTACTTAAGAAAGATTTGAAATGGCATGTGCCACTGATACAAGTAGACACTTTGGTCAATGTTTCTCAAACAGTAGTTCACTATAAGGACTCATTCAAATACCATGTGACCATGGGGGGGGAGGTGGTCAACCAAAAGTCACAGAAAGTCACCGGAGGGGAGGGGGTTCGTCAAGAAGTCACATGACTCCAAAATTATCGAAAAGTTCCCTATTCAAGAAATACCCAAGACAGAGGCAGGATCTATAAACAGAAACACACACACACACACACACAAATAAATAAATGGGGGGGAATTAAAAGGCTGCTTACTGGATCTTCTCAGGGAAGAGTAATGCAGGGGGAGGGGGAGGGAGGAGAAAGTAACACTGTTCCTCTGCCAGGAGAGGATGAGGAAGAAGAAGTAGTCTCCATATTGCAAATCTTTTCCCTCTTCCTTGTTTGCTTGCATGAAAAGGCTTTGCAAGGGAGGCCTTTCTTTCTTGAGCTTCTGCCATTTCTCTTCAAATCAGGGAAAACAGAGAAACCATGTGATTTGGAGGGGGGGGAGAGGTTCGACAAAAAGTCATGGAAAGTCACAGAGGGTGTGTGTGTGTCAAAAAGTGGCCTATTTTAGGTCAGGTGGTATTTGAATAGCCCCTAATCAGTATTACAATTTTAATAGTGTTTTTTTCCCTTTCTTAAAATGCGTATACATATTTGGCAGCCTCTGTATATGCAAAATGCAATCAAAACAGTGATGGGATGTCCCCGGTTCCAGACGGTTCCCTGGAACCAGTAGGACCAATCCCGGAGGGTTCTCCGAGAGGGTAACCCATTTTTGAGGCATCCGGTTCTGGACGCCTCACCGAAAGAATTTTTTTTAAAAAAAATTGGAGCAAAAATGGCTCCAATTGACTGCGCATGCGCAGAAACTCAATCTGACGCATTGCGCATGCGTCAAATTGAGTTTCTGGTCATGCACACTAAATTGGAGCCAAATGGCTCCAATTTAAAAAAAAAATTCTTCCGAAGCTGGAGCCGCCCCTTTTTAGAGTGGCTCCGGCAGCAGCAGCGGCAGCCCTCAGAGAAGGGCACCTCCCCTAGCCAGCCACCGAGCTCCCACGGGCACGTTGGTGCCTGCCCGGGCCATCCGCCGCCGCCGCGCCCTCCTAGGGACTTGGGCCCGACAAACCCCCATGCCCAGGGTAAGCCCGGCGGGGCTCGCCACCGCCACATCCTCCTCCGCCGGGCGGGCGCCTGCAGCTTCCTCGGGCTGGCCGCGCTCTTTAAAGGGCTGCGGAGGAGGCCGCCCTTTTGCCTCTCCCCGACCCCCCCCCCCCGGTTGGGCTCCCTTCTTGCACCTTTGCAAGCGCAAAAAGGAGGTAAGTCATCGGGGAAGCAAGCGGGGATGGGTGGGTGGGTGTGGATGCAGGGCGCAGTGGGGAGAGATCGCCGGTGGCGGGGTGCGTCCCGGGACTTAGGGGGCCCTTTCATTCATCCATCCATCCACCCATTCATTCATCCATCCATCCGTGCGGGCGTTGCAAGGCGGCTTTTGTCTGGGTGCCTCCCCAGCTTCCGATGCCGGGCTGTCTTTTTTGTGGGAGAGCAATATTATATGCGAGGCGGAGGTGGGGCAGGCGAGCCGGAGCAGCTGGGACGCTTTGGCGGCGGCTGGGTTGTGTGGGCGTGTTGTTGGTGTGTGTGTGTGTGTTTGCGCGCCTCTCCTTCCCCCTATCCGGAAAGCTTTGATTCCGGAGCGCGGCTTGCCATTGATCGCTGGCTCGGTTGCAAGACATGTAAAGGTTTGCCTCTCTTTGGCTTTACTTTTAATTTTTCTCTGCCAGTTTCCAGCTTTATTTTCCTTTGTAAAAAAAAAATGCTTCCCTTGTTGGTGGTGCATGAGAAGCGGGGGAGCAGAAGGGGTCGTGATAAATAAGAGAAAAAGGGGAGGGCGATCGTTTGTTTAGATGGGGTGGAGGGAAGAGGCTTTGAAGACCTGGTTTTTAAGTGCGCGCCGAATGACACCCGGGGCCGCCCCTTTCCCTGCGTCTGTCTGGGTGTGTTTGTGTGTTTCCCTGCGTCTGTCTGGATGTGTTTTATTTATTTCTTTATTTTATTTCTTTAAGTTATTTACGGGTCTGTGTGCGTGTTTATTTTTTTTATTTTTATTTTATTTTTGGCCTTGCCCACAACGTCATGATGTCATGACGTTGGCTCCGCCCATGACGTCATGACATTGGCCACGCCCATGACGTCCATGACGTCATGGCGTGGTAGTAGAATTTTTGACATCCCATCACTGAATCAAAATAAAGAATATTTTCCAGAAGGCAATACACCATCTCTCTATTAGCTCTACCATAAGACCAGAGCATAAAAGCACCAAGTTGTGTCTCAAGGTCAGACTATGTGATACAATTAATATGTCATTAGAAGTGAAGCTACACTAGGAAGTAGAAACATTTCACTTTATCCTAAAACATGGTTCCCTGCAACTATGCAAGTTTTAAAAGTCTTCTCTGCAAGTTGGAAATTAACTTGTTGTGTGTGTGTGAGAGAGAGAGAGCACGAGAGAGAGAGAGAGAGAGATCATTAGAATGTAAGCACAAGAATAACTGTTATGTCTTCACCTGATTCCCCCTCTGAGCATATGAGCAGTGAGAAGAATGGGAAAATGGATTGCCATCCTCTACTTAGGGGTCCTGAACCATCCGGTCATGTGGCCAGGCCATTGGCTGTCATGAACTGGGCCACATGGTGCTGCTGCTGCTGCTGGGAGCCCCGGTGGCAGCCTTCTACCCTCAACGTGCTCCGCCGGGTTTTACCAGCCCGGTGGGCAGGGGCATGGACTTCAGACACAGCAGATAGGCAGCCAGCCGGGACCTTCCTCCACATTGCTTAACTGCAGCTGGGCTCTGCCCCTCCCTGCTGACTGTATGCAGTGTGATGCCTTGTTACCCAATCCGATCCGTGGTGTAGGAAAGGTTGGGGACCATTGCTCTAATTGGTCAGTACCGTCCCATGGGAGTAAGAGAAAGAGGGCAAGTAAATGAGCAGTTCTTTTATACATTTTTTGCATACATCCAACCACTTAGCACATATCCAAAGGTGCATTACCTCCTTGGGAAAATGCACAGTTATCGTGCTATGTACATTTAGTGTTGCTGCCACGAAAGGGACATACAGTAGTTGAAATCTCATGCAAGTTGACACCATGTATGGCTTCAGCCAGGGTCTGTGTCTCAGGAAACTAGTACAGTATTGTGATGTCGCTTTAAGCTCTGAAAAACTGTGAGTCCTACATAATTTCAACAAAGAGTCCTATGATGATGAAAACCATTGATTATTAGCCTGTTTTCAGGAAGCTCTGCAAGCTACAAATTAAATTGGAAGTGCATGTTTTATGGTTTTCTTGGGACTGTCCAAATGATTCACATTTAATTATAAGGCTTCATGTTGAATCAGGCATTGTGTCCTTTTCCTTCTCTTTCCTTGAAAAGATAATGGCTTTCATTTAAAAAAAAAGTCTCATAACTGAGATTCCTAAGGGCTTAAGGGTTTAGCTAGACAGAGGGTAAAAGTAAAGCATAAATCAGTAAAGGCACAAATTCATCCTCAGAGTAACTCGTACTGCTTGCAGTGAATTTTCACAGAGATGGAATTTGTCAGAAAATCAAAGCTAAAAGAGTAATAAAGGTCTGTTGTATCTTTCCTGTTTTCACTTCCTACCCTCTCCTCTGACCTGACTCTTTAAATGTGCTGTGTGTTATGTATTGTTATTGTTAGCCTACAAGAGTTTGTGTATTATGTCTTTTGAATTTATCTCCTTTCCTTCTCCAACAGCTTCTACAAAAAAAAAAAAAAATTAAGACTGATGTACATAATGCCTAAACCAAGGATTCTCAATCTATGGCCCACAGGCCAGATGCAGCCCACGGCACCATTTCATGTGGCCCACCACCCCCTCTGCCAAACCAGGATGTGCCCTGTGGTGGAGGAAGGGCAAAAAAGCTGTCTGGCCACCAAAGCTATCTGAGGGAGTGTGAGTTGGTCCCCAGCTTTAAAAGGTTGAGAATGCTTGGCATAGATTGAGCAAAGAGACAGGGTGACACCCAGCTCCTCTTTGTTCATTTTTATTGCTAAAAGTAGCATTTTCATTGTATGAACTGCTGCATTTGTTTCAACTTACTGTGTTCCACCTAGGGGGAGCCTTGAGAAAATATTAACATTTTTCTCTAGGTCTATGTGTCTAAATTATCAAATCTACTGGGTGAGTTTGAAGTATATTTTGCTGCCTGCATGACTCACATGTTAAAATCTAATCCATTTGATGCTTTTTGCTGTAGGTGTCTACTATTTTATTTTGCCAAAACAAATACAAAAAACCATCACAGCACTCAGAGCCTTTTTGACCTTTATCATGAGGTGAGGGGTTGTGAGAAGGTGCCCGACTAACCTCTTGCTTGCCTGAGCATGCATGTGTATGTGTGGGTACTGTGTCCATGTATGTTTCTGTCAGAAGAAGTGTGTGGGAGCAGAACAGGATTCGGTAAGTGTAAGAATGGGTTGACAAATGGAAGAGGAAAAAGAGAGGGGGGTATGAAGCATTGTATAAAAGGGGAGGGGCATAAGTATGAAGCAAAACTGAATTGATCCATGAAAGCTAACATTAAAATACAGCAGTTAGTCCAGTGGTGGCTAACCTTGGCACTCCAGCTGTTCTCGGACTTTAATTCCCAGAAGCCCTGATTATCTAGTGTGCTGGCTTGGGCTTCTGGGAATGGAAGTCCAGGAACAGGTGGAGTGCCAAGGTTAGCCACCACTGAGTTAGTCTTTAAAGTGCTACAACACTTTTTTGTTTTTGTCTTTTTGTTTTGTTTACTCCCTGATATGCTTGAAGTGAAAGGGAGGCAGAAAGAGAGAAGTAGTGGGCAGTTTGCCTCCAACTAAAACAACTTTAAAAAAAATATCTCCAGGCTTATAGTTGCAGGGAAATAGGTGGTATTTCGCCCAATTGCATTTGAAGAAATAGTGTAAGTAAATCAATGTAATTAACTCTAAACAAGTCACCTTTATAACTCTAAGGAGGTTAATGCAGTTGTACCTCGCTTAAAGAGCACAATGTGTTCCACAGGATTGCTCTTTAAGCGAGTTTGCTCTTTTAGCAAAACACCATTGTAAGTGACCAATTGTGACTCCTGGCAGGGGGCGGGGGGATTGTGAACCCTAATTTATTTGTTGAGTTTTTGGTAGGTTTTTGTTGTTAAGCAAAGCAACCATTCAGAGAAAATTCTGCTCTTTAAGCAAGTTACTCTAAGCGAGGCACTCTTTATGTGAGGTTTTACTGTATTTCTGTTCCTGCCATTCTTCCATTATTTCTCAAGCTCTTGGATGATCTCAGTCCAAAATGTCTGTGTGTTTTCTGTTTTTGAAGTGGTAACCGTGTTAGTTTATGCAAGCATATCAGAGAGTAAACAAAACAACAAAAAAGACAAAAGAATTGTGGCACCTTAAAGACTAACGCCTGTATTTAAATGTATGTTTTCATGGATCAAGTCCATTTCGTCGGACCACTTATGTCTGATGAAGTGGACCTTATCCACAAAAGCTCACATTTAAATGCAGGAGTTAGTCTAAGGTGCCACAACTTTTTTATTGTTTTGTTTTATTTACTCTCTGATATGTGTGTTTTCTATTTTCTCACTTCAACAACTTCCTCCAATGTAAAATATGTTTTAAGAACCAACATTGAACATGGTTTTAAAAAGCAACATGGATTCTCCATCTTTAACACTGCTGTGTAATGCTAACATAGTTGACTAAAGTACCAAATATAGCCATGTGACCTTTACACAATATAAATGCAGGGAAAGAGGGTGATACCTTTATTGGATTACTTTTAAAAAATCAAACATTACATGATTTTTTGTGTTTCAAGATCGCTTCTTCAGGCATGCATCAGTTTTTTGTGGCTGTGCAGGAAAATTATCAAAGAGAGTCCCAAAGGTTCATGGCAAGTTGTTGTGCCAGGCTTTGTTTCTTAGAGTGAGCTTGAGAAAACTGCAGGCTGGGTCTGATGTCTCTCCCATTCCACAAACAGAAGAAACCAGGTACTGAATCTGTATATTGCCCACTGAGAAAAGGCTTCTTTTGAAATGGCAAGTTTCTTTTTGGAGAAAAAGGCAACATGAAGACCTAAAGCCCTCCATCATAACCTGAATAATTTTCCTGCACCATCCACAAGAAATTGGTGCATGACTGAAGACATGAATTTGAATAATGAAAGCTTACATATTTTTTTGAATGATCCAATATAGGTATCACCGCTTTCCAGTGTTTGTATTGTGTAAGGAGCATACCACTATCCTTGTTTAGGGAAGTATTGAGGATATGGTGAGAAAGCTGCCCTACAGCACCACCAAGAACTCTACATGAATTTTTAACACCACCCCTACTGGATTACAAACCGAGGGGAACAGCTATTTCCAACTGCTAGGAAATATTCCTGATTGACTTTGATTTAGCTACAATTGGAGCACCTGAGTAAACCAATTTTAATACCAATTTCCTACTGCACGGGGGGGGGGGGGGGCTGTGTTAATTTTTTTTTCTCCAGCCAAAAAGAAGCTTGCATTTTCAAAAGACGGTCATCTGGTTTCCTCCGTTTGTGGAATGAGAAAGATATCAGATCCAGCTTGCTGTTTTTCCCAACTCACCTCTAAGAAACAAAACCCGGCACAACATATTTGGGATTCTTGTTGATAATATGCCTGCGCTATCCATAATAAACTGGTGTTTGCCTGAAGAAGTGATCTTGAATCACAAAAGCTTGCATAATGTTTGATATATTTTTAGAGCTCTGATAAAGGTATCACCTTTCTCCTGCATTTGGGTGGAAAAAAGGTTTGTTTTAAGCAAAGCTGCATGTGCTGAAATTTCCTTTGCTACTGCAGCCACATTTCACTTTACATTGGATCACACTCAAATACAGACTGATTGAAAGTGCCTTGATATAAACAGTTTATACTAAAAACCGAAAACTTATTGAAGGATTATTTTCAATGTAGTTAGAACAAGATCAGTAGCACTTACTCTTCTTCTGAAAATAATTTCCCAGAAATGATGTCCTTTGTCCCAGGTGCATAATTCCAGGCAGTTTCTGTAATTCCAATGTAGTATTCTCTGTTTGTTGCCCAGATATGGGAGAAGTAACAAGCTACTAAGTGGCCTAATATCCCTAGCTTCATTTTCTGGCTGTCTCTGGTGCCATGGACTGAAAGAAGAGCCTGTTCATTTTATAAGACCAGGCTTTTTCCCTGTGCTTTTTTTTTCCATAGTTCAGTAGGCTGAAAGGTTGCACAATACTGTACTTGGTAAAATAAACAAAGCCAGATTTGATGCCAGTAACTCTGGCAGCTCACAGATTTTTTTTAAAAGCTTGTTTTTGATTTCAGTGTCTGGGAAACATTCCCAGTCAATGGGTTTTTAAAAGGATTAAATGGACCCTGCTCTGGGATTTTCCCGATAGGAAGGCAATGCTTATTTTGTTCCCTGTATTTGGAACAGCTAATAAATCCAGTCCTGCATTTCACAACATGGGCATTATTCTATTTTGTTTTCAAACTGAAGAATAACAAATAAGTGAATTGACAAACTAAGCTCTTATGTAGGCTATAATGTATAAATGATAACAACCAAGCTCTTAAGTGGTCTGTAATAGACAGTTTTGTTGTAGAATTGTCGTATCAGAGATGAGACAGGACAGCAATTCCAGATCATACAGATTCAAAGGTCTTTTATTTGCGCAATGGTTAACAGAGAGTACAGCTACTCAAATTCTGAGAACCACGAGGATTCAAAGACAAGAGTTTATTTGCCCAGTAGTAAAGAGGAAATGCATGGCCCCTCGACCATGCGGTGGTTTTACAATCTTGACACCTTGGTATTGGTTCCAGGGACAAAGGAATTCAAACTACACACTAACATTGGCTAGTGGCCAAAACTTCACACTTATCTATCCTCTACCATTGGGTACACCTATAAGCCCTCTATTCTAATGAGGAAAGGGTTTATTGCCTCAGCCTGAACAACAGGCAGGCAAGTTTTAACTGAATCATGTTACACCACTTTGTAGGTTACTGAGAGGGCAAAGATGGGGTCTCTTTGGTTTTATATTTTTCTATTTTCCAGCACATTTCCCCCCTTTGAAAGTTTTCTTATCTTAAACTTCCACCCTTAGATTTCCATATCTGAGTCAATTTGGGGAACACTATGCTATTCCCATATAGCTAAGATAGCTTCTCGTTTGGCTGTTGCTTCAGTGATTTGGTGTATTATACACATAAAACAAGGAATTAAACAAGGCAGACTTAAACATACCAACACAAGAATACATACAATAGCAACTATAGCTTGTAAACCAGGCATTTGAGGTAACCAGTTTCCAAAGAACTCTTTAAAATTAAATCCCTTGTTCCATATTTGAGCTGCGTTATACGTTAACTGACGGATTTCCTTCGTTAACTGGGACACTACTTTTCTCAATATGTAAACAACAGGTTGCTGAGGTTAAATTTACCACACACACCTCCTTCTCTGGCTAGGAGATAATCAAGTGCAAGCCTATTCTGGTATACAGCAGTTCTTAGCTGGTCAGTGCTATGTGCCAGGATTTCCAGGGCCTTGTTAACACGTACTCCAGCCATATCTAGCACCGCTTGCAACCTGATGATGCGATTTAACATATAAATTAGTGTGTGATACCCCCAGCTTCCATCTTTTCCGATCAAGTGGCTTCATTGTAGACGCAAATTATTCTCTCATTTGTCCATAACTGAGTGTTGGCAGTATCTTGTTCCTCATAGGCCGCAACATCCTTGCATGGGAAATTAGAAAACGCCGTGGCCACACTTTCGTATGACACCGACCTTTTCCTTTTTTCACTCCCTAAGGCCTCATAAACTGGAGCGCCTAAGATCTGCCTATTTTGCAATGGTAACAGAAAGAAGGACGGTTTTATCCATCCCAGGACACATGAGCCAGACCAATTGGATGGCAATTGCTCATATGCTAGATTTCCACAGATCCAGTACATATCTTGTGGTAACAAATTCCCCACTCGTACTGTTCCATTTCGTTTGAAACAGATGTGACCAACCAGATTAGTTGTGAGAGTCTAAATGATACCCTCTGTTTTTGTTCTTTTAGTAATGTTCCCTGCTTGGGACATATTATTAAAGATTTTGGGGGTTGCTTCCAATGCTGACCAGGGCCACTGTTCACCCATATTAGTACCTCCACATACAAAACAATTCTTTACAGTGAGAGTTTTAGCTATTTTCTCAGCCATATCTACAAACAAATTCTTAGCAACAGGGCTAATTGGTAAGGGTTTTCCTTCCAATTGTTGAAGTTCATCATAAACCGACCAACTCACACTCTTGACTTCCCCTTCATACAAAGTCTGTATTTTAATGGTGATATAGGTTGATGGATCAACCCCTCTTCCATTTATTCCAATACCGTAACTTACCAGGGCAGGATGTTCCCTGGAGATTTCAAGCAACACTCTATTTGATCCTCTTATTTTCTTAAATTTTAAAATATGGGGGCACCCCTTATATCCTCCCCCAGTATAGTCACACACACAAGACCATCCACTACAATCACAATTATAAAACTTGAATACATCTTTGGATGTCCTCAATTCTTCAACCTGTGCGTAGAGAGACAGCTATCCAGTTTTGTGTCTCAGCAAGGTGTAGTCTTCTTTCTTCTTATGTGATGTTAAATAGTGTAGAAAGTGTACAATGTCATTTCTCAGTACTTTTATTAGTCCAGCAAACTTTTCTTCTTATGTGATGTTAAAAAGTGTAGAAAGTGTACAATGTTATTGTTATTGGTTCAGTAAATGAAAAGGTGTAATGCTTATGCGGTATAACAGTAATAGTACCTTGAAACATCAATTTAGGCACTCTTCTTGAACTTCAGGACCAAGGGTTTCTGGGTCTGTGTCACTTGATATTTCACTGGGTCGCTTACAGCTGCTGATTTCAGGCGTGTCCAATGGATCCAGGATTTCCCTTCTAGGGTTTTTACTGCAAGAGGAGAACACAAAACAAAACGACACTACATGGTCCTTTCCATCTGGCTGAAAGTTATGAGTTGCTGTAGTGACTTCTTGCATATAACTTCTTGCATATAACTTCTTACTCTCTATTCCCCCCTTATGGGCCAAATCTGGCCCACCTTCAAAGGTGTGCTTAAACAGAGCAGGCGGACGGCCATATAGAAGTTCAAAAGAGGAGAGATTATACTTATTGCAATGTAAAGCGCCATGGGTAACACTTGAACCCATGTGGCTTGTGTTTCATATTTTTCAATTAACTGTTGGATCGCTTCAACTGCTTCCTTAACATAATATCTCTGGGGAACACGTAGAGATTGTGCTCCAGGCTTTATTTACACAACTACAGGTGTGGCATATTTTGCAAAACTGGGGGGGGGGGTATCTTCAGCCCACAATTCTGGTGCATCAAATAGCTTCCATTTGTCATCTATTTCTTCTGAGATTCCCATTAGTCTCCAGGTTTCACTGATTCCTAACAGTTCATCTCTAGGAACAGGAGGGGCTGCTTGTGGGCGTAGAGTTGAGAATCCAGTCTCTATCCCTACTGCGCCTCTTTCTTCATACCCAGCCTCTGCCCCTGTTGAGCCTCTGTCTCCATAATGCCTGGGCCCTGGGGTATCCCCTTCCTCTGGATGGTGGCTCACCATATCCTCTTCCTCTTCCTGATCCGCTCTCAAATCCTCTTCCTCCCATCAGGCCTATCATCTGGGGGTAGCCTCTCTTCCAGTGGCCTTCTTGCTTGCAGTATGCACCAATAAGCCGGGCCAAAAAACCTTCTGGGGATTCTCCTTTCTCTTGGAGTATTGTGGCAGGAATGCTGAAATTAACAGGCCCTTTTGCTGCTTCTTTTAGACTGTCCAATACTAATATTCTGTACTCCACTAAGGCTAGAATCATTTGATTGTTGGCATCTACTGTTGTTTGAACAACTTCCCTCAAAGGTGCAATAATTTCTGTTTGTTTTAGTTCTGGTGCTTTAATTTCAGTTTGTTTTAGTTCTGGTGTTTTATTGTCTTTCTGTCCTGCAGCCAATGGTATAATGGAATTATCTACAACCCCACCTGTACTTTTTCCTTATGTTCTTTAAACAGTTTCTCAATGTATTTAGCTGCTTCACGGTCTAATTCATGTTCTTTTTCATCTGGTGGATTTTGGGCTTCCTGTACTTTCAATTTTTCTTGATGTGCCTTATAAAGTCCAGCCATGAATTGGGCGATTTGGACTGTATCAGAGTCTACATCCTGTCTCCCTCTGCCTGATTGGTTATGAATTTCATGATTTTGGACTTCTTGTACCCCTAACGGTACTGGAAGTTGGGCTTCTTGCTGTACCTCTACTGGTATTGTAATTTGTGGGGCTCTTTGTACTGGAAATTGTACTGCTTGTTGTACTGGAATTGGTGGGTCTGTGTATACCCCTGCTTGTATTGGAAGGGGCCTGTAGCTTGGACTATAAGGTGGTGCAGTAGTCTTCTCCTCTGCTTGTACTAAAATTGTTTTGTTCGCCTGAACTAGGATTGGTCTGTTAGAGCTCATCTCTTTCTTCCCACTGTCCACATCATCTGGAGGGGGCAAGGGAGGTGTAGAAACTTCTATTTTTGGCGCCAAGGAAGGCGCAGACGCTGTGGTCTTCATTTTCTGCCTATTTTTAAAACTTTCTGTCTTTTCTCTGGACAGGCATACTTTGGCATATTCAAACTTGCACTCTTTAAGCCAAGGTGGATTTCCTTCTACAGTTCTTTGCCACTGATAAATATATGGATATTGATACCATTTTTGTTGATCGATCACTTTATGGGTTATTTTAGCTATTAAAGTTAGATTCAGTGATCCTTCTTTGGGCCACCCTACTCCGAAGGCATTCCATTCCTCGCTACAGAGGGTCTTCAAAGTGTCTGGGTTACAAGGGGCTTTTCCTAAGTTCCTACTAAACCCTGCCTTAAAATTCTCTAACATACACTGAATTGGTGTCTTGGGGACACTATTTTGCCCACCCATCTTCCTATCACACTACCACCAACCCGGGGCACCCACACCACAGGGGGTCAGGGTCACCGTCAGGAAATGCAATGGTTTAACCTTCCCACAACAATAAAAACCTAACACTGGAAACTTCAGAAACACCGTCTGGTTCCCTCATGGGTGTACCTTCCACGCTTCCACTCTCAAAATGAGTGGGTACAGATACAGATTTCCTTATCCCAATATAGTACTTGCTTTGCAAGCTTTCCTTTAATGACCATATGATACGACCGTGGATCCTTGCTTCAGTGTCAATCCAGCAGTTGCGAAACCTCTTCACGGAGCTCTCTTTGTTTAGACTTCAAAGGGTCTAGATGCCGGCTTGCAGAGTGGTCCTTGTAAAGGCTTCATCCCCTGCTGGACAGCCTAAAGCATAGGAGGCAAAGGCTCTTTGCTGTCTCATCCCATCTGGGGTGCCAAAACTATTGTAGAATTGTCGTATCAGAGATGAGACAGGACAGCAATTCCAGATCATACAGATTCAAAGGTCTTTTATTTGCGCAATGGTTAACAGAGAGTACAACTACTCAAATTCTGAGAACCGCGAGGATTCAAAGACAAGAGTTTATATACCCAGTAGTAAACAGGAAATGCATGGCACCTCGACCATGCGGTGGTTTTACAATCTTGACACCTTGGTATTGGTTCCAGGACAAAGGAATTCAAACTACACACTAACATTGGCTAGTGGCCAAAACTTCACAGTTATCTATCCTCTACCATTGGGTACACTTATAAGCCCTCTATTCTAATGAGGAAAGGGTTTATTGCCTCAGCCTGAACAATAGGCAGGCAAGTTTTAACTGAATCATGTCACGCTACTTTGTAGGGTACTGAGAGGGCAAAGATGGGGTCTCTTTGGTTTTATATTTTTCTATTTTCCAGCACAGTTTGGTATCAATGTTATCAAATATCAAGCAAGTTTTTTTTTCTTTATCTGTACCAGTGAACACAAACAAATTTTATAAACTGTTGCTCAGAAAGAGTCTGACCACGTTATCCCTCATGAAACTAGATCAATGGTACGGCAGTCATGCTGCAATGCAGAAGGCAAATGAAAGGCTACTGCATTATATTCTTAGGACCATCTTCATGGCTGATTGGCATGAGGATCAACAATATTCAGATTCAGATATGGCAGAAGAAGAAGATGTTACTCTGAATTTTTGCTTGTTTGATTATTATCCTTTTTAAAAACCACCTGCAATCATGTCTCCCTCCAACTTTTTTTTTTTAATCTGATGTTTTGGACCAGTGGAATTTGGAATTTTGTGAGGCACAATAAGCACCATTGGTTGTACTGGGGTGAACTGTAGGCCTAAATCCAACATATCACCAGACTTTCAGCTCTTCTCGCATCCTGTGTCTTTGTTTTTGTTTTTTGTGTGGGTTTATTTTTGCTCCTTTGCACCTTCATTCCCACATTTGGATACAATCTTTTTTTTTTAAAGGCTACAACTAAAATTGAATACCCAAGGTAAAGGTTACCCTTGCTCGAAAGCCAGTTGTATCCGATCCTAGGGTTCGGTGCTTATCTCTATTTATAGCTGAAGAGCCAGCATTGTCTGTGTCTACAGATGTTTCTGTGGACATGTGGCAGGCATAACTAAACACCGGAGTGCACAGAACACTGTTTACCTTCCCACCAAAGTGGTTCCTATTACAGTACTTGCAATTTCTTGCTTTCGAACTGCTGGGCTGACAGGAGCTGGGACAGAGAGGGGAGCTCACTCCATCCAGGAATCAGCCTTCAACCTTCTAGTCAGCAAGTTCAGCATCTTAACCACTTGAACCACCAGTCCCCAAACATCCAAAGAGATACATAAATGCCTTTTTACAACAATAAGGAGTGGGAGTGGCAGATGGTATCCTCATCATGTGACATGCCCACAATAAGAGTGTACAACTCTCACTGAAACTGGATGAAACAAAACAGCCTTTCAACTTGGGTATGTGTTAAAATCAGTGTTTCACAATCCTACTATTACATCCCACCCCTGTTGCCTTTCGTTTCCAAACTAAATATCCCAAATGTTGAAGTCTTTTTTTATATAGGGAAAGTGTGCCTTCCCAGATCATATTAATTGCCCTCTTCTGCAGCCAGAAGTGAGGCCTGTGGACGTTCATATGATCTTAATAAAAGTAAAAGATCTGTTGCAAATATTCATTACCATATGGCCAGATAAAACTATTATGAAAAAGCAAAGCAATCACACTTATATACTGCCCCATAGCTCTCTTGGCGGTTCACAAGTTAATTAGCATTATACTTATTCACAAAGCATTGCACTGCAGTGGCTTAGCGGTTAAGACACTGAGCTTGGAGATGGGAAGGTCAAGGTTTGATACCTGAGTGGTGCACGACGGATCTTAGGGACCTGAAAGGAGCCTCATTTGGATGTCCCCTGAGTGGAATTTCTCCAACAAAAATCCTTTTAACCCAGAGTAATTTCTGACACTAAATTTATTTAACACTGTTCTATGTGCTTTATGATCTGAAAATACAAAATACATTTGCCCAGGAGGCTCACAATTTAAATATGCATTTATTTAAATATATAACAAGCAAAGGGGAGATTGTTGTGTTCAAAAAGGGGGTGTACAAGGCAATGCAACCATATTAAAAACTGTAAACATTCTTAGAAAGATGTGAAGCAATGGAACTCAGAGGCTGAAAAAAGGGAGTAACTTCTTATGTAACATAGGGGTGTGTGTGTAAAAGGGTCACTGAAAACGAACAAAAACCTGTTCTACAATAAAGTTATAATATCAGTCATAGCAACAGGTATTATCACAGATGAAATACACGGGACACCAAGCAAAGCCTTTATTGTGCAATGCTGCTACAAAAAGAATTTTACTGGCATCCAGCTGTTGTTGTCTTCCATCTGTAATTCTTGTGCTTTCTTTGCACTGCTCTCTCTCACTCTCTCTTTTGTCACAAAAATATCTACTGAGGACAGAATTGTTGTGCAATGCTATTGTTTGGCAATGCTGTGAGCTACCCTTCTGGAAGTGCTCACTGTCTTTTCCCATGACTGTCAGGTCAGTGCAGGCTGTGAAGAAGAACAGAAGGAAGTCAAAATTTTAATCTACAAATGGAGTAATCCATGGATGAGAATTTTTCTTTCTTATTTATATCTTGTAGGTAGGCTGTTGTGTATAAGCATGAATTATTCCCTCCAATACATCAAGAAAAGGACATGGATAACTATTCCTATCCTTTCACATTCTTTAATACATTTGTTAATATATATGTACACACATGAGCTGTTCAGTTATATGTACATGAGCTATTCAGCCAGCTAGTACTGTATACACAAACACATGCACATACAAAAGGCTGGCTGAACAAGATGTTGCTTTAGAGCTAGATGTTGAGAATTCAATTCCTCACTGTGTCTCCTGGGAGAAGATTGCTTAGTCTCAAGATATTGCCAGAAGGGAATGGCAAACCACTTCTGTGTGTTCTCCATCTTAAAAATTCCTAGAAAAGGCTACCATGTGTCCGAATTGACTATGGCATGCAATAAATATTATATGGCATGCCAGATCAAGCCTTAGTCAATTCCCAGAAGCCTAAGTCAGTTCTTTGGGGAATGGATTTAGGCTTCTGGGAATTGAAGACCAAAAACTAAAGGTTGAGAAATTCTGATCTAGAAACACTTTTAGGGGAGCTCTGTTATACATTCACCCTACTTTGTTCACAAATGTTTGCAGTAGGAAAGGATCCAAGTGTAGCCATCTTCCATCTGCAACCATCTCACATTTTCCAAAAGAGTCAGAGCTCAGTGGTAGAACACTTGCTTCCCATGTGGTTAGTCCTTAATCCTAAATTCAATCCCCAGTATTTCCAAGTAGAGCAAGGAAAGACATCTTTGCCAGTTGATAGAACTGGTCCAACTCAGTATAAAACAACTTCATGTGATCCTGCTTCCTTTTCTTTTTTCCCACCATAAGAAAGGAAGAAAAATATGGAATAGTTGCATAGCGTATTTTAACTGTCAACACTAGTAGCCTTTGATCTGAAAGTATCCATTTTTACAAACAGCATTTGTTAGTAATAGCAATATTTTCTTGCTTTTCTGAGATGTAGCATACACATAATGGAACCTGAGCAGTTTAAATTCTGACAATTACGCCTATATATGATTTGTCACATGCAAGGGAGAATAGTACATACCAATTTTTTTTAAGCATTTGTAATTATTCTGTTACCTGCACAAAGACAGGATAAGTTCCACACAGTATCCGTTTTAGCTCTGCAATCACTTTCAGAAAGCAGATCAACATTTGGAGGCTGTTAAGGGCTATCAGAATAGAGAACAAAATGATGTTCCACTCCACCACATAAGCAGGTTCAGAGCACTGAGACCAGGAACTTTGATCCGTGAGGTAGCTATCAGAGAAACAACAGTACAAAGGAATAAGTACCATCACCACAGAACTGTAATAAGGCTTTTAGGATAAGTGAGATAATTTAAGGAGTGGTTTTGCCAGTTTCACATCTCCAATTAATGCACTTGGCTAAGTGAGGATTTGAACCCAGTCCTCCTGAGTCCTACCCTATCACTCTATCCACTACACCACACTGGATTTCACAAAGAATAATACTATTAGGGCAAATAGGATTGTTGATGTTGGCAGACTGGGAAAGAATGGGAAGTTTTATTTTCCATTCAGCATTAACCACCACCGTGATGACTTCCCATCCTTCCTTCCATCTATGAGGCTCAGTGGCGTGACGTAGGGGCCTCCGGGACCCCCCGCCCCAGGCAGCACTTTTTGGGCTATGAGTGTTATTGGACTACAATTCCTAGAAGCCCTAGTGGGAGTGGGCGCTGGCATCCACCAGGTGGTGGCAAATTTGGCTTAGTCCCTGGGTGGCTGATATCCACACGACACTACTGATGAGGCTATCTCTATAAGAGGAAGGAACAGAGCTAGATTTTATTTTATAAACCTGATCATGTTTCTGAACTCATAGACCAGTGATGGTGAACCATGGCACCCCAGGTGTTCTTGGAGTTCATTTGTCAGAAGCCCAAGTCTCTGTGAATCCACACGAATGGGTTTAACTGTCAGGATTTAGAACTGACCTATTTGTGTGGATTCACAGAGACTTGGGCTTCTGGGAATTGAAGTCCAAGAACACCTGGAGTGCCAAGGTTCACCATCATGGCCATAGACCAACCACTTTGTCCATAACATCCTTCCTTAACTCCTCTACCAAATCTGACTCTTGGAGAATATTGGGAAAGTATTAATGTTGGAAGAAAGCATATATGCACATGGAAATTGGAATGTGACAGAGAATGCTAGGTTAGAAATTTTCTGTGTGACCTCTAGTTTTCTGCGCAGTGAGAAATGTTATGTCAAAGGGTACTCAGTCATGCAGGTCACCACAGGCAAGTCTGTTACTTTCCTTTTCCGAGGGGAGCAAGTTGTTGTTTAAAAAAAGAACTAAATCTGAGTAACAAAACACAAGGCCAGAAAATGTAATTAGAATCTATTTTTAACTTCGCCCCCTCCTCTGGGCCCACAACAATGGCCTGAGGAGAAGACTCCATGGCCTGGCTGAAGACCTTGCCCACTCCTCTGGGCTAACAACAATGGCCTGAGGGGAGTTTGTGTTCTGGTTTGGTTGTATTTTGTATTTTGTGAGGTTATATTTTATAATTTTTATTGTACTGTTGCTGTTTTGACTGTAAGCTGCCCTGAGTCGCCTCAGCGAGTGGGTGGCAATATAAATCTGAATAAATAAATAAATAAATAAATGGAGTTTTACAAACCAAAAATAGCAATAGTGAGACAATTGAACATTTTTCAATCAAATAATAATAATAAATAGTTAAGGTGCTTGCAGGCAACCCAGAAAATTGGAAGTCAGAACAGAGTTTGTCCAAACCATGCAAGTAATGACAACACTATAAATATTTGACATCAGTGTTCACAATCTGAGGCATACCTTCCTATTTTCAAATGTCCTGAATGTTCAGAAGAACATTTAGGGGAAAATGTTGCACATATTCCTTTGAAAGAGCTCTCTTCTGGGAAATCAATCATTTTTCTTGTTCTTAGCAAGCATTTTAATTTAAAGGGAGGGAATAGTATAGGTTTTGCTCCCTCCTCCTTCTCAACTTCCTTTTTGTCCACCTGCTGAGATAGTTAAGTCCAATCTACTTTGGAGTCATTAGCATGAATTAATCCAGCCTCTTTCCATGCTCATCCATTCCATTTTTGGTACTATTTGGGATCATCAACAGGGCTTCTCTCCCCCTCCCCCCTCTCTCTGGAGGAATGGGGATTGCATTGTGTGTGTGCACAGAAAAATTTGGCCTAAATAAGATCACAACCCTTGAAGTGATGGTTTTCATTTGATCCTGCTTTATTGTTTAGGCACACCATGAGATAACTTTCCTCAGATACATTGTTACAATACTCAGCCAACATTACTATTGTCCATGAGGTCCAAAGATAATAGAGGTGGCAGTCCAACAAATCTGGGAAGGACATAGTTGAAAAGGGCTAGTAGTCTAAGGAATCAGAGGATGAACAACTGGCACTTACAGCAACAATGGGCTATAGGGGAAAGTCCTCTTTGCCTATAGTGATTCAGATGTCCATTGATGGATGAACAGAGGGGAGGAGTAGAGAATGAAAAAAATCAGATTGGACTGAGTTATATATGGGAATGATGGCTAACCTTGGCACTCCAGCTGTTCTTAAACTTCAATTCCCAGAAGCCCTGATCAACAGGAGTGTTGACTTGGGCTTCTGGTAACTGAAGGCCAAGAAAACTTGGATTGCCAATGTTTGCCATTGCTGATATAGGGAAACTATGGATGCAGAACTGACATGATCTCTGTTGGTTGGATGGCTCAATAAGATAGGCATCTGACTGCTGAACCAAAGTTAGGAGTAGGATTCCCCACTGTACCTCCTAGGGCTGTGATGGTGAACCTTGGCACTCCATGTGTTCTTGAACTTCATTTCCCAGAAGCCCTGATCAACAGAAGTGCTGTCTTGGGCTTCTGGTAACTGAAGTCCAAAAACACCTAGAGTACCAAGGTTCGCCATCATGGTAGGGAAAGAGTCAGTCAGTGCAACCTTGGGCACGAAGTCCCCAAGAAGAAAAGAACTGTAAACCTTTTTGAATGCTGTATACCTAGAACTTTGGAATCAGCTTAATTGTATGTAATTAATTAATTAATTTATCATGAGCCCTGGAAAGCAGAAGGCCAAACAGATGAGGAGAGAGATTTTGGCAGATTCAGAAGTAAATGAGAGGCTGTCATTTTAATTGGTGGCTTATATTACCATACCTGAAACTTCCCAAAGAGGCCGCAATTGATCTTACCGGCCTGCAGTGTCCTTGAAAGCATATCCCCATCCAGCTGACGTTCTGCAGTACGGTCCTTGCACTAAACTCAAAGTAGATATGATCAGACTGTACCCAGAGAATGCAATCCCCAGCAGGGCAAGCACAACTGAAATGAAACGCTGTGTTAAATAGAACATAGTGTTATTTTTAGGAGAATGCAGGACTTCCATCATTTCAGGCACATGGAAGAAATGAAGCCACTGTTGATCAGCTATATCGGGGTGCCGAAACTATGGCCCGCAGGCCAGGGCTGGCACCTGATGCCTGGGAACATTTTACTTCTGCTTCTGAGAGCGATGAGGGCAGCGTGGGCCAGATGAATTGGTGTTGAGGGCCAGCCCTGGCCTGTGGGCCATAGTTAGGGCACCCCTGGTTTAAGCAGAGAAAATGGCAGCTTAAAATCTATCTCATCCTGTTGCAAAACAGAGTGCAAGGCACATTTTACTTCTGCTTCTGGTGGGAGGAACCATGTGACCAGCCCATGGCCCAAAAGGTTTGGGCACCCCTGCACTATATAGAGATAGGACCCTGAAGTTGAGAGAAGTTGGTAAGGATCCCAGGTCATCTCTGTTGAGAGTATACCAGAAAGAGACAGACTGTGAGAGAAGAGGTTCCCACCTTTCAGAGAGTGTCAATAGAAACGCTTCCTGTTTTTGTCCCCTCCTCATCCTTTTTAGATGAGCAATAAAATGAGAAAAGAAACAGGAACAATTGGAAGAGACAAAGAAGAATCTGGAGCTGGGTATTTACTTGCTTGTTTTGTTTTTGGCAAGATGCAAATCAAATACTCACTCTGTATGTTCTAGTGCAGCTTTCACTTTGGCAGCACTCATGGAAGATGTCTCTGTCCAGAATTATTAAAAAGGCTGCCAGAATAAGCATCTGGAAGGACAGAAATGTAAATCATAAGGTGTACTGAGTCCAAAATTGTTCAAATCTTATTTAATTATAGTTGTGATGAGTTCTTCTTCTGTGTCTAGGCCAGACGTGAAACTGCCAAATACTACCATTCTAACCAGAATGAGCCAAATAGCCACTCTGCATAGAATTTTACCCAATTTGCTGGGAAAAGACACGACAAACAATAAATATTTAGAAACAAGCCAAAGTGGGAAATAGCTGTGATCATATAATTTCCTTTCAGTTGCCAGTGATTATCTTACATTCATCACAGTTGTTCATGTCTGAACAGCAGAAATCAGCATGGAAAATTTGACTGTAAAGGGTTCCCACACAGACAGCAAGGCAGAAAGCATCCTTTGCAAAGAAGCAAAAAGAAATAATGCTGACATTAAAAAGCAAAGTGTAATAAAATTAATGTAACTGGAAACTTAGCTCTTCAACTTCCTAACAGTGAAGGGTGGGAACATCTTTGCCTTTTGTCCCACCTATGGCTGGGGAAGGAAGGGACAAACCTCTTGTTTATGGGGTACTGTTTGATCATTTTAATGGTTATTTTGATCTTCCAGTTGACTTAAAGAATATTTTTCTGTCACACTAATTACCAGTCTTGCCAGTTGGTAGAGCTCTAAATATGTGTATTACAAGATTAGTAAACACAGGAAAAGAGAGAAGCATATAATGAGATGTTTTAAGAAATAGGCATCAGTTGAAATGTTTTCAAATTGAGTTGAGAGGGGAAAGTAAAAAGGGCTTGGTTGTGATTCCAGCTGAAGATACAGCCTCCTCCTACAGTATATGTATATATATAGGCAAATATTTTGGCTTCTGCTTTCTTTAGTTGCTTTGGTAAAAGCGTACTTTTCCCAGATGGCAGGAATAGAACCTGGAGTGTTCCACCAGCAATGTTGAAAAAGAGTCTCATTATGTTATTTGGGGTGCTTGGTAACCTTTTCATCTCTATTACTTTAACTAGGATTAATAAGATAATAGCATAAAACTTGGGAAAATTTCTACCCAAGTACCTTTAAAACATCTTACAGTGCCTTTTAATGATAAAGAATGACAATAACTAGAAATGTTACTTGCAATATTGATATGATCACCTCAGTCCTACCCATTCCCTTACTGTTAAAAAGTACCTTTATGTCACAGAATTTTTTGGAATAGTAGCCGTGTTAGTCTGTGGTTCAGGCATCTCAGAAAACAAAATAAAACAGAATAAATAAAATAAAATACACAGTAGCACTTTAAAGACTAACTGCTATATTTTTATTGTTAGCTTTCATGGATCAAGTCCACTTCATCAGACAAGGAATGAAACTTACAGGCATGGTCCCGTCGACCACCTGAATTTGGTATATAAAGAAGTTTTATTCCTTGTCTGATGAAGTGGACTTGATCCACGAAAGCTAACAATAAAAATATAGCAGTCTTTAAAGTGCTACTGTGTTTTTTATTTTATTTTCTTTTGTTTATTCTGTTTTGTTTTGTTTTCTGTTGTGTCACAGAAACTCTACTAATTGCAGGTCATTGTGTTAGTGGTAATTTGTTATTTCCAAGCTCAGATATCATGAAATAATTAAGGTGTTGGGCTAGGCCTGGGGAAATGCAGGCTAAGGGCTAAATTAGACAACATGGTAAACATGCCATGAAATGATTCTTCTTTTCATGTTTGACAAGAACCCTATCTTAGTGACTGCTTCTTGTTAATGCAAAATGATTTAACCTAAGCAAGAAAGCAAGTAAAGCACTTGAAAACTTGGGGGAGGAAGGAGTTGCCAACACACATACACACACACTGCCCTTTGAAGATGGGTTTACAGAAGGAGGAGGAAGAGGAGGAGGAGGAGGAGGAGGAGGAGGAGGAGGAGGAGAAGAAGAAGAAGAAGAAGAAGAAGAAGAAGAAGAAGAAGAAGAAGAAGAAGACTATGAGGACGACTGGCATGCCTGATTTAGTGGTGCGGAGAGAATTTCCTGCCTGTAAAAGAATGCAATTGCTCCTTGCTTCTTTCTTCCTTCTCCATATATTGCAAGATTCAACAGCCTTGCTACAGGGATTAGGTTTTTTTTTAAAAGTCGTACTTACCATAATACCAGAGAAACAGATGCCTTCAAAATACCATACATAGTTGGTGAGATTGTTGCTGGAGGCAGACCAAGGTTTCCCATCAGGAAAATACAGCAGGATATTTACAACAATGCTCCAAAGTGCCAGCGGTATTAACAAGTAACTCAAGCAACTTCCACACTTTTGTAAACCCATCTCCAAAGGGTAGGGTGTGTGTGTTGGCAATTCCTTCCTCCCCCAAGTTCTCAAGCGCTTTACTTGCTTTCTTGCTTCAGTTGAATCATTTTGCATTAACAAGAACCAGTCACTAAGACAGGGTTCTTGTCAAACAAGCCGGGTGCCCAGCAAACAACAGTGTTGATGTTCTTAAGACAATGGGCAAATGTCACTGGCCCAGATTCTTGTCTTATCCTCGAAAATAGGAGGGGGGGGTGTTCCTTTGGAGAACTTCCCTTCCAAAGGGAATTCTCTGCTGGCCCTGCTCAAAGACCTCACTTAGTCAGCATTATTTTTTTAAACAAAAAACAAAACACGATCAAATTATGTAATTAGTAACCAATGACTGCCTGCTTTTTCCTCATTGTAACAGAACAGAATTTGGCTCATATTTGTTTAAGAGGTAACCACTGAAACGTTGGGTTCAGGGCCAAAACTTGCTCAGAATCTTGGCTTCATGTGTCTGAGACTGGATGAGTTATGGTAGATTAAGAAGCCAAGCCCAAGGAGTGACAGTGAGACTAAAGTCTTCCCAAGACCCATAAAAACAACTTGGGGAAGGAAGCTAAACTTTACATACCATCATGTCTCATAATATGTTTAGAGCTATCCCAAATTGTAAAGGTAAAAGTTGCCCTTGCTCAAAAGTCAGTCGTATCCAACTCTAAGAGTCAGTGCTCATCTCTGTTTATAACCAAAGAGCCAACGTTTTCTGCGTCTGCAGATGTTTCCGTCGACATGTGCCAGGTATGACTAAATATGGAATGCTGTTTACCTTCCTACTGAAGTGGTACCTATTTACACTACTTTGCATTTTCTTGCTTTCCACTGCTAGGTTGACAGAAGCTGGGACAGAGATAGGAGCTCACTCCATCATACAGCACTCAGGTCTCAAACTGCTAACTTGCTGACATTCCAGTCATTAAGTTCAGCATCCTAGTCACTAAGCCACTGCAGTCCCATCTCAAATTGTATACTGTACTTCCCCTAACTGATATGATTTGTCAACATTTGCTGAACACTGTGGTGGGGTGCTTCTTCAGGGGCCACCCCACCACAGTGTTCAGAAGACTTCATTTTGTGGACTATTGTTTCCAGAACTCCCAGCCAACATACCCAGTGATTGAGGAGCTCAAGAGGTTATAGTACAAATTAACTCTTCCAGATTCTACTGTATCATAGTTCCACCAGTCAAATGATACCGTATAGCTGTTATTTCCTCCCTTAACAGATTTCCTGTGATGGGGAGAATAGAAGGTACAAGGAACTGTGGGAAAACATGGAAGGGCTACACATTGAAGGCTTTGTATGGAAGCCCTGTAAAAGTCTATGTTTAAAGGAGGACATTTGCACAGTAAAAAGCATGTCTCAAAGCATTCTTCTTGTCAAAGTGTTGCTTTTGTTGTGGTGCCTCAAAAGTCAATTAGGGATATACTTCAGACTTCTGACACCAGATGAGATGGACATTGCTAATGAAAGATGGAAGCATATGAAAGGGATGGAGTTATAATTCATCCTGCATCCATGTTGACCAAGAGTGCCATATTGCTGCCATGGCATAACCATAATTCATTGAAGGATAGAAATTGTCCTCAGAAGATCTTTAGGGGAAGGGACCATACTTTAATCACAGATCATATGCTTTGCACGTACATTTATTCTCTGACATTGCCAAATGTAAGAAATGATAGTAAAGACCTTCTTCTAAGACCATGAAAGGCCACTATTTGTCAACGCAGACAGTACTGTGCTAGGAAAGCAGGTTAACCTAAGTTGCTCTGTCAAGCACACATTGAAGCAACTTATTTCAGGTAACATCATTAAAAAGGATTAAAAATAGAGCTTAAGAAACTTACTTCTTGGGCTTCCACTCCCTGAATCTCTAGCCAGCATGGCCAGTAGGATTCTGGGAGCTGAAGTATGTTCTTCATGTTCTGGAAATAAAGGCAAGAATTGGTGTTTGAATAGTGTAACAAGACTTTTTAAGGTACAGTAATACCTCGGATAACGCTAAGACTTGGTTCCACAAGTCTTGGTGTTATCCAATTTTTAGTCTTATCCGATGCATGTTAAAATCCTATGGGATGGATCGGATAACGTTAAAGCTCCAGAGAGATACCGGTACATTGTAACCGCACAGGCTTTAGCGGTTGTTATCCAATCCATCCCATAGGACCTTAACGTTATTCAATCCAATTCTGCTTCCCAGATTACTTAATGTTATGTGATTTTAGCGTTTTCCGAGGTAAACATTATCTGAGGTATTACTGTATCTCCACAGGAAGACCATTAATTTCCTGTTGTTTTCAGGCAACAGGAAATATCTTGGGTCTTTTTGCATTGCAGTTTTAAATACAGAATTACAAAAATGCAATTAGGAAAGACTTGGGGAAAAATAATGAAAATTGTTCCCTTCAGCAGAAGGATATGTAATGCTTTTTAAAATTAAATTAAATTGTAATTGTGTGTTGTGTTTTGAACTCAAACATAACATTAATGAACTGAGTATACTACACTAGCAGAGTGTTAAATAACAGGCCTATAACAGGATTTCTCTTAGTCTAAAAATCTGGATTGTACTTTGGAGGACAATAACACAAAGCCTGAACACACCATCATTTTTAAGCTGCTCAACATGTTGTTGTTGTTGTGGTGGTGGTGGTGGTGTGTGCTGTCAATTCAGAACTGACGTATAGTGAAGAGCTCTGGTGGCACAGTGGTTAAACTGCTGCACTGAGTTTGATTCTAGAGGGGCTCTGGGTTGACTCAGCCTTCCAAGGTCAGTAAAATGAGGACCCAGCATGTTGGGGGAAGTGCTAATTAATTTGTGAATCACTCAGAGAGTATACTAAGTGCTATGAGGGGGTATATAAGTGTTATTGCTATTGCTAGTGACCCTGATAGGGTTTTCAACAGTGGTGGGATTAAAAAAATTTTTACTACCTACTCTGTGGGTGTGGTATGGTGGGAGTGGCCAGGGGGAAAGCCCTGCATTATTCCAAAACTTGGATAGGCAGGGCCAGCCAGAATTTCTGCTACCTGTTCTGGTGAACTGGGGTGAACCTGCTGGTTTTCAAGTGAGGTATTTAAGGAATAGTTTTACCAGTACCACCTCCAGGAAGTTTCCATAGCAGAACCAGTAGCAAATCCAGGTCTCCTGGGTCCTAGGCTTTTCTTCTCTCCACTACATCACACTGGGAAGCTTCCAAAGTGCTTAAACATCAGGTAAAAATTAACTTAGCAATTACATGCCAATGGTGGTGGTGGTGAACGTCTTTTCCCCCTTGTTGTTGGATTGCTATTTGATGGTAAACAGAAATATCAGTTACTCAGCTAAGATCTTGAATGTTGCAATATATTCTTGTAAATTAGTGGCTTGCCAAATGTCTTACCAGAAGGGGTGAATAACTGAAACCAGGAAAAGAAGGACTAAAAAGAATAGTGACTCAATCCAAAAGGTCGTTTGCCAAATATGGTGAAAGTGAGGGCTGCAAGAATTTATCGTTGTAATGTAGATAACTAACTACCTGAGAAACATAGTTTTAACCCTGTTTAGGTATAATGGCTTTCTCAAAGAATTCTACAATCTGAGTTTTGACCGCAGAACTTAACTTTGCTCCAGTACAACCCTGTGTCCTCATCAGAAATGAAGTCCTCATTCCCAGGTCAAAAAAATGTGCTAGAATACAGGTGGAAATCTGACTTTGGGAGTCAATGAAGATTTAGAAATGTACTGATTGAGAGAAACTATATGTAGATAATCATGTTTTCTAAAAAAAATGGATTCAAAACCATAAGCTGCTTTGGGCCCCCTATGGAGCTAAAGGTCAGTTTATAAATACAGTTGTACCTCGCTTAAAGAGCATAATGCGTTCCACAGGATTGCTCTTTAAGCGAGTTTGTTCTTTAAGCGAAACACCATTGTAAGTGACCAATTGTGGGGGGAATTGCAAACCCTGATTTATTTGTTAAGCAAGTTTTTGGTTGGTTTTATTTGTTAAACGAAGCGAACATTCAGAGAAAATTCTGCTCTTTAAGCGAGTTACTCTTTAAGCGAGGCGCTCTTTATGCGAGGTTTGACTTTAACACAAATTAAAAAATAAACCACCCAGAGTGGGAAAATATCCCAGATAGGTGGTATAGAAATTAAATAAATAAATGCTATTTTTTGTGAATTTAAAAAGAATTTACAGGAAAGGATAGAGGAACAGATGCAACACTGATGTAGACAATCTGTCCCTCCTATTTTTTTCACTAGAGCTTTTATCCATTTACAGATACCGTATATGCCGCCGTACAAGACGACTGGGCGTATAAGACGACCCCCCAACATTTCCACTCAAAATATAGAGTTTGTTATATACTCGATGTATAAGACTACCCCCTCTTCCGCATACCTTCCATACACCAAATAAAACGTAAAAGAACATCAGATTTGATTTCAACATGTTAATTTATATTCAAATGCTTATGACATGCAGAAAAACTGTCACAAGGCTGTATGTTATCAAACATGTACAGTAAACATAAAACAGTGCAAGTTTATTAAACGTAATTCACCAAAGACAATTCACTAAAGCTGAATGGAACAATAAACCTATGGGAGCTGCCATGCTGTTTGTTTTCTAATCTGTTAACCAAACTGGAACTGTCAATGATAGAAGGAAGATAACAAATAGAGGGAGAGAGCAAGTGCCAGGCAAGTCCCTAGCAAGTTTGCTGGCGTGACAGTTTCCCTTTAAAAGCCTTCAAACTCCTGTTTGTCATCTGATATTAAAAGTTGTTATCAGATCCATCCCATAGGACCTTAACGTTATTCGATGTAATTCTCCTCCCCAGATTGCTTAACGTTATCCGAGGTAAACGTTATCCGAGGTAAACGTTATCCGAGGTATTACTGTATTTTATTCAACTGAAGTGCACCCGGCATACAAGATGCCCCCCCCCCTTGGAGGCATGTTTTTCAGGGGTAAAAAGTCATTTTATACCCCAGCATATAGGGTAGATATAGGATTGCAGCCTAAGAATAGAGGACATGTTAAAGTCATATTTTCTCAGGTGCTGTAATGTTGAAACTGATTTGTACCAATTCTCACAGGGCTTTCTCAGCAGGTGAGATATTTAAAGAATGATTCTACCAGTTCTGCCACCCCACTCCACCCCAAAGCAGGTCTCCAATGACCGTGCTTGAATTCAAACCTCAGTCTTCTAAGTCCTGCTCATCATTCCATCTGCAACACCGCTGTTGATCCCAGTCAAGTTTTGGTCTGGGGTGAACATATGGTAAATGCATAGGCACCTCATGAAATGGAGTAAGGAAGTTGTGCCTCCCCTTTCCCCAATTTAGGTGGATGAAGGGGGCCCCTCTACTGAGTCCATGAGGCACTCTGAGTGAAGAAATCAAAAGCTTCAAGACCAAATCAGCATGACTTTAGCAATGGCTGAGGGAAGTGCCCTACAAAATAACCATCTTGCTCCTTGGTTCACGGTGTTGCAAAGGAAGCTTATGACACCATGACAGTATGTGAAGGCTTCCTAAGGGCTCCCCTCATGCCACACATGGATTGCAAATACTGGAGACACTCGTTTCATGGGAGCGTTGGTTGGTTTTAGATAAACAGGAATCAATAAGAAATGTTCTATAGAAAAAAAGACATGCAACACAGAGGTGTTGAGGATTCCTTTATTGGGCTTTTAAAATTGCAATCTTCCTAATTTTCAGTCTAGTTTTCCTTTGTCTCCCTTTTACTTTATTCACTGCTTCCATCAACCACTTCACTATTGATGCTATCTCTCATACAAAAAATATGTTCCAGAGATATGTAGTTTGCCAGTCAGTTACATACAATCCCCCCCCCCCTCTGCCCCACATATCCATAGGAGATATGTTTCAAGTCCTACTACAGGTACATGAAACCACAGATAACATTGAACCTATATTTTTACTTTGCAGACAGTGGCCTCTAGTGGCCAGCTTTGGTAATGCACCATAGTAATATACAGTTGTACCTCGCATAAAGAGCATAATTTTATTTATTTATTTGTTCAGATGTATATTTCTGGCCACTCACCGAGGCGACTCAGGGCGGCTTACAGTCAAAACAGCAACAGTACAATAAAAATCATAAAATACAACCTCACAAAACAACCATCAGTAGCCATAATTCATGATATGTCAAATGAACTCTGTCTCTATCACCATTTGAAGGTCCTGCTCAGTTCCCATATACACCTGTCAGGCCATAGTATCAACAGAATACCAAATTAAATAAATTTTGATCTGGCTGAAGAGGGATCTTTTTATGTTCCAGGCTACTGGCTGATTTTAACATCAACAGTCTCAGGGATTTTAGCCTGTAAGAGTTTTATTGATAGTCTGGCCAGGTTAATATGCTATGGTAATAAACAATACTGCCAGTGACTCAACGCCAAGTGCTGAAGTCAACGCTTGGGTGCTGAAGTCCACAAGGAAGGTTGATGGTTGCAAATGGATTAAATCCCACTTGAATCCATCTTGATGGAGGGCAGCAGCTTCACAATACTGGCCTGGGGCTGAGGAGGACTCTGAGTGCCAAAAGGGGTCAGGACCAGAAAGTGACTCGCAGAACTGAATCAGTGGTACAGGTGTCATGCTGTGATGTGGAAGGCAGATGGAAAGCCAATGCATTAAATTCTCAGGACAGTCTTCATGGCTGATCGCCATGAGGATCGGCAATATCTGGATTTGAATGTGGCAGAACAACAAGGTTTTATTGATACAGATTATGGCACTAAGAGCAACAGCAGCTAATGGGTGATGACCAAAGCTAGCTTGAGGTGGGAACTTCCTCCACATTTTGGGTGAAGCACTCTCCATTTGATCCACAAGCCAGCTATGATCAACATCCATTGCCTGCTAGAGCCCCCATTCTTACCACCTCATTTAAGTCCATTCATATACAAAAAATATAGTAATACCTTGCATAATGAATTTAGTTCATTCTGTGAGGCTGCTTGCTATGTGAGTTTTTCGCTATCCGAGTCAGACTTGCATAGCGAAAATCTCTATGGAAAAACTCTCATAACGAGCTTTTTAAAGGGAAAAACTTGCATAGTGAATTTTTTTCCTTATGCAAGTTTTCCCCCATAGAAAGGCTCACTATGCAAGCATTTCCATAGGGGAAGTCGGACTCTCATAGCAAAAATATTCATTACACGAGTCAGCTCGCATTTTGAAAAACCCACTCATTGAGTTTTTCGCTAAGCGAGTTGTTTGCTAAGCGAGGTTTGACTGTACTGTATATTATTTTCTAATGGCTTAACAGGCATGAGAAAACGAAACTACTATATATTATCAGGACAGTCCTCATTGGGCCTTGCTCTCAAGTAACTGGATACAGAATTGCTACCTAAATGTTCTTCTAGTAGTTATTTGGACTAAGCAGATGTTGATGATATAATGTATTTATATAAAGTAATTTAAAGAGAAACTTATAGAAGAATTTTGCATAAAATTGCTTAGTTTCCAGCCAAGATGACATTCAGAAACAATGTATGTAACATTAACAATTTGTCTCTTAATAATGAATTATATACATCATATAAAACAAATCATAAGAGTTTTGGTTCGATGAGCGAGCTCAAAACACAGGACTAATTAAAATGAAGCATGTGATGATCTCAGCTAGTTTTGAAGTGTGAACACTTTAGCAAGGACATCTCTGTAAAAAAAAACACATGTGATAAATATATGACAGATGCATTTCAGAATTCTATTCTAGAATCCTACTTAGCTGTCCCCCTGCCCCCATCCCCTGCCCCCATCATTGATAGCCAGTAGCCCTCCATGCTTACCAGAGCTGACGTTCGAGAGCTAGTCCTGAATTTGTTCATAGCATCGAGGTAGTTGTCTCCTGATGCACAGCTGGAGCACACTTTAAAGGGGGGAAAGTGAGATAAAGATTGACTGAAAGGCATTCCCATGTTTCATCTTCCTTGCACTGGCTAATCTTACCTTGCCTGAGGAATTCTCTCCTTCCAGAAAAGTGCTTTAAAGAACAATTTAAGAATTTCCCCCAAGAGTGCTAGACAAACTCAGACCTATTTTACACAGTTATGGAACTAATACAAAGTCTTTGCTCACTTTTGCCTCCAATAGAGTTAAGCACCTATTTGAAGAAAAAAAAATACATATGTTTATTCTAAGAGGCTGGGTTTATGTATCATTTGCCAAAAATCCTACTCTTGCTGCTACCTTTTATATGAAAATATTTCTACTCAGCTCCTTGGAACAGTTCCCAAGCACTCTGAAATCTCAGTTAAATCAAGGGAAGTGTTTTAAGTGTATACTTAATGTCTTGAGTGTCTACTCTTATTTAACTAGGCCAGGGATTCACAACCTACAGCCCTTGGGGCCTAATCAGGCCCACAGTACCACTGTTTGTGTTGTGTATGTGTTATTGTTGTTTTGTTTTTGTTTTTGTTTTCCTGATTGTAAACCACCCTGAGTCGCCAAGGCGAGTGGGCGGTGATATAAATCTAAATAAATAAATAATAAAATAAATAAATAAATAAATAAATAAATAATTCAGTCCACAGTGAGCTGCCACCACCGCCACCACCGCCACCACCAGAAGCACCAAAAATGTGCTGGAAGTGGCAAAAATGTTGCAAAAATCCAGGGGGGGGGGACTGAAAATGTGGTCCAAAATGCACCACCCTCACTCCCACCACCATGGGAAGCAGTGGAAGCAGTAAAAATGGCTGAGATCACACCGTGAATGCCACCATCACCAGAAGCAGCAGGAGGAACCACGCCTCCAGCGCTCTCACTTGTGTGAGGGGTGTGTGACCGGCCCATGGCACAGAATTGTTGCAAACCCCTGAACTAGGCCTCCAGCGTGAACTGATTTTGCACTGTCCCTTGTTCCTCCTCAATCAATACACAATGACTTATTCCTTTTATTGTGCCATTAATTGAATGCTACAATAATTCTTATTGCATGCAGCTTTGCCCCTGCCAAAAAGGGTGTGGGTGGGTGGGAGGGAGAGAAATCAAAGAATAATAAAACATTTTTAAAAACTTGTACTCACTGCCAAAACACAATGACTACCCAAATGACACAGATATAATAATACCTATACTAGCGTGCTAAGTCAGTTTATGAAGTGTTTTGCTATGACATCAAAGAATCTACATTTGGAAAGTTTAGAGAACTGTTTATATGCACTTACCCCTCCGTCACCATGACACACAGACCATGAACCTTCTATGCAGCAATGTATTATTTGAATAGCACAGAGAATTACTTCAATCCCGCTCATGACAAGCAAAATAGAGAACAGGGTGATATCCCACGTAGCAGCAACGTTCTTGGTTTCTTGGCACGGACACCAGTCAGGGTGACCCTGGTGGTACCTGTTGAAACCAGTTACACAACTTCATTTGTAGCAGCAGAAGGAGCATGCAAAATTCCTCCACTAATTAGAAAGTCATTGACCCCATTTAATTTTTTAAGCTTTCATTTGAAGACATAGATTTTTCTATTCTTATTCTGGAGTGAATGTATATGGTTCTCTTACAAAGAAGCAAGGGGAGTGAATAGTTAGATTGTAGGAATGGATATCACATGATCTAGGAATAGCCAACCTAGACAGCTTTAAATGGAGTGGTGGGATGTCAAAAATTTTACTACCCCACCGTGATGTCATCACAGTGTGGGCGGAGCTAACATCATGATGTCATGGGCGGGGCCAAAGAAAAAATACAAAATAATAAAAATTGGGAGCTTCAAGCTATAGGGAGCTTCAGGCTAGCAGCTTCTCTTCCTCCTCCCCATTTGGGAGGATAGCAAGGAGGCCGTCCATATGTGCCAAGCACTAGGCGTGCATGCACACCAAGTGCTTGGCATGCATGCGCAGTGGGGGAACCAGTGAAAAGGTAAACCCCGAAGGTGGTTCTCCCCAAAAGCTGCTACAGGTTCTCTGGGACACTGGGAAAAGTTACTACCGGTTCTGGAGAACTGGTGAGAACCTGTTACATCCCATCACTGTTTAAATGGGAAGTGAATGAAATCAGGAAGGTTAAGTATCGATTATTGGGTGTTGCTGCCAATTGCAATCATGTTCTGCTGACAGGCTTGACAGAGAAGTGATCTGTCTGGCGGTCCAGGGAGGGCTTTGTTTTGATTTACCATGGCTAGTCTAATTTACCTCATTGCAACAGTTATTCTTCCTATTGCCAGACCTCCTAATTAAAGAGCCGTCTCAGAGACAAACTAAACATTAGAAATATCATGTAATTAGAAAAAAGAATGTCTTATGCTTTATAAGACACCTGTCAATGTACAAGCTTTTCACACCTCCCGTAGTTTGCAATCAGCTATAGCAATAGTAATTACTGTACAGTCAAACGACCTCACATAAAGAGCAGGATTTTATCTGAATGTTCTCTTCGCTTAACAAATGAAACCAACCAAAAACTCACTTAACAAATAAATCGGGGTTCATAATCCCCCCCCCCAGAAGTCACAATAGGTCACTTACAATGGTGTTTCACTTAAAGAGCAAATTTGCTTAAAGAGCAATCCTGTGGGACACATTATGCTCTTTAAGCGAGATACAACTGTAGTTAAACTGCTGTACTGCAGCCAGAACTGCTGCTGATGTTGTGAGTTTGAGCCTGATGGGGATTAAGGTTTACTCAGCCTTCCATCCTTCTGAGGCTGGTAAAATGAGTACCCAGCATGTTGAAGGAAAGATGCTAATTATCTTGTGACCTGCCCAGTTAGTGCACTAAGCACTATGGGGTAGTATATAAGCGTACTCTACATTTAAACTGCTTGGGGGATTCAGCTGTTACTTGCTTTCTCTTTTGGCACCAGCCGCTCAATCTTCTGTAACTACTGTTGGTTTTCACTTTCTCCAGTTCAAATGAACCAATTTTTACTAACAGAGCTAATCCCAAAACTGATATAAAGGCTCTATTGTGTTTCTGCCCCCCAAGATGAAGAGCAGCTCTTTACTCTGCCTTATAGTTTCACCAAAAGTTATACAAATAATTTTGGTTGAGTTGATTTTTACACATCTGTCTCAAAATAAAGCTCATGCTTAATTGGAATGTACCATTCAGCAACTCAACTATCCGGTCTACTCTAGTTGAAATTATTAAATGGATTTAGATCACTGTGTCTATGGAAAAGGCGACATACCCTCCAGCAGACGGATGGCACCAGGGGTCAACATTTGTGGGGTAACAATAAGGTTCATTGGCTATGCCCAAAGCAGAAATGATGAAACAGTATCCGGCACCAAGAATACCAGTGCAGGCTAACAGGATTGATGCCAGGAGCTGTGAAATGAAAACAGAATGGAGTTGTGACTTTCTTGGGAATTCCTGATGGGCTCTCCTCCTTAAAAGGATGGACTAAAGAAGAGTTCACTTACTGCACAGTGTCCCCTACGGTTCTCAAAACAGTCAAGGAACTGTTCATACTTTAAGGCAATAAAAACACAGGCTGGAATCAGCACCTGATTGTGAAAAAGAAGAAACTGGGCTTATCATCATTGCACATTGACGAATGCCTCTTGCACGGGAATCTTAGTTTGTGACTAGTTGTATGGAGTGCTGGTCACATCTATGGACTAGTTTTGCTTGACTTGTTATCTTCAAAATAATTTCTGCCTTTATGGATAATTAGCAATAATTTTAAAGGTCTTTGCAAAATCAAAATGTTACCAAGTAGAGGCAGGAACAGGAAAGCTTAAACAGACACAGGTGAAAGCCACAAAGCCAAGCCAAGCCACTGAGTATCACAACCACAAGCACAGAGAAGGTGCAGCATGGAAAGATCCCTGCACAGAAACCATGTAAAATATGAGCAATAGAAACAGCTGATGCATATAATATCTGTTGAAGGCTTCTAGACCACATATACAGTAAATTCATAATGTATTGCAATAGTAAAATTACTCATGCAGAGTTTGACAAAATTAATATTAGCATTGATTTGTTTTAAAACACAATTCACCATTATTAAACACTGTTTTTAGCAATGGCCTAAATACAACTGGTAAATTTGATTAGCACTAAAAGCCCCTCTGTCCCCCCTCAGATCATCCCTCAAAACAGTGATTTACAGTTGCTTTTACCTGAAAGCAAAAACATTGAAGAAGCAATGGAAAGGCATAGGAGAGTTACAAATGGAAGATCCATCAGAAGCCACCATAAAATTCAGTGAATGAGGAAGAGTGTTGGTCTGATAAAAGCTTACTCTGAACTTGCTCTGAAATGGGAGAGGAGATGTAGAAACTTGAGGATCTACATTATATTGGACCAGAACCTCCTTGACCACCAATGGAAACCAGATGCAAAGGACATTCATTTAGAAATGAAGGGGTTCTGTGTTCAGGAATTTTTCATACAAAAATATAATTGGACTCACCACTTTTTGACACACTTTTGGGGGAGAGAGTAATATCAAAGCCATTTAATTGATCAAATCATTGGCATGCTCCCACAGGTAATCACTTCCCAAAATAGCCACATCAGTCAATTTTGCTTAAAATGGCAAAATTTTCAACCCACAAAGGTAGTGGTTGACAATCTTGGGCCTTCCAGATAATTTATATTTAATTTCTTAGACCACATAGTCATGCCGTCTAGGGCTTCTGGGAGTCAGAGTCCCAAAGATTTGAAGGGCTGAGAACTACTACAGTAAGTTATGGCAGACAATTTCTGAAACAGAAAAGGAAAGAATATCCATTGCCAGAAAGAAAATAGGAAGAATATTATTCATTACTCACCAAAAGACCTCCTCCTATTATGCCATGAAGACATCCCAGATATGGGTTAAGATGGCTATGTGAAGCATAATTTCCTTCTCCATTGGGGAAATAAAGCAAAATATTTGCCACAATACAGAACACAGCAAGAACAAGTAGTATGTACCCAATAGCACACCGCCTATAACACATGGTTCTTGCTGTCTTGTAAAAGTATACTCTGTAGATTAATCGAGTTAAATGAAAGGGCAACTGACACAAGCCTGTTCAAGAGACAAAAGGGAGAGAGTGAGCCATTCCATCTTAAATACTCCTGGTTACCTAGCTACCTTGATGATGATTACCTATAGACATGAATGTCAGTCAGGCTTGCAGAATGTTAGACACAAGAGAAGCCCCATGTCTCATGACCCACTCGCAAATTGCTACAGCTCATCAGTTGGCCTGATTTTTTTTCATATAGGAATGAATAATAGCCTCAGTGGCCACCACCCTCACTTGTGCCACTAAAATTAGCTTCCCCTCAGTTCTCTTCCTTTCCTGTCTCTTTTTGGAAAGTGAAGGGCACTCTGTGGTGCTGATGGATACTTTGGAACTCTCCTACCTCATAAAGAGCTCAGGCAGACAGTGCTAACATTGGATGTCAACCATGGCACTAGCTGTTGAATGTGGTTTCTGCATCATCAGCAACAACATCAGCAGCAGTGGAGCTTCAGTGAGTTTGAAGTTGAGGAGTCCAACGATGACCGCCTATCATGGGATCTCCCCCAACCCCAGCTATATGCTAATGAATAAGCTCAGGAAAGCTCTGTTTGTATGGAACTTCTCTCCAATCAGATATGGAGTACAAATAGAACGCTATGACTTGGGAAGATGGAGATTCTAGTCTCAACATAGTTCTGGATCAAGCTTACAGACTCCCGAATCAGGTTCACTAGATACAGCAATACAGACAAACCTCTCATAAAGAGCACCTCGCTTAGAGACTAACTCGCTTAAAGAGCAGAATTTTCTCTGAAAGGTTAACCCCGCTTAACAACTAAAACCAACCAAAAACTCACTTAACAACTAAATCAGGGTTTGCAATTCCCCCCCCCCCAAGAAGTCACAATTGGTCACTTACAATGGTGTTTCACTTAAAGAGCAAAGTCACTTAAAGAGCAATCCTGTGGAACACATTGCACTCTTTAAGCGAGGTACCACTGTACTTAGTTCTGCATAAACACATATATGACTTATGGGGGACTACATTGGCCATTTACCCCACAATTTAGATTAGATTGGATTTCCTTTATCAGAAGAAAGGATTGAGCAAGGAAAGAATAGGTCTCCCTTGCTTAAAAGCCAGTCATTTCCAACTCTAGGATGCAGTACTCATCTCTGTTTATAGCCAGAGCAAGCCAGTAGGTGTCTGCAGATGTTTCTGTGGTCATGTAGCAGGCATGACTAGACAATGGATTGCATGGAGCACTGTTACCTTTCACGTTGAAGTAGTACCTATTGATCTACTTCAAATTTCTTGCTTTTGAATTGCTAGGTTGGCAGGAGCTGGGACAGAGATAGGAGCTCACTATCATGCATCACTCAGGTCTTGAACTGCTGACCTGCCAAACTCCGATCGTTAAGTTCAGCATCTTAACCTCTAAGCCACTGCAGTCCCTTAACAAAAGAATAGCAAGCTAAAGTCCAAACAGCAGAAATATTTTGGTTCACATTTTTTTTGGAACACAAACCTCTATGATATTTTTATGTTAGGAAAGTGTTTTCCCTAATAAAACACTAAGTGAAGCATCAACAGTGACAAATCCAGGTTGAAATAGGCATTACTCACTTTCCTTCTATGAATATTGACAGGAGAGTGGAGAAAAAAACTTCCCAACAGGATGCTATTTTTAACTAGCATGGGTTGACATGGTAGAGGGTGCTGATCAACAAGTCCATTAATTTATGTTGTCCAGCCTGCCTCACTGATTCAAAAAAGCTTTCTACAACCTATTATCAATAATGTCAGGATCCCAAATTCCAAACTGAAGTAGACCTTTTCTGGATAACTATGTGGCAATTTTCTGTTGCTGGACCATATTATGGTCCATACCAGTCCTGGGAGGAAAGTGAACAAGAAAGTGTCCAGAAGTCACTTCCAGTTTAAGAAAACTAAATTTCCAGTATTTGTTACCAGAAAATCTATTTTATTTTAGTTACTTCAGACTAGAACAGCCAGAATAAAACCCAGCCAGGAACAAGAATAGTCCAAAGAATTACTTTTCCTTCTTTCAAAATTATTTTTAACTTTTAATTTTAAAGAAATAACAAAAAAGAAAGAAAAAACCACAATAACTGTATGGTTTAGGAAAATTACAATGTAACACACATAAAAGCACACAAAATCAATAACAAACTTAATAGTGTACCCATCCCTGGGACCATTAGAGACACAATCTTTTCCATTTGAAGAACAGATTTTTGGGTGACCTATATCCCTTCCCAAAAAGTCATATCTTTCATGGGCATTTGGCCTTTCACTTTCACCAGCACAAACTCAAGAAAATTTCCCCATGTATTACTAAATGTATTCTCCTTTAACTCTTCCTTAATTGTTTCAATTCCACAGATAAAGGTATTATTGGTTGCTGAGTCTAACCCAAACTTCATTATACCATTTGTTTAAACTTCCAGGCATTGCTTGTACTCTCACAACAACACAGTTAAACTCAAGAGACATCGGTAGTTTCTTGACTGTGAAAAGTTTTGAACCTGCATTATCCCGACTCCTTCCCGACTCCGCTAACTAGCATAGTTAATAGTTATGCTAGATAGGAAATTCTAGGAGTTGTGCTTTTAAAAAAGATGAATGTTCCCAGCTATGAAAAGGAGGCAAGCAGGGAGAGAGATCACATCAGGGCTTGTGCTAACTGGTCAATCAGGTGCCTTCATTTCACATCTGGCCTAGATATGGAAGAAGAAGAAGAAGTTGGCCTGTGCTATCAACTATTTAACTGGTTTGTGCAAGGGATCTGAGGTTTTGTCTCACCACAGCTCTCCCTTATTCCTATCTTCCTCAACCATCTACCTCCTCATAATCTACTTTTAGGGGAACAATTCTAAAAGAGAGAAATGGAAGCAGGTTGTCAGGACAAGTGTCTGTATGACAAAGCTCTTCCACTACATCTTTGACTGTGACTCACTCTGAGACAGCTTTCTAAGAGAATATTTCCTTATCATTAGTATGGACTATTATTATGTGTCTTGTAGCTTGTTTTATTGATTAAAGTGAGTGAAATGATTACTCAAAGCAGAGGTAATCAGAGCATGTGACAGGCAGGGCCTACTCTTAAGAACGGCCAGCTTTATCTGCAAAGAGTTCAAGTAGGTTGGGCAAGACAAGATCTTCCAACTAAAACATGCCAATGTCCCTTTGCAGCTGTCACAGCAGCTCCTCCCAAGCTGTGTGGATACTGACCTTCACAATTTCCTTCAGAACATGACAGTATCCTCCCCCATTTTATCAGATTAGACAGGATTTAAGTGATGGAATTTTAGCTTTAATGAATTTAAGTCAAAAGTAAACATAACCCTCAGGTTTCCTCTGCAGATGGGGAAGTGTATATCCTATCTAATTGAATACTGGCCTGGTGAGAACTTCCTTTGTTATAGTCTTTGGTTGTTGTTGTTTTAAAATGCTGCTTGTAAAAGCTGACACCAGATCTTTTCAAACACACCCTCTTCCAACATAAATTTTCAGTGATGTCTAAACATTGGTTCTGACAAGACAAGGGTCCTGTGTTATCGGGAGCTGCCATCTTTGGTTCTAGATGGGGCGGTTTTGCCCAAAACAGACCTGGTGCATTATTATTATTATTATTTAGACTTGTATGCCGCTCTACTCAGTAAAAACTGACTCAGAGCGGCTCACAGCATTCACAAATAACAATATTACAGTGCAAACCAAAATACACTAGCATATAATATAACAAAACAATTAAATACAGTAAATACTATACAGATCAATACACATACAATATTATAGTGTAATCAAAATACAATAAATAGATATTATCACAGCACAATCCTCAATATACAATAAACAATTCAACAGTGTACAATATACAATACAGGAAAGAGCAAACAACAAGTAAAACCTATTAATTCCAAATACGGCTGTAAAGAAGTCCTACAGCCCAGGCAACATCTACGTTTTTTCCCCCCACATCAACCACAGGAGGGTGGGGGCCTAAGGGCAGGCCAACTGGATGGCCATAACTTGGGGATTCTCCTGGACGCGTGACTACTGCTCGAAGAGCAGGTGGCAGTTGTGGCCAGGAGGGCTTTTGCACAACTTCGTGTTATTCGCCAGTTATGCCCGCTCCTAGATTGGGACTCCTTGCTCATGATCACACACGCTCTGGTCACCTACAGACTAGATTATTGTAATGTGCTCTGCATGGGGCTTCAAGTAGACCATTCGGAGGCTTCAAGTGGTCCAGAATGTGGCTCCTGGGTGGTGATGGGGTTTCGGCGGTATGCACATGCCTTGCCACTGCTTCGGGAGCTGCACTGGTTATTTATTTTATTTATTTATTTCTCATACTTGCTATCCCGCCCCAATCAGGCAAGCCTGACTCTGGGCGGCTAACAGCATAGATTTAAAACATATCTGTATTAAAATTTAAAATTCATAAACTAAAAACAGTATCTGGGATGTCGTCAGAAGGGTGGTTATCCCTAGACTAACCACCCCACATGGGATCCCCCATCCCTAGAACCCCACACTTGTCCTGCCAGCCAGGTCTTTAAGCTCTTCCGGAAGGACAGGAGCTCTGTCTGCAGGCGCAGCTCAGTTGGGAGGAGGTTCCAGAGGGCCGGGGCGAACACGGAGAAGGCCCTCTTCCTGGTGCTAGCGAGGCGAGCCTCCCTAGCCGATGGAACAACAAGAGAGCCCCTCCGATCCGCCCTGGTGGGACGGACAGATGTTCTTAGGGTGACGCGGTCTCTTAGGTATCCATTATGTCTCTGGGTGCAATTCAAGGTGCTGGTAATCACCTTTAAAGCCCTACATGGTAGTGGGGCAGGATACTTAATAGACCACTTCACCCCAAGAACATCTGTCTGTCCCACCAGAGCAGACCATAGAGGCTCCCTAGTTTTTCCATCCGCCAGAGAGGCGCATCTCTCTGGCACTAGAAGGAGAGCCAATCTTTGTGTCTGCTCCAGCCCTATGGAACCTCCTGCCAACTGAGCTACATCTCTAGACGGAGTTGCTGTCCTTTAGGAAGATCTTAAAAACCTGGCTGGTGTGGCAGGTATGGGGTCCTGATGGTACAATGACCCAGGGGTGTAGGGGGGCAGGGGTCAGCACTTTTTGGGCTCTGGGTGTTCTTGGACTACAATTCCCAGAAGGCCTAGCAGGAGCAGGTGCCAGTGTCCACCAGGGGGCAGCAAATTTGGCTTATGCCCCGGGTAGCTGAAATCAACGCTACACTACTGCAATGACCCCAGCTCACTGGTTAACTTGAACTCTATCTCGCCCGTAGTCTTTTACTCTTTCTATTTTTAAGATTTAGTGTTAGATCCGGAGATCAGGGCGCGGGAGTGAGGACACGGAAGCCATTAAGGGTGAACCAAACAACACGTCTGTTTATTGTGGTTAGCACAGACAACAACAACAACGGCTGGGTCAGCAGGGGATTAAATACCCTGCTTGACCCAGCCCACTGACCAATGGGTAGCGGCGATTTTCCCGCCGCTAGGACATTTAAATATCTAACACCCCTTCCCCCCAGAATGCCCCAGTCTGCTATTTGCATACAAAATCCTCCAGGTGACGGGGGCGTGTTCTTACTCGATCGGACCTGCGCAGTTCAGTCGGCGCTGGGGCATCGGGCAGAGCGGACCTGTCGCTCTCGCTCTGCCCTGGCTGGGCCGGGAGCGGATCCGGAATACGAGCGTCGGGCTCCGCGGTGACCGGGGGTGAGCCTGTTCCACACGGAAAGCTGGCCGGTGATGGTGCTGCGTGAATGGGGCTGTTTTCTGGCCGAACCGGGTCGGTGACCGGTTCGTCCATCGGGTGCATGTCTGGCTCAGCGCCGGTCTGCACTCCCCGGGGGAGGTTGCTATCCGTGTCGGGACTCGTTCGCCTCCTGAGCTGGTCGACATGGCATTTCCATGTCCGACCATCAGCGAGGCGAACCTTGTAGGTGTAGGGGCCCAGCATTTCGCTGATGGTTCCCTCTTCCCACGGGTGGCCCGACGCGTAGTTCCTAGCGAAGATTGCTGAGTCAATGGCCAGTGTCCGGCCCTGTGGTTGGTCCCCCCTGAACTTGTCTGGAGAATACCTAGGGTGTAACCGGTCAAGCTGACAACGGAGTCTCCTACCCATGAGTAACTCTGCGGGGGCCCTTCCCGTGGCAGCGCAGGGAAGGTTGTGTTGGGCCAACAAGAACGTGTCTACGCGTTCCTGCCAGTCCCCGGGTCCTAGCCTTTCCAGGGCCTCCTTTGCGCTGCGCACGAATCTCTCGGCCTGCCCATTCCCTTGCGCCCTGAACGGGGATGTGAGAGCGTGCCTGGTTCCTAGGGATGCCAGGTACTGTTCAAACTCAGTGGCCGTGAACTGAGGCCCGTTGTCAGAGACTAGGGTGTCGGGAATGCCGTGTGTGGAAAAGAGTTGTCTGAGTTCCCGGATCATTGCTCTGGCTGTGGTGCTACTCAGGAGTCGGATCTCCAACCATTTCGAGTAGGCATCCACTACAATCAGGAATGTTTGGCCGTGGAATGGGCCGGCGAGGTCGATGTGAATCCTCTGCCATGGGCCCGAGGGCTGTTCCCATTCTCTGACCGGGGCTGCTGGTGGATTGGGTCGTGATGATTGGCAAGGTGTACATTTGGCCACCCACGACTCTATGTCCTTGTCAATACCAGGCCACCACACGTAACTTCGGGCTAACCCCTTCATCTTTACTATTCCCGGGTGGCTGGCATGCAGTGTTTCTAGGACCTTGGGGCGGATTTTCCTGGGCACCACTACCCGGTCCCCCCACAGCAAGCAACCCCCCACACAGCACAGTTCGTCTTTCTTGTCGAAATATACCTTGAACTCCCCTTCCCCCTTGTCCGGCCACCCCCGCTGAACCCAGCTGGAAACGGCCCGAAGTTCGGCGTCCCGCGCCGTCGCCCTGGCAACCTCGTACGTTTAGCTTTTAATTTTTGATTGTTTATTGTATCTTTTAAAATTTTAAATATTTTGTAACTGTAAATTCGAAGTTTTGGGTAATGGCTTTGGTTTTTATGATGTTGTAAACTGCCCTGGGTTGCCCCGGCAAGGAGGGCGGTATATAAATTCGTATAAATAAATAAATAAATAAATAAATAAACAGTGAGGTTACATAAAAACACTGAAGGAGCTTCTAAACCAGGAGTTATCAACCGTTTTAGGCCTGGGGCTGGGTCACACTCCCTCAGACAGTTTCAGGGGCCAGATGACCATTTTGCCCTTCTTCCACCACATGGCACTTCCTGGTGAGGTGGAGGCAGTGGTGGGGGGCACATGAAATGGTGCCACAGGCCACATCCAGCTCCTGGGCCACAGATTGAGAATCCCTGCTCTAAACCATCTACCAGGTTATCAAATTTATGTTTCTGTTAGACACTGGCCAACACAAAGGCAACAGGAAAGGTTTTTCTCAGCAATGTGCTTGCCTGGTACGTAACGAATTTCACTCCCGTATTGGCCCAATGACCTAATTAGAATAGCCAGCTCTGAGGACACTGCCTGGAGTCTGAGGGAATTCTTAATGCTTCTCTCATCATCCAGGTGGAAATCTCATAGAAAATACAAATGTCTATGACATGGACAGGGATTTCACAGCACCATCAGAATTATTTGTCCATATCCTAGTGAACACAAGGGGAAAAAAACAATCAAAGAGAGCATGGGATTCTTACACCGTAGGAGAAAGGCAATACTTTTATCTGCTCACTTTAAAAAGTCAAATACTACATGAGCTTTTGTGTTTCAAGATCACTTCTTCAGGTAGGCACTAACTTCTTGTGAATAGCGCAGAAAAACTATCAATAGGCACCAACTTCTTGTGAATAGCGCAGGAAAATTATCAATGAGAGTTCAAAAAAAGCTCATGGCCAGATGTTGTGTCAGGCTTTATTTCTTAGAGGTGAACTGGAAGAAGCAACAGGTTACATCTGATACCATCTCCCATTCAGCAAACATAGGAAACCAGGTACTATATCTGCATTGTTCCAGATGGTCTTCTTTGGAAATTGGAAGTTTCTTTTTCTGGCCCTAGAAAAGGGCAGCGCAAAGACCCAGAGACCTCCATCAGGGAACCAGGATAGAAAAAAAAATAGGAGCAGGACACTGCTATTATGAGCTTTAGCCGTGACACCACTGTACCAACAAGGAGAAACTAAGGGGACAGAACTTAATGTCCTAAAGCAGGGGTTCCCAAACTATGGCCTGTGGGATGGATCTGACCCATACCACCTAATAATCCAGCCCACACTGCCCACTCCCGGAAACTAAACATGCCCACACATGTAAAACACTGCCATAAATGCACCCACTGTTTACAACATCTGCAGGTGAAGGTGTGGCTGTGTTTTGCACATGCGTGAGTGCATTTAACTTCCACCCGAACAACCACATGTCCAGCCCGAAGCCAGAAAAATTTGGCTACCCCTGTCCTAAAGTGAAGTCTTGACCTAGTTATCAAAACTCAAAACAAAAATTCAAGGAATCACCTTCATGCAGGTGCACACAAACTTTTTAGAGTGCCTGATTTTTTTTTTAAAAGGAATAAATCTCGGAAATATGTTACAACAAAGCCCTTCATTTCATGCTGCAGCTTACAAAAAAGCAGGGAGTTGTTGGTGACTGCAGTGAGTACTAAATATGGGGCTTTGGTGGTGTGTGTGTGACCCCAGCACCATAATTTGGCAGGAATACCCAGGTTGAAATATGGGACTGGAAACTATCAAAACAGCAAGAGGTAAATCAGTCCTCTCACTTCCACATCTTTCCCCACACCATTTATTTGCATCCTGGACACATTTGTAAGGAATAAGGATCCCCTGAGATTTGCAAAAATGCATGGGGGAACGAGCTGCCTCTATACACTCTTTATAAAAACATGTCTCTTTTTTACTGCAACTTCCAGAATTATGCAGGCAGGAGAATTATGCTAGTTGTAGTCCAAAAGGCTAACATTTGCAAGTTCTTGTCAGTTCTGTATTGGGGTTCACAGAAAGAGCCTCTTTGAAGATGGTGGCATTTTTGAATCACAATTGTATGCGCCCCAGGCAACATCAACCTTGTTGTGCCAGCTAATCTTCCTCACACTAGGTCAGATGAAAGGAACTGGGGAAGGAAATCACCAAAAGGTGGCTTCATTTTGGAAGTTTAAAGTTTGACATAGACACAAAAGAAGAAGTTCTGTATCGTGGCAAATACCGTACATATTTCCTCCTCTTACAACATTATTCCTCGAAACATCTGACATTATGAGTGAAACTTTGCCTTCTTCCAGCTGACCAGTTACAAAATAAAAGCAGGCTAATTTGGCAAATGCACACTGAGGCAATTTTGTGCTAAAACAAACAGGCAGCCTTTCCCTCTTCAAGCAGTTCTGCTTCCAGTGACCCATCAAATGCATTGTTTAGCTTGGCTTTTAGAGAGTTTCAATTTTTCCATCCTCTTTGTCACGGCTTATGACACGAGGATTGTTGATATAGGTTGAAATCTGATAGATGGAGGTTCTGAACAGATTTTCTAATGGGATTGGTTTCAGCAGAAACGACCTCAAACAAACAAAGAAAACTGGGAAACGTTGTGTTGATTTTCATTAATTTAAATGATTTATATGGGTTACAGAATGTCTCGTTTCTTCAGGTGATGAATTGAGGCCATGGTCTATCATCCTCTTTTCACAACCAAAGGAGGTCATGGAAAGTACAAGTTGTGACATGTGACAGTGATTGATTGTGCTTTGCTGTACTGTACTTGCTAGTTAGATTGCTGAAATATTATTTTCCAGCAGCATAATAAGCAATCCGATGGTCATTCCTGCCATATCTCAGTAAGATTTTAAAATGAACAATTCACGGAGGGCTCTCAAACCATGGATGCATGCTTAAATTTATCATATTACAGTAAAACCCCACTTTAAGGAAGGAAACCATAGGGAAATCAAGTTCTGTTTTTTTTGGGTGGGTGGGTGGGGGGGGATCGTTTTACGGAACAGATTTCCCCAGAATTTACTTCTGTCTGGTAAGTCTAAAATGGTGGCCCTGCCATTTTAGACTCTCAGTGGGACGGCAGTTACAGGAGACCCTGGATGAAGTGGATTATCTGGACCCCTTTCAGTCAGGATTCAGGCCCGGATATGGTACAGAAACTGCATTGGTCGCACTTGTGGATGATCTCTGAAGAGAGCGGGATGCAGGTCATCCATCCGTCCTTGCTCTTCTTGACCTCTCAGCAGCTTTCGATACCATCGACCACGGAATCCTTCTGGGAAGGCTCCGAGGATTGGGGATCCAGGGCACTGTGTTGGCTTGGTTTTCCTCATTTCTGAGGGGCCGGATCCAGTCAGGGTGGCTGGAAGGTAAGAGGTCCAGCCCTACGCCCCTGCAATATGGGGTGCCTCAGGGCTCGGTCCTTTCACCTCTCCTATTCAATATCTACATGAAACCACTGGGTGAGATCATCCGTTCCCACAGGGTGAGGTATCATCAATATGCTGATGATACCCAGCTGTATATCTCGGCCCGTGGGGACCCAAGCAATGCAGTGGAAGTCCTTTCCAGGTGCCTGGAGACTGTCAGGGTCTGGATGGGGGACAACGGGTTACAGCTGAATCCCGGCAAGACTGAGTGGCTATGGGTCAGGGGTCCTGCATTATCATGGGAGTTACCATCTTTGGTTCTGGATGGGGCAGTCTTGCCCCAAACAGACCCGGTGCGTAGTCTGGGAGTCCTCTTGGACTCATGACTACTGCTCGAAGAGCAGGTGGCAGCTGTGGCCAGGAGGGCTTTTGCACAACTTCATGTAATACGCCAGTTACGCCCGCTCATAGACCGGGACTCCTTGCTCATGATCACACACGCTTTGCTCACCTCCAGACTTGATTACTGTAATGCGCTCTACATGGGGCTGCCCTTGGTGACCATTCGGAGGCTGCAACTGGTTCACAATGCAGCTGCCCAGGTTGTGATGGGGTGTGGGCTTTATGCTCGTGCCTCACCATTGCTTTGGGAGCTGTACTGGCTGCCAGCATGCCTCCGGGTGCAATTCAAGGTGCTGGTTATTACCTTTAAAGTCCTACATGGTAGTGGGCCAGGATACCTAAGAGACTGCATCGTCCCAAGGACATCTGCCCGTCCCACTAGAGCAGACGGGAGAGGCTCTCTAGTTGTACCATCAGCTAGAGAGACTCATCTCTCTAGCACTAGAAGGAGGGCCTTCTCTGTGTCTGCTCCGGCCCTGTGGAACCTCCTGCCAACTGAGCTGCACCTCCAGGCAGAGCTGCTGCCCTTTCGGAAGGGTGTAAAAACCTGGCTGGCAGGGCAGGTCTGGGGTACTGGAGGCACAACGACCTCAGCCTGCTGGCTGGTTTGACCTCCTCCCCTGCTCCCTTAAGTTCTTAAGTTTTTAAATAATACAAAGTTTTAGTCATAGTTTTAATTGGTTTTGTGGATTTTGAGAACTTTTAGAATTTTAGCCTGTACTGTTTTTATGTTTTTTAGGATGTGTTAAACCGCCCTGGGTCGCCTTCTGCGAGGAAGGCAGTATAGAAATTTAAATAAATAAAATAAAATAAAATGGTGGCCCTGCACCATTTTAGAAATAAAAATCCACCCCGCGCCACCCATCCCCACCGTCGGAAGTCACAAGACATCACTTACCATGGTGGCAGTGGAGGCAGCAGCAGTGAGGATTGCGGAAGTTTTGCCGTGTTTTCCATAGTCCCCACTGGGAGAGTGCAAGGGGCATATTCACTCTGTTGCACTCTTCGTCCGTGCTCCACACAGTGTGCTTTAGCTGGGAACATGTATCGGACGAAGAGCGCAATAGAGTGGATATGGGCCCCGCATTCTCCCAGTGCTGGTAGCGGCTCCCACTTACCCAACATGGAAAAGGCAGGGAGATTGCTTTGTCATTCCCTTTGTGGTGTCCCCCTCCCTTTTTTTTATCCCGCACCCCCACACCTCTACTGAGTTGCGGAGGTGTGGAATAATAAAGCAGAATGCTCTAACAACAGCCCTTCTTCTCCAGCTGGTGAGGCAATCAGGGTGTGGGAGAGAGTTGTGTCTGCCATTTTTTGGGATATTTTCTTTTAATTTTTATTTTTAAATTATTTTTGGTCCAGTTGGGATATTTTTACCAATGTATCCCTATGGGAAATCATTCTTCATTTTATGGAAAAATCATCTTATGGAAAAAGTTACGGAACAGACTTTTTCCGTAAAATGTGGTTTTACTGTATTACTTATTTATTATTTATTTATTCGTATTTATATACTTTAAGCATGTTGCAATATTTCCATTAGCTTTGTTGTGTAAACAGCAGAGGACACTCAGCCTATATTTAAAATAAAAATACAGTGGTACCTCATACAATGATTTTAATCCGTTCCACGGGGCTCGTTGTTGTACGAAACAATTGCTACACGATGCATGCATCATATAGCGATTTCCCCTATGGGATGCATCATACGACGATTTTTTTCACTAAGTGGTTTTTCCCATTGAAAAATTGTTGTACGATTTTTTCCCATAGGGAAAATTGTTATGCGGGACGCCATTTCCCCCCAAAACCTAATTGTTATGCAATTTCATTGCTTTGTTGTTGTTCAGTCGCACAGTCGTTTCCGACCCTTTGCAACCCTATGGACCATTGCCCACCAGGCACTTCTGTCTTCCACCATCCTCCTCAGCCGGCCCAGCTTTGTGCCCATTGCATCTACAATACCATCTGCCATCTCATTTTTGGCCACCCCCTTCTTCTTTTGTCCTCCACCTTTCCCAGCATCAGGACTTTCTCAAGTGAATCCTCTCTTCTCATTTGATGTCCAAAGTACTTAGCTTCATCTTTACTATTTGGCCTTCTAAGGAGCAGTCAGGGTTGATTTCTTCTAAGATCGACCTATTTGTTCTCCTCACTGTCCAGGGGACTCTCAAAACTCTCCTCCAACACCACATTTCAAAGGCATCTATTCTTCTGCGCTCGGCTTTCCTTATGGTCCAGTTCTCACAACCGTACAATACCACTGAGAATACCATTGCTTTGACTATATGAATTTTTGTTTGCAAGGTGATGGCTCGACTTTTCACTATGTTACCAGGTTTTTCATAGCTTGTCTCCCAAGAATCAGTTGCCTTTTTATTTCATGGCTGCAATCATCATCTGCAGTGATCTTTGATCCTAAGAAAGTAAAATCTGTCACTGCTTCTACTTCTTCCCCATCTACTTTCCAGGGACAGATAGGGCCTGTTGCCATTATCTTAGTTTTCTTGATGTTGAGTCTCAAGCCAGCTTTTGCACTTTCTTCTTTCAACCTAAGCAGAAGCTTATTTAAGTCTTCCTCACTTTCTGCCATTAGATGGTTGTATTACAATATTCAAAAGAAAGCATGCTCATTTTGTAAATGAATTTTGTGCAGAAAACTAAATTGTTGCAAGGTAAAATCTGGATTCTCCTTTTCCAGTTTGCTCATGGCTGCATCACAACCTGCTCAACTATGATATGGAGACTTTCTAGTCTTGTACCATGTTATTAAATTCACCTGATAATTAAAGGCTAGTCCTAACACTAGTGAAAGGTGGTGTCATGCAGTTGATAGGGTCAAACTAGGAGTCAGAAATCTGGATTTAAATGAGCTATCAACCATGGAAATTCACAAGAGAGGTGATGTTGGCAAATCACTCCATGAAAATCTTGATAACCCTATTAATATTACCATAAGTGAGAAGCAGAGATATGCTTTGGATTCAGAAATTGTTGAGAATCAGAAGCAAAGTGGAAGCAGCAATAGCAATTACTCTTCTATACCACCCAATTGTACTTAGTGTACTCTTTGGTTGGTTCACAAGTTAATTAGCATTTTGCCCCCAACATGCTGGGTACTCACATCTTTCTCAACTGAAAACAATACTTAAATTGAGTCAGCGCTCTTCATAGTACAAAATGTTGCTCTGGCACTTTGGTTTAAAGAGTTGAACTTTTAAAAAAATGCAAGCAAGTCTTACTCGAACAATAAAAGCAATACTTTAATAAGATCAGGACACTCAAAAGGAGATTGGCAGCTAAAACATCAATGTAATGACCAAGCTCTCCTGGAATCCCCAAACAGAGCTCCAAGGCTCTGATTGACCAGATAAATATTCTTGTCCTGTGATTGATGGCTATTTTGCATTTTAGCAGAGTAAAAGAAAGCTGTTAGTCTGTTCATTTTCGATAAGATGGGTATCACCTTGTATACCTTGGAGTCCTTATTCAGTGAAGAGTCTGCGCATTGGTAGACAACTCTGTGATGACATTTGGCACATGCAAATGGACTTGAGAAATCAAGTCCACTTGCATGTGGTTTTTTAGCTATTTGGATATCACATTAGCTGGACTGGTGTCAATTCCTGCATGCCTCATTTCCTACATGCCACAGAAGATGGCTCCATGATCATAGTGGGTGGGTCACTTCAAGGCAAGCTGGGATCCACCTTAAACAAATTCACACCAATTAAAAATTCACACCTGTTTGTCATTCTTCTTTCAACTGTGAAAATGATTTTCAGGAAAAATGTATACTCTGACATGGCAATACATGGATAAAAACACAGGCTTCTGGATAGGCTATGGATATTTGAAAAGATAGAGGTACACTATACCTTAAAGGGTGTATAAGAATTATGTGTATTCTACAATTATACAATATACATAGAGTTATTGGAAGCTTAATTCAGTAATATGAGAACCTTGTGTTCCATTACTTCATTTTCAAAATACAGTAAAACCCCTACTTACATAAAATGTCTGTTCCATAGGCTTTTACATAAATTGGTTTTTTACTTAACTCAAAGCAAACCCATAGGAAAAATGATTTTTTTACATAACTCGAAGCAAACCCATAGGAAATTATGTTATGTAAATTGGGACATTTACATAAATTGTGACGTGGTTTTGGTGCAAAAATCATTACATAAGTCGAATTTTGCATAACTTGAGGCATACGTAAGTCGGGGTTTTACTGTAAACATTTCTAGTCTTTAATGATTGTGATAGTCAACTAAAAGCATGAGACCAATCCCTTTCCCCAGTTGTTTCTACTTTGTATGGATTTATCAGATTGTGATGACATTAAATGAGGGGTGGTTAAACTACGGCCTGCAGACTAGACCCTGCCTGCAGCACCATTTCATGTGGCCCATAATGCCCTTACCGCTCCTGGAATCAGAAGCAGATATGTTTATGACAGCCGTAAAATGCACCTGCGCATGTGTAAATGTGCCTGTATCTACTGCAGATGCGTTTTATGGCAGCATTTATGTCAGGAGGAACCACGTTATCTGCCTGCTCAGCTGTCCAGGGAGCATGGTCAGGTCAGCGGTGGGAAATTTTTGGAATCCCTGCACTAATCCATTGTAACCCACACATTTATATTTTATATTAAAAATTGAGCACTGTCCTAAATTGCATATTTGGAAGACCCAGCTAGATACGGTAGCTGCTGTAGTTTCATCAGTGCTCTCAGATGATCCCATGGATTAGAAAACTGTAGCAGTTTGGGCACAGCATAGATGAGGAATCAGTCTAAATATTAACAAACCAAAAACACACCCTATTTAAAATGAGCAACTTCTCCTTGGCCTCAAGACCTTGGAAATGATTCCAGGAAGATATTATTAAAGTAAAAAGGCTAAATAGAAATCAGTGTAATTATTATTAATTCTTCTTGTTCCATGTCTAGGCCAGATATGAAACTGCCAAAATGAAGGCAACTTTTGGTGAGTTCATTCTGCAGTTCCTTTCACCTGACCTAGTGTTGATCAGCTATGACTAGGTGGCTTTGCATTACGCCAGATATCTAAATTACAGGAAGACAAATACAATGTATTCAATCTTTGACTCATTATTCCACAAACATTTATCATAGTTTAAGAACCTTGAACATTATCTGCCCTGTGATACAAAATAAGGTAATGATACAACTGAGTTGCATGATATTTATGGTGGCTGGGAAATATAATTGCTCCAATTTAGCCAAAAATAGAAGCAAACAGAAACTGATACGTCATGTAGCAGAGAAGCCAATAATTCAGGAGTGCCTAACCCTAATGATCTATAAACCAGATTATTTATATTCATTATTGCTTTTTCATCCAACCCATGAACAGATCAGGAGTCTAGAAGGCTCTGGGATTTTAGGCTGTAATTTTCTACAAATATATTTATAGCAATGAAGCACACTTAAACTGAAACACACTTCTATATAAATAAGATCAGACTAGCAATATAAAAATTTTCATTTTTGGATTAAATCTCACTATTTCTGCTTCAGATATTACAAGAATTATATTGTAATAGGTACTCATCATAATGAATGGGATATGCCTGGAATCATTGTAGAAAAAAACTCATATTTCTCATTTTGGGATGAAATTACATCCATGTCCATTATTAGAGTTCCTTTAAGACAGGGTTTCTCAACCTTACTGTGCCACGGGCTGGACAACTTCCCCTCAGAACACGCTGCAGGCTGGATGCAATTGTGATGGGTGTGTTTGTGCATGTGTGGGCACTTCCGCTTCCGTGGTCATCAACATGGGCCAGATGAAGTAGTTGGTGCCAGGGGCCAGGTTCGGCCCACAGGCTTTAGGCTGCGAGCCCCTGATTTAAGAGATGTACATATGCTCTTCAAGAGGCCCTATGAGAATCATGCCACAACAATATACATAGGGTACCAAAAATGTATACACATTTTAATAAGGGAACACTGTATTAAGATTGTAACACTCGCTATATACTTAGTTTAGCTAAGCCTGAACGTCTATATTCTGATCTAAATCAGAATAGAGAGCAATCCTGAGATCACCTCCCATTTCAGACTGGGTTAAAGAAGAAGAATGCTTGCTACATAGACATAGTTATCACCATTGAAATGGCAAAATGTGTTTCACTGTATGCAGTCAGGATTTCAATGGTGAATTTGTATAATTGATATACAGTTGTACCTCGCTTAAATAGCATAATGCATTCCACAGGATTGCTCTTTAAGCGAGTTTGCTCTTTAAGTGAAACACCATTGTAAGTGACCAATTGTGGGGGGGATTGCGAACCCCAATTTGATAAGTAAATTTTTGGTTCGTTTTATTTGTTAAGCAAAGCAAACATTCAGAGAAAATTCTGCTCTTTAAGCGAGTTACTCTTTAAGCGAGACGCTCTTTATGCAAGGTTTGACTGTAGTTGCTATAGCCATTGTGGAAGGGCAAAGTATTTCAGGAACAAGGTTCTTCTAACAATGATTGAACTATGTATTGGATTTATCACCCAGCCTTGAACACTATGACACACATTTCAGCTAAAATAATCAGAAGACTCTTGAACTACTAAATCAGCAAACAATTTACTGTTGAAACTTACACAAAGATATATTTACATTTTATAGCATACCCTTCCATTCACAATGAGTCTCACTAAGCAGAATGCGCAATTTCAGCTTTGTTGTTGCTAGTCAACAATTTTGGACAAAGGCAGCATGCAAAAAAATAATAATTCAGAAATGTTACATTAAAAATTGCAGGCTAATGAATATAAAATGTTTATTTTACAGATTTCTTCATAGATTAGTTAGAAAATACAATGAAAACAATACTGGAGTGCTTCAGAATAGTCACAATTATATCAAAACTACCTCAAAATGTAATACATACAAGTGTCATAAAAAGTGCTTCTTGGAATAATTTTAGAGGAAAGAAATGACCACTCAGTATTAATACTTTTGCTGTGGACTGCTGATCCTCCTGTTTGTTTTGTTTGTTTGTGTGTGGGACTAGTGATCACGGCAATTTATCTGGCCTAATGTTTGTGTTTTTTCACTTCCTCCCCCTCCCCCTTTTTACCACCTAACGGGCGGCCAGGGTCTGCAGGCAGCGGTGGCTCCAGCCCCTGGCCGCGGCTGGAGCCGCCACCAGACCCACCGCTGCCCGCAGGCCCTGGCCGCCCGTGGCCGCAGCCAGAGCCGGGCCGAAAAGGCACCGGCCCGAGGAAGCTGCAGGCGCCCGGCGGAGGAGGATGCGGCGGTGGCGAGCCCCGCCGGGCTTACCCAGGGCATGGGGGTTTGTCGGGCCCAAGTCCCTAGGAGGGCGCGGCGGCAGCGGATGGCCCGGGCAGGCACCAACATGCCCGCGGGAGCTCGGTGGCCAGCCAGGGGAGATGCCCTTCTCTGAGGGCTGCCGCCGCTGCTGCCGGAGCCACTCTAAAAAGGGGCGGCTCCAGCTTCGGAAGAATTTTTTTAAAAAATTGGAGCCATTTGGCTCCAATTTAGTGCGCATGACCAGAAACTCAATTTGACGCATGCGCAATGTGTCAGATTGAGTTTCTGCGCATGCGCAGTCAATTGGAGCCATTTTTGCTCCAATTAAAAAAAAAAATTTCTTTCGGTGAGGCGTCCGAAATCGGACGCCTTAAAAATGGGTTACCCTCTCGGATAACCCTCCGAGATTGTTCCTAACGGTTCCGGGGAACCGGATGGACCCGGGGTAATCCCATCACTGATCTGAGTTGTTCCTAGTGGCTTAGTGGTTAAGGCACTGAACTTGATGACTGGAAGGTTGGCAGGTCAGCAGTTCAAGGCCTGGGTCTGCAGAACAGAGTGCGCTCCTGTCTCTGTCCCAGTTCCTGCCAACCCAGCAGTCTGGAAACAAGGAATTGCAAGTAGATAAATAGGTACCACTATGGTGGAATGGTAAACAGTGTTCTGTGCAGTCATGTCTGCCACATGACCATGGAAACATCTGCAAATGCAGACAATTTGGCTATAAACGGAGATGATAACCAAACTCTAGAGTCAGATATGACTGGCATTTTGAACAAGGGTGACTTTTACCTTTACTTAATAGAAGTGTTTGCCATGTATGCACCCATGTGCTTACATATCCGTAGTGCTTAAAAAAACAGTATTTTTGGCCTAGACATGGAAGAACAAGATATCAAAACATTGGTGTATGACAATGTAAATTTGCCTGACTGAAATCTAACTTAAGTAACCTCAACTGAATTACCTAATGGAATCACAGGCTGTGATACCTACAGCTAAAATGGATACTTCTGTATATAAAATATGTGTTACACCTGAATCAAACAGATTTCATATTTTCTTGTATATATTTCATATTTTCCAGTATTGTATCACTTTGGGATTTAATTGTATATGCTTAACACATATACATTTTTTGTCTTCGAGATTAGTATCCTAAGGCACACCCGTCAGCTCGAGGGTCAGACCCAGCCCAGAGCACATTGTTAGAAGACAGCCGTCTCTGCCTCCACCAATCTCCTTTGGTGATAATTTGACCTCTCCCAAACAAGCTCCTGCTGTGCCCAGTTACAGGTGCTATGATGGTATGACCCTTGGTTCTCAATTCTTCTGCGATGCACTGAGGGATACCATCTTCCAGAGACACGTACCATGCTTCTCCTATTAAAAAGAACAGCACTTAAGATTGTAAATTTGGATGTGCAATACTGTACTCAATTGCCAACTATTTTATAAATGGTGGAAGGCGCTCACTGGGCAAAGAACGTCACTAAAGGAGGATAGAGCTGAGGATCTCAACCTCCCCTATGTCACTTGGAGATCCCTCAATAGGCTGAGGTTTGGAGTCCCTAAATGTAAGACCAATATGCTCAAGTGGGGGCTCCTGGTGGACAACAACATGTGGCGTGAAAGTGGAGAGATTCAGAATCCAGCTCATTTACTGGTCTGCTGATTACTGCCAGAAGCATGCATCAATGAGGATTTAAGTTTGGCCAACGACAAAGCCAAGAAAGTGGCCTCATTTTGGCAGTCCAGGATTTGATCAGGACACGAACAAAGAAGAATCTGATCTAAAAATGAATAAAGCTGAAGGATAAGTTTTTAAGACCAAATTTGTGATCCCACTAAAGATAAGTAGAATATTCCTTGATGGTAGGTTTTGATTTGTCGTGGGTATTGTTGTTATTCATTTTCTGTTTGTTCACCACCTAGAGCGGGATAATACCCAGATGGGTGGTACAGAAATCCAATGAATGAATGAATGAATAAATAAATAAATGAAATATTTCCACAGGACTCCTAAAAAATGATGGTGAAAAAGCAGAGCAGCTCCTTTAAAATTATCTCATGTGCTGGGATTGAGTTCAGAGGAAAAAATTATAAATGTGGGATACCAGGTTGTAAGAGGACAATCTGGTGCATCCCAGTATATCCAGTAACAAATACCCACTCCATGTGTGATTGCCAGAGAACCAGAATGATTCATTCCAGTCTAAATTAAAACACACACACCACAGAATGATCCAAAATAATCCCACAAAGGAGGTAACACCACAGTGTAGATGAGATCTTAAAGCAGGATTTCTCAATCTTTTTAAGCCGGGACCCGGGTTATGCTCCCTCAGACGGCTTCAGGGGCCAGACAGCCATTTTGCCCTTCCTGCTGGTGTGGTGGAGGCAGGGGGGGCACAGTGGGCCACATTAGGCCCATGAACCACAGGTTGAGAATCCCTGCCTTAAAGCAAAGATTCTTTATTATCTAAGCAGGGACAATTAAATAGCTGAAAATTTCTCTGTTTATGGATCGTTATGTTGGCAAAATGAGCATTCCTGTTCAAATTGAATTTGACAAGTTGTGCTCTTCAGATTTCTCCCAGCTTGTTTAGACAAAATGAAGCTATACTGTGTCTGCATGTAGCTTAGGTTCTAAAAAAATGTTTTAACCTTGTTTATCATAGTCTACACAGAAACGAGGTGCATCCAAAGCCTCTTGTGGATTCATTCCAAATTCCAACATGTTCAGTAGTACCTGTATGAATAGAAGGCAATATTGAAATGGGGTTAAAAGAATAACAAAAAGCCAATCTGTTTCATCCCTCTGGCATATGATTGGGAAGTTATCTAGGTTACTTCCTAGATAAACAGATTATCTGTTGGGAGTTTTTAAACAGATTTATCTGTTGAGAGCCTTTCTTTAATCCCAGCATCTTTAATGAAATATGCCAACGTGTTATTCTTTTATTCCTCCCCCAACACACGCCAACTATAAGTCCTTCATTTCATGCTTTCACCATTTGTCCTAAACCAGAGATTGCCAACCTGCAGCCTGTGGGCCAGATATGCCCCATGGTGCTATTACATCGCAGAGGCCCAGGGGGAGGTCAGTGAAACATCATGCCATCTCCCCCCCCCCCCGGGGCAAGAGCAGGAAGGAGGCGGCAACCAAGATCCCCACTGCCATTTGACATCGCAGAGGCCCAGGGGGAGCTACGTTTGAACCATGGTTATATGATTCTCACAACATTTCACGATACTCCGGACACCCACCAACAGCCGGAGGGGAGAGAGAAATCTATTATTCATTTAGATAAATGTATTATTATTATTATTATTGTGCTGTGTTGTTTTGCTGATTGTAAGCCACCCTGAGTCGCCATGGCGAGTGGGCGGCGATATAAATCTAAATAAATAAATAAATAGATACATTTCATGTGTTCCCTGCCTCCACCACACCAGGAAGTGCCATATGGTGGGGGAAGGGCAAAATGGCCATCCGGCCACCAAAGCTGTCTGAGGGAGCGTGATCTGGCACCTGGCTTTAAAAGTTTGAGAACTCCTGCCCTAAACAAATTATTATTATTATTTATTCGATTTATATACCGCCCTACTCGGTACAACCGACTCAGAGCGGTTTACAGAAACCATACATATAACACAATCAAAAGTAATACAACATATAGCATAATCAAAGGTCATACAGTATAATACAATAAATACTACAATACAATACAGCAGTGCAATAAAACAAAACCACACTGCAAAACAAGGTTACAAAAATACAATTCTGGTTACATATACATGACAGTCTCAGTAATGTAATACAATATAAAAATACAATAATAAGAAAGAAAGAAAGAAAGAAAAATAAATACAGTACATGATCCAAAAAATGTCAGGGCTCTCACCCAAATGATGGGACATTAGTAGTAACACGAGTACTGATGCCCTATCTGTGGAATGTCTTTCCCAAAGAAGCCCACATACCATTTGTCCTTCTGTTCTTATTTGTCATGTGTTTTAGATGCATATACAGTATTTGCTTTAAAGTAGTTTGGCATCTTTGCCAAGCATTAATATTTTTCACATATGCTGCTCCTGTGTTATTTATTTATCTGGAATATTTACATGCCACTATATATCAAGAGATCTCTGAACAAATTGCAAAATGCAATTTCAAATATTTTCAAAGATATAAAACAACTTTAAAGCTTTGAAAATAATACACTTGATTCCCATGTTACTCAAGCCAAAGATCCTCAAACTCCAAATGTTTTGCCAGACAGTTATACTTTAGGTTGACACCATCATGAAATCAGCACTGGTGTTAGTCAAGCCTCATAAGTGAAAAGCATTCTACAATCAGGGCACCACATCATGAGATCTCTGGGCAGGGTACAACAAAAGTGACCTAAAACAATTAAAAACATGCCGAAACATAAACTGGAGATTTCCAGCCTTTTATCTTGCTTTTATTTAGCTTTTAACATTTTTAATTATTACTTTATACATACTGTATATATCTTTTTCTGCATAAGCCTTGTGTACAAGGCTTATGTAGAAAGAGCAGAAGGCCAAAGAGTAAGAGGCAGACCCAGAGGAAGGTAGAGAGAGAACATCAAAGAAATATTACAAGAACACCAAATAAAGCCAGTGGAGGCCGCTAGAAGTGCCAGAGCAAGAACTTTATACAGTAGAACCCCGTATAACAAATAAAAAACAACAAACCTCCGCTCCGTGGGGTTCTTTGCTATACATTTTTCATTATATGAAGCGCTATTGGCGATACCCCATATAACGGGGGAATGTTCGTTATATAAAGTGCTATTGGCGATACCCAGTATAACAGTGAAAATGTTTATTGTATGGGGTTTCGTTAACAAACAAAAAACGTATAATGGAGAAAAAATTCGTTATGTGGGTTATCGCCAATAGCGACAAATGCTTCATTGTATGAATTTTTCATTATACGAAGCATTCATTATACAGGGTTCCACTGTATCTCCCTTGACATCCAAAGGGATAAAAAAAAGGAAGCAAAGAAGAAGACATATTTTTTAATTTGTATGTTGGCTAAAGACCTTGGTCAGTGAGCAGTTGGAAAATATAATAATTATGAAACCAATAATCAACAAGAGGAACACAAAGCTCTAACAACATAAAATAAACATTGTAGTTTCATCATGTTGAAAGAAGCAATGAAAGTAACATATAATGTTGTATTAGCTGAATCTGTTTGTACCATAAGCTCATACGTAACTTTCTGTCCATTCTTCCCTAGTAAACAAAGAGCCACTACTGCTATTTCAGACAATACCTGAAATAATAACTTCACTTGATCATGTGGGACAAGTCTGGCCAGGTTTATCCTGCTATGGTAATAGAGTAGATCATGCTACCAGTGACTCAATGGCAAGCATCAGGAGGTAGTTAACTGGCCTGACAACCCTGAGGACTAGTGGCCTTGGTGAAGTCCACAGGGAAGGGTGATGGTCCCCAAGTGGATTAAATACCACTTGAATCTATCTTGATGGAGGGCAGCAGCTTCATGAAGACTGGCCTGGGGCTGATGAGGACTTTGTGTGCCAAAAGGGCTCAGGACCAGAAAGTGACTTGCAGAACTGGATCAGTGGTACAGGTGTTATGCTGCGATGCAGAAGACAGATGAAAGTCCACTACATTAAATTCTCAGGACAGTCTTCATGGCTGATCGCCATGAGGATCACCAATATTCAGATTGAGATACGGCACAAGAAGAAGAAAATCATGTGAGGGAGTCAACATTGGATGATCAAACCATGACATTGATTCTATTGGAAGTGAATTAAATGTGCATACAAACATGTGGCTTAGATCCTGGTAAAGCATTTACAGAGCACTGAATCTTATGGGGGATTTGGAAAGAACACATGGGCAGTGAAATCAAGACTCTTTTGTTGAAGATGACTCACCTGTACATGCCCTTGGGGTTGCATGAATCCACCCATTACTCCAAAGGAGCACAAGAGCTCTCCTGAATCTGCAGAAGTAGCCAGAGCAGGTATAATTGTATGATATGGCCGCTTCCTAGGTGCTAGGCAGTTTGGGTGATCAGGCTGTAGGGAAAAATTGGCTCCTCTGTTCTGAAAATAGATATAAGCAATACAACTCATTCATTCATTTATTTCTCAAGCTAGGTTAGGTACAAGGAACTACAAAATGACTTTACCAAAAGGTGGCTTCCTTTTGGCAAACGTAGATGGAAGGCAATACCTTTACTGGATCACTTAAAAAATCAATCATTGTGCACAATGATTGATTTTTTTTGAGTGATCCAATAAAGGTACAGTATTGCCTTCCTCCTATGTTTGTTTTGTGTATGGATCACACGGCTATCATTGTTTGTTTATGGAACTTCCTTTTTGTAGTTTCATGTCTGGCCTAGGCATGGAAGAAGAAAACATTTATTCATTGATTGTATTTTTATCCCACATTGATCGCAATAAATGCCAGCATTGCTGGTCCCAAGCTGGGATGAGAACGGAAAAGGGTTGGGTGTTGGGTTAACATCCAGGTCCTGTAAAAAAATAAAATAACCCAAAGCTCAGGAAAACTAAAGGGAGAACTCAACCTTTCCCCAACTGGCACTTCTCTATTTCAAAGTTTAAGAGTTTGCCAAAAACAAGGAAACTTAAAGCAAAGTTTCCTCCCATTTCATGCACTGCTGATCAATTGGAAAGAAAAAAGACATTTCTCCAGTCAATTCTTTGTAGCCTTCCATCCTTCCAAGGTTGGCAAAATGAGCATGTTGGGAACAAAATGCTAATTACCTTGTGAGTCGCCCAGAGAGTGCACTAAACACTATGAGGTGGTATATAAGTGTAATTGCTATTACTACTGGGGAACCCCAACATGAATGACAGTTGCTTCCTTCACAATTTTCTCTTAGGCCATCCTATCCTCTTGGCCTTTTAATTGAAAACAGGTTAATCACCCAATGGTAGGGAATGTGCATTTTCCTTAATGTCTACTTTGTCACTGAAAACAAAGAGACAACCCCACGATCCAGTTGGCTGTCAAAGTACTAGAAGAAAGCATCTTCAAGTCTCCTTCATCTTCTGCCTGTAGAGAAGGTGACCAAAGAGTGATATCCACTTCACAGCCAGAGCACTGACTGGAAAAGCCTTAAACTGATACATTTGCCACTAACACTAAGGGTATGTTTTCCCAACCTGTATAAGGTCAGCAGGAGATCCAATCTGCCATCCAAACTAATTCCTCAGGACAGTTCTAAAGTACAGTAATCTCACTTCTCTGTTCATACTGGGCTCCTCCTCCCTTTAGAGAAAGCAAAGCAGCTATCACAGGCAACAAATATTGAAGGTTTGGGGATTGTAGGGCAAAGGAATGAATGGCACATGACCTCTAGAACCCCAAAACCAGGGGTTCCCAATCTAAGGCCCGTGGGCCAGATCCCACCCACGGCACCATTTCATGTGCCCTTCATCCCTCCAAGGACTTTCGAGACATAAAATGGCCATCCCTTTGAAGCTGTTGGGACAAAATGGCCACCCCATCATGCAGGCAGAGAAAAATGGCCATCCAGCCCTCAATGCTGACTGAGAGAATGTAACCCAGCCCATGGCTTGAAAAGGTTGAGAATCCCTGCCCTAAACTACTGTCAGATGCAATAAATGATGAATATACCATCGTCAAAGCAAGATTCAGACTTAGTTTCTGCACACTGGTAAGTCAAGACAAAAATAATCTTTTATCTGTTGCTTAGATGCCAAAATGTTCTGGGCCAAACTTGCACACATACATGAAAGAACACATACAGAGAGAGAGGGGGAGTTTAAGTGTATTTTCTCACTTGTAATGTAAATCCACAGCCTTCTGGTACCAGTCCTGTGCCAAATCCCATATAGGTGCTGTTAATAAAAGAGCAGGCATTGCCTTGGACATCCATCACTGTAAAGTAAACGGTATCACTTCCAACTGGGAAAGGATGTCCATGATTATATTTGGTAGCTGTTCTGAAAAGGCATAGGGGGGGAAAGATGGGAGATTAAGACGGAGGACCTTAAACCAAAATCTGTGATTTCACAATCCGGTTTGAATGGCGGCTGATTATTACTAACACATTTTCCTGTAATGATGTCTTCAATCTAGTAAAATTTGCTGCCTTCCTTATTGTTGTTTTGCCAGTTTGTGACCCTTTATATTTGTCTGTCTTAAAGATGGCACATTTCACGATGAAATCAAAAGCTTGTTGATTATGGACATAAGAAAAATTATAGAAGCAGTAAAAAGATTCACACTGGAATCTCTATATAAATTCTAATGTCTCCTTGTATACTTTCCCTCTGTGACTGCCCCCTTATGAAAAACATAAGGATTGAACTTACTAGAAGACCTCACTGTTCTCTGAAAACAATTTAACCCTGGTTATATTGTATTCAGGTGGGACTGCAGTGGCTCAAGTGGTTAAGATACTGAACTGGATGACTAGAAGGTCAGAGTTCGGTTCCTGAGTACTGCAAGATGGAGTGAGCTCCCATCTCTGTCCCAGCTCCTGCCAACCTAGCAGTTCAAAAGCAAAAATAAAAAATGCAAGTAGATAAATAGGTACCACTTCTGTTGGAAGGTGAAAAGTGTTCATGGCTCCCACGTGTCCACAGAAACATCTGCAGACACAGACAGTGCTGGCTCTTTGGCTATAAACAGAGATGAGCACTGAACCCTAGAGTCGAATATGACTGGCTTCTGAGCAAGGGCCACCTTTACCTTTATTGTATTGTATTCCCTTATCTCATTCCTTTTAAAAAGCTCTGTTTATTTTTAATATTAAATGTATTTGCTGCCACAGATCATGTGATGCTTCCTTTAGTTCTAACGAACTCAAGCCAACTTCAACTCTGCACCTAAGCTCATACTAACAGAAATTCCTGATTTTGGATAAAATACCCTCCATCAGAGTTCTCTGTCTTTCTTTTCCGTCTGACACACTGGCAAATTTGGAAGTACAGGTGGTCCTCATGACAGTCCCCATAACAAGCTCTCCACTCCACATAAGGAGAATCATGTGAGGGAGTCAACATTGGAACACATGGAATCCCTGCTGCCCTTTCCAAAAAGCCAGGTGGATCACCCCCTTTCCCTTTCCTCTTCAGAAAGGGAACAGGGTTTTTTTTTAATGTTGTGTGATCAGTGCATCATGCAAGGTTAAAAACCAGATAAATATGAGACTTGTGGAACCAAGTCTTATTGTTATCCGAGGTACTAGTGTACAGTAAAACCTCACATAAAGAGCACCTTCCTTAGAGACAAACTCACTTAAAGAGCAGACTTTTCTCTGAATGGTTGCCGTCGCTTAAAAACTGAAAACAACCCAAAACTCATTTTACAACTAAATCGGGGTTTGCAATCCCCTCCACCAGAAGTCACAATTGGTCACTTACAATGGCAGCAGCGGGACTTTTTCCAAGTGTTTCACTTAAAGAGCAACAAGCTTAAAGAGCAATCCTATGGAACGCATTGTGCTCTTTAAGCGAGGTGCTACTGTAATAAGTTCCGAAGCTCAGAAAAACCCCGAATAAACATCTTTTATCTGTTCAAATCTCTTTATAAAGTGGCCAAATACAGCAAAAAAAAAAAATCCAAAGTGCACTTTATGAAGAAAAAAATACATTTTTTGGCTTTTTCTGAGCTCTAGAATTGATTTTTTGCTTTTCAATGCTTTCCTATGGGAAACCACATTTTGGGATACGAATTTTTCAAGATATGAAAAACCTTGAGGAATGAATTAATTTCGTATCTTGAGGTTTTACTATATTCTTGGATTTCAATTTCCAGAAGCCCTGATCAGCAGGTTCTCCTCATGGTCTAAGGGACAGAAATGAAGCAGGAGAACCCATAGCGTTCTCTTCTGAATCCAACAATCTGTTTATTGCAGATTCAAGCAACCAAACAGATCTACATGTTGACATCACCAGATGGTCAATATGGAAATCAAGTAGATTATGTGATTAGAAGCAAGGGATGAATAAGATGTAGTCTCTTTGCCAAAACAAGATCAAGAGCAGATTACAGTAATAATGAACTATTAATATCCAACATTAGAATAAAGCTGAAAAAGAAAACTAAAAGAATCATAGTGAAAAAATATAATTTGAACAGCATTTCTGAGGAACTTAAAGTCCACGTTAGGGACAGATTTGCATTACTAAACTCAATTAACCATTAACCAGTAAAACTGTGGATTGAAAGCAGAGATATTATTAGAAAGAATGAAAAAGCACAATCCCTTTAGTCAAAAGAAAAACTCTTAGATGGATGACACAAGAAACATTTAAAATTTGAAGAGCAGGGTAACAAGCAAACGTAAACTATGACAGAAATAAAGTCAGAATCATTTTCAGTGACTGTTACAAGAGACAAAGGTAACTACTGTATAACAATAACCAATGCCAAGAAATAAATGAGAGCAACGGACTCTAGTCTGAACATCTGGTAGACTATGTACACCTTTGGTATAATAATGATAATGGATGATTATGATTATGATTCTGTTATAAATCATGTAATGTCAAGCCCAAACATAATCTTGCAACAAATTAAGCAAACATTGTTATCTAAAGCACACAACAGTAAGTTAACATGACCTAATGTACACAGGTACACAAAGCCAGTTACAGGGTAGGCACTTGTCCCATAGGTTTTTGAGACCCTGTTATTTTTAAACATATGGCTAAAAGGAGGGGGTGGGTGGATTCCATATTTTAAAATCTTTGGTGTTTTGCTTTAATGGACTTATTCAATTTTAAACATGAGAAGGGGATTTTGTTGGTTCTCCCCTAGCACCACCCCTGAAATCAAAGGTAGAAGTCACACAGAAATCACCACATTAAAACAAGAGTTTTTTGGTGGAGCACCAGGGTTTTTATCAGCTCTTACAGACAGATCGGGGGGGGGGGGGAGAGGATAGACTTTTCCTCATTCCAGCAACATATTTCTCTAGACGCATGACACTCTCAGCAACAAGGTCAGGTAATGGGCAGAAAAAATTATACAGTATAGTCAATATGAGTCACTGAGAAACAACAGATGGATATCAGCAGTCCCTAGGGAATTATTATTATTTCAAATTTATACCCTGCCTTGCTCAGGCGAACCTGACTCAAGGCGGCTTACAGATTATATAAAAAATAACAGCATAACAATCACAAATTCAACATTATCATAATAGAAATCAACACAGTATCAGAAAAAAATATCAATAACACAGTAACAACCAAAAAGAATCTGGAGGTTTCCAAAAGTTGTTTTCTTTTCTCCTAATATATATATATTTAAGTCAATACCTAAAGTATCAACACTTTTCTGACCCACAAAAAGCAGCCCCGTAAAGTCAGAATGACTAAAATTCTGTTTGCTTAGCCTAGTAACTCTAGAGTAGGTCCACTGAATCAGCAGAATTTACAGAGCAGTTGACTCACCAAATTCCCACTTATATAGTGAGCCTACTCTGACTATGATGTTAATTAGGCAACAAGATATTGACTAGTTTGGATGTTCAGTAGCCTAGGAATGTTTGATGAAAAGAAAAATGTTTTGCTCAGAAGGAAGGACTGGCAAAAACACTGAGGAGCTGCATTACTATTAAGAGGGCATTTGCCTTGAAGCGACTTTTTTCCAGACACTTTTTAAACAGGCCACACCAATAACACTTATTTCATTTAATGTCTCCTGTTCCTGTAACATATCTATTCTCTTTACTCTTGAATGACAAACTTGTTTTTTTTTATAAGTTGAAAGAATGTTCGTTATTACAGTATTAGCAAGTTTTCTTATATACATTAATCTATTAGATAAAGCAATCTAAATATAACAGGGAAAGAACTTGAACTCTACACTTTGTACTAGTAATACATCACACATATATAGGCTGGGATCCAAAGAAATTTGCAATTACATCTGCACTCTAATGAGGACATGTACTTGAGTTTGGTGAACAGCGGTGGCTTAGTGGTTACAATGCTGAACTTGATGACTGGAAGGTTGGCAGGTCAGCAGTTTGAGACCCAAGTGCTGCATGACAGAGTGAGTTTCCTTCTCTGTCCTAGCTCCTGCAAACTTAGCCGTTCAAAAGCAAGAAATTGCAAGTCCTGTACAGTAAATAAATAGATACCACTTCGTTGGGAAGGTAAACAGCATTCCATGCAATCCAGTGTCTAGTCATGGCCTGCCGCATGTCCACGGACATCTGCAGATGCAGACAACACTGTCTCTTTCACTATAAACAGAGATAAGCACTGAACCCTAGAGTCGGATACAACTGGCATTCGAGCAAGGGCAACCTTTACCTTTATTTGAGTTACTGAAAAAGCAGAACTCCCCATTCCAATAACAGACACCTTTGAACCTTTCAAAAGCACCTTTTGATATTGCATCAAGGCATGCACTTAAAGGATTATGTCAATAATTTTACTGGGCATGCAAACACTTCTGTATTACCTCTTTGGATTATGGCCCTAGCAAAAATGAAATAGAATTGTAATTTGTGGAAGTATCAAGAATATAGCAATTATTTTAATGCAGACACAGGTTTTAATAAAACCAATGCAACAAATTTGTTTCCTATTTCAGAATCAGAGAACTATGCTACTTTTTTTAGTCATAAAAGCAAGGAGGAGGAAGACTTTACCTCTGTAAATCAATGAGCTCTGAACGGTCCTTAGCATAAGATTTTGAAAGGAGATTTGCAGTAGGTACCAGAACTTTATCTGGATCCGCACAGAACCAGAAAGTATCTGTAAAGCTAATTTTCAGTGCTTCAATTAGAAGGTGTAAATATTCAGCAGTATTGTGACCCATTTCTGCAAAAGGAAACCAGTACAAAGGATTTAGAGCCAAAAGAATCATGAACACATATTCTTAACAGATATGATAGCTGAACTCCTGTTCCATTACATCACACATCATCAGTCTTGGCTATTTTTGAACATTAACAATGCCCTCCCCCGCCCCATCCAATCCTATCCCCCAAGACAAGAAGGGAATCAATCTATGGAAGACTTGAGGGGATTGGAAACAGTTTGTTTCTAAAAAATTCCAAGGCTATTGATGTCATCAGCTGCATGAACAAGAGTTCAGCTATTTACACATATACAGAAGTGAATACTGTACAATTAATTAACTCATGGATAGTAAAGGTTGTTTCACTGGGGTTTAACTAGAAAATGTTGTGCTGAAAAAGCTTTCTTCTGCCTCCTAGTGGCAAAAAGTGGGATATGAAAACTCTAGGAATATGGATCTCCAATAATTTGGGCATATCATGAGGAATGACATCAAGTATAGAATACTCAAACTCGTTATGCAAGGGAAGATCCCTGAGAAAAGAGGCCCAGGACATAGATAGACTTTGTGGCTAAAGAACCTGAGAGACTGGTGTGGAATGTTCACGGAAGAACTTTTCTGAGGAGTTAAGAACAGGAAGACTATTACCATGATGATAGCCAGTATCCAGAATGGATACAGCAGAAGAAGAAGAATACCAAGGTGTCTTCAAGAGAAAGCATAATTACTAGATGGCACAAGGGGACATTAATCTTACAAATGTTTAAAAATCAGATGTAGGGATGAACCTTTGGTGCTACATGTATCTCACAGATCACATTTTGCCCACTCTGATCTACAACAACCACTAAATGTATTATATTGTTCTTATGTGCTGTTGTCAGCTCCAGTTTGTGGAATATATATATGAATGAGTAACTGCAAGAGATGCTAGAATTAACGGGCATGTTCAAATCTTGAACTTTGGTTTCTTTTATCAAATCAAACCATTCCATTCTGGGCCTTTCTTTTTTACTTGGTGCCTTCCATTCTTCCCAGTATTTCTGTTTTTTCCAATGAATCTTTATCATCTCATGACATGCTCAAAGTAGAATATTCTCAGGGTTCTCATTTTTGGTTCTGGATAAATTTCATGTTTTATTTTATCTCAAAACCTTTCATTTTTCTGCTGGTTCATGGTATCCACAAAGCTCTTCTCCAAAAGAAAACTGCAATTGTTGTTTTTCTCACTGTCCAGCTTTGAGATCCATATACAGTAAAACTCCGGTTTATGATTTTAGTCCGTTCCAACAGTTTTGTCAAAAACCGGATCAACCGTAAACTGAAGCACATTTTCCCATAGGAATGCATTGAAAATTTTAAAAATGTTCCCATCCCCCCCCCCCCCAAAAAAGGCAGATGTGCTGTAAACAGAACTATAAATGAGTCTAGCTTTCCCTACATTGCCTTGGCTCTGGCGCTTCTTCCTCAGGGTCAGCTTCAGGTGACGAACAGGAGCAATTTGTCCAGCCACCAGGGCCAGCCACATCCAGGGCTCCCCTGCTGAAGATGCCGCAGCCAGGTGAGGTGAATTGCTTGCCTCTCCCTCCCATCTGTGCCAGAGTCGGTGCGGCAAAGGGGTGGGGGGAGAGGCAATTGTAGTGGGGCAACTTTGCCTTGCGTATCCACAGCACCTCTTCCATAGCCACTACTAAGGCAACAGCTCCAAAAGAAGCATTGTGAATGCGTAAAGCAAGGTCGACCCACTGCAATCACCTCCCCCCCGTTCACAGTACCAACCTGGGCACAGAAGGGGGAGAGGGGATCGCAGTGGGGCAACCTTGCCTTGCACATTAATGGTGCCTCTTCAGGAGCCGTCTCTAAGGCGCTGGATTTAAAAGACATCCGGCGCTTTAGCGATGGCTCTGAAAGAGGTGCCATAAATGCACAAGGCAAGGTCACACCACTGCAATCATGCCCCCCAGAGATTCAAAAATGGCTACGGGTGGTCTTATATAACCCCCAGACGCAATGCAGTCTGGGAAATTCCCACTCGTAATCTGAAAAATCACTGTGAACCAAGACGTTATTTTCATGGGATTTACTGTCGTAAACCATGACAAACATAAACCAAGGCATTTGTAAGCTGGGGTTTTACTGTATAATAATTTGGAATATCATAGTATGGATGGATGTTTTTGATCTCAGGCTCTGGTGACAAACCCTTTCTCTTAAGCATCTTATCTTCTATCTTCTGAACTTCAGACGTCTTCTGGCTGCAATCTCTGCACACATTGAATGGAACCAATACAAAAATCTTAATTCTTTGTAGTCATGATGTTTATCTTCTCAATAATTGTAAAGCATGCAATCAGCCGTCCTTTCAAGTCTTTGCTGTTTTCTGTAAGTAATATGACGCCATCTGCATATTTCAGATTATTGATAGTTCTTCCATTGAAAACATATACAGGTAAAACTCAGAAAATGGTTATACCTTTCACATTGAAGTTTTCTAACATATTCAGGGCTAACAGAGCTGTGATTCCTTGCCCGTTTGGAGGAATTTCCCAGATTCTTAGACTCTGAAAAAGCATAAATATATTACTTTTTACTGACTATCAATGATACTATAAGAAAACAAATTTCCCAAAAGATAGCTGATATGTTTCACCATAAAATTATCTCCTGTAATGTTGGATAACGTGAAATAATACATGGGATAGTTGGATGAAACACCTGAATATTACTAGTTTGAGGCAATATGTATTAACTATGACTTACAATGACTACCACCTCTTCTAGATTTGATACTTAAATTAAAAAATTGGACTTTCCATATGTACAATGGGCACTCTTTGCATTTATTGTGCAACAAGAACAATATATCTTCTAGAAATATGCATTCAGAAATTATTAAATATAGTGAAGGCAGTGGCAACCATTAATTTTAAAAGACTAAGTGTTTTCATTAGGACACAGCATCCTACATTTAAACATGACACACCTATATTTAATTTACAAGCTTTTGACCCTGTTTAAAAAGTGTGCGTGTGAGTTTGTCTTTGTGTCCACACATATGTATACTCCTAACATGACTAATGATTTTATTACTAAGTCTGGACATTATTCCTGGCAAGATTGGAAAGCCCCAACTGCAAAACTGGCCACACCATTGCCCCAACATGCTGAGTACTCATTTTACCGTCCTTGGAAGGATGGAAGGCTGAGTCAACCTTGAATCCCATCAGGATCGAACTCACAACATTTTGGATACAATACAGCAGTTTAATGATTGCTACCAGGGCTCTTGTTTACTGGCCAATTGTAGTGTTTCAGCTCTCTTTCCTTTCTTTAGTACCTGTCCTCAGCGGCTCTTGGAAAATGTACTTTCCCCTGGTTGTTGCAATTAGATTTTCTAAAGTGGCTCACAAAGAGAAAGGAGAGCTGATCAGAGAATTGTTATGAAAGTAGGGAATGTATCAGAAATTCTTCACGGGCTCACGCTGAAAATTAAGAGACATATGATAGCAAGGTTTCTAATGTTTTTCTCTCTCAAGTGGCATCACAATTTCCTGAAACATGTACCTGAGTTTAAGAAGTACAATCTTTGCCAGCAATTTTATTAGGGACTCAGTGGATTGTGCTCAGCTGGATGCCTTAATGCACAATCCAGTTCGTGATCTGTGTTAGTTCTGAACATTTAACTCTGTCGTACCTTGTAATTTGTGACAATAGGTTTGACTTCTTCCGTGACATAGCTTTTCAGATCTTCCAAATCCATTACCCCACCATTACTCTGAATAACATCCACAATAGCTTTGGCCACACGGCCTTCATAGAATCCTTGTTTGCCATATTTTGCAAGTTCCTGGGGAAATAATTTAATTTTGCACATCAAAATAACAATACTGTGAACAGAAATAACTACCAGGTACCAGAATAAAATAATGAACAATTAGCTCTTTAAATAAAATATCATGACCGTTGGCAATTTCCTGGTGGCTTATCGCAAATCCATCAGCAATACACAATAGTCACATTATATAATAATAAAGGCTGGTGTAATAAAAACTAACATAAGTTCATGAAAACTGGCACAATGTAAGAACAGTACCAAGTCATGTTTTCCATATTCTAGATATCAGTTGTGACGGTTGTTCAGTCGCATAGTTGAGTCTGACCCTTTGCGACCCCATTGACCATCGCACACCAGGTACCTCTGTCCTCCACCATCCTCCTCAACCTGCCCAGCTCTGTGCCCGTTGCATCAACAATGCCATCTAGCCATCTCATTTTTGGCCGCCCCCTTCTTCTTTTGCCTCCAACCTTTCCCAGAATCAAGGCTTTCTCAAGTGAATCTTCTCTTCTCATTTGATGTCCAAAGTACTTTAGCTTCATCTTCAATATTTGACCTTCCAAGGAACAGTCAGGGTTGATTTCTTTTAAGATCAACCTATTTGTTCTCTTTGCTGTCCAGGGGACTCTTAAAATTCTCCTCCAACACCACATTTCAAAGGTGTCTATTCTTCTGCGCTCAGCTTTCCTTTTGGTCCAGCTCTCATAAACATACATTACTATAGGAAATATCATTGCATTGACTATGTGGACTTTTGTTTGCAAGGTGACTACAGTTGTGACTACACACCTGTAACCCTGCAGAGGGCATTGTCCAAACATGGCAAAATGCTGTGTACAAATAACTATCCAAATTATAATGGCTATCACAAAAATTCATTTCAGCCAGTTGTAGAACACAGTTCAGATTTATTTTAAAAGGATAATATGCCAAAGATCACACCTACATGAGCAAAAGCACTCTTGACAAGACTCACTGTCAGAATGAGCCAGTTCATTGTAGACTTCTTCCAAGAAACAAAGTCAGTCTATATGGTGAATATCTTACATGTATCATTAACAACACATGGAATACCATGTGTAAACATTCAGGGAAGCATTAAGAGCAATGATGACCAAACTATGGGCTGGATTCTGCCCCTGAGGCCAATTCATCCAGCCCCGTGCCACCCTCGTCACTCCCGGAAGCAAGTTTTACTCCCACTTCCGGGAGCGATGAAGGCGGCGTGGGCTGGATGACTAGGCCTTCGGAGCTGGATCCAGCCCATAGTTTGGGCACCCTTGATTAAGAGAGTCTTGAGGATGCAGTTAAGCAGTTTATTGGAACTTCAGCACACCAATATTTTTTCAGTCACTCCTTATGACTGCATATTTATTGTATATTAATTTGATAATTAGTCAATTGTACTTTATATTATACAAAAGAACAAGAGTAATATATTGGAAAGAGGATTTATTGAATGTACATATAGATGATTGCCAGATGGTATGAAAACTCCAAATTATGCTCTGCAAAAAGGAATTGGTTCACAGATAATAGAAAATCTTAACTGGCTGTTACATTAGCAAATCTTAGACCATGGCAGTCCTTCCTTTTCCTTATATCCCCTTTCTTAATGCAATTCTGAACATGATTTCTTCATCCACAGTAAAACACTGTTTGCTTTTTCAGACAATTTAAAAATGATGGTCTACATTCCCCTTTCTAACTGGAATCATACTGCTTGGTAAAGGAAGGAAAGGGTCATTCAGCTAATGCTAGACCGGGGGTGCCCAAACTTTTCAGGCTGTGGGTTGGTCACGTGGTTCAATGGGCCAGGGTTCAATGGTGTATTTATGCCAGATTATTTTGCTTTCCCTGTGGATCTTGATATTCTTCTATTTCCCTTCTCTCTGCAATCTTCTATGATGTGAAAGCCCATCCAGTAGGGTTTATGGATGCCTGGAGGTTTTCAGGATGGAGATGGAATTATATTCCTCTCAATTTGACTGTTGGAAGCAGCGAAGTTCTGGCAGAAGTCCACTGTTGGATCCAATCCTAGCTGTATTTCTATATTTGTGGCAGAATTGAATTCAGCAAGCAAAAGGTGAACTGCCACTTTAATATTACAGTGTGTACAGGAAATAAATACAGTACCTTCATAAACCAAAGACTATAATTAGCTATGTATGTAGAGAGGAAGAAATTATCTGAGACTCTTGATTCAGTTCCAATGAAGCAGCAATCAAAGGGGACATAAATTGTCAGTACCTGGTACCAACAAGACTAAAAGGTATGTGTCATTCTCCTCATGTTTAATCAAACACTGTACTATCTTCTCTTACCAGGTACTACCTGGTACCAAATGGTTAAATATTAACAGGGTACAATTAGCACATCAAGAAGGCTTGTTGCTTATGTAACATAACCCCATATGGGAGACCCAGCTCATCTTGCTGCATTGAGAGTCATATACACTAAAATAGTCAACACAAATGCAGTTATTAATGCCTCTTTGCACTAAAATGAAACAAATATTGCATCTAACATTTCTCTACTACTATACCATGAGCTGGAGCTTCATGATATTTAGGGTGTGTGTTAAAAATCCATTTCTAACTGAATAAGCAGTAGAGAACTTTAGAAAAATCCTCTCCACTGTAAACAGAAACATTAAAGTACATTCCAAAGGGACTCTCTAATGAAGACTGTCCAAAGTAAATAGGTTGAAAACAGGGTTGAGAGTTGTTGAATCTTATGTGGTATTATAAATGCCACAATTTCTCTACAAATCCAAGTAACAGATCCATAAACCATCACCAAAATACTTAATAACATGAGCTGAAACATGAGCTTCCAGATCTAACAGACAGCCTCCTTTATCTGTTGCAAACCTGAATGTTCACCGGTCACAGTCTTCGCCTTTTTAAAGCAACAAGTTAAAACCAAAGTCCTCCAGTTGAAGCTCGGGATGTGATTAAATGGAAAAAGAGAGCATGATTTGGACTGCCTGTGGAGCAGTCTGTTGTGATATAGTTCCCAGAAAATTGGCTCCAGCTCAACCCTAATCTATGCCCTAGCTGGACCTTTCTGGGTCATTGTTTTTTATGTACAGGTAGAATCACTCCATTTTGGTTCAATTCCAGTGTGTGTGATTGCTGGAATCAAACCAAAATGGCTGGCAAGATGTCATTTGGCTGCCCTTTAACAATGATCTTGTCTCTTAATGATGTTGAGAAGTAGGAAACTTCTGCTCATGGCTATTTCAGAGGGGAGGCAGATAATGAGTTGCTTTTTTAAATGGTTGCTAACATATCAGTGATGTTTTGAAAAGGGTTTTAAAGCCCTGTGATGCACTGATGCACTGTGTGTGTCAGTTAGCAACCATTAAAACAGGGGTTTTCAACCTATGGCCTGTGGGCCAAACCATTTATGTGGCCAGCATTGACAGTGGCACCAGAAGCAGATGTGTTTATGACAGCCAAAAATGTGCCCACGGCTATTGTAAATGTTGTCCAAAGGAACAACCCACCAGCTGCTTAATGATCTTGAGAATTGTTCCCTTTAAAGAAAAAAAATGTTTCCTTTCAAAGGAAAATAAGATCTTGATGGGGTCAAAAAGGGACAAATTTATACATGTGAATGCAAAAATCACACCACATGCCTTTATGTGACCTTATCTGACATTAATTAACCCTATTTAGCCAAATCCAGCCCAGCCATAAGTTCTACAAGGTTTTAATGAGTCTGCTCTAAGAACTACAAAATCTGGACCACACCCTTACTGTACTTAAAGAGATAAAATACTATTGATATGAACACCATTGTTATATTATTGCTATGTTTAAAATATATCTAATAAATAGAAATAATAAATAGGAAAAAGACAGCTAAAATGCTTAGGCAGGAACAGTTCTTATATTAGATAAAGGTTGCCCTTGCCCACTGTATCCAACTCTAGGATTCAGTGCTCATCTGTTTATAGCTAAAGAGCCAGTGCTGTCTGTGTCTGCAGACATTTCCATGGACATATGGCAGGCATGACTAGATAATGGAGTGCATGGAATGCTGTTTACCTTCTCACAGAGGTGATGCGTCTTTATGTACTTGCAATTTCTTGCTTTTGAACTGCTAGGTTGGTTCGAACTGCTAGGTTCGAACTGCTAGGCTGGGACAGAGACAGGAACTCACTCCATTGTGCAGGACTTGGGTCTCGAATTGCTGACCTGCTGACCTTCCAATTGTCAAGTTCAGCATCTTAACCACTAAGCCACAGCTCTAAAATTCTGGTCCACACAACAACTCTCAGATCACAGCAGACATCACAGGAAGAAGTTTCTTTTTCATTCCTTATCTCTTTATTTGGGGCACTTCTTTTTCATCTACACCCCCTAGGCACCTCTCCATTTTTCTTAGTCCTTCTTTCTTTTCTTACATTCAGAGAAACAAATAAATAGTTGCTTATCCTATTTGAATGCTGTCTATTGGGGTAGGATCATTTTTAAATTATAGCCTTGATTGCTGATTAGAAACATCAACTTTGGGTTTATTCTTTTCTCCCTCTTGGCCATCCCAATTCTTGCTTCTGCACTCTGTGACTTTAGACCAGGAGTTCTCAACCTTTTTAAACTGAAGGCCAGGTTACACTCCCTCAGATAGCTTTGGGGGCCAGATAGCAATTTTGCCCTTCCACATGGTACTTCTGGGTGTGGTGGTGGGCCACATGAAATAGTGCGGGGGGGGGGGCACATCCAGCCAGTAGGCCGGAGGTTGAGAATCCCTGCTTTAGACTAATGAGTGAATTAAAGCCTGTTTTTCCTGTATAAATGAACTGTACTTTAAGAGATGAAAACATGCAATAATGATTCTCAGCCCAGGAGCTGCTCAGATAGGAAACAATACTCAAACATTTTGTAATCTGATGATGAATGCTGGTCCATTGTTCTTCAATGCAGGAAGCACATAAATGAAAATGCAAAAACAGTAGGTGGAAATTGACACAAACTGGGTATAATAGATGAAATTGCATACATGCAGTGAAAACAGAAGGAGAGAGTAATCTGACGCCATGTATTCAGTCCAAATTTATTCTATTTATTGGTTTTTGTGACATTAAGGCTTTGAACAGCTTTTCATCATTGCATTATTTATAACAGAAAGTTAAGATACAATATTTCTTAGCCTAGGATACTGAGATTTATAATTAGGTAAAATGAAAAAGAGAGATTTCTGCTGAAAAAGTATCCAGACCTGGCCTCCAAATCTCTTACATTTGTCAAAACCAAGTTAGCCAGGAAGCAAATCCAATTACTGTGGAAATAAAATTAAATTTGTTGTACATTATTGCCATACTGAACTAATTTCCCCACATAGTGTAAAACATTAACCTTTGGATGAATACCAGACCTTATCATTCTCGCAGACAGCAGGTCTTGCTTGCTAGCACGAGACCCAGATGGAGTGAGGGGAAGAGAGCAGGAATATGGACTCTAATTCCACTATCCTGGTTTGCTTCTCTCTGTGTTTATGCTTCCAGCATCACTTTCCAAATCAATAAACACCAAGACAGAAACTGGATGAATAAAAATTGGGTTTGCAACACTAGGATTTCACACAGCATGCTTTACAAATTTGAATAGGATAAATTTACACAATACCAGAATCTTGTCTCCTCAACTTGGCACTGAATTCCACCCCCACCCTCCAAGTGTGGAAAGATTGGCAGCTTTATCAGACAAGCACTCTTCAGAATTATTTTTCCAGACTACATTTTCCAGAATCCCCAGCCTACCTTGGTAGCATCCAGGCTATCTGAAGGATTTTAAGCACTACAGCCTGAAAAAATATACATTAACAAATTCTGCTACTTTTAGAACCATAGCTAAACTTTCAAAGAAAAAAAAGTAACTTCTTAGGTCAATGCCCTTTCTGAGCATGATGGGATTGTCAATCTGGTGGCAAGACATTTTAGAAGCACTAGCCCTGAAAAATTCCCTGAACATCCAGATTCTTACCCAGCCCTGTCAAGAAAGGAAATCACCCTGAGCAATTCCACATTCACAAGAGGTTGAAAACAAGATATTTATAAGCAATGAACAGTCAATGCAGACTTTAAACCAAAGTTTTCACATAATATTCTCTGAGCATCTGCTAAGAATAACTCAGTAGTACAGGGGCTCAAGTGCTAAGACACTGACTGGAAGGCAGCAGGTCAGCAATTTGATTCCCAAGTACTGCAGGACAGAATGAGCTCCTGTCTTTGTCCCAGCTCTTGCCAACCTAGCAGTTCGAAAGCAAGAAACTGCAAGTAGATAAATAGGGACCACTTCGGTGGTAAGGTAAACAGTGTTCTGTGCGCTCCAGTGTCTAGTCGTGCCTGCCACATGACCACGGAAACATCTGCAGAAGCAGATAGCACTGGATCTTCTACTTTGAAACAGAGATGAGCACTGAACTCTAGAGTGAACTTTCGATCAAGGGAAATCTTTATCTTTACCTTTATAATCCCCAGCTCATGCATAGTTACAGTCATGGATAACTAGAGGAGTTCCAAACCTTTTCAAGCTGGGGGCCGAGTCACAATCTCTCAGTCAGCTTTGAGGGCTGGACAGTCATTTTGCACTGCCTGCATGATGGGAGTGGCCATTTTGTCTCACCAGCTTCAAAGGGTGTGGCAAAAAATTTTCAACTCCCCACAAAATTCTTTGTCTCCAATATGAGAGGAGCAACAAGGATCTCTTATCTTCCCATAAAGACCTCTGTGATTTGTACAAAATATCTTGCCACAAAACTGGTTGTTTCCCCCCTTTTGAGGAACAAAGCCCACATATACTAATACAGATGGCATGATTGTTTAAAAGACAGAAACAACCTACGTGGTGCTTTTAATCTATAAAAAAACCCATGCAACAAAGTGGTGGCCATGACAATTTTATGCAATGCATAGGCTGAAATCCAGTACTAAGTAGTAATGAGAGTAGGTCCATTGAATCAATAGAAGGTACACAGGCATTGACTCTTCAACCTGTGATTCTCCTGTCTCTAAATATAACACAATGTTGGCGCTGAGCCTTCCAGTGACACTGTCTTAAGGCACCACTTACCTTAAAAGTATTTGCCAAATACGGATTGCGGAACAGTTGGCCATGATCAGGTGCCTGACCCTCAATTAGCAGGTCCTTCCCATGTTTGTTTCCTGATCTCTGAAGAGCAGAAGCATTGGTTTTCCAATGGTAAGAAGTAATCTCTGACACAGGGAAGCCCTTCTCTGCCATTTCTATTGCTGGCTGCAGAATATCTCGCATGGAAAGCTAAATGAGAAAAGATTGTGGCATTATTTTGCATATTTGTCCAACAAAAACATTCCCAGTCTACAGCTCACTAACACAGCTTAGTCTACGGAACAAAAATATCCAACTTATTAAGAGTAAACATTTCACATTCTTATCCCTTACCTACAAGAAATTTCCTAAAAGACAACTACTTCAGAGGCAGCCCATACAAGTAAGAGAAGCCCTACAAAGAAGGTAAAAGTTCTGAATTCTTTTCCAAGTCATCAAATTAGGCTTTATTGTCTACCAAGCAGAAAAAAAAGTAAATGAGAGAATGAGAAAATATCAAAGCATTGATGTTTAGTTAGTCTAGAGATAGAATTAGGTGTCTGACCAGGTTATCCTGCTATGGTAATAGAGTAGACCATACTGCCAGTGACTCAAAGCAGAGTATCAGGCAGTGCTTAACTAGCCTGGCAACTCTGAATGGCTTTGTTTGGCGAAGTCCACAGGAAAGGGTGATGGTCCCCAAGTGGGCTAAATCCCACCTGAATCCATCTTGATGAGGGGCAGCAGCTTTATTAAGACTTGCCTGGGCCTGATGAGGACTTTGCATACTAAAAGGGCTCAGGACCAGAAAGTGACTTGCAGAACTGGATCAGTGGTACGGGTGTCATGCTGCGATGCAGAAAGCAGATGAAAGGCCATGGCATTATATTCTCATGACAGTATTCATGGCTGATCGCCATGAGGATCGCCACTATCTTGATTTAGATATGGCAGAACAAGAAGAAGAGATAAAATTGCTGTCTCCTCCAAAAATTCAAAACATGATACAGCACACCAGCCAGCACCATTGAGATGATCTACTTATATATTCATGATCAAATCAGCCTCATTAGCAAATAAATTGTTTTTAAGAGATGGGAGAGGAAGGAGGAGAAGCAGTGAGGCCTAACATCAGATAGAATAAAGCAGACACCTCAGCCAAAGATTGGGGATAATAATAATTTTGTGTCAGAAATTATTCTGGGTTGAAAGGATTTTTGTGGAAGAAACTCCGTTCAGGGATCGCCCAAATTAGCTCCAGGAGCTAGGAAAGAGATGAGTACTCAAACCGTCATGCAGTACCCGGGGATATATGTGAGACCAGTTTCTATGCTTAGAAGGAGGATTTGCTAGGGCCCTAAGACTTAGGCTGTCCTCCAAAGAGATCCTGTTCATTTCCTCTGTGAATCTTCCACAAGCAAGCCAAAACAGCATGTTCTATTCCATTTAGGGAAATTAACCACTTGTATTGTTTGTTTCCTAATATTGTTCTAAAACAACCGTGGCAATATAAGAACTTTTATTTAATCATTTTGCAATTGCTGACTTTTTGAACAATACCTGAAAGACAAGATAGTAAGTTAGAAAAGAAATACACAGACAGAGTTAATTGGGGTGTGTGTGTGGTTTACATTTGTGCATGTGTGTATATATGCTTTATTATACAGTTTAACTTATCTCAAGGATTATTCACCTAATATCAAGTGTTAATATCATGTATATTGTATTTGAGATGCTGGTTGCAAATGATTTCGTGTCTAGTTATGGAGCCAGAAACAGGGAGTTTGATTCCCCACTGTGCCTTGCAGCCTGTGTACCCGTGGGCAAGCTGCACAGTCCCAGAGCATCCACATAAAAAGTAAATATTTTATACTTAGAAAAATGCCAAAAAGGGTCACCATAAATCAACATTGACTTGACAGCACTTAATCTTTATTTAGTTGAAACAATATTACATTTATGAGACTAGAAATGAACATCAAATACACATCTTAGACTCATATTTCCAACACATCTCTAGGATTGTAAACCTGAGCATACCACGTTCATTTGCTGACTGCAAAAGATGAAGCAAATACGCTGTATATTTGAACCAAAATGCTCATCTGGAAATCACCTTTTTGCTTCCATACAGTGCAACAGCATCACACCAGCCGGCTGCGGCACCAGGTACTGTGACATTAAAGGCGTGCAATACAGGTGGAGGATTTGTCTCATCAAAGCCATGTTCTTTTAGCTGTTCAAGGGATAGGGACTTTGGAGAACAGCCACTGCAAAGTAACAGACATAAGTATGTGATTGTGACCACAACTACAAAAATATAGATAGCAATCCATGCAATAGAAAAGAAAAACCTAAGTTTAAAGGCATGTTCACATAAACTGAAAAAAATATATACCTTTTGTATATAATGCAGACAAGCCCAGACAGTAATTAATAGGTAAAGGTCACCCTTGTTCAAAAGCCAGTCGTATCCAACTCAAGGGTTAAGTGCTCATCTCTGTTTCATAGCTAAAGAGCCAGCGTTGTCTGCTTCTGCAGACATTTCCGTGGTCACGTGGCAGGCATGACTAGACACCAGAGTGCACAGAATGCTGTTTACCTTTCCACCAAAGTGGTCCCTATTTATCTACTTGCAGTTTCTTGCTTTTGAACTGCTAGGTTGGCAGGTGCTGGGACAAAGACAGAAGCTCATTCCATCCTGCAGTATTCGGGTATCGAACTGGTGACCTGCTGCCTTCCAGTCAGCGTCTTAGCCACTTGAGCTTAGTTCGAGTAACTTGTTTCCCATCCCTACTTTTGCTTATTTCCATGCAGTAAGGCTGACTGCAATGATGCCATGGAAGTGTCTGTGCAACTTATTCTGGGAACAGGGCTAGGAAAAAGTTACTTTTTGAGCACTTCTCATAACCTCTCTATAAATCTGAGAATTTTAGCTGAAAAAATTGAAATTTCCAGGCTCTGGCTATTGCACACTGTAAGAGCAGAGAGTGAGTCACCCCCCGCCCCCTGCCCCCACTGTGAGAAAGTTTCCCTCTTTCCCTCTGTGTTTAGGAGGCCCTGAGAGGAGGAAGGTGGGAGCTATCTTGATAAAAACAGAGATGAACCAGAATGGTCCTGAATTATTTGCAGGAGGCATTCCAAAGGATGGGGTTGGTTTTTGGGAGTGAGAAAGATGGGCGGGAGGAGTGAGTGACTTTAGTAATTAATCCCAAACAGGCCTGGTGATTGGAGGACATCCGGTGGGAAAGGGGAGAATGGGATTTGGAGTGATGTAACACTATAAAAATGCATGTACCACTCTGTAAAGGCAGAAGCCCTGCTGGTTTCTAGTTAGGTTCATTGTTTTTACGCTCTTTGCCTATGTATGCTCTGTGACATCTTTGCCTTTCAATAAACATCCAGACTACTGAAAATCTGTCTTGGAGGGAACAAAGGCTGGGGAAGGCAACGCTACCAAGGGAGATCCTCAGTCTTATACACACATATAAGAATTACAGCTATTTTGGTAGTGTTCCCTAATTATCAAGTCAAAAACTTGATTCTACCACATACAGAACGTTGGAAGCAGCAATGAAGCATGAAAGTATATATAGTCCAAGTTCCAATAACGACCCCACGCAAGCACCTGCGACACTCATTTATCACCAGTCATATGAAAATAATTATGTATATCTTGATATCATTTCCATGAGAAGCATGTTAGAATTGCAGTATTATCTACAGGAAAAATTGACCTTATTCTATTCTGGCTTGTTAAGAACACAGAAAAGTCTGTTATTATGGGAAGGGTGAACAATTTACAGCCATCAGCTACTAACTCATCACAACTCTCACAGTCCCTTTGTATAGGCTACACTGTCTATATCTAGTAAGTGTTTCACTCTGACAATCCTTGAAAAACTACAATTAGCCCATTCCATCTTACCTGATCTGTCCAGAGATCCAGGTATAGTTCAATCTTACACATGTTTATTCTAAAATAAAATTCATTGAGTTAAGTGAAATTTATTCCCTGAAAGATGGGCATAAAATTCACACAATTGTCGGATCACCTTCACTAATATGGTGAATGTCAGAAAAAGCATGATGTCTCTTTGCTCCACAAACTTGGCTTCTCTTGTCAAGAAGGTTTCTTTGGCCTTCTATGGCTCAGTGGTTAAGAAGCTCATCTTGTTAGCTAGAAGGTTGGCAAGTTGGCAGTTTGAGTACTGCATGATAGATTGAGCACCCATCTCTGTGCCAGCTCTTGGGGACAGGAAAGGAGCCTCATTTGGGTGTTTCCTGAGCGGAGTTTCTTCCACAAAATTCCTTTCAACCCAGAATAATTTACTTTTCAAATCTTCAGTCATAAGCCATCATCAAAAACAAAACAACAGTAGGTTAAAAAAAACTACAGTGAACAATTCACCTGTTGTATTACAAAATTCTCTTCACCACTTACAAATATGAAAACACCAACAACTTCTGTACCTCTTCTTTGGAACTTACCTTCCATTGAAGCCATGCACCTGCTTTGTGCTTGCATCATAGTAGAGGCAGAAACAATCTCCGCCGATGCCAGTACTGCACGGTTCAGTAACGCTTAAAGCAGCAGCAACACCCACAGCAGCATCAGCAGCATTGCCACCTTTCTTTAAAATGTCTGCAACAATAAGCAGTAAAAGGCTCACTCAGAGCTCCTTCAGGGGAAACTGAGAGTGGCAACTATTTGTAAAAAAAAAAACACACACACACACACACACACACACACAAGAAAACAAAGACAGACATTATAGGTGCATCATAATCAGAAGACAAGTACAGTATCCTTATGGGCTGTTTGTGTGAGTCACTGTAGAAGTTTCTGTTGGAATAAGAACAATCTTGCATGCACTAATGCTGGGTAGCAGTGGTGTGTGTGTGTTCAGCCTAATGCTATCCTCCTTTGCCACTAACTTTATTGGTAAAGTTTTCCTCCCATCTCTAGCATTTAAAACAAACCTATGTTCCTATCATTTTGCCTGTTTTTGCTTCCACTGCATTTTTTAACAGCTTTCCTTTTTATCTGAACTGTGAACAAGGAGGTTTTCTCCACATCCTGGAGACTTCATACAGTAGAACCAGCTTGGTTAAAGTAAAAGTTGCATAATGAAAGGAAAGCCATAAAAAATAGTGGCTCAGTTTACGATATTTTTTCAGTACAGATTAATTGGTTTTCAATGCATTCCTATGGGAAACGAGAAGAGCTAAGGGAGCTGAAACGAGCTAAGAGACGCCGAGAGCGCCGCTGGGTGAAGACCCGGAGCGAGTCCGATCGAACACTGGTTAGAGCTGCTATTAAAGACTACCTAGTGGCGATGGGGTCGGTGAAACGTCAATATTTCACCGCCCTCATTGCCTCCGCAGATAATCGCCCAGCGGCCCTGTTCCGGGTGACCAGGTCCCTCCTTGGCAAGGAGGGGCCGGGCCCTGGTTGGCAGGGGTCTGCTGATGTTTTTGCTGATTATCTAGCAGGGAAAGTCGCTCAGATCCGCTCGAAGTTTAATCCCGGCGTGGAAGGTACTGAACTGGGGTTGACCAAGGCACAGTCTAGCCATGTTATCTGGGATCAGTTCGAGCCAGTTGGCCCTGAGGAAGTGGACAGGCTTCTTGTATCTGTCCGCGCCACGACCTGTGCACTGGACCCATGCCCTGCCTGGTTAATTAAAGCTACCAAGATTGTGGCAGGTGGCTGGGTCGAGGCGATTATTAATGCTTCATTAAAAGAGGGGCATTTTCCAGCACAATTTAAACATGCTTTAGTGCTCCCCCTCTTGAAAAAACCTTCCCTCGACCCTATGGTAATTTCCAACTACCGTCCAGTGTCTAACCTACCTTTTTTAGGTAAGGTCCTGGAAAAAGCTGTGGCGCAGCAGTTACAGGATGTCCTGGATGAAGCGGATTATCTGGACCCGTTTCAGTCAGGATTCAGGCCCGGATATGGTACTGAAACTGCACTCGTCGCTTTGGTGGATGATCTCTGGAGAGAGCGGGATGGAGGGGAGCCGTCTGTCCTTGCTCTCCTCGATCTCTCAGCGGCTTTCGACACTGTCGATCATGGCATCCTTCTGGGAAGGCTCCGGGGTTTGGGGATCCAGGGCACAGTGTTGTCCTGGTTTTCCTCATTCCTGAGGGACAGGACCCAGTCGGTGTGCCTGGAGAAGGAGGAGTCCAGCCCTAGGCCCCTGCAGTATGGGATGCCTCAGGGCTCGGTACTCTCTCCTCTCCTATTTAACATCTACATGAAGCCGCTGGGTGAGATCATCCGTTCCCACGGGGTACGGTATCATCAGTATGCTGATGATACCCAGTTGTACATCTCAGCCCGTGGGGACCCAAGCGGTGCAGTGGAAGTCCTTTCCAGGTGCCTGGAGGCTGTTGAGGTCTGGATGGGGGAAAACGGGCTACAGCTGAATCCCGGTAAGACTGAGTGGCTATGGGTAAGGGGCCCCGCGTTGACACGGGAGTTACCAGCTTTGGTTCTGGATGAGGCAGTTCTGCCCCAAACAGACCCGGTGCGTAATCTGGGGGTCCTCCTGGACTCACGGCTACTGTTCAATGAGCAGGTGGCAGCCGTGGCCAGGAGGGCTTTTGCACAACTTCGTGTAATACGCCAGTTACGCCCGCTCCTCGACCGGGACGCCTTGCTTATGGTCACGCACGCTTTGGTCACCTCCAGACTTGACTACTGTAATGCGCTCTACATGGGGCTGCCCTTGGTGACCATTCGGAGACTGCAGCTGGTCCAAAATGCGGCAGCCCGGGTAGTGATGGGGCGCGGGCGTTATGCTCGGGCCTCTCCACTGCTTAGGGAGCTGCATTGGTTGCCAGTTTGTCTCCGGGTGCAATTCAAGGTGCTGGTCATTACCTTTAAAGCCCTATATGGTAGTGGGCCAGGATACCTAAGAGACCGCGTCACCCTAAGAACATCTGTCCGTCCCACCAGGGCGGATCGGAGGGGCTCTCTCGTTGTACCATCGGCTAGGGAGGCTCACCTCGCTAGCACCAGGAAGAGGGCCTTCTCCGTGTTCGCCCCGGCCCTCTGGAACCTCCTCCCAACTGAGCTGCGCATGCAGACAGAGCTCCTGTCCTTCCGGAAGAGCTTAAAGACCTGGCTGGCAGGACATGTGTGGGGTTCCAGGGATGTGGGATCCCATGTGGGGTGGTTAGTCTAAGGATTTTACCCTTCTGACGACACCCCCAGATACTGTTTTAGTCTATGAATTTTTAAATTTTTTATTGATGTGTTTTAACTTGGGTTGTAAGCCGCCCAGAGTCGGGCTTGCCCGATTGGGGCAGGTTAGCAAGTATGAAATATAAATAAAAAAATAAAAAAATAAATTTTGGTTATTATATTTTGGATTTCAATGCATTCCTATGGGAAACTGCATTCAGTGCATTCCTATGGGAAATTCAGTTTCAGTAATTTTTATTGTACAAAATGTCCTGGAGAACACATTAATTCCATTAAACGAGGTTCCATTGTATTTCTTTCTGTCCTTTTGACTGTAACTACAAATGGTAACTGTAAATAAAGATATCATTTTTTCTGAAGGGATTTTGTCATCCAAAGGGCTAGTTTCTTTGGTGAGAATTTCTCCACATTTTCTCTGCTACTATTTTTCCTACTAACACAGAACTTGCATGACTTATAGTTCTGAACAAAAGTTAACTGAGTGGATCATTGATTCAGGATGTATCACCCATTCCACACACATAAGGGAATTTTTAATTACTCCTGATGAGGATGCTGGTGAAAATATTCAAATAACCAATGATGGTGCCATGAATATATAAGGAACTGGAACTGGTACCTTACAATGTGAACAGTCCAATGAAATCACTCGAAGTGATGTTCTATCTGTTCCTGATTTGCAAGGGAACATATTAAGTCCTTCTACCTTAGATGCAAAAGCTTTTTCATACATATTAAAATTGCATATTAAAGAAAAATAATTAAGTATATTTTCAGGCTCTTAAATCTAATAATGTCTATAAACAGAACCTTTCAGCCCAGCAAATTAAAACGGCACAAACCCACATCAGATTCCTCTGAGGGGTGCCCTGAACATAAACCTACTAAGGCTAGCAAGAGCTACAGGTCTACATAGCCAATATTAGAAATCTAGTCTCTTTAACAGCTGACAAATGAATTTTATCAGTTTGGGTTTAACCTTGAGGGTTTCTGAATCCTGTATGATGACACAGTGATTTCCTTTAGGATATCCTTATTAATCATGCCTTGGCAGGCCACTTAATGTACCATCTCATTATGAAAATTTTGTGGATGCTTTTTGAGATACTGTACTGTATTGTGTCACCTGCCTATTGAAGAAGAGTGAGACACATGACATGCTCAAGAATCATGTGGTCATGGTTAGCAACAAGTCTGAAAGAAAACTTAAGGCAGTGGTGGTGAACCTTGGCACTCCAAGTGTTCTAGAAACAGGGGTTCTCAGCCTTTTAAAGCTGGGGGCCGCGTCACACTCCCTCAGACAGCTTCGGGGGCCAGACGGCCAGTTTGCCCTTCCTCTACATGGCACTTCCGGGTATGGTGGGGGGGAGGGGGACCACATGAAATGGTGTCATGGGCTGCATTTGGTCCACAGGCTGCAGGTCAAGAATCCCTGTTCTAGAACTTCAATTCCCAGAAGCTCTGATCAGCAGAAGTGCTGACTTTGGCTTCTGGTAATTGAAGTCCAAGAATACTTAGAGTGCCAAGGTTCACCATCACTGATTCAAGGCATTCAGATGGACAATCGGTCTAAGTACCTTTTTTATTACTGAGCACCAGACTTCCATGAGGAACAAGGCCTTTTGCGCAGGAAGACTGTCACCCTTCAGCTGAATGGAATGGCTGAAAGGAAGCTGTGGTCTCTTTGGGAGATGATGAAACACATGCTTGCAGACGCACACCAAAGAATGTATAGTCTCCCTCCATTAAAACAGGCATGGAAATTATGCAGGCACCCCCAAACCTGTTGCTTCAGAGCTCAGAGCTCCTCCCTCCCAATGTCATGATTAAAGCAACCATAAAACTAATTACCAAGGCCAATATTTGTGGCAAGAGGCTGGCTTGATGCAACACAGGCACTAGTGCAAACTACGGGAGATCTCCGAGAACAGAACTTAAGCTGTGACATCATTTGGTAAACGATATCCACTCTGCATGCACACAACAGAAAAATAAATTTAAAATAGAACCTAATTAATGTAGAAAACCACATTTGAATCCCAAAATCATCAGATACAAATGGAATCATGTACCGGTAATAACCATTGCAAATCTTTACAGTTCTTAGGTTGCATGTTTAACATGTCACTGTTTATTCTACTGTACTTTCTTTTTACTGAATAAGTTGTAGCCTCGCAGTCAATATTGCTGAAATTATCTAATTTTGTGATACTTTATGTAACATTCTTTCTTTGGTTTGGCAAATGAAATGGAATTGGCTAACAAAGATTTTGTCAGGCCCTTTAAATTATAAATAAAAATATAGTTGTGAGCTAAATTTTTCTACAAATATAACTAACTTTTATCTTCATGGTTCAAAATTAAAGTGAAGAAAAAGAAGAAATTAAGCATATAACTTTACAAAGTCAAAATCTAAACTTCATCTTTCTTTTTCTTTCTTTCTTTCTTTATTCAATTTGTATAGCCGCCCCAATTGACATGCGATTCTGGGCAGCATACATAAAATCCCCAACGTTTAAAACTAGAGAAACCTCCAAAATTCCCAAAAACACTGAAAAATTACCTCCCACCTGCACCAATTAAAAATCTAGTTAAAAACTTTTAAAAGCATGAGTGATCCTGCTCTTTCATGTCAGAGTATTGCACAGATAACATTGTTCCGTGCACTCCGCTGTTTAGTCATGCCTGCCACATGACCATGGAAACATCTGCAGACACAGCATTGGCTCTTGGGCTGTAAACAGAGATTAGCATTGCACTCTCGAGTCAGATACAACTGGCTTTTGAGTAAGGGAGACCTTTACTTTTCTATATTTTATACGCTTACAATAACTGCTCCTATGCTCTGATCAGACAGCGCTGGCTCTTCAGCTTTGAAATAGAGATGAGCAATGAACCCTAGAATCGGATATGACTGACTTTCAAGCAAGGGAAACCTTTACCTTCACCTGCTCTGATCTAAATGATAAAATTCACTTTTACTGTATTTGTTTGTTGTAGTAGTGGGGCTCTACATTGAAAACAACAAACTAAGAAAATTCCACAATGCAAAACGGGTTGCGGGTCTGAACACAGAAACATATGAAAACCACTGGGGCCAAATTACTTAGCAGGGTGAACAACCTACAGACACCTAGTAAGGGAGAAAAAACTTTTTTTCATGCTATAAAGGTCAAGGTCTCCCTTGTTTGAAAGACAGTCATGTCTGACTCTAGGGTTCGGTCCTCATCTCCATTTACTGCCAATGAACCAGCGCTGTCTGCACCTCCAGATGTTTTCGTGGTCATGTGCAGGCATGACTACGCTGCAGCACATGGAACGCTGTTACCTTCCCATCACCGAAGCAGTACCTATTTATCTACTTGCAATTTCTTGCTTTCCAATCTTTTTTTCCCGGAGCTACAAACCCTGTTAACTCGTCTTCCTGAGAGACCCACTAAATCCTCTTTCACTCGTCAGGATTGAACGCACAACCTTTTGGTTGCAAGGCAGCAGTTTAATCCCTGCACCAGCAGGGCTCCATGGTATTGCTCCCAAGGGTGCTGCTGCTGTGAGTGTGATGGACTAAGAAAGACTCAGGAGATCTGGGTTTGAATCCCTGGTCAGCCATGGAAACTGAAGACTCATTTTGGCGCCTGAAAGAGCGAACGCTCCCTCAGGGCAACGGCCGTGAAGATGCAGCTGTCGTAGCCGACGGGTGTGGCGGTCTCCCCCACCTTTTTTTTTTAATCAAACAGTATTGATTTAATTTCTCCATAGAAGAGGAAGCGACTGTCACGCCCGGGACCGCCGGCGTACTTCCGTCTGGCCCGAAGACGAGCAATGCTCGACCCGCCTCCTTGCTACTTTCTCCATCTTATACGTGGTCCCCCTCCCACCTTGCTTAACCGGAACCCCTTCTTCCAACCCTCCTCCTCCAAGTATGGAAGAAGAAGGGAAGGGGGGGGACTCTTGTATGAAGACATATTTGGGGAGGGGGGACACGAGCGCGCGTTCCCACGCGCCCTCGAAGGCGCCCCTCTTACCTTTCCAGACGCGATCCCCCCTTCCTTTGCTAGCAAAAGCAAAAGCCTCCCTTCCGTCTCGTCGGAAACCCCGAAGTAACCAGGCTTTTTTTTGGGGGGGAGGGGGGGTGTCACGTGACGACTGGAATATCAGCGGTTTAATTGCAGCTAGCATTACGGGGAACCCGGGTTCATTTGGCCCTGGTGCAGCGGGAGGGCCATAAAGATACCCTCGTGCGTCAGGTCAAAGTGACTTATCGTCCTGTTAAGCATCAAGGTGCAGCAAAGATTGTGGACAGGTAAAGGCCAAGGTCTCCCTTGCTCGGAAAGCCAGTCGGTCGATGCTCATCTCCATTTACAGCCAAAGAGCCAGCCCTGTCTGCATGTGCAGACATTTCCTGGTCATCGATAGACACCAGAGTACACAGAACCCTGTTACCTATCCGCCGAAGCGGTACCTATTTATCTACTTGCAATTTCTTGCTTTTGAACTGCTTGGTTGGCAGGCGCTGGGACAGACAACAGGAGCTTACTCCATCTTGCAGCACTCGGGTCTTGACTGCTGACCAAGTTCAGAGTCTTAACCACTAAGCTAGACCAATGTAATGATTTAACATGTAACACTTCTTCTTTCATGCTCAGATCAAATTTTGGACTGCCAAAATGAAGCCACTTTCTTGGCTTTGTCGTTGACCATAATTAAATCTTTGTCAATACATGTTTCTGGCAGTAATTGGCAGACCAGCAAATGAGCCGGATTCTGTATCTCCATATCCACAACAAGTGTTATTGTCCACCAGCAGCCCCCACTTGAGCATGCTGGTCTTGCATTTAGGGACTCCAACCCTCAGGGTCCTCCAAGTGACCTAGGGGAGGCGGATTTCCTCAGCCATATCCTCCTTTAATGTTTGTGTAACATTGACATACACTCATAGTGTGGGTCCTATTCTGGAACATTGGCCCCCAAAGGCACAAGTTATGGGCTCTTTCCACCAACTACCCACAGAGCCGTAGATACCAACTACACAATGTATAGAATCAATAGTTCATTTCAACTAATATTGTTTATATTATAGGCTAATAGGATTTTACCCACCGAGTCTTTCCCAACCCAAAATACAAGGGTGGCGTGTCTACAATTTTGGGTGAGCTGTAAATCTCTTGAGTTTTGGGGTGCCTTTTGCAGGATTTCTTCAGCATGCTGAAACTTTAATCATCACCACCACCACCAATAGGTCCAGCTGCTTGGATGTTATGTGTCCTTAAGTAAGCAACTTAGAGCAAACCTAACAGGGCTTTCAAGATACTTGAAGTATTTAAGTAGGGGGCTCTCAACCTTTTCAAGTTGGGGGCCAGGTCACACTCCCTCATATAGTTGAGGGAGCCAGACTGGTTGTCCATAGCCGATTCCAGTGGGGGCTGGATCAAGGGTGGGGGCCAGATTATTTGGCACTGCAAGCCAGTTCCGGCCCATGAGCTGTAGGTTAAGAACCCCTGATTTAAGGAGTAATTTTACCAATGTTAGCTCCATGCCCCATCTCTATCAGATTCCATGGCTGACCAGGAATTCAAACCCAGATCTCCTGAGTCTTCATCCATTTCACTAAAAGTAGTGCCACACTTGGTAGCAATACCTTGGATTTCCTGCAAAAGGTACACACAACCCAGAGTGGATTGGAGGCACCCCTGAAATTGGATTCATGAGCCACAGGTAGTGACATGAGTACTGAACCATGATGCTTGCCTCTCTGTATGTGGGCCATCTGCTCTGCCACGTGATGGCCTAGATGCAGACCCCCCCTCCCTTTCTCTTTCTCTCACACACATATCTATAGTAATTTCTTTTTTAAAAAAAATCTTGTTGATCCAGATGTATGGAAAGGGCAATTTTTCCATGCAGTTGACTGCATTTCTCAATCTGTTGTTTTTTTAAAGCCGAGCCAGTAAAGGGATTTTAAAAAAAAGACAAATTAAGGAGGATATGGAGTTGTGTGTTTTATTGTTTAAAATTGGAAGCTTCAGGTCAAAGATAGCCATTCAACAAACACTCTGCATCAGTTACTGTAATCCAATGTGTATGTGATTGTTTATCATATGGAAGAAAGATAAAATGTTATGTGCAAATATGTGTTGAAATCAGGAAGTTGGTTCATAAGAATTTAAGACCTAAAGGATACAACGGCACACATACTATTTGTCTCAAATTCCCCAGTAACTGATACAAAGGCATACTGTACTGCATAGCTCAAAGATTGTGTTTAGGTATGCATATGTGATATTAAAATGGTGACAACATGGAAAGTGGTTCTGAAGACAATCATACCATATGGTCTCATTTGACTTAGACAACTTATTCTCCCAACTTGTGGTCCCAGATGCCTTGGGTTACCATTGGTTTCTATGCTCTGTTATAGTGTTCTTTTAAATCTGTAGCAATTAGTGCCTTTCTAATGGTGATAAAATAAGCCATATGATTTTACCAGTTAGTGAATTATTTTTATGAGTAGAAGATGCTGATGAGACATTTTTTTAGCCTCCAGTACCAGAATAACTTGATTAGCATAAAATATGCATCTTCACATTAAGCTAGCAAAAAGGTGGATGTTCTGCTCTGTCATAAAGGTAAATGTCTTTGGATGATCCTGATAGCTGGCTGTAACAAGCCAAAGAAGAACTAAAATTATATAGCAATTGAGGTATTTGTTTGTTGTTATTACATGCTATCAAATCATCTCTGACTTATGGTGACCTATGATTGAGAGATTTTCAGAGTGACCTGTCCTCTATAACTCTGCTCAGTTCTTAGAAATTCAAGCCTGTGGCTTCCTTTAGTGAATCAATCCATTTCACATTTGGTCTTCCTCTTTTCCTGCTGCATTGAACCTTTCCCAGTATTATTGTCTTTTCCAAATAATCTTTAGGCTGATTTGCTCTAGGACCCACTTGTTCATCTTTCTAATAGTCCAAGATATCAAGAGAGTTTTCCTCCAGCACCATATTTTAAAGCAGTCATTTTACCCCTGACCGCTTTCTTTATTGTCCATTTACACCCATACATAGGTCACCCTTGCTCAAAAGCCAGTCATATGTATCCAACTCTAGGCTACAACCTCTCTGTTCTGCTCTGATGGGACGGACAGATGTCCTTAGGGTGATGTGGTCTCTTAAGTATCCTGGCCCACTTCCATATAAGGGCTTTAAAGGTAATGACCAGCACCATGAATTGCACCTGGAGGCACACTGGTGAGGCATGAGCATAACACCCGCACCCCATCATGACCTGGGCAGCCGCATTCTGGACCAGTTGCAGCCTCCAAATGGTCACCAGTAACTGCATGACAGAGTGACCTCCCGTTGTCTGTCCCAGCTCCTGTCAACCAAGCAGTTCAAAAGCAAGAAATTGCAAGTAGATAAATAGGGACCACTTTGGTGGGAAGGTAAACATCATTCCATCCACCCCAGTGTTGAGGCATACTTGTCCATGGAAATGTCTTCAGATGTGGACAATGCTGGCTCTTTGGCTATAAACAGAGATGAGCACTGAACCCTAGAATCAGGTGCGACTGGCTTTCGAGCAAGGGTGACCTAATTTAGTTGAAGGAACTGCATTGGTTTGTTGGTTAAGATGCTGAACTTGACAACTGGAAGGTTGGCATGTCAACAGTTTGAGACTTGAGTGATGTATGATGGAGTGAGCTTCCATCTCTGTACCAGCTCCTGCCAACCAAACAGTTCAAAAGCAAGAAACTGCAAGTAAATAAATAAGTAAAACTTCGGTGGGAAGGTAAACAGTGTTCTGTGCACTCCAGTGTCTAGTCATGCCTGCCACATGTCCACAGAAACATCTGCAGACACCGATAATGCTGGCTCTTCGGCTATAAACAGAGATGAGCACTGAACCCGAGTCAGACAAGGCTGACTTTCAAGCAAGGCGGACCTTTACCTTTAATTTAGTTGAGGGAAACTGTGGTGGCTTAGTGGTTAAGGTGCTAACTTGATGACTGGAAAGTTGGCAGTTCGAGATCTGAGTGCTGCATGACAGAATGAGCTTCAGTCTCTGTCCCAGCTCCTGCCAACCTAGCAGTTCGAAAGCAAGAAATTGCAAGTAGATAAATAGATACTGCTTCTAGGAGAAGGTATACAGCATTCTGTGCACTCCAGTGTCAAGGCATACCTGCCACATGTCCACAGAAATGTCTCCTGACACAGACAGCACTGACTCTTTGGCTGTAAACAGAGATGAACAGTGAACCCTAGAGTCAGATACAACTGGCTTTCGAGCAATGGCAACCTTTACCTATATAAGAAAGCTCTTTAAAAAGATCTTTCATATGCAGCTGCACAAATAGTAGGTTTCACTAGTATGCATCTAAAGATACTCTGTCATATACTGTACAGTCATACCTCGCATAACAAATTTAATTCATTCTGTGAGGCTGCTCGCTATGCGAGTTTTTCGCTATGCGAGTCAGACTTGCATAACGAATTTTTTGCAATGCGAGTCAGACTTTTCCCTATGGAAAAACTCGTATAACGAGCGTTTCAAGGGGGAAAACTCGCATAGCTCATTATGTGAGTTTTTCCATAGGGAAAAGTCTGACTCACATAGCGAAAAATTCATTATGCGAGTTGGACCGCTTAGCAAAAAACTTGTTCGTTATGCAAGTTTTTCGCTAAGCGAAATGCTCGTTATGCGAGGTTTGACTGTATATTGGATAGAATGACAGATTGGGACTCAGAAGGCCTATTCAGCCATGGAAACTCACTGGGGGTGTGGAACTTGTAAAACCACTCCTTACAATCATAAAATCATACCAGAATTCTTCTTCTTCTTCTTCCTCTTCCTCTTCCTCTTCCTCTTCTTCTTCTTCTTCTTCTTCTTCTTCTTCTTCTTCTTCTTCTTCTTCTTCTTCTTCTTCTTCTTCTTCTTCTTCTTCTTCTTCTATGTCCAATCAAAATTATTCAAAACAAGGCTTCAAAAATAGCTTGAATTAAGGTGTGGTAGGCTACTTGACCTTGGTTCAAGCTGCTTTATAAGCTCATTTGATCATCAAGAAATTAGATCAGAGGTTATCCTTTATCAATAGTCATGATGCCATAAATCTTATCCTATTTATTCTTACCTTGAAAGCCATATTAGGGTCATTATACGTCAATTCTTTCTTGACGGCACATAAAAACAACAGTTTTTTAAGGATAGGATTCCAACATGCTGAACGTTCATAACACAACAAAAGTTCACAAATGAATAATCTATGTTAGATAGGTTAGTAGTGTATGGTGGGAAAATATCAATAAATGCATGGTTTAGCAGGGTTTGCTGTGTGGCACTAATTGAATGATTAACTTAGAGGTTCAAATTGCTAAATGAGAAACCAGACAAACTTTTAAAAATATTGTTAATATTGTTGCATGGCATTAAATCATATCCAACTTGTAGTGATGGTAATAGGATTTTCATAATACTGTATGTAGCATATTTAAGGAGGGTTTTCCTATTGCCTATGGTGACTTAGTGGTTAAGTGCTAGAAGTTGACATGTTAGCAGTTTGGGACCTGAGTGCTGGACAATGGAGTGAGCTCCCATTTCTGTCCCAGCTCCTGCCAACTTAGAAGTTTGAAAGCAAGAAATTGTAAGTAAATAAAAAGGTACCATTTCGGTGGGAAGGTAACAGCATTCCATGCGCTCTGGCGTCTATTCATGCCTGCCATATGACAATGGAAACATCTGCAGACACAGATAGCATTGGTTCTTTGGCTGTAAACAGAGATGACCACCACACCCTAGAGTTGGATATGACGGGCTTTTGAGCAAAGGCCACCTTTTCCTATTGCCACGTACCCCGGCAATGAGATTTGCCTCCTACCTTGGTCTGAATCATAAAGCAAACATTCTGGGTTATAACAGTGAATCTTCATCAGTGGGTAGGTGTGGGTGTTCTTTCCCTTGTACTGTACTTTGTACAGCCAACATTAATATTGTATTGCTGTCATGTAACAGGATCTTGGTTAGTCATATTAATCACCTTTAATGCATCTAGTGGGAATAACTCATCACAATATGCATGATGAGATAAGAACTAATAACAGATTAAGAGCTGCAGACTGTCTAGTTCAGTGAAGAAGGGGACATTCTGTGGCCATGATACGGCACTTCTCTATTTTTTTACTTTACTTTTATCATGGTCACAGAATGTCCCCTTCTTCACTGAATTAGACAGTCTGCAGCTCTTCCATGTTTTCCTTGAGAGAGAGAAATCAATGAAAAATCCACTGAAGGCAGTTGGGAAGGTTGAAAGAAAGGTAGTCCTTTAACAAAGTCAGTGTTGAGCCAGAGGTGGAAAATATTTGAGTTTTTAGTCTACAGCTCCCAGAATTCAACATTCAGCAAGACATTCTGGGAGTTGTAGTCCAAATAGCAAACATCTCCAATATTGTGTTTTGAATATGGTAATGGCCATAAGAATGGCCAGTAACAGATTGTCGAACAGAGGGTGGTTAAAGATGTTCATTGGCATTGGGTGGAACATCTCTCTAAAGAAATATATTGCAACTTTGTGTTTTCTCAAAAATGTAACACATTGTTTTCATCCACTCTAGTGCCAGATTAGATATACCTGTAATGTAAATACATCTTCCCATCTAATGTCTCGAGTATTAAAAATGGATACACCACTCCCCAACCTAATATGGGAAAGGCTATTGGTTAACAGTGTTTAAAACAGCTGTTAAATTGTTCATTGGCTTACATTTCATTCAGTCTCTCAGAAAGGTAGTTGCATGAAGTGTGGAAATTTGATTGGTTGGTTGGCTGGCTGGCTGGCTGGCTGGCTTGACACCCATGCAGCCCTTTGCAAATGAGCACATTTAATTTTAATGAGTCCATGTGGCACAGTGGTTAAACTGCTGTACTGCAGCCCAAATTGCTGCTGATGTTGTGAGTTCGATCTTGATAGGGATCAAGGTTGATTCAGCCTTCTATCCTCTTTTAAAAAATTAAAATTGATTTTAATAAACATCATACAGAAGGGGAAAATCAAGAAAAAACAAAACAATGTAACAATACAAAATATTATCTCAGTTATAATGGGTATAACTCATGTTTTAACTCCTATTATCTATCTCAAAACCTATTACAGTACTTCTATATGTTTTCTTCAATCACATATAAAACTATATTATTCATTTACCCAATTCTTATTTCTTAATCTCTCATATTAATTCAAAATAAGCAATTTCACCCAAGTGTTATCTACAATACCCTGGAGAAAGCCGTATTTGTCATACAATATATTATTATTTCCAAAAACTCATTTGATGTGGTACCGGGTTGCTACCTTCCATCCTTCTGAGTTTATTAAAATGAGTACCCAGTGTGTAGGGGGTAAAATGCTAATTACCTTGTGAGCCACCCACTAAGCACTATGGAGCAGTATATAAGTGTAATTGCTATAACTGCTATAATGAGATATGTATTATTTATTTATTTATTTATTTATTTATTTATTTATTTATTAGTCAGATTTATTCATCGCCCTTCTCACAAAATGACCCAGGGCGATTCACAATAAAAAGCAATAACACGGTTATAAAATCTAAAAACTATTTAACTTTAAAAAAACACTAGCGAAAACCAGTTAAAAACTTAACGATTAAAAATTTATATTACATTACAACTAAGGACAACTAAGGACATGGGGCTCAGATTATGGCTATGCCACCCGCCCCCCAAACCCATCCCACCAGCCACATTTTCACTCCCTTCCTAAAGGCCAGCAACTCTGTCTGCATACCCAACTCCATTGTAAGGAGGTTCCAAAGGGCTGGAGCAGACACAGAGAAGGCCCTCCTAGTACCAGTGAGGTGTGCCTCTCTGGCTGATGGTACCACAAGAGAGCCTCTCCGGTCTGCTCTGGTGGGACGGACAGATGTCCTTGGGGTGATGCGATCTCTTAAGTTTTTAAATAAATGTCCATAGGAATGTTGTGCTATAGTGATACAGAACAAATTAGTACATATTCTTCATCTACAAATACTGCATTGAACTCTGTAAAGATGATGGCAAAGAAACCTTTGTTCTTGTTACACAGTTTCTATGGCTTATCTTAAAGTAATTCATTATTTGATTTATCTTGTTCTTACTTTCAGGGTAATATAGAATGAATAGCAGTATATTAATTCACACACTCTTACTGGAGGCCTCCCCTGAAGATTGTATTAGTTGGGTTGTGTAAGGTCAAGATAAAGGTCGCTGACATGTTAATGATCCATTTTTATTTCTCCTATGTCCAAGAATCCAGAATTTCCTTCCATATATAGTTTCCAAAAATATAGCCATATTGGTAAGGTGGCTAATTACATGTTACTAAAAATAGCTAAATAAGGCACTGTTTGGCATAAGCCTGCATATGCTAATTTCATGCAGAGATATAAAATGAGAAATGAATTTTTAAAAATAATATAAATGAAGTTACAGTGCATCTAGGTGAAGCATGGAAAATAGTTAACCTATGTCAGTGATGGTGAGCCTTGGGGCTCCAGGTGTTCTTGGACTTCAATTCCCAGAAGCCCAAGTCAGGACTCCTGCTGATCAGGGCTTCTGGGAACTGAAGTTCAAGAACACCTGGCGTGCCAAGACTCACCATCACTGACCTATATACAGTAATTGCTGAGTCGTCCAAATGGTCATTGTGAATGAACACTTCACGGTTCCTGATCTTCTTTTGTTCCTTATCGTGACAGAATCTGGACAACTGTTGGAAGGTAAAGGTAAAGGCTGCCCATGCTTGAAAGCCAGACATAGCCGACTCTAAGGTTCAGTGCTCATCTCTGCTTATAGACAAAGAACCATTGCTGTCTGCATTTTTAGACATTTCTGTGGACACGTGGCAGGCATGCCTCAACACTGGAGTGAATGGAACACTGTTTACCTTCCCACCAATGTGGTCCCTATCTATCTACTTGCAATTTCTTGCTTTCAAACTGTTAGGTTGGCAGGAGCTGGGACAGAGACGGGAGCTCACTCCGTCATGCAGTACTAGGGAATTGAACTCCGGCCTTCCAGTTGTCAGGTTCAGCGTCTTAACCACTTAAGCCACCTATAGCATCCCTTTATAAAGAAAACTGCCTTTATATTTGGTTTGACTTTTAAGGGGGATGACCATTCTACGTGTTAATCTGATGTAGCACACACTGTCCTGTAATACTGGAAAGACAAACCCATTCGTTACTGCATGAAGTGGCATGGATCCGGTGGTGAAGGGTGCAGTCCACAAAAGGACAGACATTAATTTGTTAGTCTTTAATATACTACAAGACTCTTTATTCTTTTTCCTTCTATACAGTTTGTATGAGAAACACATTGCGAAAAATAATCTTCTCCCATGTAGAAGGGTGTTTTCCATTTCTTTCAAAGGAAGGGTGTCTTGTCCTTTACAGTAAAACATTAACAGGGAACTCTGGTTGTCATGGTACATTAAGAGGTTGATCTGGATGTAATCTCATTGGGCAGGGGCGGGGGGGGGGGAGATGCAAAAAAAAAAAGTGAGATCATGACAACGTAGCCTTATAAATAACCAGAGTACCAGCTCGTTAGCAGATGTAACATTTGCAAAGGAAAACTATCCCAAGGTTTGATTCCAGATACAATTGGACTGGGATAGAATAGAACAAGAAGCTTTTTTTAAAAAAGGATCCCAGGAAAGGAGATCATTCTTTTTCAGTGGAGTTTGCAATAATCTTTTGGAAACATGTGTTGCGGAGGATGTGCAAAGTGCCTCGGAGTGACACTTCTCCCTCTGGCTATCCTGTGCACTCTTGCCAATATTTTATTGTTTTTCCCTGGAGGAACAGTTCAAGAAAGTGAATATATTACAGATGAAGTCTGGTACTTTGGAGGTATCTTAGGTTCTGGTGTGCTGGTAAGTACTTCAAGTGTTGTCTTCTTAATATATTTATTATTAGCTAGCTTTTACAAAGCTTCTTGAGACTACCCTGGTATGTTACACCCCAAGATTAAAATTCAGTACAAATAGTCTGGGAATTCCAAAATGATATAATTTGGAAAATAAATTATGCATTGTATTAATGAAACAGGCTATTTGCCTCATGTGTTCTGTTAGGTTGGCTTCTGCTAATAAAGAAATAGAGATTACTTCACAACATCAGCATTAGTGTTCCAATCTATAATTGTTTTTGGTTAAACAATAGTGGAAGCAGAGAAGGCTGTTTCCATAGAAAACATATAAAGTTAATAATAATAATTTTGTGCCAGAAATTATTCTGGGTTGAAAGGAATTTTGCTGGAGGAACTCCACTCAGGGGACACCCAAATGAAGCTCCTTTCATGTCCCCAAGATCTTTTCCCACCGAAGTGGTCCCTATTTATCTACTTGCAATTTCTTGCTTTCGAACTGCTAGGTTGGCAGGAGACATATAAAGTTACTTTCATAAAATATATTGTTGAATGATTATATAATCTTGAGAGTGAATCCCATTTTACTCAATGGGACTTGTTTCAAAATTGATATGCTTAGGACTCCATCACTGGGTTACAGTTACTCTGCTGCTTACTTTACCGTCCAAAGTAATTCTGTAGGCTGTAATATCAATAATAATGAAGGTAGATTTATTTATTCTTTATTATTTATTGCATTATTATACCACCCATTTGGGAAATTTCCCACTCTGGGTGGTGTACATATCCTTATCAAATAACACAATGAAACACACAACAAATTAAAAATAAGCCAACCAAATAAATATAAAGTATCCTAAAAGCTGGGCAGGTTGAAGAGGATGGTGAAGGACAGGGGTGCCTGGCGTGCGATGTTCCATGCAGTTGCAAAGGGTTGGACTGACTATGTGACTGAACAACAACATCAATAAGTGGCATCTATGGGCACCGAGAATTCTAAAATACTGACTGGTAAATTTATTGCTAAAGGGATAACATTCTGAAAAACTTCCTTGAATAGGGAAGTTTTCCATTGTTTTTTTGAAGATATCCAGGGATGGGGCCTGGTGAAGCTCCCCGGTAGTGTGTTCCACAGCATTGGTGCTGCCACCAAGAAGGTTCTATTTCTAGTTATAGTTATAGATTGTCTAGCCATCCACAGGGTTGGCACCTGGAGCTGCTTAGACTGTAATGAACTGGTGATGCGGGAGTTGTTCTGAGAGAGAGAGAGATGCTCTGACAGATAACAAAGTCCCATATGATAACATTAACATTTTAGGCTTCTGACTGAGAATGATCCAGCTTCAAAGTACATTTTCTCTTGTCATTAGGTGGTGTTTCCTGCTTTAGTCTTCTTGGGCCTTAAAAATAATGATTGTTGTGGATGCTGTGGCAATGAAGGTTGTGGAAAGAGGTTTGCAGTAAGTATATGAAAACTAACCTGCAAGTAATACCTAAGATAGAAATATACTATCTACTTATTTCCACCAGGAAATTGTTCATTTAATCATTTTGTACATTTACACCCTGCCTTTCCTTCAAGTAACTTACCTCTTCTTCCTTATTTTCACCCTCACCAAAATTCCATGAAGTAGGTTTAGCTGGAAATGATTGTTCCAAAGTTACCCTCTGAGTTAATCCTCTTTACAAATGGATGAGGATTAGAACTCAGTCTTTCTCAGTCCTATACTTCTTCTTCTTCTTCTTCTTCTTCTTCTTCTTCTTCTTCTTCTTCTTCTTCTTCTTCTTCTTCTTCTTCTTCTTCTTCTTCTTCTTCTTCTTCTTCTTCTTCTTCTTCTTCTTCTTCTTCTTCTTCTTCATCATCATCATCATCATCATCATCTAGGCCAGGTGTGAAACCATCAAAATGAAGGCACCAAATTAGCCGGGAACACATGATGGCTGTTACCAGGGTACACCTGATTGTGGGAGAAAAATACCACAATATTCAAGGAGGCTTTTTCTGTGTACCCCAGTCCTATACTAAGGGTGTGCCTTGATTTACAAAAAGTCCTAAAGTTACATTGGTTTTAGCAGGTTTGGAATCAATTCAAATACTGTACCAAGGAATATACGATGCACAGCTGAGACTCACATTATCTTGCCAAAACAGGGTTTATTTTGTGCTGATGCCTAAACTACTGGATTCATCTGTGTCCATGTGTACGTCAGTGCATATTGTGTGTTGTGCCTCTTAACCCACAACCTGAACCCCCCCCCCCAGCATATTTACTCTTATAGCGTTACAACAGTTAAGTGGTCAGCTGTCATGGCAAAGAACTGTTGTAACGCTATAACTAAAATATAGTTAACAAATAATTGTTAGAATGTGTCAGGTACAGAGCACTGGCAATGGCTCTGTGGCAATTGGGAACTGGCTGTACCAAGCACAGCATGCCCACTTCCAAGTAAAAGTCTGTAAGAATATACAATATACATTAGCCATCTTGCTTCTACATACGAACGCTATGAAAGGATGTAACTTAAGGAAATAAAAAGAAATTTCAATACTCAATTTTGCTAATATTATTTCTCTATTTACACACACACAAAAATCAGCCCCATACTTTACAGCAATGACTAACCTTGGCACTCCAGCTGCTCTTGGACTTCAATTCCCAAGAGCCCTGATCAGCAGCTGGAATGCTGAAGTTAGCCATCACTACCCTAGGATAATTATAGATGTGTCTAGCATGATGAATTTTCCTCTTAGCAATAGAATATAAAGTAGATGAAGGAAGGATAATCTTTCTATTCTACTTGACATGAAGTTAGAAAGGCTTAACAAGCAACAGTAATTTTGCCACTGATTCTTGTGTGGAAGAACACCATTCTGTTCTAGAAATCAGAATACATTCTTGCCATCAAACCCTATTATTCCAAATGTGTGACTTTTGCAACAGACTAGTGTTGACTATTGGGATTCTAGTTAAACACACATATGCATGTACACGTCTACCTATGTACTTATGTAGATCCCTCCCGCTTGAAATTTGCCCACATTTTGAGTAGGATATTCTTGAAGGTTCAGACCCCTACAGAAATGTTGTAGTCAATTAGCCTTACCAACCACTTTAATTCCTTGAACTGTATTCCCCATTACTCTGAATTTGAATACTTAACTCTTGGCCATTCCCAAACCAGAATAGGGCTAGGAGTGTTCAGCAGACTGAAATTTAACGTACTCTTCACTTCCTCATAGGCCATTTGTGAACTGTAGAAATTGGCATACTAGAAAACATAGTGGCCAGCGGGTTGGTTTGGAGTGGACTTTGATGTCTCTTCTACTTTCTTCTCATTTGCGATAGATGTTTACCTCTGTAATATTTGCAGCAGTGGGATTTGTGGGTTCTGGATACAGCTTCATTATTGCATCAGTTGCCATGAACAATGGACCTAAATGCCTGCATTCCAATAATGACACAGCAAGCACATGGGGTTATCCATTTGAAAACGGGTAAGATATTTGTGTACTCTATGAACCAAAAATTGAACCCAGAGTGACATGTTGTTGTATGTAAGGGCCTCATCTCTAGATGTTATATTAAATAACAGTGCTTCCTAAACATAGCTGAACCATTAACTCAATCACAGCCATCATCATTTTCAAAGATACAGTATTTTAATTACACTCTCCAACTCTAAACTAAATGAGAACCTCCATCCATGTAACCACCAGTCTCTGCAAACAAAGGCATCTATAGGCACAGATCTTTTCATAGTTTTTATCCTATTAACTGCAGTAGAGGCTTCCACTCCTCCTTTATTTCAAATAGATCAGTTTGGGATGTCCAGTGCACTGTCTAGTCAGGTTATATTGGATCAGTTTTGATTAGTTGAATGGGCCGTTCATGTCATCAAAGCTTCCCAATAGGTCAAAAGAAACTATAATAATAAGGTATATTCTTAAGCAAACTAACTGGCAATGGATGACTTGAACATTTTAAATATTTGAACATTTTGAATATTCCTTTCCTGGCCAAGTAGATTGAGAGGATAGTTTTTAAAATCAAATTAAGCCACTCAGTGTAGTGTTTGAATTACTGGGGCATTCATTTAAACAAACAAATGGATGGACAGACGGGCGGATGGATGGACAAATTAATGAACGAGCTGGCACACCATTACATGTGTACCCACCTAACACTAACACCATTGAGTACCAAGGAAATATATTTTTGTTCTTTCATACTTAAAAAGTTTTTTTAATAATTGATGTTATTCTTAGTTAATTGTCAAGAATGATTGATTGATTGATTGATTGATTGATTGATTGATTGATTGATTGATTGATTTGGCTTGTGTACCACCTCATTAGTGAACATCCACTACTCTAGGTGGTTTACAGAATAAAATGCTGATCCAATCACACACACACCCAAGAATCAGCCCTACAATAACACACAAACACTATAGTAATACACTGACTTGAGCATAATAACAAGAGAAAAATCTAAATTTAAAAATAGATATTAACAACATCTAGAGATACATTATCAGAGGCTGCTTTATAGATTTCTGTGTTTACTAATTTCCTAAATATCAAGAGGGACAGAGCCTGTCACACCAAGGGATGATGATTGTTCCACAAACTAGGGGCTACCACTGAGAAGGTCTGGTTCCTTGTTGTTACTTTTTAAATCTCCATCTTTTTACATTTTAATTTGTAAAAAACTTAAACATGTAACAAAACACAAATACTTGAAAAAATATAAACTATTAAACAAACTTCAATATATTTTAAGTGCTCCCATACACCAGGGTCAACAAAGTTGTATAACCATTTTCTATATATTTATGGATCTACAGTCATATTCCAAAATTGCATTGTTTCTTGTGAAGATGTTGCTTCCTTCCCCTTTAATAACACATTATCTCCCCAGATATCTTTAAAATTATTCTTTAAAAGTCACCACCTGACTTTACCTGATTTACAAAAAATGATTAGAAACCTTATTCTTCATGTAGTCAAGATGTAGCCAGAGACAGAATGTATAGTTACCCTATAAATAGCCATCTTTATATATCTTTTTCTTTCTGGCACAGTGATTACCTGGGTGACTCTGATATTTGGAAGTTATGTGAGTCACCGGAGAACATTGTGCCCTGGCATTTGACGCTCTTTTCTATCCTGCTGATAATGAGTGGTGCTCAGGTCTTGCTTTGTGCCTTTCAAGCTATCAATGGACTCCTTGGAACAATCTGTGGGGACTGCAAGTGTTGTGGGGTAAGACTCGTTCTCTTGGGCATAACAAAAATGCAATTTCTCCTACCTACAAAGATGGCAAGCTTTCCCTTCAACACAGTGAGGCAACCACCCCAAAACATTCCTTCCCTGCCTGCTAAGTTGATTTCAGCAGCAGAGGAGCGTGCTAACCTGTTGCCAATGTTAAAGTATAAGAGTAAAGAATGGGAGTGAATGCCATTTTGTGCTTTGCCTCAGGTGGGCAAAATGCCTCCGGCTTCCTATGCGCTGGTGCCTTTCATTATAATGACTGGCTTGTTTTCTTACTGTTAGCTGTTCAACTGTTTCTTGAAGGTTAGAGTGTTTTATCCCCCCCCCCCCCATTTAAAGAATTATAAAATTGTACTCAGACTGGATTGGATTCACAGGGACTTGGGGTTCTGGGAACTGAAGTCCAAGAACAGCTGGGATGCCAAGGTTCACCACCATTGTTCTAATACATGCATAAATAGCAAGCAGAGCAGACCATATTGCTCTCCCTCCTGCAGCTGTCATTGCCATGCAAGTTAGGTATTGACCAGCTAAACCTCTTGTTCTTTTTTGGTGAATTGATTATTCTCAGCAGATTTTTTTTGTTGTTCAAAACAGTGCTTGGAATCTTTACATTTTTAAAGATAATTCCCAGCTAAGCCACATTGCCCAAAAACTGATCTAAAATCTATTGGGCATCAAAGCAAAATTCAGCTGTGTTTTTAGCCAACTTATTCTTTGGGGAGCATTACTTTTTCCCTAGTTCTCTGCATTAAGGTCGGTACATTTAATTATTTTATTTATTTATTTCTTCCAACTTGCTATCCCGCCCCAATCAGGTAAAAACCCAACTCTGAGCGGCTTACATAACAAATTTAAAAATACATAGTTGAAGACCACAGATCAATATTCTGTACCCTATTAATAGTTAAAAATATGAATTAATACAATATTAAAAGTTAAGCTAAAAGGAATTAAACAATTCCAAGTTATAAAATTACAAACATTGTTAAAAAAACAGACAGGAGTAAGGAGGTAAGAGCAAAGGGTGGCTGTCTCATCTGATAAGCCATCCAACATGGGATCCGGTATTTTTTGATCCCCAAACTTGTCCTGCCAGCCAGGTTTTAAGGCCTTTCCGGAAGGGCAGGAGCTCTGTCTGTTGACGTAAATCGAATGGCAGGAGGTTCCACAGGGCCGGGGTGGTCACGGAGAAGGCCCTCTTCCTGGAATCGCAAGAGAACCTCTCTGGTCCGCCCTGGTGGGACGGACGGACGTTCTTGGGGTGACACGGTCTCTGAGGTATCCTGGCCCACTACCATATAGCGCTTTAAAGGTAATGACCAGCACCTTGAATTGCACCCGGAGACATACTGGCAGCCAGTGCAGCTGCCGAAGCAGTGGCGAGGCACGAGCATAGCGCCCGCACCCCATCACTACCCGAGCAGCCACATTCTGGGCCAGCTGGAGTTTCCGAATGGTCACCAAGGGCAGCCCCATGTAGAGCACATTACAGTAATCAAGTCTGCAGGTGACCAGTGCATGTGTGACCCTGAGCAGGGAGTCCCGGTCCAGGAGTGGGCGTAACTGGTATATTACACAAAGTTGTGCAAAAGCCCTCCTGGCCACGGCTGCCACCTGTTCTTCGAACAGTAGTCGTGAGTCCAGGAGGACCCCCAGATTATGCACCGGATCTGTTTGGGGCAAGACTGCCCCATCCAGAGCCAAAGCTGGAAGCTCCCAGGATAACACAGGGTCCCTTACCCATAGCCACTCAGTCTTGCCGGGATTCAGTTGTAGCCCGTTTCTCCCCATCCAGACCCTAACAGCCTCCAGGCACCTGGTTAGGACTTCTACTGCACCGCTTGGGTCCCCACGAGCTGAGATGCTATACGTATTGCTATATGTATTGCATATTCTTGGTCCGCAACATATCCATGTGCTTCACCAAGCTCGGCCAATTATTGCACACATGAAAGTGGCAAAATCAGCCATAACCAAACAGAGGCTGCAAAGTACATTTGCATACATGGTTTTGTGCATCATTTCACCTGTCAGTCATATAGAGTTGCCAGCTTTTGAAACAGCCCTTTGCATAGCGATGTTGTTTGAGCTGCAGCAATAAATAGATGGTATGTTTAGTTCCCTTTCAGGAAAAGCTTCTCTTGCCAATTTCTGCATATGTTTACACATCTGTCAAAAAAAATCTTGATCCAAGTTCTGCATATCAACCTCCCATTTTGTTTGATTATGACCACAATGCATCTTAGCTTAAAATGTCCATTGCCATGTGCTTAAAGCAGATCTTTCTTGGAAATTGTGAAGATCCTCCTCCTTTAATCTCAACATATCATGCAGATGCCATGACTTCAACAAGAAGCAAATTCAAAGAGATCTTTGGAGATCTTGAGAGCACAACCCCATTTTTGTCCTTTTGGTTGGCTTAATGCATTAAAATTGACTGTTTTAAAAAAACAATATAGCCAATGTAGACATATAGTGCAGGTTGGTCTGAAGTATCAAAGAGTGTCCCCCAAATTAAAACCTGCAGAGCAGTTTTGATACATATTTGTCAAACAGAACGTAATAAATGATTGGAACGGAGGGGTTTTGGACTCTTACTAATATCAACTGACATGTTGAATGTTCACCTATCACTTTATCTATCTGTCTTTTAGGGAGATGGACCAGTTTAACAGTAAAGTGGAGTTTGAAGAAGTCACCAGTGGCCATGCTGAAAATGACCCTCCAGACATTTCTTTTGGAACAACAGAGCAAGCACATTTAACCAGGAAGCAGAATGAGGGGGGGCTTCTCTATTCTTTTAAAGCAACCCTGACTGTTTTTGCCTTTCCTTTGACATTTCACAGCTTCCAATGACTTTAGCAATTGTTTGAATTATAGCATATTTATTTTTGTAATTAGTACTTTTGCCAAAATTGTAGGGGAGTGGCTATGAAATAATGGTGCCTCCTTCCCTTACCAACTAACCTTTCTAGATAGGGGACTAAGGGGACAACTCTATGTGACCACAAATAAGAAATCCTCAATGGGATGAATGTCCTGACTTGTACATTCTTCAGAACACACATGTTCAAGTCCATCTTAGGTTTTCTTGTCTGACACATATTTCTTTCTAGGGTGTTGTTGGGCAACCTGGTCATACTATAGGTAATTTGTCTAGGAGTAGATTAATTCAGGTTGTCATAACAGAACAGAAACAGAAGTAAAGAAATTGCAGGTTTCTCCATCATTATTCTTGTGCATCGTGGAAACAAATATATATTTGTTTATTTTTGTTGTCTATGTCCACTGACAGTGACTAAGCTTTGATTAACGTATTAGAATGGGAACAGGCTTATATAGAGTTTTAAAATGAAAGAAACTCGGAAGGCTCTCTCTCTTCGCCTTCTCCAGGCTGGCCGAAGAATACCTAATTCCTCTGGATGGATTGGATAGGAGTTCCCCAACAACTGGCTATGTACCATGGAAGTTGGAGTCCTAACCTATCTGAATGCTGTATGGTCACAAAAAGCCATCTTTGGTTTTGAACGAATACTTCTCTCCCCAGCATCACATGCTATAAATAATAATATTCTGGATGCTACTGAGTAGCAACCTGATAGTCCTTTGATTTTAGAATTGTAATTTTCTGGTCAATTTTCTCAGCTCATCCAATTCATCTGGCCTTCAGCCAAAAAGTCAAGATTTATCTGCTTCCAACCCAACAGAGATTCTGTGCTTTTGTTTGCTGCACATCAAGAGGATTTTAATGGAGGCACCTTTTCAAATCAATAATGAAACAGAAGGTCTGTGCTCCTGTGCCTTCCCTATCCTTAATGCATATCACTTACACTTCTAGGAAAGAATAACTCTGAACTGTTTTCAAAGCAGTTTCTATGTGCCCCCCAAGTATCATGGGCTTTGAGCTCACAGATACTAGCAGTTTATAACTGGCATTGCTTCTTCACTTCTTTGCTTGTTTTGTCTTTGGTGACACAGAAGAAAAGCCAGAAAAAATGTTGGCAATCCTGATCAAGCATCAGGGCTTTTTTTGTGTGTGCATGCATGCCTCTGTGTGTGCATACATGTGTGTGTGTGTGTGAGAGAGAGAGAGAGAGAGAGAGAGAGAGAGAGAGAGAAGTGAGCATGGATGCATGCAAACACAAAAACCATCTTCGGGTACAATGCCAGAGTATATTGTCTTATTGTACTGTACTTGATTTCTCTGAAGTTCATGGGGCACAATTCTGTATCTTTACCCAAAGATATCTTTGTATATATTCTAATATTTAAAATGTGCTAAGGATAAAAAAAATCCATAAATTTCTATTATTTTTGTTTCCATTCATTTTGGTCTTTTAACTGCTACAATTTTTATTTTATTTTGCAACAGTCTAACCAGGCTATCACTTTGGAACTTGTTAGAAAGGTAGCCCAAAGAGGGACATTTCCAACCTCTGTAGATTAAAACCAAGAACACTGAGGGTCTTCATTTTCACCAGGCACCCCTCAGCATTACATTCATACATTACCATTATGCCAGTTACTTCCCTGATGCTGGCCTCAGGTGCTGGGACATCTGCAGCTTCACCACCTGGAAATTATTGCCCAAAGGCTAACAGACTGTAACGCTAAACTATCGATTTGGTGAGTGTTCTGGTGGAAAACATTTCAGAACTTTTAGATAAGGAGGAGTTCAGTGACACCGGTCGATACAGCTGCTATGCAAAGACTGTGACAAACTTCCTGCACTTTGAAGAGAATGTCACGCTACACATTTCTATCTGTTTGACATCTTTGGAACTTTGAACAATTCTCCCTTTGAACGATGAGTCACAGAATCCATCAGTCAAGATAACCATTGGAGGGTGTAGGAGTCATAGTCCAGCTAAGTTCTGACATTTTTTGGCATTCTGGAACTTCATGAATTCTAAAGCTATAGCCCAGGCTTACGCTACCTTTTTTTTTAAAATTCATCACAGGGGATTGTTTTTTTTTTTTTAAACCTGATCATTCTGGTTGGTCTTTGCTTCTGTTTTTGTCTACAGTAACTTTTTTAAAAGAAGGAGGAGGAGGAAAAGGTAGAGAATAGCAGTCAAGGTTAAATTTCTGTTGAGACAGGAAAACACTAGTAGTCCGTTTTTCTGGTCTCTTCTCTAAGAATCCCCATCACAAAATTCACATTTTTTGTTTACTTTTTTCAAACAGGGAAGGGCACACAAATTGCATTGCTTATCATTATTGCAATGGTTATTCAGGTCTTCAATAAAATTGAGAAAAGTGTGACTACATGCTGATCAAATAAAAAAACCATAGCGACTTAAACTCAAAAAATTCTCTAAGATGTGACTGTTGATAAAAGTTCCTTTTAATTACTTCCAAGTCAATATTTGACTTACTTCTGTGTATAAATACACAGTGTTGCAGTATTCACTGTACTGTGTTCAGTGGGGATTAGTTCCATTAAATGCATTGCATTTGCAGCAGGACAAGGAAAATGGAAATGAGAATACAAACATATTTCCTGCCAACATTAAAAATCCCTATAGGTCTGAACTACAAATCAGATTTATATCTGCATGATCATGTTCTACAAATCAGCATTGTTGCAATCTGTCATGATCTAAGTTTGTGATGAGACACTGAGGCTTCCATGTTCTTTGTGTTTTTTCTGAAATGGAATTTGTCCCTTGCGCTGAAAGACTCCCACTAAGTCAGGGATCCCCAAACTATGGTTCATGGGCTGGATCTGGCCCATGACACCAAATCATCCAACCCACACTCTTGCTCCAGCCACCACTTCCACCGCCAACAGTCTGAGGAGGCATGAACCCACAGACTCTTCCAACCTACATGGCAAATAAAAATGCCTGATGGTTGCCATGCTGTCTGGGGTATCTAGAGAACTACAGTTCATCAAAGTCCATTTTCCCATGCTCTGGCAAGATCTTATGTCTTGAGTTCCAGATGTTGAGAATGTCAGAGAAAGAGATGAGGTATAAATTATGCATGCTGAAAGTCCCAGGTTCCTTGCATATTGATTATTCTGTATTATGTACTGTACAGTACATTGATTATACAGTAAAACCTCATATAACACTAAAACCTGGTTCCACAAGTCTTGGTGTTATATGATTTTTAGTGTTATCTGATCCTCTATGGGATCCATAGAGATACATTGTAACCACACAGGCTTTAGCGGTTGTTATCTGAAGCATCCCATAGGATCTTAATGTTATCTGATGCAATTCTTCCCCCCAGATTCCTTAATGTTATGCGATTTTAGTGTTATTCGATACTAATGTTATATGAGGTATTACTGTATTGTGATTATACTGTGTATATGTACATTGTGTGATTGTGAGCCGCCCTGAGTCAGGTTTCCCCTGATTGGGTGGCATATAAATGGAAAATTTAATTTAAATTAAATTAAATTTCCAGGTGAGAATGGCATGAACTGTCTAAAAATCCCACAAATGCAATCAGGGCCTTAGGCAGGGGCCCTGGGGGGTAGAGAGCTGAAAACCCTCCTGAGCAACAGCCCGCCCGCCCCCCACCCTGTGGTGCCAATGTTATATATGTGAGTGTGACATTGTTGCCCCTCCTGAAAAAATGTCACACACACACACCCCAAAAATCTAAAATCCTGGCTACAGCCCTGTATGCAATGGAGTGTCAATAAAATAGTCTGAAGCAACATGATAGTATATTTTAGAACTGCTAGATAGTTCAAGTGGGTTTGGGGGTATGATTTGGCACTGTGCTTCTTTGATATGGATTGGAGTTGATGATTTGTAGGGGTCTATTCCAGCTCTGTAGTTTTAAGATTACAGTATTATTATAGAAAAAAAAACTTTGGCTGAAACAGCTGGAAAGGAAGAAAGGTACAGTACTGCCCTCTTGTGACTTGGCTTTAGAAATGACATGAAGACCCCTTTCAGCTCGTGTGTGTGTGTGTGTGTGTGTGTGTGTGTGTGTGTGTGTGTGTGTGTGTGTGTGTGTGTGTGTGTGTGTGTGTGTGTGTGTGTGTGTGTGTGTGTGTGTGTGTGTGTGTGTGTTAAGGGCAGGTGGAAATCTTCAAAAGACACCGTGAGCCCTTGCTCTGGCTTCACAGTGTGTGGGATTTTTACCCACTAAAACCACCTCCCATTACGCCCTGCCACCCCACGGGACTGCCCTCAGGCATTACTTCATGGGGGGCAAAATGGCTATTAAAAACCCTCCTCCAATTTGGCTCCTTGCCCTCCTTCTCCTCTATGTCTCTGGCTGCCCTCTTCGCAGTCTCTCCACACGTCTAAGTTCCAAGATGACCCTGGCTGCATAATTGGACACCGCGACCCAGGTAGTCTCCCTACTCAACATCTCACTGATGATATCTTCTGGAGACAGCTGTTGCTGAAAATGCCTCTGTAGAATTTCCCGTTCTGTATCAAAGCGTGGACAATGAAAAAACACGTGCTCTGCATCTTCCTGCACGGGCTGGCAGACGGGGCATGAAGCATCATCATCCAGCCTGAAGCGGTGTTGGTAGGCTCTGAAGCAGCCATGTCCTGTCAACAGCTGTGTGAGGTAGTGGTCCACCTCTCCATGCTGTCTTGTCGACCATGCCCTGATGTCTGGGATAAGGCGATGAGTCCACCGTCCCTTGGTCGATTTATCCCAGATCTGCTGCCATTGTGTTATCCTCTCTTTCCTGGCTTCTATGGCAATTGTGCGTCATTCCTTCTCCTGGTTTTCTCGCCTCTGCCGGTAAATCTCTGCCCGTTCCTCTGCTATCAGATGGATCGGCATCATATCGGCAATGACATACACGGCATCGTACGAGACTGTTCGAAATGCCCGAGCCACCCGCAGGGCACTCCTACGGTATATTGAATTTATCTGACGCATGTATGATGTCTCTGCTGTGGCTTCAAACCAAATCGGGGCTGCATACAGCAACACGGAACTAACAACACTCGAGAGGAGTCTTCGGCGAGTCTGCCATGGACCTCCAATATTTGGCATGATCCTTGTTAATGCATTGCATACTGCTCCAGCCCTTGCACTCACAATTTGCAAATGTTCATTAAAGCGTAGCCTGGCGTCTATCTGGACACCCAGATATCGAAGTGACGGTTGCGAGAGAATACTGCAGCCTCCAACAGTAAGGGTGATAGTCTCTCTGGCTTTCCTACTGGTCACGAGAACTGCCTCAGTCTTATGATCTGCTAGATGCAAACCAGCTAATGAGAGCCACTGGCGGATTTTGGCAACACACTCGTTTGCAGTTTGGACAACTTCCTCCAGATGTTTAGCGACAACCACTACCGCCACATCATCTGCAAACCCAACTGTTCTTGTCCCCACTGGCATAGGCAACCGGAGCACCCCGTCATACATGATATTCCATAATAAGGGCCCGAGCACTGAACCCTGTGGGACACCTCCTGTGATGTTATAGGTTTGAAGACCGGCATCAGTGTTATACATCAAGGTTCGATCTGTGAAGTAGCTTACAATTATGCGTCTGATGTACTCCGGAACCTCCATCAATCTCAGCGCATCCAGGATACAGTCCCAGTTTGCTGAATTGAACGCATTCCTCACATCCAAGGTGATGATAGCACAGTACTTCTTGGTGCCTCTTTTCCAGCGTTTGCCTTCTATAGCCTTGCGGGCAATGTCTACGACTATGTTGATGGCATCCACGGTAGATCTCGCCTTCTGGAATCCATGCTGGCTATTGGACAATCCCTGAACTCCTTCGCTGAACTCCTCCATCCGGTTACAAATAATCCTCTCGAGTACCTTACCTGCTGTATCCAGCAGGCATATTGGTTGATAGGATGATAGATCATCTGGCGGCTTTTTCCCTTTCGGAAGAAGGACCAATTTTTGCAATTTCCACCGGCTTGGAAAGATTCCCTTAGCGAGACACATGTTGTACATCTCTAGGAAGATTTCTGGTCGGGACCTGATGTCAGTTTTAAGGGCAATGTTGGGGACACCATCTGGGCCAGGGGCTTCGCATCCCCTATCTTACTACAGGCCCTGATCAGCTCCTCCTCTGAGATAGTTGGTATGTCGAAGCAGTGATCAACTGACACATCCTTGGTATAGGCGAGTCCCGGTTGACTTGGGAAGAGAGTAGTCACTATCTTTTCGAGAAGCACTGGGCAAGATGGTGGGACCATTGTACAGCTTTTTAACCTGGCCATTGCTGTCTTATATGGCCTACCCCATGGGTCACTGTTGACCATATTGCACAACTCCTTCCACATGCAGTTCTTGCTGTCCCTGATGGCTCTCTTCAGGGCCCCCCGTGCCTCTCGATGTCGAAGCCTCTGTGTGTGTGTGTGTGTGTGAGAGAGAGAGAGAGAGAGAGAGCGAAGGGACTGCAGTGGCTCAAGTGGTAAGACGCTAAACTCAACAACTGGAAGGTCAGAGTTTGATTCCTGAGTACTGCATGACAGAGTGAGCTCCCATCTCTGTCCCAGCTCCTACCAACCTTGCAGTTAAATAGGGGCCACTTCAGTGGCAAAGTTAACAGTGTTCCATACACTAGTCATTCCTGCTACATTTCCAGAGAAATGTCTGCAGATACAGTGCTGGCTCTTTGGCTGTAAATGGAGATGACCACTGAACCGTAGAGTCAGATATGACTGGCTTTTGAACAAGGGCGACCTTTACCTTTACCTTTCTGTGTGAAGGAAAACCAAAAAGCAGTGAAAAAGTATCTCGTGGAGAGTTCAAAGGCACTTTTTCCATTAGGAAAAAAAAAAGAATTGGGTCAGCCAGATACAGTGCTGACAAGGGGCACATGCAAACATAGAATAAGTAAAAACACACTTTTTGTGAAGTTCTCAGAGGCTTTAGTTGAATCCTGAGATGTATTAACTCATTCTACTCATTAGCTCAAGAGCACATTATTTCAGTGTAGAGGTACAATGGGCACAGCTGGCTCTCCTTAGGAACCACCCTTTTGAATTTGGCATACACACTCCAAAGGCACCATTCAGTTCTATTTGACTTTAATTTGTGGACCTCACGGAGCTGGGGGGGGGGGACCAGCACTGCTGCCACAAGTATGAAGTTGGCCTGTACTAACATTAGCTTATTTCATAATTCCAGCACTGAGTGTGTTTGTAATTTTGGTCTACATAAACTGACTCATTTACAGAGACAGTGGGTAGGATTCACACAATATCAGTTATATTTAGTTGTACTTGAAACCCATGAAAATTCAGTCATTCCTCATAATATTTTCATGTAGTGGGGACTACCTGTAATTGACATGTCCTAGGTTCAGTTCAACCTTCCTTAGATTGGGCCAACTTTGCTTGGGTTCATGAGGTGGACTCAATAACCATTTGTCCACCCTGCTCCACCTGACTAATACAATTTTGTTATTGCTTCTGAAAGATTTTTGCCCAGACATCACAAGAACCTGTCCCAAAAGCTCAGGCTGTGGCCCTGAAATCTCAAGGAATGAACTGCTGCTGATATAGCAACCTTACCCATTCCCAGTTAGACACAATATAAGTGCTAATAAGGGATTGCAATGGCTTTGTGGTTAAGATGCTGAAATTGATGACTGGAAGGTTGCCAGGTCAGCAGTTTGAGGCCCAAGAGCTGCACACAGAGTGAGGTCCCAACTCTGTCCCAACTCCTGCCAACCTAACAGATTGAAAGCAAGAAATTGCAAGTAGATAAATAGGTGCCACTCCTGTGGGAAAGGTAACAGTGTTCCATACACTCCAGTGTCTAGTCATGCTTGCCACATTTCCAGAGAAATGTCTGCAGATCACACAGTGTATCTCTTGGGCTATAAACGGAGATGAGCACTGAACCCTGGAGTTGGATACAACAGGCTTTCAAGCAAGGGCAACCTATAAATGCTAAGATTATTCCTGAGCTAGAGATTTGCAAATTATCAGCTGTTTTTCAACATCGATCCACTCCTGCCAGTCTGTCTTGGTTATTCCCTGCCAGATCTGTACGGATTTTGTGCAGGTGGACTAACAAATTAATGAGTAAAAAGAGATTCCATTTGTTCATTGCTGGCCAACAGTTTCTTGTGGATATTTTAAGTCCAGTTGGACAAAACACATCTCTCCAAAGGTAGGCAGATTACCATTCTCAACAGTTTTAGGCAGCAAAACAAAGGGAGAGGAATGCTGTGAGCTGCAGATACAACATCTGGAGAGCTGCACCTTAACTGCCCTCTTTTAAGGAAATATGTTCGGCAGAAATATTATTAATATTGACTCCAAGTCAATATGTGTAGAGTTGAGCCAGTTTCATTAAGCGTCATGTAATGAACTCTATTGATAATTTATGTTTTATTAGTTAGTTTCTTCTTCTGTGTCTAGGCCTGATATGAAACTGCCAAAATGAAGGCACCTTTTGGTGAGTTCATTCTGTAGTTCCTTTCACTTGACCTGGTGTTAGAAAGGTTAGCTGGCAACACAAGGCTGACATGACCAGGGTATGCCCGATTATGGTTCAAAAATACCACAATCTTCAAGGAGACTCTTTCTGTTAGCTGGAAATATTTATGTGTAATCTTGTTAAAAACAATTACTAAAGCATCAAAACTGAGTGCACGAAATAATAAACAGAAAATTATTCTCAATTAGTTCTTTGCGTACTCACAAGACTGCCCAGTTTGGTTTGCCTGACTCATTTCTATAAAATCTTCTACAATGGCTTGTTCACCTATACAGATACTACAAAGGAGATAATGTCTGTATTATTTTTCTGTAGGGGGGGGGGGATTAGCTGTTTTTAATAATAGCTCCTCCTTTGACGTGAAGATAAACCACGGTTTAACAGTGGAAATTAATTTTAGTCCCTTACTCTCTGAATCCCCTGTCCAGCTCTCAATGGCTCAGGAATTCTGCGACTTGTAGTCCAAGAAGGCAATCTTTCCCAGCTCTCTGATGTTGGATGTAGCTTTCCCTTCCTGAGGACACAAGATCTAGATCTCTTACTTGCTCTTTCAGATAACTGTATCTATGAATGTTTCCAAGTTGGTTCATTTTGGGAAAATAATGGTTAAGACTACATGTTTGGGTCCAGACCAGTGGTGGGCATCAGCAGGTTCACCAGAACCATAGCAGAGATTCTGGCTGGCCCCGCCCATCCAAGTTTTGAAATAAAGTAGTCCTAATTTGGGTGCAATGCAGGGGTTTTTTTTCCTGGCCACGCCCACTATACCACACTTACAATGTGGTAGTAAAAGTTTTTGGAGCCCACCACTGATACAGACATAATACTAGTTAAGAAAGAGGGAAACAACAGCTTATGACAAACAGATAGGAAGATAGAAGATAGGAAGGAAAGAATATGCAAACCCAAAACTCCCATAGACCTTTTCTGATAATGGACAAATGCACACATAAAGGTACTGTAAAGGTAAAGGTGTCCCTTGCTCAAAAGCCAGTCATATCCAACTCTAGGGTTCAGTGCTCATCTCTTTTTCAAAGCCAAAAAAGCCAAGCTGCTTGCTTCTGCAGACATTTCCGTGGTCATGTGGCAGGTATGACTAGACACCGGAGCACACGGGACGCTGTTTCCTTCCCACTGAAGGGGTCCCTATTTAGCTACAGTACTTGAAATTTCTTGCTTTAGAACTGCTAGGTTGGCAGGAGCTGGGACAAAGACAGGAGCTCATTCTGTCCTGCAGTACTCTGGAATCGAACTGCTGATCTTATGCCTCCCAGTCAGCGTCTTTGCCACTTGAGCCACGGCAGTCCTCAAAAATATGCACATACTGTATTGATGTCCAAATTAGGCTGTTGCTAACCACAAAATAAGATTTAAAAGGATGTAATAGCCGGCTGGTTTGGAATGCAGTGGCTTAGTGGTTCATACACTGACTGAGCTTCATGACCAGAAGGTCAGCAGTTCAATACCTGAGTGCTGCATAACCGAGTGAGCTCCCGTTTCTGTCCCAGCTCCTGCCAACCTACCAGTTCGAAAGCAAGAAATTGCAAGTAAATAAATAGGTACTGCTTCATCAAGAAAGGTAACAGTGTTCTGAGCACTTCAAAGTCTAGTCATGCCTGCCACATGACCATGGAAACCACTGGCTCTTGGGATGTAAATAAATGCCACCTAAGGGTCTGATATGACTGGCTTTCAAGCAAGGGAGACCTTTATCTACAAAATAAACTGTGTATCTTTTAGTAGCAAAATGCTACTTACGACACTATCTGGGAGATTCATAAGTTAATTGGCATCCCCACACACACACACGCAGTATGGAATTATATATATGGAATTTATATGTGGAATTCAGGATGGAACTCACAACATTTTGGCTGCAGTACAGCAGTTTAACCACTGCATCAACAGAGCTCTTTGTGTTCAATGAGCTGTGTTCTTTCTGGCTTTCTCCAAAGAAGGAATGAACAATACCACTTCAACAACTGAACAGATAGCAAATTACATTCATTTCTATTTATTTATTTATTTATTTTTCTTGTACAATATTAAAGAAACGTTTTTTAAAAAACAGAACCAAACTCTGGATATAACTGTTTGATCTGACTGATTTTGATGCATACTGTATGTATGCAAATAATTCTACAATGAAAACAAATGTTCACACAAGATGGCATATAGCATAACACACTGATGTAAATACAAAAAAAACCGAGTATTAAAGTATTAGCACATAACATGGATGTAGTGTATTAAGAAAACAAAAACATTTGTTTCATCACCCCTTTCCCTTGCTGAAAATAATATATTTAAACCCTTCAACTAAAAACAACAACAACACAGCATTGTTTCCACAAACCATTATTTTCCCACTGTTGCCTTCCAACACAGCAGTTTTCAAACTTCTCCCTTCAGGAAATTCTTTCCCCATTGACTTTGTCGGCTGAGGATGTAGCCCAGGGGATATTTGGGTTCCCAGAAGTTGGTTTGAAAACCTCTGCTAATATATCTTGTGCCCCTCCCCTGCTGCCGTGTTGCGCAAGATGTAGGAAGGTATTTTGGAGTGCACCCTCAGTTAACAGAGTATTAGGCAGTTGCTAGTCTGTTTGACCTCATTATCACCCCGCACGAACTGCGAATAAGGATAAAATCCAATACTCTTCTATTGCAGGATGATTATTATTTTTAGGAATTAAAACATAGGTTGCCTTTCTATGCCCACCTTTCCTTTGGGAAAAAGAACAACACAGTATACATGGTAACTCCCCTTTTGCCTTCACTATGATACTGTGAGGTAAACTAAGCTAAGAGCGAGAAAAATAAATACTAGCCCAACGTGACTCAGAGAGCCTTACAGTTGAACAGGGATCCGAATTGGGTTGTCCATGTTCCAATGGAGAGTGGTAGCTGCTACACTGTGCTGACTCTCCCTGGGTAAGGGTAGGCACACTCTTTTTTTTGAAGGCTTGTCTGGCATTACTACATTCTCACCCAAGGACTTCTGGTGCACTTTCATGGGATCTCTGGTTATTAGAAGTTGTTTGCAGTACCCCTTCACAGCCTGAAGTTATCTATGCTGCTATTCAACCAGACACTTGGGGCGGGGGGATGAATCTTTGGGCCCACAACTCCCAGAAAGCCACACTGAGACATGGGCCCAGTGGCTATAGGATTCTGAAGGACACAGCCCCCACCTCACCCCAAGGGTAACTTTTCCTATCTCTGCGTTCGACATCCTTGAGGAAAAACATCCCCATTCCACTAGCTTTTTTCTTCATTGTCAGTTTAAAAGAGTTTAGTGCAAGGATTACCAACATAAGTCCCATGGGCCAGATCTGACCCATTCAAGGGCATTCAAGAAACGGAGCCCCCTTTGAAGCTGTTGGGACAAAATGGCCACCCTCATCATGCAGGTAGAGTAAAATGGCCATCCAGCCCTCAAAGCTGACTGTGAGAGTGTGACCTGGCCCCCAGCTTGAAAAGGTTGGGAGCCCCTGGTTTAGTGTAAAAAGAAAAATCAGTTTTACAGTGATTTTTTTTCCAGAAAAACTAAGATGAAATTCAGTTAGAAACGACTGTCTGCACTGTAAGCCTATTTGAAAATTTCAGGAAAAAACTCCTGAAAAGAGGACTCAAATGTAATAAGTAAAACACCCTATTTTGCTTAACCTCCCTTCTCTGAGTATTAGACTAAAACAATACCCTTTTGTCCACACTTGGATCATTACTTTTAAAGAAATAGACTGGAAGATTTTTACAAGAGCGATCACATTTCAGAGGCACTGTTTGTTTTGTCCTAACTCTAAGATGTCACCTTTTAAATCACAGTTACATGAAAAGTTGGATGGCACTTTTGCAAAGCTCCCAATTAGACCTGATTCTCCTTTCAACATTACAATTCCTAATTCTCCAATGGAGATGCTTATTTGCACCACAATCCTATTTAGGCATAACGAATGTGTTGCATAGCGAAAAATTTGCATAACAAAGTGTTCGTTATGCAATGGCAATACCCTGCATAATGAAAAAAAATTGTTATGCAGGGTTTTTGGTAACTGGGGTATAACCACTTAATCAGAACCCGGGTTAACAAACTTATTTTCCCCATTAAGTGGGATATCTCCCATAGGGAACCACATTACGGAAAAAAACGCATAACAAAGAGCTCTGTGGAACGGAGTTTTTTCTTTATGCGGGGTTCTAGTGTACTTAGGAGAAAGTTCAATATAACTCACAACCAAATAAAAGTGCTTAAGATTTTCTGACTTAATACTGTTATGTCCCTCTCATCTGAGTTCACAGCTGTTCACTACAGATTGCTTTCAACACCATCTTTATAGTCAGTTTCACTCTTCCTACCTGGTGAAGACCAGGAGACAGAAGAATGTGTAGTACTACAACCAAGTAGTAGCACTTTCTTCCAAATCTTTCTGCATTTATCGCTTTTGCAGGCTTTCTATCCAAAGTTCTAGAAAGGTTCCACTAAGTGTGAGCTTTCTTCAGAGGATAAAAGGAAATGACCCTGCCACTGAAATGAATGGGGAAGGCCTTTTTATGAGTCTTTCCAAGTTAAAATCAGAATAGAATTTATTAAAAGAAAAATTTAAAAAATGACTCTTGACAGGTTCTGCTAAACTTTGGTTATACAGCATGGTCGGGAAAAATAAGTGTGAGTGCATATAAACAAAAAAAATCTCTCCTAATCACTCTTTGGGATGTGTTACACTGGCCCAAGGCAATATTCTTCCATTGCTGCTACAACTCTAGACTCAGATTCACCTGCAATCTGGCTGAGCTTCTATTGTATGGCTTCCCTATCATTGTTTCTCTAAGCAATCCCTTTATAACAGTGATGGTGAACCTTTTAGAAATGGAGTGCCTAAACAGAGGGGCAGGGTGGACTCTGTGCTGGGGGGGGTGGAGGAAGTGCTCCCATTGGGCTGCTGTGCAGAGGGGCAGGGCGAACTCTGTGCTGGGGTGGGAGGAAGCACTTCCATTGGGCTGCTGGGCAGAGGGGCGGGGTGAACTTGTGCTGGGGAAAGTAGGAAATGCTCCCATTGGGCTGCTGGGCAGAAGGGTAGGGTGAACTCTATGCTGGGACAATAGCGCACATGCCAACAGAGAGGTCTGAGTGCCCCCTCTGGCACGCATGCCATAGGTTCCCCACCACTGCCCTATAACATGGAAACAATTCAAAATTATGGTCAAAATCATGACTTCTTAAACAAGAACTGTGCGTGGGATGGGTGGGGTTGATTCAGAATTTGTACATGTCATTGTTAAAGTTAATGCATTACTGTTGAATCATGAATAAAATTTAATTTTCTGTGTTAAAATGCTGAGTTGGTTTATCAAAACTCACTTATGGACTGATTCATTAGTTAACTCATTATATATGGCCAGTAATGAATGAAAATAACAAGACATGGTGATAATTGCTTTAACAAACAAGCACCAAAAAAAATCCATACACACCATTAATGGCACTTTACAATTAACTTAATAAATCAGTGAATGAATCAGAAACTATAATTTAAGTTTTAATTAACTATTTCCAAAGTCTGAGAATAACTACTGGTGAATATTTTGTGTGTAAAAAAATTAGTATGTCAATCCTTTCCCCATTTTCCACAGAAAGGTTGCAACTAGTCCTCCGACTGTTAGATGAGAGCCTACATAGAGTAAATCTGCCCTGTTGCGTTAGTCCTTTTTTCTGTTTTCTTGAGCTATGAACCCACCCTGTTCTTTTATAACTTGAAACAACACTGTCCGGTTCGTAAGTTCCAGCACAGTCAAGTGATCTTCTGAGTGAAGCAAAGAACTGTGGTATTGCTTCTTTCTCTTGGAAGAGAGCATTAAATCCCTTACTTACATGGTGTAACAATGATTTTAACTCAGAATTGGCTCATCTAACCCTTAAAGTTTCCTATTTTCTGAACCTGTGAAAACAAAAAGTCCACCAACACGACAACTAAAAAGGGTTATATGTTTTAGGGCTACTGGCTTTTCATTTTGTAACTGTGAAATACAGAAAAGGCAATCTGTCTGCTTGAAGATACATTTTCTGCTCTCTTAACAACTGATTCTATATGCTAAATATAAGCAAAGTGAAGGGAGAGCTCTGAACAAAAGAGAAGAAAAATGCCCATTGTCTAAAAATATTTTATGCAGATGCAACAATCTGTTAAAAGAAGTTAAATCCACAACTATCTATTTTCCACTGTATACCACCCACCTTGCCCTCTATATATAATATATATAAAAAGTCTTTTCTGAGTTTAATATTGAACGTCATTGCTTTTGATCTTCCATTGCTCATGTTTAAAAAGTAAAAACAAACAAAATAAAAATAGCTAACATGGTGCTGTCAGAACAGCTACCTTCAAGCAACAATTTCCCCATAAATGTAGTATTCACAGCTATTTCATTGATCTATACTGGTTCTCTCTGTAATCAATTCTCCCAGTCTATCATTCCGGCAATCAGAGCTTGTAAATGTTAATATATATATTAGACAACTACTGCCAGAATCTTTCAGCCAGTATGGCAGCTGGAAGACTCTTGGAGTTGTCACTCAAAGAAATAACTTTCTGAAGCTCTGCTAACATTTAAGCATCACTAGCCATATCTTTCCCCCACAACCATTCCCCTTCCATACCCAGGCCCAAGTGACTTCAGCATTTCATGCACTTGTCTGGCATTTTTGACTCACTGTCCCATATTCCAGTATAGTTATCATTGCTTTCCGTTCAGCCTGAACCACAGCAAAGTGCTAGAGTTCTTCCTTGTTTTTCATTTCATGTATTAAGAGGCTTTCAATTCTTATAATGCCTTGCATAAAAAGACTATTTTTTTCAATATAAAAAAGCTTTGAAATAATAGATTATAAATAATAATATCAGTTAAACATCAGTTAAAATACTTAAGAGTCTTAGGACATCATTTGCATTTTGAAGAGGATTTGAAGTCCCTGATGCATTCTCAGTCCCATATATCATCTATTTTACTTTATGTGAATAAGACAGATATGGGCAGGCGTGAAACAGATACGATGCCTTGATTCCCATAAAAGTAGTAAGAAATTGGCCAATAATCTTAGCCATACTGATAAAAGATATTGATTTATTACTTCTCTGATCATGTGAAGCTTCTGTTTTTAAAGTTACATCAATAAACAATTACTTTTAAAAAAAGATAATGAGACTATATAAAATGAATGTTGCTGCATTCAGTAATGTAAAGCTGTGCCATATTTCTGTCCTGAATTTTAAAGTGTGTTCCATTGAATATCTAAAAGTTTATTGTTTTTTTATGTTCCAAAGTAAAATAGTAGTGTATGTCAAACAGTAGTAGTGTATTTCAAACAGCTAATTACAAAGTGTACTTCTGTATAAAACAAACAAACAACACATGTATGTCCTCACATTTGTTGTTTCAAATAAAAATGAAAACAATTAGTACCAACCTGGTCTACTTTTAAATATTATACTACTGTAATTTTAAAAATCTGTTAATTAAAACAATTTACCTGTTTTCTGACTGGAAATATTTCTTATATAGGAACCATAAAATAGCTAGGAAAATAGTACTGCTTGTGACTTTGCAAGTTTAAAAGAAAAGGATCTAGAATCCTTCAGCTGATTTGGAATTTTAAAAGAAAATGTTTCAGTGTATTCCACACAGCATGAGTTAACTTAAACTTTAGTGAGAACTTAAAGCTCAAGTTACATATATATTCTTTAGATTTTGGTACAGTTGTAGATATAATGATAGAACTGCAACCAACTTTATTATGCTTATGGTTCTGGAAGCAAGCTGAATTCTGCAGTCTGAAGCTTCTTGCAGTCAGTTCTTTATTTCTCTTTGGTTAATTAAAATTATGTGTAACCATTGAGTGGGAGAGCAATTAGCTGCAAATATATATATATATATATATATATATATATATATATATATATATATATATATATATATATATATATATATATATATATATATATATATATATGTGTGTGTGTGTGTGTGTGTGTGTGTGTGTGTGTGTGTGTGTGTGTGTGTGTGTGTGTGTGTGTGTGTGTGTGTGTGTGTGTGTGTGAGAGGAAGCTCTCATGTTTTCAAAACATTCCTATCTAACTATAGATAAAGAGTTATAAATGTGTATAAGTAGCTCTACTCCTTAAAAATAGATATCTCTATATTTTTATATTTGCATATTTCATACTTAAGTTATTGTCAGTGAAATCTATACAAAGATTCACTGACACAAAATAGGTCTGGTAAAAGTCAATAATGCATCAGGTTGGCTAGTTGAGGATCTTTAGTATGCTTGGCCTTAACTTTTGAGCAAAAGGAAATGCTTCTCCCTAATCAGTTACAGCCAGGTATGGAAAGGCTCATTTTTGTTGAGGACTGATTCCACATCATTGAGAATGGGGATCAGATCTTCAGACTCCAGTGTCCCTAGGTCAACGTTTGTTCCTGGAAGGCAGTCAAGGAAGTCAAGGAAACGGGATTGCTGAGGATTGCTATTCATGGCAGTCTGCACTACATTATCTCCTGCAAAAGAAGGGAAGGAAAATTAAGTGTGATACTCACAACCATGAGATGGTTTTGCCTATAATGAAAAACTTCAATTAGCCAGAGTGATGTGTCAATCTCTTCTCCTAATGTAGGAATTGTAATGCTGGTATGAAATCTCTTGACAACAGTGACCTGTAGGCTGAATGCCTCAACTTACTAACTTACTTACTTACTTACTTACTTACTTACTTACTTACTTACTTACTTACTTACTTACTTACTTACTTACTTACTTACTTTATTTATTTATTTATTTCTATAAGAGGATTGCACAGTAGAGCACAATGCTCCTGGATCAGAAGGATTGGCCAACTTTACACCATTGCTCAAAGGAGGCATGAGTGTACCCATAATGCTTTCCACTCTTCAGAGAGCTTCCTTTTATGTCATTGCTGCTTCACAATGGTGACAGTGCTATTCAACATGAAACCTCAATCAGATTCACTGGTTTCAGGGCACATGGTGTTATTATGTCGACAAAATTAAGTAGATTTCATCCTGGTTAGTGCATGGATGAGAATGCTGTCTTGCAACCACACTTTTATACATAGCCTCCTCCCTACCCCACTGGTCACACACCTGCAAAAGAAACATTGAATTAAAATTTAAAAATTGAATAAGTGGCTGGCCCCCATGGATGCAAGCCAAATGTGTACACTGTACCGGGAATATTATACAACTTTTTTATGAACACATTTCTCATACATTATCATGGGCTGGATTTCCAGTGTTACGTAATGCCCTTTCCAATGCAAAGCCCCCCCCCCCCCAAGCAATGGTGAGTCTCTTCAGTGAGGAATATATTCCAAAGACAGGTCCTTAAATCTGTTTCAGAAGTTCTTGTTGGACATGCAATGGGATTCTCACATATAATCAGAGAAGACAGCATCTCTGATTATATGCAGAGTAACTACTTACAAAAGAGTCATTCATGCCAGCCCTGGTTTAACAGGCATTTAATGAGAAATGCATAGAGGAACGCTCAAATTATAGGAGTGAGAGAGAAGGATTATTCCACTTTACTTTTTGTGATCAACCTCTACAACAGTATTTAGATGGGTAAGACAAAAATGGAGAAGATTCAAAAGACAGTATTTGTAGGCTTCTTTTAAGGCTACCCCTAACTCTTCTCCCATTATTAGAGCAATGGCATATAAGAAAGTTTGGATCCCAGACATGGGGTCTTCTTGGTCACCTACAGAAGCATCTGCAACAGAATTAGATGGTTCAGGCAGTCATAAGAAAATGATACTGTCTATCAAGCAGAGAACTTTTAAAACATGTTTTTACAAGTTTCTTCTTGTTCCTACCTGTGTCCATTTCATCTACATTGCTGAGGAAGTCTTCAGGAGTAGTTGGTATGCTGTAACATCCTAAGCCTAGGCCACTGTCTGTGCTCTGCTCCCTGGAATGGTATGGCCCACTATGAATTGAGACATGAAGAATCCTCAGTCAAGGTTGCATTCATTAGAAAGATGACCTCAGAATGGGTCTGTTTTTGTCTTGTGAGAGAAAGACAAGAGTCCTCCAAGCAGCTAGATCCAAGTCCTAATTAGGTCTGAAACTATTCTTCAAGTTTTGGGGGGGTTTGCCCATGCCAGGCTGAAATTAGCAGAGAATTTGGTAATCTGGAAAGCAGAACTTTAAGTTTTAAAAAAAATAGAACATGCTAGATCTCACGTAAAGTAACCAGAGAAGAATGAAGGCTTTAAAAAACCAATCAGAACTAGGGAGAGGGACTATAGCTTCTGTAATAACCCCTAATTACTTGTCTCCTGACTGCACTGTCCCAAATAACATCATCTACTCACTACAACCTTCCTCCCCAATTTTGCAATGAGTGCTGATTCCAGCAACAGCCAGGCATTTGGAAGAAAGAGAGTGGTATGATTTTCTCATAGATCATTCAATCTATACAGGGACATCTGGATTTAATGTGCATAATTTAATTAAATCTGTGTCCATGCCTCTCTTGGAATCAACAATGTTTTTTGTTGTAACATCATAAGCACAACTGCAATGTTAATTACAAGATCAGCAAGACTATCTTCATGCTGCAGCACCACCCTTTCAGTAATGCCAAATAATGCCAGTTGTTCAAAGAGAAATAGCTGTTCTCGCTCATTAAACCCAAAAGTCAGTTACACAAAAATCTGAGTGTTTTGTATTTACATTAGCCTATTTCCAAATTACAAATAATCCCAGCCAATTCCCCACATAAATGTACCGGTACTAGGAGCAAGTAAGAGATAATACAAACAGATGTTTTATAAACCCTATTCAGGAACTATAAATGCATTTGTAATGCCTGAATAGGAATATAGAAAATGCAAAAACACAATTAAAACTTTCACATCATAGAGGGTAAAGCTGCTGTTCTTCAATCTTTACTTCAGTTTAAATTTGAAAAGCTACATGTCTTTTTTCAGAAATTCCTTGTTCCTTAGAAGCAAATACCCAGTGTGGTTAGTGGCTAGAGGGATGGATTAGCACTCAGAAGGCCTGGCTTTGAACCACTGTTTAGCCATGAGGGTGTGGAACAGGTAAAACCACTCCTTAGATATTTTACTTACCTTGAAAACTCTGTTAGGGCCACTATAAACCAGTTTTGACTCAATGACACATAACAAGAACAAATTTGGAAGTACGTAATCTGGGTGCCTTTCAGATATGCTGGATTACAACTCCTAAACAATATGGCCAATAGTAAGGGATTATGGGGTTGGTAGTCCAAAACATCCAGGGGCACAGGATTGCTTCCCCCTGATCTAATAGGTAAGAAAATTCCAAGCATAGCCTGTACTACAAAATATACTATGGTGGTGAGCAACAGTGTACTTGCCTGTTCAGGAAGGGATCCGACCCATTATTTGTAACAGATCTCATGTCTTGTGTCATGTGAGGTGTGCTCACAGCAGCCTGAACTGGGGCCAAGTTCTCAGACTCCATGGGAAGTTGTCTGTACAAATCAGCTTCCTAAAGTGAAAAATGAATACACAATGTCAGTGCCAGGTCTGGGATGGGCAGCAAGGAACACAGAGTGCTGGAGGCACGAATCTTATCTATGCTCCATTTCTCCCTGACTACCAGAAACAGTCACTATTTTGTGGAACCTGCCCATAGGAAATCATTGGCATCTTTTGCCTTGACTATGCATAGCTACTGTTCATAAAAATCTGCTAAAATTATTTAGGTTTCAGTCTCTTCCTCCAATCTTTAAATCACTATATCCTCCAAGCTAAAGCCCCTTCAGATCCATTAAACTGAAGCTAACCTAAGTTTCAGCCACCATATCCATTCGTGCCAGCTGGTGATGATGCTAAGTTGAAAAAGGCTGCCTGAAATGTTATGTATAAATGTTGTAAATGTTGATGGCAAGTCAAGAAGAGAACAGTCTAGAGAAGAGGAAGGTGACTATTCAGACACTGTAGGACTCCAAGCACCATCATCCCTCACTCCCGGCTAAATTGGCCATAACTGTGATCCAAAAACATCTGGAATACCACACCTTCTCTATCCCTACAACAGGGTAGCTATGAACATAAAGTCCGGGGATAATTACACAGCTGGTTGAGCATATTCTATACAGATTTGTGCAGCTCAGGAGCAGAAATGGGGAATAGCATACTCAGGTTGCTATATACCGAAAATTAGGAAGTTCAGAACTTTACATGCCATTTGAAGATATCTTCACACCTGTAGGAACCTATTTACTCTAACAGTAGTATACATACAGTAAAACACTGGATAACGTTTGGACCGGATAACGCTAGAATCGGATAACGATGCAAGATTTTTGGAAAAATCTTGCATTGGATAACGATCTTTTTAGCGTTATCCAAGCCAATCGTGTGGGGGGGGGGTGGATTGGGTACAACATCTACCCAATCCACCACCACCCCAGCGATGGATCGCTGCTACTGAACTAGGATCGGAGGAAAGGCACGCGGGTACCTGCCTTTCCCCGACCCTAGTTCAGCCAGAGCGATTGCTGGACGAAGCCTAGCAGCGCCTGGGCTAGCTAGCTCGAGCGCCGCTAGGCTTTGTCAACAGCCCATTCAGGCTGTGTTCGAAGCCTAGCAGCTGTGGACACAGCCCGCACGGGCTGCGGGAGAAGGCTAGCCCAGCTTGGCTCTGCTGGGCTAGCCTTCTTCCGAAGCCCTTACGGGCTGTGTCCAAAGCCGCTGGGCTTCGGACACAGAGCGGGCACCTCTTCCCCCCACCCTACTGGCCCCTTAGCGCTTGCTAAGGGGCTATTAGGGGGGAGAAGGTGTCCATTTGAGCGCCTTGTGGCGCGCCAGCGGGCGCCTTCTTTTGCCACCCGACACAATCCTTAGTGCTTGTTAAGGATCGTGTCGGGTGGCAAGAGAGAGGCACCCGCTGGCGCACCTTGTAGCACACGAGTGGGTGCCTGTTCCCCCCACCCTAATGGCTAGCTAAGGGGCCATTAGGGTGGGGGGAACAGGCACCCGCTTGTGCACTACAAGGCGCGCCACCGGGTGCCTCTCTCTTGCCACCCGACATGATCCTTAACAAGCGTTAAGGGTCATGTCGGGTGGCAAGACAAGATGTTTGCCCCCGAAGTCAAGCTGACCCTAGACTAGCAATCGCCTAGGGTCAGTTTGACTTCAGGTACAAGCCGATCCTTGCAGACGTGCGATCACGCACCTAGTCAAGAATCGGCTTGTCCGAAATCTCCTCCCCCCCCCCCCCGACGGGGGCAGGGGAATTTCGGACAAGCCGATCTTTGCAGACGCGCGATCGCGCGCCTAGCCAAGGATTGGCTTGTCCGAAATCTCCCTCCCCGGGGGGGATTTCGGACAAGCTGATCCTTGCCTCGGTGCGTGGTTTGTCCCTGATGTCAGGGCTTTTTTTTTTAGCGTTCGATGTATGCATCGGACAACGCTAAAAATCGGATAACGTCATGACTTGTGGAACCAAGTCATAACGTTATCTGGTGTTCTAGTGTACTACCATTTTGTTCTCAATGAGCAACTGTGGTCACAAGATGCCAAGATTGAAGACATTCCTCTTTTGACAATGTATCTAACATTCCCTCAGCAAATCTGGCTGAGTATGCTGGTCAAAATGTAACTTTTCAAGTTCTTGAGGAGAAAGTGAAAATAGTTGAAAGTTTAGATAATTCCAGCAATAAACTAGGAAGCCCCTAACAGTGATGTTGTGTAAGAATGCTTTTAAGAATTCCATCCCTATCGAAGCTTTTTGTGGCCACTCTGTCACACAGCCCTATTGATTGCATTGGAAAAGTTGTTCCATCTTGAAGCTGGGGCTGCAGTGGCTCAGTGATTAAGAAGCTCGCCTTGTTAGCTGGAAGGTTGGCAAGTTGGCAGCTCGAGACCTGGGTACTGCATGACAGAATGAGTGCCTGTCTCCTTCCCAACTCTTGCCAATCTAGCAGTTCAAAAGCAAGAAATTGTAAGTAGAAAAACAAGGACCACTTTGGTGGGAAAATATATTGAGGACATGAAAGGAGCCTTATCTGGGTGTCCCCTTTCAACCCAGAATAATTTCTGACATGAAATCATCATCATCATCATCATCATCATCATCATCATCTTGAAGCTCAATTTAATGTAGTGTGAAAATTTAATGCGAAATTTGCACAGAAAATGTGCACCTTCCAGTCCACCATTATGAGCACAAGAAAGTTTATTGGGTACACAAGACAGTGCCTATAGATCTATGTACATTATTTTTATATGCACAGTCTGGTTAAGGATTATCTGTGAGAAACAATCTAACATACACTCCTCCCTTGATCCAAAACATAAATTCCAAGTACTGTATATCTCTTTTATATCCTAGAGCTACTTCTAATTGGTGCTGATTTAAGAGAAAGCAGAAATATCCTGGTACAGATATGTAATGCCATATATGATATGATTCAGAGCATGAATCCATTGAGAATTCAAGATACAGTACAGAACAGTTAACCATTTGTATCCAGAAACATGATACAAATCATGACAGGATTATCCATGTGCAGTTTTCCATTTTGTTTTCTCTGTCTTATGAATATACTGTACTGTACTCCCTAAATTAAAGCTGAAATAGGAACAGAGAACTGCTAACCTGTGTGGAGGCAGAATACAAGTGACTTTCTCCCAGCCTGATAGTGACACCTACTGGATCAAAAGAGCGATGCAAAAAATCCAGTCCCCAAAGAAAATCCTAAACGAGCTTGCACACTTATTCAGCTATCGGTCTGGTGAAAATGTTCAAAGTACCAAACACAAATACATGGTGACCCTAAACTCAAACTATTCTGTTTTCCTTTGTGCTTAATCTACTGGCACCTCCTCCTGTGTAAACCTCACCGAAAGCAACAGGAGTGGTGCAAAAACGCACATTACAGTCTTGTACAGCTCTTATTTATTTCAATCAAGCTTACACATGACATGAAGAGGCCATGCCAGATGGAGTGGCTGTGAAGGTGCACCTTGTCCATATCCTCAAGGTTGCGGTGGTCCATTGCAGTCCCAGTGTTAAATCCTGCATGTCGCGCTTCCCGTGTGCCGTGGGTGATGGCTATGACACATGACAAGTTATTAACTGATTGTGCCCAATCCTAAAGCATAAAGGGGGAGCACTGGCACATTGGTAGAAGCTTCAAATGGCACAATTGATCTTGTTGAGTTTGTATCCACCTGGTTTTGGAATACAATGTCCATTTCTTCCATGTTACAGAGGAAAGTTCTATATTAGAAGTACTTTTCACTAGAAATCTCAAAATCCAATTTTGCAGGGGAGGGGGGAGATTCAGAAGAAGGAAGTGTGGAGTCCTTGAAACTGATTGCTAACATTCTCTGTAGAGCAGAATGAGAAAAATCTGTGTAGAGCTGGCTGAGGCATATCTCAGTTAATCTCCCACATTAAGGTACAGTATTATGCATTTCAAAAATTGTTATTGAAAATTTTTAGACTCATGGATAACTGAAACTGGCTACTGACCCATATTTCTTTTTCAGTTATAGTATCTATTTCCTGTATATGTGTGTATATGTCTGTATATATCTGGGGAGGCGCACATTTTTGGCTGTAGTGCTGTGCAGGGAGCTTGGATGAAGGTCAAAACCAAGTGGACAAGGTCCCCACACAGCATGGAAAAGGTAGGGAGATTGCTTCGTCATTTTTGTGGGGGTGGGGGACAATCACATCTAGCAATTTTGGATTTTTTTTTGTGGTTTTTGAATAGACCTACGATATAAACAAGGGTTTTACTGTATGTTTGTGGATGGCAAGGCTGTTCTTAATGATATTTCGGGATGACAAAGTAACAACAGAGTAGAGACACTTACCCATTGTTATTATAAATTATAACTAAAAACTCAAGCCTGACGTCTAAAGGCATAACTGAACATGATGACCTGAACGTGTGTGCTTGAAAGCAAAAGAAGAGACTACTGTGGCACCTTAGATAAAGGTAAATGTTGCCCTTGCTCAAAAGCCAGTTGTATCCGACTCTAGAGTGCGGTGCTCATCTCTGTTTCCAGCCAAAGAGCCAATGACTAGACGCCAGAGTACATGGAACACTGTTACAGAAATGAAGCAAATTAAGGGGGCAGGTGGGAAAGCTACAATCTTCATTAGGAGCACTCCACACTGAAACCTTCTGGTTCAGAATAGCAGCCAGAAATACTGATTCCTATATTCAGAAGTCTTCTTAAATACACCGATACACATAATATGCTCCTGATGACTTCCACCAAAGACTGGATGTGAAAAGGCATTAATTTTACAGTCCTAGCTGAGAGTGCCAAAGGAACTCAGATAACAGCCTAATCTAGGCTTGCTTCCCATTTTAGCTCCAGAACCAGCATCATTAGATCACCAGAGTGACAGGTGATCTGGTCAGCAACAGGAAAGGGGCAGTGGTATTATATTGCAAGTAACACTGTAATAATTACAGGAACTTTACTACATGTGTTAAGACCCACAGGCCATAGCAAAGCAGTCAGCCACAACTTCCCTTTTTATGGGGGAAGGAGGTTTTAAAGGGGGAAACCACAACAACCTCCTTAACCACTTGGTAGCTTACTTTCAGTTGAAATCCTAAACATTCTGAAAAGAAATACACTGGAAATATTGAGGATCTATTTACCCCATTGCAGTTCTCTGTTGCTTTTGTTATTGCTAACATGTAGTACCTAGATGGACAATTTAGGTACAAGAAGCATAAGACAACTATGGAGAAACTGTCACATGACTTTCTAGGGTAAAGGTTTCCCTTGCTTGAAAGCCAGTTGTATCTGACTCTAGGGTTCAGTGCTCATCTCTGTTTCAAAGCCAAAGAACAAGCACTGTCTGTTTCTGCAGACGTTTCTGTGGTCACATGACAGGCATGACTAGACACCGGAGTGCACGGAACACTGTTTACCTTCCCACCGAAGTGGTTCCTATTTATCTACTTGCAATTTCTTGCTTTCGAATTGGTAGGAGTGACTTTCTAAAGATTTCCTTTAATGTTTGGAGACCATTCCTCCCCCTTTCTATTTAAAGACAGTACATAGAGTCAATGAGTGTAGTATTTGAATGATATTAAATGACAATGTGAGTTCAACTTTAAGACAATCACTCTCTACCCAGCTACTTAACCTGTGGGGTTTGTGTTGTTGTTTTTGTTTGTTTGTAAGATCCTGCTTGATAGATAGATCTGGAAATTTTGAAAGCCTACAGTTTTGGGCTCTTTAGCTGGGCCTAAGGATATTTTTGCACGAATAAGACTTCTGGCTAAGAATTTGGAATTTCTCACTGAATATCTTGCCAGAATAATCAAACTCAGATTTGGCTTAGAAACCATTCTTGGGGGTCACTTTTTAGGGCTAAATAGAATAGTTCACCATTCTTCTTCAGGTGCCTTATCCATTCTGGATATTGGCTATCATCATGGTGATAGTCTTCCTGTTCTTAACTCCTCAGAACAGTTCTTCTCAGAACATGCCACACCAGTCTCTCAGGTTCTTCAGCCAAGAAGTCCATCTATGACCTGGGCCTCTCTTCCCAGGGATCTTTCCTTGTAGAGTGAGTTGGATTAGTCTATACTTTATGCTGTTCCTCATGATATGGTCAAGGTATTGGAGCTTTCTTTACTTAATCATCTTAAAACGTTCTTGTTCTTTATCCATTTGGCACAATACTTCTATGTTAGTCACATGGTCAACCCCTAATATCACCATTATCCCCCATTATCATCATTAGAGGATGATAAAATATTTTTCTCTCCAAATAGTCAAAGCCCTCCCATCTGCCCAATGAACCTGCAAACCAAGTCCAATTTTAAAAAATCCAGGACCAACACCATAGAGTTCTAGTGATTTTACAGGCTTTGAAAGGCTTGCTGACACAGCTAGGTCTTTAGCAACTTACGAAACGTTAATGCTTTCTTTTCTTTCTTTCTTTTTTTGCTTCCCTAGGTGTGACCACTTGGAGCTTACATACTTGAGTGCTTCAGGTATACTTCTGCAGAAGAGGCAATCCCTCAGATAGCTTGGCCCCAAACTGTTCAAACTTTATAGGTCAACACCAACATCTTAAATCTGACACAGAGCACCATGGGTAACCAACACAGAGTAGCCAGAAATGGTGTGATATGGTCAAACCAACCAATAACCACAACCAGCCTGGCTGCTGCATTTTGCTCTCATTGAAGTCTCAGTACCAGCCTCAAGGGTAGGCCTACAGAGAGGGCATTGCGATATTTGATTTTGTATATTACCAGTGCATAGGTAAATGCTATCAGGGATTTCCTATCCAGGAAAGAGCAGAGCTGGGCTATGCACCTGAGATGGAAAAAATACATACCTGACCTCTGATGACATCTGATTTTCCAGAGTCAAAGACTGGTCATGTTGCATGCCCAGATTACGTACACTCCCCTTCAAAGTGAGAATGATGCCGTCCAAGCTAATGGTAATCTCTCTACCTGCGATTGGTTACCCCCTACCAGCATCATCTCCATCTCCATCCCCATCCGGTTTCAATCTCAGCCTGTTATTCCCCCATTCACACCATGACTGCCTCCCACTCCTCCAGGCTCCAGATGGGATCCACTGTTGAGGTGAAGAAGAGATAGAGGTCATCCTCCTTGGCCTCAAAATCTATTGCCAACCTATTACAGTTGGCAACCATCAGCTGTAAATTCCCCATCTGCCTTCCCCCTGGAGATCTGAGTCTATCAAAAACAGCTCTCTTTGTTGGTTGCCAGTGCTCTAAATCCATTGGATATTGTGGCATTTTCTTGCCAATTTCATAGTTCTGGCATAGCTCCTAGAGCATTCCTTAACAGCCATGAAGTTGTCATCTGTGGGAGCTCTTCTCCATATACCCTCTAGCCTCTTCCTTCTACACTTCAAGTTCACAGTTCTTCATTAAAGCAGGGAGCTGGGTGAGCTCTGATTTGGCATTTGGGAGCGGTAGTATCAATTGCCCGGTGGTCTTTGTGTACCATTTTTCCACTAGGGAAACAACAGTATCACTCCTGCTTGGTTATCAGAATGTCTTGGAACGAACGGGGCACAAATGCTGAGATCCTGTTGTTTTGTGTATTAAGTTGACCTAGAATAGGTCCATGAGTATTTGGCAAATCAAACTCTCTGCAAGTTCCAGGGATTCAAATTGACATTCTCTAGTTGCTTCTTATTACCTTGATGTCACAACTAAAGTAGGCCCATTTGGATCGATGGAACTTGAGAAGGAATAGGTGTAACGAATCTTCACCAACTCAGTAAGCATACTTTCTGCACTGCTGCCACAGTCAGAGCTGGCCCTTCCATCAGGCAATGTGAGGCAAGTACAAGCAGAGTGCAGACTAATGATATGGAATGGGATGGAAAAGGTATGACAAAATTCCCTAAATTGGCCCAGTGCTCTCTGGTAGAGACTGATGTGATGTTTAATCCTGAAATGATTAAATTACAAGGATGATCAGCGTCCACTCTTAGCATCATTTGTGGCTTTCACCTCAGGGGACAAAATACCTTTGGCCACACCCAGGAAGCTGCATTTCTTGGCAAGGGACACCCTACTCTACTAATGTCTTCCCCTTTCACCTGAGCTACTTCTTGCTGTGCTGGTTTCTGACTACAGAAATCTCTTCACTGTCATTTATCCAATTTTATAATAAGGGACATTCCAAAACAGCACCTCTTAAAGCAGGCTGCACATGGGCAGTGAAGTAGTGCCAATAATAAATGTCACCTGGTGACCCAACTGGCTTCTATTTCAAATTAAAGCTGCCATAATCACTTAACATTGGCTTGGGCTTCATGGGAATTTTTGTAGGCATATTTGGAAGTGATAAAGAGAAACTGTACTTTCAACATGTAAAAAATGGAAACACTTTATTTTGTAGGATTTTTTTTTTTTAAAAGCCCAGTATGTCTCGGCCCTGGTTTTTTTTTTTTTTTTGGTCTTCTTTGGGGACTATATAGACTCGTAGTTCCCAACAGGGGGGCAATGTGATTTTTAAGAGGGACAAATCGAGAAATAGTTATTAACAGTTAATGGCCTTTTGGGCTTCCTCCACATGAATAGTTCATTTTTTGAAAAATAAGAATTATATATCATCGGGAGGGGGGAGAATCATGGTTTTAGAGATGCTTAGGTCAGGCATGGCCAAATAAAAAGGTAGACCCATTTCCACACTATATTTTGAATGCCAGAGTGAAGACTAAGAAAGGCATTAAGATTTGTAATTTATGGTATGTATGAAAATAAGGAACATAGTTCCTGCAGTGGTTTTGAAATGTAGGAATATAATGTAATTTGTTATATAGGCATGCTGTAATGTGTTTTATGAGAATCAGGTTTTAAAAATTAATTAATGTGCAATGTAATTATATAAATGTAAATATGTATATTTATTTACATAGCAATGAGCTGTTCTCCCCTTTTAATTTGTTTTATGAAAATCATGTTGAAAAATTTTCATGCAATGTAATTATATAAATTTCATGACAGATCCATTTTTTTTATCACCACCATTTAGTGCAGGGATTCTCAACCTACAGCCTGTGGTCCAGATTCAGCCCATGGCACCAAATCAACCAACCCATACCCTTGCTCTAGCCGCTGCTTCTGCCACTGCTGGAAGCGGCCATATTCCTGGCAGCCATGGATGTGTCCACAGCTGCCACGAACATCTCCGCAGGTGCCACAAACATGTCAGTGGGCACCCAGAAACCCCCCGTAGCCAGTGGGGACACATCCATAGTAGCTACAGGGATTTTCTGGTGCCCACTGACGCATTTCTGATTCCTGCAGAGACATACCCGGTGGCTGCAGATGCGGCCATCAGAAGCGCCTCTGCAGCTGCTGGGAATGTCTCTCTGGCTGCCAGAAACACATCAGTGGCCACTGGAAATGCATCAGCAGCTGCCCAACCCCCCAGCTGACGGGAATGCCTCCACGGCTGCCAGGAACGCATCTGCAGTGACTGTGGGGGTTTTTCTAGCTGCTGCTCATGTGTTTCTGGCACACTGCTGATGCATTTCAGGCACCCTATGATGCATTTCCAGCAGCCACAGAGGCATTCTCAGTGACTGCAGACACGTTCCCAGTGGCTGGGAGGATATTCCCTTCACCCACACCATGTAGCTCCTCTAGGCCAGTAAATAGGGGAGCAATGGGAGCAGTGGGCCAAGGAAGTGCCTCTTGCAGGCCAGTTGTGATGTACTTACTATGGTTTACTTTTTAGGAAAACAATCAAAGCCTCGGCAGTCCTTGCAGCCACTGGTGGTGGTGATGAGGCTGGGAGCAAACATTTTCCCAAAAAAATGTGAGAGGGAGAGTATGACCCAAGGAAACAAAAGGGACAATCAAGGCAACTGTGTGACACTGAAAGGCATAAAAATGCCTGCCATTGCTGGGAGGCTGGAATGCCATGTCCTTTAGCAGCTTTCTATGAAAGCTGCCAAAATGTGTAAAGAACTTCAAAGGGCTGGAACACGTTGAATAACTTACTGTCTCTCCTTCTCTCTTCCCCTCCCCCACCCATAACTCTCTTTTTAACTACATGCCAAAAGATTTTAGAAATCTCCCCTCACATTTCTTGGAAAGCTTCCTGTCAAAAATAGGTCAGATTCATAGGCACAGCTGCTAAACTGCTACTTTAGAATGTGGGAAGAGTCTAGTTTCAGGCTGCTCCTCGGTCTACTTCCATCCCCTTCAAGCTGTGAAGCAGGCCAACAACTGTACGTTCAAGACCCTACTCTGGCATCCACATTCCTCAAACGGCTCCATTCCATGTATAGCACTGCAAGGTGAGAGCTTGTTGTTTCCCATAATCCAAGATGTTTTTCCTTTACTTAAACAACAACAAAACACTTTTCCCAGCCCATTTGGTTCTGTGGGTGGCTATGGGGCTTCTTCTTCTGTATCTAGGCAAGACGTGAAAATGCCAAAATGATGCCACCTTTGGTGAATTCATTTACGCAGTTCTTTTGTCTGACCCAGTGTGAGAAAGATTAGCTGGCAACACAAGGTTGTCATTATCAGGGCACACCTGATTGTGGTTCAAAAATACCATAATTGTCGAGGAGGCTCTTTTTGTGTACCCCAGCTACAGGGCTAACAGAATAGAAACAAAGCAACAGGTTAAAAAAAGGAACCTGGATCCATTTTTTGTCTATCACTTCTGTGTTCTTTTAATTCTATCAAGCACGTCCATAAACTGACTCAAAATCTTTACATTATGGGCAGCAGAATCTATGAAATATTATTGCCTTGGGTGGAAAAATGTGTATTTCCTTTTGTTTCTTTTTGTAAATTTTTGGGAAAGGTTGAGGGCAAAAGAAGAAGGGGATAGCAGAGAATGAGATGGCTAGATGGCATTGTTGATGCAATGGGCACAAAGCTGTGTGGGTTGAGGAGGATGGTGGAGGATAGGGGTGCCTAGCGTGCATTGGTTCATGGGGTTATGAAGGGTCGGAGTCAACTGTGCAACTGAACAACAACAACAATATTTTTGTTAAATAAAATTATCATTTGAGAAAGCACTGATGCTAGAGAAGGTGGAGGGCAAAAGAAGAAGGGGCAGCCAAAAATGAGATGGCTAGATGGTATTGTAATAGGCACAGAGCTGGGTGGGCTGAGGAGGATGGTGGAGGTCAGAGGTGCCTGGTGGACAATGGTCCATGAGGTCGCAAAAGGTTGGAATCGATTGTGCGACTGAACGACAACAAAATAATACTAAAAAAGAAAGTGTATATTTCTTTCAGCAGCAGAAGATACTGTACTGTATAGTTTATAGGACTGTATAGTGTTTTGGTAGCAGAAGATTCAGCTGTTGAAGTTTCCCACAATGTTGCCTGGAGTACTGTTAATCAAAGTCTTTGAGGAGGCATCTGCTGTGTCCTACGTTCTGTAGCAGCTTGGCTGAACTGTGTGATATCGAGGATTCATTTGAAGCAAATGACAGGGCTTTTCAAACTGCTGAATGTTGGAAAATAGAGTGTAAATATGTCTTACGTATGCATGCACTTTTAAATGATTAGTGTTTTTTAATTTATGTTGGTTTTAAATTTTAGTGCTTTGGACTCTGATAAATAAATAAGTAAAGGATAAAAGCCATACCAAATTTAGAAATGTATCTTTTAGGGGCTAAAACTCCCAGAATCCTGACTCTCTTGTCCTGAAGATTCTGGCCTTTGTAGTCCCCAAAGTGAAATTTCACAACTATGGTAAAGGACCTACTTTGCCTTTAGAAAGTCCCATTGTGGAATATGGTGATTAATGATAAATTAATGTGTGAATTGTAATTGAAAAAAGGTATTACGTAAGTGCTGCATGCTGGAGTAAGAATTACTAAGAAAAGTGAGCTTGTGGATATTTGGGGACAATTTATTGAGTATAAATTGGGAAAATTTTAAAGGTATTAAATCTAGAAATGAATGTATGATATTTTGGAGATAGGAGAAAAGATATATGTAATATGTACAATTGGTTTAAGTAATTGTTTTAGACAAGAGCTAATGCCCTCCAGGTGATGGGTCTTCTACACTGTATTTGTATTCATATAGTATATGTAAATATTTTTTCTTTATATTTGTATGTTTCTTTTTTATGTTTTAAAATTAATTTTAAAAAAAGAAAGTCCTATCAGAGAGACTCTTTCCTGAAACAAGAGGGTGGGGACAAATTTACTTTCAACCATTGTCTGTCACAATCTTCCAAACACAAATCTGGGATTGCTTCTGGGAACTCACATCCATCAGACAACCCTAGAGAGCCATGGGCTGGGTGTGTCTCTCTAGACCAGGCAGCTGTAAAGTTAGAACTGGCTGCTGGGGGAGCTTGTCAACCAGCCAACCCAGCTGCAGTCAGGCCGAGGACCCATAACAGAGCAAAGAGGCCTGCTGAAATAGTTCCACTCCATTTCACCCAAACCCTCTTCACCTTCCCTCCAGTTGCCTAGCAGCTGCCATACACACTTACTCAGCACTTTCCCCCTCTCCTTCAACAGGTTGCATTATTAAGAAGGAGAAGGGGTGGGAAAGAAAAAAGAAAAACAGCTATGTAAAAAAAAACAACAACCAGCTAGTTAGCAACACCCAACGTGCTGCCTTGACCACATTGCCCATCCTTTAGCCCTGCTCAAATTGCTGAAAGGAAGTTTCACAAAAGTACCTTGCTGATTAAAGCCTGCATACCAAGGATCACAGCACAATTCCATTTTTAAACTCCACATGGGCAGTGAGGGGCAGATGATTTGCTCTTGGCTAAAATTAGAAAGCACAACTGTGGTGCAATAAAGCTCAGAGGTTCAAACAACACCATATTTCCAAACCAGACTATTTGCTGTACTGTGTTTGTACAAGAGTTTTTGGGATGCAAAAAAAATTAATAAGACTTGATTTCAGTTCACTGGTTGCAGGGAGTTACATAGACTTGAAAACATGATGTCAATGCATACCAAGTGTGCCAGCAAGTCAATTTGACTTATGCGGAATCTCACAAAACTTCCTGTTGGCAGTCTGGGACTGTGAAGCTTGTCCAGGTCTGCAAAGATGATAGGGTGTGTAACTCCATCAGCACACACTCCAGGTGATCATGGTAGGCTCCTCTGCTGGGAAGCATTGATGAGATACAAACTGCTAGCCCCTGGCTCTGTATCCAGGTGCTCAATCACAGAAAGAGCCTCCTTGAAGATGGTGGTATTTTCAAACCACAATCGGGCATATCCCAGGCAATGGCCACCTTGTGCCAGCTAATCTTTCTCACACTAGGTCAGCTAAAGGAACTGCAGAATGAACTCACCAAGAGGTGGCTTTATTTTAGAAGTTTCACATCTGGTCTAGACACAGAAGAAGATACTGTACTACTGAGCAGCACCAGCTTTGGTTTTAGACAATTACACCATCCATTTCTCTCTATTGTCACTCTGTCAGTTTAGTGGTTATGAACAAAACAGTGTCATTTAAAAATAAATGAACATCAAAGATTTGACTAAAAAGCCTGAGATGAATGTGCAACACCTTAAACCCATGGCTGGCCCCTCTTTTAGTCAGAATGCCTTGAATAACAAATTCTGGGTGTTTAACAAAATGGTAGCAAAAGGTTAGTTATCTGTTAGTGAAAAGGGCAGAAATGGTTGTAGGATGTTGTGCTTTGTGTAGTAAAATAACTTTGCTGACTCCAAGCAATATGCAAAGGGGAACATGGAGAGGAGGGCCATGCTGTTTCATCTCAGAGAGCAGTTGCTGTTTCACCTCTGAGTATGCCAAACAGCTTTCCATATTCATCCCTTCCATTGGCACATACTGGTACATATGAAAAACTACTACTCCTTGAAACATACAATACAATACAACGAACAAACTTTGAGTCAATGATGAGGAAACATATGTCTACGAAAGGCAATAGCAATGAAAAAACAAAAGGAGAAAACTGCTGTCCAACAACTTGAGAAGATAATAAACCACCTGCCTTATGTTTATTATTCTAATATGTAAGAGTGTTTGTTTGAACCCACTTTATACTACACACTACAAAATGGGTGAGGATTCCTATTCTCGGAAGAAAAACAAGATAATTTATCTGAATAGTCATCAACGGAAGAGCATTCATTCAAAAATTCTGTCAATGAATACAATGTAGAACCACTTGAATTCAACATGCAGCTAACTCCTATTCCCATATCTCCTTTTAGTCATCAGCAAAAAAAAAAAACTTTTGTGGGGGGATTTCAAAGCACAGGTTCTAATATGTCCCTCAAGGCACTGTCACATCCTGTTGTATCTGAGGGGGCATTAATAAACCTTCAGAAATGATATGCCAACTGGTGTCTTTACACAAATAGAAAACATTCTTCAGGTTGCTGCCAAGAAATGTGAGACTGTATTACTAAATACAGTATAAACAAATGTTATCCTGGAATAGCCAAAGGGTGTTAGGCACAAATCCCAAAGGCAAAAGGACACTACTAGCATGAGAGTTCCCCTTCCCCCTTTTAAATTTCTTAACACCCTGATCCTTCACATGTTTATTCTCAAACAAATTCTGGTCAGTTCAGTAAGACTTATTCCCAAATAAGTGAAGATAGAATTAGCAGCCTAAGGCACGTGCTGGGGATTACACAGCAGATTTCTACTTAGATATGCAAAGGATGGCTCTGGAAGACTTATTTTTCAGCAGTACACCAGGGAAGGTGTGTCTGCATATGTGTGTGTGTGTGAGAGAGAGAGAGAGACTGCAACAGTGACAGAGATAATATCTCTATTTACAATGCAATCCTTGTTCATTCAGAATTAAGTATGATTGAGTTCAATGGGACTTTCTCCAACAGAAGTATTATAGGATTGCAGACGTAATCACAGACATGATTAGGAATCGCCTCCAAAAAGAGGTAGAATAAAGTGAGTTCCAATTGTTCCACAAAGCAACAGTAGAATTGTTTTCTCTAAGGAAGCTGATTAATATAATGGGGAAAACACAACATCATCAGTAGGAAATACTCCCTAATATAAGGAAAGCATTCTCTACAATTGTCTGGAGCACTTGCTTCCTTAAAACCACGTAAAGGAAACACCAGTTCTGTTTTGAACAATGTGAGCCATTATAATTGCATGAAACTTAGGCTGCATGGAATAGTTCAAAAATGCACAAAACAAACATAAAGGGAAAAGTCAATACCTAGAAAATGATTGTTAATAACAAAAGTCTTAAGATGACTGGAAGTGCAAAATGATATTAGTCACAGAGCTGGCCAAAAACTGCTGAAACAGACATAAGAATGCACCCTTAGGAGTATGGCAACCTTCCTCACTGAGAGGTCCTTCAAATGACAATGGCATAAGCACTGGCTACCAATAAAAACAAAGCCAAGGAAGAAACACCAGCACCAAGTCCAAGGTTTCTCACCTGACTCTGCTCGATTCAATGTGAAGGCTAAGGTCCAATTGTTAGACCCACCAAATCAATAGGAACTTGGTCTGTTCCTTTGATTCAATGGTTCTAGCATGGGGTGGCCAAACTCTGGTGCATGGGTTAGATCTGGCCCCCAATGCCAATTCATCCAGCCCACACCACCCTCGTCACTCCCAGAAGCAGAAAATATGCCTGTGTGCATTTTATTTCCATTTCCAGAAGCAACGAGGGTGGTGTGGGCCGAATGAATTGGCATTGGGGCAGATCTGGCCCACAGGCCACAGTTAGGGCACCTCTAGTTTAACCAGAGAAAATGACAGTTTAAAATCTATCTCCTGTTGTTGCAAAACAGATTGCAAGGTGTGTTTTACTTCCACTTCCGGTGGGAGGAACACATGACCAGCCTGCTGAACCACGTTGCTGGCCCACGGCCCAAAAGGTTTGGGTACCCCTTTTATTGTGCATTTGGGACAAAAAATTAAATTTAGACCCAAGGTTTTAATCTTCTAAGATCACATGTTCAGAAAAGCAAGAACTGCACAAACACATAGTGATACCTGGCGCATGAGTTCCTCCTGACGCATACGGATCCTCTCTCTTTCCATCTGGATCCTTTGAAGCCTCAGCTTCTGCTGTTGCTGTTGCTGGGAAGTCAATGCATTTGGCATGTTCAATAAGCTGGCTTGAGGGTTTGGAGTAGGGTGGTTTGGCTGGGATATAGTTGTACTGGGGGTCATTTGCGGCTGGTGTTGGTGATTCAGTACTATGAAACAAACACAGTACAAAAATTATTATGACGTTGTAGCATTTGTTTATAATTTTTCATTCATATTATCTTAGTTTACCTATAACTATTGGTCTTAGAGTGACATCCAAAACAAACAAAATGAAAAGACCACAAGAACAACAAAAATTCCCATGCATAGATTCCAAGAACAAAACAAGAATAAAATTGATTCCATTAAAAAAAACATGGAGACTAATATAATAACAAGTTAAATTTAACAATTTATAGCTAAAATCTTTTTGCAGGTTACTGCAAATTACCTAACCTTGGGTAGCATATTGCTGAAAGTTACAAATTTATCATGGACTCTCTTGCCACATGTATATAGACACAAAATTTTAAAAGACTGTACGAATTACATTTATACCCTGCCCGTTTCCAAGGACTCAGGGCAGCTTACAGTTTAAAACAGTTGAATCACATTATTTACAACAAAGATTTAAAAATTAAAAGTTAAAAGATTAAAAAGTAAAAAAAACAAGAACAGGGAGAGAGGAGGGGAGTGTAAAAAAACCCCTTAAATTAAGTGTTATGTGGACCTCTCTAGTGAGTGGTGATGGTACTTGGGTACTTTGAGGTCTGAGGGAGAGCAAAAAATAAAATAAAAATAAAGTGGCATTCCCCACTCACACAAGTTCAAAGTGCAAGATATGCAAGTCTCCCAAGATATATATTGGCACATGAGACAGAAACGCCCACATCCATCTGTCTGTATCATTGTTAATAAAGATTTAAATCAGTAACTACATGCTATCCTTTCAAGACATCCAAATATCTACCACCCCAGGCAGTTCTGCCTCATCCCACAATTAGCCTAACTTCTAACCCTTTCCTGTGTGCCCACATTCCCTATTACAATCTCCAGGTCTCGAGACACCAGCTGAAGTTTTAGGGGATTGCAAGGTTTCCTGGCATTTGCAGGCAGGAAGTTATATTTCTGGTGCTTTTGAAGGATTCCAGAAGTGGTCGTTCACCTTGTTTCAAGGGAGGCAATTTTTGGTAGGTGTCACAAAACAACCTTGGAGAGGCATCAGTCAAATACTAAAACATCAGGAATGCAGATGAAAGAGATGTGAAGCAGGAGAGCAGCGCAGAAGGCCATGAAAATATGCACAAGTGATAACAATGGCCACCAAATTGAAAGATTAATATGAGATTATGGTCATAGGTATTTTGCTTTATTTACACTGTAAAAAAAGACAGCAGAATGTACACTAGTACCTTGGATAATGATGAGACTTGGTTTTCAACGTTGTGTGATGGATTTAAAACAAGCCCTGCTCCCTTTCTGAAGAGGAAAGGGAACAGGGGGGGCGATCCGCCTGCCTCCTTGGAAAGAGCAGTGGGGATTCCATGAGTGGAATTCCCACTGCCCTTTCCAAAGAGGCAGACAGATCGCAGCGTGGGATCAGCTGCTTGGCTTGGGGGTTGAACCGTGCACACACCCATTCAATCCCCCAACCCAAGCCCTGATCCCACGCTGCGATCACAGTGCCCGGGGAGGTCTGGGGAGGTCAGGAAAAGCACAGATCGGGGGCCCCCAACCTCCCCAGAGGTGGCAGGGATGCCAGAGAGCCAGAAATTGGCAGGGAAAATGGAAGGTTTTTTTCGCCCATTTCGGGCTCTCCAGCACCATTGCTAGCTCTGGGGAGGTCGGGGGACCTGATCCGCAGCTGTGGAGTGGCTGAGGAAGATGATGGGCGAGTCCCCCATCGGTTTCCCCAGCCATCCCGCAGCTGTGGAGACAGGGGCGGGGTGGCTGGGGAAGAGACGGGGAGTTTTCCACCCATTTCTGGTTCTCCAGCACCCCTGCCACCTCTGGGGAGGTCAGGGGACCCAATCGTGTTGTTTCCAACCTCCCCAGACCTCCCCGGGCACTGCGATCGCAGCGTGGGATCAGCACTTGGGTCGGGGGGTTGAATGGGCATGTGCCCGGTTCAACCCCCAACCCAAGCAGCCAATCCCACACTGCAATCCGCATGAGTGGAATCCCCACTGCCCTTTCCAAAGAGGCAGGCGGATCGACCACCTGTTTCCTTTCTTCTTCGGAAAGGGAACAGGTTTTTTAAAACGTTGTGCAATCAATGCCCCTGCCTCCGCAGCTGCGGGGTGGCTGGGGAAGCCAAACAGGGAACCCCCATTCAGCTTCCCAGCCATTCCACTGCTACGAACAATTGCATCAGGTAACACTAACAGATCGTTATCCAATGCAATTTTTAAAAAAATTACATCGTTATCCGATTTCAGCATTATCCGATGCAATCATTATCCAAGGTATTACTGTACTAGGAAAGGTAAACCAGGAGCTCTTCTTCTCCCTAGCTAGGTCTCATACCTGCCAAGGTAAGTAATGAGTTTAACTCACATAGACTGCTGCATAGTATGGCATGAGTAGCAATACAACGAAAACTGATCCCTTGGATATTGGAGAAGTGTTTGCTGGATATATATGAATCAGATGCTGTTTTGTGGAGCAAAACTGCTGTACAGTTGCACCTCGCTTAAAGAACATAATGCATTCCACAGGATTGCTCTTTAATCAAGTTTGCTCTTTAAGCGAAACACCATTGTAAGTGACCGATTGTGACTTCTAGCGGAGGGATTGTGAACCCTGATTTATTTGTTAAGCGAGTTTTTGGTTGTTTTTATTTGTTAAGCGAGGCGACCATTCAGAGAAAATTCTGCTCTTTAAGCGAGTTACTCTTTAAGCGAGGCGCTCTTTATGCGAGGTTTTACTGTACATGGAAAACAGAATCAACACAGGTGTTGACTGTCTGTGATACAGACAATAAATGGACTGACGACAGAAGGTTTTATTTTTTTAGTCACCAGTACTTTATTGTTGTGGGTTAGCTTGCCTCAAAAAGGTCTATCCCAAATCTAGGTCATGGCAAATGGGCCCTCAGTAAGTGTCATTCTGGTGAATGTGATGAAAAACATATGGATGCAAAGGGAGGGGGGAGAAACCCAGCCACATTTTGACTTAGTCATTACATTGTGAAGGAGTAGTCTGTGTCCCTCCCCATTTTTGCTACCACCAACAAAGAACTGCCTGTTTCACTTAACTTCCCAGAAACTGCATTAGCCTTTAGCCTTCTAACAAGGTCAGCAAAACTACCGCTTTTTAGTTCACAGCACACCAATGGTCCAAAAATCTGTGAAGGATTAAACAGAAATGCAATGCTATCCTAGGTGCACAGAGAACCTTCTATTTAGAAGTCCTGAGAGATGAACATGATGAAAACTCTCAGCCATTTTGGAGCAGATACTTCAGAGTAACCAAGGACAATGAACATTTAGCAACAGAATCTCTGGGACTTCGTAGCATGAGGTCTGTCTATCTATCAAGCTATACACCACCAGAACTAACCCCACAACAAATTTAGCCATGTCTTCAACACAGCCAAAGAAAGAGGTAGAGACAACAACAAAAAAACAAGCAAAGAAAAATAGTGGGGCACTAAATCCACATATCTCATTTGGGAATAATTTGGAATGATAGGGCCATCTAGCCATAGCCTATATGAGCTCAGAATTTCTCTACCCATTATATCATGCTGGTTTTCACATGTGTTTTAATACTTCTGGATGTGATTGAGAAATCAGGGAAGTCTAAACAAACGGCTAGTTGTGAAACAATGTATTTCAAAGCAAGGTCTGTTATCATTTGGGCAGAAAGGCACCTGACTGAAATAGAAGTGTTTTTTGGTTGTCTTATAAATTATATTTTCTTCACCAGAAAAAGAGTCTCTATTTGTATTATTCATCCCAATGCCATCTGGCACCCGTCAGTTCGTTTCAGGATATCAAATGATCAACACAGCTTGAAACAGGAAGCACTTTTAAAACACAGGTGGAACACAGATATAGCAGAGGCTGGGCAGGAGAATAACATGTCCCTACTCATCATTTCAGTTATGTTGTGGCACACACAGGCATTAACAAAGATAACGTGGCTCTTCTGAGCTCAAGAATCCTACAGGACTCATTCATATATCCAGATCTGAACACCACCATGCCTGAAAGATATGCATGAAAGACACCGTACTACCTGCTGAATATGGAAAGTACAGTTCACACTTGTTACATAGGTTTACACTATATTTTATATGTAGATTTTTATTTTTTTGCTTTCATGCTGCTGGGTTGGCAGGAGCTAGGAAAGAGACAGGAGCTCACTCCATCATGCAGCACTCGGGTCTTGAACTGCTGGCCTGCCAGCCTTACAGTCATCAAGTTTAGCATCTTAACCATTAAACCGCCACAGTCCCTATTACAAGCCTAGTACATGTATCCAAATCTGAACATCACTACTACATCTGAAAGGCACATCCTCCATACAACTGCAGGGTACAGTATATAAAATTTATGGCTCAGCAGAATTCCGTTTCTCTCTTAAAACTGTCCTTTTGATTGGCATTGTGAAACTGCTGAAATCACATAGGGAGGCAGTCCCATTTTCTCTACACCTCCGAGTATGTGTACCTTTTATATACTCTGCCTGCTGAGGACAACATTTCATATACATGATGAAATATGTTCTGGATCATGAAAATATATGCTACAAAATAGGGACAGCTCATGACTGGAGTAAGAGGCAATCCTATGCTGAAATGTCAATATGAAGCATTACCACCATTTCTGGTTGGATTCGAAGGCACCACTAGTTCTTTAAAGAGACATCACTAACAGATGCTCTCTTGAAAGCTACTCTTTAAGTAGCCACACTGCTACTATCTGTACACAAGAAACCAGCCAAAAATCCCAGCTTTCTTTCCGTGCCAAGTGAGCTGGCAAGCAGCATAGTTTAACACTGATGACGGACGTCAGAGGAGACAATATTTTAATGCAGAAACTTGTCCGTGAGTCTGAGAAGAAGTGCAGTGATTCTGGGCTTCTCGAGCTTCTCATTGACACATTGAAGGCTGCTAGAGTGCAGCTAGCCAAGTAAGGAGGTCATATACACGAATTCTTTTCCAGTTTGAAATGAGCAGGCAGAGGGGTGGGAAGCTCAGCCTCTTCTGCTTTTGCTGAACTGCCAACTGGAAGGTTAGGCAAACTTGCGTCAGTGGGAATGTTTCAGTGCCAGCAAGACCTCTGGGAAAGGAACACATCAGCTATACATGGAACACAAGCTCCAAGGTCCTTGTCCTCTTGGCTCTCCAGCCACCCAAATGAAAATCCTTTGTCTGTTGTGTTGAATATTGTAGTGCAACCCCAGCATGCAGTGGGTGTTAGCCAGTGATGGGATGTCAAAAATTCTACTACCACGCCATGACGTCATGGACGTCATGGGCGTGGCCAATGTCATGACGTCATGACGTCATGGGCGGAGCCAACGTCATGACGTCATGACGTTGTGGGCAAGGCCAAAAATAAAAAAAATAATAAAAAAAATAAACATGCACACAGACCCGTAAATAACTTAAAGAAATAAAATAAATAAATAAATAAAATAAAAATTAAATAAAAGTACACCCACCCACCCAAAACACCATAAACCACCCACCCACCCCAAACACAAAACCCTCACTTACCCTTCTTGGGGCCGACGACCCCCATGGCCCGGGGCCACACGGCAAGGCACGCCCCATCGCCGCCGGAACCGAGGAGGAGGCGGGGCGCTCCATGTTGGCTCCAATTTTTAAAAAACCGGACCCGGAGCCACTGCCTGCTGCTGCTACTGTCGCCGCTGCTGCCGCCTCCCGCCATCGCCATCGCCGGGGGGGTGGAAGGAGGAGAGGGAGGGGACTGGAGTGCCGGACCCGGGAGCGTTTCTGTAATTGATCCGGGTAGATGCATTTGCTTTTTTCCCTCCTTCCTTTTCGTTCCGGAGCTGTCTTCCCCGCCTTGCCCGTTGATCGGCTCCCATCCCGTCTTCTTCGTTGCCGCCGCCGCTGCTAGAACCGGAGGAGGAGGAGGCGCGCTCCGCTGGCCTGGGGCGACGGCGGCAACGGCGGCGATGGCGGGAGGCGGCAGCAGCGGCGACAGTAGCAGCAGGCAGTGGCTCCGGGTCCGGTTTTTTAAAAATTGGAGCCAACATGGACATGGAGCGCCCCGCCTCCTCCTCGGTTCCGGCGGCGATGGGGACGGCAACGGCAGCAGCGATGGCAGGAGGTGGCAGTGGTGAGAGCACCAGGCAGCAGCAAACGGCGGCAAGCGGCTCCACAGGAGGCTCCAGTCAGGGGCGGCCGGATCCAATTTTTTTTAAATCGGAGAAAAAAATGGCTCCAATTTAGTGCGCATGTGTCAGATTGAGTTTCTGCGCATGCGCACTAAATTGGAGCCATTTTTGCTCCAAATTTTTTTTAAATTTTCCTCCCGGTGAGGCGTCCGATCCGGACGCCTCAAAAACGGTTTTACCCCCACGGAGAGCCCTCCGGAAATCCTTAAAACGGTTCTATGGATCCGGTCAGAACCGGTGTCATCCCATCACTGGTGTTAGCACAATAACCATAGAGACAGAAATACTAGCCTCAACTAAGGGAAGTTTTTTATATTGTTTGTCTTTAAGTAACCAATTGGAAAGTTTATTGTCTTCCCTAATCTAGGGGTCATCTGACTATTTGCATGTTAAGGGTTTACATGTTCTGGTTTCTGTCTCTTGCTTTTTGCCTTTTGAAGAAGAAATATTTCTATTTGAGCACCTCCATTTTTGCAGGCCACATGGCAGGCCTAAAAGAATTAAAAGACTTAAAGACTTAAACTTTATTTCTTTCTAAAACAATATCACCAAGAATCCTGAGCACATGTATATTTCTCTGACCTAATTGTGAGTAAATGACATTTTGTTCTTTCTCTAAGTCAGGGGTTCCCAACCTACAGCCTGTGGGCCGGATCCAGCTGGCACCGCCATTCCAACCGGCCTGCCACCATACCCAGAAGTGGAAGCCAATGCATTTACGACAGCCATAAATGTGCCCGCACATGCATAAACACAGTTACATCAACCATAAATATGCTCATGGTTGTCGTCAACATGGAAGTGGGCACATTTACTTCCGCTTCCCGGGGCGTGATCCAGCTCGCTCAGCTGCCCCGGGGGGGGGGGCATAGTCAGGCCCACAGCGTAAAAAGGTTTGGAACCCCTGCTCTAAGCATTTAGTGCAAATGTATTCATTGTCTGGGCTAAACAGAAAGAAAACTTGGGAGAACTTGCATTCAGACTATGATTTTCTTAAAACCTACTCCATTTTACTGTGGTCCTGCTACATATAACTTAACATGTTGTTCTTATTCTACAGCTAGACTTTAAGAAATTGTAAAAGAGGAGATTATACCAGTCCCCACTCTTTGCTTTGATGCGCTCAGTTGCGATAGACTATGTCTGGGAGCATGAATTAAATTCCATCTTCTATCCAAGGCATCAAAAGATATGGGCCACCAATCTCTCTGAAAATTCTGGTCCTAAAGTTAAGTGGAGAGTCACTGTGATGTAGCAGTTAGTATGTTGGACTAGAACCATGATACGCACAGCATATGCACAGTAAACCCATTTGACTGGATTCACAGGGACTTGGGCTTCTGGGAATTGAAATCCAAGAATAGCTGGAGTGCCAAGGCTGGCCGTCATTGGACTAGGATTTAGAAGTCAGGATTCCAACCATCACCTGACCATGAGGCTCAGTGACTTTAGGTTAGCCTGACCTACCTCAGAAGGTTGTTGTGAGGATAAAATAAGAAAGAAGGAAAATAATTTCACTTTGTTTTAGCTGCAGTCCCTGTCTGGCTATTTTATGAGTTACTAATAGGGATGTGCTCTTTCATATTTTAAGACTGCAACTCTAAGAATTTCCCAAGAAATCTGGGAATTACAACTCACAAACACAAATCAGCATACCTGTTGGTTTCATCCCTCTAAAGAAGTAGCTTTTGGGGGGATTACCAACTCCATCAGCTTCCCATACCATTACTTCCTGTTATTAATTTGTTTAATAAGAAAAGAAAAGATGGGAATCGTAATTTTACTGCTATAGAGGGTGCATCTCAAAGACTACAACTCCCAAAAAGCACAGGGGCAACTTGTTTTTCCTTTTCACAAATCAACAACAGGAATATCAGAGATAAACAAAAAAAAACCCTGTAGCACTTTAAAGACTAACTGCTGTGTTTTAATGTTAGCTTTTGTGGATCAAGCCCACTTCATCAGACTTGATCCACGAAAGCTAAGATTAAAATATAGCAGTTAGTCTTTAAAGTGCTACAACATTTTTGTTTTGTTTATTCTTTGATTTGCTTGAAGCACAGACTAACACGGTTACTGTTTTAAAAATATCAACAACAGGAAGTATAGCAGTGCCTTCCACACTAACAAAGCAAAGCCACTTCAAGATCTTAAAAGTAACAAGTATGTGGCAGAATGAAGGGTAATGAAATTAATACACCATCTTAATTCAATAACACAATCCCTAAAAGAAAGCAAGGGACAAAGATCATCTGACATATAAAAGGCAAGGACTGAAGTGGCTCAGTGGTTAAGAAGCTCACCTTGTTAGCTGGAAGGCCGGCAAGTCGGCAGTTTGAGACCCAGATACCGCATGACTGGTTCTGTCCCAGCTCCTGCCAACCTAGCAGTTGGAAAGCAAGAAATTGTAAGTAGATAAATAGGGACCATTTCGGAGGGAAAAGATCTTTGGGACGTGAAAGGAGCCTCATTCGGGCATTCCCTGACTGGAGTTCCTTTTGCAAAAATCCTTTGAACCCAGAATAATTTCAGGTGGTGGTGGTGGTGGTGGTTATTGTTATTGTTGTTGTTGTTGTTGTTGTTGTTGTTGTTATTACTCCAGCACCAAACAAGCCTGATTACACAAATCTGTCTTCAGCCCTGTTTGCTAACATTTAAAGAGATAGAACATCCAATTGTCTATTTCTGATGTCTGACCTTTTTTGACCCTCACTTTCAAAGAAAAGAGAGAGGAAAAAGAAATTTGGTTCACAGAAAGCGATCTGTGAAGCCTGACATGCTGCTTCCAGGGGCACCGTGTAGACATAATGACGGAACATTTTAGTAAAGATTTACCCACAGTGGCAACATTAAATGGGCAACATTAAATGGCTAGGGACAGAGCAACCAAACTGTTTATCACTGAGAATGTTTCCACTAAAATTCTAAAACACAAACCTCCTTGTAGTCTAGACATCGATTCCTTATGTATAACCATATTAGGAGAAAAAAAGTAATTGAGATCCAGGCTAGGCCAGTTTCAGCTTCAGCACAGAGTGCAATACTTGAGGAAGGATTCTTGCCACAAGGACTAGAAATATACTGTATGCATAATAGAAGAACTATTGAATAGTCACATGCTGCTAAAGATCTCAAAAGACTGGCTTTCTTAAAGGTCTCAAATATTTTTTTAAATAACTCTCTGAGAAACTAAAAAAAGGCTGTAGATGTTTCTGTTAAAAGGTAAAGATCACCCTTGCTCAAAAACCAGTAGTATCTGATTCTAGGTGCTCATCTCTGTTTATAGCAAAAGAGCCTGCAGATGTTTTCGTGGACATCTGGCAGGCAAGACTAGACATGTGAGTGCACAGAACACTGTTTATCTTCCCACTGTAGTGGTACCTGTTTATCTGCTTGCAATTTCTTGCTGTTGAACTGCTAGCTTTGCAGGAGCTGGGACAGAGACTGAAGCTCACTCCATCATGCAGCACTCAGGTCTCAAACTGCTGACCTGCTGACCTTCCAGTCATCAAGTTCAGCATCTTAACCGCTGAGCCCTCACAGTCCCTTATAGATGTTTGTCTGTCAAGGACCACCAAATGCTTCTGTCTAATGACTATTGTTACATGCTATCATGTCACCTCTGACTTATGGCAATCCTATGAATGAGTGATCTCCAAATGTTCTGTTCTCAGCAGCTCTGCTAAACTCTTGTGAACTCAAGTCTCTGCTTCTTTTAGGGACTAAATCCATCTTGTAGCTGATCTTCCTCTTTTCCTGTTCCCTTCAAACTTTCCCAGCATTATTGTCTTTTCCAGAGAATCTTCATTTATCCTGATTTATGGCTTATGGCTCATAGTCCTTAATAGGGTTTTAAAGGTACTGTATATGATATATTTAAGGAGTAGTTTTACCAGTACCACCCACCAGTAAATATGGCTGAGTGGGTATTTGAACCCAGGTTGCCTGAGTCCTAGTCCAACACTCTCCACAACAGAACACTGGTTCTCAACAGACTTGTGGCACATACATATATATGATGGACCACAGACCTAAAAACAATGTGAATAGCAGAAGGATTCATTAGGAAGAAATAGACATTCCAATTAATTTTTTAACTCAGATTCATCAGTGATGTACTACAATCTAGTCACATTGTTGCTGATGAAATATTTTTTCATTTGTGTATTTCCTTGCAAACACAAATGAAAGGGTAATATAAAAAAAAAGCAACCAACCGTGTAGGAAAAGCCAGATTTTCCGCCTCATCATCAAAAGCAGCACAAGGAACACACACACTTTTGTGAGTAAAAGTGCAGGTCAGGACACAGACCTGGAAAAAAATTGTCTCCACCTTGTTTGTGGCAGATCTTCAAAAGAATTTTTTAATTCCTCTGGTGCTGGAAACTGGAGGGCAACAGACAGAGGTATAGCCTGCTTTCACTCAAATGTTTTGAATTGTCTTTTGCCAGAAGGGTGGTTTTGATTTCTTATCCAGTTTCCATTCCACTTGTTTTGTCTGGCAGGAAGTTGGCAGCAGAAGCTAGGCTTCGGGGCTCAAGCCCTGTTCCAAAAAGCTGCGTGCTTAAAATGCCTGATATGAACCCAACAAAACAGATTTTATAACAATGGGATACAGCTGAAATAAAAGGGACACATCCTTTTCTCTTGGGCTTCAAAAGAGACACGAATTACTATGAACTTATGAAGGCTGAATCCCAAGAAACCATTGATTTTATTTTTTTTATTTTTTTTGCAAATTCAGAGCCAAGATCTGGCTCAGTGAGAGAACATATGTTTTACAACATTCAGCCCTTGGCATCTCCAAAGAGAGTTGGAAAAGACATGCAAAGTCTGAAACCCAAGAGCTGCTGGCAACTGGTTTTAGGCAATACCAAGGCAAATAGGTCAATCGTCTGACTGGATACAGGGTAGCTCCCTGTGTTTCCTAATTTATTTGTTTATTATTTCAATGTATATAAAGCAAAGCAATCACACTTATATACCACCCCATAGCACTTAGTGCACTCTCTGAGTGGCTCACAAGTTAATTAGCATTTTGCTCCCAACATGCTGGGTATTTATTTTACTGACCTCAGAAGGACGGAAGGCTGAGTCATCCTTGAGCCATGGTCAGGATCAAACTCACAACCTTTTTGGTTGAAGTCCAGCAGTTTAACCACTGCACTACCAGCGCTCCATATACTTCCCCACAGTGCAAATTATGCAGGCTCCTGTTCCTTTTCCCCACCCTTCCATGAACATATTCTTTTGTTTCACGTCAATCCTAGTTTCTGTGGTGGGGTGTAAATCTATTTTTTATATAAAACAGCAATCTCACATCTGTTCCCAAATAAATAACAACAGCCACTTGGTTTAGTACTTTGGTTCATTTCGGTTTGTGCAGTCTAAAGCTTATCACACGTTACATGCTTGAAATCTCAATGCCTATCATAACTTTTAAGATGACATCAACGGCACCACTAATGTGGAGAGAAAGCAGAAAAAAATACAGTACCTATGTCAATCTGGCTACATTGATATGCTTATATGCTAAGAAGTGGGTATGGAATGGGGCAGGAGAGGTATTGGTGAATGTGACAAAATTATGATTTTTCTTTTCCACAGGAGACTTGACATTATGCTCATGGGGCTGCTTTGAAGTTTTGTATATACTGTGGTGTCATAATTGGTGTTAAGCAATAGGTGGCAGAGAATCAGTTTCAGTTTTTAATATGTTACTCACTCTGATCCTCGGGATATTACAGGAAACAAGCTCATTAAACATTTAATATGACTCATTGAATTATCCCTTCGCCAAAAGGGTTTACTCAGTGTTCTTCTTTGCGTTTAATTTTGGTGATACACCAATCATGATCCACTGAGTCACAAAGAAATCCCCTTCCCCAACTCTTTTATGTTCCAAATAACCATTACTATTACAGCTGTCACAAGCCAAGCAGATTGGTTGTGCTTCATTTCAAAACAGCCCAAGCATTTATAGTACTCAGGCACAGGCTATAATGATTAAGTCCTGGTAATGATTACTTGTTGCAAACTTCTGGGTTTATCTCCAGGTTACACGGGAAGAGCTACCTAGTGAGAAGTAAACCGTTCACTCATGAACTATATGGCACTGAAAGTTGCACTGAAAGTTTTATTCACTTTTACTCCAAACTTGCATCCATTTACTCTATCCAAAATCACAGTTAAGGAATATCCTTATTAAAAATTACGCACTCTCAGGTAAACTTTAACTTATGATTACCCTCCCAAGGTTTTCTAGTTATAAAGTTCTCAGAGGTGGTGAAAGAATCCCCCACAAGCTCACACATATAACCACATCTACATTCACACACAGTCTGGTTGACTTTGCTGGCCTCTTGCCTTGGAGGTAAAATGATGATTTGAACCCTAACTCCATGAGCTGGTCCTCGAACTCATTGAGCTATAAAGAGATATATATGTCTTTATCAGAAACAATTTTTAAAAACCATAAACATATACAAACTTTTAAATTTTCTAAAATTGCTCATCAAGCTATGGGGAACAAAGAATTGGAAAGATGACATTTAATTCATCAATATCCCTTTTTAACCTCCTTGAATATTTCTGTGGCCTTTTAGGAGGTCCTACCCAATTGTGTTTATTCAGCCCTACAGATCTGCATGGCTAGATTTGCTTTTTAGACTTACTTTTTTTTCTTAAAGTCTATCCTAGAAAGGCATACAGAGCCATTAAAGAAATTGTGTCATGACGATGACGATGACGATGACGATGACGATGACGATGACGATTATTATTATTATTATTATTATTATTATTATTATTATTATTATTATTATTATTATTATTATTATTATTATTATACAAAACAACCATTTGGTTCACAGTCAAGGACTGGAATAAAATTAACAGTTCAAGCCCTAACCAAGGACCTAAGAGCTGCTAAGGTAACATCTGAGTATATATGCAGTCCCCAGCAGAGTTGGGTTTGTTTGTTTGTTTGTTTTTTGAAAAGTTAGGATGTTCAAATCAGATAAGTCCAACATTTCCAAATATCTAGGGAGTCCTTTAGGTACTGCTCCAAGGGCTCCGATCACCATGGGAACAATAACAGATTTCTTCCAGCATAGACACTCCACTTCAATTTGCAAATCACGATATTTTGTGATTTTTCTCCAGTTGTTTGTCTTCAATTCGTGCATCTCCTGGTATAGCAATGTCATTAAACCAGACCTTCTTCTTTTCCACAACAGTTATATCAGGTGTGTTGGGAGGCAGATGTCTGTTTGAATTTTAAAGTCCCACAGGATGTTGACTCTCTCATTTTCTAAAACTTTCTCTACTTGATGTTCCTAATGATTTTTACCGCATTCAAATCCAAACTTTGGCAAAGTTTCTAATGGATAATTTTTGCAACCCTGTTATGATGGTGCAAATAATCAGTCTATGAAATTTTGCTACATCCACTGACCAGATGATCTACTGTTTCATCCTTTTCATTACAAAGCTGGCATTTGCTATTGTTGGATATGTGCTGTATTTTTGTCTTCATGAAATTTGTTGGCAAAACTTGTTCCTGAGCTGCCAAGATAAATCCTTCCATTTCCTTCTTCAAAACTCCTGCTCGGAACCAACCCCATGTCAGTTTTGGGTCAGCCTTGCCTTCTATGTTTTTCAAATATTGACCATGCATTGGCTTGTTTTTCCAGTTTGCTGCCCGACTGTCTATCCTTTCCTTACTGTATTCAGCTTTCTTCTTCCTTGTTTAAAAAAGTTATCCTTTGTTCACTTCCTGAAGCATAGGCTCTTCACTTTTCTTAATGTAGACATTCAAGCGATGCTTTTCTTCCTCTACTGTCTGTTTCACCTGTAGGAGTCCTCTGCCTCATCACCGCCGCCGCTGCCATCATTATTATTATTATTATTTTGGGGTTTCTTTTGTTGTTCAGTCGCACAGTCGATTCCAACCCTCTGTGACCCCATGGACCACTGTCCGCCAGGCACTCCTGTCAGGCACTCCTGTCCTCCACCATCCCCCTCAACTCGCTCAGCTCTGTGCCCATTGCATCCACAATACTATCTAGCCATCTCATCTTGGGCTGTCCCCTTCTTCTTTTGCCCTCGACCCTTCCAAGCATCAAGGCTTTCTCAAGTGAATCCTCTCTTCTCATTTGATGTCCAAAGTACTTTAGCTTCATCTTTATTATTTGACCTTCTAAGGAGCATTCAGGTTTGATTTCTTCTAAGATTGACCTATTTGTTCTCCTCGCTGTCCAGGGGACTCTCAAAACTCACCTCCAACACCACATCTCAAAGGCATCTATTCTTCTGCGCTCAGCCCTCCTAATGGTCCAGCCCTCACAACCATACATTGCCACAGGGAATACCGTTGCTTTGACTATGCGAATCTTTGTTTGCAATTTAATGTCTCTACTTTTCACCATGCTCCCCAGGTTTCTCATTGCTTGCCTCCCAAGAATCAGTCGCCTTTTTATTTCATGGCTGCAATCACCATCTGCAGTGAACTTTGATCCTAGGAAAGTAAAATCTGTCACTGCTTCTACTTCTTCCCCATCTATTTTCCAGGGACTGATAGGGCCTGTTCCCATTATCTTGGTTCTCTTTATTTTGAGTCTCAAGCCAGCTTTTTCACTTTCTTCTTTCAACCTAATCAGGAGCTTCTTTAGGTCCTCTTCACTTTCTGCCATGAGGGTGGTATCATCTGCATATCTCAAATTGTTGATGTTTCTTCCAGCAATTTTGATCCCAAATTGTGATTCCTCCATCCCTGCATTGTGCATTATGTGTTCTGTGTATAAGTTGAATAAGCAGGGTGACAAAATGCAGCCTTGTCTTACTCCTTTTCCTATTCCAAACCACTCCGTCATTCCATTTTCTGTCCTAACCATTGCCTCTTGATTCATGTACAGATTTCTCATGAGGCCTAGGAATATGTATTTTTTCCCCAGCAGAAGCTTTTGGGGGACTCACAATGATGGAGAGGGACTCTTTATATCAGGAGTTCTCAACCTTTTTAAGCCGGGGGCCCGGGCATGCTCCCTCACACAGCTTCGGGGGCTGGACAGCCATTTTTCCCTTCTTCCACCACATGGCACTTCCTGGTGTGGTGGAGGCAGTGAGGGGCCATGGGCTGCAGGTTGAGAATCCCTGCTTTAAATGCCCAAAAAGTCATTACCAGCCAGACTTAAACTGGCAGTTTTGACCTTTTTTTAATGTTAAAAGCTCCCTCCCGAATCCTGTGGCCCCCTAAGACTTCCCCATAACAAAATGAAACCATTGTCTCAGAACCTGGGTGGGGAGGAATCAGAAACATTTTAATTAACAATATATGGCTTTGGCTGATGATACCATCAGACTTATGCATGCAAAGCTCTGTCAAAAGGATTTCAGTTGTTGCACTTTCAATGTTGGCAAAGGAAGTGGGATTTTGTAGACTTTTCTGGACTACATCCAGTGTGAGTCTCATATATATAGAACCACAGAAATCAATGAGACATAAGTTAGTTATTAGAGTACAGTAATACCTCAGATAACATTAGTATCAAATAACACTAAAATCTCATAACATTAAGCAATCTGGGGGGAAGAATTGCATCAGATAACATTAAGATCCTATGGGATGCATCAGATAACAACCGCTAAAGCCTGTGTGGTTACAATGTATCTCTATGGATCCCATAGGATTTTAACATGCATCGGATAACACTAAAAATCGTATAACACCAAGACTTGTGGAATCAGGTTTTAGTGTTATCTGAGGTTTTACTGTATTTAGAATCCTGTTGCTTTCACATTGCTCCTTTCCTTTTAAACAACTTGTTACTTACCAAGATTGGGTTGTGACATTGCCATTGAGCGCTGTGATGCCGGGGTAGATGTGGCTGAAGCATGATGGCTCATATGATTCAATGGCTGGGTCATAGTCTTTCGAGGGTCTTGCCAAGTTGTAATTTTCTCTATGTGGCTGCAAAACAAGAATATGGTGGTTTAAGCACATTTCACCTCTAAATATAACCAAGAAAAAGGTCAGATGGGCTCTGTGCACAATGAAGTATGGGTAATACATTCAGTAAAACCTCAGAAAAAGCAGCTAACTTTGGACTTCACTGGAGTTTTCATCAGACTAGGTATTATTGAGTTGGTCCCTGATTAAAAAGCCCCCATTTTGGAACTTGCTTTAAATAAGGAAACCTGGTATGTGCATCTGGCTATTGATTTTGGAAATTTTATATTTCTTCTGGACCGTTCTAAGCTCTGTAATGCCCAAACTGATAAAAATTACAGCAGAGTCAAAAACTAGCTTTTGTTTGTGAAACTTCAGTCATCTAAGAAAGGTACTGCTCATCCTTGCCTTATTTGCATCTGGCCCTCCCTTATCCTCAGAAGATAGATTTTAAATCTGAGACTTCCCACAATTGTCTGAAACCATGGAAAATAGCAACCCTTATAGATTACATTGTATAGTGACATCTATTGGCCTGTTCTGGTAATGCGCCTTGGAAAACAGTACAGTGAAAGTTCGTATAATGAATGAATCATACAATGAAAAAATCGTATAACGAAGAGAATTTTGGAACAAATGGGTGCATCATACAGCAAAAATCTCTATGGGAAAAATCATACAATGAAAATATTCTTTGTACGATTTTTCCCATAGAGATTTTGTTGTATGATTTCCCCATAAGGATTTTCATTGTACAATTTTTCCCATAGAGATTTTCATTGTACGATGCATGAATCATACAACGAAAAAAAAATACAATGAAGTGCCTTGTGGAACCAATTATTTATGTTATACGAAGTTCTACTGTATATATTACATATTTCTGGGATTTTTCAGTAAATATTTTCAGGCTGTGGATAACTGAAACTAGGGATTTCAAAGTTATAGATACCCGGGGTGGGAGGGCTGCAATGCTGTACACATGTTATACACCCACCTCCTTTTGCTTTGTCACATTACATGAATGCATATATTATTATCTGAAACAGTTGTTTTCTCTCTTCTGACATATATTAGCTCACTTTTGTACTTGTACACTCAGACTGATGAAATAGTCGCACAGAAAATAAGTCAAGATATCACTAACAGAGGTCAGTATCTGCATTCATCCTTTCCTAGGGTCTTCTCCAGAGTATATCTCCATTCAAAAATAGTGGAATTTGTCCACAGAATAAAAGTTGTAATCAAGATCACAGTAACCACATACACAATAGTAGGAACCCAGGCCACATTCAATATGGTATAGATAAGCCTCTTGAACACAGATGCACAGACACATTGTGCCTGCCCTGCTTATTAAAATGCATCCAGTTCATCTCTATGTCAGTATTTTTTTTGCAGACAGTGATGGGAATATCCAAGACATTGAGGAGAGTCGAACGCCAAAGCTGCCAAGACACGTGAAAGCCACCTAAATCTACCAAAGCAGTTTCCCACTCATCTAATAATATTAACCTTGATTAAAATCTAATATTCTAACCAGAGACTGCAATACACCTTTCTCTATTTCAAGAATTCTCTACCTGTGGCCCATGGGCTGGATGCGGCCCATGGTACCATTTCATATGGCCCACCACCACCTACACCTCACCAGGAAGTGCCATGTGTTGGAGGAAGAGCAAAATGACCATCTGGCCCCTGAAGCTGTCTGAGAGAGCGTGATCTGGCCCCCAGCTTTAAAAAGTTGAGAAGTCCTGCTCCATTTCATAATCTTTTTCCTCTTTTTATTCCTCTTCTTTAGCGACCTCTAACTTCTCCCTGCCTTTAAACTGTAACTGTTTGCTGCTAAATCATTCATTGCCTTCCTCTTCTTGTGTACTTTAAATACCATACAGATTTAGTTTGTAAGCCTGCAGATAGATCTCCACTTTATAAATACTAAATGGTAGTAGTACATTAAAACAGATACTGTAACACTATAATGTAATTTTTATGAGTCACTACAAGTTCAATTCACCTTTACCCTACTAAATTGTCAAACTCTGCCTGTCAAGGTTACTTTCACTTATGTTTCACATGCCCTTTCCCCAATTACTGAGTCACTTCCTTAGTTCAAGGGTTCTCTCAACTCTGTTTTGTTCTTTTTCATTAAATGATGCAATGCCAGTCTTTCTTGTATTACAAAGAGATTTTTCCCCTCTTCCTTCCTTCCTTTCTTCATCTGTTTCTCCTGATTTTCTTTTTTAATTTCCCCCACCTTTTGGTTATCACAAAAGAAAATGAATACATACCGGTATGTGCTGAAATAGTGAAGCAGGGCTCTTATCTAAATCTTATTAACTGACGATGGATGTGTAATTATTTGTCATGCTCATATGTTTTAGATAGCATTTAAATATACTGTATGTACACATACGGTACTCTAAATTCTCCTCTGGATAAAGATAAAATTTGAAAATACTGGGCATGAGATTCTTAAAATTTCAAGAATGGAAGCATAGGCATGTCAACATGACAAAACTTGCACAACAATTTGTCCACAAAAAAGAACTTTATGGGAAAGCAGAATGATAATACTGTACAGTACAGTAAAACCTCGCAGAAAGAGTGCCTCGCTTAGAGATTAACTTGCTTAAAGAGCAGAATTTTCTTGAAGTGGTTGCCTCGCTTAACAACTAAAACCAACCAAAAACTCAGTTAACAACTAAATCAGGGTTCACAATCGTCCCCGCCAGAAGCCACAATTGGTCATTTAAAGAGCAAACTCGCTTAAAGATCAGTCCAGTGGAATGCATTATGTTCTTAAAGTGAGGTACCACTGTATTGTACTTGTATTTAGTCTTTTGCTTTCTTCTCCAATATGAATGGAGATCTCAACCATGGCCAAACAGTCTATTGGACAAGAGTTGTCATCAATCTATAGTCAAGAAAGGATCGATAAATTAAAGGCAATTGTTTATCTTGGAAGTGCTGCCTCTTAAATAGCACCCATTGTTTCCACTTATGCTGCTGGCACACTATAAATGCCCCAGAGCAAACTGATCATTCTACTCTTTGGTGAACCACATTTGTCACAACACTCCCTGTTGCCGCCTTTGCTTTCTTGCTCACCAAATTAGAACAAAGGGGACTGTAGAGCCTGTTTTTCCCCACTCCTTTGTTTAGTCAGCCAATTCTCCACCCCTTCATGTAATTTGGAGCATACCCTCTGGAGCTGCCCTGCCCTAAAGGGGTTTAGGAGGTAAGTTCTGACATCTGTTTCCTGTCCTTTTTTTAGCTAATAGCCTGGCAACAAGATATATACTGTATATATATTTATTTAAAGGAAACAAAACAGCACCCATTCCGATGTCTGTAAAGTGAACTGACACACAAGAAGGATGAACAGAAATGGATTGGGGTGGAATCACAGGACTGCAAGGTGCATTTCTGGTTTTTAAACTTAGAGACCACGTGGGAGGGGTCAGGGCAGCAGGCACAGGCTATCCCCAAAATTTCCAAATTTGCTAAATGTGAAAACTAAGTGCAACAGGACTGATATTTGATTGCCCCCCTCAGCAGTAATAACAGAAAGCAGAGGAGGAAATGATCCAATAAAGGTATCCCCTGTCTCTTGTATCTTTTGCATTATTTACAGAGGAGGAAGGTTCTCGTTAAGTCTGGATCAAAAACAGAAGAGTAGCGTGCCTTGGCAGGGCCCCGTATAAAAATTTGTTTGGGGGGCCCTAGGAAGGGTAAAGATTTGTTTTGCTTACGCACGTTGGGGGCCCCCGTGGCCCGGGGGCCCCGTATAATTGATACGGCAGATACGGCGGTAGCTACGCCTCTGATCAAAAACGTAAAACCAAGGTTTCATATTTTAATTGTATTAACATTCTTAGAACAGGAAGCAATGTAATAATAATAATTTAGTGTCACAAATTATTCTGGGTTGAAAGGATGTTTGTTGGAGAAATTCCACTCAGAGGATGCCCAAATGAGGCTCCTTTCATGTCCCCAAGAGCTGAGACAGAGACGGTTGCTCAGTCCATCATGCAGTCAGGACTCGAACTGCTGACTTGCCGGCAATGTAATAATCAATGGACTCAATATGTATACTAATTGAAAGAAGAAAATGAGCTGTTTGTTCCTGTAATTCAAACATGCTTCTAAATAGTGGGGATGCATTTTTAAACAAATGTGGAGAGATTTTCCATAAGCGTAAATTATTCACTTAAATGTTTTTCTCTTTTTTCCATCTTGGAAAAGTAGGGTCAGCCTTAAGTCTTAATTTAAAAGAGCAAAAGTTGGGGGAAAGGAAGTTTCTCTAGCCCAGGAGTGACCAAACTACAGCCCGGGGGGAAATCTGGCTCCCAGGCCATCGTTTGGGCACCCCTAAACCATGTGACTGGCCCGCAGCCTGAAATGTTTGGGCACCCGCTCTAGCCTCCTACAGGAAGCATCCCTACGGAAAGTGAGCCACATTTCCTGCAGCTGCTATAGCGCTGCTTCCTGAGTAAAGCAGTTTGGATTTTAGTTTCATGGGGGAGCATCATACAAAGTCCTGCATGTCTGTGAATAGCAAAGAACTCTGGCTGAATAATTAGCAGAACTGACGCACATATGTCAGACACCTTTTATCACTTCTTAATTACAGCAACACACACGAGCACACAGATAAACACATAGTGGTTGTTCAGTTTCTTTCTAAAATCAAGTTACCCTTCATTACTCTCAAAAGCAACAAACTGCAAGTACTGTACAGTAATGGCATGACTGATAAAGGATTACATCCAAAAGAGCACCCAAAAACCCCTAGCAAACATAACAAACACAGTTTCTGGGGAGTTGTAGTGCAAAAGTTGATTCATATGTATACCTTGGGCAAGAGGCTAACCTAAGGCATGACCTAACAAAAGAAATTTCAAGAAAGAAGGCAAGCAGCATGGGCAGCTTTTAGCAGCATAAACCAGTGGTGCCCAAACTGCAGCCCATGGGCCAGATCTGGCCCCTGCTGCCAATTCATCCAGCCTGTGCCGCCCTCATTGCTCCCAAAAGCAGAAGTAAAACCTGCCCATATTGGCATGTTTTACTTCTGCTTCTGGGAGTGATGAGGGTGGTGTGGGTCGGATGAATTGGCATAGAGGCGCAGATCTGGCCCACGGGCTGTGGTTTGGGCACCCCTGGTTTAAGCAGAGAAAATTGCAGCTTAAAATCTATCTCATCCTTTCGTAAAACAGATTGCAAGGTGCATTTTATTTCCACTTCTGGTGGGAGGAACCATGTGACCAGCCCACTGAACCATGTGACTGGCCTGCTGAACCACATGACCGGCCCAGGGCCCAAAAAGTTTGGGCACTTCTAGCATAAAGGAAGTGCTTAGTGAAGCAAAAATGAGAAAATTATGGGCTGATCTCATCAACACCACCATTCTGCCTGCTCTATTATACAGCAGTGAAACATGGGCACCTACAAAAGCTGACATCGAAAAAACTGATGTAACACAAAGAGCAATCAAGTGAAGGATGCTACGCATATGAGGGGTTGACCAAATATCAAATTAAGAGCTGCATATAAGATCAGGTGCAAAACAAGCATCAACATTGATTGAGTTTGCAAGGCATTGGTGGGCCGGGCATGTGTAGCGCTTCAAAGATGGCAGGTGGATGAAAGCTACCACTTGACATAAAACAACCACCAGGAAGGCCAGCAACCAGATGGGAAGACCAGTTCAGGGCAAAGTTTCCGAAGCCCTGGATGAGAGTGGCATGGGATCAGAAACAGTGGAAGACAATGCTTTGATCTGCCATGTCAACCTGACATGTCAAACACCGATCAACCAAGTAACCAAGTAAGAAAGTAGTGGGATTTTTTTTTTTTAAAGCCATACTCAGAGCTCTGATATACAAGTTGTGAGTCTTTCTTTTAAAATGTCAGGATTTGTGCCTGGGACCTTCTGCTTGCAAAGGTATATCCCAGGGATTCTCAACCTGCAGTCGACGGGCTGGATATGGCTCACAGCACCATTTCACCTGTGCCCCCCACTGCCTCCACCCCACCAGGAAGTGCCATGTGGTGGAGGAAGGGCAAAACGACCGTCCAGTCCCTGAAGCTGTCTGAGGGAGCGTGATCCAGCCCCAGCTTTAAAAGGTTGAGAACTCCTGGTATATCATCTGCTACTAAGCTGCAACAGCCTGTCTTTCAGCTTCTCTTAAGATCTCCTAGGGACCTAGGGCTTTTACTGGTTTAGTAGAGATCCAAACCCTGAAACTCTGAAGATGCACAAGCTATGTTTCTTAAGCCTCACTCACAGGTGTTACTCATTAGTCAGCACAATGACTCACAACTAAGTATATAAACTGCCTGCCCTGAAAAGTCCTCCTGTCAAGGAGATGAAAACTCTTCTGTTTACCACTGTTCTGTGGCAGCTTGTCACACATAAGACTCATTGCTTGATCTTCCAGTCTGTCAACCAGCCAGTGACCATGTTTATGTCAACAGGCTCCTCACTTCCACTATATTTGTGATAGTATCTTTACACAGCAATCAGAAACTGCCAAAGAAATGTATCACTCCATCTTCCACCAGTACAACTACAAAGGTTTTCAGATTTGATGCAAGATTAAAATACAGTAAGTGGAGCAATGATTAAGAAAGATGCAAAATGAAGCAAAAAGACATACAACATTGTTTGAAGGGAAAAAACCCAATAAAATGAAATATGACATATTGATCTGAAACTCTACAGCTGCATTAAAGAGAATGAGAGAGGATGAGAGAGGAATGTTCTATGTAAACATTAGATGTTCAATGTGCCTTCAGCCAGAAGCTGTAAGTGCCCTGGATTGCCCTTCTGGTACCATCCTGGCAAATGAAAAACATTTCAACTTCATTTTAAAAAACATGGAGGGAGTAGCCTCCTTCTGGAAATACAGTGTCTTATGGTTTTCACACTAATGTGCTCAGGTCCAAGGAATTTGTGAGGTTAGCAAACACAGATTATCTTTGTATGGATGGAAACCTGCTTATTTATTTCCAAGAACCTGTTTAAAATTAGCCTTTGCATTTTGGTTATCCCCAGGGAAAAGGCGAGGGGAGGCAAAAGCTTTTTATAGGTGCAAATGGTTGCAGCAAGTACAAAAAAACAGATTTCCATGTATATTCTTGGATTTAAGACATTTTATTTTCTATCCATGTCTCTCTCTTTTGTTTGGCAATTTGAATAACTATTAGTCTTTTACAGTCAAAGTAAAAGTTTCATACACTTTTATAAATGGAAATGTAATGCACGTTGGTAACACTGTCGATAGTACTTGTTCAGTCACTAGAGGTTTCCATTGATCGAAAGAAAAGGAAGGACATTTTGGCTATATTTTCTCCAGCTGTAGCACCCAATATCCCTCCAAATTTGACAGAAGTATTTGTTAATCTCTTGGAACAGGAATGGAGGTGATGCATGAGGAAAGGAGGGAATTCTGATTCCCCCGCTCTCTTTCATGTGATGTCATCATTGTCTGCTGCAACTCACATCTGAGAATGCATTTTTTTCCTGAACCAGGAAAAATGCCACTGGCGTGAATTTGTTTAAGGTGGATCTCAACTTGCCATGAAGTGGCCCACACACTATGATCTCCTGCAGCCATCTCCTGCAGCACATATGAAATGAAACATGCAGGATTTAACACTGGGACTGCAATGGACTGCCACAGCCTTGAGGATATGGACAATGTGTGCCTTCTCAGCCAGTCCATCTGGCATGGCCTCTTCTGCTTCCATGACCATTGGGAATCAGAAAGTGGTTCCTCCTCTGCTCATTTCGCCGTTGGGCCCAATAGGATGGTTCCTGGTGGCATTTCCTCCACTGAGGGGGACCATCACCCCACCTAAAGGGGCTCATCTGCCTGTAGTCATTGGCCCCTTTAGGGAGTCTGTTTTACCACTGCCCAATACTCAGTGTTGAGTCACTGGCTGTATGGTCTACTCCATTACCATAGTGGGATGTCCCATCAAGTAATGTAGGCCTTCAATGTAGCAAAGATCCTTCCATGGATGAAGTGACAGAGGCTGGATTCTACACAGATTTTGACCCTATATCTTATTATCCAGCTCAAGAAGTGTTTGGAAAGAGGCACTGCAACATTGGCAACTATTTCAACTTGACTGAGATAAGTTCATGGCAGTTTCAAGAATGTAAAAAAAAAAGAGCAGATCATAGAAACAATGTAGCACTTTGCCTCTCTTTATTTTTTTGGACAGATAAGCAAATTCCTGTGTGAGTTCAATAGCCTAATTCCTTTAAAGAACAATTTATGGCAAAACTTAACAGAGAAACTAATTTTTTCACACATGCTTATGATTATCACAAGCCAAGTACATAATGGAGGCTAGCTCATAATTCTCAAGTGATGCACTAGCAAGTCAAAGAAAATCACAGTAGAACAAATTGTTGTTAAAAAAAACTGGCTTCTTCCTCAAGCCAAGGTTGGATCGTGGACAAAGAACACATACACACTACATGGGTATCTTGTCTATTTGTTAGAAAGCCACAAGTCTATGGTAGTGCTGGGCATTCTTAAATTAGAATAAGTATTGTGAAAAACACAATATTGACTGAAATCCCAGTAGTAAGTTATACCTTGAGTAGTTCCACTCAATCAGTGGGGATTTGATAGTCTCCATTAGTTCCTTTGATTTCAGCCATTGTCTCCCTAACAAGCCAAGACAATGTAATGTTATGATCCATAAAACAAACCATGGCTTTTATTACTTGAAACTCAGATGTGTGTGTGCCAAAAAGAATAGGTTCTCTATGAACATATTTTGACTGAGCTAATTATTATCCATCTCAAGAAGCATTTGGAAAGAGCCACAGCCAAAAAAAAAAGGGGGAGGAGCAAATATTTCACTTGCTAAAGAGAGCTTCCATGCGTGTGTGGAAGTACAGAAAACATTTTTAAAGAAATAAAACCTAAGGAAGCTACTCCTTGGCTGAACAGATGCAGGTTGGATAACTGGAAGGTAGGTACGTTTCAGTCAAGTGGCCATTGTGGTAGATTCATGGAAGCAGTGAAAGGGGCTGCTGTGTTCAGCTTAATAAAACAGGAGTATGTATTTTTCCCTGTCAATAGCTTCTAAGTAGCACCAGGTAAAGTGCTAGGGATTTCATAATTAGACCACTTTGAAAGGATGCCATGAAAATCAGGAACTTTCTGTAGATAAAGGATTGGCAACATGCTGCCTTCCAAATGTTGCATTCCTCATCACAGGCTATATTGATTAGAGATTATGAGTGTTGCAGTCCCACAACATCTAGAGCACCAAACTGTGCTCACCTTTAGTCTGAACAGCTATGCATGTCTGGATCCAACTTCTAAATTAATATCCTGAGTTAATCTTTGATTTGGAATGTTCACTTCCCATTTGAAAAGGCTGCATGTCTTCCAGAATTTAGAACTCATGGCATAGATGATATTTTAACGCAGTGACTAGCTTTTAATTTCTCACTTCCATTGCTTACTGACTAAGATACAAGATGAGAAAGCAAGAATCATGATGTTGCTATCAGTTTTTGTTAAAGTCACTATGTAGAGGCAAGAAATGTCCCAATTTTCTTTCAACAGCAACTGCTAGGTGTAATGATTGGGCGAGATTACGCCAATTTATATTTCATGATACTATTTTATCTGTGCCCACTAAATCAGGCTAGCAAATGTAATGGTCATCTAAAACACTTTTGGGAGGGGAGAGGAAGGAATGGCAAAGGTTTTGCAGATGTCCCATTTTACTTAACAGGATATTGTAAATGTACCTGTTAGCTACTGAAGTACAAATTTTTTTCCAGAGCTGTGTGGGAAGAGAGCAAGAACAGATTTTGTGGATCAGCTACATCAAAGACAGTCTGCTTCAGATCAAGTAGGAAGTTGATGACTCATCAGGTTCAGCAACCCACATGCTCTCACTCTTTAACTGCCCTTCACAGGCTGACAGCTTACATTGTCCTGTAGAATACCCACTTCCCCTTCTATAGAGCCATTATGGAAATTGGGGGGGGGGGGGTAATTTAGAGACATAGCCTAGTATTTAGTTGCTTTCTGAAAAGAAATTCTCCATATCCAACCCACAACACCACAGTCTCTCTCAGAAACATCAACAACGCTGTCTTTTCTCCTTTTCATTTTTTTCTCTAGGGGACTGCAGTGGTTAAGAAGCTCCACCCGGGTACTGCATGGTACTGCATGACGGAAGGAGTGCCCATTATCTGTCCCAGCTCCTGCCAACCTAGCAGTTCAAAAGCAAGAAATTGCAAGTAGATAAATAGGGACCACATTGGTGAGAAGATCATGGGGACATGAAAGGCATCTCCTGAACGTAGTTTCTCCAGCAAAAATCATTTCAACCCAGAATAATTTCTGACATGAAATTATTATTTCTTCTTTCGTTTGGGCTCCTCATTTTTAACATATTTTATCGGGTGAGATCTATACAGTATTATTTGAAATCATGTTGCCTTCTATATTTTTCCTTAGTACTCTTTATATTGAATAAATTTTATTATGTTTGTATACTGTCGTGCTTTCGGATGTTATTATATTTTATTATATTATTGGCTGCAATCCTATTGCTGACTTATGCTTGCATAAGGGAAGTCATATTAAGTCTTAGGGAGAAATTGCCACACATTTAAAAAATGATGGATTCCCAGGAGGGGCATGATTGCACACATGTGCCAGAACCCAATTAGATCATCAGTGATTATCAATGTTTTGCTATCAAGACACTTCCCTTTTAAGAATGTAAATCAGTTGTAGGATTTGGGCAGTTATATTAGATGATTCCTATTCCTGGCTACATGATGAGGTGATTAAAAATAGATCGGGAGAGGGGGGAACACCAGTTTATGCAATGCCTTCCACAATGATAATCATTGCCACATAAATACATGCAGCACAACCTCAATACAAAGGCCATTATCTGTATCCTCTGGAGACCTCCCTCTGTGTCAGACCTTACAGAAAGCTCGGAGAGTGGGACCTATGAAAAACTCACACAATGACTTTACCTGGAAAGTGGTATTTAAATCCTTATTTTGCTGCACCATAGAAAACAGATGTTTCCATACAGAGGCCATGAACTGTAGTGCTATCCAGACTCCCACCCTCAAAACACTACAGTTGTACCTCGCTTAAAGAGCCTAATGCGTTCCACAGGATTGCTCTTTAAGCGAGTTTGCTCTTTAAGTGAAACACCATTGTAAGTGATCAATTGTGGGGGGAATTGTGAACCCCAATTTATTTGTTAAGCGAGTTTTTGGTTGGTTTTATTTGTTAAGTGAAACGAACATTCAGAGAAAGTTCTGCTCTTTAAGCGAATTACTCTTTAAGCGAGGCACTCTTTATGCGAGGTTTGACTGTATCTATATATTGATACTTTTTTTTAGTAGAACAATATTAAGACACAACATGTGCTATTTTTCTATTGTTGCATTATGCTGACCTCTTTAAAGGATTTAGCCAGCAGGGAAGATGAAGACTTTCCTCTCTATACCCTAAGAAGACTTTAACTACTTTTGTGATGAAAAAGGATAAAATGAATTGCCTAGGCTTGTTATTTTTGCATGGCAAACTACAGGTTGATATCATGCCCTCTAGGCCTTTTGAGTACTCCTTTGATGAAAGCGATCCAAACTCACTCCACTTAAGAAGTAGTCTCTGCTATTTCACCTGCACACACAGGCACCTGCTTCCGTGGGAAGGAAATCCAGGAAGAGATCCCTCCAGCACTTCAAGAGAACAAAACATTTCGCAAGGCAGGGACTTCCATGTTCTGCAGATAATAACCATCTGTTTTGCCATTACATTCTTTCCAAATCCCAGAACAGAAACAACAGTAATGAAAGGTATCTTTTTTTATCAGGGCTCGTTCCAGATTTGAGGGGATCATTTACAAAGTGTCCTACAGTGGTGCCTTCCTTTGTTATTAGGATTACCACAGCAGAGTTGGGAAGCCACCTGGCAACCATCAAAGCTTCCCATAAGGCCTTTACTTGACGTTATGTCAAGCGATATAGGGGAAATTAAAATGACAGCCTGCAGAGTCAGGCATCAGGGCATGGGGCAGTATCATTGCATCCTGCCATGAAATATGAGGCCCTGACAGCTGTTGAAGGATACTGGGTGATTATGCTGGACCTGAGAAGTTCAACTGTTAAACTAAACTCCAAGGAATCCTGAGAGTTATAGTTTGAGAAGGTTTGTTCTACAGATTGCTTCTCGTCTCATAGAACTGCAATTCCTAAGATTCATTTAAAGCAACAGTGAAGATAAGAGAAAACTGCCAAACAACCAATATATGTATTTAGAAGGAAATTGGGAATCTCATCTGAAATTCGAGGAAAATATGAGAATATGTTAACAGAGTGAAATGTAAAACTGTCAAGGGCAGTGGTGCCCAAAGTAAGGCCCGGGGACCAGGTGTGGCCCCCAACATCAATTCATCTGGCCCACGAAGCCCTCATCGCTCCTGGAAGCAGAAGTAAACCACACCCGTATGGGCGCATTTTACTTCCGCTTCCAGGAGCGATGAGGGCTTCGTGAACTGGATGAATTGGCGTCGCGGGCTGCACCCGGCTCCTGGGCCTTAGTGATTGGCTCCCTAAACCACATGATTGGCCCACAGCCCAAAAAGTTTGGGCACCTATGGTCAAGGGGATCAATAAATATCATTTGCTTGTAATTTTGCTTACATTAGCATCAAGTGCTAGCCACAGCTTCAGTAAATGGCCTTAAAAGGCATTTCCTGTTACTGTACAGCGATACCTCCACTGGTGGGCATCAGCAAGTTCACACCATTTCGCCTGAACCGGTAGCGGAAATTCTGGCTGGCCCCGCCCATCCAAGTTTTTAAATAAAGTACAGTAGTCCTAATTTGGGTGCAATGCAGGGCTTTCCCCCTTGCCACGCCTACCATACCACACCCACAGTGTGGTAGTAAAAAAAATTATGAGCCCACCACTGGGTACCTCACTTAAAGAGCATAATGTGTTCCATGGGATTGCTCTTTAAGTGAGTTTGCTCTTTAAGTGAAACACCATTGTAAGTGATCAATTATGACTTCTAGTGTGGGAGGGGGGATGCAAATCCTGATTTAGTTGTTAAGTGAGTTTTGGGTTGTTTTTAGTTGTTAAGTGAGGTGACCATTCAGAGAATAATCTGCTCTTTAAGCAAGTTAATCTCTAAGCAAGGTGCTCTTTCTGCAAGGTTTTACTGTACAGTATTACCTTATAGAGTTTGAAAGTAACACATTACTATTTTGGGTAACAAACACTGTTACTTTGTTTCCATTAATTCAATGGGTCTACTCTAGTTTTCACTTTTTTGTTGTTCAGTCGCACAGTCGATTCCGACCCTCTACGACCCTATGGACCACTGCCCGCCAGGCACTTCTGTCCTCCACCATCCCCCTCAACTCGCTCAGTTCTGTGCCCATTGTCTCCACAATACCATCCAACCATCTCATTTTGGGCCGCCCCCTTTTTCTTTTGCCCTCCACCTTTCCCAGCATCAAGGCTTTCTCAAGCGAATCCTCTCTTCTCATTTGGTGTCCAAAGTACCTTAGCTTCATCTTTACAATTTGACTTTCTAAGGAGCATTCTGGGTTAATTTCTTCTAAGATTGACCTATTTGTTCTCCTTGCTGTCCAGGGAACTCTCAAAACTCTCCTCCAACACCACATCTCAAAGGCATCTATTCTTCTACGCTCAGCTTTCCTAATGGTCCAGCTCTCACAACCATACATTGCCACCGGGAATACCATTGCTTTGACAATACGAATTTTTGATTTCAATATGATGTCTCTACTTTTCATTATGCTCCCCAGGTTTCTCATTGCTTGCCTCCCAAGAATCAATCGCCTTTTTATTTCATGGCTGCAATTCCCATCTGCAGTGAGTTTTGATCCCAAGAAAGTAAAATCTGTCACTGCTTCTACTTCTTCCCCATCTATTTTCCAGGGACTGATAGGGCCTGTTGCCATTATCTTGGTTTTCTTGATATTGAGTCTCAAGCCAGCTTTTTCACTTTCTTCTTTCAACCTAATCAGGAGCTTCTTTAGGTCCTCCTCACTTTCAGCCATTAGGGTGGTATCATCTGCATATCTCAAATTGTTGATGTTTCTCCCAGCAATTTTGATCCCAAATTGTGATTCCTCCATCCCTGCATTGCGCACTGGATATAATAATAATAATTGCATGCCACCAAGTTAATTCCAATTTAGAGTGTGTTTCAATGCTTAAAAAGTAAAATATTTGCCTCAGTTTTAACACTGAAGAACTCAATTCAAATTTACTTGTTTACATGACATATATGTAAGCTCACATTATGCACCCCTAACACGGTCATCTGAAATGCTCTTTCAGGCGTTGTTTATTTTAAACCAATATGTGTGTCACATTACATTGTACCAATATTGAGTTGTATACCAATGAATCAGTGTATCGTGTGTGGAAAGATGGGTGTTGGATTTGTGGTGTTGGCAGTGGGGGAGAAAGATGACCAAAACAAAAAGTCCTTTTTATAAAATGACATGCCTATACCATAGATGGGGGGAGGGGGGGAGAACAGGCTCAGTATAAGACAGTGATGGTGAACCTTGTCACACCAGGTGTTTTTGGACTTAAATTCCCAGAAGCCCAAGTCTCTGTGAATCCACACTAATGGGTTTACTGCACATACGTGCAGTAAACCCTTTAGTGTGGATTCACAGGGATTTGGGCTTCTGGGAACTGGAGTCTAGGAACACATGCAGTAAAACCATTTGTGTGGATTCACAGAGACTTGGGCTTCTGGGAACTGAAGTCCAAGAACATCTGGAGTGCCAAGGGTCACCATCATGGGTATAAGACAAGCAAGTAAATAGACTGCAAGGAAAGGATCCTTCCCTTTACAACCTTACTCAATTCTCATACTCACAAGCAACTGCTGTTGTCCAACATCTACCTAGGGTTGTTAGGAATGCCTACCTGGATACACCTCAATGCACACTGCACTGGTTTCCTGGAAGCCCTTCCCAGACAGAAAAGCAGAGCAGAGAACTTTGTGTGCAGCTAAGGCAGCTGTGGGGATTTTGCAGGGTGAGGGAGAAGAGGCTGGTATATTGTCCTTCAGCACGGGATGTGGTTTCGTGGTCAAGCATGTAGCTGGTTCTAAGGATCAGATTGCCAAACAAACAAGTGACCTCACCCAAGTTCAATGGGAAAGTGAAGTGAAGCAGACCTCTTGACAGGGAGAAAGGAGTGTGCAGAACTTTATGTGTGGAAAGACAGACAATTTGGAGTTTCAGCAGAGATGGCAGCAAAGAAGAGGAAGGGTGGATTGAAAGAAAATTGATTTACAAAACTTCAGTCATGGATGAAAACATCAAATTATATTCCATGTGACTGTAACTCTAGATGAAAAAAAAATACAGGTTTTGAAATTAGATTTTTAGTCATCTAACTGCAACATAATATTATTAGATAATATACAGAATATACATATTATTAACAAATATACAGAAATGTGTTACCAATCCCTTCTACTGGGGGCTGGGGCTGGGCAGCTTGTCCATGACTACACAACCTGGGGGCAAAGTAGGAAACTGATCTTCCAATCTCTGGGTCCACAGCCAGATACCTAACACATTGAACTATTCAACCAATGAACTAGATATAGTCATGTAGTGGTTCCCAACCTTTTTTTTTTTTTTTTGGCCATGCATGCCCCACCTAAGCTTCTCTAAAATCCTTCTGCCCGTTTCTCCTCCTCCTCCTCCTTCTGTATCCGAATATTGGTGATCCTCTTGGTGATCAGCCATGAAGACTGTGTTGAGAATATAATGCAGTGGCCTTTCATCTGCCTTCCACATCGCACCATGACACCCATACCACTGCTCCAGTTCTGCAAGTCACTTTCTGGTCCTGAGCCCTTTTGGCATGCAATGTCCTGGCCCAAGGCCAGTACTGATGAAGCTGCTGCCCTCCATCAAGATGGATTCAAGTGGGATTTAATCCACTTGGGGACCATACTCTTCTCTGTGGACTTCAGCACACAAGCTGTTAGTCCTCTGGGTTGTCAGGTTAGTTAACCACTGCCTGACACTCGATGTTGTGTTGCTGGCAGACAATTGTACTCTATTGCCATAGCAGGATAACCTGTCCAGACTGGAGATGCCTCCCCCCATGACGTATAATTCTTATTATTCAAACAGTGAACTCTTATTCACATGGAAGAAGCCTAAAAGGCCGTTAACTATTAATAACTCATTCTTGAATTGCCCCTCTGTGGGGCGTGTGCCCCATGTTGGGAGCCATGGCTCTAGTGTATTTCAACCATATCTTCAACTACAGTGCAACTCCCAGAAACCTCTAAGCAGCATGACTAAATTGTGGCAATTAATATCCAGAATTTACCTGATTTTGATCTAAACAGATGAAGTTTTGAGAAACCCCTAATTATATTATCAAAAGTAATTGTATGTTTACTGACATAGTTATCAGGAACAGGCAATACCTGTTTTTGCTTTAGCAACCTTAAAGCCCTGTTTTTAAAAACTTCCTTCTAAAACTCAAAAATAACTCAATAGCTAGGTCTGTTTTGCTTAAGATTTGTTTTTGGTTTGTCTTAGTAAATAAAAGTTTGAGAATATTTTATTTGGTGGGGCTTTTATTTGAAAAGAGAGGGGAATATCGTAACATAAGATATTTGGAGCAGTCTAGAAAAAATGTCTCCAGAAAAACTGCTGTCCTACAAAAATATTCAGTAACCTATTTGTCCAAAATATATACAAGTAGACAATTAGATGTCTGAGGAAGGCTGCTGGAGTGACTAGAAGGGATGAAATCAGGAATGAGATTATAAGGGAAAGAATTGGAATAGAACCAATTTTAAACATATACAGAGACAACAAACAAAGTGGTTTGCCTATTTGGAGAAAATGTCTTGGAATTCCATACTATACAAGGCATATATGAAAAGAGGAGATGGACAAAGAGACCAAAGCAGACTCTGAGGAAGGTGGAGATATAACATCAAAGATATATCAGAGTGTAAAAACAAAGAAAGACACAAGTCACTGTTAGTCTTTAAGGTACCACAACTTTTTTTTTGCTGTTCTGTTTTGTTTACTTTCAGATATGCTTGCACAGACTAACATGGCTATCACTTCAAACATTTCAAAAACTCTTGTGGCACCTTATAGACTAAATTCTATATTTTAATGTTAGCTTTCGTGGATCAAGTCCACATCTCTGGCTGGTATATATGCAATGAGCATAAGAGTCTACAGTGAAACTTTAAGAACATATAGCTGAACACATAATCTAGAACCCTGATACAAAAGAATTTCTCATCACAAGAAACTTGCAAAACCATGTAAGCCAGATTCTCTTACGTCTCCCAAAGACCTTGGTACTATATACAAGTACATCTTTTGGAACTCGAATGCTCACATACCCTCAGTCCCACTAAACTTTCAAAGCTGCATGTCTGCAAACTGAATTCATGTACTGAGATAGAACTGATTAGACAAATTCCTTGATCTTGCCTAAGCACAGCAGTATTGCTTAAGGGGCTAAGAACAAGCTACAGGACACATAAAATTCTGTCCATCTACACCGAGGAGCATTTAACTGTCTTATACTGAATCAGGCCATTGGCTCACCTAGTCCATTATTGTCAATACTGACTGACAGTAGCTCTTCAGAGTTTCAGGAAGGATCGGTTTCCAGCCCTACCTGGACAGGCTAGTGACATTCTGCATGCAAAGTATGTGTTTCACCCCTGAACTCCAGTTTCTTTTCATGGTCACTCTTCACCCTGAGGTGTCCAATCACTGACCCTAATGAAACACCAACCCTAGCCATTACATCACCAATTCCTCAAAAATGGGTGTTGTGTGCTATCAGATTGCTTTCAGGTTACAATGACCCTAATGAGGTATGTGAGATGTGCAAGAAGTGGGGTTTTTTGCAATGAATTTCCACAGCCAACTGGTGTCACAGGCAATTTTCAGGGCTCCCACTGTTAGAAAGGCAACTCTAAATAGCACCACGACCTGATACAACTGCTGAGGTGCTTGTGTGCTCTATATGAAATCTCTGGGAGAAGAAGTATGTAAGAACGGTCTCTTTCCCCTGGAAGCCTCATCAATGAAGTTTCCTGGACTTGCTATTATGTCTCATGTGGACTCCCTTCTCCACCTTGCTCCAGTTCTGAATCCATCCTGCTTTAGACCTTGGGTGTCTGACTCCTGGCCTGCTTAAATTATCTCTCCTCTGCTGGATCAGCTTTGTGCCCATCTTCTCTTGGACTTGACCCTGGACATAGATAAAGCTTGCCTTTGACCTTCAGCATGGTTGCCCTGGTTTCTGACTGCCTGGCCTTCTAGTCAGCCCCAGATGTTCAGGACTCTGATAACTGGGAAATTGAACCCAAATCTTCTTACACTGTGTCCACTACACCACACTGGCCCTCACCATGTTAAGCACAAATGAAATTCATGGCACTCAAGCATGCATGACTATGGAATGAAATACATCCATCAGTCATCACTAGAAGATGAAGGATTTCTGTATAGATTTTCTAATTTAACTGCTCAGAACAACCAGGGCCAGCAAGCCTCACTCAACAAATGCAAAAACCAGGAAACCCAAAGCAAAAGGAGATTGACAGCTCAAGCTTCAATGACACCTGCAAAGGAATTCCTCAGATCGACTTGAATAATCCTCTTGTCTCATGATTAGTAGCCATTTTGTTTCTTAGCAGGGTAAGGGAAGGGTGTCGCTGGCTATTCATTTGGGATGGTAGAAGCTGTAGCCACCAAATATAAGTTTTTAAACACCGAATAAAATTTCTTCAGTACCTATACTCTTCTACAGTATTTGTTGTGGACAGTTTCCACTATTAACCTTCTTCACTTGACCAAGAATGGTTGGAATTTGTCTAGATTCATGTGGTCAAATCCGTGGCTGAGCTACAGTTTGAAGAAAGGACTTATGGGTGCAAAGTGGGCAATTGGATTCAAAAACAATGCAGACCTGACAGATCTTTCATGACAGATGAGATTTTACAGCTGGTGTGGCTTTTCTTCCTCCTATATGACAATCCACACCTGTTAGAATTCCTTTCTTCTTTTTCCAACTGTTAAAGGTGCAGCAGCTGTGCCTTTTAGCCTCAATCTGGTCACCACTGCTAATATTTCTTTCACACAATGTACCCTCCCCGATTACTTCAACACTACCAATTATCACAGTAGATACTCTTCATCAGGGATTTCCCAAGGAGCTGTTGTCTATTTCTTCCACAATTGTTAAGAAACAGCAAAACCAGTTCCACACATGCTCACAACAGGGTGAAATTCTAAATATAATTTTAAAAAGCAGTTCTGAAACACTCACATAAACAAGCTGTTAAAACAGAGTTTCAATCATACAATAAAGTGGTTAGTTTCCATATTTTAAAGGCCCTTAACACAGAACCACACAACGATTTTCAAAGACAAATAAAAAAAGATGATTCTAGGTAAGCATGAGTCAATAGCCTTCAAATGATCTGCTTAGAACAAACTTCAACATGCTCTCGTCCAAATAAGTGAGAGGACAACCTCTTTTCATCTGGATGGGGATGATAGTGCTTGCAGAAAAATACATTGGTGATAACCACTTGAGAAGACTGGTTTAAAGTCAAACTACTGTATCAATCTGTCTCTGTGTTGGGACCTGTAGAAGAGGCCCTTCTCTAGAGTCATAAGGCTGTGGTGTCATGGGAGTAGCACAAAGTTAACTGCAGCAGCAGAAATGAATTTCTAAAGTTAATGATCCAACTGGTTGCATAATGTGATAGATATATACATCACTTTATAAAAAAGTAACTATGGCTGGGGTGGAGAGGCCGCAGCAACAATGGGCACCAGGACACCTCAAGACAAGGTCACTATGGTGGCCAGTGGCAGGACTTTGTTGCTGCCGCCCTCGGACTTTGCTTGCGGCCCGGGCAGATAGGCCACTGCAGCAATAGGCACCAGGACCCCTCCACCGCTGACACCCCTAGGCCCCACCCTTGGCCAGAGTTTGAAATGGCCGCTGTGGTGGCAGACAGCAAAACTTCACCACCCCCGCCACGGACTTTGCCTGCGGCTGGAGTTGAGAGGCCACTGCAGCAACAGGCAATAGGACCCCTCCACCACCCCTGGACCCCACCATTGACCAGGGCTTGAAAAGGCCACTATGGTGGTGGGCGGCAGGACTTCACCGCCACTGCCCTCAGACTTTGCCTACGGCTGGGGGGGAGAGGCCGCTGCAGTATTGCATTGTTGTATTATTATATGCTGTTCTTGTAGGTTCACAATCGTATAATTATTGTGTATATTGTATTATTGTGTATATTGTATAATTATTGCGTGAGCCGCCCTGAGTCGGATTTCCTGATTGGGTGGCATACAAGTAGAAAAATTAAATTAAATTAAAATTCCATTAGTGTGATACAAAATCTTGGTCTATGTTCCTTCTATAGGAAAGGTGTATTCATATATAATTCTCTTACAGTCTTTCCCTGGCTTTTGAAAGCCTTCTTGAGGAAGTGCAGGCTCAGTATTGAATTTCAGTGCCAGGTAAAAACTTTTTTTATTTGTCTATATAAAGTGTTACTTTGTGCTTCTGGATAAAAGCTGTATTTATCTCCATTTTAGCACATCACTGATTAACATATTATGTTACTTAAATGCTGCTTAAATATTTATCTTACATTTTTAGGTATGCATCCACAAAATCCACATTTTGGGTGACAACATTGTTTTAAATAAATAAATGTAAGCAATGTTAAATGTGGAAAGGGATGAGTTGTCTAGAAATAAAATCCACAAGGTAGGAAGGAAATAAAAGCAAGAAAATGTCTGTATTTCATTTAACCTGAATAAGAAAAGAATTCCACATTAATTTCACTTGTATAGTATACTCTTTTGACAGCTGTTGAAACTACTAAGGCATGGATGGTGGGGGTTAACTCATAGAGCTCTCCTTGACCAGATCAAATTAAGCCTATCTATGTGTCCCCATCATTTACTGGGACTTTTTATATCTTACACCTGTCTGTATAAATCTACAAATACTGTTTTCAGCATTATAAATCCAGACAAGGTCAAGACTGCATTATATTTATTTTAAAATATTTACACTGTAGCTCCACTGCTGGTGATGGCGGTAGTTCCAATAATCATCCTTTCTTCTTGGGTCCCAAAATGCTCCTCTGCTGTTTTTTCGCTTCAGTGGTTTAAAAAAAACCAACCCCAATTTGTAAGGGAAATCCTCTATGATATGCCATTGGAATAAACAGGAGCCTTCCACAATCCCCTTCATGTTGAGACTGTATGTATGGTCTGCATCGCAGACCCTTCCTTAGAGGCTTTCACCTTCAGACATTAGGAAAGGGGAAATTGCCCTATAGCCATGATTGGGAATTGAAGATCAAGAATAACTGGAGTGCTAAGGTTCACCATCACTGCCCTACAGTGATAGCACCAGTTGTTTGAAAGGGTTCTGGTAGAGAGGTGTCTGGATCTGCATCAGATTTCAAATTCAGACTATTCAAACTTTCTCTGTTACAGGGATTATTAATCCATGCATGATGTGCATGATGAATTTATTGCTTATCAATTGTTGTACTGTTGCATTTTGTCAGCTGAACTGAATATGAACTCTATTTCTTGTGATCACCTTTACAAACTGAAAGGCTGGGAAGTAGCAGAAAACTAATTCCTAAGCATAATGTGTTTTAATACCATATCTCAGCTACAGTAATACACGGGATAACATTATGACTTGGTTCCACAAGTCATGACGTTATCCGATTTTTAGCATTGTCCGACACATGCATCGAACAACACTTTAAAAAAAGCCCTGACGTCAGGGACAAACTGCGTGGTTTGTACCTGAAGTAAAACTGACCCTAGGATAGCGATTGCTAGCCTAGGGTCAGTTTGACTTCGGGGGGCAAACCTCTTCTCGCCACCCGACACGAGCCTTAGCAAGGGCTAAGGTTCGTGTCGGGTGGCGAGACAAGGCATCCGCTCGTGCGCTTTGTTGCGCGCCAGCGGGTACCTGTTTCCTGCACCGCACTGGCCCCTTGCCGCTTGCTAAGGGGCCAGTGCAGTGCGGGAAACAGGCACCCACTGCCGCGCAACAAAGTGCACGAGCGGGTGCCTTGTCTCACCACCCAACACGAGCCTTAGCAAGCGCTAAGGCTCGTGTCGGGTGGCAAGACAAGGTTCCCGATCGCACACCACAAGGGACAAACTCTGCAGGTTGTCCCTTGTGGCGCGCGAGCGAGCAACACTTCTCGCTTGCTAAGGCTGGTGTCGGGTGGCGAGACAAGGCTGTTGATGAAGCCTAGCAGCACTCAGGCTAGCTAGCCCGTGCACCGCTAGGCTTCGTCCAGCAATCGCTGCTATTGAACTAGGGTCAGGGGGGGGGGGAGGCAGACACCTGCCTGCCTTTTGCCCGACCCTAGTTCAGTAGCAGCGATCCATCGCTGGGGGGGGGGGATTGGATAGATATTCTACCCAATCCAACCCACCCACCCACCCCACACACAAACACACGATTGGCTCGGATAACACTAAAACAATCGTTATCCGATGCAAGATTTTTCCAAAAATCTTGCATCGTTATCCGATTCTAGCGCTATCCGGTCCAATCGTTATCCGGTGTATTACTGCACTATTAAAATGGTCATATATGCAGAGATACAATCTTCTGTGCATTGGTGCATATGCATACTACAAACTGCACTATGACAACTGCTGAATTAGAGAGATGTCTTCTAGTGTATCATTTATTTCCTAATTGGGATGACTAATGTTGCCATCATCAATCTTCCAAGGAACTGAACGGCTAATGTGAAGAGAAATTTCTGTAACTCTCAATTTCTTACAGAAACAGGTTGCTCTTGATCCTAGTATACTATGAAATAGCAGTATCAATAGCATCAAACTGTACCATTCCCAGAACTGATTATGCTGTCCTGGATCTGGTAATACAGTACTATGATAGCAGTAGTCATGTATACCCTGGATTTCCCAGACAGATGTCCTTTCTCAGCCTGGAATACACTTGTCAGATGCATTTCTTAGAGGCCTGCCAACCTACATATTTCTAACTCTGTGTTATGCACCATCTTATACCAGGGGTAGCAGTGATGGGATGTCAAAAATTCTACTACCACGCCATGACGTCATGGACGTCATGGGCGTGGCCAATGTCATGACGTCATGACGTCATGGGCGGAGCCAACGTCATGACGTCATGACGTTGTGGGCAAGGCCAAAAATAAAAAAAATTAAAAAAAAATAAACATGCACACAGACCCGTAACTTAAAGAAATAAAATAAATAAATAAATAAAATAAAAATTAAATAAAAGTACACCCACCCACCCAAAACACCATAAACCACCCACCCACCCCAAACACAAAACCCTCACTTACCCTTCTTGGGGCCGACGACCCCCATGGCCCGGGGCCACACGGCAAGGCACGCCCCATCGCCGCCGGAACCGAGGAGGAGGCGGGGCGCTCCATGTCCATCTTGGCTCCAATTTTTAAAAAACCGGACCCGGAGCCACTGCCTGCTGCTGCTACTGTCGCCGCTGCTGCCGCCTCCCGCCATCGCCATCGCCGGGGGGGTGGAAGGAGGAGAGGGAGGGGACTGGAGTGCCGGACCCGGGAGCGTTTCTGTAATTGATCCGGGTAGATGCATTTGCTTTTTTCCCTCCTTCCTTTTCGTTCCGGAGCTGTCTTCCCCGCCTTGCCCGTTGATCGGCTCCCATCCCGTCTTCTTCGTTGCCGCCGCTGCTGCTGGAACCGGAGGAGGAGGAGGCGCGCTCCGCTGGCCTGGGGCAACGGCGGCGATGGCGATGGCGGGAGGCGGCAGCAGCCCCGCCTCCTCCTCGGTTCCGGCGGCGATGGGGACGGCAACGGCAGCAGCGATGGCAGGAGGTGGCAGTGGTGAGAGCACCAGGCAGCAGCAAACGGCGGCAAGCGGCTCCACAGGAGGCTCCAGTCAGGGGCGGCCAGATCCAATTTTTTTTAAATCGGAGAAAAAAATGGCTCCAATTTAGTGCGCATGTGTCAGATTGAGTTTCTGCGCATGCGCACTAAATTGGAGCCATTTTTGCTCCAAATTTTTTTTAAATTTTCCTCCCGGTGAGGCGTCCGATCCGGACGCCTCAAAAACGGTTTTACCCCCACAGAGAGCCCTCCGGAAATCCTTAAAACGGTTCTGTGGATCCGGTCAGAACCGGTGTCATCCCATCACTGAGGGGTAGGTAACATACAGCACTTCAGATGTTTTTCAACAGTAACTCTACTGACTACAACTGACATATTCTTCGTTCTAACAACTCTGGAGAACAGAAAGTTGCTCAGCCATGTTTTAACAATGGGGACATCCAGCAACTAAACATGGATCTTGTACATATGAAGTTCTACCACTAAGCTACAATCAGTATTATTGTTTATCCAATTGTCAATTTAAGATAAAATCATATTAATATATATTATTTAAGCCATATTTAGACATTGAGCTCATATAACTGTAGCCTAGAGCCTAATTGTAATATGGTCAGCTGAGATCACTAGAAGTCCAAATTTACATTTTCTACTATCCATAAAGCCTTGGGCAAGCTACATGGCTCTACAGCAGTGGTGCCTAAACTAAGGCAAGGAGGTGTTTTACTTCTGCTTCCAGGAGCGACGAGGACTTCGCGGGCTGGATGAATTGGCATCAGGGGCCACACCCAGCCCCCGGGTCTTAGCAACTGGCTTCCTGAACCACATGATCAGCCCAAGGCCCAAAAAGTTTGGGCACCCCTGCTCTACAATAACAAAAGGAGGAAGATTGGTAAACTATTTCTGAGTATTTTATATCTAGAAAACTCCAGAAGGGTCACCACTTGACAACACAAAATTATTCCAGCATTATAATTAGCGTACTCTTATCAGCCACAGAACAGAGTGTCCTAATCCTGCCACCTGTCTATCATCACTTCTGTTTTATAATTGTTATAAATTGCCCTGGGTCCCTTTTGGGAGGAGGCCGATAAACAAATTTAAATAAATACCCACAGAGGGCAATGAATCTCAAGAGGATAACTCCGCTATCCATGTACACTCTTCAGATGAATTGAGACTCAGGGAAATTTTTTCTCATTTGTGTATGGTGTGGCTTTAAAACCTGAAATGTCAGGGCCCCAACTGATATAAAGTCCACAGGGACACCAAAGCTTTTCCTCTTCAGATTCATCATTATCCACAAGTGAAGGACAATGTAAGAATGGACAGGGTTAGAGCTCTCATTTCTTCAAGTAAACACCTATTAGAGTGATGGCAAACCTTTTAGAGACTGAGTGCCCAAACTGCAACCCAAAAAACAATTATTTATTACAAAGTGCTGACACAGCAATACGGGAGGAAGTAAACGTTCCCATTGGGCTGCTGGGCAGAGTGAACTCTGTGCTGGGGGACGGAGGAAGCACTCCCATTGGGCTGCTGGGCATTTCAACTGCAGAAACCAAAAAAAGGGGCAGGTTAAGGAAATGTGAACAAACAGATATCCATAATTCAGATGTGAAGATTGGATTTGCAAGGGCAGAGTATTACTATGATGAAATCAAAATTAAAATAAAGAGTATCACCACCCCTTATTTTGAGTATTTCCCAATTACAGTGCTCTTTCTGTGCACATGCTGTTTTAAAAGCAATATTAGTGAAACAGTTACCCAATATTTGAGGAGGGGGACTGTTGGTGGTGAAAAGAACTGTACTCTCAAATTACAGACTTCTTTCAGAATATGAATGCAATTAAATCTGGTCTTAAATCAAAGAATCTATGATAACTTGTCCCCACGTCTTGGATTTATGTGTCCTTTATCTATCTATCTATCTATCTATATATACAGTATATCTATATATCTATATCTATCTATCTATCTATATTCGTGCCATACAAAGGAAGACTGAGGTGGCTTAGTGGTTAAGACGCTGAACTTGATGACTGGAAGGTCAGCAGGTCAACAGTTCAAGACTCGAGTGCAGCATGACGGAGTGAGCTTCCTTCTCTGTCCCATCTCCTGCCAACGTAAAAGTTCAAAAGCAAGAAATTGCAAATAGATAAATATGAACCACTTTAGTAGGAAGGTAACATCATTCTGTAGACTCTGGTGTCTAGTTATGCCTGCCACATTACCATGGAAACATCTGCACATGCAGACAAGTACTGGCTCTTTTGCTATAAACAGAGATGAGCACTGAAACCAAGAATCGGATCTGACTAGCTTTTGAGCAAGGGCGACCTTTACCTATACAAAGAAAGAAAACTCAAAAAAAGTTATTAGGATACCCAATTCATTCAAAATATTTTCAGAAAGTCTCAACATGAATGTAAATGATAGTAAGCTTAGTGCCACCTAAGAATCTCGCGACGCTATTGCATCCTGCTTCAAATATCCCAAAATCCTGATCACTGGAAAATGTGGACTTATCTTGCCACATGTGCATATTGCTGTTTGTTTGCAGCCATTCTTTACGAACGGAGAATACTTGATATAATCATACCCAATGTTATAATGGGAAGAGCACAGGGTTGATGTCCCAACTCATCTTGCAGCTTGCTAGTGAGATCATGGATGAATCATCATCTTGGCTTAACCTTCTTCTGCCCTCAGCTCTTTGGAGGAAGGTCAAAATAATAAACAGGATAATAAATACACATACATACATACATACATACATACATACATACATACATACATACATACATACATACATACATACATACATACATACATACATACATACATACATACATAGTAAGCTTATTATGGCTTGTATTCCCAGCTGCTACAAGACACCGTGGGTGGCTAAAGCAAATACCTTACAACAACTGATGGGAACCAACTCCACAGCACTGAAGAGAACAGCTGTGAGATCTTACTGTTTGCTAACTTTAACCAGCTATTTATCTCCTGGTACGAACCACACACTGTGAGGGTTGCAAGTTAAAAAATTCCCAAAACAAGGCCTGATATGGAGTCATAGCATGTCTATTGAGTTCCATAAGAAGTATCACTTTCAGCAACATAAATGGGAGGGTGGGGGTTGCAGTCTTCCTACAAAATCTGAAAACAAGGAATAGGCAATAACTCTATTGAACCACCAAAAGACACACAAGCTTTCAATACTAATATGACCATTCTTCAGGGTTGGTTAGCTGAGCTTGAAGAGGAAGTGGGAGATACAGAGAAGTCCAAAAATCTTCAAGTAATGTCCTAAAACAGAGATTGCAAAACTGATCAATCAGTTTAAGATTGGTGTGGTGTAAGGAAGAGAAGTTAAATGCAAGCAGTAGAAAACAGACCATATAAATGCATTATTCTGAAGCCAGTTATGCTGGGTGGCGAATTCTGGAAGATGTAGTCCAAAAAAGGAACACGTCCAAGTTCTGGTAGAGGACTTTAGAGCATTTCTCTGGCCAATGAGGTTTGCATTATTTGTGCTGTGAGATGTTTTGAACTTCATTAAATCACCTGATGATAGACTCAACTGGGTCATCACTTATAATTTATAAGATCTATCTATGTAAATGGGATAAATCTCCAGGGAATCCATCTTGTTTGCCCAAGCTTTCAATGGTGTTTGGAAGGAGCATATTTAACTGCTGTTTCCAAGTTGATTATTGAATATTTAAATATATTTTTAATTAAAACAAACAGTAAGATGGGATATAAAGAAAATCTACCCATAAAATAATAATTTGCACTCAAGTAAAACATTTATTCTGTGCTAGAGAGGTGAATTCTATCTATGTGTTTAGACTAAACATGCTCATGTCATAGCTGGCATTTCATCCTCTGCCTGAGGGGAAATAATATTTCTTAGAAGTTGCTTGATATGCATAATTTTTATTATTAATAGTATGAAACACACTTGTTTTGGTGAAGGAAAGAAACAGGTCCTAAAAAGAATGAGTCAATGAATTAGGGCAACTTTGGTACTTAAAGAAACACATTTTTATCTCCAGATTCAAACCACATCAATGCTGTCTGCTTTTCCAGTTAGCTAAAGTATGTTACAAAGGCAGGGGAGAGGTCAGCTTCCAGTAAAAGAACTAATGTTCTGGCTCTTTTTTTCAAATCACTGGCCAGTTTTTAATGGTTCAGCAATTGCCTCTCTTGGTCACTGTGAATGAGCGACACACATACCAATTTTCTCACCATACCGCATGTTCAATCTAACACTATAATTAAGATAACAATGGTTTTTTTTGAGGGAAGACGTGGATTTTGTTTTATTTTTTGCTCCTACAGATCTAGAAGAGAGAAATCAGCTGTATATTTCAGATTAAAGTTTCATATTGAGGATAAGATTCTTTATTTAACCAGCAAAAGTTAATAAGCAGCATATTTATATACAACTAGTAAACTCTAATTCTTGAGGAAGCTGTTTAGGCCTGCTATTTGTTCAGGGCAGCAGTAGCAGGATGCTAGCAACCATTTTGGTTTTTCCACTGTAGATTCCCTTGCCTGACATCATGTCATACCAGGTTAATATAGGGAAATTTAGGTGCTGGACAGCTTCCCACTTTCTTTCAGGAAAGCCCACGGCTATTGAAATCAGAAGGCAATAGTTCAAGAATGTGAACCTGGTAAGTAACTGGGCAAACAATCTACTAGCATGGAAGCCATCCAAGAATATGTTATCAGATGGATCCATATCAGGTAGCTAGCAGTCTATTGATCATAAACTGTAGATTATCAAGGGCTTGATTAACACACTGGCTGTATTTGTTAGCAAAAATGGGGGGGCGGCGGCGGCGGCGGCTATTTTTGTCAAGCTCTTGACATGATACAATACACCATTTCCATGACTGCCCGGAGCCAGTTAAATCAGAGGCCATGTAGGTTTGTCACTAAAGGACAGGGAAAACCGATGCAGGAGGATTCCATTGTGTGGTTTTTCCAAACACTGCTCAGACTTTCCTACGACAAACTCCTTTTTTCATCTCAGTTCAAGTCATATTTTCCAAATGGCCACACAATGGATTTTCAGAATTTAATTTCTCTAACAAACAGCTTCACTTACGACATAAACATGACAGTTCCAAAATCAAGCAGCTGTACAAAATAAGTCTTGGTCCTATTGCATCTCTGCTTTGCCAGCAAGTTACTGCTCATAATGCATTCCCAGATCTCCCAATGATTAAACAACAAATTAAATGTCACTTTAAAGATATAGCTAAAAGCATGTGTGTGTGTTTTCTATTATAGTGAAAAGAAAGCAAGGGTGACTGGATTTGGTTAAGGACTTTAACATGATCTCCCTACTATTACAATTTCATGTCCAGTCTGAAAAGAATATATCCTTTTCTGTAATACAATCTACAAGTGCAATGTTTAAATCTGAACTGGCAGTGCAGGAGGTATACACAAAGAGGTTGCAGTCCTATCTACTCTTGTTGGGAATAAACGTTGTTAAATTCAATGGGGTTTATGTCAAGTAAACATGCATGCAAGCACAGGAGTGACCCTAAATGTGCTTTTGGAGATGAATAGAATTAACTCTTCATGGAAGAACCATAACACCCATTAGCAAAGGAGAAAGGCACACATTAGAAATTAGTCAATGATTTATTTTTGGACAAGTTGGCCTTCTCCAGTGATAAGATGATGAATTCCCATAGGAAAAAGAGAGGGAGTACAAACAACCAGTCTAATCTGTGAAGTTCAGAATGTTAGTCTTTCACAATCTGAAAACTACTGTGTATCCAGGAAATCCTGCCAGACAGTCACTGTTTGCAAACGGCTGGGAAATATGGTCTTTTGCCATCAAAAACAGATGAAAGGCAGGCTCTGGTTAAAAGACCCAATTCTTTGCCCAAATGAAACCTTTCCAAAATAAAGGGAATGTCTGCTGGCTGCTAGCTGACCTCAACTGAAAGAGGGCAACAGGTCTATGCCAATACTGTTGTTGTTGTTGTTCAGTTGCACAGTCGATTCCAACCCTTTGCGACCCCATGGACCACCATCCTCCTTAACTCGCTCAGCTCTGTGCTCATTGTGTCCACAATACCATCTAGCCATCTGATCTTTGGCCGCCCCTTTCTTCTTTGGCCCTCAACCTTTCCAAGCATCAAGGCTTTCTCAAGTGAATCCTCTCTTCTCATTTGGTGTCCAAAGTACTTTAGCTTCATCTTTACTATATGACCTTCTAAGAAGCAGTCAGGGTTGATTTCTTCTAATATTGACCTATTTGTTCTCCTCACTGTCCAGGGGACTCTCAAAACTCTCCTCCAACACCACATCTCAAAGGCATCTATTCTTCTGCGCTCAGCTTTCCTAATGGTCCAGCTCTCACAACCATACATTGCCACAGGGAATACCATTGCTTTGACTATGCGAATCTTTGTTTGCAATTTAATGTCTCTACTTTTCACCATGCTCCCCAGGTTTCTCATCGCTTGCCTCCCAAGAATCAGTCGCCTTTTTATTTCATGGCTGCAATCACCATCTGCAGTGAGTTTTGATCCTAAGAAAGTAAAATCTGGCGCTGCTTCTACTTCTTCCCCATCTATTTTTCAGGGACTGATAGGGCATGTTGCCATGATCTTTGTTTTCTTTATATTGAGTCTCAAGTCAGCTTTTACACTTTCTTCTTTCAACCTGATCAGGAGCTTCTTTAGGTCCTCCTCACTTTCTGCCATTAGGGTGGTATCATCTGCATATCTCAAATTGTTGGTACTGAGCCTTATTTAATTTGTGCATGTGAAGAAAGAGTTGGGAGCCAAAGACTAGAGACTTCACACTAACCCTACAAGGAAGTATTGCCAGTTTAGACACCAAGGTTGTGTGGCTTCACCCTAAGTTACCTACCTCTAGGTCTAGAGTGAAGCTGTCTTTTGCTCTTATAAGCAATGGGAAACCAGAAACTAGGGAGGAAGTACAACAGAGTCTTGCAGACATATGATGATGCCTTTACCTGCTGGTCTATCTAAACTTCTTCTGCGCCTTCCAGATTTGTTTCTTTGGTTAAACTGCAAATATCAGAGAGAGAACCTGACACCTTTTGCATTGTACCTGGATGGGAGACCCCCAGGTAATACTCCATGCTCTCTAGGGGGAAGATTGTTGCTCAATGACAGAATGCATATTTTGCAAGTGAAAGGGCCCAGATTTAACTTGAGCATCTCTATATAGGGATAGTAAAAGCCCTGGCTGAAATGTATTTATTTATGTATTTATTTATTAGTCATATTTATATTCTACCTTACTCGCACAAGCAACTCAGGGTGGAGCACAACAGACATAAAATAAACCCCTAAAAACACAAAGAGAACAAAGTAAAATTAAAACCCATTTAAAAACAACTTCTCATTCCCCACACTAACCCACTGAATATAGGAATGAGGGTAGGAATTTGGGGGGGGGGGAGATACAGGATGTTAAATAAGCCAACCCGGGGGGGGGGGGTGTCAGTGAACCCTCATTACCCCACACCATTCGTGCCAGCCAGGTTTTCAGGCCCTTTCTAAAAGCCAATAACCCCGTCTGAAGGTGCAGCTCCTGAGGCAAGTAGTTCCATAGAATTGGAGTGAATAGAGAGAAGGCCTTCTTTCTTGTGCCAGAGAGTCGAGCCTCTCTGGCTGATGGAACCACTAAGACACCTCTCCAGAGAGCCATTGCTAATTAGAGTTGACAGTACCCAGCTGGATGGATCGATGGTCTAATTCAGTACAAGGCATTTTTCTATATTATCATGTGCCCTCAAAGCAGTATGAATACATAGGCTGTGCCAACATTTCAACTCTGACTTATGACTACTCTCTCCAGGGTCTTAAATGAAATAAGTACTGTACTTAGATATGATTTAACAGTAAATGTGGTCTTCTTCCAGAGGTATGTTAGAACTGTGCGTATTGTCTGAGGCCACACATGATGGCTCTCCTCCTCAGAGGAACAATGGAAAACAAATTCTCAGCCTTTGCCAGGTGCTCCAACACACTGTGCAATAGAATTATATCTCTCCAATGTTCAGAAAGTGAACTATCAGTGAAACAATCCATGTAGATCACCCACTTCCCATGATCTAAGAGGCTTCACAGATAAATTGTAATGCTTGCCCAATGGTTGTTGCTGCACCATAGCTCATCATCCCTTACCACAGGTTATGCTCACTGGAAAATATAATAGGAGTTAGAGTACAACAATACATGGAAGTCCAGAGACTTAATGATATGACAGGGTTACACCAGAAGAACTATTCTAATGTCATAAAGGAAAGTGAGAATTAAAGGGAGATGTTTTTGTTGAGTGCTCCTGTCTGCCCTAGATGGACCCACTTGTGAAATTCCACAATTTCAAATTGCTGTGTTCTTTTTTGAAAACAATAATACTTTCAAGCCACACTAAACCAAAGTTAATAAAAGGTAAAGTTATGAAAGCTGGTTTCATATCTTACCTCTGCCATGATGGGAACTGAGACAAGCCATTCTCTTTAAGTCTCACTCTGCGCCCCCCCTTAGAAAATAGGCATATCATATTGGCCTACTTCACAAGGTTTTTCAAAAGATTACCAAGATAATACATGTGAGATTATTTAAACAGTAAACAGTAAAACAGTGGGTGATAGGCAACTTGATGTTATTGAAATGCAATCCCCTCCATCTCCAACCAATATAACCAACTGCAGAGCATGACCTTATCAAGAGAGCCTTCAGTAGCCCACTCTTGCTTTAAAGTATTATGTATGTGTTAGGTATTGTTAATACGTTTTTTTTAAATGGGGCAACCACTGGGCACAGGGCAACTATGCCACAAACCATCCTTTTCTTACTCTAAAGTATCCCTTTGGCTCGGTCAGTGAAAAGTGAGATTACAGAGTCTCTTTCTCCAGCTGTTCTTTCACCACAGGCTGCAGAAGACATAATTTCTGTGCCCTGGAGGCTATGACGTACTCTACAGATGAAGTCACAAGTGACCCTGTACAATAAATGTACTTCACACAGGCCACATTATATAATGCACTTTTTCTTGTTTGCCTCATTAAGAGCATAGAACAATAACTGACATTCAATTGCAATGATGCATACATTAGAAAACGGAAATTTTGCTTCACTTGATTATACAGATATTTGAACAGCTATTCTCTACTGCATATTAGGGCTAATTTAGGGCATTTTCTAAAATAAAAAATATTTGTTACAACATCATTATAAAACTTTTCAATAACACAAGAACCCTGTAGCCTTTTCAGAATATTTATTGGTAAGAATATTTATTTGAAGGACCTCAGCTACCCATTCCTGCAATAACCCATGGCAGTAAACCAACATTAAAAAAAATCAAACTTTTGTAGTTGAATAATATCCATATGTATTTACTTGAAATATTCTGTTCAGCACCTCCATATCATGTTGGTATTTGTTAGGCTGTCTCTCTGTGTTATACACACTTGACCAGAGCGAGTCTACAAAAACATTGTCTACAAAAATTTCTGCTGTAATACAACTAGCTCATCTAGGGTCACATCTACATGTTACACATACACTGCCAGCTACAACAAAGTTTTCTTCTTTTTTCATGTCCAGATCAAACTTTGGACTGCCAAAATGAAGCCACCTTCTTGGCTTTGTCATTGGGCAATCTTAAATCCTCATCAGTACATGTTTCCAGTACTAACTGGCAGACCAGCAGATGATCTGAATTCTGTATCTCTTCACATTCACAGTGTGTTGTTGTCTGCCAGCAGCCCTTATTTGAACATGTTAGTCTTACATGTAGGCATTCCAACCCTCAGCCTATTCAGAGTCCTCCAAGTGACACAGGGGAGGTTGAGGTCATCAGCCATATCCTCCTTTAGTGTTATTCCTTGTTTAGTAAGATCTTTCCTCCATTTTCAAATTTGATTTTGCTCTTGCATACCCACAAGAATGCTTGTTCTTGCCATAAAGTTCTTCCTGGATCCGAGTTGGCAGATTTGAGACTCATATCCATGCAGAGGGTGTCAAGAGTCATTCTCTTGCTTAGTTCTCTCAGCGTCCACTGCTATTTCTCTCCTTATCTTAGGTGGAGCAATACCAACAAGAGGGGAAATTTCCTCAACTGGTATAGTTTTGAGGCATTGGTAATATATGGACATGAAACACACATGGATATACATGTCAAAGGACTATCAAAATACAGTCCACCTTTTAGATGCATCTGCTAATTGAAGGAATGCCCACACCAAACCTGCTTTAACCATAAAGAAAGAGGTAGGTCATGGATCTTAAAGTTGCCTGTCCACAGTTTAGCACCTGGACAGGAGACTTCAAAGCAGACATACTATTTACCTGGTCAATGTTTTCCCCACCTGAATAATGTGCATTATAATTCTAATTAAATTTCTAAAAATGTATAGATTAACATATGAAAATTTACACAAAGCTGCATTTTTTAAAACCTTCTTTCTGGGTAACATCTACCCACAGTTACTTTAGGAGTCACCCTTAAGTGTTTTCATAGAGGCTTAACTACATGAGCATTTAGCTCACTGCTTGAAGCTCTGCAGGGTTGTGCTGACAAGCGCTTAAAGGATAGCAATCTGACAAGGTCATTGCTAGAGTGCACCATGTTACCCCAAATGCAGTGATAACAAACCTTGGGACTTCAGGTGTCCTTGGACTTCAATTCCCAGAAGCCCAAGTCTCTGTGAATCCACATGAATGGGTTTACTGCTCATATGCACAGTTGCTGAAGTATGAGCTCTTCAGTGCTTTTAAGCAGCCAAAACTGATCAGTGAGGGTGAAGTGGGGTTCACAGACTGTACTAAAATAACCAAAGAATTCAAACCACCTTTTGGCTAGAACTACCAGCACCAAGTGCCTGGTCAAAGTCTAAAACATATTTTGAATGAGAAAGATTCAGATTTGCCTATCTTCAGCCTTCCCCAATCTTACCTTAAGGGTGATCACACTCATTTGCGTCACTGGGAGCTGCTCCTCAAGTAACATCACCCCACACTGGAGGTATGTTTACTGAAAGAGAAGGTGGGTGGCTCTCTTACAAATGTTAGCTAGAAACTTGTGCACTCTTCAAATGCTAAACTGATAAGAGAGTTTTCTGGATCTTAGACAACAATTTGTTGGAAGTGGGTAGAAGCAATACATTTTTATTTTTCAGCCTCATTTTTGTCATCTAGCCAGATTAAGAATCCAGGAGAACACTAAACATGTTATGTTTTGTGAATTTATAACTGATCCTAATAAAGATATTGCGGACCTGTTGATTTTGAATGTTGTTACAGTTTAGAAGAGAAATGTTTGTATTTCACTTTTATTCAAAGCATAATTTATTAAGTAGATATTTATTAGGGGATATTTATTCACCACATTTTGGGCCATCACACTTCCCAAAGCAACATACAGTACAGTAAAATAAAATAAAACATTTTTTAAAAAGACACTAAATAGTGCAATGAGGCCTGTAAAGTCCTCTCTTGCCCCCATGAGCCCAAAAAACTTTCTAAATTTAAAGCATTTGCCCACTAGAAGAGGAAAAGGGGCTTTCTCCCTCTAAAAAAAACCCCCAATTTTTCTAAGAAACAAATATTGTGGGAAATCTGGAGAGTAGACGTGGTCTTCTAAAGTTCAGAAATGGAAGTGTGTGTAGCTCCTGGGCTTCTAAATGTTGGCCATCCCACTGCAAACCTTGAAGCCTAAGGTGCCAAGAACTAGGCAATAGTTTTTGTGCAACTCATCTGTCCCATGAATTATTGAACTACAGTCAAACCTCGCATAAAGAGCGTCTCACTTAAAAAGTAACTCGCTTAAAGAGCAGAATTTTCTCTGAATGTTCGCTTCACTTAACAAATACAACCAACTAAAAACTCGCTTAACAAATAAATCAGGGTTCGCAATCCCCCACCACCACCAGAAGTCACAACTGGTCACTTACAATGGTGTTTCGCTTAAAGAGCAAACTCACTTAAAGAGCAATCCTGTGGAACACATTATGCTCTTTAAGCTAGGTACAACTGTACTAGAATTATCATACATCTGAAGGCACTGTCAAAGATAAGAAAGGGTAGAAAAAGAGAAGAATCTACCCATGTAACTCAGCAAAACCACCATCCCTCCAACCCAAAAAACAGGACTACATAACATGGAGCTCAGTTCCCCTCATAGCTCCTGAGCTATAGCAACACATTATCTAACTCCCAAGCAATATCTTTGTAGCAAAAAAAAAAAAAAAAGAGATGGTTACAAATTTTAGATCCATGGCCAGAAATCGCCACATCAACAAATACATAATTCTATTCATTGAAGTCTGTTATCAATGTTATTTAACCTGCTCTTCTGACTTACATTCTCTGAAGTTATACACCTACAGCAAGGTTTCTCTATCATGTTAATTCAAATTAATTTTCAGCATCATTCATCCACTTACATGCTCTTTGACTTTCCCTTTCCTATTTTGCACTGGTTTTAAAACCATAGCACACAGTTTTTCCTGTTCTTATTTCTAAAAGAATTTCCCCCAGCTTTTGTGTTTTCACTGGCTCTTCCTAAGTTCTTTACTTCCTCCAACTGTTTGCCAACACTCCTAGCCTCCCCCATTTCCTTCTTCCATCCCAGTATCCTAGCTTCTATCACAGGTTTCACTCTGGGCTTTGCAATCCTTCTTTACCCAGAGCTCCATATTTTTCCCACCAGCAAAACAGATTTGGGATTATCATTCTTCCATCAAGAACAGCATCCCTTCAAAACATTCACAGGGATTCCATGTTACCACTGCTTTTTTAGCTGGTGACAGAACAAGAGCTTGTTAAAACGCAAGCAACCTCCAAAGCATTTCTTAGTGTTCCCAACTTTTTTATGCTGTGGGCCTGACCACACACCCCAGAAGTGGAAGTAAATGTGCCTGCTTCCACATTTACAACAGCTATGGGTACATTTTTGGCTGACATAACCGTGTATATGCATATGCGGGAGCATTTTATGGCTCTTGTAAATACATCTGCTTCCACTTTGAGATGTTGTGACAGGGGCAGTAGGCTGAGTCTGGCACACGGGCGTAGCTTGGGAACCCCTGGCCTAGCTATAATCAAGCCAAAATGTGTCAAGTTCCAACAGGAATTGCCAGTGTATTTCATTTTCACTCACACTATGCTAGTTCATATTTACACATTATGTCAACACACCAGCACCTGTTAAACTGGAGGCCTTCGCTAAGGATAAGATATTTGCTTTGACATAATTTGTGAAAACAGAGTAATTTCTGACATGAAATTTATTTATTATTATTGCATGACTTTTATCTTCTCACTGTACTTTTGGAAATTTTACTGTCCAGAACATCCATTGTCACTTTTGGGCTGCTTTACAGCATCCTGTTTTTCCAAGGAAAATGAATCAGGCATCTGTGTTTCATAGAGATAAAAGGGGAGAAGTCTGATAACAATATTGTTAAAATAGCAGCCATCCTGATGCAAAGAGGAAATGTATATGAGACAACATCCTTAGCAAGGCAAGCACAACTTAGAACTGATCAAATTTCCTTTGCCAGAACACTCACATTACTGTATATGCAAAGTGCACTGATTTATTAAGAACATGGATAAAGCAACAGTCCTATAGGCTTTCTATTCTAATTTACAGTTGTATGTCCCTTTGTTATATCTACCCCATAGAAACTCACTCAAGGTTCGTTCTATTAATAATGGCAGAGTGTAACCTGCACAGTTAATTGTGTGAATAATCTAATTTGAGAACAACAAACTCACACCATTCACAAAAAAGAAAGGAATGAGCTGACAGAGATTTTTCATATGCTGTATCATACTTATGCAAGTGACACCAGTTGGTCATTTTGCATCAACAGAAATGATTCAGAATGGACTATCAAATCATCATCAAGATTTAGAAAATACTGTATCACAGAATAAACATAAAAGTAATGTGCCAAACATACATGTTGTGAAATGCATATTTAATAACAAACCAGCATTATAACATTTTCTGACCATAAAAAGCTGATACAGGTTTGTGATACCATGATGATGAATAAAAATCTACAGCTCATATCTTCATCATCACATATTTGATTTTCAAGCAAAAGCAATATAAAATCAACCCTAGATATAAATTTTTCAAAGTGTGTGTGTGATTTTTGCATAGTTCTTACAGGCTAATAGACTCCATCATTTGCTTAATGAAAAGATATCTATCTTGTGCAGGTAACACTAGCACAGCTATTGTGGAGGTATATTATTACAGCCAAGCGATTTCTGCTCTGCCAACAGGGAACCAGAAAAGAGGGCATACTCTATGATAAAAGCCACAAAGATAGCATACAAGCCCAGCTGGAGCCAAGAGTTAGTACACTATTCAGGCAGCAGCAATACAATAATCACAGGCTGGATTTAACAGTGGCAGATGGAAGCTATTCTGTACAACAGGAAAGAGAAAGGGGATTAAAAAAACTCCGCTGGTAAGAGAGCACTGCTGGGCTTTTCAGAAACCACCTGATGGCCAACCTGAGCTGCCAGCCCTGAGTTTGTCAGCCTGGTGGAACGTGAATCCAGTGGTGGGAAGCCAAAAATTTTACTACCACACTGTGGGTGGAGCCAATGTCATGGGCAGAGCCTATGTCATGGGCAGAGCCAATGTCATGATGTCATGGGCGGAGCCAATGTCGTGAGCAGAGCCAAAGTTAAAAAAACAACCATAAAAATAAGTACACATAAAAATTCAAATTAAATAGACATAAAAATACACATAAAAACACATAAAACACACATTAAAAAATACACATTAAATACACATTAAATACACATTAAATAGACATAAAAACACATAAAACACAAATTAAATACACATAAAACACATAAAAATACACCTTAAAAATAAATACACAATAAATACACATTAAAATACACCAACCCAACGGCGAGTCACTTGCACTGGAGAACAGGCTGTACGGAGCTTCAGGCTAGCAGCTGCTCTTCCTCCTCCCTGCTTGGGAGGAAAGCAAGGAGGCCGCCAAGGGCCTCAGCAGCAGCCATTGGTTCCTCTGTGGCTGTCCCTGGCTGCCCAACGCTCTGCACTGCCACACTCCAAGCAGCAAATGGCTGCTTGGCTCAGCAGGCAGAGAGCTGTAGGCATGCATGCACTCCAAGTGCTGTAGGCATGCCAAGGCTATAGGCGTGAATGCATGCCAAGTGCTGTAGGTGTGCATGCATGCCAAGTGCTGTAGGCACACCAAGCACTGTAGGCATGTCAAGCACTGTAGGCATGTATGCGCACCAAGCACTTAGTGCGTGTGCGCATGCGCAGTGGGGAATCCGGTGAAAAAGCAAGCCCCCAAGGTGGTTCCCCCCAAAAGCCACTACCAGTTCTCCGGGACACTGGGAAAAGCTACAACCGGTTCTGGCCAACTGGTGCGAACCTGCTGCTACCCATCACTGCATGAAGCTGACAACAGCCAGCGTCTGCTCTTTACAAGGAAACCACAGGACAGCAGAGGTGTACGCCAGGAGTAAGGATTTCTACTGGCAGTTTCTCTGCGTCCAGAAGAGAAAACCTTAAGCCTCCACCCTTGAGTGTGAGGCCTAGAAGGCTAGGACCTTGTTTGTTTTACTATAAACAAAGTTAGTTGTTGTTGCTGGTGTTTTATTTCAGTTAAAAGATGAAAAAGGTAGCTAAACAAACATCAATGTACCCACCATGTTTCTTCCTTATCATGGGAAGAGGGTCTTGCAGGAGTTGAGATATCCCTGCTTTCATACCAATTTAGAAAATGCATTATTATTTGAGTCTCACATAGAAATTGCTAGTGTTACTTCTGCAGCCTGTAATGCAAAGAATTTCCCATGCTATTGATTTCACATGCTATTGCTGAAACTTCTTCCATCCATATGGAACCCAATCCTGGAGATGACATACCTGGTCTGAACACACCCCTTCTTGAAACATACTGCAAAAAACTGCTGGAAAATCCTTTCTCAACTGACTCCCCACCCCCATCCCTCTTTTTTTTTAAACTTTGCTTCCAATGCAAGGCATGGTTTCATCAACCCAACGATGTATCCAGTGGTGGGATGTCAAAAATTTTACTACCCTGCCGTGATGTCATCAAAGTGTGGGTGGAGCTAACTTCATGATGTCATGACATCATGGGCAGAGCCAATGTCATGACATTGTGGGCGGGGCCAAAGAAAATAATAAATAAAAATAATAAATAAATAAAATAAAAATACATTAAAATACACCCACCCACCCACCCCAAGCACAAATCAACCAGAGCTTTAAAACCAGAGATTAAAGCTTATTCTGGCTAATCTTTCTCACACTAGGTCAGACGGAAGGAACTACAGAATGAACTCACCACAAGATGGCTTCATTTTGGCACTTTTCAACTTTTCAACAGTTAAAGAAGTTAGGTACTAAATCTTTGCCTAACTAGTTCTCTAGGATAATATGCCTTAATGTAAATGTAAAACAGCTGTACCTCCTTAAGGGTTCTCCAATTGGAACAGCAATTGGGACAGCACAGGTGTAGCTTATTGATGAGGTAACTCCAAGACTTTGCTTAAAAACCCCAAGCCAGGCCGCCAGGCCTGCCGGTCACCAGGCCTTTTTTAGGAACTGTGGTAATATGTCAATATAGGTAAAGGTATTAAATACACATTAAAATACACACAGACACACCATAGCCAAAGGTGAGTCACTTACCCTGGGGAGCAGGCTATAGGGAGCTTCAAGCTAGCAGCTTCTCTTCCTCCTCCCTGCTTGGGAGGACAGCAAGGAGGCAGTGGGGGAACCAGTGAAAAGGTAAGCCCTGAAGGTGGTTCCCCCCAAAAGCTGCTACCGGTTCTCCGGGATACTGGGGAAAGTTACTACTGGTTCTGGTGAACTGGTGAGAACTTGTTACATCCCATCACTGCATGTATCCTCTATCTCAGGACCCCCAAACTTTTTGGGCCATGGGCTGGTCACATGGTTCAGCGGGCTGGTCACGTGATTCCTCCCACCAGAAGCAGAAGGAAAACACACCTTGCAATATGTTTTGCAACAGGATGAGATTTTGAGTTGCCATTTTCTCTGCTTTAACCAGGGGTGTCCAAACTCTGGCCCACAAGCTGGATCCAGCCCCCAACATCAATTCATCTGGCCCATGCCACATTAGTAACTCCTGGAAGTGGAAGTAAAATGTTACTTCTGCTTCTGGGAGCAACGAGACCCACGGGCCATAGTCTGGGCACCTGTGCTCCATCTCTCATGTTGTGACTCAGGACATTCACTATCCATTTTGTTGTCCTCTGCTCATGTAAGATTAAACACTTTTTCCACCATCGTTAATCTTGAACACATTCCAATGTTTCATGAGAATTGAAGCAACTTTTCTTCAGACCAGCAGAATTTGTCCCTCAGGTGTTTTTGTGATTACGACAGTAGTAGTTTGTTCTTTTGTACACCAGAGTTCAATGCTAAATTGGTGGAATTTTCTAGATCTAATCTTCTTTCCTCTTTCCTCCCAACACCCGCACCTCATCCAAACTTTTAGGTGCATTTACAGATTATAATACAATATACTAAGAGCTAGTGGCCTGCCATTAAACTCCTCACATTCCTGGACTTCTGTTTCAACATGTTGTTGGCGTATATCCAGCACCGCTTTCTACCAGCCCTGTGCAATGCTGTGATGAAGATGATTACAGGGAATTTGGCAAACAGAAGCTGTATACATAAAATCCTGTATCCTTTACTTGCACATTTTAACCAGTCAGTTCCCAGTTCTTACAGAATGCTGTGGGTCTTCCTAAGCCAACAGATATCAGAAACTCTTGGGACTTCCCTGTCTCCTGGGAGACTACAACACATCGTGTGCCCAATCGGTCAGCCAGGTTTCAGGGTTGAAGCTGCAGGGGCTTGTTATGCTTTCTTGAGTCTCTAGACACGGGGTTGGGGGGACTCGGGGTTTGAAGACTTGTATTTAGAGTAAAAGTTGGTTTTAACTCTAGGCTACACCCGTTCCTAGCTGGCATAATGGCTCACTGACTCAGTTTGAAGGTGACACTTTTACACTTCTAAAGCTTGCACAACAGTTTTGTTGTTGTTGTTGTTGTTCAGTCGCACAGTCGATTCCGACCCTTTGCAACCGTATGGACCATTGTCCTCCAGGCACTTCTATCATCCACCATCCTCCTCAACCTGCCCAGCTCTGTGCCCATTGTGTCTACAATACCATCTAGCCATCTGATCTTTGGTCGCACCCTTCTCCTTTTGCCCTCCATCTTTCCCAGCATCAAGGCTTTCTCAAGTGAGTCTTCTCTTCTCATTTGATGGTTAAAGTATTTTAGCTTCATCTTCACTATTTGACCTTCTAAGGAGCAGTCAGGGTTGATTTCCTCTAGGATCGACCTATTTGTTCTCCTCGCTGTCCAGGGGACTCTCAAAACTCTCCTCCAACACCACATCTCAAAGGCATCTATTCTTCTGCGCTCAGCTTTCCTAATGGTCCAGCTCTCACAACCATACATTACCACCAGGAATACCATTGCTTTGACTATGCGTATTTTTGTTTGCAAGGTGATGTCTCTGCTTTTAACTATGTTCCCCAGGTTTCTCATTGCTTGCCTCCCAAGAATCAGTCAAAAGACCATGGAGAAAGTGGGGGAGGGGGAACTCAGCCCAGGGATCCCAGAGAGGGAGCAAAGCAGCAGCATCACAACTCATAAAGATTTTCCTTGCATGTCCTCTAAAGAGAATTCCCACATTCAAAATTATCACAGCTTAGCTCTTCGTCCTTCTGCTCTACACAATTATATTTCGAGGAAGATTTGCTTGTCTGAAAAGAGGTTAGAGGCCAAGCAAAGAGGCATAGAACTGAATTCAGCAACATACACAAGCATGAAGAGATAACATTAAAATGTGGAAAATATAAGCAGAAAAGTCCTATTTTTAGGCAACACAATCCTTTTACAATTCATGGCAATCCCCCCCCCCCCTTGTACTACAATGTTCTCAAGGAGAACCTTGAGTATTACTTTTATAACCTTCGAAGTATGACATTTCTGTTAAAACCTACACAAGTAATTTGTCAGGTACTGTAGTATATTTTTGTGACATTTGTGACACCCTGCACTTTGGTGTCTAGGCATGCCTGCCACATGTCCACAGAAATGTCTGCAAACGCAAACAGTGCTGGCTCTTCGGCTATAAACAGACATGAGCACTGAACCCTAGCGTTGGATACAACTGGCTTTCAAGCAAGGGTGACCTTTACCTTTATTTCTTTACTTTTTCCCCAAACAAACAGAAGAGGATGGGTGAGATTAAACAGCTGAACAAAGCAACTCAATAGATAGGTTTTAAACAAACAAATCAACCCTCAACAAGCAATACAGTTTAATATTCCACCCCACTGTACTTAGTCTGGCAATTGCCCCTCAGTGATATAATAGCACCTCTCTGGTATCAATTAATTTTTTTCTTATAATATTGAACCCACAATGAAACTGCCATTTGCAATCTGCTACTCTTCTTGACTTGTTTGACATGTAGCCATGTTAATCTGTGCAGGTATATCAGAGAATGAAAAAAGCAAAAAAAAAAAAAAAACCAAGACAAAAATGTTGCAGCATCTTAAAGACTAACTCCTGTATTTAAATGTGAGCTTTCGTGGACTGAAGTGTAGCCTTAGTAATGGGGCTGGCCAAACCCTCTTGGCATTCCCAAATTTTGAAAATAAAAATGATGGATAAGTGGATAAGTAAAAAAAAAACCCGGAGGGACTGGAGTCAGACACTCAATTATAATCTGATGTTTTAAAATTTACCATGTATCCTGGCTGCAAATATAGATTTAAAAACAACAAATAATAAGGCAATGCTTCTCAGGGTATAGGATGGAGTTATCTTACTCTACTGGACATAGTGTTCCCATCAATTTACATGAACTGACTCTTTAGTTCCAATGACATCAACAGTCCTTGAGGTTGGAATTCTCCATGAAGGCCTTGAGGTAAAAGATCAGGGTGACATAAGAGGGAAAAAACAAATAAAAAAACCAAACAATGTACTGTACTGTATAAAATAAGTATAGATGCAGAGAAGTTTCTTTGTAATCAAAATTCTACAAGTAGTGCTTAGTTTCCCACTCTATCAGGCAGCCATTATCAAAACAGTATTCCTACACGTGTCCATGAGGTTAAAGGGCGATTGTGTCCTATACGTGCCATTGAGCTCAAAGGAGCTTTCTCAGAGGTATATTGATATAATGTGACAGCCAAAAAATATAAATAAATCACAACTCTTCTGTATGACTGTAGGTTCATTCATCCATCTCAACAGTAGCTTTGCAAAGCTTGAACCTATTCCATTAAAATCAAAGATGTGTATAAAAGTATCTCTTTCTGCAGAGGTAATCAGCCCAGTGCCTACCTTTTTAAATTTTCTGATGGACTACTCAGACAGAATAGTTTTGTACTATTAATCTAACAGATTAATTTCTGTATGAGCTTTCATGGATTGAAAACCACTTTCCTAGGCATACTTTCCCAGACACTTCTGAAAAGCACTTGGACAGAGCTGTCTTCAACAGCCATAAATGAGCTTCTCATGTTGCAGAGTGCCATATGGCATGAGCTATGAAACCATGTCTGAGAATACATTTAAAGGTCAACATTTTCAAGCCAGCGGGGATCAGACTCTAGTGTGGGAGTTCTGCACAAAAGATCTTATTCTTTCCATTCTTAATTGTTTTTGACATTGTACTTATCTTGTTGCTTCTTTACTGGACAGCAAAATACCACTTACACATAACAGAACTTAATTCTGAATAACCAGAGGCAGTAAGATTCTTCAGCAAGAGTTTTATTTCTTGTAGAGCACCTATTTGTATGAAACCAAATACAAGATACAGATTTTGAGTATAACAGAAGAGGCAAACTTGAAATCCTCTTACTCCTTTTGAAGACACTCGTGATATAGTCTTACGTGACATTTATCAGTTAAAGCCATCATACTAAATCAATCCCAACCAGTGGTGGGATGTCAAAAAATTTACTACCCCACCGTGACATCATCAGTGTGGGCGGAGCTAACATCATGATGTCATGATGTTGTGAGTGGGGCCAAAGAAAAAAAATTAAAAAATACAAAATAATAATAAAATAAAATAAAAATAACCACACACACATATATATACACACACACCTCAACCCACCCACCCACCCACCCACCCATAACACAAACCCATAAAATAAATAAATAAATAAATAAATAAAAATACACCCACCCAGTGGGGGAACCAGTGAAAAGGTAAGCCCCGAAGGTGGTTCCCCACAAAAGCTGTTACCGGTTCTCCGGGACCCCTGGGAAAAGTTACTACCGGTTCTGGAGAACTGGTGAGAACCTGTTACATCCCATCACTGAATTCCCAACATATCAACAAGGTGTCCCATTCTGGTCATGTAAGAGACAAAATAAGCTAATGTGGAGAATCCCTTTTTGGAAAAATCAGTAACAGTATGGAAAAAATGGGCAAAGTGTTTATTATAACAATCATCACCACACGTGCTCTTGCTCTGTCATCTTTTTTCCCTGACAACTATAAATTCAAACAATTTAGCCACTGGGAAAATAATTAGGCATCATACAGATTAAGAGATTACACACAGGTCTGAATCCCAGAACAAGCTAACCAAGTAAAGGAACAAGGGCAGACAAAATATACTTGGCACAATTGTACGAAATTACCCATTTTACTAGCATTCCAGAAGTGTAGAATAGTAAGACTACTAACATTGTTTCATATGCTGATCATTCATGTCACCGAATTATAAAAAGGAGTAATCTTCCAAACTTTAAACAATTTTGGCAAACAATGGCCAAAATCCTGTCACTCAGCATAGTAAATAGCACTAGAGCAGGAGGTGGCCAACCTTGGTACTTCAATTACCAGAAGCCCAAGTCAGCACACCTGCTAAACAGGGGCTTCTGGGAATTGAAGTCCAAGAACCACTGGAGCACCAAGGTTGGCCACCCCTGCACTAGAGTATGCCAGTGAATTAATAAGGATGTAATGAGTCTAGAGATGAGCACTGAATCCTAGAGTTGGATACAACTAGCTTTCAAGCAAGGACAACCTCTACCTTTACCTAAGGAGTCAAATCTTCCCTACATTTCATTGATTCAAACAGGCCTACTCTCACTTTAAATAGTAGGCCAAAGTACGTTGCAAGTAGAGTAGACCCATTTTAATCAATGGAAGTCACAGAGTTGACTCTCCAAATCCTCATTAATTCAAAAAAAATATGGTAACAGTGGGGGTGTTAATCAGGTATGAGGAAAGGTTTTAGGACATGAGATTAATGAAGATCAATGGACGGGCACATAGTCAAAAGCCCCAGAGAAAAATAAGAATATCAAACTTATAAACAGGTCAAGCTGAACTTTATCAGTAGAACTCTAACAATGAACTGTTGGAGAAAATAGGGTGTGTTATAGAAATACAGTATACTACAGTATGTTGATATTCTCAATACAGTACTAGCATTGTTGTCCATTTACCAAGTAAATAAACATCCTTACTTTTTGTTAGGTAGCTGCAAAATTAGAAATTGCCAATAACTGTAAGAGTGAATAGCAATCTCCCTCCAACAGTGGAAAGCATGAATATTGTCTATTGCAATGATGAAAAAATTTATTATTTATTTTTTATTTATTTCCTCCTATTTACTATCCCGCCCCAATCGGGTAAACCCGACTCTGGGCAGCTTACAATATTGATTAAAATCACAAGATTAAAACTAATGTTTAAAACTAATGCCTAAAACTATTAAAAAACCACCAAAGGATTAAAACAGCGTAAAAAGATGAAGCCGCAGGGGTGGCTGTCCATTAGATCAGCCACCCTACCTGGGATCCCATGTTCCTGGGTCCCCACACTTGCCCTGCCAGCCAGGTTTTTAAGCCCTTCCGAAAGGACAGGAGCTCTGTCTGTAGATGCAGCTCCGTTGGTAGGAGATTCCAAAGGGCTGGGGCAGACACGGAGAAGGGCCTTCTCCTAGTGCTAGAGAGGTGCGCCTCTCTAGCCGATGGAATAAGAAGGGAGCCTCTCCGATCCGCCCTGGTGGGACGGACAGATGTTCTCAGGGTGACGCGGTCTCTTAGGTATCCTGGCCCACTACCATATAGGGCTTTAAAGGTAATAACCAGCACCTTGAATTGCACCCGGAAACATACTGGTAACCAATGCAGCTCCCAAAGCAGTGGTGAGGCATGAGAATAACGCCCCCACCCCATCACTACTTGGGCCGCCGCATTTTGGACCAGTTGGAGTTTCCGAATGGTCACCAAGGGCTGCCCCATGTAGAGCGCATTACAATAGTCCAGTCTGGAGCATGTGTGACCATGAGCATGTGTGACCATGAGCAAGGCGTCCCAGTCTAGGAGTGGGCGTAATTGGCGTATTACACAGAGTTGTGCAAAAGCCCTCCTGGCCACGGCTGCCACCTGCTCTTCGAACAGTAGCCGTGAGTCCAGGAGGTCCCCCAGATTACGCACCTGGTCCTTTAACAAACCAACTGAAGAAAAATCATCATTCTCAATTAGAGGGCATATTTTATGATACACGGTTTAAATTTATTTATATAAACTAATCAGAATAATGACTCTGCGTCCTCCATAGAACTATGGAGATTTTGAGGAATGAGGTACTGAGTTAGAATAAGCATAGATGAAATCTTGGAATGACCTATTCATACAAATTCAAAAAAATATAATGCCTCTGTAATTCAATATCCTCCATTTGTTTTATTCTGCTTTGCTATTTTTACAATATTTAGTGTAAACATTATTATAGAATGTTACAGTGGGTTTTCTGGACTTTATACAGAAAAGACCAGAGTCCAGAAATACTGCAGTATAGACTGGTGGCCACTCAATGCCTCCTGTCTGCCCAATCTCGGATGCAATTAGTTTCTCAGTGGTCATTGTTTTAGTTTGTAATTCTCATCAGCCTGACATAACATGACTAATGGTAAGGAACTATGTGGGCCTTAGTCCAAAATATCTGAAGTGCTAAAGCAGGGATAGGCCACCTATGGCCCTCCAGATGTTCTTGTACTGGAGTTCCCACCAGTCCTGGTCAGCAGAGCTGGTGAGGGATTATGAAAACTAATCTAGCAACTTTTGGACATGTACCTCTGGAAAGCCACCAGTTGACCTCATCCCTATGCAAAGGAAAGTAGTTCTCATTTACTATACAGTCAAAAGATATTTAGAAACAGAAGACAAATGGCTATATGTTGAGAATATTTTAGCTGTAAATTGACTGCAATAGCACAGGGCTGGATTGCATAACCCTGCAGTCCCTTCCAACTCTACGGACCAAATATTACTCCTTCCTCTGACACAACAGTTCATCATTCAAGAATTTGGAGAGTTTCCAAGCTTGTGCTAGGAGGTACTACTGGATATCTCCTTCAAATTCAGAAACTCCAACCACCCATGGAATGGTCATTGAACCAGCTCAATGGATAAACATGATTCTGCCCTACAGTTCTTTGAGAATTCTGATTCCTATACTAATTGGTTGATTTAGCATTCAGCCTATGAAACCCCACTTTTCAAATTTTAGAAGAGCCTCCATTTTGTTGCTGCAGAATAGTAAAGAAAACAACATTTTGTAAAAGGTGGCAGCAAAATTCTAGCCCAAGCTCTACTGCTACACAAGCATATCAAAAGGACATTTGGTGGCGAGGTTAAAAGATTATCACTCTTCTTTATATGTCTACTCAAAGTCCCTCCTATTGTCTCCCACTTTTAAATATTCTCTAAGTAGTAATGTGCCATTAAATCAGATTTATATTGACCCTAACATGGCTTTCCAGGTAAATGATATACGTATGCAGTAACTTTACCAGTGCCATCTCTTTCCCCAATGAGTTTCCATGCCCAAATAGATATTAAAACCTCTTGAGTCCTAGTCCATCACACTATCTCCTACATCACACTGGGTACTCTCATAGTAGTTTTCTTTAATTGCTTTTAGGTAAGAAGATAAACATAAAAGTTTAATAGGAATTATCTTACTAGGCCATTATGCCACATAGGCATAACTTTTGAAATCCACAGTTGACTTTTCTGAATGTAATCTTTATCATTTTCCCTAAAAACAATAAGGGGAGGAGAGGAAAGAAAAGTAATCAATTCCACAAGTCTGTACATTTAAATTCCACCCATGACATTTCCTTCTACTTTAATTGCTTCCATACAATTTATGTCAGCTAGTCACGCTAGGGCCTAGAGCGTTCCATACAGCTTTGCTACAAAGAAACTCTTGTCCTATAATAACCTCAATAATCTAAGGAAAGAAATTGTGGAAAAGGCAGAGCAACCAGGGTGAAAGAAACAGGTTTCCTATTGTGTCCAGCATATATTTTCCAATTTAGAAATAGATTGTCCAGCACAATCACTGGTTCTTCCATCAGGGGAAAAGGAGAGACCGCTGGTATCTCAGTACCCACTAGGTTGGTTGGACTACACTTCCCATCATGCCTGTATAACAGTGATGGTGAACCTATTAGAGATGGAGTGCCCAAACAGAGGGGTGAGGGTGGGGACTCTGTGCTGGTGGAAAGGAGGGAGTGCTCCCATTGGACTGCTGGGCAGAAGGATGGGGAAAACTCTGTGCTGGGGGGAGGGAGGAAGTGGTCCCATTGGGCTACTGGGCATAAAGGTGGGACAAATTCTGTGCTGGGGCAATGGCATGCATGCCCACAGAAAGGGCTCTGAGTGTCATAGGTTCGCCACCACTGCCATATAACGTGCAGGCTTGGTGTGACAGGGGATGTATCATCTGTGATGGGAAGACAGTGATCCATGTTCAAAGCCACGTTTCACCGAAGAAACCATGCCAACCCTGAGTCAGTTAAAACAAAACAGTTGGGAAGTACTGTATATGCTGGCATATAGGACTACTTTTTCCCCCTGAAAAACATGCCTCCAAGTGGGGGGGTTGTCTTATACGCTGGGTGCACTTCAGCTGGGATGGACACAGCTGCCCATAGTGACCTCCCGATGCTCGCTTGGTGCCCATAGTGGCCTCCCGATGCCCGCCTGGTGCCCATAGTGGCCTCCCAATGCCCACCCACCTCATTCTACATACCATCCAGTATCGCGCAGTATCCAGTGTGGCTGCGGCGAGCATCAGCAGCGAGACAGGGGTGCCAGCCTTTTCGGCATGACCGGCCCGTTCTGCTCAGTGGGAAGCAGCGGTGCTCTGCCCCGCCTCTTGTCTATGCAGAGCTCGCACATGCGCACTTGCACACTAGTGTCGGCCACAGGGAGATGTTGAAATCAAATCTGATGTTCTTTTATGTTTTATTTGGTGTGTGGAAGGTGTGCGGAAGAGGGGGTAGTCTTATACGGCGAGTATATAACAAACTCTATATTTTGAGTGGAAATGTTGGGGGGGTCGTCTTATACGCCCAGTCATCTTATACGCCGGCATATACGGTAATTTAAGAAGACTTTTTTACTTCCTTGAGCTGGAAAACTTTGCAATGCATTACAAACTAACTAGCAATAAAGACAGCAAACAACTACCGGTACTACAGAACAATAAAAAAAGTTATTTCTGCTTATTCAACACCTTTTGTTGATTTCTTTCTTTCTTCAATAATATTAATACACATACCTCCTGGATTTAATCCCAAGTATTGAATGAATGAGCAAAAACAATATTCAACACAGTTTGTTGTACTGGCTTCTTCTCAGTAACAACACCTGTTTACTATTCTCCACCCCACCCCCAAGTGATGAGAGATAATATCCATCAGTCTCAGGCTGAACTCTTTGTGCATCAAGCCCAGCAAAACCAAGGGAAGCTTTGCACATGAAACATGTGAGCTGTGTGTCTTTTCCTTGCAGACATTCATAGTTTTAAAAAGTTACTCTTTTCAACTACAACTCTCAGAACATCCCAGCCAGCCTCCCAGCAAACCAATTCTAGAAGCTGTAGTCCAGTAATAGTAGACAGACCAACTGATTCTCCAGTGTACACAGGTACAAGTTCAGACCTGTGCTGGCCACAGGTCGGAAGCTGTGTTGGTAGGGAAGCCTGCTACTATTGTCTATACAGAGACTAACATGATGCTTCTTGTTTTCTCATTTTCTTCCTTTATCATTCATATTCACTCCAAAAGATCCTACACTGATTTATTTCTGAGGGTAATTTAGACCAAACTTTCCATACACTGCAGGATAAACATTGGATTATTCACACTATGATTTTTTTAATTCCGCCCTTGTCTATCCATATTTCAGCTGGCGGTGTTACTCAGTATTATATCCAGAAAAGAAAAGAAAAGCTCTTGAAAGCTCAAAAACATTTGCATTAATAAAAAGACCTAAATTACCCAGGCAGCCCACTTACTTGCTGTTTTCTCCAGTGAATGAAATGATTGTAGAATTTTCTGCTCTGACTATCTTATGAGGAACCCTATATCTTAATGAAATTAAGCATTGTTATGCCTTCTTTCTCTTCTACTCTAACACTTGGCATACTTCTCTTTCCTTAAACAAAACAGACATTGTTAAATAGCCCACTAGAAATTAGTTTCAGTAAATACAACCTACCATTTCAGTTTCAGCAACTCAAGGGAATTACGGTAGTTTACAACATACCAACTTAGAATGATCTGATCTGCTTTTTCAACCACTCTAGCAAAGACCCAAAATAGATACCGGTACCTATCAGTCAATGGCAGGTGAAGCTGTCTTCAGTTGGGCCTTCTTAGAATGTCAGAAATTATTTCTTAACCTCAAGTCCCATCCTTAATGGAACAGAGAATGGTTTCATCATTAGAACTTCTCTGCTTATCTAAGAACACCTCCAAAGGGTGCCTACCTTGAGAATCTTTACTATTACACATGACCAATTAAAGTACAGTATATAGGAAAACTGGGTCTGCTATGGTAATAGAGTGGACCAGTGATGGCAAACCTTTTAGATACCAAGTGCCCAAACAGAGGGGTAGGGTGGGGACTCTGTGCTGGGCGGAAGGAGAGAGCACTCCCATTGGGCTGCTGGCAGAGGGGTAGGGCAAACTCTGTGTTAGGGTGGGAAGGATGAAGTGCTCCCACAGGGCTGCTGGGCAAAGGGGTGGGGCAAACTCTGTGCTACGGAGGGAGGATGTTCTCCCATTGGGCTGCTAGGCAGAGGGGTGGGGCAAACTCTATGCTGGGGTGACAGTGCGCAAATGTCAACAGAGAGAGCTGTGAGTTCTCCCTCTGGCATGTGTACCATAGGTTCGCCACCACTGGAGTACCACTGGGCACCAGTGCCAGTGACTCAATGCTGAGTGTCAGGTGGCAGTTGAGTAACCTGACAACCCTGAGGACTAATGGCCTTGGGTGGCAAAGATCACAGGGAAAGGTGATGGTCCCCATGTGGATTAAATCCCACTTGAATCCATCTTGATGGGGGGCAGCAGTTTCATCAATTCTGGCCTGGGACTGATTTATTTATTTATATATTTCAAATTTCTATTGCCGTCCAACTTGGCAATGACTCTGAGGGGCTAACAACAATTAAAAATAATAACAAAACTAAATAAAACCCCTTAAAACCCCCATTAAAAAGTCAAAATAATTTACCACACACCCCATCCATTAAAAAAGAGAGATAAATCCTTAATTATATAAGCCAGCAGGTGGGGGTCACCCCTCCATTGGTGCTCCACACCTGCCCTGCCAGCCAAGTTTTCAGTTCTTTCCTTAAAGGACAGGAACTACATCTGGAGACACAGCTCTATTGGCAGGAGGTTCCATAGGGCCAGAGAAGTCACGGAGAAGACTCTCCTTCTGGTGCTAGAGAGACGAGCCTCCCTAGCAGATGGCACAATGAGAGAGCCTCTCCAGTCTGCTCTGGTGGGACGGACAGATGTTCTCAGGGTGATGTGGTCTCTTAGGTATCCTGGCCCACTACCATGTAGGGCTTTAAAGGTCATTACCAGCACTTCAAATTGGACCCGGAGGCACACTGGCAATGAGTGCAGCTCCTGAAGCAGTGGTGAGACACAGGCATACCACCCACACCCCATCACCACCCAAGCAGCAGCATTCTGGACCAGTTGCAGCCTCAATGGTCATCAAGGGCAGCCCCATGTAAAGCTCATTGCAATAGTCCAGTCTGGAGGTGACCAGAGCATGTGTGACCATAAGCAAGGAGTCCTGGTCCGGGAGCGGGTGTAATTGGTGACTTGCATGAAGTTGTGCGAAAGCCCTCCTAGCCGCGACCGCCACCTGGTCATTGAGCAGGAGTCGCAAGTCCAGGAGGACCCCCAGATTATGCACCGGGTCTGTTTGGGGCAAAATAGTCCCATCCAGAACCAAAGACAGTAGCTCCTGAGATAATGCTGGGCCCCCAATCCTTAGCCATAGTTTTGCCAAGATTCAGTTGAGAACTTTGATGAGAACTTTGCATGCCAAAAGGGCTCAGGACCAGAAAGTGACTCACAGAAATGGATCAGTAGTATGGGGGTCATGCTATGATGTGGAAGGCAGATGAAAGGCCACTGCATTATATTCTCAGGACAGTCTTCATGGGTGATTGCCATGAAACTTGTCAATATTTGGATTTGGATATGGTGGCAGAAGAATTAAAAGGAAAACTGAAATACTGTACTATGTTCCAACTATTGAGATGGCAGAGTCTTAAAGAATGCCAATGCAGTTTTTTTTTTAAGGATGCCTTACAACAAATTTAACCATCAGCTCCTCAGTAAGTGCCACTGATTCAAACTGGCTTAGTCTAGCTGCAATTTATACAATAAAGTAAGTTGCAACTAGAGTATGTCCATTTGAATCAATGGAACATATAAAGGCGTGGACTCACCAAATCCCCACTGATTCTCTGGGCCTGCTCTAGTGTGACTTACCACACTAAGCAACAGGATTTCAGCTATTCTTTGAAACACAAAAATGAATACAAAGCACCCATCAAATTCCTAATTATTAACACAAATTCCACTACTCGGTTCATTGTTGTACTTAAGTTAATAATCAGCTGTAATCAATGATTCCTCAAGTGTAACTTAAAAGTAAATACAAAAGAATGTTACTCTATGAGGTCTAACCATATTTTTGCAAGCATAATGTTCTCAAGGTTCTCATCCATGACTGTACAGTGGGATGTTCTCTGCTTAGCTGTGTTTCAACAAAGTCGAGTGCTAGAGTGTCATGGGAATTAACAGTACTGTATCTAATTTTGGTTAAGATGTTGAGCTTGATGACTGGAAGGTCAGGAGTTTGAAACCTGCGCACTTTGCAATGGAGTAAGCACCCATCTCTCTCAACTCCTGTCAACCTAGCAGTTCAAAAGTAAGAAATTGCAAGTAAATAGTTACTAGATAACAGCATTCCTTACTCCAGCATCCAGTCATACCTGCCACATGATCATGGAAACATCTACAGATTCAGACAATGCTGACTCTTTGGGTGTAAACGGAGATGAGCACTGCCCCCTAGAGTTGGACACAACTAGCTTTTGAGCAAGGGAGATCTAATTTTGCTAAGCTTCTCTCAGGAATGCACCATACTGATCATCCTCAGTTTCTCTATAACCCTTATCACTTATACTCTACATTTGCAAGATTCATAAGCCTTAGAGGCACACTACATAACCAACTGTGTTTTGAGACTGAAATAATATTACTTGCCTAAAGCTAGGTAGTGAGTGCTGCATGGACAATACCAATTGCACAGAGGAATAAAGAAAACCACCTTAAACAGGGTCAATATCATTAGACAATCCAGCCAAGTATTGACTTGAAACAATGGCTCTGCAGGAGTTAAGGCATATTTCTTCCATAGCCTCCTAAGAAGCCAAAAACAGGACTGGAGGCTTTCTGTAGGGCAAGGTACTCTACCAGATGAGCTATAGCAGACAGCAGCTCAAATAAATACAGTACAGTACTTCCATTTCATATACACTCTTGACTCATTGTGACCCAGTGGCCATAGTAGGACTTGCTTAATCACGAGTCCAGGTTGCACATCACCTTGGCTCAAAACAGAAATCTTGACTGATATCCTTTGTGTGGCAGACTGAAAGTGAAATCCACTACTGAAAGGCAGTAATTACCTCTGGCTCCATCAATCAGGAGGTTCAGGAGAAGAATCATCAAATACAAATTTCCAGAAAACTGAAAGCCCTGCTAAATGGTTCCAAAAAACCTGAAGGACATTTACTACATCTACACCCACCCATGGGCCCTTCAAATATCCTGGAATACAAACCCATGATGGCTGGGAATGATGGGTGGTATAGTCCAATTCATCTGGAACATTCCAGGTTTGGAAAGGCTGCTTTAGTCTCTTTTGGATGCCGCTAACTTGTAGGGTCACAAGAAACAACGGCGCATAACAACCCCAAACCATAACATCCACATTGTTCCTTATTGTACAGTCCAATGTTTCATTAACTTTATTTTTTTTCCATAGACACTAAGAAAAAACAGACTTATGAAGAATAATTGCAATTGGCGAGAATTAATTTTCCATTTGTTTAAGTCTGGCCTTTTCAGAGTAGTACTCAACAGAAAATTTAAAGTGCACATTAAATACAGCTGTCTACTCAGAATTCAGTCCTGCAGAACAAAATGAACCCCATAGAATATGCATGCATATGTGTACTAAAGGTTGTTGTTTGATTTGCTTTAAGATCTGCATATCAAGCAAGAGGAGCACCTTAAAGCTGAGCATTTGCTCCCCACATCTACTACCACACTATAGCTACTATCCACTTTAAAACAAACTGGACAACATGCCTTCAGGGAGCTGAATCAGTGCCTTTTTTCTCTTATTATTCTTGACCACTCCTGCAGAACCTACATGTTTTTACAAGCCCTGAAGGAAACCAAGGTGGTATGTACATATGTATGTATGCCTTCTTGCTTGTGAGATGTTACAGGATAACTTTTAAATACAACTGTTAGATTCAGAAAGTTGGCTTTTCAAGAAGTGTAGTTAGAGTGACCAGATAACCAACTTTTCTTTAGCATATAAGTAATTCAAGGACCTTATATTTCTTTTTTAATCCTCTTAATCAGTAAATAGATTTTAGCATAAACAGTGTTTCAGGTCCCAGGTTAAAATCAATGTAAACCTCTAAATGATTTATCTTTAGTTTTAGGAGCTAAGCATGTAAAATTATTACAATACAATCGTATACATTGACTTCTAGCCCTACTTATGCCAACAAAATAAACCCAGTTGAGTGAGGTCTATCTGTGCAATGGGAAGGATTTCATTGGCAATAAGTTACTGGTAATGAGATTTGACTATCTGATAATGCCTATCTAAGATTTCAAGTTATATGTAACCTTATTACATCATGGGCAAACTGTACACATCTGAAAATCACAAAGAGAGCCTTTAATTAGTCACTGGCTGTTAGTGCCAATGACATTATTTCTATTGGACATGCAGAGTTATGCAATAGGATTTCAGCCAATCTATCTAGTCCCAGGTTCAGTGTACTGTATATAGGACTGCATTCTTACTAATACTGTACCCAATTCTTCAACAGGCAAGAAGGGGGACAAAGCAAGTCTCAAACTAGACATGGAACTTATAAAAAGCTTAGTATTTTGGCAAATAGTTATAAAATAATTTGATGTTATGTGCTGTCAAGTTGGAGCTTACTTATAGGAATCTTAATAAGCTTTCAACATAAATGAGATATTTAAGCAGTGGTTTTGGCAGATCCATATCTCCACTGAGCTTCCATAGCTGAGTGGGCATTCAAAGTCAGGTCTTCTGAATCCTAGTCCATCACTCAATCCACTACATCACAATAGGTATCAATGCAAAATATAATACTCTGAACAAATCAGAAATGTACAATACAGTGAAAAAATTAAGTCGGCATAGTTAGGTAAAGGTCACCCTTGCTCGAAAGCCACTAATATCCAACTCTAGGTTTCAGCGCTCATTTCTGTTTATAGCCAAAGAGCCAGTGCTGTTTGCATCTGCAGACGTTTCTGTGGACATGTGGCAGGCATGCCTAGACATGGGAGTGCACGGAATGCTATTTACCTTCCCACCAAAGTGGTACCTATTTATCAACTTGCAATTTCTTGCTTTCAGACTGCTAGGCTGGCAGGAGCTGAGACAGAGACTCCATCATGCAGCACTCAGGTCTTAAACTGCTGACCTGCCAACTTTCAAGTCATCAAGTTTAGTGTCTTAACCACTTAAGCCACCTTGCATAAACTGGATCTGGGAAACAGAATTGAATTGAAATGAATGCTTTCTATTCACCATTCCCACTGCTACCCCCTTTTTGTGTTCTGAGCCTCCCTATGAGTCCCTTTTAGCTTTGGGAAGCCTTTGGGATCCTTAGGATGAGGGGAACTCACTCACTCACTCACTCACTCACTCACACACACACACTCTCTCTCTCTCTCTCTCTCTCTTTGTCTATTAAAGGCTTCGTCACCACTACCATCATCATGAAGTTCCCCCAGATCAAAAGGAAGCTTTAGGGAGGCTCAGATCCTGAAATTGGGGGGGGGGGGATAGTAGTAGGCATTTACGGTAAATTAATTCTTTCCAGCATCTGGATCTGGTTTATGCTGGTGTAACTATATCAACAAGACACTGCTTAGCACTGTACTGAAAATATCATTTCAGTTAGGATTCAGTTGGGTTTGGTACACCAACACACCGGCAGGACCCAAAATAATTCTACAATCTCTCCAAGCAAATTTAAAAATAAACTGTGGCTGAAATTATATGCAAATTGTACATCTTTTAGATCTGAATTGCCATAAACTAAGACATCTCTGTATACATTATCTGTTGCACACTGAGTCACGTGGCTCAGTATGAAACAGATGATGTTTACAAAGATTTCTTTAGCAATTTAAGTCTAAACGTTACACAATTTGTGCAACAGGATTTCAGCTACTGTGTTTCAGATGTATAAATAACCATTCATCTGATATCTTGTTGCAAAGCAATTTTCTCCTGAGAATAATGGTTTCCTTTTTCTTCTTAAACAAGTTTCTAGCCTTTGAAACTGGAAAAACAACCTTTTACATTGTTCAGTTTTCACTATTGCGTACATAGAATTGGCTCAGAAGCAATAGAAGTAACAAAGCAGAATTTCCTGTGACTGAGATTCAGTACCGTTCATAACTTCCCATGACCAGCAAAACTGGAATAAGTTAGTCTAAAACATTTCCTTGATTTACATAAAATTCAGGTTTCAGGATTAAGTTTCTCATCAAGGTAAATGATATACGTAGCTCCAAACCTAACCTCTTATTTCTACAAGCTCTGTAAGTTTGCTGGGCTTTCGCACCATCAGTGGAAATGCAACACTACCTGACTGAATAATTCAGACACATAAATTCTCACATTCTGCCTTTCTAAACCAAGAAAACAAAGTCTGAACTTCCCAAGAACAAAGAAAGGCCAGTTCTAGACTTTATACTGGCACGCATCTGCACAGATCTGGGAGCCATACCACTCTATATTCACAGAAGCAACTTAGTATGGAAGTTGCTAAGTCTCAAATCTCAGCTGCCAACATGTTCACAACCATGGAACTCCTTATGGCTGAATTTCACAAGCTGCTGGCACACATGTTAATCTTCCCAGTCATTTCAGATGGAGAGACAACTCCCAAGTAGGCAACAATAACAGTGAAGTCTGAACCAAAGCTTTGAAGAGGGACTAGAATTCCCAGGTTCTCACAGTCAGCGAGGCTAGTTGTTCTGCTGGCTCTTAGGAGGTCTGGGAGTTGCAGTCCAAAAGGGTGAAAAAAGAAAGCCTTCCCTAGTTCTGGTTGAAATACAGCTAAAGACAAGCCCAGAACAATTATGGTAGAAGTTATCTACCATTTTAAATTTCTGCAGTTCCCTAAAGCAAGGATTCTCAACCTGTCGCCTGGATGTGGCCAGCAGCACCATTTCATGAGGTCCGCCATCACCTCCACCACACCAGGAAGCACCATGTGGTGGAGGAAGGGGAAAATAGCCATCCAACCTCCGAAGCTGTCTGAGCGTGACCTGGCCCTCATCTTTAAAAAGTTGAGAATTCCTGCCCTAAAGTGATACAACACAAGACACTACAGACCACTGTGGGAAAGTGGGCAGCTCTTGGTTCCTGTTAACACAGAAGATCATGCAGGTGTGAGAAAAAGCACTTTAATGTTGGGTGCTTCACTACCCTACCAATTGAATCACAAGAGATGGAGTATGTTAGGAAATGACTGAGGAACAGAGAGAAGCACTCAGGGCTGACCACACTACAGTCCATGTTGGTTCAATGCTGAGCTGATTTGTTTTATGTTTCCATCTCTCTGGGAACTGTCTGGCCAGGTTATCCTGATATGATAATAAGAGTCAGTAGACTGTATTGCCAGTGACTCAACACCGAGTGTCAGGTGGTGGTTAACTAACCTGACAAGCCTGAGGACTAACAGCCTTGGGTGCTGAAGTCCACAGGGAAGGGTGATGGTCCCCAAGTGGATTACATCCCACTTGAATCCATCTTGATGAAGGGCAGCAGCTTCATCAATACTGGCCTGGGGCTGAGGGGGACTTAGTGTGCCAAAAGGGCTCAGAACCAGAAAGTGACTTGCGGAATTGGATCAGTGGTATGGTTGTCATGTTGCAATGTGGAAGGCAGGTGAAGGGCCATTGCATTATACAGTATTCTCAGGAGAGTCTTCATGGTACAGGTACACAAAAAGAGCCTCCTCAAAGATTCTGTTATGTTTTTAACCACAATTGGGTGTACCCTGGTAATGGTAACCTTGTGTTGCCAGCTAATCTTTCTCACACTAGGTCAGGTCAAAGGAACTGCATAATGGACTCACCAGAAGGTGGCTTCCTTTTGGCAGTTTCACATCTGGCCTAGACACAGAAGGAAAAAATATCTCTGGGAAGGATCATCTGAAGACAATATATATTCTCAGGGCATTGAGATTCATGATCTGCTAACAACAAATACTAATAGGTGGGCTTGAACCCTTCCAGCAGCAAATTCTGCACCCTTTAAATTCCGGTACAGTGGGTCAAACTCCTGGTGGCTCCTCCCAAGATTTAGTATCCAGACTCTCTCCTTCCAACTGATTAGGATTATGTATGTGTTGTGATTTCTCATGCCTGCAAGGAAGTACAATTCAGCTTCCTGAAACATCTTGGTCTTAGAACTCCATTCCTAACTCTCTCCAAATCATACAAGGCAAGAGGGCATAGAGACTCCATTCTTCTTTAACGTTTTCTGATCATTCTCATGATTACAAAGCTAAAATACATGACACATAGTAGTCAAAATAAAAACAAACTGTCCAAAAGAGAAGTGAAAGATTTGGAAAAGTTATTTCCCCAAGACTATGCTTTTTATGCTAAGGCACACTGGTACTACAACAAAGACTAATTAGCTATATAAGGCTATTTTCACCGTGTTAAGGGCTAGAAATCTCTTTTTCACAGAATGAAAGGTAAGATTCTCAGAATGCAGAAATTCTGTTGTTTAACAGCATTAGCTAAAGGTAAAGGTCACCCTTGCTCGAAAGCCTGTAGTATCTGACTCTAGGATTCAGTGCTCATCACTGTTTATACCCAAAGAGCCAATGCTGTCTGCGTCTGCAGACGTTTCCATGGACATGTGACAGGCATGACTAGACACCAGAGTGCAGAGAATGCTGTTTACCTTCCCACTGAAGTGGTACCTATTTATCTACTTGACATTTCTTGCTTTCGAACTGCTACGTTGGCAGATGCTGGGACAGAGATGGAAGTTCACTCCATCTTGGCAGATGCTGGGACAGAGGCGGAAGTTCACTATAGTCTTGAACTGCTGACCTGATGACCTTCCAATCATCAAGCTCAGTGTCTTAACCAGTGAGTCCCCACAGTCCTTAAGAGCATGACAATATTGTAAACATATAACAGAATATAAAGTGGCAATAATTCTTTGGGTCAGTCCACTTATAAAACAAATTGTCTGTGTTTTTACATTTTCATTTTGGGTGAAAATTTCTAATTCAACTGTTCCCAGTTCTGGGGGAGAGACTCTTTCCAGATGTGTCACTCACCTTTTCCTGGGTTGTTCTCCAGATGTTCAAAAGGACCATTTGCATTATCAACTCATACAGTAAATGAGTTGTATGTTTTGGAGTTACTGTATATCAAATATTGCAACAGCCTTGTTTTCCTCCAAGCATTACCAGGTCAGTATTGTTTCAAACTGCTAGCAACCACTCAAAGTTTTTAAAATATATAAACATCTCTAGCACAGTACAAAAAAAATCCAAGAGAAGCACACTTCCCATAAAAACACATTGTCACATTATTAACCTGTTTTTCTGCCCCCTTTCTCCCTATTTTTCTAGTACAGTATAGTATTTTGTTTACAGCATGGGAGGTGATTCTGGCCTCCTTAAATTTTGTACAGTCATCGCCAAAAAAAATCTCCACAGAATCCAGTGTGTAGAACTAGTATGTCTATAAATCACAGCTGGTCCTTCATAAACAAAGCAAGCAAAGTTATTGTTTGTTAATGCAGGACAAGTTTGGAAACAGTAAGGTCAAATGATAATTGTGCTTCTTCTGTTACTCATACAAGATTCTGTTTACTGTTTATACTTTTTAGATTTCATTGCTGTTTGTTTTCAGTGCTTATTATCTACTTTCCTCAATGCCAAACAAGAGTAACAGTCCATGCATCTAATAAGACAGATTTCAGTCCACAAAACCACAGGCCATAAGTCTTTAATATTCTTCACTGACAAACTAGCAACCATTTCAGATTCCTTTGCATCAAGTTTGAAAGATTCTGCCTTTGAAGAGAGATACTAAATCACTCAGTTGTACATAGACCAGGATTTTGTTTGTTTGTTGAAGAACATTTTAAAGGGGGGGCGTTAAATAAAAAACAAAACAACAGATTATTTAGACCAGTGGTTCCCAACTTGGAGTACACGCACCACAGGGGGACTTCAATTTCTAGAAGTCTAAGTCAGTACATTGGCTGATCAGTGCTTTGGGGAATTGACTTAAGTTTCTGGGAATTGAAGTCGAAAAACCAAAGGTGAACCACTGATTCTAGACCTTTGGTTTTTTTTTTTTATTCTTAAGGTTAACGTACATAAACATAGCTCTTTATGTATGTCACCTCTGAAGTTCTTTTGAGTTCAGAAGGGCTTACTGAGAAGTCATGATTCATAGGCATGAAGCTTTATTCAATTATTCTGCTCAAGAGGACAGAAATAAGTATATCTACTCAAGAGGACAGATGTACTACATTCTCAAAAAGTATTATGCCCATAGAAGATGAGATGTAACTTGCCTGTAGCCAACCAGGCAGTATATTCAGTGGGTCTACTCTAAGTTGTTTTAGCCAAGTATGTGGAAGCTACAGCTTTGAAGGAGATATTTCAACAGAACCAGAGCAGGAGAGGAAAAGCTAAAATTCAACCAACTTGTGTTGCCCTACTGGAAGAGGCAATCCTGACAATTATCTACTGCCCCTTCCTGCCAGATGTTATATGGACTTTACAAGATGTACACACTAAAGACAAAGATACCTTTTACTACTTTGGGAGACACCACTAGAGAAAGACCTTGCAAGCTTAAGACTGAGTTCTTAGATATCATGAGCATGATCTCCCATGACATCATCAGGCTGAAACGAACTGTTATGATGAATGTTATGAAACATCTACTTGTAACTGTAATGCATAGATTTCAGGAGGATGTGCAGTAGGTTGCACTAATAAAATAAATAATTGCACATTGCAACTAAATTTTGACTTAGATGACCCTTTCCAGGGTAAAGAACGGGCTGGAATGGTTTAGTATTCCTTTTTTCTGTGGGCGTCCTGGGACTGTACAGCTTGCCCTCAACTACACAGGCTGTCTCTTCTCCCAGGAAACCAAGTAGGGAATCCAATTCCCAACTACTGGCTCTATAGCCAGATACCTAACCATTTTGCTATTAAATTACATAAGACTTCCTTAAATACATCCTGCCAATGAGGACGTGAATCAGTAAACATTGTGCCCTTTATTAGAAGCACTCTATACATATCTCATGGAGTTGCCCATACAATCTTCAACAGAGGACCAGGGCTACATTCCCATTGAACTAAAGAGGACTGGCACATACAGACTAGGGTCATATTATACACAGTTAGCCTCCCACTTATCTATGCAGCATGGTGCTCCATTCACTGATCTCCCTCCAATGTATTGACCACGTCCCAGATTAGAGACACTGCCTGATGAAAGTTCACCCAATAAACTAGGCTGAAATTTGTGGGTTCTGTCATCAGCTTAAATTTTCAAATTAAACAGGCAAACAGAGGTGGGGAATAGCTCATCATCATAAATAGTTCTAGAAACAACTGTTTTCTTCTGCTATCCTCTTCTTTGGGAACATGTAATCTTGTCTAGCCTCTCCTAGACCTATGAGATCTTTCCATGATCTCCAGTTATTTTGAGTGGTGATTGGGGGGGGGGGACTGTTAGGAACATGGAAAGTTGAATTAGACCAGGTCACTCTTTGGTGTTCTTCAGAAATTCTGGATGTTCTTCACCATCAACTCCTCTACTTCCTGTTTCCTCTTACTGTTGATTTTTTTTTTATAAAGCTGCCACAGTGCTTCCTGGGAGTTGCAGTTCTCTGAGGAGCACCCTCTATAAAAACTAAAAGACAGAGAAACTCCCAGGAAGTACCATGACAGGTTTTTTTTAAAAAAAAAAACAAATCAACAACAGGAAGCAGGAAGGGAGGGAGGCGATGGCAGAAGTAAATATCTCAAAAGCCCTCCTCTGTGGCCATCAATTGGGGGGAACTTACAGGTACGCTTATTTGGATGACTAATCTACAGTTCCCAAAATTCTTGGAGAATTCTAGATATTGACATCCAAAAATGTGGAAGAGAAGACTGCGAGAAAGAACATCTGGTTCTAGTTCTTATGGATTGTCCGATAAATTTTATTGCCTGAAGCAAATATTGCACCACTCGCATTACAAGATTTGCATCTTTATTTTTGAAGATGGTGCAATTTTCACCATTGTATCTAAAGGTTGGCTCATATGACACTCAGCTTTCTGTTTCTAACACCTTATAATCATCTTCCAGCCTATGCCAGCACCCTACTTTACTTAACTGTATGGACTTGATCCACAGAAGCTCATATATAAATACAGGAGTTAATCTTTAAGTTGCCACAACATTTTTGTCTTTTTGTTGTTTTGTTTATTCTCTGATTAACTGCAGGGCTAGCTCTAATATCCACACACATCTGAGCTCACTTAGTTTAGGGCAGAAGAAGCCTTCCAAATCATAGTTCATGGCTTACAATAGCACATGAGCATGGCCAGCCTGAAAACTGTTACCACTGGGAATCTCTCTCTTCTGTGGCTCCCAAAGCATTCCCAAAATGAAAGGCTTCCAGAACCTGGAGGGGAAAATAGGGAACTTTCACTTCTTTTACAGCTGTGACTGATGATTTTTGTCCAAAGTACACAGCATAAGTTAAGGTCTAACAGTAAGTGCACCCATCTAAGAACTTAGAAGAGCCAGGTCCAAACTCACTTCTGCCAGCTTGTGCTACTTCACAAGGTTGTTGTGAAGATGAAAGTGAGAGAAAAGCCAGGTATACAGCCTTAAGCTCATTAAAGGAAAAGGAAAATGTAAATGTGGGAAGGTCAAAGAACCAGCATATAAAAAGAGGCTGCTTGGATATAGGACTTTTTTTTTTACAAATGTTGAAAAATACAATCAATCCAGCATTTATGTGTGTGCAATTTATGCCCTATTATGTGTACAAAAGAAGATCTAGTAAATGACCAAAATAACACTATTGAAGTAGCTAACTTCTAGCAAAAGATAATCTAATCATTTTAACATTATAATTTGTCTGAATTTTATCTATATTGCATACATATCCATAATTTTAAATTGTGCAACACTCTGATATGAAGAGAGAAGTAAATTAACTTTAAGAAACTGCTTGGAAGTCTCCTGTAGTTTTACATATTAGGAATACATTCGCATGTGCCATTTTGTTCTTGTATTGCGGTGATGACACACACATTCCTCAACAACAGTGAATTAGACAGACATTTTTAGTGAAAGTGGCAAAAACAATTTTTATCCAAGAGGCAATTATGTCTTGTGTGAAACAGTAAAGTTAGTAAAGGCAGACCAATCAAAGGAAGAGCTGGGGCTTACTTCAAATAAGACTGCAGGAGGTACTAACAACAGCCATTCTCACTGTAAAAAAAGGAAGTGAAGAGACAGTGACAGAAGTCAAAAGTAGGCCATGCAATACAGGCTGTAGCCAGGCCTAGCATGGAATAAGCGGGCCATGATGCTTTTGGGCTGCGGCCCACCCCATCCTTCGTAAGCACCATTGAGAACACAGGAAAGTTAATTTTGAAATGGTAGCCATGTTAGTCTGTGCAAGGATACCAGAGAGTAAACAAAACAAAAAACGTTGAGGCGCCTTAAAGACTGACTGCTGTATTGTAGCGTTAGCTTTCGTGGGTCAAGTCCACTTCGTCAGACATAAGAGTGAGAATTCATGGTACTCCACTCATCCGGTACAGAGGCACACAAGGGATGAGGCTGCATAAGAGGAAAGTTACGTCTCCAAGACTACACTTCCCAGAATCCCCACCCTGTCAGGCGGTTCTGGCAGTTATACTTCTGAAAGGGTGCCTTCCTCCGAGCCATCATCCCACAAGCGAGCTAACCCTTCGCCCCTTGTCCGGGCGCCCCCACTTACTTGAGGAAGTATCTCTGGCCCGTGTGCGTGAGCGCCATCTCCCAGCCGGGTGGGAGCGGCAGCTCGTCGGTCACGTCGTAGGACTGCTGGCGGAGATGAGCGTGCTGCTGAGCCTGGCTCGGGGTAGCCCCAGTCCCGGCGCCCAACTGGAGCGAGGCGGGCGAGGAATGCGAGCGGACGTGGTGGCCCCCGACGGCACCGGCGGCGCTGAGCCGGGGCGGGTGGCTGCCGGAGTCGGTGCTGGACTGGCGGGAGTGAGATCCCGAGTCGGGCTCCTTGAAAAAGGACTCGGGCAGGTTCTTGTTCCTCCAGGAGCTGAGGCTAGGCCTGGGGTTCATGACCGAGTTAAACAGCGCCTCGAGGTCCGTGTCCAGATCTTGGGTGACATGGATCACTTGCTGGCCCGGCGGGGGAGGGACCGAGGCAGGGTTCATCTTGCCCACCTTGCAGCTCCGAACGTGGGCTTCCCAGAAGAACCTCGCGAGGAGGGAAGGCGAGCAAACGATTCGGGGCGAACCGATGGGAGCAGGCCTGAATGTCCCCCTCGAAACGCTGCCTTGCAAACTTCCAACCTTCCTCAAACCCACCCACCACTACCCCCTCTCAGGTTAGGGAGGCGTGAAAGTCAAGAGAGAACGAGGCCGAGCAAAGTAGGGGGGGGGACCCTTTAAAAACAGTTTCTAAAGCGAAACCTCTCCCCACTTTTAATTAACCCCCTCCCCCCAAAAGGCTCCGGCAGCCCGAGGTGCAAATCCACAGCGGCCGTCTCGATCCCCTCCCCAAACCGGATCTTTATCTCGCAGGATCGCCGAGAACAGAGGAAGCACGTCCCAATCAGATCCCGAAGGGAAAAGTTGTGCAACTTTCCGTCCTCCCCTTCTCTCTTCGCCTGGGCAACTTCAGAGATTTGTTACAATTCACTCAGCCGCCACCCCCACCCTCAAAAGGAAAGCAGCTCCTTTAAAGGACGAATGGGAAAAGTTCTCCAGCCGCGGCTGTCACGGGAGGAAAAGTGCGGGGGGAGGGATTAGTCTGGCTGCCCTGAATTCCAAAGAGGGGGCCTGAAAGTTAGGCGGGGTGGGGGTGGCGACGCACCAAAGTTCTGATTTAGAACGTTGAGGGTTTGGTGAGAGTTCGGATTTAGAACGTTGAGGGTTCGCTGAGCCTTCTGACTTAGAACGCCGAAACTTTTAAGAAGGTATGACCGCCTTCTAGTCTCGGCCTGGCTTAACTGTTCCTTCCCCTTCTCGGGCGAGTTCCGCAGGGAGCAACCCGGCTCCAGAAGTGTTTTGATCTGTCAGCCTTTCTTAAAGGATGGGCAAAGAAGCGATGGTGAGATGGGGGAGGGGGCGAGCTGAAGGGTATTTCCCCCCTTCTCTTCTTCTTTTTACATACCCATCCTGCAGATCTTGAAACGCTGGGTTTTTTCCACCTCGGCGGCGGCTCTCCGACTAATTCCGAAGTTGCCTAAAACTTTTTTTCCCAGTTTTAGGGCGGCGCAAAAAGTTTGGCAACTGCATTATTCATGAGCTCAGCGTGTCTGGGACCAGCCCGATGACACGCTACACCCACTGCTAGTCCTCCCACAGCTCAGTTGGAAGCCGCTGGTTTTATTTTATTTATTTATTTTCCTCCTTTTTTAACTCAGTTGGGCAACAGGCGTCTCCCGAGGGTGGATTTATGGAGTTTTACGGGAACTGCGGAAGGAAATCCAGCGGGACTCAGCGAATGGCTAACAAATCAAACAAAGCGAGTCGCTGCTCCGGCCAGGGCTCGCCTCTCCCTAATCAGAAATCTTAGAACAGCGCAGAAGAATTGCCCTTATCGGGAAGTCTCGGCCTTCAATTGTAGCAGGGGCCTTCTATCATCAGACGAACCAAAGCTACCCATTTAAATACCTCCCTGAAGGCATTTCGGTTTCATCAGCAGTTCAGTATTGCTTTCAAATGCAAAAAGAAAGAAAGAAGGGCCGGGGGTGTATGTGTCACAGCTCAAGCTGGTTATAAAGCAATCAGAGAACGGGTGGGAGACTTTACTATAGCGTTATACGAACTACGCCCAGATTTCCACGAGTAAACAACCATCCATTATCATGCAAGTTTTCATAGAAGATGGGCAAGGGAGAGGAAGATATATGTGGTAGATGGATCTAACCCAAAATTGGGGACCACGTGGCTCCCAGCTGCCTTTGAATGCCTCACTCTGAGGCTGCCTGTCAAAAGCTAACCAGAAGTGTGACAATTTCTACAGGTTCACCACTTCTGGTTTAGCCAAAGATTCCACTGTAGAAGGAGTTGTTGCTTCCTTTCTCAGAATTGCAATAACTGTGCTCTATCATTTGATTGGCTTGATTAATTAACTGAATAATAGAGAACACCTGTAATCAATGCAAAAACATTTAAGTACTGTAACTTAATTGTTGCTATTTAATAAATTTTACTGAAATGCTTGGAAGTTCTTGTGTCCCAAAAGGCAGAATATAAATAGTTATAAGCTAACAAATTAGTTGAAATCTTGCGTGTGCTGCCCATGTCCTTCTGATGGATTCTGTTTTTCCCCATTCCCTCCACTGGACCATACACAGATGCAAAGCAATCTCAACCAATAGACTAATGGGGAAGCCAATGTGGTATTGTAGCAGAAAAGATATGGTGATCCCTAAAGGTAAGGAACATGAAACCCTTTGGCCAATTAAATAATTATATAAATGTATTAATTTAATCCGGGGCCTTACAGAAGTTCTCTGTTTAGAAATTAAAAACTGCATTTAATTCTCATCAAGCATGTACAGTACTTGACAAGATGCACTACCATTTCTAATCATACTTCTTTAAGGAATAAGCTGTAGTCTTAAATGCATTTCCTAGGGAATAAACCCTACAACACTTATTTCCAGATAAGCATACAGAAGATTGTATTGCTAGCTAATCCTAAACCCATTTAGATTAACTTTCACACATGGCTCACATTGGTTGAGCTGAGGACTTGCAGTCTAGAAAAGCTAGAAAAGCAACTAGGAGAAAGTTAAATACTGTACTGTACTGTTTGCCTTATAGAGGGCACAACACCTTACTTTCCTTCAGAAAAACAAAGAAGGAAAACAGGGCCATGAGACTTTCTCTGATTTATCAGAGCCTGGGCTTTTATCTGGTGTGGGTGTGTGAGGCTCCAGATATTATTAATGGAAATTTGTATAATACATTCCCATACCAAGTTCCATTGTTTCAGGTGAAACTGTTCATTTAGCCCACTCCTGCCATAACTCTAGAGAAGTTAATTTTGTCAGCTTTGCTTTACTAGCTGGATGTATTTGAGATTGGGTGTGTGTGTGTGCTTATCTTGCATGTAATTAAGTGGTAAATCTAAACTAATAATAATATAAAATTGTAGACACTTTGATTGGAAGGAATTAATTTACACATCCGTTAGCTTACAAAATGATAAATACAAATTAAAGACATGTACGATCTACTGTAAATCCACTAGAGAGTTCACTGATTCAGGTACCTGGAGTTTGATTTCCCACTATACATTCTTGGAAAGGAGCCAGGAATGCAAACTCCAAATCCCTATGGAGCCACCAAATAAAAGGAATGGTGCAGCAATTATAATTTGCCTGTGTCTAGAAAACCCTAAAAGGGGTAATCATAAAGCAGAACAGACTTAACACCACATAATAATAACAACCATCTTCTGTCATTCTTACATGTTTTGATTCATGCAAGACATTTTACCTGTTTGCAATCAGACCTACTTTGCCCATGAAATGTACATGAATAATGGGGTGTTGTGACATATTGAAAATAGATAAAATTAGTCAGTGAAACAATCTTAGTGACATTCAGACAGGAAACCTGTAAAAGTACAAAAGGATGTTCACTCAAAGTACCTCACATGTAGAAGAAAATGTCTTGTATAAACCAGCAATTTTTATTTTTAAAACACTACAAGTTACATACATACTTTGATTTCCTTTTACACAACAACAGCAGGTGGCAGTTATGACACAAATATGCTATTTGTATCACTGAACAACTGTTCATCCAATACAAGAAATCAGTCGGAGACCAAAGAAAGATAAAATATTATTTTATGTGTTTCCTTATTCTTACTGATAAGAAAATAATTAAAGAAAGAAAAATGTTTATGTCAACATAAAAAAACAGTTTTATATACCACAGATTAATATAAGACTGGTGTATGTTATGCAGCAGCCGGCGAAATTAAAGAAAATGAACACGTGAACATTCCTTGCTTTATTTATGTCCTCTGAAATTTATAACAATTATTTCTAACTTGCACCTTGCAGTATGATAAGTATCCAGCTAAATCTAATCTGTTATCACTGTTTTATGAAGAAAGTGTTTTAATTGGTCCTGAAGTACTGGTTTTGTACTGATATGACCAGTAACTACTTGATGTTGCGCACAATACGTCTACAGTGATTTGTTTTCACTTCTGCCAAAGCTTGTTCTAGTTGCTGAATCAGATGCAGCAGTGTCGCAGGGTCTGTTTCTAATATATTGGTACTCTGGCTTCCATTCTGGTTGAGATGAAGCTTCATAGTCACTGCTGGCTTAATCTGTTGTCTCAGACTTCTGCTGGCAAGCTATTTAAGTGAAAATAAATTTTAAAAATAATATTTAAAATGCAGAAATGTGGTAAAAAAACGAATTAATGCAATATTTTAAATCCACAGGATTTATAAACCTCATGTTTATAGAAAATTACATGTATATTACTGTAGGTACTTTTTACTCATTTTTTACGTATATACAGTGTACTTCATTTGTAGCATTGAACTGATAGTTCAAAAAGGCAGCTCACTAGAATGGAAACCAAACTTCAGTGTCCATTACAAAATGGCCTAATTTCCAGATGTTTAGTCTTGCTCTTAGGTCTCCTTAACAAATTTGCTCTTGCAGGCCTCTTCCAACATGAAGAAACAGGATGAGAACAAAGTATTGATACCTTACCAAGGTTGCAACCTACTGGGGCTCACAAAATGAACCACTAACTAAACAAAAGATGGTGTCTACTATTCCTGTCTGTCTGGCCAGCCACAAGTGCTTTGTGTTGTAGATACATATTAGATATACATGCAGCTATTTCACCTTTTGTCTACTAAGCTCAAGGCAGTGTACATGGTTCTCCTCCTCTCTACTACATATTCATAGCTATCTTGTAAAGCTAGGTCAGGTTGAAAAATCATTACTGACCAAAGATTAGCCACTGAATATCAATAGATAAAAGGAAAACCGATAGGGGAGAGATAATGACACCCCTTATAAGGTGTACAAACATGGATGCAAACATTAAAATGTCTAAGTCTTCATTGGCTAATACTCTTGAAATGTTTCTTACAGAACCTGAACATGTAGCTTTATGGTATGTGTGCATATGTGCACCTGCAAAGTTATGTACCTTATACTAAATCTTGGCTCAAACGCAGCTGGCCATAACATTGTGTGGCTGATTTTTATAAGACTAATCTACATTTTTTATCTTTCACTAATCTTTTAAAAACTGACCTTGTTCTTAAATTTTCATTATGCTATCTTTTTAGTAGCTTATTAAATTCAATTCTATGAATTTTTAAAACAGTAATAAGTTTTATGAGAGGAGCTCCTTAATTTGAAGTTGTAGTCTCAAAGTATAAAGAAGAGTACAGTAAAACCTTGGATAATGCTAAAACTTGGTTCCACAAGTCTTGGTGTTATCCGATTTTTAGTGTTATCCGATGCATGTTAAAATCCTATGGGATGCATCGGATAACGTTAAAGCTCCATAGAGATACAGTGTAACCGCACAGGCTTTAGCGGTTGTTATCCGATCCATCCCATAGGACCTTAACGTTATTCGATCCAATTCTCCTCCCCAGATTACTTAACGTTATGCAATTTTAGCTTTATCCGAGGTAAACGTTATCCGAGTTATTACTGTAATTTGTTTGCAAAGTACTGACAAACCAGTGGATAAATAACAACACAGATAACTTTTTATTGCCTTACTGTAAACTACCGTACAGTACACTAGTACCGCGGATAACGTTATGACTTGGTTCCACAAGTCTCGTCGTTATCCGGTTTTTAACGTTGTGCGATACATTGATCACACAATGTTAAAAAAAGCCCTGTTTCCCTAGAGGCTGCAGCAAGCCAGAACGTCGGGATTTGAATCCTGACATTTTGGCTTGCTGCAGCCTCTAGGGAGGTGGGGGGGACTTTGGAAACAGCTTGGATCGGGTCTCCCCACCTCCCTGGACCAGGCGGGGGGGAGGGTCAGAGACCCCAAAATTGGTAAAAAAAATGTCCTTTTTTTAAACCAATTTTGGGGGCCCTGACCCCCCTGACGGGTCTAGGGAGGTGGGGAGACCCGATCCAAGCTGTTTCTGGGCTTCCCCGACGTCCTCAGCCAGTGCAGCAAGCCAAAACGTCAGGGTTCAAATCCCGACATTCTGGCTTGCTGTAGCCTCAAAGAGGGTGGGGGAACTTCAAAAATAGCACGCATCGACTCTAGGGAGGTCGGGAGACCCGATGCGCACTAATTTTGAAGTTCCCCCATCCTCTTTGAGGCTGCAGCAAGCCAGAATGTCGGGATTCGAACCCTGACGTTTTGGCTTGCTGCACTGGCTGAGGACGTCGGGGAAGCCCAGAAACAGCTTGGATCGTGTTCCCTGCCTGCTCCAGAGAGATCAAAGGACCCGATCTACAGCTGCAGGGTGGCTGGGGAAGCTGACGGGGACTCCCTGTCGGCTTCCCTAGCCACCCGCCCTTGCCTCCGCAATTGTGGGGTGGCTGGGGAAGCCAACGGGGGAGCCCCCCGTCAGCTTTCCAGCCACCCTACCCCTGCCTCCGTAGCTGCAGGGTGGCTGGGAAGCTGAACGGAGAACCCCGTTCAGCTTTCCAGCCACCCTGCTGCTAAGAACGACTGTATCGGATAACGTTAAAAATCGCATTATTCGATACAAGATTTTTCCGAAAATCTTGTAACGTTATGCGGTTTTAGCGTTATCTGGTACTCGCGTTATCCGGGGTATTACTGTATATACAAAACTGTCATTCTAAAAACATTGTCTTGTTTGGCAATCTGAGTTGTGCTGTGACAGACTAAAAGAGAAGTGTGAGTATGTACTAAAGTAGGTGTTCCCAACCTTTTATGCTGTGGGCCTAACCATGCCCACTGGACAGCTGAGCGGGCCGGACCATGCCCCCAGAAGTGGAAGTAAATGCACCCGCTTCCACATTTATGACAGCCACAGTCGCATTAACGGCTGTCGTAAACATACCCGCTTCCGCGTGCAGCAAGGGCAGTGGTGGACTGGATGGAATGGTGCTGCAGGCCACATCCGAAAGACAGGCTGCAGGTTGGGAGCCCCTGTACTAAAGGTTTCTACTCACCTGCACATCTAGTCTCCACTCCAAACTGTGATAACTAGGAAGTTTTGGTGCTAGTTCACTCAAAATATTTCTGATCTCCTTCCTGTTGTCAAGATACAGCTGAAGTAATAAGGTATTCAGTCCATCAGAGAATCCTAGTACAAGTACAGAGTCTTGGAAATCTATCTCAGATATCTAAAAAGTTAAAATAAGCAAGATAATGTTCAGACTCTAGATTGCTATGCTTCATCTGGAGAAATCAGTTTAAACATCTCTAATCATGGAGATAAACATTAACAGCTACTGTTAAGTCAAAGGAACAGGGGACTGGTTAAAGCTGGCAACTCTTCATGGAAGATACATCCAAATCTGAGCAATACATGCTTTATTTTTTTGTCAACAGCTCATTTTTAAAGCACTGACACTTTTTAAAATTTAAAGGAGTCAAACTACTTAACTAATAGAGCACTTTAAGTGACACTTACCATAAGCTTTGAGCTCTCAGTGAGAAGGTATGTTAATCCCTCCACTCCATGCTGAATTGTCTCACTAGTAACATTCAGTTTTCCTGGAAATAACAAGGGTAGAAACACACACACACACACACACACACACACACACAAAACACTTAGTTTTTCTACCTAGGACTGATTCATTATACCATATAAACTAGTATGTCTTTACAAAAACAGCAAACCTAACTACATTTACTTGAAAGTAAATCCGACCGAATTCTGCATAGATCTATGTTAACATGCATGATAATATATATAAGAATACATAAATGCTTAGGAATAATAGAAAATAGAGGCAGAATGATATCTTGCTGTGATTTTTCCACTAAAGTTGAAGACCAAGGTCTTATATATTTCTGTATCTTATCTTTAATTCTTGCTGCCTCTTCAGAATTTATCAAGAAAATGTAAACAAGACTGAACCCAACAAACTGACAAAATTGAATAATGATTGGAAAATAAATGGCCTCTTTGGGAAATTATGACTAAGAGCTTTTCAATGTAAAAAAAAATCTATACACTAGTACCTCAGATAATGATGAGACTTGGTTCCACAAGTCTCGTTGTTATCCGGTTTTTAACGTTGTGCTATGCATTGATCGCACAACGTTAAAAAAAGCCCTGTTTCCCTGGAGGCTGCAGCAAGCCAAAACGTTGGGATTTGAATCCTGACGTTTTGGCTTGCTGCAGCCTCCAGGGAGGTGGGGGAACTTTGGAAACTATTTGGATCGGGTCTTCCAACCTCCCTGGAGCCGGCGGGGGGGGGGGGGTCAGAGAGCCCGAAATGGGCGAAAAAAGAAATGTCCATTTTATTAACAATTTTAGGCTCTCTGACCCCCCTGCCAGCTCCAAGTTGTTTCCAAAGTTCCCCCACCCTCCTGGAGGCTGTAACAAGCCAAAACGTCAGGATTCAAATCCTGACGTTTTGGCTTGTTACAGCCTCCAGGGAGGTGGGGGAAGTCCAGAAACAGCTTGGATCGGATCTTCCGACTTCTCTGGAACCAGCAGGGTGATCAGAGGACCCGAAATGGGTAAAAAATGGATTTTTTTTACCCATTTTGGGCTCCCTGCCACCCCCCTGCTGGCTCCAGGGAGGTCAGAAGACCAGATCTACAGCTGCAGGGTGGCTGTGGAAGCCAACTGGGACTCCCCGCTGGCTTCCCTAGCCACATACCCATGCCTCCGCAGCTGTGGGGTGGCTGGGAAGCTGAACGGAGAACCCCATTCAGCTTTCCAGCCACCCTGCTGCTAAGAACGACTACACCAGATAACCCTGACAGATCGTTGTCCGATGCAAAATTTCTTTAGAAATTTTGCATTGTTATCTGATGTTAGCGTTGTCCGATGCACTTGTTATCTGAGGTATTACTGTACCTGTGGAAAATTAGTATGTCAAGGTGTTTAATCTAGTTTCCTTGATGAGGAAGTTTACTCTATAAAGAAACATTCAATTACATGGGTGCAGTGTTAGGACTGTACCATATGATTTTTCTGAATACAAATAGGAAGTAGAGAAATCTTTGTAGTGCTGCACTAGCACCAATTAAAGCTTATTATGTATTTTGTGCCAGCATGTCACATCAGAGTAATGGTAATTCAGTAAAGTTTCTGAGTAAATGAGGAGAAGTTTTACTAGTGCTATCCCCACCAAACTCCCATGGATGAGTGGGAATTTGAACCCAGATCACTGGAGTCCTACTTCAACACTCTATCAGGAACACTGTGCTAGTACTCAAAGCTCAGCATCTTCCACATGAAATTATGCAAGCCCAGAAGCATGACACCCACACAGAAAGCCATCCAAATTTTGTTGGCATTCTGTATTTTTTAAGATTGTAAGACATATGCAATCAGGCACATATTAAAATAAAACAACTAACTTTAGTCTCTTTTAGTACATTACAAAATTGTATTTATTTATTTATTTATTTATTTATTTAATCAGACTTGTATGCCGCCCTCCTCAAAGAGACCTAGGGTGGCTAACAAAGGTTTAAAAAGAGACATAAAACACCATATAAAATCCAATTTAAAATTAATATTAAAATATTAAAACTAGGCAAAGTTAAAAGACTAAGAAAATTCATACTTTGAGAGAGGGAGGGGTCAGATGAGCCAACAGGCTGATGCAACTGTCTGACCCAAACCCCATACCTGTCCCGCCAGCCACGTCTTAACTCCCTTCCTAAACAGCAGCAACTCTGACTGGAGACGTAGCTCAATTGGCAGAAGGTTCCATAGGGCCGGGGAGGACACAAAGAAAGCCCTCCTCCTAGTGCTAGAGAGGTGCCCCTCTCTAGCTGATGTTACAACCAAAGAGCCTCTCTGATCCGCTCTGGTGGGACAGACAGATGTTCTTAGGGTGATGCGGTCTCTTAGATATCCTGGCCCACTACCATACAGGGCTTTAAAGGTAATAACCAGCACCTTGAATTGCACCCGGCAGCATACTGGCAACCAGTGCAGCTCCCTGAGCAATGGTGAGGGACGAGCATAATGCCCGCACCCCATCACAACCCGAGCAGCCGCATTCTGTACTAGTTGCAGCCTCCGAATGGTCACCAAGGGCAGCCACATGTAGAGCGCTTTACAATAATCAAGTCTGGAGGTGACCAAAGCGTGTGTGGTCATGAGCAAGGAGTCCCGGTCTAGGAGCGGGCGTAACTGGTGTATGACACGAAGTTGTGCAAAGGTATTTACTCGAAAGGAACTAAAAAATGTTTACTTTGATGTTCCACCTTACACAAAATGCATTAGTCCAGTCTTGTATTTAAATTTTTTGGAACTGTTGCCAAGTAGGTGTTCTACTAGTACAGGGATTCTCAACTTATAGCCTGTGGGCCAGATCCGGCATGTGGCACCAAATTATCCAGCCCCTGATCCAGCTGCTGGAATCAGCCATGGACTAATTTACAGCAGCCATAAATGGTGGAGGCACAACCAGTCTGGTCCCCTCAACTGTTTGAGTGAAGGTGACCCAGCCCCTGACTTGAAAAGGATGAGAACCAGTGCACTAGTATGACTAGTGGAAAAGAAGTACATTAGTACCTCAGATAACGCTAAGACTTGGTTCCACCAGTCTTAGTGTTATCCGGTTTTTAATGTTGTGTGATGCATACACGTTAACGTTGTGCGATGCAAATGTTTGCCTCAAATTCCCCAACGTTATCCAATTCTAGTGTTATCCGAGACAATCATTATCCGAGATACCACTGTACAAAAATACTAAGCAGAGGAATAAATCTTCCTGTGCCCCCAGCACAAAAATGCACAACTAGTCCCTCCTCAACAGGCTGACACCATTTGGGAGTTGTATCATCATCATCATCATCATCATCATCATCATCATCATCATCATCATCATCATCATCATCATCATCATCAATTAAGCCTTGTTCAGAAGCCTGATAATGTCAGTCTAACAAATAATGCTTGCATGGACTAAGAATGAGTTTTGTGCTAGCACTGTCATTCTTCTTTCCTTCTTCACAACCAGCTTTGGTGCTAATATCCTGGTTTCTTAAACTAGTCTTCTGTGTCACCCAAATCAGACTACAGTGTTTTATGTACTGCTTCTCAACTAAGGTATGAGATTCCCCCTTTTTTTCTTTCAGAAGCACACAAAGGTGCTTTTTGGGTTGAAAAGATTTTTGCTGGAGGAATTCTGCTCAGGGGATGCCTGAATGAGGCTCCTTTCATGTTTCCAAGATCTTTTCCCACTGAAGTGGTCCCTATTTATGTACTTGCAATTTCTTGCTTTCGAACTGCTAGGTTGGCAGGAGCTGGAACAGAGACAGGCACTCATTCTGTCATGCAGTACTGGGGTCTTGAACTGCTGACTTGCCAACCTTCCAGCTTACAAGGCGAGCTTCTTAACCACTGAGTCACTGCAGTCCCATTGCGATTCCCTTACAGGTGGGCACGAATCTCATTCCCAGCTCAGTAAAGCTTTCAATCATAAACTTCTCATTCTTACTTGCTGCTCCTTCATAGATTTTTGGGATTGTGCCTTTTCTTAAGAACTCCATAGCAATACGACCAAATTCATTGATAACTGGAAAAAAAGAAGAATTGTTTTCAGAACCTAGTCACCAGATTATGGGTTGTTGTTGTTTTTGTAACAGAAAACACATTCCCTTGGAAAAGCTTACCATAGTATGCCATCTCTCAGTCACTGTAGATTGTGAATATATTTTTCAATTCACACAGGGAATTGCTGATAGGAACAAGAATGTATAGAAACAGTGCAGCCCAAATATTATGAAGTAGTACTAATTATAGAACTTCAAAGTAACACATATACTTTCATCAATCGTTTATTACACACATTTTTCAGCAAAGAAAGAAATATCAGAAAATAACAATACTGTATAGTGGAACCTCGCTTAACAAATGTAATGAGTTCTCCGGGACCTTTTGTACTATGAAAAATTTGTAAAGCGAATTTCCTATAGGAATGCATTGAATGCAACTTCCCATAGGATTGAATTGAAAACCAAAATTTGTTAACCAAAATGTGGTTTCCAATAGGAATGCACTGAAAACCAATGAATCCATTCCGGGGGGGGAAATTGCTAACCAAGCCACTATTTTCTAAGGATTTGCTTTTGTTATGCGAGTTTTGTGTTAACCCAGCCGTTTCTTAAGCGAGGTTCCACTGTACTCTGGGATCCCCACAATATTATTTCTAGGGAGGAAGCTGTGCTAGTCTCCTGAAGCAAAACCAGATTTAAAAACTCTAGCGACACCTTACAGACTAACAAACATATTATGGTACAGTATAAGCTTTCGTAGATAAGGATCCACTGCATCAGATACATGGATGATGGGGTAAAAGAGGTCATGAAATGCAGAAAGTACAGACAATGATAGTTACCTTAACAATGGTTGGAAGGGAACAGACATTCCTGCACTGATGAACTAATCAGCACATGTAGTGTGTTAAGCCTCTCTATCTCTTGATGCTTCAACCTATTTCATCTGGAAATCTTTCTGAAGTTTTGTTGGGTTGGAATGCTGAAAGCCAGTGTGGTGTCATGGACAAAGTGTACAACTAGAACTAAGGAATTCAGACCCTTGCTCAAATATGGATGCTCACTTGTGTATGTAGCATTGGTAAAATTACTCCCTAAACATCATACATACCTTGAAAACCCTATTAGGATCATCATAGTTTGGTTTTGACTTGATGACAATTACAGTGTGTTCAGTGACACAGTGATTGCCTGCTATATTTTCAGTACGTATAAGGAAATTTTAAAAAATAAATTTTTAAAAAGATTAAGTCAGCTTTGTTTCAGTGTGAGCTTTTGATGTTAGCAATCTAGCTCAAGCACACTCTTCCTCATTTTTTAAATCATTTCTGATGGAATTCCATACCATACATAGCATATGTGATGGGGAAGAGGGGAAGGACAGAGAGCACGAGGCAGACCCAGAGGAAGTTGGAGAGACCACATCAAAGATATATTACAAGAACACCAAATAGAACCAGTGGAGGCTTCTGGAAGTGTCAGAACACAAACCTGGTGGAGGTGGAGGAGGAGGAGGTGGAGGTAGAGGAGGAGGAGGAGAGGAATATCTCAGCCCGTGGTGACCCAAGTGATGCAATGGAAGTCCTATCCAGGTGCCTGTAGACTGTCAGGGTCTGGATGGGGGACAACCGGCTACAGCTGAATCCTGGCAAGACTGAGTGGCTGTGAGTCGGGGTCCTGCATTATCTTGGGAGCTGCCATCTTTGGTTCTGGATGGGGTAATTTTGCCCCAAACAGACCTGGTCCGTAGCTTGGGAGTTCTCCTGGACTCGCAACTACTGCTTGAAGAGCAGGTGGCAGTCATGGCCAGGAGGGCTTCTGCACAACTTTGTGTTATTCACCAGTTATGCCTGCTCCTAGATTGGGACTCCTTGCTCATGATCACACACACTCTGGTAGCCTCTAGACTAGAATATTGTAATCCACTTTACATGGGGGTGCCCTTGACGACCATTCGGAGGCTTCAACTGGTCCAGAATGCGGCTGCCCGGGTGGTGATGGGGTGTGGGCGGTATGCCCATGCCTCGCTGCTGCTTCAGGAGCTGCACTGGTTGCAGGTATGTCTCCGGGTGCAATTCAAGGTGCTGGTAATGATCTTTAAAACCCTACATGGTGGTGGGCCAGGATACTTAAGAGACCGCCTCACCCCAAGAACATCTGTCTGTCCCACCAGAACGGACTGGAGAGGCTCCCTAGTTGTCCCATCTGCCAGAGAGGTGCATCTCTCTGGCACTAGAAGGAGAGCCTTCTCTGTGTCTGCTCCAGCCCTATGGAACCTCCTGCAAATCGAGCTACATCTGCAGATGGAGTTGCTGTCCTTTAGCAAGATCTTAAAAACATGGGTGGCAGTGCAAGTATGGGGTCCTGACAGTACAATGACCCCAGCTTTTTGGTTAATTTGAGCTCTATCTCTCCCGTAGTCTTTTAATCTTTTTATTTTTAAGATTTGGCTTTTAATTTTTGAGTTACTATTGTATCTTTAAAAACTTTAAATTTTTAAGATTTTTATAACTGTAAACTCAAAGTTTTGGGTATTGACTTCGGTTTTTATGATGCTGTAAACCGCCCTGGGTCGCCCTGGTGAGGAGGGTGGTATATAAATTCAAATGAAATAATAATAATAATAATAATAATAATAATAATAATAATAATAATAATAATAATAATAATAATAATAATAAGAAGAAGAAGAAGAAGAAGAAGAAGAAGAAGAAGAAGAAGAAGAAGAAGAAGAAGAAGAAGAAGAAGAAGAAGAAGAAGAAGAAGAAGAAGAAGAAGAAGAAGTAGTAGTAGTAGTGCTCTGAAGTGCTTTACCATTCCCTCCTTTCGGTATTGCTCGAAGACTGTGAAGTTATGCCACAGTCACACAGATGACAGGATATGTAAACTCAAAAAACATATGCTTTGGGCGATATCTGCTGGTCCCTCTCCTACAATACACAGTTTGGACTCCCAACCCTGAGGAATCAAAAATCTCTTGTGCAAATAATGCCCTATTCAATTAATTTTGTTAGGTATAGGCCAGCTGCATATTCTCCACTTTTGTGCAAAGTATAATGAGAATAATACAACTGATTTTCCATATAGAACTGTTGTAAAGATTAATTTAGTAATCTAAATCAGAGATGACAAATACACGGCCTTCCAGATGTTGGACTGCTATTCCAATCTTCACTCATCATTAGCCATGCCAGCTGTAGCTGACAGGAGTTGAGTTCAACAACATCTGCAGATCCACATATTTTCCACTCCAAATTCCTCATGTATAAATATTTAATATTGTTACTGTTACTTGTCAACATTTCCCCATAATTATATGCAGAATAACCTGCATAAAACAAACATACAATTTCCAGAGAGGTAAATGTTTTAGGTCTGTTTCAATATGTGCCTGAGTAAGTGGATTTTGATCCACAAAAACTCACATGAAAACAAAGTAGCTCTAGTCTTTAAGATGCAACAAACATGTACAGTGCTACCTTATGCAACAATTTTAATCCGTTCCACGGGACTCATTGTGGTACGAAACAATTGCCATACGATGCAAGCATCATATAGCGATTGTCCCTATGGGATGCATCGTACAACAATATTTTTCACTAAGTGGTTTTTCCTATTGAAAAATTGTTGTATGATTTTTTCCATAGGGAAAATTGTTATGTGGGATGACATCCCCCCCCCCCCAAACCTAATTGTTATGTGATTTCATTGCTATATGGGGCGATTGTTGTATGAGGTTCCACTGTAACTTGACATGGGAGGGAAAAGAAGAAGCAGAAGAGGAAGTTGCCTAGTCTTGGGAGTTTTCAGGTTTTAACACAGTAAAAAACAAATTACTTTGTTAAGAAAACAATGCTGATTTTTATTCAATATACCAAAGTACTGATGTGAACTAATTCCAGACTCAAAGTGCAAATTGTGTCAAATTGTACAAACACTCTTATCTACAATACTAAATAAATTATGAAGTGTTTATTTGGTCCACAATCAGATACCCACATACCTGAGAGTAAGTAAGTGCCAGTGAAGTCAGTTCAACTTAATTCTAAACTAACATCATAGGGTTTTCTTATTGGGCAACAATGCCAAAAACTTTAGAACTTAAAATAACATCCTTGTGGCGTCTCAAAAATGAATACAGGTAAGTTGTTTTTGACATAAATGCTTTGTAGACTATACCCTCAGCTTCAGAAGCATCTCAAGACATAAATTATAGTCCATAAAGGATTATGTCACTTTAAGTGTGCTCATCTTTGTGATGCCCCAAGCCTTTGGTGACCTGAATTCACCCGCTTATCCCAACTAGAGCAAACCTACAGAATGAATGAGGTTTACAGAAGTGATAATTTACAGTGTAGCAGTTGAGTCAACAGGTTTACTTCAGGTGAGATTAGGCAATGGATTTAAGACTTTGTTCTTTTTTTGTTGCAACAGACTACACACTAACACCCTTCAGAGAGTTTGCTGTTATGTTCTGTATGCCCTTATACAGTTTCCAAGGTAAGTAACAGATTTAAAGAGCGGCTTTACCACTTTCCATAACAACAGTGAGTTTCCTACGCTCCATGGGATGTATCCCTCACATGGGGCAGTTAGGCTTATTTGTAACTAAGCTGATAAAAATATATAATATAATACTTCCTATGTCTCAGGGACTTCATGAGTTATAGGACGAGTATTTGCTGTGCTTAAGCACTTGCGCAGGGCTGCAGTGGCTTAATGATTAAGATGATTAATGATTAAGATTAAAACCAGAAGATCAGCAGGTCAAGACCCGAGTACTATGCAATGGAGTGAGCTCCTGTCTCTGTCCCAGCTCCTGCCAACCTAGCAGTTCAAAAGCAAGAAATTGCAAGTAGATAAATAGGCACTGCTTTGGTGGGAAAGGTAACAGCATTCCATGCACTCTGGTGTCTAGTTGCCTTCCACATGGTCATGGAAACATCTGGAGACACAGACAACACTGGCTCTTTGGCAGTAAATGGAGATGAACACCAAATCCTAGTCAGATACGACTGGCTTTCAAGCAAGGGAGACCTAATTTTGCTAAGCATCTCTCAGGTTTGATCCATACTGGTCACAATCAGCTTCTCTGTAACCATTATCACCTACCATTTATCAAGGCCATAGCCAGGGGGTGGCCGGGGGTGGGTGGGTGTGTCACCAGTGATAGGATGTAACAGGTTCTCACCAGTTCTCCAGAACTTTTCCCAGTGTCCCGGAGAACCAGTAGCAGCTCTTGGGGGAACCACCTTGGGGCTTACCTTTTCACTGGTTCCAACAGTGTGCATGCATGCCTACAGTGCTTGGCATGTACTCACGGCCTCCTTGCTGTCCTCCCAAGCGGGGAAGAGGAAGAGAAGCTACTAGCCTGGGCCTGGGTGTATTTTAATGTATTTATTTATTTATTTAATTTATTTACAGGTTTGTGTTGTGGGTGGGTGGGTGGGTTGAGGGGAGGGGTGTGTGTGTGTGTGTGTGTGCTTTTTATTTTTTTCCTTTGGCCCTGCCTACATCATGACATTATGATGTTAGCTCCACCCACACTGTGATGACATCACGGTGGGGTAGTAAATTTTTTGACATCCCACCACTGGGTGTCACCCCAGCTAAAAGCCCACTCCCGCCCCACCCCAAGATGCCAATGGGTGTGTGTGTGTGTGTGTGTGTGTGTGTGAGAGAGAGAGAGAGAGAGAGAGAGAGATTGTTGCCCTTCCTAAAAAAATATTCACCCCACCACCATCACCCAAAAAATCTAGAATCCTAACTGTGTGTGTGTGTGTGTGTGAGAGAGAGAGAGAGAGAGAGAGAGAGATTGTTGCCCTTCCTAAAAAAATATTCACCCCACCACCATCACCCAAAAAAATCTAGAATCCTAACTGTGTGTGTGTGTGTGAGAGAGAGAGAGAGAGAGAGATTGTTGCCCTTCCTAAAAAAATATTCTCCCCACCACCATCACCCAAAAAATCTAGAATCCTAACTCTGTGTGTGTGTGTGTGTGTGTGTGTGAGAGAGAGAGAGAGAGAGAGAGAGAGAGAGAGATTGTTGCCCTTCCTAAAAAAATATTCACCCCACCACCATCACCCAAAAAATCTAGAATCCTGTGTGTGTGTGTGTGTGTGTGTGTGTGTGTGTGTGTGTGTGTGTGTGTGTGTGTGTGTGTGTGTGAGAGAGAGAGAGAGAGAGAGAGAGAGATTGTTGCCCTTCCTAAAAAAATATTCACCCCAACTCCCAACACCATCACCCAAAAAATCTAGAATCCTAACTACAACCCTGTCACTTATACTCTAGAGGGTGGCCCGTGGACATTCCCTACCCGTCCACATTTATTATAATTTCTTTTCTTCAGAGAAATATGGCCGATTTAAGCCCATTTACACTTGAAGAGCATATTGTGGCAAGTACGTGGGTGTAGTACCCCTTCACTAAAGTATTGCTTTATAGTAAATGGGCAAAGGTATAGTTTCAGGCAGCCCCACACCACAAGATGCAGGCGGGGCGTGTCGCTGAAGGCCGAGCTATATAAGCGGAAACCGAAGGGACCGACCCGTTCATACCTGAGCTCTCCACCTGGGGAAGGAAGCCCAGGTGCTCTTTGTGCTCCTCCGACAGTACCAGCAACATGGCTCTTGTTTAGCGCCGACCAGAAACGACACTCAGTCCCGGGGCTTTCTTCTAAGGAGCGGCGGACAAAACCCTTTCCTGAACCGAGCTGGCGTTTCAGCAACAGCCGCTCGGTGGCGAAGCCACTCCGGCGTCAAGCGTTCCGGCTCTGGGTTATTATTTTTCCTCCCCCTGTGGCGGAGAAAACGAAGCGTTGAGTGTGAATTCATTACCCCGCGAGGTAGTTCGCTTTTTCTTTTTAATGGCGACGAACAGTTCCTCGCGTTTAAATAGCAGAGCCGGTGAGAGGCGATCTTCTCCTCCCGCAGCTTCAGGGGGAGAGGTCGCAGTGATCGTGGCTCTCAGTCAAGCCATCCCTGAATAGTGCTTTTAAAAATAAGATACAATTGTAAACACATATATGGCGCTGGTAACTTGTTCTCCACCATGCTGCTTAAGAACTTGATAAGATAGATGGCATCTAGCTCTCTCCCAGCTCCTGCCAACCTAGCAGTTTGAAAGCAAGAAATTGCAAGCAGATAAATAGGAACCACTTCGGTAGGAAGGTCAACAGCGTTCCGTGCACTCCAGTTTCTAGGTATGCCTGCCAAATGCTCACGGAAACGTCTGCATATGCAGACAGCACTGGCTCTTTGGCTATAAACAGAGATGAGCACTGAATCCTAGAGTCGGACGAACCTTTTAGAGACCAAGTGTCCAAACTGCAACCCAAAACCCACTTATTTATCTCAAAATGCCAACACAGCAACAGAGGAGGGAGGAAGCGCTCCCATTGGGCTGATGGGCAGAGAGGCAGGGTGATCTTTGTGCTGGGGGAGAGAGGAAGTGTTCCCATTGGGCTGATGGGCAGAGGGACAGGGCAAGCTCTGTGCTGGGGTGACTGCATGGGTGCCCACAGAGGGTGCTCCAAGTGCCACCTTTGGCACACGTGCCATAGGTTTGCCATCACTGCTCTAGCATGTCTGGCTCAAGTTCAGTGTTCTCATCATTGTGATTATCAGGGGTGTTAAGGTCCTTTTTGTAGAGTTCCTCTGTGTACTCTTGCCATCTTTTCTCGATCTCTTCTGCATCAGCTAACTCCTTGCTGTTTTTTGTCCCTTATCATGGTCATTTTTGCTTTAAACATTCCCTTGAGTTCCCCAATTTTTTTAAAAAAAGATCTCTAGTGATACCCCTTATGTTGTTTTCCTATTTCTTTGCATCGTTCATTTAAGTAGGTTTCCTTATCTCTCCTTGCTTTTCTTTGAAATTCTGTATTCAAGTGATTGTATTTTTTCCTTTCTCCTTTGCCTTTTGCACCCCTTCTTTCCTCTGCTATTTTAAGAGCCTCATCGGACAACCACTTAGCTTTCTTACTCTTCTTTTCTTTTGGTATGGTTTTTCTTGCTGCCTCCTGCATGATGTCCCGCATCTCTGTCCATAATTCTTCTGGCACTCTGTCTATCTGGTCCAAGCCATTGAATCTGTTCCACACCTCCACCGTGTATTCCTTAGGGATGTTGTCTAGGTCATATCTGTCTGGCCTAATTGTTTTCCCTATTTTCTTTAGTCTAAGCCTGAATTTTGCAATCAGTAAGTTGTGATCTGAGCCACAATCTGCCCTGGTCTTGGGTTTTTTAAGCAAAGTCTTGGAGTTACCTCATCAATAAGCTACACCTGTGCTGTTCCAATTGCTGTTCCAATTGGAGAACCCTTAAGGAGGTACAGCTGTTTTATATTGACATTAAGACATATTATCCTAGAAAACTGGTTAGGCAAAGACTTAGTACCTAACTTCTTTAACTGTTGAAAAGTTGAAAAGTTCCAAAATGAAGCCATCTTGTGGGAATTTTGTTTATTCCTCTTAGATAAGTATTAGAACTGATAACCAGCATTATTATCATTTGCTAACTCTTTTCAGGGTTTGCTAGGTAGAGAATATTCAGAAGTGTTTTACTCTTCCCTTCTTTTGGGGGCACCCTGGGACTGTGTAACTTGCCCATGGTCTTACAGGCTGGTTTTACTCATAGGACACAGTGCAGATTCAAACTTGTACCCTCTGGCTCCACTGTCAGACACCTAAACCATTGAACCAACAAAAAATTCATTTATTCTCCCTTTCTCCATGCAACACGTGGGTGTCATCATTACTATGACCCTTAATTAGCAAATATAACTTATGTTTCTATAGTTGCAGATGGTGTAGTATTTTGTTTTCCAGAATCTTGGGTTTTACTGTCTGGTCTCATCACAGACAATAGGATGCAACAGTGCTAGTATATTGCCTCATTCCCAGCATAAATGTTTCTTGCCCTTTCATAAACTTACTCAAATTCAGTTTAAAAATTAAACTAAACTTTATTGTTTATCATAATAAATTGATTGACCCAGGCACATAGATTAGGTTGAAAAGATAATCCAGTCAAGATAAAGTAGCAAATGTACAGCAAATAGGAAGGAATTGTATTCACATGAATGACAAGTTTTTTTCTCAGCATGAAGAACTATGCCTTTTTTGTGTCTATTAAGAACAAAGATTGAGTGAATTAAAGCGACTTTAATTTACATTTGACATAAATTAAAGAGTTTTAGAGGTGTCTTCAGGCTGCATTTTGGGCTTAAGTGGATGCCTAAAATATGCCAAATTCTCCCTCAAATGACACCTGATGTACTTATTCACACTTAAAATATCGCTACTGCAATAAGCTAAGAATGTTTCCCAGTATCCAAGGCCTTTGGGTGACAGCTATTTTTCATATTGTAATCTTTATAAAGCACCAAAACTGGGAAGAGGAGGGCAGAGTTCAGTAGTAAAATTGAACTGTCAATTCCATTTGCAAAGTCTTTCCTTTCTGCTCCCCTCTTCTTTAGGCAGAGCTATATGTAAATATATTTACTCTAAGAGCCTAAAAACTATCCAGAATTAAATATTATATTCATATCTCAACATTCTTTTTTTTTAAATGTAATATGGATATCATTCACTGGTATGAAGCAGGCAAAACCAGCCTAAATTTCACAGTAATTTTGCACATGTAAGCACAATGTTCAACATTACAGTTTTCTTCCAAAGATGGTCTGGTCAGGACACAGGTTTGCAAATGCTTTTTTTAGCTAGAGTTCTTGCAATGCCCAGTTGCTGGAGCCAGGGTTTCTCTTTAAAAGCACTGAAATAAAACATGGTGTTGGTTATTTTAGTTGACATAGGATAGTGAGTAAGTACATCACTCCTGCTATAATAAATGGAACATAAGTGTGTAATAATGTTGAGATTTGATTGAATATGTGGGTATTCAACTCCATTAGTATACGTGGAACTTTACAGGTGAACATGAGCAAAAGAAATTCCCACCACAAGGCATTTATAATCTGAATTTATTCTTGGGAAGGAACAGCCAACAAAGAGGGGAAAAGAAGGAAAGGCGACATGGGATGAATGTGAGTAAATTCAATTGTACTTAGACTTCATTTCTGCTGAAGATGTGTGTTGATTTTCACTGGAGGAACTCTCCCCACCACTACCAAGATTTAGAAGACAAGAACCCTGCCTACATCTATATAGAGAAGATAATTAAGAAGGAAGCGTCATACATAATGGTTGCTACTGAAAATGTTTGAAATCTTTTAGTTCATGAGAAGGGTACCTGTAGGTCTCCTAATGTTGTTGGATTTCATCATCATCAACAACAAAAACATGATAAAGTATGCCATCCATCAACATCTATAGCAGTGATGGCCAACCTTGGCACTCTAGGTGTTCTTGAACTTCAGTCCTCAGAAGCCCTGATCAGCAGTTGTGTTGACTTGGGCTTCTGGGAACTGAAGTCCATGAACACCTGGAATGCCAAGGTTGGCCATCAGTTATTTATACAGACAACAGTTCCCCATCATTGTTTTAGTAGGACAAAAATTGATGAATGAAGGCTGAAGGAATAAAAGTCCACTGAAAAGTTTATGGACAGAAGGAAAAGAGAACAATGGAAGTATATACAGTATTGGGATCTATGGTTAGATCTAGAAAAAAACAAGCAGTATTTCTTCCACCGTTAGGAAATTGCAGCTCTTGAATCTCATAAACTAAATCTGCTTGTGGTCTTTTGGCAGGTACAGGGGAAAATCTTGCTCATTATGCTTTCAATTAGCATCTTACTGAGCATTCATAGTTCACTGTAGGGTGCTTTATATTTCTGGAAACAATTTGAGTTTGGTTGCCAAAATTCAAATTATTACTGAGTTTTCCATCTCAAGCTGTAATTAAGATCATTAGACACATTTGCTATTTTGACAGTGCATAAAAATATATGGCAAGTGTGCAGTAATTTTCCCAATGAGTTCATTATCTTTTTAAATGATTTATTTATTTATTTAATCATATTTGTATGCCGCCCTCCTCACAAATGACCCAGGGCAGCTAACACAACATTAAAAAAACAGTTAAAACACAGAATAAAAATTAAAAGTAAAAGATTAAAAAGAGATTAAAAAGATTAAAAAAGGAGATTTACAAAGAAATTCACCAAGACAGAAGAAGGAGTCAAACAAGCCAGCAGGCCAAGGTGACCGTCTGGTCCATGCACCATACCTGCCCTGCCAGCTAGGTCTTAAAACCCTTTCTGAAGGGCAGCAACTCCATATGGAGACACAACTCAGTTGGCAGGAGGTTACACAGGGCTGGAGTGGACACAGAGAAGGCCCTCCTGGTGCTAGAGAGATGTGCCTCTCTAGCCGATGGCACGACCAGAGAGCCTCTCCAGTCTGCTCTGGTGGGACGGACAGATGCCCTAGGGGTAATGCAGTCTCTTAAGTATCCTAGCCCACTACCATATAGGGCTTTAGAGGTAATAACCAGCAGCTTGAATTGCACTCGGTGGCAAACTGGCAACCAGTGCAGCTCCCGGAGCAGTGGTGAGGCGCGAGCATAACCATGACCCAAGCAGCTGCATTCTGGACCAGTTTTTTTTTTTTTTTTTTTTTTTTAGCAAAATTGGGTGGCCACATCCACCTCCCTGCCCTGCCCCATCAGGTTTTGTCCCTGCAAGTGGTTCAAGGTCTCCCTTGCTCAAAAGCTGGTCATATCCTACTCTAGGGTGCAGTGCTCATCTCCATTTATAGCCAGAGCCAGTGCTGCCTGTTTGGGGATGGTAACAGTGATGGGATGTAACAGGTTCTCACCAGGTCGCCAGAACCGGTAGTAACTTTTCCCCAGTGTCCTGAGAACCGGTAGCAGCTTTTGGGTGGAACCACCTTTGGAGCTTACCTTTCCACTGGTTCCCCCACTGCACATGCGCGCCAAGCACTTGTGTGCATGCACGCCTACAGTGGTTGGCGTGTATGCACGGCCTCCTTGCTGTCCTCCCAAGCGGGGAGGAGGAAGAGAAGCTACTAGCCTGAAGCTCCCTATAGCCTACTCCCCAGGGTAAGTGACTCACCTTTGGATGTGGTGTGTCTGTGTGTATTTTAATGTGTATTTAATACCTTTACCTATATTGACGTACTACCACAGTTCCTAAAAAGACCTGGCGGCTTTGCTTAGGGTTTTTAAGCAAAGTCTTGGAGTTACCTCATCAATAAGCTACACCTCATCAATAAGCTGTTCCAATTGGAGAACCCTTAAGGAGGCACAGCTGTTTTACATTTACATTAAGGTGAGTTCATTCTGTAGTTCCTTCTATCTGACCTAGTGTGAGAAAGATTAGCCAGAATAAGCTTTAAGCTCTGATTTAAAAGCTCTGGTTGATATGTGTTTGGGGTGGGTGGGTGGGTGTATTTTAATGTATTTTTTATTTTATTTATTTAATTTATTTACGGGTTTGTGTTGTGAGTGAGTGGGTGGGTTGAGGGGTGTGTGTGTGTGTGTGTGTGCTTATTATTATTATCATCATCATCATCATCATCTTTGGTCCCGCTCACAATGTCATGACATTGGCTCTGCCCATGACATTAGCTCCGCCCACACTGTGATGATGTCATGGTGGGGTAGTAATTTTTTTTGACATCCCACCACTGTGTATAGATAGCCATATGTGAGGCATGACTAGATCGCCCATGATGTAGGCTCTGCCCACAGTGTGGTAGCGAATTTTTTTGCTGCCCACCACTGTCTACAACTGTACAGGTTCAGATTACAGGTGTCGTAAGAAAAAATCTTTCAAATATATAAAAAAATATTGAATACAAAAATAATCTGGGTGAATTCTTCACAACATGACCATTTTCTATATCCAGGAATTTTTCTTTCTCTCTAGCCAAGGAGAATGTGGCAATATCTGATTCCTAACTTGCAGTCTTAGACTGCAGCAGTTCAAATGTTGACTTTGTGTCACGACCAAGAAGAGCTAGGATTGGCATTAGATAAGCTGTAGAAATTTCATGCTATTTACATATTAAAGAGAGCTATGAGAACAGTGTTTCCCATGCCCCCCCTTACAGGGGGGCTTCGATTCCTAGAAGCCTGAGTAAAACTAATGTGCAATATGTAAAGTGGTGAAAACTCATGCTAAGATTAAACAGATCTTTCCCCCTATAAAAGTGTTTTAATAGTGTGTGCTAGCTATTTGTCTAGTAACCCTAAGCCAAAACTATCTGAGTAGCTAGGAATGTCATCAAGCTTTTTTCCTCTGACAATTTACCACTGCCACCACCATTATTATTTCAGTTTATGTTTAATAGTTAATGGAAAATCCTGGACTGGAATAGAACACCCTCAATTGAAGCATATAATTTCTAAAAGAGCCAATATGGAAGTTTGGATAAGTTAGTTAACATAACAGGATCTAAAATAGCAGTCTGATGTTGGCTTGTTTTGACCAACAATTAACAATGGTCGGAATTATTATCATTATAATTATCACCACCATTTGTCTACAGTTATAAAGATGTCCAGAATTTAAACCAGTGGTTCCCAATGTGGGGCCCATGCCCATGCCATGCCCCACAAGGGGACTTCAATTCCCAGAAGCCTAAGTCAGTACATTGGCTGATCAGTGCTTTGGGGAATTGACTTAGGCTTCTGGGAATTGAAGCCCAAAAATCTAAGGTTGAGAAAACACTGGTTTAGAATACAGTACTGATTTCTTTAAAGTGAGAGCAGAACCAAGGTGTGCCATGATTTATCTCCAATCACCTTCAGCTGCTTTGTGTAAAGCAGACTTGCATTTGGTCTATAATTATTACTTAATTCTTTATTTATTTTAGTTTTCCTCTACCACTGAGCAATTGTCACCTTACTCAGCCATTTTCTTCTGTTTCCTACAGTATCATGAGCTTCAGGAGATTAGTGCTTTTAACATACAGTATTTCAATAGTAAATTGAAACTAACACATGGTGGCAGTATCCACTCATCAGGTTTTACTTCTTTTTTTGCTTTTATTGTACTGTAGTTGTTAATGTGTCCCCAAGTGAGTCTTTCTCTTAGTTATGTAGCTGGCAAAGCTACATAACGAAGATTTTGTCACTGTTCACAATTAAAAACAGAAACTGTATTAAAATAGAGAAGTAATACTACCTCATTGCGACTTCTAAACCAATGGCTGAAAAGGAGTGTAAGTTATACTACATAACATTGACAACATCATCAGATGCAACAGTTTTTCAGAAACTAAAATGTTCTAATCCCCTGCCCCTTCCTAAATTCCAAAGGCAAACTTGAGATTCCTTTTATTGCAGAAAGCCAGGTGGGGCTGCAGGATAGGGTAAAGTCTTTAATTTCTAAAAATCTACTGGCAGCAGGATAAATTTACTTCTGGTGGATTTTTTTGGAAATTAAAGATCTTTGTTATCTTCAATATACTGCACAACGGAGTGAGCTCCCATTTCTGTCCCTGCTCCTGCAAACCTAGCAAGAAATTGCAAGTAGATAAATAGGGACCACTTTGATGAGAAGTTAAACAGCATTCTGTGCACTCCGGTGTTGAGGCATGCCTGCAGACAGCGCTGGCTCTTTGGCTATAAACAGAGATGAGAACTGAATCCTAGAGTTGGATATGACTGGCTTTTGAGCAAGGGCAACCTTTACCTTTACTAATATCCAATGGATTCTCCATAGCAAAACTGATTCTAGGGTGGTCTTATTCAGTGGTGGGCTGCCATTTTTTTTACTACCACACTGTGGATGGGGCCGACATCATGGGAGGAGCCAACGTCATGACGTTGTGAATGGAGCCAACGTCATGACGTCATGGGCAGCTCCAACGTCATGACATTGTGGGCGGAGCCAAAGAAAATAAAAATAAAATAAAGACTCAGTACACATAAAAATAACATAAACACACACTACATAAAATACCCCCCACACCAGAAACACAAAGAAAACGAACCCTAGTAGTTCATTCTCTTTGCTGGGGTCGGGCCGTCGGGGACTCAGGGAGCAGCAGGTAGGTGGCAGCGGTGCAGCGGCACGGTCTAATCTTGCCTGGCCTGGTCAGGTCCGGTAGCACAGCCAGGGCCAGCAGTGCAGCCAGGCCTGGCCTGGCCCGGTCTGGTGGTGCCACCGTGGGAGCAGCATTGGCAGTCGTCACCACCGCTGCTCCAAGAACGCTACTGCATCCTTTCTAGGCAGCCGAAAATGGCTGCTCAGAAGTGTGCATGCGTCAAAATACAATTTGATGCATGCACACTTCTTTTTTTCAGTGCACATGTATCAAATGGAGTTTTGACGCATGTGCACTTCCAAGCAGCCATTTTGGGCTGCCCAGAAAAGACATCCGGAGAGGCAACTGAACCGGTCGCCCGGGGGTTTACTACACACACACCCCGGCGATCCCCTCCAGATTTCTGCTACCAGTTTGGCCGAACCGGTCTGAACCGGCAGCAGCCCACCACTGGTCTTATGCCTGATTACATAATCAACTATACACAGCATACTTCAGCAAACGTGTTAGCATTAGTCAAAGCCTAATGCTAGTTATCTCTCCCCCCTTAAAGTTTTAAAGAACAGTTTGTAAAAGGATGCCATTCTGATTGGTATAGTAATGTTGCTGATCTTTGCTTGACTTGTGTTTATGAATTAGTCACCTGTCCTTGCTTTACAAAATGAAGCAAAACGTACCTGGCAATGGCTAAGCAGTAGATTGCATTCTCTCGCAGTGTTCTTCCACTGTGCTGTGAAAAAGACTCTAGAGAAGAATTCAGCAGAAATGTAACATTGGGTCTGGAATAATAATAAGATGGTTTGAGAACAAAATTGGGGGGCAGGGGAACTCTTGCTAAATACTTATTTTGGTCCATATCTTCTTCACCGCTAAGGTGCACATCTTTTCTTTTTATGTTCTTCTTTTGTTGACATCTGTCCATTTTAGCTTTCTTCTCTGCCTCTATGATTTGTGGAAACTGAACAGTTGCCTTGTTGATGTGTTTTTTTGAAATGTTCAATCCCTGTGTACTGGGCTTGCGCTGACACAGATTATTGATGTTTGGCAGTTTACTGCCTCTGTTATCAGTGTCCTCAACCCTTGCTGAATACAAATCTCTAGAAGTCATTTTTGGTTTTGTAAAACCATCCACAAGGATAATGTCCCCAACTCGTGTCCTGAAAACTGCCAACTGGTTGCATCGTTTTCTCAAATTGATCTTATTTTGGGCTTTAAGAAGCCACCATTTTAATTTAACATAGATTTTCATGGGAAGGGAGAAATTAGGGCAAGAAACCACAGACCATATCTTGGTGACCAAATACATCACACAATCCTTCTGTCTCTGTTGGATACACAACTTCAGTGGAGTTTGACCTGTAGAGTTTTGGCATTCAAGGCATAAGACACTGTAATTAATAAAAGCTTTCAGCATCATAAGCTGGCCTGCTTCTGCAGCTGCATGGACAGGACATTTGGAGGCATCTGGATGGTTATTTTCATGACACCATTCCCGGTAAGGATGTACTCCAACTGCTTCATTGGGCTTTGTACCACGTTTCAGGAGCCATGCAGAAAGCCGGAGGTGTCCAAAATAGGCTGCCATATAAAGTGCGACTCTTTTTTGATATCTGAAAGAAACCATGCATAGAAATAAAAAGCATCTCTAAAAAGAAAATGAGCTAATTTGTAAAATACATAACCCTACAACTTTGCTTTTGCTTGTTCCTAGGGATATGATTATTTTCATTGTACTGTATTTCTTCATTATATCGCAATTTACATTTGTCAGTGTTGTGGATTTTAATTTGTTGTTTCAGCTCACTACTTTTACTGTATTTTTGCTGTGTTTTGTTTTAATCTACATTTAATTTTATTGTTTACTAGCTTTGATTGAGTCTGTCTGGCCGCTAGACTATCCTGAAATACTATCCTCTTCCACCATCTCAATCAAAGCTTCTTATTAAGAAGCTTTGATTGAGATGGTGGAAGAGGAGATGCCAGATCTTTTCAGCCAAACCCATCCCTTCTCAATCCTGTGTTTGAGCAATCAGAACACAAATTATGGCAGTACTTGACACTTATTCACCAAAGCACAAACAAAGCAAGCTGATTTGCAAAATGCTTGCAGGATTACAATCAGATGACCTTTAACAAACATTTAAACTATTTCTCTTTCTGACAACAAACTTGCTTTAATATCTATTTCAGTCAACAGACTGAAAAAAGAAAGAAATTGCAAAACATTTTGTTTTGAGTCACCATACTTCAGAACTGGTTCTTTCTTTGACAGATTGCGCTGGACTTTGGGTATGTTTCCTAAGAGACATGCAGTCAGGAATTCTTTCCATCCGTCCCAGACATCCAAATGAAGAGTTGTGCCTGCCAATGGAGAAAGCCAATAATTTATTTTCATTAATAATTGTTTGATATACCATTCATGCATTTCCAGATCTTGGAAAAGTTACTTTCTTGGATACTCTTTGCTATCTGGGGAATTCTAGCAGCTGTCATCCAAAATGTAATTTCCAAACTATGCAGTTTTCGGAAAAGAGGTTAAAGTCACACACATTACAGGGCTTTGCATAAATTGTAGCTTAATTTATTTTATAATCCTTTTGAAATACAAACATGAGAAAAGAAATCCTTGTGGATGGAAGGGGAGGTCTCAGTGGCTCATCAGATAAAAATGTTTTAAACAAAATGATATTGTCTTATGTTCTGCAAGGAAAATAGTGCTAGCAAGAACTCTGAACAATAGCTGAATTATCTGACTGAAATGCATCCTTCACTGTGGTAAACTAACACACTGTACTTTTATCAGCTGCATTTGTGTTAACATTTTGAAATATCCAGTCACATGCAGAAGTTGGGAATGGAGCGTGGGACAATCCAGTAACAAAGCATTTTTCATATTTTGAAAATTTATACCTGAATAAAACATATAACATTTTGTCACAGTGGCATCATAAAAAGGTCTAAATCAGAAATAATTCCTGTTGTTATCAGATTTACTTTCTACTCAGCAGATAGGGGGATACAACCTTTAATTCTGATAGCTCTAAATGAAATCCAGATTGTCATGCAGAAGTAGGAAAAAAAACCCCACAAACAGTCTTATACCTATCTCTAACTGATAATCGTTTACGGTGTTGCAGTCATACATTTCCTTGCCCTCTGGAGTCCTGAGACAATAAATACTACTTGGGAAGCCACACTTCAAGGTTACCAGAGTTTTCAGCTGAGAAACTTTTGTGGTAAGAAGATAAATTCTTCCCATTATGGGCATATTTTCATGAGTAACAGCATTGTACACATAGAAAATTGGTTTGTCTTCTTCCTGAAAAGAAAATCCGAGAATGACTTTGATGTTCTTGTAACAATATCCTTGTAAAAATTTATACATATAAACTATATATGATTGTGACTTAACAGATGTCAGGATACTGTGCTATCCATTACAAATGTAGTCTAGTAGCTTAGACTGGGAACACCCAAGCCTGAGTTTGAATCCCTACTCAACAAGGGAAATTATGGGGGATGTGAAACCAGTAAAACCGTTCCTTAAATATCTCATTTTCCTAGAAACCCCTATTAGGGTTGCTACAAGTCAGTTCCAACTTGATGGCATATAGTGGCAACAAGCTTAGCCTATAGAGTACTTGGAGGAATGGCTAATTTGTTCTGAAGAAAAGGTGAAGCAGAATTGTTGGTGTGCAAATAGGACAATATGCTCATTTGGGGCTCCACTTTTGTGTGTGGTAGCATACAACAGAGCTGCCCATGCCCATCTTCTTAAAATTAGGGAGCTTTCAAATTACTGTAGTTTCCATGTGAGGCATATGTGCTGCTCTGTTACCCAAAGTAGCTATAATTCCCCAAGTATGTTTCAATATTAAATCAAAATTCCACACATGCCAGCAGCCTAAATGTACAAAGAACAAAAGCTCTGGCAACTGCAGCCTGCTTAGCCTGTGAACTACAGTCACTCCGTGATCTATGGTATGAAGGCATAGGAACCTATGAATTCAACAAGTTCAGTTTAAAATTCAGTGAGGCCTGGGCTCAAATGATAGCGCATCCTTGATACTCATTAGATGTTCTTAACCATTCAATGAGAACACCTCTGTCAGTGGGCCATTGCATTCCCATCCAGGGTCCAAAGCACAGAGGTACCTGTTGTTAGAGATAACAGCAAATGGATTGGAAGCCCTAAAGTAGTGATGGTGAAACTTGGCACTCCAGGTGTTTTTCAACTTTAATTCCCAGAAACCCTGATCAGCAGGAGTGCTGACTTGGGCTTCTGGTAACTGAAGTCCAAGAACACCTGGAGTGCCAAGGTTCACCATCACAACCCTAGGGTCAACAAGTAGACTCAGTAAGGAAGAGGATGCACTCCCAGAACACTGGCTTTCAAACCAAGGTTCTGCACATAGTGCTGGTGTCAGAAACCCCTTGGAGAGGAACCGGGTGGTTTACTCCTGGCAGATATAAAGGCAGTGCTGCCATGAAACGGACCCACACACCCTTGCCAGAGAGAACCTGCCAAAGAGAGAAAGATGGCAACTTCTACTCAGAAAGTGAAAGGGAGGAAGACCCTAAGAAGGGGTTTGAGGAATTATGTTAGAGGACTTTTTAGAATTTTGTTGGGTTGAGGATTCTCTGGAGGAGGATCCAGAATTCCCTGGGGATTGCAATTACGGTAGTACATAAGGAAGACCCAGGCTAGGTGTTTTCGTTCAACTGAGGGACCTAATAAGGAGAGGAGAGAATCCCTACTGGAAAGAAAGGGTGCCCAGTGGGTGGGGTGGGGGTGGCAAAAACTAACACATGAGCCCAGAGAACCTTTGACCAACCAATCCTGGTGGAGAAAATGCCAAAAAAACCTCCAGTGCCCTGAGGAGAAAGAACAGAGAGAGAGAGAGAGAGAGACATTGGGCTGACAGAGCCAGGGGCCTCCAGGGAGAGCCTCCCCACATACTGGCATACTGAGAGTAGATTGGTTTCCATGACCCCTCAGGCCAGGGACCCAGACTGAAAGACTACACATGTGCTCATTGATTTTGTTTTTAATGTGTCAGAAGCACACAAAGGTGCTTTCTGGGTTGAAAGGATTTTTGCTAGAGGAACTCCACTCAGGAGCTGCCCGAATGAGGATCCTTTCATGTCCCCAAGATCTTTTCTCACTGAAGTGGTCCCTTTTTAACTACTTGCAATGTCTTGCTTTTGAACTGCTACATTAGCAGGAGCTTGGACAAAGATGGGTGCTCATTCCATCATGGAGTACTTGGGTCTTGACTTGAAGACCTTCCAGCTAACAAGGTGAACTTCTAAACGACTGAGACACCATGCTAATAGTAATAATTTTGTGTCAGAAATTATTCTGGTTTGAAAGGATTTTTGTGGAAGAAACTCTACTCAGGGAACACCCAAATGAGGCTCCTTTCATGTCCCCAAGATCTGGGACAGAGACAGGCACTCAATCTGTCATACAGTAACTGGGGCTCAAACTGCTGACTTCCCAACCTTCCAGCTAACAAAGCAAGTTTCATAAGCACTGAGCTACCACAGTCGCTAGCCACTGCACTCATTGATAAGAACTGAGGATGTGAGAGATGGTACTGATTTCCAAGTGAAGGACAGTATTAGACAGCCCTACCAGTGACTCCAGCTAGGTTCAAGAATGGATTGAACCCATTGTTTATTAACCCTTTCCTTGTTTTAATAAACTCTGTTGTGTCGAACCCTTTGTGTCTGGAATTTATAGAACAGAAGATAAAGAAAACCCCATTGAACAAAGTTGAACTGGCAGGGTTCATAAGGGCACACAGATAATTTCTATGCTAATTAGCCAGATCAGTATTTTCTATAATCATTATGTACCTTAACAACACATTTAATTGTGGAAGAAACTGAGATGCCAACATCTGCAAGTATCCAGCTTTCCTTCAATACTGCTCCAGCATATATCAGTTCTAAATATCTCCTGCCTTGCTTGTCTTCAGAGAGAGGAACATGAAAATAATCCTAAAGAGGGGAAAACAGGTTATTTAAGAAACAGCGGTAAATAAACACTGATAGGAAGGAGAGAAGGAACTTCTTTGCCTACAAGCAGTAAGACAGTTGGTGGGGTGGCATAGCTGGGACACCTCTGGAGTAGCCACTGAAAAGCTTTTCTCCTCTTTCATCACTAAGGGTGGCTGTAATGACATCTTAATAAAGAGAAAGGTTGCCTCTGAGTATCTTTAGAATTGTGGAGGCTTACATGTGGGGGCATATGTTCCTTCAGATCATCTAGAGTCCAGTGGTGGTGAACCTTGGCACTCCAGGCGTTCTTGGACTTCAATTACCAGAAGCCCAAGTCAGCACTCCTGCTGATCAGGGCTTCTGGGAATTGAAGTCCAAGAACAACTGGAGTGCCAAGGTTGGCCACCCATGAATTCCAGACCCATACTACAGTACTTTAATCTTACAAGTAGATATGTGAATATTTATGTACAGTATTTGGAGTGCTTGAGGAATTCTGGCAGTTGTAGTCCAAACCCCCTGCAAATCTGGACACCTTTATCTGGGACTTCACACCTATGCAGTATGGCAGCAAGAGTGATAGTGTCGATAGCCGCAGGTACTAAAATTTCTGGTTGCAGATCTGATAAAGTTATAAAATGACAGAAATGTATAAAACAAAACCCACTTCTATGTATTCCTTACCTAGAAAACCCTGGAAAGGGGTGCTGTAAGCCAGAATTGACTTGACAGCACACTATTATTATTATTATTATTATTATTATTATTATTATTATTATTATTATTATTATTATTATTATTATTATTATTATTGACAATGTTCTTACCTTTATCATGAGCTTTACATTTTCCACTGTATCTGTCGATGAAATGTCAAAAGGTTCACAAAGTCCTTCAAAAGCAACAAAAATCCTCATTTTGGGGGGAAACGGTGTTAAAAATTCTTCAAATATCTTTCTGCTCTGTCACAGCTGTTATGAAGATCTTTTTGTCTGCACTGAAGGCCAAATGGAAACCAATCGTGAGAAAACATTGCAAATGGGCAAGTTATCTAGACACATTAGTCTTCAGAAAGAAGAAACAGCCTGGTAAATCCTGCATCAAGTAGCCAGCAAAGACCTTTAAAACAATGAAGGGAATCTGTTTCCCAGGCTGAGTTGAATAGAGAAGCCTTCTCTTTCTCAGCTCACAAATGTAATTAAGGCAGCAAGCCGCAAATTGATCAAGACAAGTGCAAACAAGCTTCTCATCATGTACATGCATGTTTGGAGCTAATCATACCCACTGGGTTTGCTCAACAGGCACTTATCAAAAACGACAGAGGAACAGACCATTCATGTGTATGTTTATTTTGCTGCTTATGTCAGTCTTTAGACTTTTGGTAAATAAATCTAAAAGGAGCACTCATGTTGCCATAGCAACTTTATAAGGTTGTTAGCAAAGTCAGCCCTGCCTATTTAGAAAGAAAGTCAGCTTGTACTTTTGGCAAATAAGGCAGACAAGGCCAAGAATTTGAGAGGATTTATATCCTGTATGGCAGTGAATGAAAACTGAGAAGAAAACAATGTGTGCAAAGATTTAATGTTTCTGCAATATTTTGAGTTTAGAAGAGGTACATGCTTAGAAAACAGAAAACCTTTTCAGAGACAACTAAAAAAAATCTCTGAGTTTGCCAATTAGCAATTATAGTTTAGAAATTTGATTTTGAAAGCTTTGGTATAATATTTGTGTGGCTGAAATCCTGTTGTGTAAGCTATGCTGAGCAGCAGCAGCAATTTTTCAGAATTTAAACATTTCTCATTTCTCCCTGAAGGTCCAGAGGTTCCTGTGTAATTACTGTACCTACTTTTCGAATCAGGAAAATGTTGGGGGTTCAGGAGGGAGCGATGAAGTCTGTCATCAAAAATCACTGCTGCTGGGGTGGCTTTGTGGCAACAGGATTTCAGCCTATATCTTAAACCAGTGGTTCCCAATTAGGGGTACGCGTAACCCCAGGGGTACGCGAGATTGCATCAAGGGGTACGCGCAGCAATCTCTTAACTAAAATATTAAATCCTTAAAAAACAATAATGCAATAACAATTGCCAAAAAATTATTCAATCTAATTAAACGATCAGTAGGTAAGTCAATCGTATGCATCAAGCGCTTTCTCCCGCGGCGGCGGTTTTTCCCGTGCCTCCCGCGTCTCACGTCACCCGATAGTGGCCGCCCCCGTTCCCGCCTATTTGCTCGTCATTGTCAACGTGCACATTTGTCACATTAATGAAACATGTGTTCTCTGTCATTAGAATGTCTTTTAATGATAATAAATATAAAATACACCTGATTTCATTTTTTATTTAACGTTCCTGCAATAAGGGGTACGCGATATTTAACGTTCCTGCAATAATGGGTATGCAAGTTTGAGGTCTTTATTGAAGTGGTACGTAGAAAAAACTAATTGGGAACCACTGTCTTAAACCAATGTGGTCTATCTGTGTCTTAAGGAATGTTGTGGTGCTATATACTGTATGTTCCTGTGGATTAGAGATTTCCATGAGATGCATAAAGTGCTATTTTTATTCAGCAGGCAGGGTTCCAAACAGAATTCTCTGCCAGAGAGTTCTAGTGTATTTTCCTGAATTTCAGAACTGAAACTCTAATATTTTATATCAAAAGGGGGGGTGGGGTCTTAATGAGGAGTGTATAGAGATGTTGAAGATTGCTTGGTTCCCAATTGTAATTCTGGCCTTAGTTTGACAACTGATATTCACTAGCTAAAGGTAAAGGTCACCCTAGCTCGAAAGCCAGTCATATCTGACTCTAGGTTATGATGCTCATCTCTGTTTATAGCCAAAGAGCCAACATTGTCTGCATCTGCAGACATTTCCATGGACATGTGGCAGGCATGACTAGACACCAGAGTGCACTGAACACTGTTTACTTTTGCACCAAAGTGGTACCTATTTATCTACTTACAATTTCTTGCTTTCAAACTGCTAGGTGGGCAGGAACTGGGGCAGAGACAGGAGCTCACTCTGTCATGCAGCACTTGGGTCTTGAACTGCTAACCTGCCAACCTTCCAGTCATCAAGTTCAGTGTCTTAACAACTAAGCCACTACAAATATTCATTACTTTGGTCTTTTCACTAATAATTCTTAATCCAACTTTTACTGCTTTGGTTTTCAATTCATATCTTGAAGTATTGGTTTAGTCCAGGAATTCTCAACCTGTGGCCCTCAACACCATTTCATGCCCCCCCCACTGCCTCCACCACACCAGGAAGTGCCATGTGGTGGAGGAAGGGCAAAATGGCCGTCGGAGGGATCATGACCCGGGCCCCTGCTTAAAAAGGTTGAGAACTCCTGGTTTAGTCTTTGCCAGTAAATTGTCATCAGAAAGGCAACATCAGTTAGCTTCATATTATTTTTCCATGGAATTCCCCATTGTGGGCTCTGTCAAAATTATCATGATATAGTCTACCCACAAAGAAAACAAAAAGGGTGAAAGAATACACCCTTATTTAACACCAGACTCAATGTTGGAGAAGTCAGTAGTACACCATGCAGTTTTAACACTTGAATCTTGGCAAAGATTTCTGTTTATAAAATGCTGTTGGATGCCATAATTTCTCACAATGTTCCATAATGTATCATGATGGATGACGTCAAAAGTCTTCTTGAAATTGATGAAGTTAATTAATACTGACTTTTGGGATTCTATACTGTACTTTATTCAATGATGTTTCGGAGTATTTAAATCTGATTGTTACATGAGCATCCTTGATGGAAATTTGCTTGTTCTTCCCACATGAATTTGCCCAGTTTCTTATAGGTGCTTGAGCAAGAAGATACTAACTGCTTTCCCATGGTCTGAGTGGAGTGTGATCCCACTCTGGTCATTACAATCAGAGGTGCTGCCTTTCTTCAGGAGCATTACAATAATTCCTCTATTCCTTGGGAATATATTACTCTTGCCAGCATTCCTTAAATAACCTAGTTAGTAGCTTCACTATGGATTCTCCACCATATTTTAACATTTCTGCAGTTATTTGATTCAGGCCTGGTGGTTTATCATTCTTTAGTGATTAGATTGCTTCAGCAATCTCTGTTTCAGCAGTCTCACCAAGGTTAACTTCTAGTTCTTGAACACAGGTGTCTATGTTAAAGGTTGAATTATTATTTTTTAATAGTAGCCATGTTAGTCTGTGTTTCAGGTATATCAGAGAATAAACAAAACCAAAACAAAAATGCTGTAGCACTTTAAAAACTAACTGTTATATTTTAATGTGAGCTTTCATGGATCAAGTCCAATTTGTAAACTCACATTAAAATATGACAGTTAGCCTTTAAAGTGCTACAGCGTTTATGTTTTATTTATTCTCTGATATGTTAAAGGTATAAATCAAGGTTGGGTTTGGTTGATTTAAAGCAGGGATTCTCAGCCTGCAGCCCATGGGCCAGATGCACCATTTCATGTGGCCCCTCACTGCCTCCATCACACTAGGAAGTGCCATGTGGTGGAGGAAGAGCAAAATGGCTGTCTACCTCCCAAAGTTGTCTGAGGGAGAATGACCCGGCACCAGTGGTGGGGTGTCAAAATTTGTACTACCCCACCGTGATGTCATCACAGTGTGGGCGGAGCTAACATCATGACATCATGGGCGGAGCCAAAGAAAAACAATAAAAATATAATAAAATAAGCGCACACACACACACCTCAACCCACCCACCCACCCACAACACAAACCCGTAAATAAAATAATAAATAAATAAATAAAATACATTAAAATACAGCCCCCCACCCCAAACACAAGTCAACCAGAGCTTTTAAATCAGAGCTTAAAGCTTATTCTGGCTAATCTTTCTCACACTAGGTCAGATGGAAGGAACTACAGAATGAACTCACCACAAGATGGCTTCACTTTGGCACTTTTCAACTTTTCAACAGTTAAAGAAGTTAGGTACAGTGGTACTAAGTCTTTCCCTAACCAGTTCTCTAGGATAATATAGGGCCTTCTCTGTGTCTGCTCCGGCCCTATGGAACCTCCTGCCTAAGGAGCTACGTCTCCAGACAGAGTTGTTGCCCTTTAGGAAGAATCTAAAAACATGGCTGGCAGGACAGATATGGGGTATGGAAGGTATAATGACCCCAGCACATTGGTTGATCTGAGCCCTTCTCTTTTTCTACTTTTAAATTAGTAGTTGTAGCATCTGGTGTGTTTTTAATCTGTTTTTAATCTTTTTCAGATTTTAATATTTAATTTTTAAAAGTTTTAAGGTTTTTAGATGGAAGCTCCCACTTCCTAATCCTGGGCCTTATCTGCCCAGGGAAGGAAAAGACTAACGTCCTCTGGCCGGAAGGAGGAATGGATTTTAGCTGTTTGTGTTGTGTGTGTGTTATTGTTGTTTTGTTTTTGTGTTTTTTTCCTGATTGTAAACCGCCCTGAGTCGCCACGGCGAGTGGGCAGTGATATAAATCTAAATTAATAAATAATATGCCTTAATGTAAATGTAAAACAGCTGTACCTCCTTAAGGGTTCTCCAATTGAAATAGCAATTGGAACAGCACAGGTGTAGCTTATTGATGAGGTAACTCCAAGACTTTGCTTAAAAACCCCAAGCCAGGCTGCCAGGCCTTTTTAGGAACTGTGGTAGTACGTCAATATAGGTAAAGGTATTAAATACACATTAAAATACACACAGACACACCACATCCAAAGGTGAGTCACTTACCCTGGGGAGCAGGCTATAGGGAGCTTCAGGCTAGCAGCTTCTCTTCCTCCTCCCCGCTTGGGAGGACAGCAAGGAGGCCATGCATATGCGCCAAGCACTATAGGTATGCATGCACACCAACTGCTTGGTATGCATGTGCAGTGGGGGAACCAGTGAAAAGGTAAGCCCCAAAGGTGGTTCCCCCCAAAAGCTGCTACCAGTTCTCCAGGACACTGGGAAAAGTTACTACCGGTTCTGGCAGACTGGTGCGAACCTGTTATATCCCATCACTGCCCGGCTCCCGACTTAAAAAGGTTAAGAATTCCTAATTTAAACTCTGTTCAAAGTGTTCAACCCAACAGGTATTTTGCTCTTGTTTACTAATTAAGATTTTGCCTTTTTAAATCTTTAATTGGCACATCAGTTTTACTTCTTGATTCAGTCAGCTCTCTATGCAGTAAAGTGTCCTACCTAGAACCATTTTTATTAGCTACATCGTGTGCCTCAGTACTTTTCTTAGTCGGTCACTCACTCTTATCTCTCCTGAAGCTCTTCATGAATAGTCAGTCATATGTCTGATATCTTAGGGTTATCGTTTCTTTCTCTTCTGAAATTTTTGCTTGCTCATGTTGCCCCTTTTGCTTGCTCATGTTCCTCTCATCTATTAATTTCAAGGTTTGCTCCTTCTTTTTCCAATAATCACACCTACACTTTCAGTCACTGCCTGTTTAAAAACTGACCATTGTTCTTCAACTATGATCATATTTTGAAGTGGTCCAAATTGGTTATTAAGTTCTATTTGTAAAGATTCATCAGTATCATGATTTTGCATTTTTTCAACAGCATATAAAAATGCAGCTCTTTCCACTTAAAATGTCTTCAGATATAGATGGAATTTAGCTATTAATAAATTATGATCTTATCTGACATCTGCATCTCAAGAATGCTCTTACATCTTGTAATGATGTTGCTGATGCAGGTGTGGTCAATCTCATTGTTTGTGTTCTTATCTGATGGCTTCCCTGTTTTCTTATGGATTTCTTTGTGTTCAAAGTACCATATGTATTTGCTATGTATAGCCCATTTAAGCAAAATAAAAGTATTAGGCAAACTCCATTTTCATTTGTGTGGGTTCCAGATCCATGTGGGCCAATTGTGTGTTCTATTCCTTCTCTGTTCTCTGATTTGTGTGTTTAGGTCTCCAATAATGATCTTTACCTCATGACTTGGCTCATTGATAGTTTCTTGTAATAGTTCATAAAATCGATCTTTTCCTGTGTCTTTCACGGTGTTGGTTGAGCTATATGCTTGTGTTATGGTCATCTTGGAATGTCAGGATTGGAATTGTGCACTGATGGTTTGTTCGTTGCCTTGGCAACCTTCTTACTCATAATTATGCCAACTCCATGTTGGTGATGTTCACTGTGGCCTGAACAGATTATAATGGTCTTTCCCTTGCTAATGATTTTACCACTTCCTTTCCGTCTCTTTTCACTTATACCCAATATATCAAGGTGGTAGTTGTCAAATTCACATAATAACTGACCTACTTTGTCATGTTGACAAAGTGTTTCTACATTCCATGTCCTAATCTTGGTGGTTAAATGTGTACTCAGTATTGATTGCCGCATCAGGCACTGGATTTCCTTTAATCTTTCATCTAGTGTTGTCATCTTTCATCTAGTGTCAGATGGCAAATCAGTATCCCCGTGCAATGGTGATTTTTGACCTTGCCGTTTTGCATTTGTTGATTTTGCTGCAATATATGAGTTTTACGAGGCCTGGTTGGAAGCCTGACTCCAACTTTCCCTATTTTTCCTGGTTTGGGAATGGCGTACAATTGTATGACTGGGTTTCTCCATTCAAGGAGCTTCATTTTACTTGATTGTTCTCTGCTCTTCCCACTTCACTTTGAAGTCTATTGAATGACTCCCAAATGGTCCAACCAGAATCTTATTCTAGAGGGAGACATTCTTTGGCAGTCATCCATTTGGTAAAGTGTCTTATTTTTGTTCTCTATAGGTTTAGCTCCTCAGTTTAAGCCATTGGCAAAGTTGTGACTATAGAACTGCATAACTTTAATGTCAACAATGAAGAAAATGAAATTGTTAAAGATTTTGTATGTTTACACCACATGGAAACTATACAGTTTACTGCATAGTGAGCTGACTGAAGTAAGAAGTAAAACTAACTTCACACCAAATGGAAACTATAGCGGAAAGTTTTGAAGAAGGGCATTTATGACGGAACTAAAAATATATATTCAAGTATCATGAGGTATCACTGAAGACCACAGTGAAGGTCACCTATACAATGACATTCCTGATTACCATGTACTGATGTGACAGCAGGACAATGAAGAAAACTGACAGGGAAAAATCAGTTCATTTGCAATACTGAATGGTGTTAGTGGAGAGCTTTACACATATAGTACTAAAGATCACCAAAGACCAATAAGCAAGTGAATTACACTGGGGATTGGAGTGGCTTAGTGATTAAGATGCTGAGCTTGATGACTGGAAGATTGGCAGGTCAGCAGTTTGAGACCTGAATGCCGGATGATAGAATGAGCTCCTATTGCCTGTCCCTAGTGTCTGCCAACCTAGCAGTTCAAAAGCAAGAAATTGCAAGTAGATAAATAGGTACCACTTCGGCAGAAAACTTAACAGTGTTCTGTGTGCTCAGGCATCTAGTCATGTCTTCCACTTGACCATGGAAGTGTCTGCAGACAGCATTGGCTCTTTGGCTATAGATGGGGATGAGCACCACAGCCTAGCGTCGGACATGACTTGCTTTTGAGCAAGGGAGACCATTTACTATATCATCACATCAAGGCTGAATTCTAGAAGCAAAATACTACTACTACTACTAACAACAACAACAATAGATTATTATACAAGAATCACTGGAAAAGATAATGCTGTGAAAGGTTGAACGACAATGAAATAAGAGATGGACTGACTGGAAAAAAGCAGCAGCCGCCAGTGGTTTTTGTCTGCAGGGCTGTTTAAGGAGAAGAGCTTCTGGAGGTCACGAAATTCATAGGGTTGCCATGTGTCAGATAGGTATAATGGCCCCAAAACCAATAATTGTGTTAAAGGGTTGAAGCCTCTGGCAGCTCAAAGACAAGCCTCTAGACCAGGGATTCTCAACCTGCGGGCCGGATGTGGGCCGGAGGATTTTTGCTGGAGAAACTCTGCTCAGGGGACGCCAGAAGGAGTCTCCTTTCATCATGTCGCCAAGTGCAGACCTTCCAGTCGCCAAGCTCACTGTCTTAACCACTAAGCTACCGGGGGGGGGGGAGCTGCTGATGGCCAACCTTGGCACTCCAGGTGTTCTTGGATTCCAATTCCCAGAAGCCCAAGTCAGCACTCCTGCTGCTCAGGGGCTTCTGGGAATTGAAGTTCAAGAACACCTGGACCTGGAGTGACAAGGTTGGCCATCACATCACTGCGTCTAGACTGGCGCTCAGCCTTGCCTGCGTCAGTCTCCGCATCCTGAGGCGGCCGCAACTCCCTTCAAGCCCCTCCCCCCTTCTCGGGCAGCCGTCACGTGGAAGCGGCCGTGAGCTAACCGCGTCCCCTCACGAGTGACAGGCGCAAGCGTCCAATCCGCGTCGCGGGCCTCCGTCTTCTCCGCCTATGTGCGCCGACGGAGGGGGTGGGGGGTGGGACTTCCGCACCTCCTGTGCCAGGTTCGTTGACGGGCCGAGAGAGCGCTTTATTATGGACGCCTCCTGACCTCCCCGTGTGGCGTGTCCTGACGTTGCTCGGAGCCCACCAGGTAAGAGGAGGGGTCCTCTTGGTCTGGCGTTTGGCGGCGGAGGGCCAGGTGAGCGCGGGAGCCTCAGGAACACCCCCACACACACCCTCTCTAGGGCAGGGAGGGGTTTTCCTCTCTTGACACGGGTGTCGTGTGAATCGGTCGTCGGAAGAGGCATCGTCGGGTCCCTTGTCTTCTGCGATGGTGATCTTGTTGCCCGTTTTACCGCAAAGCCGCCGCGGGCTCCCTTTCCTTTCGTGTTCACTCCCACCCCCGAGATGAGGTGGGGTTTTTTTTCCCCTATCGTGTCACCCGTGCACGTTAGAATGAGGCGAGGGGCGGGTCCCGCTGCAATCCAGGAGAACTCAATTGACAACTTCGGCTTCACTTTTCACGCCTTCCTTCCTTCCCCTCCTCCTCCTCCCAATCCCGAGATGAGGTGGTTCCTCCTCCCCCCTTCTATCGTGTAACCCGTGCACGTCAGAATGAGGCGAGGGGCGGGTCCCGCTGCAATCCAGGAGAGCTCAATTGGCAACTTCGGCTTCACTTTTCACGCCTTCCTTCCTCTTCCTCCTCCTCCCAATCCTGAGATGAGGTGTTTTCCCCCCCTTCTATCGTGTAACCCGTGCACGTCAGAATGAGGCGAGGGTGGACCCCGCTGCAATCCAGGAGAGTTCAGTTGGCAACTTTGGCCTTACTTTTCACATCTTCCTTCCTTCCCGTCCTTCTCCTTTTGCGGCTGACGTCGAAACCATCGGGAAATCACGAGTTTCGAAACATCCCTTTTTTGTCTGCAAGCGTTATTTCCAAAGGGCTGTTGATGGGCAGAAACCCTTTAAATCTTGCCTGGGAAACGCCGAGATTTCGCGGCGTGAGGCTGGACTCTTTGTTTTTCATCGCTGTTCCTCTTTTTTTAAAAAAATCATTTAAATGGGTGCAAACTGCGCCTGGTTGGTGGTGTGGTGATGCTTGGCTGTGTTGTTGTTTTGTGATACCGTGAATGTTTGTGATGACATGACTTTGAGGCTGACTGCGCGGTTTGCTTAGCAGCTCACGGTTTGCAACCCTGCAGGGGGGACCCAGAGGCAGCATATACGGCGAAGTCTTTGCACCAGCCCACCCTCCACCAGAGCGATCCTATTTGCGCTTCCTTGTCTTCTGTCAGAGGGGCTTCTACTTTTCTCATGCAAGTAGCTTTGGATCTGGGCATCGGATGGGTGAAACTGATGCAAACCAAAGCCTTCCAGTTTGGATTTGTCAGAACCATGAAATAGCTTAATAAGTGAGCAACCTCTTGACATTGGCAAATTAATAACTTACCCTGGTTGGCAGAGGGAAAAAAATAATAATATCAAATAGTAAAGATGAAGCTAAAGTACTTTGGACATCAAATGAGAAGAGAGGATTCACTTCTGAAAGCCTTGATGCTGGGAAAGGTGGAGGGCAAAAGAAAAAAGGGGGCGGCCAAAGATGAGATGGCTAGATGGCATCGTAGAGACAATGGGCACAGAACTGAGCGAGTTGAAGGAGGATGGTGGAGGATAGAAGTGCCTGGCGGACAGTGGTCAATGGGGTCGCAAAAGGTCGGAATCGACTGTGTGACTGAACAACAACAACAAAAATTTGCTGTTGCATACAGAGTCTCCTTGAAGATTGTGGTATTTTTGAACTGCAATTGTATATACCCCAGACAAGGGCAAGCTTGTTGTGGTGGCTAATCTTTCTCACACTATGTCAGGTGAAAGAAACCACAGCATGAACTCGCCCAAAGGTTGCTTTGTTTTGGCAATTTAAAGTCTGACCTAGAGAAGAAAGAAGTAGTGATTTAAAAAGATTACAAAGCTTTTCTTTGTCGTTTCTTAAAGGACTAGTTGAGAAGCCACCTGCAGTTGAAACAACCATTATTGGGTTCAACTGCAGGCACTTTCTTATTTCCATAACCTCCCCCACCCCCTTATTTCAAGGTTCCAGGTATATACCTTTTGTTGAAGGGAAACTATTGAAGGCTCAGGATTAGGGGTGGTATATTAAAAATATCTCTGCTGGTGGGATGATTTTTACCACTGGTGGCTGCTTCCTTTATTATCAGGCAAAGAAAATATTATTTTTAACTAATGTACTGCATCAATGATAGTGTGTGTATACAGTTAGAATATTTTAAAGGTTTGCTTATTGAGACACTTTACAATATTGACAAGAGCCGTTTCCATGATAGGCTTAATTAGATTGTTCTTTACTTATGTTCCAATCATCCCTATAGTGTGAGCTATAAATTCTGCCTAGCTCTTTCCCTCCCATGCATAGATATTTACTGGTAAAACTACTTGTTTTCAGCATCCCATAATAAGTGCTCAATAAGCTCATTTTGTCAGATATCAGCTTGCTGTCTCTGTTGTGAGAACAAAGCCTGGGGTGTATTAAGTGTGGTTCCACAGCTGTTCACTTCTTGAATTGTGTAAAACCTGGCTTTAGTTCTTTTTGTTGTTGTTGTTCTTCTGCTGCAGGGGCGTAGCTACCGCGATATCTGCCATATCAATTATATGGGGCCCCCGGGCCACGGGGGCCCCCAACGTGCGTAAGCAAAAATTAATAAAAACTTCCCAAATTTTTTATGCAATTTTTTTCTTTTGTGAGAAATCTTTACCCTTCCTAAGGGCCCCCAAACAAATTTTTATACGGGGCCCCGCCAAGGCACGCTACGCTTCTGTTCTGCTGGGTGGGTGGGTGAATGTCATCAAAGATATACTGACTTTGGGTGTGGCAGGTTTAAATCATTATGTTGTGATGCATTCAAACCACTCTCTAAAAGGCAGTGTTTCGTTCTGTTTTGTTTACTCTCGGATATCTCAGATATGCTTGCACAGACTAACATGGCTACCACTTCAAACATCCCAAACTTTGGATTTTTTGGACTTCAATTCCCAGAAGCCTAAAGCAATTTCCCAAAGCTCTGATCAACCAATGTACAGTACTGACTTAGGCTTCTGGGAATTGAAGTCCCTCTGCTCTAAAGTCTTCAACCAATAAGGTTTTCTCCTTCCTATACCTTTGTTCCTATTTATTTCATCTTGAATGATTAGCTGTAACAATCCATATACAGTATGTGGTTTCTTATTAAATGACCTTAATATCTATGGAAAATGTCAGTTTATATAAATTGCTCTCTATTAGGTCTCTATCTTTGGAAGGTGGAATAAAGTAGTAGTGTTTCACAGATACCTTGTCCATTAAACATTGACTGAAGTACAGTAATACCTCGGATAACGATTGCATCGGATAACGATTGCATCCGATTCTTTAACATTATCTGAGGCAGTGGTCTGTGGGGGTGTGTGGTTTGGGTAGAACTTCTACCCAAACCACCCCCCACCCGTAGCGATCTCTGCGACTGCAGTCACTGTGAATGAAGAAGGGGTGAGGGAATTCCCAGTGTGCGCTCTAGGGATTCCCTCATCCCTTCTTCATTCACAGCGCTTGTAGCTTGGAATGCAGGAAGGTGGGGGGGGGGAGAAGAGGCACGATCTCATACCTCTTCCCCCCACCTTCCTGCATTCCAAGTTAGCACTGCGCTGGGTGGGTGGGGGGAAAATACCCACCCCACCCCGCAAGGGCAGCTATGGATCACTGCCCTTGCGTGGTGGGGTGGGTTCCCCCACCCACCCAGCGCTAGCTTTAAATGCACGAAGATCCACAGGAAAAGAGACGATTCGTGTCTCTTTTCCTGTGGATCTTCGTGCATTTAAAGCTAGCCCTGGGTGGGGTGGGGTGGGGGAAATACCCACCCCACCCCGCAAGGGCAGCTATGGATCTCTGCCCTTGTGGGGTGGGGTGGGTATACCCCCCACCTCACCCAGGGCTAGCTTTAAAAGCAAGAAGGTCCAGAGGAAAAGAGGCGATTCGCGTCTCTTTTCCTTTGGATCTTCTTGCTTTTAAAGCTAGCCCTGGGTATGTATGTGGGGAAATATCCACCCCACCCCACAAGGGCAGCGATCCATAGCTGCCCTTGCGGGGTGGGGTGGGTATTTCCCCCCCACCCAGCGCAGCGCTAGCTTGGAATGCAGGAAGGGGAGGAAGAGGCACAAGATCGCGCCTCTTTTCCCCCCTTCCTGCATTTCAAGCTACAAGCGCTGTGAATGAAGAAGGGGTGAGGGAATCCCGGGCGTGCGCGGTGGGGATTCCCTCACCCCTTCTTCATTCACAGTGACTGCAGTAGGGTCTACTGCAACCCTACTGCAGTCACAGAGATCACTGCGGGTGGGGGGTGGATTGGGTAGTCCAGTCCACCCCCCAACCGCAGCAATGACTTCAGGAAACCGTGTGGTCCCTGAACTCAGGGCTTTTTAAAAAACGTTCGATGCATGCATCGGACAACGCTAAAAATTGGATAACGTCATGACTTGTGGAACCAAGTCATAACGTTATCCGAGGTACTAGTGTACTGATTTTCACATACTGTACATTCAAAAATAGTTTGGGCTACTAAGTGTTTGCTTTCACACATATGTTTTTTTAAGGCTAACAAAAAACTCTTCTGTATACAACAATTGGTGTACTGTATGGAGACATTGTGGACCTTTCTGTTTTTTAAGATTATATTATGAGTTGCCACGGCGAGTGGGCGGCAATATAAATTTGAACTAATAAAAAAATAAATAAATAATAAACTTTTAGGCTTATTTTTTTTTCAAATTTTTATTAGGTATTTAAAAAAATACAAAAATACAAAACAAGACAATTAAAAAGATATATGAAATTGTAAAGATCATGTAGCATATTTCTCCGAACAACAATATTGCATTTACCACATTTCTTGAAACATAATCTTCTCCACATTATTTTCAGTTACATCATTAACATCACCCTTGTGCTATATACAATGTCCTGGGAGATCTATATCTTCACAGTTTCCAAAAGTCATTCTGATCTTGTACAGGGGGTATGCCCTTTTTTCTCTCCAAGGTATAGCTTATAAAGGCTTTTAGGCTTATTTGAATGTATAGGTTCAGGTTTAAACCAATGAGTTAGGTGTTTATCTTTTTTGAAATTGAGTTTATGTTTATGATAATTCTATCTATCGTATAATTTGTTTTTATGCCTTATACTTTACAATTCCCTGAAAATTAGTTGCTTCCTTCATGAGATTGTAGAAGTATGTTGTGTTACAGTGATATTATTGGCATTCTTCTGGTAGTGACTGGGTTTAGCATGCTCTCATTTCATTATGTCTTAATTAATGTTCCAATGATAATGTTGTGTAATTCAAAGAAATCCACTAGCCTTATCTTTATTACTAGTGTGTGTCTGCAGAGGTCCCTATTATTTTGAGATTTCATTGAAACAAAGACAGGAGGACATTGCCTGTGAGTGAAAACTTTATCTACAGCCTGATTTGTTTCAGTGCCACAGTATAGTTGGCATAATATATTTCTCTCTACTAAAAACTTGCCTGGTCGTATTTTGAAACAACTCTCAGTGAGCTTTGTTCTACTTATTTCATTCAGTTCCACCACTTTGTGCTGGGAAATTTTCTTAAGATTATCCCTGCTGCTAATGTAAACATTTGTTCTATAGCTGTTCTTTATAATATACAGTAAGTGGATTACAGAGGAAAGCAAAAAGAAAAAAAACTAGAATTCTGTTCAGTATTTATGCTTTGTGGCATAGGAAATTACAGATGCTGTCAAAGAAGTCTGGTGAGGTGCCAATTATATGACTGGTCAAATGTGACAGGTGCCTCATTAGATCACTGTGGCAACTTTGGCAGATGTATAAATACTGAATTGGATACTGGCCAAGATTTTAGGATACACAGGCTAAAAACCTGTTCTATATCTTAAATTGCATAAATGGGATTATATTATCAGCCATGGCAAGTTTTTTGGAAATAAAACGTTTTCATAACCTCCCCCCCCCCCCAAAAAAAAAAAAATGTTTCAAGGACCCACTGAGATCCTTTTTGTTGACAGAAAATTATTGAAAGCTGCCGGATTGGGGGAGAGGGTATAGTATTTTATATTAAAAAAACCTCTGCCACTGGGATGATTTTACCACTGGTCACTGTTTTTGGGAATTGAAGACTTCCTGTCCTGTGGCCCAGAATAGCTTCTGCAAGAGAAAAGATGTCTTAGAACCGTCAGGGAAATTGGATTTTTATTTCTGAAAAGTTAATGGTAGATCATATCATTAGCCTTAGAAAGTATAGCTCCATGAACAGGATTTCAGCCGTAGAGTATCAATGAAACATTAAAGCTCAAGTTTCTCTTGGCATGTCAGCAGAAATGACAGTTGATGCTCTTACATAAAATAAAACTTGAGGCAGTGTGTTTCTAAATTATTTGGAAAAAATACTGAGAATGGCAAAATACTGGCATTCTGGCATTTTGTCTATCATATCTTCCATTTCTTTTAATATTGTTCTGAAATGCCTGTCAGAAAAATATCTTAAATTCAGTTTTGGTTGTACCGAGAAGAGACCTGACTGCTGTGGCTTAGTGATTATGATGCTGAATATGATGACTGGAAGGTTGGCAGGTCAGCAGTTTGAGACTTAGGTGCTGCATGACGGAGTGAGCTCCTATCTCTGTCCCATCTCCTATCAGCCTAGCAGTTCGAAAGCAAGACATTGCAAGTAGATAAATAGGTACCACTTCAGCAGAAAAGGTAATAGCATTCTGTGCACTCCGACATCTCGTCATGCCTGCCACATGACCTTGGAAACGTCTGTAGAGAGAGATAGTGGTGGCTCTTTGACTGTAAACATAGATGAGCACTGCACCCTAGAGTTGGATATGACTGGCTTTTGAGCAGGGGTAACCTTTACCTTAGAACAGACCCAGTGAAGTTGCTGGGACATAAATTAATTATTTGTGACTAACAAGTCCTGTTCATTTTAATGTTTCTACTGTAAGCAGGACTAACTTTGAATTTAATCTAACATTCTGAAAATCTTTTTTCCCTGAACTTTTAAAATAGCATTAATGTTACTTTTTAAAACTAAATGGAGCATAAAGAATTTTCACCACCATGTTTTAATTAATATTTTTGACCTAGCTGTTCTATAATGATAAATTCATTCTGTTCTCAAATAGGCATTTTAATGCAGATGGAGTTACCATGCTGCAGCAATATATATTCCATGCTATTCAGTGAAATTTTTCTTCATTATATAAATGAATTAATTAATTAGTGCAAATGAATTTCTATTAGAATTTTTAAACTTGAATGTCATTAGTTTTTGAGGTGCCTAAAAATGCTAAGACGCTGACTGGGAGGTCAGCAGTTCGATGTCTGAGTACTGCAGGATGGAATGAGCTTCCATCTTTGTCCCAGCTCCTGCCAACCTAGCAGTTCAAAAGCAAGAAATTGCAAGTAGATAAATAGGGACCACTTCAGTGGTAAGGCAAACAGTGTTCTTTGCGCTCAAGGTGTCTAGTCATGCATCCCACATGACCATGGAAACCTCTGCAGAAGCAGACAGCACTGGCTCTTCAGCTTTGAAACAGAGAGGAGCACTGAACCCTAGAGTCAGATATGACTGGCTTTCGAGGAAGGGAAACCTTTACCTTTAATAAAAATATTAAGGTCTGGAAACAGATTGAAAATGGATGTGGTCTCAGTTTTATAGAGAAGTACATGTCGCAGAAAGAAAAGTAATTTAATAAGGGACAGGCTAACAAATGAGGTAGGTTTTAAATGTTATGTTATTCATACCATCACTACCTTGAATTTGAAGTAGTTCAGAGAAAGAATGAACTAAAAGACTGGTTAGTTTCTGACATGAATCATGTTGTCTTGTTGCTCTTTTGCTATACATCATACAGCTTGTGGCTATGACAAGGGTTTGTTTTTCAAATCTCTTTTCTCTAGGCTAAGATTATATCAAAGAAATGGCCCTCAGAATATTTTTGACTGTGAGAAGAGTATCTATCAGACAATGAAAACACCCACCACAGCAGTTTGGAAAGCTTTGTTATTTTATTTGCCAAAAGACTTATGGCACTTTAAAGCAGGGGTGCCCAAACTTTTTGGGTCACGGGCTTCTCACATGGTTTAGTGGGCAGGTCACCTGATTCCTCCCACCAGACTCAGAAGTAAAACATGCAGTCTGTTTTGCAACAGGATGAGAAAGATTTTAAGCTGCCATTTTCTCTCCTTAAACCAGGGGTGCCCAAACCATGGCCTGTGGGCTAGATCCAGCCACTGACTCCAATTCATCTGGCCCATGTGGGCTGGATGAATTGGTGTTGGGGGGCCAGATCCAACCCACAGGCCGTAGTTTGGGCACCTCTGCTTTAAAGGCTATAAAGGACTTTCAGACATACGTTGAGTAACAGTTTTAATGTCCTTTCTAATTATATGGCATACCTATGGAAGCACTAGCAGATACTTCAGGGGGAATGGGGTTTTAACATACAGAGTGCTGTGAGTTCTTCTTTCTACATATAGTGATGAAGTGCTTGATTTTTGTTGTTGTTGTTGTTGCTGCTGCTGCTGTTGTTGCTGTTGTTCAGTCGCATAGTTGAGTCCGACCCTCGTACGCCAGGCACCCCTATCTTCCACAGTGTTTATTTGTCCACTGTTAGGATGGTATTTTCTACTAGTAAGTGAACAATATATTTGCTTTTAGCTTGTAGTGTGTCAGTAGCAATGAGCCAATGAGACTCTTTCAGATGTCAGTTACAATCTACACTTAGTTTTTGTCAATGAAATCGTGTTACAAGAAAAGTAAGAATTCTTCATTTACAAAATTCTAGATACTTTTCACAGCCATAATTTACCTAGTTGGATAGATTTAAGTTATCGTTGTTGTTCAGTCACATAGTCGAGTCTGGCCCTTTGCGACCCCATGGACCATCACACGCCAGGCACCCCATCCTCCACCATCCTCTTTAGCCCGCCCAGCTTTATGCCCATTGCATCAACAATACCACCTAGCCATCTCATTCTCTGCTTCCCCCTTATTCTTTTGCCCTCAACCTTTCCCAGCATCAAAGCTTTCTCAAGTGAATCCTCTCTTCTCATTTGATGTCCAAAGTACTTTAGCTTCATCTTCAATATTTGGGTTGATCTCTTTTAAGATCAATCTATTTGTTTTCCTTGCTGTCCAGGGTACTCTCAAAATTCCCCTCCAACAACACATTTCAAATGTGTCTATTCTTCTGGGCTCAGCTTTCTTTATGGTCCAGCTCTCATAACCATACATTGCTACTGGGAATACCATTGCTTTGACTATGCGGACTTTTGTTTGCAAGGTGATGTCTCTGCTTTTAACCATGTTCCCCAAGTTTCTCATAACTTGTCTCCCAAGATTTAAGTAGTTTGATGTTTTACAACCGAAGCATCTGTGTCCCCCCCCCCCCCATGGCTTGATACTGCTGTGTTAACAGAATATTTACCCATCCAAGGACACATTGCTGCTAGCTATGATGGTTTCGTTTCCAGTTAGGCATTCATTTTGCACAGATCTGGGCCCTGGAGCCAGCAGCTCAGGAGGGTTATCAGTTGCAGGCAGGGAGTTCCAGTCTAAATAGCTTTCTTTTAAGCAGTGAAAGATAAAAAGCTCAGTGCATTGGATATCTCAGTGGTTTAGGTATCAGGTTGCAAAGCCAGAGGTTGGGAATTCGATTGTCATGCGGCGATGCAGAAGGGCACTGCATTATATTGTATTCTCAGGACAGTCTTCATGGCTGATTGCCTATACAGTTGTATCTTTCTTAAAGAGCATAATGTGTTCTATAGGACTGCACTTTAAGCGAGTTTGCTCTTTAAGCGAAACACCATTGTAAGTGACCAATTGTGACTTCCGGGGGGGGGGGGATTGTGAACCCCGATTTAGTTGTTAAGTGAGTTTTGGGTTGGTTTTATTTGTTAAGTGACGCGAACATTCATAAAAAATTCTGCTCTTTAAGCGAGGCGCTCTTTAAGCGAGGCGCTCTTTATGCTAGGTTTGACTGTATTCAGATTCATATACAGCAGCAGCAGAATTCTCAATATGTTAAACCAAAGGCTTTTACTATTCATGGAAGAAAAAGTTACAGTTCAGGAAACAAAGAGATGAATACTATATTACAAATATATGCTGGTTATTAAAGACAACCAACACATTTCAGAAGAAAACCAGTTTTCATTTTATAGAATAAATCCTTTGACTGTTAAAAGCTATGGAGAATTCTTAAAGAAATGGGTTTGTCGCAACATGACATTGCTCAGTTGTATTTCCTATACTCGGAACAAGAGGTTATTGTTAAAAGAAGAATACAGAGACACAGAGTGGCTTCCAGCTGACAGACTGTCTGATAATGAAGTATTCCTGCCCCCCCATCAGTTCATTGTTTACACAAAATATATCCTACAGAAAGTCAAATTAGGTTCAGTTGAAGAAAATGAAAATTGATAGAAGAAACATCAATACTTTAAGATATACAGTAAAACACCGGATAATGATTGGCAAGCTCGGTTTGGCTTGGATGACAACCCCCGCGTGGGCGGGGGTTGTCGCCCAGGCCAAACCGAGCTACGGGGGTGTGTGGATTGGACCCAATCCATCCCCCCCAGCGATCTGTCGCTGCTGGAGGGGTTGGATTGGACCCAATCCAACCCCCCCCCCCGAGTGATGGATCGCTGTGACTGAACTAGGGTCGGGGGAAAGGCACGCACGCACGTGCCTTTTCCCCAACCCTAGTTCAGTCGCAGCTATGGACCACTGTGTGTATGTGTGGATTGGGTAGATGTTCTACCTAATCCACACACACACCCCACCAAGACGATTGCATCGGACAATGCTAAAGAATTGTTATCCGATGCAAGTTTTTTCCAAAAAACTTGCATTGTTATCCAATTCTAGCGTTATCCGATGCAGTCGTTATCCGAGGTATTACTTTATTTGAAATGTATTTTTGGAAGAGAACTTAAGTGATAGCATGGACTGCCTGAAAGCTAAATAAATGGGTATTGGATCAAATCAAGCTTGCACTAGCTTTAGAATTTAAAATGACTAAACAGAAGCTACTATACTTTGGATGTGTGATAAGACAAGACTCATTGGAAGAGCCAGTAATTTCAGGGGAAGTGGAAGACCTATTTTTATATGGATTTATCTTGTCGTTGTCTGCAACTCAATCCCAGGACATGTATTTTTTCCTCCAGTGTGCCTGAAGGCCTGGTCTTGGAGGTCAGCTGGTTCTGGGCCACCTTTGCCCTTAGAGACAATCAGGAAAAATGCCACTGTCATGAATTTATTTAAGATGGATCCCAGCTTTAAAATTATGGGTATACAGTAATACCTCAGATAACGCTAAGACTTGGTTCCAGAAGTCTTGGTGTTATCCAATTTTTAGTGTTATCCGATGCATGTTAAAATCCTATGGGATGTATCGGATAACGTTAAAGTGCCATAGAGATACATTGTAACCGCACAGGCTTTAGCGGTTGTTATCCGATACATCCCATAGGACCTTAATGTTATTCGATCCAAATCTCCTCCCCAGATTACTTAACGTTATGCGATTTTAGCGTTATCCGAGGTAAACGTTATCCGAGGTATTACTGTATATGAAAAAGAAATAAAATTCAAATATTAAAATAATTAATGTATTTGCTAGCATATAAGACAAATTGGAGTATAAGATGCACCACATTATTACCAAAATAGCCCACTATAGACCACTAAATACACTACAAGATGCACTCCATTTTTCCAGTATATATTCAGGGGGGAAAGTGCATCTTATATGCCAGAAAATACAGTAGTTCATATTTGACAAAAGCAGACTACAGTACTTCAATAGCTTTTTCTCACTCATTTTCTAGATCTTATTTTGTATACATTTTTGTTGTTGTTGTCAAGTCGCACAGTCGATTCCGACCCTTTGCGACCCCATGGACCACTGTCCGCCAGGCACTTCTGTCCTCCACCATCCTACTCAACTGGCTCAGCTATGTGTCCATTGTATCTACAATACCATCGAGCCATCTCATTTTTGGCCGCCCCCTTCTTTTGCCCTTCACCCTTCCCAGCATCAAGGCTTTCTCAAGTGAATCCTCTCTTCTCATTTGATGTCCAAAGTACTTTAGCTTCATCTTTACTATTTGACCTTCTAAGGAGCAGTCAGGGTTGATTTCTTCTAAGATTGACCTATTTGTTCTCCTCGCTGTCCAGGGGATTCTCAAAACTCTCCTCCAATACCACATCTCAAAGGCATCTATTCTTTTGCGCTCAGCTTTCCTAATGGTCCAGCTCTCACAACCATACATTGCCACCAGAAATACCATTGCTTTGACTATACGAATTTTTGTTTGCAATGTGATGTCTCTACTTTTCACTATGTTCCCCAGGTTTCTTATCGCTTGCCTCCCAAGAATCAGTCGCCTTTTTATTTCATGGCTGCAATCACCATCTGAGGTGAGCTTTGATCCTAGGAAAGTAAAATCTGTCACTGCTTCTACTTCTTCCCCATCTATTTTTCAGGGACTGATAGGGACTGTTCCCATTATCTTGGTTCTCTTTATTTTGAGTCTCAAGCCAGCTTTTTCACTTTCTTCTTTCAACCTAATCAGGAGCTTCTTTAGGTCCTCCTCACTTTCTGCCATTAGGGTGGTATCATATGCATATCTCAAATTGTTAATGTTTCTCCCAGCAATTTCGATCCCAAATTGTGATTCCTCCATCCCTGCATTGCGCATTATGTGCTCTGTGTATAAATTGAATAAGCAGGGTGACAAAATGCAGCCTTGCCTTACTTGGGTTTAGCCATTTTTGGGGATTGATGTCCATAATATGAATGGGTTTGATGCTGTATTTATTCATTATCTGCTAGTACCTCTTGACTTACTTCTTGAGAGGCAATGACAGTCAAATACAGTAAGACTTATTGTATTCAGTGTGGAGTTAAGTTTCAGACAGCTAGTAACAATTTGCATGCTTTATTAAGAGCTACATTATCTTAATTTCCTTTTGCTTTTGTCTTGCAGGAATTTAATTAAAATGTTGCTGTCAATAGGAATGTTAATGTTGTCTGCCACTCAAATTTATACCATCTTCACAGTTCAGCTCTTTGTTTTCCTAAATCTGTTGCCTGTGGAGGCAGACATCTTAGCGGTAAGTCTTAAAAACATCTTATCTGTATACATAAAATGTTTCCAAAAAGATGGTCTGTCTGAGCTATTTTAAGGAGCCTTTTAAAATGCTGGTCACCTGCCCCTAGGGCCATATGGGCGCATTTTACTTCCACTTCTGGGAGCGACGAGTGTGGCGTGGGCCGGATGAATCTTAGTAAACCCATTTGTGTGAATTCACGGGTTCTTGGGGTTTCTAGAAATTGAGGTCCAAGAACATCTGGTGTGCCAAGGTTTGCCATCATGGCCCTAGGTGTCTCTTTAATCATATCTGAGAGTAAATAAAACAATAGCAACAAATAAAAATAAAATAAAATGTTGTGGTACCTTAAAGACTTAACTGCTGTATTTAACTGTGAGCTTTCCTGGACCAAGTCCACTTCATCAGACATCTTTAATCATGGAAGTGCAAGTGTTTAGAGGAGTTGAGACAGCTTTACCCAGCAAGCCTTTTTATGAGAGCCAGAACCTCAGTTTTGGAAAGTTTTGACTCATGTGGATATGGACTAGAGGGCAAGTGAAACTGAATCAGGGTGAATAAAAGACCACAAAGAACTGGTCTGCTTTTTCCAGTCTTTGAGCCCAAAGTGTGACATGTAAACTTTTCTGTCGAAAACCTGAACTGTGTTAAAAATTTTCCACTGAGGATCAGATTTTCAACTCAAGGAAGGACAATTGAAATCTTAATTCTTAATTGCATTCTAATGGTTTGATATGATTCCTTTTTCAGTTTAGTATATAACACATGGCTTCAAATTTCTTTTGAATTTAGTTTAATTTTGAAAATGTAACACAGACGTATGATGACCTGCCGGCCAGGTTTGGCTACAGACTACCGACAGAAGGTTTGAAGGTAAGCAGCAACCCTTCTGAACAGCGTGTAATCAAATACAGATAAATGACTATTCTTTCACTTGATTATTTGTACGTCATATATGGGTTAATCAGAATAAATTCTGCGTAACCAAAGTCAATAGAAAGATGTTTTTCTCCACAGCTCTTCACCAATCTTCTTATTCTCTTTTCTTTGAGAAATCCATATATTATATCCCAAATCTGCCAGGACTTTGATTTTAAAACCTGTTTCTGTAAGGGAGGAAAAGTATAATAAATTCCCTGTTACTCTCTCCAAATGTCAATTTTCAGTGTTAAATAAGGGCTGATTTACTTGCTACAGACTTAGGAGATTTCATTTGTGCATTGGAATACATATCCATGTATGTGGCATAAGTGTACATTGGACAGTATGTACAAGTTTCAGTATATCCAATCTGGACATGAAAGAAGAAGTATATACAATTGTAACAATAAAATAGGCATAGAATTTGGGAAGTATTTGTAAACATATTTTGTGGAAATGGCCATCCATGCCTCATACGCATACACTTTTGAGAATTCTGTTATGTGTTTATGCTGTAACTCAGTTGGTATAAATTTGAGGGGCAAATTGTTGCACATTACTAACTCAGTATAGAGATTTGTGGTTGTATGCTGTGTCTTATTTTTTAAAAAAATTATTTATTACATTCAGTGCAAAATAACGAATGTGTTTGCTGCTTTCTTGACTTGTGACAATTTGCTGTTGTAATTTATACCAATGTAAAATATTATATAGAAACTGCAGTGGCTTAGTGGTTAAGACGCTGAACTTGATGACTAGAAGGTCGGCAGGTCAGCAATACAAGATGTTGAGTACTGCATGATGAAGTGAGCTCCTGTCTCTCAACTCTGTCCCAGCTCCTGCCAACCTAGCAGTTCAAACACAAATTTCAAGTAGATAAATAGGTACCACTGTGCATTCCAGTGTTTAGTCTACAGAAACATCTGCAGATGCAGACAGCGCTGGAACAAGATTCAAAAGCTGTATGCTTAAAAGTATGGGCTTGAATCCAGTTGCTGTTCCAACATAAAGAGGGCAGGATCTATTCTAGATCATCTCAGAGTGCAGGACATGTAATAAGAGGCTTAAGGTACAGGCTGAATATCAAGAAAAACATCTTAATTCTTCGAGTATTATGGCAATGGAACCAGTTATCTTGAGAGGTGGTGTGTGTGTGTCAGTGCTGGAGGCATTCAAGAGAGAATTGAACAACAATCTGTCGAATCTGCTTTGATTTGGATTCCTGTATTGAGCAGAAGGTTGGACTTGCTTGCATCATAGACTCCTTCCAACTTAATTATTCTATTACCTCGGATAACGTTTACCTCAGATAACGCTAAAATCGCATAACGTTAAATAACCTGGGGAGGAGAATTGGATCGAATAACAGCAAGGTCCTATGGGATGGATCAGATAACAACCGCTAAAGCCTGTGCGGTTACAATGTATCTCTATGGAGCTTTAACGTTATCCGATCTATCCCATAGGATTTTAACATGCATCGGATAACACTAAAAATCAGATAACACAAAGACTTGTGGAACCGAGTCTTAGTGTTATCCGAGGTATTACTGTATTCTGATATTTAATTACGTCTTAATTGATCTCTTAAACAAAGATACCTGGAGACAGGATGTGCAAAGAAATGTAAAGATGTATTTTAAATCCTTATTTGGAGAACTATGTCTAGGCAGTGCAAAGCAATGCAGATGAATGATGCTCCAATATCTCTTATATTTCAAATTAAGACTGCAATATGTCTACAGTCCCACTAATGAAAATAGGTAAGAGTACGTTAGTGAAAATCTACTTCTATAACTCTAAAAGTGTGGGCTTCATTCCAATAAAGTACAGTAAAACCTCGCATAAAGAGCACCTTGCTTAGAGAGTAACTTGCTTAAAGAGCAGAATTTTCTCTGAATAGTCACTTCGCTTAACAAATAAAACCAACAAAAAACTTGCTTAACAAATAAATCGAGGTTTGAAATCCCCAACCATCAGAAGTCACAATTGGTCACTTACAATGGTGTTTTGCTTAAAGAGCAAACTTGCTTAAAGAGCAATCCTGTGGAACGCATCATGCTCTTTAAGCGAGGTACAATTATAATGTATTCTTAATGTTAAGCTTTAGCTTCAATGAGACTTTCTATGTGTTTAGAACACTTAAGTGCTACTCTGGATTAAAGCCCAGATGAAGTAGTGAACCATATTCAGTTATACTTGACAAGCTGTCATTACAAGTTACACTATATGTTGGCATTTGTTGAATATTTTAGGTTCTATTGAACGTGTAATAGGGGGAAAGTCTTATATGAATTATAGTTTCTCCCTTGGCTGATCAGGAAGTTGATATGATGTTATATTTGCCACAATAACTTACTGATTACATGATTGCAATAAAGTACTCTTACCTAGATAAACGTCTTGCATATTTTTAATCTTAGAACTGTCTTAAATTATTAAGACTACATAAATAATTTGCTTTCTTAATTCAGGTTATGCATTGTCTCTACATGCATTTCATAGAATTATAGCATCATAGAATAATTGAGTTGGAAGGGGCTTATGAGGACATCGAGTCCAACCTCTTGTAGGAATCCAAATCAAAGCAGATCTGACAAATGGTTGTCCAATTTTCTCTTGAATATTTCCATTTATGGAGTGCCCATCACCTCCTGAGTTAATTGGTTCCATTGTACTGCTCTAGTAGTTGAAATGTTTTCCCTAATATTTAGCTTGTACAGTACAGTATCTGGTTTCGTGTAACTCTAGCCCATTATTACGTGCCCTGCACTCTAGGAAGATCAAGAACAGATCCTGCCCCTTCTTTTCATGATTTCCTTCAAGTAATTGAAGAGTGCTATCATATCCCCTCTCAGTCATATCCCCTCATTATCTACTCCGCAAACATTATAGACTTTTCATTTTTGTAAAGTAAATGGGGAATTTGCAAAGATTTCTGTATATCCTAGCTTGCAAGCACTAGTGTAGTTGATACATTTATATATGAGGTTGCTTGAGCTGTCTCTTTTCAGGGGTGTGGTTCATTCACATTTTTTAAAAGTCTTCATAACCACCAGGTTATGCAGTAAGTGTGTTGGGGCTATATTTTAACATTCTGAAAGACATAGGAGGCTTGCTCTTTTATTATTATTATTATCATCAGCTGCTGCTGGTATCCAAGTATACATTTTTCCTGAAAATCATTTTCACAGATGACACATGTGTCAGGAAAAATACCACTGGTGTGAATTTGTTTAAGGTGGATCCCAGCTTGCTATGAAGTGACCCAAACACTATGATCATGGAGCCATATCCTGTGGCACATATGAAATGAAACTTGCAGGATTTGATACCGGGACTGCCATGGACTGTCGCAGCCGTGAGGATATTGAAAAGGTGCGTTTTCACAGCCAGTCCATTTCCCATGGCGTCTTCTGCCTCCATGACCGTTGGGAATCAGAATAGTGAAGTGGTTCTTCCTCCGCTCATTTTGCCATTGGGCCCAATGTGATGGCTTCCAGTGGCATTTCCTTCACTGCGGGGGACCATCACCCCACCCAAAGGAACTCATCCGCCCATAGCTGTTGGCCCCTTTAGAGAGTCAGGTTATTTACTGCCACCCAACACTCAGTGTTGAGGTGCTGGCTGTACGGTCTACACCATTACTGTAGCGGGATGTATGGCTAGACAATTTTATTGTACAGCATGCAATTTTATTCATTAAAAAGTCATTGGAGTCTTAGGAAGAATCATTTCTGCATCAAACATAATTTAGACTGAGTAACTTTAATGGCAGTTTCACAAATGATTAATGTTCCAAGGACAGTTCCTCCAAGGAGACTTGGGATGAGGTTGAATATCCAGTCATTGACAGCTCCTTCCCTATAGCCATCAGATCAACTTCTTCTCCTCCTTTCTTTTTTCTGTGTCCAGATTAAACTTTGGACTGCCAAAATAAAGTAACTTTCTTGGCTTTGTTGTTGGCCAAAATGAAATCTTCATCAGTACACTTAGGTTGAGCAGGTCATATCCCTCATAGCCATGGAGATAATGTTTTCTATTTTTCTGAGTAGAGTCTGGCCAGTAAAGTCTTGCTTCACTGTTTAAGATCAGTTAAGGGAAAAGTGCATATTGCAGTGAGCCAGAACCTGCTTTTATTTATCAGAACTGGTTTTATGTGCTTAAATAATTTCCACCAGAGGGCACTGTCAGAAATTCTCTAAATCTGCATTCATACAAAAACCATCCTGACCCTTGTCTCAGTGATGGGATGTCACCGGTTCCAGACGGTTCCCTGGAACCGGTAAGAACAATTTCGGAGGGTTCTCCGAGAGGGTAATCTATTTTTAAGGCGTCCGGTTCCGGACGCCTGAAAAAAAGAAAAAAATTTTTTTTTAAATTGGAGTCAAAATGGCTCCAATTCAGTGTGCATGCGCAGAAGTCAATCTGACGCATGCGTGCTGCAATTTTAAATTGCGCATGCGTCAGATTCTGTTTCTGCGCATGCGCACTTGTTTTTGCCGGAGCCGGACCATTTTGAAGTGGCTCTGGCAGTGGCGGAGGGCTTAGGAGGAGGAGCCGTGCCTAGCCGGGCGGCCCAGCGCTCCCGGCCGCAACGCTCCACGGGCGCCCCAAGCCTCGCCGCCCGGCGGTGTGCCTAGCCGGGCGGCCCACGCTCCCGGCCGCAACTCTCCATGGGCAGCTCGGGGCCGCCCGGCTAGGCGGGGCGCCGAGGGTCGGGGCCGCCCATGGAGCGTTGCGGCCGGGAGCGTGGGCCGCCCGGCTAGGCACACCGCGGAGCGCCGAGGGTCGGGGCCGCCCATGGAGCGTTGCGGCCGGGAGCGTGGGCCGCCCGGCTAGGCGCGCCGCGGAGCGCCGAGGGTCGGGGCCGCTCATGGAGCGTTGCGGCCGGGAGCGTGGGCCGCCCGGCTAGGCGCGCCGCGGAGCGCCGAGGGTCGGGGCCGCCCATGGAGCGTTGCGGCCGGGAGCGTGGGCCGCCCGGCTAGGCGCGGCGCCGGGCACCAAGGCTGGGGGCCAGCCCCAACGGTCCCCATTGTAAGTGGGGTTTGTGTTTGGGGTGGGTGGGTGTTTGGGTGTATTTTTATTTAATTATTATTTTATTTATTTATTTTATTAACGGTTTTGTGGGGGGGGTTGAGGGGTGTGTGTGTGTGTGTTTTATTTTTATTTTATTTATTTTATTTTTGGCCCCGCCTACAACGTCATGATGTCATGACGTTGGCTCCACCCATGACGTCATGACGTTAGCTCCGCCCCCACTGTGATGATGTCAGGGTGGGGTACAAAATTTTTTATCATCCCATCACTGCCTTGTCTACAGTTTTCTTTAATGAGGCTGAAATTTTGAAAATTCCAAATTTACCAGAATAATTAATGTTTAATCTTTAAAATTAAAGTTAGAAGTTATTGTTTGGAGGATAATTTCTTAGAATATGAATTTTGTAGGAAATAAAATGAATGTGGCTCTTGAAAAGTTGTCACATTCGGAAGTGATAATGTAGTGGTGACACATATATGGTGATGATACAATACAACAGAGTCTACCAGGTAAAACTCAGAAGGTTGTGAGCATTTCTGCTTCTTCAGCCATGATTAAAGTCTTAACAGTGGGTTCTTCTATTAGTATAGGAATTTAGAATTAAATAAAATATAGTAGGAATGGAACATTTTTTGTGTTAAGAGCTGTTGCAAAAAGCTACATAGAATACTCTGTCTTATTCAAAATATAACAGCAAGGGAATTCCAATTTCCCCCCAAAATGCCAACTTTTGTGACATACTGTGCAGTGTTCTATATGAAAAAAGCCTGGGTATTTGACTACAATCTTCTCAAGGAGCTGAAAAACATTTGAAACATGGATTATCTGCATTTTAGCTGAGAAATAAGATCTATGTAATGAAAAAAACTAGACATTTCTTCAATAACAGAAACAAACTGAGCCAATTGTATTATGTAGCTTGGACTGCACTCCACTTACGGTAATTCCACACTCTTTCTTTAAGGCTGAACGGTGTGCTTTTTAAAAACATTTTCTAGGAATGAATATATTAAATACTTAAGATATTTTTGTCCAGAGTGAAAAGCAGTCCTGCTGATTTGTAGCAAAAATCCTTTATTACTACCCTTATACTACTTTATATGTAATAGCTTTTTAAAGATTCATACAAGAATTAATTTGAGAGAAGTACATGGTGAAAATGGTTGAAACCATCCTGTTTGCAGGAAAGTTTTTTTCATGAAGAAGTTTTAGTTCTTTAAAACAGATAGGGAAGCACTCTAAAGTGTAAGTCTTACCCGCAGCTTAAAGTAGTAAACTCTTTTTATTTTATTTTTAAAGAAACCATTGCTATATGGATCTAGCCAAAACCAATTTGGTAAATATGCAGATTTTTTTTGCTTTGTCATTGACTGCTTAAGGATTCTCATAATGTACTTTGGAATTTTAAAATGTGAGGAATGTTGTCTGTACTAATTCTGGCTTTTAGTGATAATATGCTTTTAAAAATGTTTTACAGGGTTTTCTAATAAATTCAAAGCCTGAGAATGCCTGTGAGCCCATAAATCCTCCACCTATGAAGGACAACACTTCTTATCAATTCATTGTGTTAATCAGAAGACTTGACTGCAACTTTGATATAAAAGTAGGTAATATTTATTTTAACATCTATGAAAATATAGAGTTTGTATATTTTAGAACTGCGGTTCCCAACTTGAGACCCCAGATATCCTTGTGCTATAAAGCCCAGTTGTCCATTGGTTGTGTTGGCTAGAGATTCTGGGAATTGTTATATAAGAACATATTGGATCTGAAGGTTAGGAATCACTTCTTTAAAATAATGTTTAAACTTGACATTTTAAAAAAATCATGCAAACCCAACACACATATATACATATTCCTTAGAAACATCTTATCAGCGTTCATGATTTATCTGTTTAGTTGCCAGCATGTCATATTGGTGAATTTCCTCAAAATCATCTCTCCCCGATGTACCATTAATGTTTCTCAGTAACTTCCAAGTAATATTTGAAGTGCCACTGATTTACAAATAAAATCAGTGATGCAACAGCCATTGGTATCTAGAACTAGATCTGATGGTGAGTGTAACTTTAGTCAAGGTGAATAGATAGTATTATGTCATAGATATGCCACCCCATATCACACATTTCTACAAACCCATATGAAATTAGATCATGACTTTTGCAATTGTTTAACCTTTCTTTGCCACATTGTTAGTCTTTTTCTCTTCATAAAATCACCTAGAAGATGCTATACTTTAAAAAACCTAACATTTCCCTAATGCTTTGCTCTTCCCATGGAGCTTAAAATAACTCTGTGCATATCCATGCTTTAATGACAGAGAAAATCTTCACAAGGAGCATGTTAGGTCTTGAAACTCCTCTAAGGGACCGCCCCACCCCTATCAAATTACAGTAATACCTCATATAACATTAGTATCGAATAACACGAAAATCGCATAACATCAAGGAATCTGGGGGGAAGAATTGCATCAGATAACATTAAGATCCTATGGGATGCTTCAGATAACAACCGCGAAAGCCTGTGTGGTTACAATGTATCTCTATGGATCCCATAGAGGATCAGATAACACGAAAAATCATATAACACGAAGACTTGTGGAACCAGGTTTTAGTGTTATATGAAGTTTTACTGTACTGGAATTCTAGCTGGGGGAATTCCTGATGATTTATGGTAGTTGTGATATTTTAAAAATCCCAAATCCCATGCCTGATTATTATATTAAAATGGCTAGTTGTGCCTTAAGGAACCTCTTCTTCATCTTCTTTGAGTTCTGTATCTGATTCTGAATGTTAGCTATCCTCATGGTGACCGGCCATGAAAATTGTCCTGAGGACAATATAATGCAGTGTCCTTCCATTTGTTTTCTGCATTGCAGTGTGACACTTGTACCACTGATCCAGTTTTGCAAGTCACTAGCCACCTGACTATCAACGCTGAGTCGCTGGCAGTATGGTCTACTCTATTACCATAGCAGGATAATCTGGGCAGGCAGGAGTTGCTATTATCCATGTTACCCCATAGCCTATATTAGGTGGTTGTATTTTATTTTAATCATTAATAGGCAGACATCACTTTCTAGTTTGGAAAAAAAAGGCCATTGTGAACTTGAGTAAGAGAGATGACTTTCATTCTCGTAATAATGAACACCTATAATGAAAAACAGTAGCTGGAGGCTGATCGCATTTTCCTGGATGATGTTCATGTGGGCTTTGCCTTCTCATCAGTTACCGAGCCTTGCAATTACAAATATAAAATTGAAGGATTACAGGTTTCTAGAAATATTGTTTTAAAAAACTTCTTGATCAGTTGCTGAGTGGGGGATGCAATTCTTAAGCTTACACTTGAATCAAGAGAGAACTGGTCCTAATGTATAAAAAAAATTAGACATTTATTTCAAGAAATTAATTAACTTTGTGTAACAGTGTCTTCTCTGTTTCTTGGAACTGAATAACATGGTGATATGCTGTATGTTATTCAGTATGTTTCTGCTTTCCATACTCTTACTAAGTTTCAAAACCAAATCATTTCAATGGTCGAGCAATTTTGGAATAAATCTGCATAAGCAGCTAAGGAGTAAATGGTATACATTTTGACAGAAAGAGGTTTGGAAAACTTCAGAAAACTAAATTAGGTAGAATGAATTATTTTAGTATATCAGTTACCTTTTTTGAAATGAGAGCTGTAAAGCAAAGCATGGAGCAGTTTCAGAACCTGCAGGCCAGGCATGGGTAGGGAAATAGGCATATACTGTACTTCTAAGACAAGACTGCATATTTGAAAGCTCTGCCTTTTAATTTGGTGCTTAAAATCTTGGGTTAAAGGCACGGCTGTGAAGGGATTATTGAACACTAAAGAGACCAGTGGAGGTCACATGTGACACTTCAGTTTTGTCTTAAGAGAGCTTTGAAGGAACACATCTTCTCAATAGGTCAGAGACAATAATCCGCTTGCACACACTAACACTGCAGTACATTTAACAAGCAGATTTTCTGAGTGAAAATGAACATGATTTTGCTTCTTGTCTTCATGGATTCCTTCCCGTTAGAGTCTGCCAATTACCACCCTTGCACTATCTTCAATTTTAAAGATGTATCCAAAGACATATCAAGTAGCAATGTCTGGGTATGTGCAAAATACAGATGTTTTGGCTCAGGCAGAGAGCATTCTACGGGGATTAAGGGAACAGGAGAAAAGTGAAAGGAAAGTTCTGGGGGAGGGGGGAGTGCTCCCTGCTCCATTAAAGGGTGGTCTAGGTCAGTGTTCCTCAACCTTTGCAATTTTGGACTTCAATTCCCAGAAGCCTAAGTCAATTTCACAAAGCACTGATCAGCCAATGTACTGACTTAGACTTCTGGGAATTGAAGTCCAAAACCCAAAGGTTGGGGAACACTGGTCTTGGTTGCAGTTATAATATTTCTGTATATGGCATTTCATTGTTTGTGCTGATAATTTTGCTCCTAGTCATTGATCTCACCTAACTTCATTGAACTAAAAGCCAGGTTAAACATGGTGTTGATATATGCATGAAATTAAAGTATTAATTTCTCTTATGTAAATGGGAACTGCAAAGGAATCTGAGCAATGGACTATGGCTGGTGGGAATGAAGGATTTAATTATTCCTCTTTGCTCCTATGTTGACAAGATTTACTTCTCCCAAATCCCTGTTTGTGGAAGTGTACTGGTGCACATAGAATCTTTCTTCAAAACAAATACAGTGGCTAGATCTAGTTGTAGGTTATAGCTAGAGTAGGCCCATTGAATCATTAGAGATTTAAGTGAGTCAACTACGTTGTAAGTTCCATTGGTTCAAGAAGTATATCGTATATACTCGACTATAAGTCATCCTGAATTTAAGTCAAGGTACCTAATTTGGACCTTTAAAACTAGGAAAATAGATTGACCCGAGTATAAGTTGGGGGTGGAAAATGCAGCAGCTGCTAGTGAGTTTGAATAATTAAAATACATGAAAATACAGTAAAATTAATTAATTTAGACATTTGTGTGGGTATGTTTTTGAGTGTTTACGTTGAGTCGAGTCCCATTTTGGACCTCATTTGGGGGGCTAAAAACCAGACTTATATTTGAATATATAGGATATTATAGTTACAACCTGCTACTGGATTTTAACCAATATCTTTGAAGAGACAATTTGATTGTCTTCTCTACACATTGAGGTATTGAGACTTTTTGTCATACAGCTTAACATAGTTACAACTTAACAATGTAGTCTGAGTTTCATGGGCATCTTGGTTAGGTTTGCGTGAATTATGAGTCAACACAATTCCTGAACCTGAGTTCTAGAGACTACAGGAGGAGGGGCATTTTGGGATTTCCCTGAACAAAAAGTGTGATATGCACCATAGAACATCTTGATAATGCCATGCATTCATCTGCAGTTCTGACAGAAACTAAGCAACCTTTTTTCTCTCAGAATGTTAGGAATATAGCATGTGTAGGTAAAGGACAGCGAGGAGAACAAATAGGTCAATCTTAGAAGAAATCATCCCTGACTGCTCATTAGAAGGTCAAATAATAAAGATGAAGCTAAAGTACTTTGGACATCAAATGAGAAGAGAGGATTCACTTGAGAAAGCTTTGATGCTTGGAAGGGTCGAGGGCAAAAGAGGAAGGGGAAGGCCCAGGATGAGATGGCTAGATGGTGTTGTGGAGACGGTGGGCGCAGAGCTGAGCGAGTTGAGGGGGATGGTGGAGGACAGGAGTGCCTGGCGGGCGGTGGTCCATGGGGTCGCAGAGGGTCGGAATCGACTGTGCGACTGAACAACAACAACAGGTAAATGTGAAGTCTTATGCCTAGCGATTTAGAAGCCTGTATCAATAAGGGCTCTAGGAATGCAAACACTCGTTTCTTTTACAAGAGATTATTTCTTAGATCTGGACATTAGTAGCAAGAAGTGTAATACAGTTAACCTGCAGTAATAGAAGAGGTGGCAGGGTAAGACAGATTCTGCTGACTTAACTAATTTGGCAGCACATGCCTAAAGAAATAATCAGTTTTTAGGACATCATTGCTATTGCAGGTGACCAATTTGAGCTTCAGAAATGGCTGTTGAGCTGTAGGCATGTTGTAAATTATCTATTTACAGGACGTGTAACAATGGGTTGAAGAAGGCACAGCATTTGAGCTTGAATGATGTCTTCCGATGTCTTCTAGATATCTGAATCAGTATGTTGGAAGATAACCAATGGCTTATGATGATTACTGAATAGGAAGTCTACGGTGCATAGTTTTTCACAGTGTTATTTTCAAATCTCCTTTGAATTTTTTTTAGTAACTGTTCAGAAAACACATTTTGGGAATTTTAATATTCCCCTGGCCTTGGTACATAAGAGAAGCAGTGCAACAAAAACATGATACCTCACCATACATACCGTGCTTGTTGAACATCAGGCATGGTGGCCCCACAATCCACTTTTTGTCTATAGGAGAAGAGTTGTATTTATACCCTGGAAGGATGACATGATTTATTAAAAAAAATTGTGTGCATGCGTGTCCATGTGTGTGCATGCTTCTTAGCATCCTACCTGCATAGGCAAGGCAACTTCTTGGCTGGTGAGGCCATCACTAACCAGCAGGAATTTTCCTCTCCCTCTCGTTCTCCAATTTCTCTTTAAACAGCATTTTAACTCTATATCACAAATTTAGCTACATAAATTACAAACAAAGCTTCACATATTCTTGCCATCTTCTTATGGTGGAGTAGTGGTTAAACTGCTGTACTGCAACCCAAAGGTTGTGAGTTCGATCCTGACCATGGCTCAAGGTGGACTAAGCCTTCCAAGGCCAGTAAAATGAGTACCCTTCATGTTAGGGGCAAATGTTAATTAACCTGTGAACTGCCCACAGAGTCCACTAAATGCTATGGGGTGGTATATAAGTGTGATTGCTTTACTTTGTTTTATGGGTGAGAGAGCATTCCCTGCTCTGTGCACTAAGTAATTATAAGCAGAGCACTGCACTGATAACATACAAGATCCATGCAGCGCAGATCATGCTGGATCAGAGTCAACTAAACAGAAATTAAGTCATCTCATGGTATTAATCAAGGTAAATCCAGTCCATACCCATTTTTTTTGAATTTCTCTTTATCTCTCTCTATCACCATTATTTTGAATTAAAAATATGTATCATACAAAAGGCAACTGATCAACTTTCCAACACATGTTCCATAAAAGAGTTCTTGCTGACAAAGTCAACATCTTATCCAGAACATGAAAAAAATCTGCCTATTATTTAAATAATTTGTAAAGAGCTGATTGGATCATTTCCATTTGTTCAGTGTTTGCCAAAAAACAACAACTGTGTAATAGTTTTTAAGAAGTCTGTGATTTTAAATAAGTTCTCTGTCCCATTACTCTGTCCTCAAAATTGGAAAGCAAAGCAATTACACTTACATAGCACCCCATAGCACTTAGTGCACTCTGGGCAGTTCACAGAGTAATTAGCATTTTACCCCCAACATGCTGGGTACTGATTTTACCAACTTCAGAAGGATGGAAGGCTGAGCCAAATTTGATCCATGGTCAGGATCAAACTCACAACATTCTGGCTGCACCACAGCCGCTTAACTATTGCGCCACCAGGGAAACCGCAATAACTTTCTCTTTGATTTCCCCTAACTTTGAACAATGACAATTTATGAACTAGCAAAGGACTAAATTTCTGTGGATATACAAATTTTGGTTAAGAAATGGCCTATCTTTGGTGGGAGAATAACAGTGAATTGTATTGCAATGTAATTTAATAGTGGTGATTATACTTTTACTCAACAGGTATTCTGTTGTAGGAGGCAGGTTGTGATAGCACTTAAGTCTTTATGTATTAACAATTTCTTTGGTTGCAGGTTTTAAATGCACAAATAGTTGGCTATAAAGCAGCCATAGTTCACAATGTGGATTCTGATGACCTCATTAGCATGGGATCTCAAGACAGTAAGTACAGGTATTACTTCTCTGCTGTTTGAAAACCACTTTCTGTCTCTGAGGCAATGTGTCCTGCTCATGTTAGGTTGAGTGAATGGGGCAGAGTTACACAATTAGGTCAAAATTAAGCAGAGATAATAAAACATAATGATGCAATTCAGAAACAAATATTCAAAGGGCAGAATTCAAACACGGTGCAGCAGACTAGAAGCAAGTATAGTCCCAAGAACCAGGACCTTCAGCAGGAAGAATCAAGCAGATTGAGATATAATTCAGCAAGTAAAGCACAGTCATTCAAGTTAGTTGGTACAGAGGAAAAGTGGTGGGGTTGATGGGTCATTCTCTAGTTGAATTCAAAGGATTGACTTCTTGGGTTTGTTACAAGAAGACATAGTTTTCTGGGAAACACAATAATGCTAGGAAAAGTTCAAGGCAACAGGAAAAGAAGATGACCAAATAAGGGAAGCCACAGTCTTAAGTTTATAAGAGCTATAATAATAATATAATGTCAGAAATTATTCTGGATTGAAAGGATGAAAGGATTTTTGTGGAAGAAACTCCACTCAGGGAATGGCCAGATGAGACTCCTTTCATGTCCCCAAGAGCTGGGACAGAGATGGGCACTCAACCGATCATGCAGTAGGTAGGTCTCGAACTCTGGCCGGGAGCGCCTGGATTCATTACACCTGCCGGCGCTCCCGAGCCTCACCCCCATGCCTGGCCAAAAAGCCCCTGCGGCGGTATATTGCCATTGGCCATTAGGTATATTGATTATGGACTGTAGCCTGAGTATATTGTGTTATATTTATTTTTATTTTATTTTGTTTTGTTGCACTGTATTTTATTTTATTATTGATTTATTGTGGTACTGCATCTTGATTTATTTATTAGGATGTCCTAATGTTTTGTAATTGCAACTGTTATTGGAGATATATATACTGTATATGTGATATTTGTAATTTATTATGCAATATTTGTAACTGTTTTTATGCTATGAATGTGCTATGTACTGTAACTGTTTCTTCTGTAAGCCGCCCAGAGTCGCTATGCGAGTGGGGCGGCATATAAGTCGAAAATACAAATACAAATACAAATACAAACTGCTGACTTGCCGTCCTTCTAGCTAACAAGTCGAGCTTCTTAACCGCTGAGCCACTGCAGCCCGTTTTTTACCAGAGCTGAGCAGTGCTGTTGAAAACATGACATTTTGGAGAGCATATGTTAGGGTTGATATGACAACACATAACAATGACAACCTTTTGATGGAGGGTTCATTGTGTTTTATTGTTGATGCTCTGCTTTATCTTTCTATACTGTGCTGAAGCTTTCTGTGATGAGTAGATGGAAATATAGAAAATTCTTAAATTAGTAAAACCAATCTAATTTTTTTTAACATGACACAGGTGTGTGGAACCACAAAAAGTGCTTCTTGGTTTCCTATCATTATATCTAAAATAGAATTTTCAGATGAAGCAAATTTGCCACCTTCAAAATAATACCTAAATTAACCCCTGGTTGAATATAGGAATTAGTGAGATATTTGATTGGGGGAGTTAAAGAGAAAGGAGAAAAGTTGTCACAAAGAGAAGAGAGTATAGGGCAGTGTAGGTGAACCTGTTGTACACATGCCAGAGGTGGCATGCAGAGCCCTCTCCAGAGGTGGCATGCAGAGCCCTCTCTGGGCACACGTGATGATTTGGACAAGCCCTGTGTCACCGCGCTAATGGCAGTGCCGTTTCCCCACCTATTCCTTTCTCTCCACCAATGAGGAGGCGAGAGGGGAAGCTGAAATCCTGCCCAGGAGGAGGAGGTGGGGTCAAGGGGAGGCGACCAGACACTCCCCACTCACACCTCCTAGGAAGTAGAGGAGGAGGCACATGCGTGGTGGAAGGGTATGTGTATCCATGGGGGACACATGTCCATGTGATGTCGCCAAAGTTGTGCCAGTGATGTCACATGGGTGCACATGGTGCCTGCCTGTGCGCAGCCTCCTCCTCCTTGGGCACTCGGCCTCTAAAAGGTTCACCATCACTGGTATAGAGTCAGTGAACTTGCATAGCATAATTGAGCACTGACTGGTTTTCTTCATAGTGCACAAGCTCAAGACAGAGAAAACTCTTTGTATTATAATAATAGACATCAAACCATACTTTATGTTCTCTTGTAATATGCTGTGGGTTATTTTGCATCTCTGTTTGCAGCTGGATGCCATTAGGAAGGACCTTTAGAGTATAAATATATTCCAAATAGATAATTTTATCTGCCTGAAATTCACATTATACCTAGCTGTATGAAGTGACTGAAGCATATTACCTCCTATTTCAAAACTTTTCTGTATTGCATGCAGCTACTGTAATAAGCCATATACCCAGGCATTAGTTCTATGCTAGCATTTCTCTATCTCTCTTTGAACAGTTGATATTTTGAAGAAGATTGACATTCCATCCGTCTTTATTGGTGAATCAACTGCCAAATCTCTAAAAGAAGGATTTACTTATGAGAAGGGGTAGGCAAAGATTTACTTTTATTTCAATTATTTGGGAACTATTATTCATCTTGTGGTGATCAACCCTTATGATCTTTGGCATTCAGTTATTGAACTACTACCATGGTGTTGATTAACTTCAGAATCAACAATACATTTTACTGATGTTGGTTTCATAGAGGTAAGGATCAATAATAATAAGAATTGTGTGCCATCAAGTCAGTTCTGACTTATGGCAACCTTAGTGGAGAATCGAACTCCCAACCTGTGGCTCTGCAGCTATTTACCTAATTCACTAAGCTCTCCAGCCAGCACAAGGTCCAGAAGCATGAACAAATGTCACCATAATCTATAGCAGGGGTTCTCAACCTTTTTGTGCCGCAGGCCAGACGGTGCCCCCTCAAACCGCTAAGAGGGCTGGACATGCGGGTTCTCCCTGCCGTAAATACTGCCATAAACCGCGGTGAGTGTAGGTGGGCGCAGATGCAGGTGTGTTTATGGCTGTTGTAAATGCGTCTGCTTCCGTTTCCGGGGTCATCACCACGGGCAGATGATTTGCTGCCATGGGCCGTAGGTTGCGAACCCCTGATCTATAGATCCACTTTTATATCAGACTTGGGATGTGGATCTTTCACTTTACCAATATGAACAGAAGGTTGTTGTTGTTGTTTCAAATTTATATTCCGCCCTACTCAGGGTTAGCCCTTTTTATACTGTTATATTGATCTAAGTTGGTGAATTACGTAATTATTTTAGTACAGTGGTACCTCACTTAAAGAGCATAATGCGTTCCACAGGATTGCTCTTTAAGCGAAACACCATTGTAAGTGACCAATTATGGGGGGGATTGCAAACCCTGATTTATTTGTTAAGCGAGTTTTTGGTTGGTTTTATTTGTTAAGCGAAGCGAACATTCAGAGAAAATTCTGCTCTTTAAGCGAGGTGCTCTTTATGCGAGGTTTGACTGTATTATGAGAATAACCACATTGTTATTTTACTTCCTGTGGTTCAAGATTCTGCTTTCAGTCTTCATGTTTCATCTCTGAAAGATATTTTGCCAGCATTTAAACTCATCATCATAGCAGAGTTTAATCTATTTTTTAAAATCACTCATCTGCTCTTTTTCTTTCACAGAGGCCATATTGTGTTAATACCAGAATTCAGCCTGCCTTTGGAGTACTATCTAATCCCTTTTCTAATTATTGTGGGGATCTGTCTCATCCTTATAGTTATTTTTATGGTAAATATAACCTTTTTCATACTTCTCCTTCAACAAGCAAGTGTGTCGGTGTATGGGGGTGTGAGAGAAAACAAATACTTGGTCTTGCATTGTTAAAACCAGTCTTGCCTCACACTTGGTTATTAAGATTTTTTTAAATGAAAAAGGCTGTGGCATGTTGTAGACCAGGGATGGCAAAACTAGGGCCCATGGGCTAGAAACCGCCTTGTGGCACCAAAACATTCAGCCCACGCCAACCTTGCCCCTACCGTAAACACCCTGCGCATGCACAAACCACTGCCATAAATGCACCTGTGGCTGTTGTAAACATGTTTATAACAGCCGCAGACGTGTTTTATGTCGGGAGGAACCACATAACCAGCCCGCTCAACCACGTAACTGGTCTGTGGCGCAAAAAGTTTTGGAACCCCTATTTGAAGATGCTGGTAGTTGACTGCAGCAAAGTCATTGACTTGACTGACTATTTGAAGATTGAAAAACTCTCAGTGGATATACCTTGGTTACAGAATCACATTCAGAGTGAATATAAGTGGTTTCTTCTCACACTGAAATGAGGTAACAATTGAAGTACCACAAGGCTCAGTCCTTGGCCTGGTGCTCGTCAACGTTTTAATTAATAACTTGGGGTGCAGAGAACGCTTATAAAATTTGAGGATATACAACATTGGGTGGTATAGCTAATACCCTTGACATCAGAAACAAAATTCAAAGAGCTTTTTATAGGCTTGAGCATTATCACACAACAAAACAAAATGTAACAGGATAAAGCAAAGTTCTGCACCTAGGAAAGAGAAACCAAATGCACAATTACAAGGTGAGGGATACTTGGCTCAGTAGTACTACATGTGAGGAGGAATTGTAGATTATGAACTGAATATGAGAGTGCAAAAGAAAAATGCAATTTTAGGCTGCATTAAGAGAAGGTTTGGTTATAATAGATTTGATTACTTAAAACTAAAATAATTGTTGCTGTTTTGAACATGTATTTACATGTTTTTATTTCCACTGTTAGTCATGTTTCCCCAGGGGCTTAATATGCCTTTCTTTTTTAAAGCATAGCTACTCTCTCTAGGAAAAAAAGAGGACCAGAGCACCTTTTTAAAAACCTTGAATTTCCCCATTGTATTATGTTTCTGTTTTTCAAGATCACAAAATTTGTCCAAGACAGACACAGAGCGAGAAGAAATCGGCTTCAAAAAGATCAGTTGAAAAAACTTCCGGTGCATAAATTCAAAAAAGGTACATGTGGCTTTTGAAAATTGATTACACAATTTAGTTTGGCTGATCTGAATTTCTGTCTATATATTGCATAACTATTCTTTTAGAAACATGGAAGAGCACTATGGGGCTTTCATTTTTGGGCAGCTTAAATGCAGAGTATATGATTGGTGCGCAAAAAGTTTTGGCTGAAATATTCACTAGATAATAGAAGACATGAACTCATGATATTTTTGTGTGTTGGGGAAAAGGAACTGATTTTTTACCTTGCAGCCTCCTATGTCTGCTAAAAAAACACATCTGGAGGATTGGGGATCCTGTAAAACATGGGTGGGCACATTTTACTTCTGTTCCCGGGAGTGACTAGGGCGTCGCGGGCTGGATGAATTGGCATTGGGGATCAGATCCAGTCCTTGGCCCGTAGTTTGGGCACCCTTGCTGTAAAATATCATGGGAGATTTGGAAGAGGGGCAGGTGTTTCTAAGTGAAGTGGAAATGATTGATTTTCATTACCTCTTTTCCTCCAGTGGACCCTCCATTGAATGTTCATCTCTTCCATAAACTGAAGGAGCCCTTTTCTGTTTTCCTCTGGTTCCAGCATTTCCAGGGCTCAATTCATATTCACTTATGGCACTCACAGGACTAGACAGATCTTATGGCACTCACAGGACTAGACATAGTTTGAAGGTTTGCTGGGTGTCTGGGTTGGTAGTGCTTCACTAAAAATCTCAGGCTAGTAGTCAGAGAACTAACTCATCTGCCAATGTAGTTTGGAAAGATTCTTTAATAGCAAATTGCAACTGAGCTTCATGCAGGAGGAGAATTATTTTTAAATAATACTCACGGTTTTAGTCAAATCATATGAACAGGATGCCAGAACAAGAAGCTTTTGTTAGGTCATGAATTGTCTTCCATTAACCATGACACTTCAGCCATAATGGTCTGTGTGTCATACATTTCATTTTGCATTTTTTAGCTTTTTGTGAGCAGTTTTCATAAACAGTTATTTATGATGACTCCTTACATGTCTTCTTTGTATTTTGAATAAATCATAGTAGTCAAAATCCTCTTGCTTAGCACAGTCTGTACTAGAATAGGGCCATTGAATCAATGGGGATTTAGTGAGTCAGCTCTGCAGTAAATTCCATTGGTTCAAATGGACCTATTCTGACTGCAAGTGTGCTAAGATCCCCATTAATTCAATGGGTCATTCTACTACAATTGACTACTAAGCAACAGGATTTGGGTCATCAAATTAGATGGCTAACATCTCAATTCTTGCTTTAAAAAATAAATCATGTTTATCAGGTAGGCTGTATGTGTTAGGAAATCTGTGACATGCAAACTGATTAAGGCCTTACCACCTGTGTTTGAACTGGATTATGTCTTCCACCAGACTGTCCTTTCCACTTCATTACACAGGCTACATTGTCAATGGATTTTGCTTTAATTCCACTGCTACTTTAAACCTTAATTTGCAGCATATAAAGAGATAAGATCACTTGAATAGTATCACTGGCAACGTGAAGGCTATGTAAGGCTAACAAATTGACATGCATTCAGGGGCAGAGCTGCACTGTCTGTGTTGTTTGCCCTTGATAAAAGGTGTTGCATTATTGTCTTGCCAGCAGAACTACCTGCAAAGCAGATGTTCAGTATGAAAAATGCATACTGTGTCATAGGCAAAGTTAATTTAGCATTTTAAAAAAAAGCTTATGAGCCTTTGCCAGAGCAAGTCTGAGCGACCTTTGGTGAATATTTTTTGTTTCCTTGAGCTTTATGTTTCACATCAAGAAAGCCAAAGTTAACTTCCTTCTTAGTTAAGGATTTATAATAGACAGTAATTAAGGGGGGGGGGGAGAGATCTAAGAAGTACAGGTATGTTTTTGTATATTGAAGTAGATAAGTTAATGTTTAAGTGTGTTATTTCTTATAGAGGAAGCAACCAGGCATCTTTGAGCCCTCTGAAGATGAACAAGTTTTATTTGCAATAAGCTTTTGTAGATTTGTTTCTCATTTCAAAGAACTGGAAGAGATTCCATTGGTCATCTTATCAGGCTCAAGCCTGGTTTCAATAGTTATCTTTGGACAGCTGTTGAGGGCTCCCAGTTACCTTGGAGGCATTATTCAGCGAGGAGGTCCTTATATGAGCAGATGTCTCCGCGACTACATTTCATGCAACTTCTGTCCATAGTGATCTGTCCCTGGCAGTTCTTCTCCATGTTGGCCTGACATTTTTCTTGAGAAATCTTCCCATCTGCGAGGTGGATCCCCTGGGTCTTTTGTGATCTTTTGGATACCAATTCATTATTCTGGCACTCTACCTATTGTCACTTGTGTGTGCAACATGGCCAGCCCACCTTAATTTGTTCATCAGATATTCTGCTACTACATCTTTTAGCAGTGATCTTTGCTTGATATTCTCACTTTTTACTTTGTTGCGAAGTGAAATTCTGAGCATTGATCTCTCATTGCTCGTTGTGTTACTTGCAGCCCCCAGTTGGTGTTGCTAAAATCTTAGGCTCTTTCCTACAGTGAGTGGGAGGCAAACCCACAGTGCCATGTGCTGGTGCTATCTCATTCTGGAACATTGTGGGCAGAGAAAATTGTAGTCAACTTTTTCCTAGTCCTGGTCCTTCAGTGGTGCACCTAACTACATCTGCTCTCTCCCTACTGTCAGAGTAGAAATAAATAGAAAGAAGAAGGGTCAGTCTAGTATTTTCAATCCACTTGCCAAATGAGAGGTCCTTTCACCAAATGACAGTTTAGCCCTCAGAATCGGCAGTCAAAAGACCAGGCTTTATATGCTGGAATGGAAATTCATTAGCATTTCCTAAAAACTGCATGGAGCACCTGATCTCCTCACAATAACATGTGAGGACAGTTGTCTGAGAGCATAACTTGCCCAAGGTCATCTGGTGAGCATCCCATTTTAGTAGGGATTTGAACTCAGATTTTTGCGGTCTCAGTCTGATACTTGAATCATCATATCAGAGAGTAAACAAAACAAAAAAACATTGTGGCACCTTAAAGACTAACTCCTTTATTTAAATCTGAGTTTTCATGGATCAAGTCCACTTCGTCAGACATAAGACAAATTTTCTGTGAATGTGGAGAAACATAATACAGCATTTATGTGCATACTATTTGTGTCCTACCTCATGTACCAAGAAAATTATTTTAACATGTTTATTTGATTTGAATGTTACCTATATTTCATATATGTCCATAATTTTAAATCGTGCAGTTTTATGATACAAATAAAGATACAGTATACACCATTTCTGTTGTCAAAGTGTTAGCCCCAGTTTCAAAAATAGTTTGCTATTTGGTTGAAAATGTTGGCATTGAAAAACTTTAAGCCTTAGAGCTGGCTTTGATAGTTGGAATTAGTTGCTCATTTTTTTGGATCTTACCTTGTGAACCTAATGAAATACAGATTTGCAAAACCATCTTGTAAAATTGATAGTTAAAATAATGGAGTTGTGTTTAACACAAGATATTAGCAGTCTATGTTGCCACTATAATATGTATGGCTAGCCCTAGTCCTTTGGCAGATCCCTACAAAAGATGGATAGTTCACAAGCAGGCAAAAACTATTTCATTGCAACTCTTTGGCTTTGTTTTAAAAGAGCTTTTAATCCAGATGGGAGCTATCATTTGTTCTGCTTTTTTGTTATGTTTTAATTTATTTATTTTAAACTGTTTTTATATTGTTTACATCATTTGTGTTTTTAACTGGTATTGTTTAATTCATTTGATTGTTACATATCTTGGGACCCATTTGTTGGGAGAAAGGCAAGGGATAAATCTAATCAATATAGGTTTAATTTATTTGGGTACTTATAGTGCAAATGTTAATATACTAAAGCTTTCATCCTGCCTCCCCCCCCCCCCCCGGTACAGTGGTACCTTGCTTAAAGAGAATAATGCGTTCCATGGGATTGTTCTTTAAACAAGTTTGCTCTTTAAGCGAAACACCATTGTAAGTGACCAATTTTGACTTTTGGCGGGGGGGAATTGTGAAACCTGATTTAGTTGTTAAGCAAGTTTTTGGTTGGTTTTATTTGTTAAGCGAGGCAACCATTCAGAGAAAATTCTGCTCTTTAAGCGAGTTACTCTCTAAGAGAGGCACTCTTTATGTGAGGTTTTACTGTAATTTAGAACTGGAAATGTTTAGTATGTATATAATATATTCCTAGCTCCTTCTTGTTGCTTACAGAATTCCTTCAGCTTTTCCTGAAAGCAACAGTTTGTGTGTGTGTGTGTGCGCGCGTGCGTGCCCCCGGCGCTGCCCCCCCCCCGCCCCATTTCTTCAATTCAAAGTATCAAGGCAGAAATTAGTATTCCCCTGGTAAATCTAGCTGGGTTGTAAAGCTACAATGTCAGCTACAAGTTGCATGTAAAACTGTGTGTGATCACTTCTTGGAAGAAGACCAAGAAAAAGAAATCCCTAAACCTTGAAGAGAGGAAAGAGAACTAAGATTTCTGTCTAATTATTCTTCAAAGCTTCTTTAAACCAAAGGTTTACCACGAGTAGACAGAGCAAGCCTGAGTATTCTCTGGTGTTGCCTGCATGGGAAAATGCATCATGGAGGAATCTGGCTCAGAGTTAGCTCTCCTGTCAGATTTGGCAGGAGAAGAATAAAGTGACTTGACTGATGGCCCTTCCTGGAAGATAAGATTTCCCAGAGCACTAATACAAAATCCATTAGCACCCGCAACACAGCTGTAGCCCTGTGGATAGGAAAGGATTAACTTGAGAGCTTTCGTAGGCTTATTTCAATGGGAAATAGAGCAGGAGCTCCAGAGAACTGTAATCTTGGTATGTGGCATTCCTAGATTTTCTTTCAATTACAGCCCTTCTCATTGTTTGTAAGCTTTGTGCCATTCTTTGCATTCAGCTCAGACTAATTAGTCAGATTTTTTAGGAAAGGGTGTTTTTATGCTGTACTTTAATTGCATCTTTGTTTTAAATCTAAGCTAGTTAATTCTTGGTTGTGCAGGAGACAACTTGCATTTGGCATAGAGTTATTGGGATGAAATTGTCTTCTACCTGTATACAGTGGTATCTTGGTCTTTCTTTCTGTGATTGGCATATTGCTTAGCATCTCGAATGGGAGAGTAGATAATGGATAGTTACATGTTTAAACTTGTTTAAAATCAATTTCTTCTGTCTTAGCAAAACTAGTATGGACTTCAGCATGAATATGGGGATACACAGAAAGAGCCTCCTTTAAAATTGTGGTATTTTTGAAACACAGTGGGGCATACCCTGGTAACAGCAATCTTGTGTTGTCAGCTAATCTTTCTCACACTAGGTCAGGTGAAAGGAACTGCAGAATAAACTCCCCAAAAGGTGCCTTTATTTTGACAGTTTCATGTCTGGCCTAGACACAGAAGAAGCATGAATATGTATCTACATTATTGTCATGTAGTGATCCTAGTCAGTTGGAATATTGAAATCAAATAATTGAAAAGGATCTTGTGGGTTAGGCAGTTAAACTTTCAGTGCAGGATAAGATAGCATTGCACTTGATGACTGTCCAGCTTCTGTTTATGTATCTCCAATGAAGGGGAGAGCCCTATTCCTTCCCCATGTGGCAATCTGTTCCATTAGCAAGCAGTTCACAAATTTAAGAAGTTCCTGCCCTTGTATAGGTGACATCTGCTTCCCTGTGATATCTAATCAGACTAATAGAGAACATCTATCCAGACTAGTCTACACAAACTAGAATGTAATGGTTGCTTCCTATCATCTGGGCACTCTGCTTCTGTTTATGCAATGTAAAATTGCATTAGAATAGACACGTGATGGCAAACCTTGGCACTCCAGGTGCTCTTGGACTTCAGTTCCCAGAAGCCCAAGTCTCTGTGAATCCACATGAATGAATTTACTGAGCATGTTCTTGGACTTCAATTCTCAGAAGCCCAGGTCTCTGTGAATCCACATGAATAGGTTTACTGCCCAGTAAACCCATTCGTGTGGATTAAGAGACTTGGGCTTCTGAGAATTGAAGTACAAGAAAACCTGGAGTGCCAAGGTTCGCCATCACTGGAATAGACTGTGGGGGAAAAAAATACTGTTGGATACATAATATCACACAGACTGGCAAAAGATTGTGCAAGGTTGTCTCCAAAAGCAAACAAATACACTACTGTAACCTCATTGTTAGCATTTTGTATAACAAACCTGTGTGTGACAGAGGCAAGGATCTGTACTTTGTGTTGGGTAAAAATTCATAATGAAAAGAAAAAAATCTATGATGCAGAGTTTGAATGCAGCTGGACTCAGCTGAGAAATCAAGTTACATTTAGTAACAGGCCTTTGATCTAGTTTTTTGGTATGTAGTTACTGTAGCAAGATTTAGGCTCATACACCCAGCTGCATCTTTTCTTTGTTATGGTGGCATATTTTAGTCACATTGAAACTGGACTATTATAAAATGTTGATATAAAAGTACAGTACATGATGCCTTCAGTTAGTACAAGATATTCAATCTCAAATGCTGTGACCCCTTTTTGTCTTCAGCTGCATTAGGTTGCCAGTATATCTTATGGGTGCAGTTTTACATTTAATTTTTATTTTCATAATACCAAAATAACACCTCCCCACATGAGCCTTCCCTATTAGTAGGATCAGATATGCTTTTCTATTCATTTTGTGTCTCCCTCCATGACAGCTGAAATCAGAGATTAGACACCTGACTCCTTTTAATTTTTAATCAATTATGCCGCATTGTTGATTTGATGGGGATATTGTTTGCTTATTGTTATGTAGCAGAAGAGTGGAATGCAAATAAAGATGTTATTGAAGATATTGGCACTAGGAAATAATTGCTCCAGCACAAAAATCCAACTCTGAACATTCCTTCAGAAACCACCTTGCTTTCAACAGAGGGAACTATTCTGCACATAACAGTTCCCAGCTGTTCATTGGCCTTAGTAGGAAAAACCATTCTTACCTGGGTTTTTGGCTTCAGTAAAAAGTGTGCAGACCTGCCTGGGGAATTTTGGTAATTGCAAACTAAAAGTACAAAGCTGCACAGCTTATTTTCAGTCATCCATCTGATAAGGAAAGGAAGGCATATTTAAATGTGACCCAAATTCTTTGGATTAGGTATTGACTGATAGATTTTATGGTAAATAACCCTTACATTATTAAATTAAGAGTGCTCATGATATTGGCTGATATAATAAAATACAAAACAGAGCAGTCTTGTAAAATTAAAGAACAGAAAATGTTGAGCATAGTTTATTCTTATCTTTGGGGCAGTTTTGTTAATCATGTCTAATTGGAAGTGCAGTGATTCATATACTATTTACATTGTTGAAACAGTATTGAATTAGTGATTGTGTGGTATTTGCATTATCTGCTATTTACTAGGTATTTATAAATTGACTTATTCCTTCAAATTAGATTGTCCTTGATTTAATCACTGTTAATTATTAGTCCATCTGTTTGGCTGCACAGTATAATATAACTCATATGATTCACCAAAGCTGTTATCTTACAACTTCCATAATTAGAGCTATAGACACTCCTTTTGAGTAAGAATTTTCTTGATTAACTTTGGAATTTTGTTAGTGACCATTTCAATTATGAATAGATCTTATTATGTTTGCTTCTTTGCCTATATCTGTGCATGTATTGGAAATCCTGAACACTCCCATTCTGTCTAGAATATTGTAAATCTGTGCTATCATAAAGATAACAGCAAACTACTAACCAATTCCCTCTTGCATTCCTCGTCTGACTGAAATGCAAGTGGAAACATTAATTAGCAGCAATTCTGCACTGTGATTTACTCCAATACATGTAAATTGGTGTAAACCTACAGTATGATTCTGGCCTCTGCGTTGCAAAATACCAAATCGACAATTGATATGAAGTTTATTGTGCACTTGAATGAATATGCAAAGCTTCTGAAATACTCCATACGTGCAGTGCATCCAGATATGCATCCACTGATTCATATTTGGGGAAAGGAAACTATTTTGTATAGAAGAATTATATAAATGTATAGGATCTTGTATGTCTATGAAAAATGTTGGCTTGGAACATATGTTTTTCTGTGTAATAGTAAATGTGAAAAATAATTTAGAAAGCTATCATTTACATGGAATTGGATGCGACGATAATACATAGTGGACCGATGTAAGTAATTGAAGCTAATCATTGGGAAAATGTATACATATTTACATTATTTTCACATTCTAAATGTTTATTATATCAGTGGCTGAAATCTTGTTGCACAGTTCTGCATACACAGTGATCATGACATCATTATCAGCAGCAATCACTGCGGCTTAAAGGCTATCTTGGGGTGCATGTGATTTTGTGAAATTGAACCCTGAAATTGACAAAGAAAACTTCGATCAGCAGCAGTTTGCTGATGTTGATATCGTCACCACTGCACTCATTAAGAGGCACAACTAGATTTTAACCATCATTTCTATATAGTTGTACCTCGCTTAAAGAGCATAATGCATTCCACAGGATTGCTCTTTAAGCAAGTTTGCTCTTTAAGCGAAACACCATTGTAAGTGACCAATTGTGGGGGGGATTGCAAACCTTGATTTATTTGTTAAGCGAGTTTTTAATTGGTTTTATTTGTTAAGCGAAGCGACCATTCAGAGAAAATTCTGCTCGTTAAGCGAGTTACTCTTTAAGCGAAACACTCTTTATGCGAGGTTTGAATGTATTTGTATTACGTTAAGTGGATTCAGGATCCAGATGTTTTCTTAATGTAAGGGCTATGTCCGTTGAAGATAGTTCCATTCAATTTTCATGGATTTCCCCCTCCTTATCCTTCCATAGCAGGTTATTTTCAAGGGGCTGAAAGGATGGTCATAGAGTGGTGCGTGCACACATGCACAGAGAAAGAGAGAGAGAGGATGGGAATAAACAGGTAGAAAGATGGTGTGAAGTAGCAGGAGTCTCCTCTTTGGATATGGAAATTCTAGAAATTAGTTCAGGACAGCAATAGGGGGAGGAGAGGTTTGGGAAAGAATATAAAGGACACACTTCTGTGTCTAGGCCAGACGTGAAACTGGCAAAATGAAGATAACCTTTTGGTGAGTTCATTGTGCAGTTCCTTTCGCCTAACCTAGTGTGAGAAAGATTAGCTGGCAACACAAGGTTGCTGTTACCAGGGTATGCCTTATTTTGGTTCAGAAATGCCACAATCTTCTAGGAGGCTCTTTCTGTGTACCCCAAGGAAGCACTGGGAGAGGCAGAGAGGGAAGATCTGGAGAAAGAGGATGAGGAGAGATGGCAAGATTTGCTGGAGGAACTGTCCATACTTGTTTACCAGGAGGAAGATGAGGGACCAGAGAGGGAGCTCAACTGCTCAACAGGTGGATCTACATTTACAAAGAGGACTCCTGGAGTTCTGGGTCCAATTTCGGATCCTTGTAGAGGAAGCAGAACTGTAGGTGAGACAGAAGAAAGCTGTCAAGCTGCCATACTGAACTGAGCACCAGTGCAGGGAGAGGAAGAAGACTGTTCAAGATCCGAAACACAAATGGCCTGCTCATCCATCCTTGGTACAGTGGGTGGGTCAGACTGAACCATCCAGCTGCTTATCCATTTGCCCATACAGTATAACCTCGGTTAATATAATTAATGCATCTCCCAGGACATTTTTTAAAGCAAAAATTACTTAAACTGAATTTTCCATAGGAATGCATTGCAAGCAATTTCCTATAGGAATGCATTGAAAACCAAAATACATTAACTGAAATGTGATTTCCCATAGGAATGCATTGAAAACCAATTAATCAGTTCCGGAAAAAATTCCTTACACCAAACCACTATTTTCTATGGATTTCCTTTTGTTATGCAATGTTTATGTTAATCAAGCCATTTGTTAACTGAAGTTCCACTGTACTATCAGCAGGACATCTCTTTTACCTGAGGACTAGCATGGCCCAGAAGACTAATCAGATTTGGTGACAGAACCAACACTTGTGGACTCAGAAGGCAGGGTTGAACAGTGGTACAGCTAGCCCATTACTAGACTTTTTCTTGTTATGTTTGGCCTATTGGCCTAGATGTTAAATAAAAGGTTTGGAGCAAGGGAATCCTAACCCTGGAGTTTGTATGGGAAATGAAGGATAGTGAGCCAGCTCATAATGTGCACAAATGTGTTTGGTTCTAAATACCAGTAACCATGGGCTTTTGCAATGCTTCTAGATCAGGATTGGCCAACCTTGCTGCTCCTGTTCTTGGACTTCAATTCCCAGAAGCCCAAGTCTGCACACCTGCTGATCAAGGCTTCTGGGAATTGAAGCCCGAGAACAGGAGCAGCAAGGTTGGCCACCCATGTTCTAAATGGTTTCAGCTTCCCTTTAAGGCTGGGGTTGTCACAATGCTAATCTGGTCAAACTCCCATCAAATCTGGCCAGCAAAAACTGCATCACTTATTAGAATGCTACGGAGCTGCTTTCTTAACATTTGAAGGGGCCCATGTTCTTTCTGGAAGAAATATTCGTGGTTCTGCAGATAGTTTTCATCAAGAATACTAGTCTCCTAGCTGACTAGTGTCATGCCAAACTTTTCAATCAGAAAATATTCTGTTACTGCTTTTCTATACTATACTGTTTGGGATCCTGTAATTGGTTTTCTTGTACCTTGCCAAAATTGGGATAGAAAACTGCATACAAATATTGAGTCTTACCATTTCCCACGTCCGTCTGCCCAGTATTGCATGCAGTTGTGGGGGCTGGCCCCAGTCTTCTTTTCTGCTGTCCTCATATACATGGAGGGTAATAATTGTGAAGAGGGAGAGCCCTTGCTGTCCCTGAGACTTGTCACAAGTTGGATGCTGAAAATTAAGGGCTCTAATTCCGGAGGAGAGGTCCTCATAGTAAAGATTCCTTCAAGACTCACTGCCCACCCTTGGAAAAGGGTGATGTAACTGGGATTTCTCTGAGTATATTTAAAATAATTCTTAATACCTGAATAGGTCTAAGGTAGTGTTTCCCAAATGCTGGTTTTTGGACTTCAATTCCCAGAAGCCTTAGTCATTTCCCCAAAGCACTGATCAGCCAACATACTGACTTAGGCTTCTGGGAATTGAAGTCCACTAGTGGGCTGTGTACCCCTTGTTGGGAACCACTGGTCTAAGGCAATACAGACCTATGGCACTCTTTTCCAAAACAATAATGAGGATCAAGGGTTTTCAGTATTACTGTAAAGGAACCCGCTTTTAACAGTCATTTGAAAAGTTTGAAAAAACATTGAAAAGTGTTTCTGTAAAAACAGTGAACTTTGGAATAAGGGACCAATGAATAGCCTTACATGAGGAACGATGACACATAGCACCAAGAAAAGGAAAACAGGTAAAAAGATAACTTCATTTCAGAGTAATTGGCTTGCGTTCCAAAATTGCCAAGGGGAAGCAAACTCTGTAGAGGACTTATCCTGTCTCATTCTTTAAAGTTTTGTAATGGAACTTTTATCTAAAAATTTATTCTATAGGGGATGAGTATGATGTTTGTGCCATTTGTCTGGATGAGTATGAGGATGGAGATAAGCTCAGAATCCTTCCTTGTTCTCATGGTAAGTAATTACAATGTGTTAAATGTGTACTAGTGAAGATGCCCTTCATCAAAAGTGCATTTTGTTGCTAAATTCATTAAGCCTTTAAAAAAAATCAAAATAACAATAATAATAATAATCACAAATGGAATGTAAATGGAGCGATCCCCCTACTGTTTGCATGCTACTCCTTCCTCCTGAGCAGTTTGGCCATCAGGGAAGTGGGAACCACCACCACCACCAGTGCTGCTGCAGTTCCACTGCTTCTACTGGCACTGGTAGAGGGTGAGGGGCGGTTCTGCTTTTTGTCCAAGGTCCCCCTGTGGTGTGCCATAGCTGGGAAGCGTGTCAGACAAAGCAGGATGGAGCTGGTTTTGTCCAGTACACATTCCCAACCAAAACATGCCACGGGGACCTCGGGCAAAGAGCGGAACTCCCCCCCACACACACACATATTCTACCAGTACTGGTAGAAGCAGCAGGGACTGTGGAAAACATGGCAAAACTGCCGCAATCGTTGTCGGCACCTTCGCAGTGATTTCTTGCAACTTCCAGTGGTGGGGGCGGGTGGCGCAGGGTGGAATGCTATTTATTATAAAATGGCAATGGTGCCATTTTAAATTTACAAGATGCAAGGAAACCCCTTACGTAAAACAATTTTTGTGTGTAAAACAGGACGTGTTTTCCACAAAAAAAACCCCAAATCTTATGTAGGTCGAATTTTATGTAACGTGAAATCGGAGTTTTACTGCATTTGTTAGGGTTGTGCCCTTTTGTATTTTTGGCCTGCAGCTCCTGCACTTCCCCAGGCATGTGGGAGTATGGCACCCCAAGCAGCTTCCCATGTCTAAGGAACTGTGTGTGTGGAAAAGGCATTTTTGCCCTGAAAAGTCCTAGTGATGGTGGCAGCGGCTATCTCCTCCCAACCAGCTTTCATGAAGAACTGGGGTGTAGAGGTCTGGAGATTTGTATTTGTGGGCTGTGGCTCCCAGAATTTTTCCTGGAGAATTACGGGAGTTGGAGCCTCCCATAAAACCAATGTGCACATTCCTGTTCAGCTGATTTCAGATTTCCCCAGCACAGTGGTGGCAAACCTTGACACTCCAGGGGTTTTTGGACTTCAATTCCCAGAAGCTCCCAAGTCAGCACTCCTGCTGATCAGGGCTTCTTGGAATTGAAGTTCAAGAACACCTGGAGTGCCAAGGTTTGCCACCAGCCTAGCAATATGGATGCAGCTGTTTCAGGTAACCAATACTAACCGTAACCTACACCCATGATGGTGAACCTTGGCACTCCAGATTTTCTTGGACTTCAATTCCCAAAAGCCCAAGCCCCTGTGAATCCACACAAATGGGTTTACTGCGATTCATCCGACCCACACCGCCCTCATCGCTCCCGGAAGCTGAAGTAAAACATAGACTAGAGAAGGGGCACCGACAGGAGCCTTAGCCGAAGACGCTGCCTTGGCTGTGCGGGCGGCTGCTTCTGCCGTCCTGGTCGAGGGCAGCCATGGACACCTCCACTCTCCCTTGGATTCGCAACACCTGTCCGGGGGGATAGAAAAGGGCTGCTGGCAGGAGCCTCGTCCAAAGACGCTGCCCTAGCTGCACAGGTGGCCGCTTCCACTGTCCCGGCCATGTGGGCAGCTACAAACGCCTCTGTCCTCCCCTGGACTCACACCTGTCTGGGGGGATGGAAAAGGGCCGCCGGCAGGCGCCTTGGCCGAAGACGCTGCCCCGGCTGTGCGGGCAGCCACAGACGTCTCTGCCCCATTATTTCAACTTTTGTATTTTCCCTCTCTTGGTGCTCTTATTTTGTCTTTTTGTAGTTCTATATTTAGTATGTCAGCTGCCCCGAGTAGCCACGATCTGGCGAGTGGGCGGCTATATAAATTTGAATTATAAATAAATAAACAAAAATGCATGGGCATGTTTTACTTCAGCTTCCGGGAGCGAGGAAGGCGGCATGGGCTGAATGAATTGCAGTAAACCCATTTGTGTTGATTCACAGGGGCTTGGGCTTCTGGGAATTGAAGTCCAAGAACATCTGGAGGGCCAAGGTTCACCATCATGGACCTACACTTTCCAAAGCATCATGATTGTTTACTTTTTCTAGTGTCACACCACTGCTGAATGCAGGCATTAGGTCATGGATGTGCTGTTTGACACCTTTCCCATGCCACACTCACCTGCTAGACATAGGTAACACAGACGTTTCAGTAGCCAAATGGAATTCCCATTTATAGATGCATTATACCTCTGCCTTCCTAGGACTAGCAGTCTACAAAGAATAGCTGGACATAGTTGGTTCTTGATCTAAGGCAACAAGACAATTATCCTTCCAGCATGCTGTTCTTCTCTGTCCAGTGAAGACTTCTAATACAGTGTTTCCCAAATGCTGGTGTTTGGACTTCAATTCCCAGAAGCTTAAGTCAATTCCCCAAAGCACTGATCAGTCAATATACTGGCTTAGGCTTCTGGAAACTGAAGTCCAAACACCAGCATTTGGGAAACACTGTTCTAATACATTGGGCAAATCCAAATATGCTGTTTTCAGTCTTAATTTGGAATTAGTGATCTACAGGTTGCTGTGTCCTATACTTGGTTTGGATGTGTAGATCCAAAACTTAGATTACATCACTGTTTAGATTATAGCCAAAACAGGTCTTGCTTGTAATGAACTATTTGTTCATTGCGATAGATTCTGGTACAGTACTTGAAAATTAGGCAGTGTGTTGGCTATGGTCTGCAAATTTAGAATAGCTTTTTTCAAATGCAGCAGTTTCTTGTAATTAGTTTGTGACGATAGAGGCAGAGATCCAGACTGCAGTATGTTCACTTGATTAAGCCTGCCACTACACCCATGATCATTTTTACTTTTTGACTGTGCTACCTTTAGGTATTTTTAAATAATAAAGTATATATGCATGTGTGTGTATATATAGTAAAGGTTTCCCTTGCTTGAAAGCCAGTCGTATCCGACTCTAGTGTTCAGTGCTCATCTGTTTTAAAGCCAAAGAGCCAGCGCTGTCTGCTTCTACAGACATCTCTGTGGTCATGTGGCAGGCATGACTAGACACCGGAGCATACAGAATGCTGTTTACCTTCCCACCAAAGTGGTCCCTATTTATCTACTTGCAATTTCTTGCTTTTGAACTGCTAGGTTGGCAGGAGCTGGGACAAAAATGGAAGTTCATGTTGTCCTACAGTACTCGGGAATCCTGCTGTACTGAGGAACCAGCTATCTGTCAAATATTCTTAGAATTAAGAATAAGTTGTGGCTTATTGTATTTTAATCTTAACATCTATGGTTTTAAATAAAAGTGGCTATCACTAAACCAGCTAATAGAGAAGAATGGGTGATAGTATGATGCTTGGCTAGGATTATACATTATTGTAAAAGATACTAATTAATCACCCACAGGAAATACCTATAATTAAGAACTAGCATTAATTATAATTGTGTTCTGTCAAGTCAACTCTAAGTTATGGCAAGCCTTTTCAGAGTTTTCTAGATAGAGACTTGGAGGTAGTTTACACATTCCCTTCTTCTGGGAATGTGCAGCTTGCCCATGTCTCCCCACCCCCACCCCAAGATGAACAGAGGAAATTGAATTCCCAGCCTCTGGCTTTACAGCCAGGTACTTAAACCACTGAGCTATCAAGCCAGCACCTAGGATTACACTGTGTCTATCAACTTGTGTTTAAATGCCTCTTTTCCTTCGTCTAACAGCATACCACTGCAAATGTGTGGATCCCTGGCTTACAAAAACCAAGAAGACATGTCCTGTCTGTAAACAGAAAGTGGTCCCTTCTCAGGGGGATTCCGATTCTGAAACGGACAGTAGCCAGGAAGAGAACGAAGTCTCTGAGAACACTCCTCTGCTTAGGCCACTTGCTTCTGTTAGCACCCAATCTTTTGGGGCACTATCAGAGTCCTATTCTCATCCCAACATGACAGAGTCATCAGACTACGAGGAAGACAATGAAGAGAATGATACTGACAGCAGCGATGCAGAAAATGGCATGACTGAAGAGAGTGTAGTAGTCCAACTACAGCCTAATGATCAACATGATTACAGAGTGGCAAATACTGTTTGAACTTCAGAACAAGTTATCTTACAAGAACTCCTCTGGGCAGAGAATGCTGCTCTTATGTACATGTACAAGGGGAAGCACACAGTAACTTTCCCGTGGGATCAGCTGAAGCAGCTGTTCATATAGTGTTCTACATAGTTTAATCTCACTGCAGGTTTCTTTTGTCTTTGTTGCTCATTCTTTGTCTTTCGGAGACAAGTATTTTAACTGGATCCCACAATAATAAGTAATGAATAGCACCTCCATCACTTAAATGATGCACTGAAAAGTGAAGTTTCTGGGGCAGCTTGTAAACATGAAGTCTTGCTAAGACAGTAAATACTTTTCTTGCTCTCAGTTTAGGTAAGCAGGGAATCTGTTGACAAAATTATTTATTACATGTATGGTAAGTACTACCCTACAAATCCAAACCAAAACTATAAAAGTGTATGAGGGCTTTCCCTAGACTACGTTGAAAGAATAAGGTAGGCCTGGTCTAATTATCATTTCTCTCTAAAGAGCATCTCAAATGAGGGGAAGAGGGCTATCATTCTTTATGGATAAGCAATTTGGCTGCCTTCTCTATTCTTTTGTGCTTGTAAGAACAGGTAAAGGAAGTTTCCACATCACTTAGGCTTTAAAAACTCCTCTAAGAAAAATAATCAGGGTTAACAAAAGTATTCTTTGGAACACTGTGCTAATAGCAGGTTACCTCATTTGGATGGGGACCAATGCAGAAAAGCATCAAGCGACACCATTTATAGAAACATTAAATTTTGTGTACGCTATTAATTCTCCAAGAAGATATACCTCGTTAATACAAAGCATTTGGAAGATGCATTATTTTGCTACATTGTATGCACAGAAAAACTAAGTATTAGATTGGAAAATGAATGCATATAAATATCTAACAGGATTCTACTTAATGTATATCATGAAAAAGCTGAATTATATACAATTGTAACTACATAGGAAATAACCACATGTCTGTATAAATAAAACTGCAGAGCTGTTTTTCTATGGCCTTCTACAAGAAAGTTTGAAAGGATGTTAATAAACATGTTTTCCACTTTAATAGTAGTTTTGTTAGTACATCTATAAAAACTATACAATGAAAATAGTAATTTTAATAACCAGAGTTGAACTAAAAAGAGGGATACATTTTCATAACACCCCATGCAAACTAATTCTTCACCAATAGTTCCAGCAGCTGTAGCAAAGGGGACAAATGTCTGCTGACCCATAACTGGCATTCAGGCAGAAACACTTCAGAGAGCTCCTGGATATCCCAATTGGCTGATAATTTGGTACCTTATCATTTGAAAATTAGGATCCTTTATTATGCATGTCATTGTCACTTTGCCTCTTCCTCACAATATGAAGCCTCATCCAGCAGGGACTGCATGTTAGCACTGAAAATGTAAACTTTTGGGACCTTTTGGGATTTATTGTCATCAACATTATTGCCACACATCAAACAGCTGGAAATATTTGCTTATGTTGTGGCAAACAGGTTTTTGTCCCCCAAAAATGGATGACAGATAGATGAACTGAGATAGTCATAACTCAGACTCTGCACTGACTTAAATAAAAACCATGTTGTCTTCCATATACAGGTTAAAGTTTCTGCATACTCGGCCTTAAAGAAAATAATAGTACAAAAATGATCAAAACCCATCTGAATCTAGATCATATTTAGGTAATTTAGTAAAGGTAAAGGTTTCCCTTGCTCGAAAGCCAGTCGTATCCAACTCTAGGGGTCAGTGCTCATCTCTTTCTAAGCCGAAGAGCCAGTGCTGTCTGCTTCTGCAGACGTTTCCATGGTCATGTTAGACACCGGAGCGCACGGAACGCTGTTACCTTCTCACCGAAGTGGTCCCTATTTATCTACTTACAATTTCTTGCTTTTGAACTGCTAGGTTGGCAGGAGCTGGGACAGACGGGAGCTCATTCCGTCCTGCAGTACTCGGGAATCGAACTGCTGACCTTCTGCCTCCCAGTCAGCGTGTTAGTGACTTGAGCCACTGCAGAGGTATATAATTACTTCCATCAAAATTTTGTACCATTTACAAGCTTTCAGGATGACCGAGTTTTAATCACTCCTCATATTCAAATGTTGTCGAAGGAAAAGCCTTGCAAAATTAGATACATAATTGCTCTCAAGTTCTATCCTCAGATTGAAGTAATTTCTTGTAAATATACTTAGTGAGATAGCTAGAAAGATTAGTGTGCATGATTATAAGTACAGGGCTAACTCAGTTAACATGTGATAGCCAGTGGTGGGCAGCAAAAATTTCCAATACCACACTAGGCAGAGCCTGCGTCATGGGCGATCTAGTCATGCCTGCCATATGGCCATGTATACATATGCAAGCAGGCAGCACTGGCTCTACCCTACAGTAGGATATGACTGGCTTTTGAGCAAGGGAGACCATGAACCACTTGCAGGGACAAAATCTGATGGGGCAAGGCAGGGAGATGGGCATGGCCACCCAATTTTGCTAACCCCCGCCCGAAGGCTACCCAATTTTGCCCCCGTCCAGAGACCACCCAATTTTGCTTTTTTTTTTCCCGGGGGGGGGGGTACGAACCTGTTGCTGCCCACCACTGGTCATAGCCCCTTTCTTCATTAATTTCTTTATGTACTGTACTTATTTATCTCATACTTTCCCACTAATGGGAATCCAAGATGGTATTTAATTAATTCATTCATCTCTCTTTGTGAAGACCCAAGAGCAAATGGTTAAAAAACACTATTCAACTAAAAGCAAATGTTGCTACATTAAAAAGCAAATAAAGGTAAAGGTCATCCTTGCTCGAAAGCCAGTCATATCCAACTCTAGGGCTCAGTGCTCATCTGTTTATAGCCAAAGAGCCAGCGGTCTGCGTCTGCAGATGTTTCTGTGGACATGTGGCAAGCATACTTTCCCATCAAAGTGGTACCTATTTACCTGCAATTTCTTGCTTTTGAACTGGTAGATTGGCAGGAGCTGGGACAGAGATGGGAGCTCACTCCGTTGTGCAGTACTCGGGTCTTGAACTGCTGACCTGCCAACCTTCCAGTCAGCATCTTAAGCACTTGAGCCGACTAGTAATTTTTAAGTTTTAAAACACCCCATAAAAACAATATACAGCATTTCATCTTCTATCCTATTTAATTGCTAAAAGATTCCTTAAAAAGAAAGCTCTTCCCATAACAGGGAAGGCAAAACAGGGACAGTCACAGGGCTGGCGTTGAGGGACATTTCACAACTGAAAAGGCATTTTCTTCAAATTTTCATGAAATATGCGTATGAAGCCAAGCAAACCAAGAGGATTTTTAAAAATTGGAAAGTCCATATGTAGAAATATGGGATCCCCTCCCCCTCCGGTAGCCTGTACCTAAGCCATATGTGGCTCTATAGGCCATTATCTGCAGTATGAACAGGGACCCCGGAAGGACTGGCAGCTGGAGTTGCAACAGAAGACATGTATGCTCTTCGTAACCCTTGGTCAATGGTCTGGCCAATTATTCTGGCCTAGCTGAAATTTTCGAACTCTTCCAAGGCATTCATCATGCATGCATCTATGAACATACACAATATTCTGCTTACAAAACTACAGCACATACTACCACAAACCTAAGACTTGCATCCTTTACCTCACATTCTACCTATCAAACCTAGTGAGATGTTCTTAACACTAGTGAAAATATACTCACACACTTTCAAACATACAGTGCAATACTATTTATGTAGTACAGTGGAACCTCATACAACAAATCATTCCGTATATCAATGAAATTGCATAACAATTAGATTTTGGGGGGAAATGGCGTCCCGCATAACAATTTTCCCTATGGGAAAAAAAAATCTTACAATTTTTCAATGGGAAAAACCACTTAGCAAAAAACATCATTGTACAGTGAAACCTCGCTTAAAGAGCACCTCGCTTAAAGAGCAGAATTTTCTCTGACTGTTCGCTTTCCATTATGCTTTTTAAGTGAGGTACAACTTGTACAATGCATCCCATAGGAAAAATCGGTGTATAATGCATGCATCATATAGCAATTGTTTTGTACAAGCCCCATGGAATGGATTAAAATCATATGAGGTACCCTGTACTGTACTTAGTTCTACAGGACTTGGTCTCAAATAAATGGGCATAGGGTTGTATCCAGTGTTTCATATACATGTAAGACTCTCTTGCTCAAACCTGTTCATTTTTGTACATTAGAGCATGAAGCTCTGTAGTGGCAGTTTCAGCTACAATTTGGCCTCTTGATATTTTCAGCTTGGCAGGATGAGTTTTTGAAAGAAGGTTCAAATTCTTTTTTTACTAGAATAAAAAGGTAACAGGAAAACACCCAAGGAATGACACTGGATTTAACATCTGAATTACTGTACAGTGTTTCTCTACTCTATGTTGATTTTTGAAATTTCTATCCACCTAAAAAACCGGAAGTTTTGATATGTGTTTTTGGTGCAAATCTGCGAGAGTTAAATGTTTTGTCTTAAAATAACCTTTGACAACCAAAGAATGTTCAAGTAATAGTTTATCCTATTAACAGAGATCTAAACTCTGTAGGGAAATTTGTCTACCCCCAAAAGACTATTGAAGCAACCTGATTTCCAGAATACCTTTGGGAATTTTCTGGCTGATCTGGTTGCCACAGTTGTCAAAGTCCAGGTCACCAATTGGCAAATGTGACCCAGGCAGTAGACGTGATCACACCTAAACACCCTTTTTGTTGCAGAGTCCAACCCTCAACATGGTTCATATATGAGGTAAGAGCGCTGAAGCAATTAAGACAGCTAGACAGCAGATGGAGGAAAGTTCCCTCAGAACATAATTGGGCTGTAGTCAGAACTGTCTGGGAAATACTGTAATAAAAGCTGCAAAAAAAGTGTATAAAATCAATTTGATTAATGAGATTACTATCAGGCTGGACTCTTTTTGTATGCAGCCTCAGTGCTTCTGGACACTCAGAAATTACAACCAAGCACAGAAAACTGCAACTGGCTTGCAACCCACTTTAGATCCAAGATAGACATCGGACAGGGCTTTGACTCCTTTTGCAGTTTAGTAGATCAAACAGATGTCCAATGTATCATCTAAATCATGGTTCTTTTGGTTAGTTTCAATTGTTAAGGTCCAAAGTTCACAAGGTGCTTGCATGCTGTAAAGTTACCAACTCCCTAGAAGATCTGTGTCCATCTTGGCTATTAAAATCTACCAAGAATACAATAGAATGGGCCACTCATATTTCATAGCTTCAGGAACGACATGCTTTCCTACCAAAACCACAAGGCCCATCCTTAAGAAATCCATTTTTGTGACAGATGATCTAAACCAGTGGTTCTAAATGTGGGCCCCACAACCCACAAGGGAACTTCAGTTCCCAGAAGCCTAAGTCAGCACATTGGCTGATTAGTGCTTTGGGGAACTGACTTCAGCCTCTGGGAATTTAAGTCCCAAAACCAAAGGTTGGTGGGAAAATGATCTAAACAATTATAGGCCCATCACAAAAATTATATTTTGGACAAGATAAATACCCTGGGACATGACATTTAAGAGGATGCTTTTTTAAGCAGCACTACATGATGTAGTATCAGGTATAAACCCACAAACCTGGGAGGCAGCAGCCATAGATCACCCACTTTGGCACCAAACCATCTCTGCTGCTACCGATCACTTTGAAGGAGTGCCAGGAATGTTTTCTTTTTTTCAATGCATTCCTATGGGAATTGCTTCGTTTTATTTAAAAAACATTACAGAAAAAGCTACACAACGGACTTTTTTTTTAAAATGGGGTTTTACTGTAATTTTTATTCATAGGGAATAATAAGCAACCATTGTGAGAATCCACCTGCTTGTTACCATAATGGGAAAGAATCTGTGACACAGTTGAGGAACTCATTGTCACAAGGATCAAACCAGTTCAAGATAAGCACATAGGTGACCATATGCTACTAATGAATGGGAACACTTCCCTGCTATCATGTGGTCCTACTATTGGCGAGGAACTATTTGTTTATTCATATAGGCCAGGGGTTCCCAAACTTTTCAGGCCGTGGGCCAGTCACATGGTTCAGCGTCACGTGGTTCCTCCCACTGGAAGAGGAAGTAAAATGCACCTTGCAATCTGTATTGCAACAGGATGGGATAGATTTTAAGCTGCCATTTTCTTTGCTTAAACCAAGGGTGCCTAAACTACATTTGGGCACCCCTGATATAGGCTCCCAAAAGCTCTGTTGCAGCAGCAAGTGTGGGGGAAGCTAATGTTAGAACTTTTCTGGCCAATCATCAAGATTCTCCCTTGATCAGAAACAGAAGTCTGCTGCTAGGAACTGGTGAGAATAGCAATTACACATATACATCACCCACAGCACTTAGCGTAATCTCTGGGCAGGTCACAAGGTATTGGTATTTTGCCCAAACTTGCTGGATATTCATTTTACCAACCTCAAAAAGATGAAAGACTGGTCAACTGTGAGCCCTGTCAGGATCAAACTCACATCAGCAGTTTTTGGCTGCAAAACAGCAATTTAACCACTGCTCCATGAGGGCAAATTGTAAAAAGATTTTTTAAAAGCTGTTACCAACCTTCTGACCTTACCAGTACAAATTGAGCATGGCTCAGAAGAGATGATTATTCTGAAGTCCATGGACTCTTCCCAGGCCTGCTCTCAGTAGGACTGCTTTGCCCACTAACTAGAATTGCTCCATAGTTAAAGATGCGCAAAAATATAAATTCACGCAGAAGTGGAGAAAATATCACTTTGGAACACCTCTCCCTTTCACTCTGGAGGAGAATAACTTTTGTGATTTTTTTAAAGGATGTTTTTCTTTTCAGAATATTTAGATGCATGTTTTTGTTAAGTATTTGTAAGAATGTTAATCAATTAGATTCTCAATGAGGTGACAGCCAAATTGTTCTTTAAAGGCACAGAAAGTAATTAATAACACCACTAGATATTCCAAGAATCTTCAAGACTGGGATCAAGACATGCAATTTGCAACTTCAGATTACATGCATGTGTTCAACCATGCTGATATAGGAGGGTGGAGCTACATTACAAAGATACAGTAAAACCTTGCATAAAGAGTGCCTTGCTTAGAGAGTAACTCGCTTAAAGAGAATTTTCTCTGGTCGCTTCGCTTAACAACTAAAACCAACCAAAAAGTTGCTTAAAAAAGAAATTGGGGTTCGCAATCCCCCCCGCCAGAAGTCATAATTGTTCACTTTCAATGGTGTTTCACTTAAAGAGCAAACTTGCTTAAAGAGCAATCCTGTGGAACGCATTATGCTCTTTAAGCGAGGTACAACTGTATGTGATTTTTAAGTTGCTTAGAGTAAATTATCCCCAGATGCTCCTCTGTCCTGGGATAAAGCCACCTACGCTCTCTACAATGCTGCCTTGGATAGTGGTATGCATTCACTTACCACTCCTTGTTTTATTATACAGTACTGTATCAGAAAACAAAACAAAATAAAAAACAATGTAGCAGTTTTTTATTTTCTGATATGCCTGAACCACAGACTAACACGGCTACTATTCCAAAAAATTCAAGTACTGTATGAAGAGCTCTCTTTTATTATGTGCTCTGAAGCTGGAACTGACTTATATTGATCCTAATAGCGTTTTTAAGGTATGTGAAATAAGGGAGTGATGTTACCATTGCCACCCCCAGCAAGTTTCTATGGCCAACCTTAATTTGAACTTACATCTCTAGAGTCCTTGCCGCCCCTCCCCCTGTGCTTAGACCAACTGCCAGGGGAGAAAGCCAGGGCAGGATGAGGACCTTGCCGCCCCTCCCCCTGTGCCTATACCAATTGCCAGGGGAAGAAGCCGGGGCAGGATGAGGACCCTGCCGCCCCTCCCCCTGTGCCTATACCAACTGCCAGGGGAAGAAGCCAGGGCAGGATGAGGACCTTGCCGCCCCTCCCCCTGGGCCTAGATCAACTGCCAGGGGAGAAAGCCAGGGCAGGATGAGGACCTTGCCGCCCCTCCCCCTGTGCCTAGACCAACTGCCAGGGGAGGAAGAAGCCAGGGCAGGATGAGGACCTTGCCGCCCCTATCCCTGTGTCCACCCCAACATATTGTATTGTAATGTAATGTAATGTAATGTATTGTCTGTAAGCCACCCTGAGTCGCCACGGCGAGTGGGCGGCAATATAAATTTGAATAAATAAATAAATAAATAAATAAATATTCCATCATGCTATACTACACCCACCACACTGGCTCTCTACTGATTTTCCTTTACTCAAATTAAATCTACTTCATTTTTGACCAAGAGATAAAGAGCTTCACATTCAAATTTTATATTTTGACCTGGAGCAATCTTCATATGGTTAATACAGCTCGGTGGATTGGAGCATCCAGCTACTAAGCCAGTTAGAAATTTAGACTCCTCCTCTGCTTCCGTGGAGTGGGGCCAGCTGCAATCAGGTGGATTATGTGTGGCTGATGGGACTGCAAGCGCTGCCACCTGTGCAGCCTTCGGCAAGTTCCTCTATTGCAGAGCACTACCGGAAAAAGGGATTGGTAAACCACTTCTGAAAACTTTATAATTAGAAAACCCTAGAAAAGTCAACGTAAGTCAGAATCAACATGATGGCACTTTATTGTTGTTACGAAGCGATCAAGTTAAATCATTTTACTATGGATCTTTGACAGAAAAACTTAGGATGGGCTCACCATTCTGCGAAAGGAGAGAACAAAGGACAGCCCATAAAGTTTTATTTCTGAAGAATGGCATCCTTTAGATATGCAAAAGATTCAGTGGAGACAATATTTTCCAAGATAATTCCCTCTCTCAAACGATGAGGGATTTTTTTCTTACCAAAAAACATTCACTGTCTCAGAGTACTCCCCTGATATCCAGACCAAAAAGCCTTCAATGCATTATTTTATTACTGAAAACTACGCCTTCATAATTCACATATTTTTATAACCCTCAACCTGTAAGAAGTTACATTCAAAATTGTCTGCCTTGGTGCTCCCATCACACTCAATAAGCTTTCTGCAGTATTAAAAAGCTATGAACTGCAAGCACTATACTTCATCTTAACAGACTCAAACCACAACATGAGCCATGACTAGAAGGGGAAAATCAGAACCACAGAACACACTAACTCTTTTTGTTTGGTTGGAATAAATTTATTTCATCTGTCTGTAAACAAGGTGTTTAATAGTTATGGCATTTTTTGAAATGCATATTAAATCAGATGAGTTAGACTGTATCCCAGATGTAACAAAGTGCAGGGAAATCAAATTGACAAATCGGCAACAAGAATTTGTTTTTTTAAATCTGTACATTATCCACAAGGCCCGAACAATAGAAGCAAATACTAGAGTGTCCCTAAAGTAGTGCCATTCAGAAAAAGTCATTCTTGTCAGTTAAAATCCATCTCACAATAGCAACAGTTCCATTTTTTTAAAACATTAGTATGGCACAGAATACACATTAAAATTTATCACAAGACAGCCAACTCAGTTATTCCAACCAAGACCATCTCCCATTTTCTCTTTGTATAGAGTTCTGCAGTTCTCTTTTTAAATGGACATACAAGTTAGTACCGTTCTCAAATTGACAATTTGGTTACACATGTTTCAAATGATTAGTGCACAAGGCAATTTGCTCCATGATTTCTGCAGCAATGGCATGACAGGCCAAATGAAGATCAGATCTGAATTTATACTTATTTGGACTGTTTTATCAACTACTAGCATTCAAAATATACATTGGTATTGGAGCAGCGTGTTGTATTTCCCAGTTAATGTTCTAACAGACCATTGCCAGTATAAGCTACCTGTATAGCTGAAAGTGGTAGTTTTGTTGATAGCGACACCATACTTTCGTGTATAACCCAAGCTGCAAATCAAAATTGGTCCTATGAAAAAATGAAACCGGACTCACTCCAGATGGTTACACTGGGATATCTACAGTCCATGATGGCAGCCTTTTTACAGTTTAACCACAGAACAGGAGCTGGCGAAAAAAGAAAGAAAAAAAGAAATGTGCCTGAGCTATTGCGGTGATGGAATGTCCCTGGGGAGTCATTCAAAATTATAGTGGTGCAGGGAGGGGAGAAGTGCATCGGCACCTTTTCATAGTTTTGCAGTTACCCTTTTAAAAGCAAGATGTGCTTCAGATACTATGAAGTTTTGCAAGTCTACACAGAAGAGCAACAACAAAACTAGAGCAACACTTTTAACAGCTTCCAAGCAGCAAATTGGTTAAATAAACCAGGCACTGTATTTTTTAAAAAATGTATATATAGATAGAAGATGAAGTCAAAAAATTGAGAGAAGATGAAGACATGGGGAAGGAAAGTAGAGATATGCATGCACTTTTTCCCTCCCAACCATGCTCTACAAAAGGAAGACTAATGAGCTGTGTCAATGCTCAAAGTGCTGAGGAGGCATTGATCAATCTGGATTGTAAAATCGGCACCTTGTTTATTTTAATTTAAACTGGTTTAATTCTCAATGTCATATTAACTGCTAAGACAATGAAGAGCCTGGACTCACATGATTCTTCCCCAAGGCGTCAATGTATCATGCATATCATCTTTGTGTTGCAATAGATGGTGCCAGATACAGAATGTGGATACAACAGTGATTAACATACAAACAAAAGGGTAACTGGAGCCATGACAGTAGGGAAAATGTGTAAATAAACCGCCATCTATAGGGTGGTAGTATTGTGAACACAAAAGGGTGCTGATGAAGACATCTGCTATGTGGATGGGAAGAGGTCACTTAAACCTCAGACCTCCTCAGGTATAAAGCCAGTTCATTAGCTTTCTTGGTGAGTGTCCCTCCATGGACACCTTCCCTTTCCCATGACCATAACCAAGGCTGGAGTACACAAGGAAACAAGGATGAACAGAATTAAAGAAAGAATAACACCTTTCCCCACCAACAGAGGGATACAAAGGAGACACAGGTTCATACCCCATCGCCCTGCATTGCTAATAAAGTTTCCATAGTGTAGTTTTCTGCCAGGAAAGTTTAATAGCAATTTTCCCTAATACTTAACAGTCTGCCTAGCAACTAGAACCCAGAGTCTCTCAAGTATTTTGCCATTGAGTATGCCTTCTTATTCAATCCGCCTCCATGGACCCCTTCTTTGCCCATTACAAAGACCAAGACTGAAAGAGAAAAGAAAAGAAGTTTTACAAAGAAGTGCGTTAGACAAAGAACTACTCCAAATTTTAATTAAGCAGTGCAATAAGAATATTCAAATACCACATATTTGAATAGTTTATCAAATCAATCTTTATTACGGTCCAAGACCAACATAGGAATAGTTTATCTATACACCATTACTGCTTTGTCTTTTCTTTAACAGAAGAGACTTTTAAGTTTTAAAAAATCTGACAGACACTTGTGGCAGTTTTAAATGAACAAATGTTCTTTTAAAAGTGAGAACTGCAGGGCATAATGTGAGACAGCAAGATTTGGCTGCTGCTTCTCAAAAAAAGAAATAAACATAAGTTGTTTATAGTTCTTTGTAGCACTGAACAGCTAGAATAACTGAAATGAACTTATTATACTATCTCCTCTTGTCTATTAGTCTTGAATTATTTACAGTATAGAGATAAATGACATATATTCACCACAGAAGATCTAAAGTAAACATATATTTTCACCTGTATATGCCATTATATACCACAAGGTGTCACTAAAATATATACCACTTCTAAACTCAACCATTCTCAATGTAATACATTAGTATTTTATAAATTCATCCTCTTTGTATGAGTAGAATTTAACAGATCTGCTTCAAATCAGCTTTTAATTAAAGTTTAACTCAGATCAAAAGGCAAACAATTAATAAAAAAGAAAGTTCAGTCTTGGATAAGCTAAGTTTACATTCCTTAAAAAGGCATTATTTTTGGTCTTAACTTAAAATCCTAAGGACAACTATGAACATTTGGGTAGTTCAACAGAATACTGTACAAGTTCATTTTCTTACAGAGCTTGCTTTGCAATACTAATCAGCATATATTCTTGACTAGAAGCAGATGGACCAAATAATAAGAAAAGCTGTTTAGACTGGCACCCTAAAGTCTGAAAACCTATAATGGAATAACCCTTGATCTAAGCAAAATTATCTGCAGACTACTTAAAACAGTCAGATACACGTCAGAATACATATGTCCTATTATATACTAGCTAACTGAGAATATCTAGCACACATTTTCTTCTTTCTGAAGCAATTAATTTCACCTGCCAAATCACTGATATCCTCCTAGATATCAAGTTTAAGGCTATGACCACATTCACCTTTTGAATCCATTCTGGTGCAGTCTAAACTGGGGTGCTTGAGGATTGGGGGGCAGTTGGAGAGTAATATGCCACTTAGTGCAATTCTCATTTCCAAATGGCATACTGACCTCAAGCAACCCTATTTTCAGTACTGTGAATAAACAAGCCAGTCCAGGATATTTACAAAGTGAACACTTTCTCTGCTCCTCTGCAGAGGGGATTGGGAAATGACTTTATTTTAACTATACTAGACCATAAGTGATGCACTGAATCACTTTATTTTTAAAAATTCTTTACTTGTATATAGTGCCAAGAAAGTGCTCACATCTACGGTTCCAATTGGCACTTCACACAAAGGCAAAGAGAAGTTTTTTAATTTAAGCAAAGTGATTCAGTGCATCAGTAATAGTTTACAAAGTAAAAAAATAATAATTTCACTTTCCTTGTCCCTCTGCAGAGAAGCAGCGGAAGTGTTTAATTTATGTATTATTATTTATTAATTCAGATTTATATTGCTGCCCACTCGCCGTGGCAACTCAGGGAGGCTTACAAAAATACATTACATTACTATACAATATGTTGGTGTGGGCTCAGGGGGAGGGGTGACAAAGTCTTCAACCTGCCCTGACTTCTTCCCCTGGCAGTTGTAGGCACAGGAGGAGGAGTGGCAAGGTCCTCAACCTGCCCTGGCTTCTTCTTCCCCTGGCAGTTGGTGTAGACACAGGGTGAGGGGCGGCAAGGTCCTCATCCTGCCCTGGCTTCTTCCCCTGGCAGTTGGTGTAGGCACAGGGGGAGGGGCGGCAAGTTCCTCAACCTGCCCTGGCTTCTTCTTCACCTGGCAGTTGGTGTAGGCACAGAGGGAGGGGCATTGACACAAGGAACCTTGACCGATTTGAAAGCTGCAAGGTTCAATTTTAGTACATTCCCAATGATCACATAAACTGGAATTGGACTAGAGTGCACCTACCCACACCAAACCAAACCAGTAGAAGCTCCTACAGTGGTTCAAAAAGGTGTGGGTTAGAGGTGTTATGGGGGCAGAGTGGTCTGCTTTAGTGATCAGCTCATCCAACTACTGGGGGAAAGAGGAAACCAGCCTACCCCTGCAGTGCACCAAATAACTACCTGATTGAACCCCAAGTATGTTTTTCCTCTCCACAAAACTAGGCAGCCAGGTTCATTTTGTAGCCAGACCAACTATCATTTAAAACTTGCACATTTTTCTGCATTAAAAAACAGCAAACCTAATATTAGTAAAAATTCAACCTTACCTCGACCAGCTCTGCCTACAGCAACGTTATATGTTGGCTCGCCACCTTGGCTCTTTGTCCTGATGTCCATTGTACAGTCACCATCCACGTAGAGGCTATCTCTGATCACAGAGCACTTCTTTGCACCAAGAGTTAGACCGTTGGTGAAGAAACCCTCGCGGTCTTTTCCTACAATCATATCTATTTCTAGAGGCTGCCAAAGAGAAAAGTCCTTCAAGTTTTAGATCATGTACTCACATCTGGATTCTACAGAATCTATATACAGTGACCCCAACATAGTAACAAGAGATCTAGCTAATAGAAAGTGTTAGTTCTTAAAAGTTAGAAGACTTAAAATAATTCCCAACTAGTAATGAAACTGGATTTTTCCAGGTACTCAATTCATTTGCAAGCATTGACTTTTAGACTGAGCATGCTTTTGGGGAGGAAATGAAGCAGTTATAACAAAGCATCGTGCTGCTCATAGAATCCATTAGGTGCTGGGTATGTACAATTTTAAGAGACAGAAGGGGGAAAGGGTGTTTGTTTTGAATGGACCAAGAACATAGCATGCAGAACCTGTTACTTAGATGAACATGGCTGTCTAAATGCCTCAAGCATGTTATTAATGTTTTATTATCAAGTAGGTTATACAGCTTGTATGTCTGCTGCATCTAGGCCAAAGAAAGGAAGAATGTGGAAGAATAAAACATACTGTGTAAGCTTTACAGAAACTAATTGGTATAAAAATGTAATGGTGCACAAGCATGTGGAAAACGCAACAGCTCAGTTAAAAAAAAACAGGAGAATTCTATACTCCTGAATATAAGCTTTCTTCCCCTCAGTTAATGCCAGGGATATGTTCATCCAATACAGAGAATGGGAAAGGAATGAAAATATGTTCTCCAACACATTAGGATGGTACAGGTGTCTTCTTCCAGTAGAACTGCAGAGTCATACTAGGCCCGAGCTGTTCTAGCACAAGGCAGGAGCCTACCGTTCAATATTGCAGCTCAAGAGGGAGAGAAACTATCTTGGCAGCTACCAAGGACGTTGCTGTAGTTTCCCACTTTACTCATTTCCATGCCTGCCACAGACAGGACTAGGCTGCACTTTAACAGTGCTGATGCCTACAGCAAAGCCCTCAATATCGCTCCCAGGAATGATCACTACCACCGCCCCAATTCTAACGCAGTATCAAACTGCAAATCCAATGGGTTGGGGCCAAGAAAGGGGAGTTTCCTAGGAAGAGACATAATTTCAATATATATTTCAGCCCTCCCCACTCCACAATATGGAACCTTCTTGAAGGATTTGGGCTCCCTTTTCAGAAAGCAATCCACCCCATCAAAACATTTTTGATAAGCCCAAGAACAGAGAGTTGGAGGCGAAGGAACGGTGAAGGGGGGAAAAGAGGAGGAGAAGCTGCAGTGCAGGAACAGGGATGATTAATATCTCGAGAGGGAAGAGAAAAGGAGGGGTTAAAAAAATCAGCGGCAGTGCGCCATCTTGGAGGCAAAAACATGAGCCAGTAGCGAGGAACAGATTCACAAAAGCCTCCTACGCTGCATTCGCAAATCCTCCCCCAGCAGTGGAGGAGAGTGGAGGAAATCCTACGCAAAGCCTCTCCAAGAGACATGCCCCCCCCCCTTCCCCACTTTCTTTCTCAAGTCTGGCCTTCTCCTCCTCTTGCTAGATCGCCGGCTGTTTTGCCCGATGCTGGCACTTAAAATAATTGCTCAACATCCTCCTGGCGTACAAAATGGTCCCCAATGTTGGCCTTATGACACCCCCGTCCCAAGCTGACCCCACACATCTCTGCAGCTGGGAAGGGATTCCCCCACCCCAGGCGTGCGTTGCACACGCAAAGACTGAAAAATGCGCGTCTCCTCACCCTCCAATGCCCTCCTCGCTTCAGGCGCCGGATAAAAGGCCTTTTTATCCTTCATCCTCAACTACCTCCTTGAGGGGAAAAAGCAGCGTTCAGAGGGAAGCCACCCCCAGGAAAGCAGCAACCCAGGCCGAGGCAGCTTCTTTCTCAGTGACGCCTGCCCATTCAAGGCGCTCTGACGGCCGTCATAAGCTTGGGCGGCGGTGGGAATTATATGGCCGATGGGGAGGGGGGAATAAAGGGGACGACAAAGCAAGAAATCCACCTCCCTGGCACAGACACCTTCTCCTTCTGGGCCTCTCCTAATGCTTCCTTGGCTCGCCCCGTTTTCCGAGGAAGGGGTGAGAAGGAAAGAAGGGGGTGGCCAGAGAAGCCAAGGGGGCACAAGAGGGAGAGAAAGCGCAAAGGCACGTCGTCAAGAAACCCAAGACGGCCGAGGGGGGCGGCGGCGGTCGGGTTGCCTTGCAAGCAGCAGGCAGGGCCCTTTTGAACGAGGGAAATCCCTTTTGCCTCTTTCCCACCCCAAGAATGCGTTTGAAAGAGAGGAAGAAAGGGGCGGAAAAGACAGGCAACAGGGCTGCCGGCTGCCTTCCCCACTCTTCCTCTCCATCCCACACGCGGCGTGAGCGCGCAGGCGAATTAATAGGATCAAGGAGCAAGAGAGAGGGAGAGAGAGGGGAAAGGGGGTGGGGGACACGTCCCCTGGGATCGGGCGCTCCTCGCCTCTAACAGCTCAAGCTTTTATCCCCCTCCTCTTTCTTCCCACCGCTCAAAAGCCTTCATTCTCCAACTGTCATCAAAAACACCCCCACCCCAACACACACACATACACACACACCCCAATACGGGACTGCGGTGGCTCAGTGGTTAAGAAGCTCCCCTTGTGAGATGGAAGGTCGGCAAGTCGAGACCCGAGTACTGCACGACGGAATGAGCGCCCGTCGTCTGTCCCAGGTTCCCTGCCGACCTAGCAGGACTGAAAGCGAGCAATTGCAAGTAGATCAATAGGGGACCACTTCAGTGGGGGAAAAAGATATTGGGGGCATGAAAGGAGCCCTCATTCCCTCCAGCAAAATTCCTTTCAAACCTAGAAAGCACCTTTGTGTGCTTCTGACACGATAAAAAAAAACACCCTAGTATGAGACATAGCGTGCAAGTCTGGGTCTATATCCTCCCCTCTCACACACATAACAGCCTCCCTTCGGGGATCCCAAGAGGGCGCTTCCCTTCTGGGCCACCCACTCCCCGCCGCCGCCGCTCTCGGGGCTTCCCTTCTCCTTACCGTAATGCTCTGGAAGATGCCCCCGGCCGTCGCTGCCCAGACGTACTTGGCGTCGCAGTAGCCGACAATGGCGGCCTCCTGGCAGCAGCCATCGCACATCAGGTTATCCACGTAACTCTGCCAGCCTGCCATCTTCGGCTCGCGCCTGGCGGGTGGAAAAAAGAGGGAAGGGGGAGGAGGAGGAGGAGGAGGAGGGGAAGGAGAGCCGGGACTCGAACGACCCGGGCGTGAGGGAAGGGTCGGATGAGAGGGAAGGGAAGGAAAAAAGACAGGCAGGGGCGAGTATAATCCCACAGCGCCTGAGGGAAGGCGGCGGGCGAGAAAGAGACCGCAGGAAGGCAGGCGAAGGAAGGAAGGAGGGAGGGGGCCCGAGGGGGTGGGTCCACCTGAGGCGCTGGCGGGGGCGCCGAGACTGCCGCGATGGCCGCCCGCCCGCCCGGCCGCTCTGAGGGCAGCTTTTTTCCCCCTCCCTCACAAGGCAGGCGGGAAAAAAAGGCGAGGCCAACGGGCAACCGCCGTTCCGAGCGCGAGACGGGGGTGGGAGGGGGGAAGAAATGGAGGAGGAAAAAAAGAAGAGACGGTGTCAGAGGGGGGAGGGGGAGGGCAGCCAAAAGAGTGCGGACTACTGCCGCCGCTCGCTCGCTCACTCACTCGCTGCTTGCTTGCCTGCCTGCGCCGCCGCCGCGGAGGCTTCCCTGGGCGAGAATCCCTCCGCCGCCAACTGGCGTGTTGACGGCGGAAGGATACGTTTTCGGTTGGCGAACGGTTGGTACCATGCGCGCGCGAGAGAGGAGTGAGGGAGAAAGGCGGGGGTGGGGGTGGGGAGGTGTTGCTTCTGCCGCCGCCGCCGCCGCTCTTAATATTACTATTCGTGGGGACTGCTGGTCACCAGCTGGCGCCTTCCTCACCGCCGCCCGAGGAGGGCTCCCGAGGGGGGAAAGACTCGCGCAGCACAGCTGCCACAGTAAGGGTATGTGCAACAGGGGCCGGCACGGGGGGCGGGGGAGGAGGAGGAAGAGCCAATTGCAATTAACAGTTACAATTCTCTGCGGGGGCCCCCCCTCTCCCGTGAGGAACTGCGGTGGCTTAGTGGGTAAGGCGCTGAACGTGATGGCTAGAAGGTCAGCATGATGTCAGCAGTTCGAGACCCAAGTACTGCATGACGGGATGAACTCCCGTCTCTGTCCCAGGTCCTGCCAACCTAGCAGTTCGAAAGCAAGAGATTGCAAGTAAATTAATAGGGACCACTTCGGCGGGAAAGTAAACAGCGTTCCGTGCACTCCGGTGTCGAGGCGTGCCTGCCACATGACCACGGAAACGTCTGCAAACTCAGTGGCGGCTCTGGCTGAAAACGGAGATGAGCACTGAACCCTAGAGTCGGATACGACTGGGTTTCGAGTAAGGGTGACCTTTACCTTACCGCCCCATAGCGCTGCTAAGTGGACTTCTCTCGGAGGGCTTACAAGGTAATTAGCATTATTATTATTTTGCCCCCAACATGCTGGATGGAAGCTGAGTTTACCTGGACATCTCATCGTGATTGGCTCGTCCTGATCGAACTCACAACGTTTTTCATCTCTGAGTCAGTTTGCAGCAAGGGGGTCATCCAGAAGCGTAGCGTGCCTTGGCGGGGCCCCGTATAAAAATTTGTTTGGGGGCCCTTAGGAAGGGTAAAGATTTGTTTTGCTTACGCACGTTGGGGCCCCCCGTGGCCTGGGGCCCCCGTATAATTGATACGGCAGCTACGCCTCTGGGGTCATCTCCCTTGCACCCAAAACAACCCTGTCCTGCAATGCCTTAAAAGGCTGGCCAGTTTTTTTTTTATTTCCATGGACTGCGACATTTCTTAAATGCAGGGTCTGGGTCACAAGTTCAGGTCATGTGCCCCAAAACCCTGGATTTGTTTTCCCACCATTGCCTAGAGATGCTTCTCTTTTCGACAGATGCTTTTAAAATGCTGCCTGTGTTGGATGCGTTATTGCTTTTGCTTTTCTTTCCCCAAAGGGCTTTTGTGCCCTTTTGACAACTGTGACAGGTACACTCAGACACACACACTGCATTTGAGGCCAGGAGGTTCACCTGTTGATTTCTCAGCTTGTCTGTGCAGCTGTTAAATTGAGCACTCCTTAGTAGCTGCTGAGGTTGTGCTAATTGTATTCCTGACAAATATGATGAGGATGAAGGCAATCCTCAAATAATTTAGATGTTTATTTTTGTACTCATGGATGCAAGGATTTTGATGTCTTGGATGCTGCAGGAAAGAGTGTCCCTGATGTTATATATGCGTGATGCCTCTTTTTAAAGTACTTTCTCAGTTGCTTGTCCTATAAGCAGATCCTAAAACTGAAGGGCATATTTGTCTGGGTCTGTTGATTACTACCAGAAACAGGTACCAAAATTTTGTCAGTCCAAAATTTGACCTGAACCCAAAAGAAGAAGAAGATCTGGAAAGTAACTGCCTTCAGTGTGGTGGTGGTGTGGTATAAATTAAATTTCAGTCCCTCGCAAGAAATCAAAAGGGTGTTTATTCAGTTTATTTCAATATACTGTAGTTCCCTACCAAACAAGATTATGCAGTGTTGCTGTCAAAGATACTGAATCAGAACTTCTACCTGAGATGCTGAAGTGATATCATTAATTATACTATTTGTCAATCACAGCCTCTGTCATCACATATGACTGAGAATTCTGTAACAGAAGATAGCAGTATGCTCTGTGAGTCCTGAGTTTTGCTTATTTCTAGTACTTTAATCTTTTCTTCATTGGTGTCAGAGGCACCACCATCATTTTGAACCGATGGTCATTTTTGTAGGTGTTTAAATGAAAGAAACAGTTTATCAATTCCTCCTTCTAGTGATGCTATGAATTCATGCAGCTCACCGAAGGCCACACAGGTGATAATGCAGGTAACCCCACCAGCTATGTATACTCTGGGTGATCTCAGTCGGTCCCTTTCCTTGGAGATGCAATCAAGGTTTATAGCTCTGCTAGCTGTTGTGGAAATTCCTTGCACAAGTGGGGGGAAAAGTCATTTAATGAAAAGACAAACTTAACTTGAGACATGGAGTTTTATTGATTTTCCAACAGTGTAAAGTTTTGAACCTAAGTTAGGCTGTGACTTCATGGTCAAATACTGCAGGATTTGATTTGCTTTTGAAATGGATTTGAGTATGTTTTTTTAACTGACCACATGATGCAATCACTGATTTGAATCAGTCCCAGTGTTTCCTAATCTTTGGTTTTGGGACTTCAATTCAGTGGTGGACTCCAAAAATAATTACTATCACACTCTGGGTGTGATATGGTGGGCGTGGCCAGGGTGAAAGCCCTGCATTGCACCCGAGCTGCTACTGATTCTGAAGGACTGGTGCGAACCTGCCCAGCCTTCATCTCACGGCGTGAAGGATAACCCCTGATTGGCATGAATATTCAACATGAGTAGCAGGCCCTTCACACAGAGGTCCTATGCTTCTAAGTACAAACGGTTTATACACCAATGAGTTTTATGAGTGATGGCAATCCTTCCATCATGTTCCTCTTCTGTCCTCCAGGGGGAAAACATACCTGGCAGGTCCATGGATCTTCACAGCTTGTTTCCTTTTCACTCCAACACAATAGGCATTCTTCTACAGAAGCTACTCTTCTTTTTGTATGGCATAAGTTCAGTGATTCAGCCTCTCTCATGTCCTTCCGAGACATATCCTGTATGCAGGGGTGTAGCTACCGCCGTATCTGCTGTATCAATTATACAGGGGCCCCAGGCCACGGTGGGCCCCAACGTGCATAAGCAAAAATTAATAAAAACTTCCCAAATTTTAATTATGATGAATAAATATTTATTTTAATTTTATGCAATTTTTTTTCTTTTGTGAGAAATCTTTACCCTTCTTAAGGGCCCCCAAACAAATTTTTATACGGGGCCCCGCCAAGGCACGCTACGCTTCTGTCTGTATGTCTGCCAGACTCTTCAGTTGTCTATTCTAGTCATGGGAGTCTTTAAAACAGTTCTCAACCTTTTTAAGCTGGTAGCCGGGTCACGCTCCCAAAGATAGCTTTAGGGGCTGGACGGCCTTTTTGCCCTTCATCCACCACATGGCACTTTCTGGTGTGATGGAGGCATTGGGGGGGCCACATGAAATGGTGCTGTGGGCCGCATCCAGCCCATGGGCCGCAGGTTGAGAATCCGTGCTTTAAAACATCTTCAAAGTTACTTTTTAGCCTTTAAATTTAAACTAAGTGGGACCTAATTAAATTTAAAAACCAGTAATTGTTCTTGACCAAAACTAGATCAAAACTTAACATATTTGTTTTAATGAAAAAAACATTTATTCTAACATCTGTGTCTTAGCAATACAGTATAACTCTTGAAGATACTGTATGTGAGAAGACAGCCAATGACATAGTAAAATCAAAATAGCAAGAATAGTTTCATTTAGAAGGGGGCCTGATAATTTTTGGAAGATCTTACTTGTCAGAGGGGTGTCAAAATGCCCCACTCCTATTTTTTCAGCAACATACTTTCATTTTTCTTTTATCATTTCCTGTATCAGTTTGTGATATAGCCTGTTACTCATTTCTAGACCACACTGTGGTTACTGTTTCCTAACTATTCTTTACCACAAATGCTATTGGTGTTTTAAATGAAATAGTTGAAACAGATTTAGTGATGATACAAGTTTATCCTTTCATTCTGGTGGTTTGTTTCTAGTGGTTACAATCACATGCAAGAATTATGAATAATACATACACCTGAAGGATCCTAGTTTTAGGAAAACTGTTAACAGGTGGCCATAGTCAGCATGTTTAGACTACTAGTACTGCACTGTAGTTTTTACCCTGATTCCCACTGAGCAGAGCACATGGATGGATTATCTATTTTTTGGCATGATGTATGCACCGTAAAATATAACTGGATAGCTGTGTTAGTCAGTTGCGGCAAAAACCAGGCAGTCTTGTGGCATCTTTCCTACTAACAGGCTTTATTTAGCATAAGCTCTTTTGGACTGTACCCCATTTGTTCAATTGCATTCAACTTACACCTGAAGAAGTGGGCTGGAGTCCAAGAAAGCTTATGCTAAATATAACTTTGTAGTTTTATATGGTATTACAAGACAATTTAATTACAAAAGTTTTGGTGCTGATACTCCCACTGCATCTCTTACTGGAAAAGTCAGAAAATAGGCCCATAGATTATTTCTACAGTTCTTTGGTTATGTTTAAGTGGGAGGGATTTGAACAGGCTTATATGCATACCAAGTGGAGTTGTTTTCTTAGGGTTACATTCTGTTGTTTCTCTCCCAGCAACCTTGCTGAATTCAACAGAGCTGTGAAAGAATTTAAAACAAAGTGGAGGCTCTGTCAACACTCCTTTCACAGTAGTCCCGAACACAGATTGTTAGTGGAATTTTCTTCTTTAAGCAACGAAACTAAGCAATTTTTGTGTGTGTAAAAAGTTCAGAAATAATAATTGTGGGATGTCAACTCAATTTTGAGTTATGGCAACTCTTTCCAGGTAGAGAGTACTCAGCAGTAGTTTACTATCCTCTTCTTCTGTGGGGAATTCTGGGATTGTGCATCTTGCTTCAGGCAACACAGGCTAGATCTTCTCTCTGGAGGCACAGTGGGCGCCAAACTCCCAACCTCTGATACCTAATTCACTAAGCTACCCAGCAGCAAATTCCATAAATTCTCGTTATTTCAGTGTTGGGTCATGCACCTCTGCCCTCTCTTTTGCCAGGTACTTTCATATGACCTGTGAATTCTTGCTAGAAAACAAAATTGTTACCTTGTTCTTTTTTAAAAAGAAATTCTTGTTTGTAGACTTTATTACCCCCCAAAAGTCAGAAATAAGTGGGTGGTGGTGGTGGTGGGGAGTTTAACATCTCAAATCCAATTCTTCTGAGATTATTAAAAACACACAATGAGCATGTTGGTTTGTTAGTAGACTTACACAGCTCAGTTATATGCCCAAAGTAGAACAGCCTCAGTTTAATCTTTTTTGACAAGCTTGATTTGCTCTAGAACTCACTTGTTTGTTTTTCTGGCAGTCCAGCGTATCTGCAAAGCTCACTTCTGATACTATTTCAAATGAATATTTTTTTTCTCCTGTCAGCTTTCTTAACTGTCTAGCTTTCACATTCTTGGATGGTGATCAGGAACACAATAATGTGCATGGTCTTGGTCTCCAGTGAAACATTTTTATACTTGATGATCTTTTGTAGTTCCTTCATTGCTGCTCTTCCAAGTCTCAGTCTTCTGATTTCTTGGCTGCAGTCCCCATTTGGGTTGATGATTGAACCAAGGTATACAAAATCTTTCACTATCTCTTTATTGTCAACTTCAAAGTAGTTCTTGATAGTACAGCTTCCTTCATAATCATGCAGCTTGCTGCATTTCCCCCCTGCTCCCTAGAGACATTTACTAAATGTGAGATAAATGGAAGGTCCTGCAAGCTCTTTTTAAAATATGTAATTAAACTTTATTGAACAAAGATAATGTCATATTCCAATCTGAATGTCTGCTCTTTGTTCAGAGTACAGGGATTTTTTTTGATGCAGCTTTACAGAGCATTATGCTTATCTAGCATAGCTAGTGCAGTTTTGCTTAGCATTGCTGAAACCAACAATTCATCTCGGATCAGTTAATCAACAGTCCCAACAGGCATTTAGCTTAAAGAGTAACAATACTAATATGTTTTTTATGACTGCTCAGATATTAGTATTGTTTGGTCAGTACTCCTCCAACTGTCTTTAGCAGGAGACAATGGGGTACTGAATACTCAGCTGGCTGTGGTGCATTGTTTCTTTTTAGTTGTATTTTGCTTTTATTAAATGATTACAACCTAGGCTGTAAATGAATCTTCTAGAGCAGGGGTGCCCAAACTACAGCCCACGGACCCATTCCATGTGGCCTACCACCTACCTCCCTGCATCCAGAGGTGGATGCGCCTGTGCATGCCTGTTGCCCGCCATCCCACTCCCTTGTAGCTATGGGTGGTTGCCCAGCCAAGGAGGACAAGGGCTGAGCCAAAGCGAGTGGCTTCCTATTGGCTGTGCAGCCAACATGGAGAGCTGGGGAGGAGGTAATGAGGGAGAGGAGGAGGAGGCAAAGGGTGGACAGCAAGAGGGATATGGAGGTGGCCATGGGAGGGGAAAGAAAACATGGGGTGTTGGAGAGTTAGGTGTGTTTGTTGGAGTGTGTGTTACTCGGGAGGGAGCAGGATGGGGCTTGGTGCCCTCTCTTGCAGGGGAATGGCCTGAGAATGGAGCTGGTGTCCTCCCCATCTCACCCCCCCTCCCAGTTTCCCTAGGCGTGGGTGGGATGGCAGCCAACAGGCATGTGCAAACGTGCCAGCTTCTCAGGGGTGTGGTCAGGCCCATTCAGCTGTTCCGGAGGCGTGGTTAGGCCCACATCATGAAAAGTTTGGGCATCCCTGTTCTAGATAGAAACTCTAGGACATATTCTCCTGTGGCCTGAATACAATGAAGCTTAGTAATAAAGAGCATGTGTTACATCTCCATGCCTTCCCAGCAATGATTGCCTGAGTCAGCATTGTGTTGAATGCTTAAATCCATGCTGAATTAATTCTCCTCTAAGCTAATAATGAAATCAACCCTATTCATGTTTTATTTGGCATAATACCTACCAAGTTCAGTGGGGCAATATTCTGACAATCCCCAGTATAAAGAACTAGCAGTAGATATACTGTATCAAGTACAGATACCTTACTTAAGAATATATATATATGTACATTAGGGTAAAAACATCACAGGCTGCATGTGGCCAGCACTTATTTCTGTGATTCATGTTGACACACTGCTAAGGTACTATTCTTTGAAAAATCATTTAAAAAATGTTTAACCACCAACATTTCATAATACATGACATGCAGCACAGCCTGCAGCAGTTCTCCTTCCTAGATCTCCTAAAAACCTATCAACTAGGAGTGTCCCTATATGGTCATTTAGCCTGCTGTTAGGTCCACTTCAGGGATAGGCTGGTTTGGTCCTAAAAATGACAGTTAGGTTATGTCTATGCTTGAGTGAACCAGCCAGCCCCCGCAGTGGTCCTATTCATAAACCTCTACTTTTTGTCAGGGTCTTTTTTTCCCCCAGTGCAAGTAGGATCACTCTGTCGCTGGAAATGAACTGAAAGCAAGATTTCCTATTTGAATTACCAGTACAGTACTGTATTGTGAAGCAGCTTAAGCAGAGAGCCACTTCAAGATATTGGGAAATTATCTAGACTGTAAGTCAGAAAAATGGTTAAGTCTGCTAGGGCAGTGCACGTGGATTACATCACTTTAAAAAAAATGTGAAATTGAAAATGTCCACCTGGGTGAAGAAGAGACAGGAAGGGGTGATGAGAGGGATTTTTGTTTGCTTTTCTTGACTGGCTCTTGACCCCATCCTATCTTCTCCTGCTTCTAGAAGAAAATTTTCTACTTAGCTTTTATATTTTAAAGTGAAGTTCTACATATGTACAGTATTTCAGTAATACAGTTGTACCTCGCTTAAAGAGTATAATGCATTCCACAGGATTGCTCTTTAAGCGAGTTTGCTCTTTAAGTGAAACACCATTGTAAATGACCAATTGTGGGGAGGATTACGAACCCCAATTCATTTGTTAAGCGAGTTTTTGGTTGGTTTTATTTGTTAAGCGAAGCGAACATTCAGAGAAAATTCTGCTCTTTAACCGAGTTACTCTTTAAGCGTAGCGCTCTTTATATGAGGTTTGACTGTACAGGAGTTCTCAACCTTTTAAAATTGGGGCCTACGTCACACTCCCTCAGACAACTTTGGGGGCCCGACAGCCATTTTTAAAAACCTTTTAAAACCTTTTAACCTTTTAAATCTTTTAGATTTTTGTAAATTCATAGTTTAATTTTTTTAATTGATTTTTTAAAGTGATTTGAATCTTAAGGTTTTAATTTCTGGATGTGTAGGGGGATTGTTTAATTGTTTTGCATTTATTGTGTATAGTCTTTTCCCCTTTTCTGTAAGCCAGCTAGAGTCAGGTTCGCCTGATTTGGGCAGGATAATAAATCTAAATAAATAAATAAATAAAAATAAATTTTGCCCTTCCTCCACCACATGGCACTTTCTGGTGTGGTGGAGGCATTGAGGGCTCACATGAAATAGTGCCATGGGTCACATCTGGCCCACCGGCTGCAGGTTGAGAATCCCTGCTCTTAATACATTTAAACATTTTTTTCACTCGTAACATGTGTGGAGCTGAGGATATATTTAATTTGTCAATATCCAGAAGTGGCTCTCTTCTTAAACCACTTCACAATACAGTTCAGGTACTGGCAAATTGATGGGTTTGCCACCTTATTCTCTACTATGTAGCTAAAAATTGATATGGGAATGTAATAAATGGTAATAATGATGATGATACTAATAGATACTTGTACTTAACTCTTAAAGGCTTCTTTAATATTTCCATAAAAATTCAAAGAATACAGGAGGCAGGCGATACAGTAAAACCTCGAGTTACAATCAGCTTGGCTTATAAAAAAAACTCGCGATATGAAAGGAAATCTCAGGAAAAATTGCTTTGAGATACAGGTGAAAACCAAAACAATCAGTTCTGGAATTCAGGAAAAAAAGTCTTGTATCTGGTCAAATCTCTTTATAAAGTGGCCAAAATGCAGGGAAAAAATTCCAAAGTACACTTTATGAAGAGTCTTGAACAGGAAAAAAATACTTCTTTTTTTTTTTTTGCTTTCTTAGCTCCGGAACGGATTATTTGTTTTTCAATGCATTCCTATGCTTCAAGATATGAATTTTTTGAGATACAAAAAACCTAGAATGAATTAATTTCATACCTACAGTTTGTACTGTACAGTAATACCTCGGATAACGTTTACCTCGGATAATGCTAAAATCGCATAATATTAAGTAATCTGGGGAGGAGAATTGGATCGAATAACTTTAGGGTCCTATGGGAGGGATCAGATAACAACTGCTAAAGCCTGTGCGGTTACAGTGTATCTCTATGGAGCTTTAACATTATCCGATCCATCCCATAGGATTTTAACATGCATCGGATAACACTAAAAATCGGATAACACCAAGACTTGTGGAACCAAGTCTTAGCGTTATCCGAGGTATTACTGTACTTTTATTAGATCACTAAAAAAAAAAACTTGCGCAAACTTTCGAGATCAAGATCTCTTCATCAGGTAGGTATAAAATTATTAATGAAAGTTAATGGCACAGTGTTATTGTGCCAGGTGCTCTTCATAGAAATGCATGTTGGACAAATAGCAAAAGACTTTAATGAGTTATCATACCCACCCGCACAGGAAGCTGGGTCCTTGCTCCTCCTTCTCCACATGGTCTCTTGAACTTCCTTTTGTGACCAGACAAAGAGAACGCAACATTCAATGTGCTCACCATCAGGTAGCAGGATTTCAATTTGGTTTATACACCAGGCATGCTAATTGTAGCCTAATCAAAGTCAATTAAAAATTGTTACCTAGTGATCCAGCTTTTCTGGAGTCTTTGTTCCTGTTCTGGTGTTAAAAAGTCCATGCCATGTGGCTATTCAGATTATTTTGTATAATTCTGTATAATTTATATCACATTGTTTATATACATTTACTGAATTGTCAGAATCAATTATTTATGATATTTACTGTCACATACAAAGATATCCATCAGTGCTTGCAGATTGTATTCATCTATTTATTATGCTTATTTAGGTCTGTTCCCATAACTGATAATACAGTCAAACCTCGCTTAAAGAGCACCTTGCTTAAAGAGTAACTCGTTTAAAGAGCAGAATTTTCTCTGAATGTTCGCTTTGCTTAACAAATAAAACCAACCAAAAACTCACTTAACAAATAAATTGGGGTTTGCAATTCCTTCCCCCACCAGAAGTCACAATTGGTTACTTACAGTATTTGAGGATACAACTTACCTATCACTTTTCAGTGTTTTGATATAAAGGATGGAGAAGATGTGGCTCTCTAGGTGTGGTCAGACTACATCTCCCATAATTCCTCACCAGCAGCTCCAGAGACTGGTGCTGATGCAACAACTACAGCATCTGAAGTGAACTACCAACACATTAAATGGAACTGTGGGCTTAACATTTGCAGCCTTATCGTTTTTCTCTAGAGGTAATCCATATAGACTTTTAAGTTTTGTGAAACATGTGGTAATGTTATGTTTTCTTATCAAAAGATAACGAAAGTTCAGTAAGTCATTTATATATAAAATCAGATAATTTATTAATAGCACAAATGTCCTCTGAAAAATACCATTGTGTGTCAAAAGTTGGTGAAATGTTAAGGCATGTTCCATTAAATGATACAGTCACCTTACTTGGCTTTTCTTTTGTTTCTTCTTTTTCAGATTCTTTCTCTTTATGGAAAACACTTGTCAAGGAACTGAGAAAATAGACGTTTTGGTCACCGTTTGAAATTCAGGCTTGTTAGCTCTTGTCTGATATAAGTGGGTCAAGAAAGGAAGAAGAAATGGCTTGTTCATTGAAGGCCATACCAGCTGTGCCTTATCACTCTGAGATAGAGGCATCTCCAAGGTCCTAACTTACTAATTAGGCACAGGGTGTCTCAGCTAAAGAAAAGAGGGGAGTTACTTTCAAGGAAGTTACTTTCTCCTTCAAGAAGGTTCAAGGCATTCTGATGTTTCATTGGTACATCTCAAAGGGTCAAGACCTTTGGTTCCTAAAGTGGGGCTTACAGGGGGACAAATTGAGAATGAGTTAGTAGACCAAGCTAATGGCCTTTTAGGCTTTGTCCATGTGAATAGGAGTACACTTTTTGAATAATAACTATATGTCATGGGGGGTGGATCAGGATTTTAGAGATGCTTATGTGGGGGCATAGCCAAAATAAGGTTGGGAAAAACTGGTCAAGACAGCAGAGTGATGGGTATAAAAATGGAGAGGAAAATAATTTAGTTTAGCTTAATATCTCTCAGGAGACTGCTATGCTCATTTATTGTTTGAATTTATAATCTTATATCTGGAACCTTGCTGGACTTCTGCTGGATTGTGTAAGTATTAGCCTAGGATAGTAAATTTTCTTGTGGGAACTGATTTGCCTCAACATTTTACTGAATGCTTATTTGTTTCACAACTTTTTGATTGACATTGTAACTTTTAAAACTGTTTGGCACTTTATGTTTTTTGATTTTTTTTACTATTTTTAATAAAATATAAAATTTAAAAGCTGTTTGGTAATTATGGGAAGAGGGTTGTAAATTCAACCTATTTATAGCTATTTGTCATGAACTTACACATTTTTTTTTGTATTTTGGTATTCCTGTCTTGCAGAATGGGCATAAGACTTAAAATGCTTAACCTTGTAGATCAGGGGTTTGCAACCTACAGCCTGTGGGCCAGATCCGGACAGCAGTGCCAAATAATCCAGGCCCCAACCTTGCTCCAGCTACCACTGCAGCTGGAATCAGCCACATTTACTATAGCTTTCAATGAGTCAGTGGCTGTCGTAAACATGTTTACAATGGCCAGACATGTTTTACGGCAGCGTTTACAGTGGAGGAACCACCAGTCCAGCTTGCTCAGCTGTCTGAGGGGGGGCGTGGTCCGGCTCATGGTTTATAAAGGTTGAGAACCCCTGTTTTAGGATTTTTTTTTAACTCCTTGATATGCTGGAAAGTCGGTAGGACTGAAACATTGAGAAGAAGTACCAGGCAGGAAGATTTCCCCTGCCATCAGCTCACTTGGCCCTATTTATCCACACCAGGAAAATCTAAGCAATGTGGCTGAGTGATTTGTTTGGTCTTCTCTGTTCCTGCCCAAGTCTTGACAGTACTGCAGAAGAAAAGATTACAGAGTTTTGAGAAGGGACTAGCAATTCAAGTGACAAATGATCTCCATATTCACTTGAATGTTATTGCCATACAAGCTAATCTTGTCTAATATTATAAACATTTATAGAATGAATGTTTTATAGACACTCAGCTTAAATTAAGTTTTGAGCCTGTCCAGTTTAAAACTTACTGGACTTGCTGATCTATTGCATAAAATAAAACTTTCACATGTTATGCTTTCCAAAATTAAGTTCAAGATTAATTGCGTGAATGATTCTTTCTGGTTTGTAGCACCATATTTACCTATAACACCAATGTACAATTTCTCTAGTTCTGATTTCACTTTTTATTTATTTATTTTATAGCTATTTATACTGCCTGATTTAGTGGAAATCCACTTCTCTGGGTTATCATATAACAAAACCACAAATCCATCTGCCTCTCTCATCCCAAAATGCATTTAGCTGACAAGTCCAGCAAAATTAAAGATAGGCAGCAACAATCAAAACCTTGACCATATAAAATTAAAAAGCCCTTTCAAGGGGAAGGATAGTTTTAAAGGTTTCTTAAAAAAATAAAGTTTTCAATGAATTGTTGAAAACCTGGTGAGACGGAGCCTTATGAATCTGCTGTTAGAGCATTCCAAAGTGATGGCTCCGCTACTGAGAAAGCATGATTCCTTGTAGAAGCTCTTCTCACATCTTGGAATGGCTGTTCATAAGGTCATCATCAGCAAGGAGTTGGTGAGATTATAAAATATCTTTGGGATAGACTCTTTGATAAGTAATGGCTTTATGGATCAAAACCAAACCTTCAAACTTGGCATAGTACACAGCAGGCAACAAATGCAGACAAGCCAAGACTGGAGAAATATGATTGAATTTCATCACACCGGTAATTAATCTGGCCTCTGCATTCTGCAGACGCTTCCATACCAATTTCAAGGGCATGCAAAGAGCATTACAATAATATTTTATCATGGGCATAACTATTTAGTATACAGTAATAACTCGGATAATGACTGCATTGTATAACGCTAAAATTGGATAACGATGCAAACAAGGAGTTAGCGATCTGTTAGCATTATCTGATGCAGTCGTTCGTAGCAGCAGGGTGGCTGGAAAGCTGAACGGGGTTCTCTGTTTGGCTTCCCAGCCACCCTGCAGCTGTGGACGCAGAGGTGGGGTGGCTGGAAAGCTGATGGGGGGCTCCCCCGTCGGCTTCCCCAGCCACCCCACAGCTGCAGAGGCAGGGGCGGGTGGCTAGGGAAGCTGACGGGGAGTCCTCGTCGGCTTCCCCAGCCACCCTGCAGTTGTGGATCAGGTCCCCCCACCCCTTCAGAGCTAGCAGGGGGGGGGTCAGGGAGCCCGAAATGGGTGGAAAATGCCCATTTTCACCCATTTTGGGCTCCCTGACCCCTCTGCTGGCTCTGAGGAGGTCAGGGGACCCAATCCGTGCTATTTCTGAAGTTCCCCCACCTCCCTGGAGGCTGCAGCAAGCCAAAAAGTCGGGCTTCGGATCCCGACGTTTTGGCTTGCTGCAGCCTCCAGGAAGGTGGGGAAACTTCCAAAATAGCTCGGATCGGGTCCCCCGACCTCCCCAGAGGCGGCAGGGGGTCAGGGAGCCCAAAATTTCAGGCTCTCTGACACCCCTGCCCCGGGGAGATCAGGGGACCTAATCCGTGCTGTTCCCGACCTACCCGGACGCTGCAATCACAGCTTACGATCGGCGCTTGGGTTGGGGGATTGAACGGGCACGTGCCTGGTTCAACCCCCAACCCAAGCAGCTGATCCCACGCTGTGATCTGCCTGCCTCTTTGGAAAGGGCAGGGGGGATTCCACTCATGGAATCCCCACTGCCCTTATCAAAGAAGCAGGCTGATCGCCCCCTCTTCCCTTTCCGAAGAGGAAAGGAAACGGCTTTTTTTTAATGTTGTGCGATCAATGCATCGCATAACGTTAAAAACTGGATAATGACGAGACTTGTGGAACCAAGTCTCATCGTTATCCGAGGTACAAGTGTACCAGGTTTTATAAATAGGTACTAGCCCAGTATGCATTAGAATAACACAGGAAAGAAAGATAACACAAAGCAAAATTATTGGAGTAGAATTAGATGTTACAAATGGAGCCAGCAAGAAAATGTTGCATTGCTGACTTCTACAATTCAGGATTCCAACCTCTCCATTTCATAAGGTAAAGGTCGCCCTTGCTTGAAAGCCAGTCGTATTGGACTCTAAGATGTGGTGTTCATCTCAATTTATAGCCAAAGAGCCATCATTGTCTGCGCCTTCAGATGTTTCCATGGTCATGCGGCCGGCATGACTAGACACCGGAGAGCATGGAACGGTTTTTACCTTCCCAACGTAGTAGTACCTATTTATTTACAGTCAAACCTCCCATAAAGAGCACCTCGCTTAAAGAGTAACTCGCTTAAAGAGCAGAATCTTCTCTGAACGTTCGCTTCGCTTAACAAATAAAACCAACCAAAAACTCGCTTAACAAATAAATCAGGGTTCGTAATCCCCCCCCCCCCCCGCATTGGTCATTTACAATGGTGTTTCGCTTAAAGAGCAAACTCGCTTCAAGAGCAATCCTGTGGAACGCATTATGCTCTTTAAGCGAGGTACAACTGTACTTGCATTTTCTTACTTTCAAACTGCTACGGTATGTTGTTAGGAGCTGGGGCAGATGGGAGCTCACACTGCTGTGCATTACTTGGGTCTCAAACTGCTGACCTGCCAACCTTTTAGTCGTCAAGATCAGCATCTTAACCACTAAGCCACCTCAGTCCCTATATTCTTTCCATTAGAGCTAACTAAAATAGTTATATTTAATATTGGCTGGCAGATCTGCCTGCAATGTACTGTATCGTGATCACTGAAATACAGATTGATAGACAAATGGGAGTAGACAGTCACAGACATAGATACATAAAGGCTGGTATTTAGATTGCCAGTCAGGTACAGTACTCAAAAGTTAGGCTATAATTGCTTTATAATGGCAGAATAGCTTGAGCTTTACTGCATGCACATAATAAAGAGGGAAAGTGCTGAATGTTCAGTTAGATTGCTAGTCCTTGTCATAACAGATAATACAGTATCAGGGCTCTGTTGCTGAATTGGAAGATTTCATGCTGAGGACAAGCAGAGGTTTTCCTGATTACAGTTCCTTGAGTTTTCCTGATTATAATTATATTTATTTTATTAAAATAGTTATATAGTTCAGCCATGGTTCCTAACGCAAGTGTAAAAATAATATTTTTAAATCTAAAATTAAAACCTCTAACAATATATTAGCACATTCATTATCAGAAGCTAATTTCATGAAGTATGAAGGAACAACAATATCTTGGGAACATAGGAAGGGATTCTTTCTGCTAACACAGGCTGTTGGTCACTGGTGGGCTCCAAAAAAATTTACTACCACACTGTGGGCGTAGTATGGTGGCCGTGGCCAGGGGGGAAGCCCTGCGTTGCACCCAAATTAGGACTACTTTATTTCAAGACTTGGATGGGCAGGGCCAGCCAGAATTTCTGCTAGCGGTTCTGGCAAACTGGTGCAAACCTGCTGATGCCCACCACTGCTGTTGGTCCATCTAGCCCAGCGTTGTCAACTCTTGAGTTGGCAACAGCTCTCTACGGTTTCAGGGTGGATTCTTTCCTACAGGTGTTGGGACCAACCCTGGAACTAGACTACCTCCTCTTCTCACGAAGCACTTAATACTGTTGGTTTCCCAACCAAGTACTAACCAGGCCTGACCCTATTTGCTTCTTTAAATTGTGAGATTGGCATCTTCAGGTTGATATGGTAGTTTACCTATTCACGGAATAAGATCCTGAGAAAGCCAAAGCAGCTAAAGAGCAGCATTCCTAGGCCATCAGCAAACACAAAGCAAAATCCCAATACTTCTTGTTGACTCCTGTCAGGAATGCACATAGTATACCACATGAAACAGGACCTTAACAGTTGATTTTAATTTTCAGTGATGCTTTTATTCAAGGGGTCTCTTTGCAAAGGGTGGATTTCAAAAACTACAATCAAAATGAACACGTAACTGCACTTTCAGAAGGATGGATCAGCTCCAGAGGCCTGGAGGCTGCACGTGTCTACTCCTGGGCCACCTTGGAAGACTGCATCCATTCCAGCATTCAACCCCCAAAAATATTTTCAAAGTTTTAAAATGGAAAATGCTCCCTCGTGCCCTCTACTGGCAAAAGAGAAAAATAAATAAATTGGGATTTGTGGTAGGACTGCTGGAGGTTGCTCTATTACAGAAGTTCTCAACCTATGGTCTGTGGGTTGTATCTGACTGTGGTACCAAATAATCCGGCCCTCGCTCCAGCTGCCACTGGTGGAATCACTACAGACTCATTTATGCCCCTCGTAAATAGTGGGGAACAACCAGTCCGGCCCTCTCAACTGTTTGAGGGAGCATGACCCAGCCCCCAACTTGAAAAGGTTGAGAATCCCTGCTCTGTTACATGGCACAGGTTCTCCACACAACTCGGAAGGTACAAAATTTTGAGGGAAAGGGGGGGGGAATGAAAGTGGGAATTTTGAGGCTACATTTTGTTCACCATAATGTGCAGCCATAGTCCTCTAGATCAGTTTCAGAACTGCACAACAAATTCTGTCTCCACCAGTGGTTCATTGACTGTTATATGTATGTGCTAGAGACCAGAAGGAATGGGAAGGAGCTCATCATTTGCAAGATTGAAGAGTTTGTGTTATGATTTATGCTTTGTGCAATGTAGTTCAAGAAAAGGTATTAAAATTTCCTGTTTCCAGGTTCAATATAATTCAAACATCTATAGCAATAGTTGAAATTTTTAAAAGTGCCACTACATGTTTTGTCTTTTTGTTTTGTTTTATTTACTCTCTGATAGAATGATAGTGTTTCCCATATTTTACTGAGTACTTGGAAAAGTGACTGTTTTGGATTATAATCAGTGGTGGGCATCAGCAGGTTTGCACCAGTTCACCAGAACTGGTAGCAGAAATTCTGGCTGGCCCAGACCATCCAAGTTTTGAAATAAAGTACTGTAGTCCTAATTCGGCTGCAACATAGGGCTGGCCACAGCTACCATACCACACCCACAGTGTGGTAGTAAAAAAATTTTGAGCCCACCACTGATTATAATCCCTCACAGAATGCCTTGTGTGGCCTTTCCATGGCCATAATGGCTATTCATTCATTCATTCCATTTCTATACCACCCATTTGGGTGGTATCCCACTCAGGGCGGAGTACAAACAGATAACAAATAACAATAGAAGACACAGCAAAGCAGAACAAACAACTGAAAAATACATCACAAACTAAAATAAAGTAACTGGCTTCTGAGGGTGTAGGGACTCAATCTGACTGACTAATTTATTGCTAAAGGGACACTCTGAAAAGCCTCCTTGAAGAAGTTTTTAACTGCTTTTTAAAGATAGGCTGTGATGGCTAGGGAATTTTGGCATCAGAGTCCCAACAAAAAGGTAAAGGTCACCCTTTCTCAAAAGCCAGTCGTATCCGATTCTAGGGTTCAGTGCTCATTTCTGTTTATTGCCAAAGAGCCAGCACTGTCTGTGTTGCAGACATTTCTATGGATATGTGGCAGGCATGCCAAGACCAAAGTGCATGGAACGCTGTTCACCTTCCCAACAAACAAGAAAGCAAAAACTACTTCCAGTCATAGTCACTGAAAACATTCCAGGTCTATCTTCCAGTCTAGTGTCCTACAAGTCATTCTCACTTTGCCTCTGCAATACAGTACAGTACAGTATATGAATAATGTAAGTGGGTTTAAAAAAAAAGTCTTCAGGCATATTTTTAAATTGCTTCCTTTTCTTTCGTGTAATGGCCAGATGTGAAACTGCCAAAATGAGGGTACCTTTTGGTGATTTCATTCTACAGTTCCTTTCACCTGACCTAGTGCGAGAAAGATTAGCCAGCAACACAATTGTGGTTCATAAATACTATAATCTTCGAGGAGGCTCTTTCTGTGTATCCCATTTCCTTTAGTGTTGGAGCACCAGAGGCAATTGAGGACAAAGAGTAAAGTTATCTGGATAAAGCAAGCCTAGTTTTCCCTTAAGTGACTCAGTGAAAACTAACCATGTTCAGTAGCCATAAAATGTCGACTTTCCAGTGGGGAAAACCAGTCATACAGGAGTGGAAATTCACAGAGTGGCCTTGGGCTGTTAAACTAGCATGAACAACTTTGACAAATCTAGGAATCGGTTTCATGTCCCTGGAAGCTGCCTGAGGCCGTGCAACCTGCTGCCTGCCACTGAACTGTGGCAATGCAGTGGGAGAATTGAACTGATTTCACTTTCAGAAGATTCGTGCTTTGTTTTAAAGCTGAATCATGTTTCCCATAGGCTTCTAGAAGGGCAGTTCTCTTTTGATACAAGTTATGTGCTTCTTGTACATTTAGTCATTGAGTAAAATGGGGAGAGTTTCTTTGTCAACAAATTGGCAATGGCAGGAGGCAGAAAAATAAGTGGACCAGGCACATGCAAGTGGTAGAACCTCTAATGCCTGCCACCGAATGAGGCATGCATATGGAATCTAGGCCTGGTAGGAACAAGTGGAAGGACTGTGATGGCTTAGTGGTTAAGATGCTGAACTTGATGACTGGAAGGTCAGCAGTTCAAGACTTGAATGCTGCACAACGGAGCGAGCTTCTGTCTCTGTCCCAGCTCCTGCCAACCTAGCAATTCAAAAGTAAGAAATTGTAAGTAGATAAATAGATACCACTTCGGTGGGAAGGTAAACAGCGTTCCATGCACTCTGGTGTCTAGTCATACCTGCCACATGTCCACGGAAATGTATAAACAGAGATGAGCACTGAACCCTAAAGTTAGATACAACTGGATTCATTTTGTGAAAGTGACTGTACTGAAGTGTGAATACTACCAGAACACTCCAGTTAGTTTTGTTAAACCTATAATTGTGTCTGCTGCCCTAAGATGGAAATTATTCAGAAAAACAAGACTTGTGCAATGTCTGTTGAAAATATCACTTTAAAAATATGAAGAGTCTTATAGCATGACAACAAATGTAATTATAGCAAACCAACTACTGGTGACTTCATTAGAACTTGCTTTCAAGCAATTTGGAGAAAAAACAAAAACACTGTAGTAATTTAAAGACTTATATTTCATTGTGAGCTTTCATAGATCAAGTCCACCTCTTCAGACCACAAGTGTGCTTATTCAAGAGATACTGACTTTGGTACAAATAAACTAGGGAGGTTTTGTGACATCACTCTTCCTGGCTGTAGTTTCTGACTAGAAACTTTAAGTTCCTCTTAACAATGGTGCTTTTAAAATGATGAGTATATCTCATTACATATACTGTACTGCATTTATTTATTTTAGGAGAGGGTTGCCTATGTACTTCATGATTGGAGGACAGTATTTTGATACTACAGTTAATTTCATTGTTTCTCTCCCTTTTCCATCCCATTATTCTGATGTATCCTTCTCAGCCACTTTCTGGCTGAATTTTTTTTAAAAGTCAGCAGTTAAGACTCAACTTTTGAATAGGCCATAGTAATCTGCCCTTTAACAGCACTTTGATCTGGAACAATTAACAGGCAATAAATGGTATGTTCAATGACATAGAAAAAGCTAATATTTTGTATCTTTTCTTTAGGGGAAACTGTCCAGGAGGGAAGGAGGGAAGTGTGTGTGTGCATGAATGCATGTATGCGGACACGCAAGTGCATTGGCTGGTTTTCTTGTTTTTCTCCATCACTCAGTGGTTCTACCAATATCTTATAAGTCAGGAAACAGTAAAAAGCTGAGTCCACAATTTTTAGACATGTCTCCGTACAAAACGTATCAAGATTCTTTTCTAGATAATAATGTCCAGTGGTCCTACTAGAATATGTACTCAAGTTAGAAATAATGATGGGGGCACAAAACAGCTGGGGCAGGGATAGGGAGGGGCTTACAACCAAAATCTTATGTGACTCTTTTTGTGAATAATCCCCTCACACTCCCTTTCCAGTTAAGCAGTTATTAACTTGTAAAGGGCAAGGCAGTAAGTCAAGGGAATCCAATCAATAACTAAAGTACTGCATTAGTGCTTTGTTTGTTCTGAAGTATACTTGGAATAAAGGACCATGAAAAGAAGAGCGAATGTGTAAGAGGAGAATAAACCTGGAGGTGATATAAGTATTTAATTGTTTATTAATTATAATCCTTCTATTTTTCAAACAGTTTCTCTGTCTTCACTACTGGTTTCTTCTTCTTCTTTCCACTGAATTTTCTGTGCAAAGGCAGTTGTAAAGCTTGGTCCAAAATGGATTCCATCCAATCCTTTTGTTCCTTAGCAAAAGCATAAGTTAGAGAGACGAGCTTTTGCTTTGCTTACTAGGTTGGAGTTTCTCTTGTTCTGAGGAACATTCAGTTAAACACCTCTGTCCCCCTTTTTATTTAAAGCAATTCACTGCTTGAGAAGAAAAGTTTCTATATAACAGGAGCATTTTTCTTAGGGCACCTTTTCTTCTCCTTGTTTGAACATTGCTTAATTTCGTTCTCTGGTAAACCACATGCTGGGTTTGATTTTTTCCTCCCACTTTAGTTTAAGTCAGGAGGAATCCCAAGAAGGATAATTGAGCTAAACCTGGGGGCAGAAGAAAATACTGTGCACTTTGCTTTAGCTAGGAGTGACATTTCACAGTTCCTTCTTAAAACTGGTACACATAAATTATAGACTATAGTTATAGGAGAAAATGGGAATTGAAGAGTTGCACATTCTATTCTTGCTCTTGAAAGGGGCGTGTTCTTTAGGGCAAAATGCACCAGATGTGAAAGCTCAACACATGTGTTGCTCTATTTCCTTTTAATACGTACTGTACTTGAAATCTAAAGCCATCTTCACCGTTCCATGACTGCATGGATATAGTTTCTCTATTTTTGTTGTTGTTCAGTCGCACAGTCGATTCCGACCCTTTGCGACCCTATGGACCATTGCCCGCCAGGCATCTCTGTCCTCCACCATTCTCTTCAACCCGTCCAGTTCTGTTCCCATTGCATCTACAATACCATCAAATCATCTCATTTTTGGCTGCCCCCTTCTTTTGCCCTCCACCTTTCCCAGCATCAAGGCTTTCTCAAGTGAATCCTCTCTTCTCATTTGGTGTCCAAAGTACTTTAGCTTCATCTTTACTATTTGATCTTCTAAGGAGCAATCAGGGTTGATTTCTTGTAGGATTTACCTATTTGTTCTCTTCACTTTCCAGGGGACTCTCAAAACTCTCCTCCAACACCACATTTCAAAGGCATCTATTCTTTTGCACTCAGCTTTCCTAATGGTCCAGCTCTCACAACCACACCACTGGGAATACCATTGCTTTGACTATGCGAATTTTTGTTTTCAAGGTGATGTCTCTACTTTTAACTATGTTCCCCAGGTTTCTCATACCTTGTCTCCCAAGCATCAGTTTCTCTATACATGGAGGGTAACTGCATCTTCTGGCCTACCTGGGACATTACTCATTGTCTCCAAGTTGTATGCACACAGTTGCTGTATTATTGGTTCCATAAACAAAGTAAGTTGTGTGATCTATGTATAAAACTATGCAGAAGTAGAAGGTGATACCCAGGGCCATAGCCGGGGGGGGGGGGGAGGTGAAAACCCTCCTAAGGCTAACACCCCCCCCCTCAACCCACCCAGTGATTCCAATGTTATATATGTGAATGTGACATTGTTGCCGCTCCTGAAATTTTTTTGCCCCTCATGAACATTTTTAACCCCCCCCCCCCCCAATCTAGAATCCTGGCTATGGCCCTAGTGTTACTTTTTCTGGATCACTAAACAAAAAAAAAATCTTTGCAAGCTTTTGTGATTCATGATCACTTCTTCAGGCATGCATTTAAATTTTCATGGCATGGTCAGTGATGGGATGTCCCCGGTTCCAGACGGATCCCTGGAACTGGTAGGACCAATCCCGGAGAGTTCTCCGGGAGGGGAGTCCACTTTTGAGGCGTCCGGTTCTGGACGCCTCACCGAAAGAATTTTTTTTAAAAAAAATCGGAGCTAAAATGGCTCCAATTGACTGCGCATGTGCAGAAACTCAATCTGACGCATTGCGCATGCGTCAAATTGAGTTTCTGGACATGCGCACTAAATTGGAGCCAAATGGCTCCAATTAAAAAAAAAAATCTTCCGAAGCTGGAGCCGCCCCTTTTTAGAGTGGCTCCGGCAGCAGCAGCGGCAGCCCTAAGAGAAGGGCACCTCCCCTAGCCGGCCACCTGGCTCCCACGGGCACGTTGGTGCCTGGCCGCGCCGTCCACCCGCGCCGCGCCCTCCTAGGGACTTGGGCCCGACAAACCCCCATGCCCTGGGTAAGCCCGGCGGGGCTGAAAAGGCAATGGCCCGAGGAAGCAGCAGGCGCCCGGCAGAAGACGATGCGGCAGTGGCGAGCCCCGCCGGGCTTACCCAGGGCACGAGGGTTTGTCGGGCCCAAGTCCCTAGGAGGGCGCGGCGCGGGCGGACGGCGCGGCCAGGCACCAACGTGCCCGTGGGAGTTCGGTGGCCAGGCAGGCGCTGCAGGCGGCTGTGGCGGCCGTGGCCGGCGGATGCAGGGCCGGCCGCGGCCTTCGTAGGAGGAAACGGCCACAGTCGGGGGCAGCGTGCCTTGCCGGGTGGCCCCGGGCCACATGGAGGTTTGTCGGCACCAAGGAAGGTAAGTGAGGCTTTTATATTTAGGGTGGGTGGGTGATTTATTTGTGTTTTGGGTGGGTGGTTGTACTTTTATTTAATTTTTATTTTTATTTATTTATTTATTTTATTTCTTTAAGTTATTTACGGGTCTGTGTGCATGTTTATTTTTTTTTATTTTTTTATTTTTTTTTTGCCTTGCCCACAACGTCATGACGTCATGACGTTGGCTCCGCCCATGACGTCATGACGTCATGACATTGGCCACGCCCATGACGTCCATGACGTCATGGCGTGGTAGTAGAATTTTTGACATCCCATCACTGGGCATGGTGGTCTGCCAGGCTCTGTTCTTAAAAGCAGCAACAGAGCCTGGCAGACCACCACGCCATGAACATTTAAATTCTTGCCTGAAGACGTGATCATGAATCATGAAAGCTCGCAATGATTTTTTTAAAATTTACTGATCCAGAAAAGGTATCGCCTTCAACTTCTGCATATGTATTATTGTTGTTTCTGATCACACAGGGTACTAAATGTCCATATAGTCATCAGCACCCCTTGACAAATGGCAACCTTCACACAGAGAGAAGAGATTGGGAACAAGGATGGGGCAAGCTTCTGTCTGGAACTAGTGGAGGAGCCTAGAATTCTCCCTCTTAGCATGGATTACATGGGTACAGAGGTTAATGTCTTAAGAAGTCTTTAGAGACAAAACAATTTGTGTTGGGATATTTTTCTCTCAAGACAGCATAGAGGTTAAAGGTACTGCTGTGGATATTTAACCAATTATCACCCACATTTACAAATTTTGCATTGTTTTGCTATAGTCTTTAAAAATTACTTACTTGATAAACAACACAATAGACTGGTGAACAATAATAGATCAACAGACAACATCCCTCTTCAGTACTACAAGGAAATCTGATAAATGTGTTCACCAGGAGCTACAGCATAGAAATAATGATCATTCATTTCAAGGAAGCTTAGTACATTGTTCCATCTAGTTATGCAATACCATCAACATTTGTTACTGTCTGTTCTGTTAACAAATTGAATACTATTGCTCAATAAATTGCCAGCAGCATCATTTCATGTTTTTTGCTTCTCCAAAAGATAATAGTCCAAGTTTGGTTACACCATGAATCAGCTGAAAGGCTCTTATTTCTTTCCATAACTCAGAATTGACTTGATGTCATACAGTCATTATTATTAAAAACAAAAAGGATTGCAATTTTTTTTTTGAGAAGGATGAACAGTAAAATGACAAATGGAGTTCAATTTCAGCGTTGATTTTGGTCCTGCACTTGCAAATGCTCTCCTAATAAAATTATATAGTGCTAGTGTGTCAAGATTTGCAGCTGCTACTCTAAGTCCTGCATGACTGGACCCCCAGCTTGGAAGAAGATGTTCTAAGTCCTGTCGGCCTGGACCCTGTAAGCCCCATTTGAGAGCCCTGGGGAAGGTTCCAGACCTTCAGAGACTCCACCTGGAGACATTGGGTGGCTTAGGTATATAAGAACCAGCTGTTCCTCCCAGAAGTTGCCTCAGCAACAGAGGTTAACATATTTGAGGTTGCTTGGCTCCAGGATCTCCTGCCTTGGTCCTGGTTTCTAGAAGATCTTCTGCCTTATTCCTGTGGTCTGTGTTTGGCTCCTGGATCTCTTGACTGCTTTCTGATGTTGAAGATCTCTTACTTGCTTCTGAATTCCTGTGGGTTGTTGTTTTGCCTTGCCTGCATCCTTGCTCCAGGAATTCCATCCTTGCCTTCCTCTAGCCCCTGAAGGTTCTCTGCCATGTCTGTTCTCCTGTTCACCTGACATTCAGTTGGGATTCAGTTGTAGCCCATTGTCCCCCATCCAGACCGTATCAGCCTCCAGACACCTGGATAGGAGTTCAACTGCATTGCTTGAATCACCATGGGTCAAGATGTATAACGGAGTATAATCTGCATATTGAGGATACCTCACCCCGTGGGAATGGATGATCTCACTCAGAGGTTTCATGTAGATATTGAATAGGAGAGGCGAGAGCACCGAGCCCTGAGACACCCCATATTGGAGGGGCCTAGGACTGGACCTCTCGATCTCCAACCACACTGACTGGGTCCGGCCCTTCAGAAATCAGCAAGGACGGATGGGATAACCTCCAACCTGCTCTCACCAGAGATCATTCAACAGCACAACCAATGCAGTCTCGGTACCATATCCAGGCCTGAATCCGGACTGAAAAGGGTCCAGATAATCCACTTCATCCAGGACCTCCTGTAACTGTTGAGCCACTACCTTCTCCAAAACCTTCCCCAACAAGGGAAGGTTGGATACAGGCTGGTAGTTGACGAGTACTTTAGGGTCAGCGATGACTTTTTCAGGAGGGGACAAACCAAGGCATGTTTCAATGCTGCTGAGAAACCCCCTCCCGCAAAGAAGAGTTCACAATTGCTCTGTAACCGCCTTTGTAGTTTTAACTAACCAGATGGGGCATGGATCTAATGTGAAAGCAGTGGCATGAACAGATGCCAGGAGCCTGTCCACTTCCTCAGGGACGTGGGCTATAAATAACAAAACAAAAACTAATTGACTGGGGATCTTTCTATCATTCACATTTCTATTGCTGCCATGCATAAGATTCCTGTGCATTAGGAGTGAAGAACCTGTGGCACCCCACAGGATGGAAAAAGTCCCATTATTGCTATCCAGTGGATGGGAATGATGGGATTTATATTCTAGAAGCCTCAGAAACACTACAACAACTTCCCTATTTTTGTTCTGTATATTCTTCTTCTTCTTCTGCCATATCTGAATATAGGTGATTATCATGGCAATCAGCCATGAAGACTGTCCTGAGAATCTAATGCAGTGGCCTTTCACCTGCCTTCTGCAATCGCAGCATGACATCCATATCACTGATCCAGCTCTGTGAGTCACTTTCTGGTCATGAGCCATTTTGGCACACAAAGTCCTCATCAGACTCAGGGCAGTATTGATGAAGCTGCTGGTCTTCATCATGATGGATTCAAGTGGGATTTAATCCACTTGGGGACCATCACCTGTCCCTCTGGACTTTGCCACACAATGTCATTAGTCCTCAGAGTTGTCAGGTCAGTTAACCACTGCCTGACACTCAGTGTTGAGTCACTGGCAGTATGGTCAACTCTATTATCATAGCAGGATAACGTGCAAATTTGCTTTTTCTTTCTTCTGGTGCTAATGAAGAATTCTGTATAGCCAACAAGCTTAAATCTTGTACACAATTGTATCTTGTTTATTTCCCCCTTGCAATTGATGTTCCCTGGAATCATCGTCATTTATCTTGGAGCATGAAATAATTCACCAAGTTATATTGAGTCAGAAAACATGCTGCAACTTTGCCTAAAACAGCTCCACCTTTTCTGTAGAAATGAGAGAGGGCCTGACACAACCAGATATTCCAGGAATAAATTATGCACCCATTCCAAGCTTTAAACAGCCAGGCTGGCAGCTGCTGGAATATTTCAGTTCCCTCTGTTGTAAATAAGCCTTTCCTAATAACCCTCTAAATATTCAATTAAATGAATGAAGATCCTCTCCTTATTCTTTTGGGAAAGGATCCCATTGTCTCCAGAGAGTCCCTTGCTGGAAGTCTGCAAGCAGAGGCTGGTCAGTTGTCTAGTAGGAAAGCTAAACTTTCCTGCACTAAGCATGATGCTGGTGATGGAAGGAAGGCGTCATTGGTTGTGTGGCAGTTTTAAGGGCAGAAACAAGTATTAAACAGCTCATTAGAATTGAACACATGGCAATGTTGCAGAGAGATGATTGAGGCAATCATCTGTCTGTGAGATCAGACAAAGGAATTTTATGTTTTAAATCCTAAAGATGGATCACAAAGTAAAATGAACATAGTTTGCTTAATCCAAGAGTCTCTTGTGCAGTGGTTACATTAATTAAAGATTTTTCTCTTCCAGTCATAGGCTACTTCTAATGTCTTTTTGACCTAAAATCTTCTAGGTAAAGGTAAAAGTAAAGGTCACCCTTGTTCAAAAGCCATTCATATCTGACTCTAGAGTTCAGTGCTCATCTCTGTTTACAGCCAAAAATCCAGTGCTGTCTGCATGTGCAGATGTTTCCATGGACATATGGTAGGCATGAGTAGATATCAGCATGCACGGAACACTTTACCTTCCCACTGAAGTGGTACCTATTTATCTACTTGCAATTTCTTGCTTTCGAACTGCTAGGTTGGCAGGAGCTGGGACAGACAGCAGTCTCAAACTGTTGACTTGCTGACCTTCTGGTCAAGAAGTTCAGTATCTTAACCACTTAGCCACTGCATTCCCTAGATCTAAGGTAAAGTAATATCTCAGATAATGATTGCCTCGGATAAGGCTAAAATCAGATAACGTTGGGGAATTTGAGGCAAACATTTGCATTGCACACTGTTAAGATAACATTGTGCGATGCAAATGTTTGCCTCAAATTCCCCAACGTTGAGCTCTGCCCCAAAGCCCGCAGGGCTAGAGACTAGCCCTACGGGCTTTGGAGCAGAGATCTACTGAGGCTCAGACTGCCGGTTTGGTTGGGCAGCGGCAGTGTAGCTGGGAAGCCAATCCCAAACACGCTGCTGCTACAAAGGGCTCAGCGGTGGCATGGCTGGGAAGCCGACTGGGGACTCCTTGTTCGGCTTCCCAGCCACACTGCTGCACCCTTGGTAGCGACGGTGGCACTGGGAAGCTGACCAGAGAGTCCCTGTTTTGCTTCCAAAACATGCTGCCACTACGAAGGACGCAGCAGTGCTATCTCTGCTTTGCTTGTGGAGGGAACGCGTGTTCCCTCCACAAGCAAAGCGGCTATAGGATTTGCCCTGCCCACCCTGTTGTTTCAGCAGGGGGGGCGGGTGAATCTCTCTGGCTGTTAGGTTTGCCTTTGGCCGGAGAGGAAAGGAAACTTGGCTTTTTTTAAACATTGTGTCATCAATGTATCGCACAACGTTAAAAACCGGATAACGTTAAGACTTGGTATTAGTGTATATCTTATGGTGGCCTTTTGTGGTTTAGAACTCACTTCTTCAGATAAATGAAGTACAGTGTTCATACCACAGAACTATGAACCTGTAGCCTGAATACTATACTTCCTGCACATGCAGAAATGGACTGTGATCTAAAAAATATGACAGAAAAATAAAACTTTTTGTCTTCGAGGCACTACAAGACTTGATCAGCTTTGTTTTTTCTCCAGTTTTATACATGAAAAGAGTAATTGAAAATTACTATAATAGGAGCTTAGTATTTCCAGAACTGTTCAGTGGTTCAGACATACTTTTAGTATTCAAGAAAATCAAAGAGTGCTTCTGACCAGAACTTGTGGAAATTACATTATAAAGAGACAACGAACTCCCATAATCCCACATTCATCTTGATCCCTGGGATTCTGGGAGTTTTTGCCTGTAAGAAGCACCTTTACCAAGCCATGCTCAAACATGCGCTCAGTTCAGGAATGTCTTTTCTGCACCAGAAACCTCTCTCTCAAGAGGTTTGCCACATTCCTGCGTGCCTCCTTACCCCCCTCTCCCAAAAAGGAACCACATGTTGTTACAGAGAGGAATGAAAAAGAGGAATGCTGAAGGAGACGAAGCCCTTCTGCCTAAGAAGTTCACACCACTGGAAGTCTCATTTGAAACCTGCATCTCTGGCCTGAGACTTCAGTCCCCATAACTAACATTATTTAAAGCTGAAAAACCTGCACATCTGGCCAGGATTTTTGGAGCTCGCCTCCCCTGCAACATACACAACTGTGTAGCACCTACCCTGATGAAAATGAGTACAAATAGAAAGCTAGCTTCTGTTTGCAATTTTTAGTGGTCCACACACACTCATTCACCACTACCCTCTCCTTTCTATTTGTTTGTTTCACCTTCAAAAACTAGAGAGGGAGATTTAATGTTCTTGATCAAAAGATGGAAAGCAAAGCTCCTTGCAGATATTGCTTGTCGGTCACCCAGAGATGTCCCTATAAAATTCTACATCTGTCACAATTTATATCTCTTTATTTTGCAACTTTAAGCTATACAGCTAGTGATTTGACTGCTACAGCAACCATGACTCATATCTCCGTAGCTTTACCTACTGACTCCTTCCTTGGGCCTACAATTTTAAAACCTGAAGCCAGTTCATTCTCACTGTTCTGCTCAGTGGCATATTATGAGAACTACAGAAGTGATGCTTCCATGCTCACCCTCCTTTCCCCACTCCTTTCTTGTTTTTATGGCTTCCTGGGCAGAAGATTTCTGCAGTGAAGGGGTTAAAGAGGATGTATTGCCTTTTCATAGTCCATTCTAGCTGTTCCAAGAGAATATCAAATTACACTTTCTTCTCCATTAGGGATATTTTCATATATGGTCACAGCCCTTTCATGTACTGTATTGGGGGAAAATGCAAAAAAAGGCAGGAGAAGGCGATACCTTTATTGGATCACTGAAAATTAAAACATTGTGAGCTTTCGAGATCCAAAATCTCTTCTTCAGGCATGGCATGATTGATGTCTTGCCAGGTACAAAGCTTAGAAATGCATGTAGAACAACGGCAAAAGGCTCTTTGGCACATTGCTGCCGCCGCCCGGAAACCAGGTGTTTGCTCCTCTTCATGCATTAGGAACCCCAAAGAAGGGAACAGGAAAGATTCTATCTTAAGTGATGGGTTCAAATTACAAGAAAAAGAAGTTAGATTAAACATTACACAACTGCTTGATAGTATAGGCTGTTCAGTTTGCCTTAGATGTTGGGGGTAGAAACGTTACTTTTTTTGGATGATAGCTGTCAGAATCCCCCAGCCAATTTAGCCACAGGCATTTCTTCTGCTCAGGATTATGAACACATCTGCCATTAAAAATGAATTAAATTGTCAAAACATCTTCCATTTTCAATCCAGACCAGGCAAGATATAAGGTTATCCTATGTTGTCTCAAGAGCCACAAAGTCAGAAAGAAACTGGAAGGTAAAACTGAGGACTCTCTGGAAGAAAACCTGTGGCTTAGTACAGTAGGTCAGAGCATGTCCAGATGAAGCATTTAGCTCACTCAATTGTGTTCTTGGGGGTTTCTCCTGCCTCCAATGTCCAGATATTATGGATGTTGGAATGCCCCAATCTTTCGCCTGATTGCTCCTTTTTAACTTCCATCAGGAGGTTCTATTTTTTTGTGTGGTGATCCCATATACACCATTCCCAGTACCTGTGGACGTTGGAAATGGTGTATACAGGAGCCTTACAACCATAAAATACTACTTTTAGTATCAACATCTGGTATTTAAAGGGGTAAATGCCACCTTTTTCAGCGTATTAGATATTGGCATTAAACACTTCCTGCTCCTCTGCAGAGGAGCAAGAAAAGTTGTAATTAACTCCCCCCCCCCCCCAATCACTGTATCATTATATTTTATTTTTATCTTTACTTTCCTAGTTGGGTTTTTTTTCTAGACACAGAAAAGAAATCAATTAGGAATTTTTTTTAAAAAAAGTATTTCCCCTTCCCCCCTTATAGTGCTGATCAAGAAACTGCACAGAGCTGCAGTTTTGACTAACATTACAGTTTTTTTAAAAAAACCATTTTAACTCTCCTAACCAATGCAGTGATACAATGATCAACTAGGAAGGGAGGAAATAATTTCACTTTCCCTGTCTTTCTGCAAAGGACCAGGTCAACTTTTTCATTTGCCCATATCGTGAGCTGAACATGATTTAACTCTTCCCCCATTCTCAAGCAACCTGGAAATTGGTAATCCTACAAAACTTAGTCTGGACTTGTTCTCAGAACTACAATAGACCCATTGAATCAGTGGGATTTTGTGTGTCAACTCTTGCATAATTTCCACTGATTCATATGGGTCTACTTAATTGTACATTATTTTGTAATAAGTCACAACTAGAGCAGGCATATTTGGAATTGACTCACCAGATCCCCATTGATACAATGGGCCTACTGTAATGCAACTTACTACTCTAAGCAACAGAATTTAACCACAACCTGCCATGATATCCCAGCTAGCACACCCAGGCAGTGGTGGGCTGGTCCATCAGGCAACTGAGACTCAGCCCGGGGTGCCCCCCAGGCCCCTAATACCATGGCACCCCCTTTGGGTGCCAATCCAAAGAGCCCAGCTGATCTGCGATGCATGGAACAATTGAGCAAAGGAGCAGAGCTCCATGTTCCTCTGTCTGCCTTCATCCTCCTATACTGCCAAAGATAAGATTACAAAAGCAGCTCCACTGACAGCAGAGCCACTATGGCTTAGAGGCTGCAATTTTGCCTTGTAAGCAGGAGGTTGGTGGTTTGAATCCCCAGAGGGGAGTTGAAATTAGAAGGTGAGTGTTAGATGCCCTCATCACTCCCTACCCTTTTAGCTTAGCCAGCACGCCTCTGCACCCAATGTCCATGGAGGTGCTATGAATTATTCATACTTACCCTTTCTCTAAGCTCTAACTATTTATGATGTTGAGTATTACCACAAATTGTGCATCGCTAAATTAATATGCATAGATAATTAATGAGTTCTAATCCAGCATGGCTCTCTGGCTGTTCTTTCCATTTTAAATTTGTATTACACATTTCAGAACATCATTTGTGTATACTAAATAGCTATTTCCAAGTGATTATACAACCAACATGGCATCATCCTTGTGTGGAAAAGGAGGTATGCAAAGGCTTGAGGAACCTTCAGGTTTGCAGAGTTGCACTTTAGGACATTTAAGAATTAAGGATGGAGGCCTGTCTGTTGTGGATTGAGAATGTTCAAGCCATTGGCCACCAGCAGCCAGGGAAAAACAGGCTTTAAAGGAGCCCTCTTTATACCCAATTTCCCCTGCCCTGGCATCTAGTGGCTGTGCATCTAGTGGCTGTGGGATGTGGTGGGGGTGGGAGAGGGACGGACTTATTTATTTATTTGTTCGTATTTCTCCACCACCCTTCTCACCGAAGAGACTCAGGGCAGTTTACAAGTAATAAAAAAAACACATGACAATAAAACACAAACACTACCTAAAAACCTCAAAAGTGTTAAAATTAAAATCTAAAGAAGATTAAAAGCACACCAAATGCTACATCTTACTAATTAAAAAGTAGAGGGAGAGAGCGAGCTGGGGTCATTTTACCTCCCGCACCCCATACCTGCTCCACCAGCCAATTTTTTTAGATTCTTCCTAAAGGGCAGCAGCTCCATCTGGAGACGTAGCAGGAGGTTCCATAGGGCAGGAGAGGACACAGAGAAGGCCCTCCTTCTAGTGCCAGAGAGATTCGCCTCTGGCCGATGGAACAACTAGAGAGCCTCTCCAGCCCGCTCTGGTGGAACGGACAGATGTTCTTGGGGTGAGGTGGTCTCTTAAGTATCCTGGCCCTTAAAAGGAGCCCTCTTCCTTTCCCATCCCACCCTCCAAAAAACGGGCTTCCCCAAACCTCACAGCCACTGGTCACCCGCAGGCAGAGCAGGAGCAATGGGGGGGAAAGAGGGCTCCTTTAAAGCCTGTTTTTCCCAAGCTGCTGGAAGCCAACAACTGTGGGATTGGGGGGGGGAGACAGACTTCAAAGGAGCCCTCTTTCACCCCATCCCCTCCTCAGTCCCACAGCTACTGGCCACCAGCATCTGGGGTGGTGGGAATGGGGTGGAAACAGGGCTCCTTTAATGCCCATTTCCCCCCAGGTCCCATAGCTACTGACCGCCAGCAGCCTGGAAGGGTGAAAAGGGGGGAGGAAGAAGGCTCCTTTGAAGCCTCCTGCCCGGCTCCAGCTACTGCTAATTTTGATTACTGCCATATAAAACACCCCCTGTTTTTCAGGTGATTTTTAAGGGAGGGAGTGCTTCCAGCAAATACGGTATATAGAACTAAGGACACGTCTTTTTACAAAGCAAATGGAATAAATATCAGAAAAGAGTTTGTTCCACAATGTATTATGAGCTACCAGGTATATACTGTACAGTACTTGAAACAAGACTGCTTCTTAAGATAGACTTTTGAACCGATTGAGTGAAGCAATTCTGAAGTCATACACATCTTCATAACCTTGTTCCTAGCACCTTATGTTATTACCACTTAACATGGGTATGTTGTTAGTTCATGTATACTGCTGCTTAGGGTCTGTCCATCCCACTAGAGCAGCCCGGAGGGGCTCTCTGAAAGTACCATCAGCTACAGAGGCTCGTCTCTCTAGCACCAGAAGGAGGGCCTTTTCAGTGTCTGCTCCAACCCTATAGAACCTCTTACCAACCAAGTTGCATCTCCAGACAGAGCTGTTGCCCTTCAGGAAAGAGCTAAAAACCTGGTTGGCAGGGCAGGTGTGAAGCACCAGTTACATGGTGATTCCCCCTGCTAGCTTATATAACGAAGGTCACTCTTGTTTCTTTCCTCTCTTTTAGTTGCTATCTTTCAATCAATGGGGTGGCTAATCTTTGTAGTGTTTTAAGGGTTTTTAAGTTTTAAGGTTGCAATGATTAATATTAATGTTGTGAGCCGCCCAGAGTCACTTGCTGAGTTGGATGACAATACAAATATGACTACATAAATAAATAAATAAATAAATAAATAAATAAATAAATAAATAAATAAATAATACAGTTGAAATTATGGAACTCTGTGAGGCTTACTTCTCAGTGGATTTGTGTAGAGTCAAATTACTAATGCTTTGCATACACTGTGTTAAGTTCTAATAAAACAAATCTACCCCACCTCCTATTACAAGTACATTAAAGAATAATCTTGCCTAAACATGCCAAGGTCCTGAAGATGCCAAAATCTGTGTCAGCACAGTCTTTCATGCAGTGGTGTAGTGCGGGTTTCATCTGCCCGGAGCGCCGGCCAAACTCGCTGCCCCCCATCTAGGGTCGCCTCACCCCCATCTAGGCTTGCCCCCCCCCCCAGGACCCAGTTAACCCCTCGCTGCCCATGCCAAGTCCCCAGGAGCCCGGACCCAGGGCGGCGGCCCTGCTTGTGAGCACATGCGTGTGTGTTTTCTCTGCACATGGGTGGGTGTTCATGTCCTCACTGCCTCAGCTATCCACCTCCCCTGGCACATAAGCGCACCTCCCGCTGCTGGGCTGTATATAAAGCCACTTGGCTGCGGTGGGGCGGCTCAGCTTGGCTCCTGGCGGGCGGTGAGGGTAGCATTGAACCAGCAGAAGGGAAAGGAGGGAGGGGGGAATCTCTGTGGTCGCCATCAGAATCCCAAGATCGTGGAGGCACCCTTCCAAGGACCAAGACTGCCCTAAGGCTCTCCACTGGCTGCATTCCTTGGAGGCTGGAACAATTTGCCACTCCCTGGAAACTGCCGCCCAGGGCAGCCTGCCTCCCCACCCCCACGCTACACCAATGCTTTCATGGTTGAGTGAGTGTCAGTGCTTCCTCAGGGTTGGAAAAGGTAATCTCTGAGAGCCTTACCAACCCAGCCATCATAGCTTCCACTTTCCACCTCCTTGAGCCATGAGAAACTATTTTTCAGAGCCCACAACCATGAGGGCCAGGTACACTTCCTCTACCCCCTTTGTCCAACTCACTTTGAGTGAGGTGATCTCACAGACTTTATACCACTCACTTCAATCAAAACAGACAAAGAAGAATAGCTGCCTCTGAACCTCCAGGCATTATATTTTTAGTGCTTTGGACTCGAGTAAATAAATCAATTAACCTTCAGACAGAAATTTAATTCACTAGCAATGTGCCAAGAGGTTAGGTAAAGGTAAAGGTCACCTTTGCTCAAAAGCCATGCATATACGACTGTAGAGTTCAGTGCTCATCTCTGTTTATAACCAAAGAGCCAGCATTGTCTGTGTCTGCAGACATTTCTGTGGACAAGTGGCAGGAGTTCATGGAATGCTGTTTACCTTCCCACCGAAATGGTCCCTATTTATCTACTTGCAATTTCTTGCTTTCAAACTGCTTGGTTGGCAGGAGCTGGGACAGAGACAGGAGCTCACTCCATCGCGCAGTATTCAGGGATCAAACTCTGACTTTCCAGTTGTCGAGTTCAATGTCTTAACCTCTTGAGCCATTGCAGGTATTAATACTTGCTGGCCTTTGCACTAACACTTACATTTAGTATTGATAATATTGTTATTAAGAGGTTTTTCACTGTTAGTTATAACTGTCATTTTAATAATACAGTAAGTTTTGTTTTGTTTTAATATTTGTAACCTATTATATTTTAACACTGTTGTCTATATTTTTAACTGCCTCTGCTCCAAGTTTTGAAAGTATGAATAGAATAAACAAGCAAGCTCAATATTCCAAAGGAGAAAGTTCGTTAGCACAAAGAAATTACAAAGAACTGTTGGGAATGATGTGGCTGAAGAAAAATAAGTAATTTATCTTAGAGTTATGTGTCTGCAACATAATAGCCAATAATCAGATGGTGGTTAACTAACCTGACCACCCTGAGGACTAACGCCCTGGGGTGGAGAAGTCCACAGGAAAGGGTGATGGCCCCCAAGTGGATTAAATCTCACTTGAATCCATTTTCATGGAGAGCACCAACTTCAATAACATTGGCATGGGGCTTAGGAAGAGTTAGTGTGCCAAAACGGCTCAAGACACGAAAGTGAGTCACAATACTGGATCAGTGGTGTGGGTGTGGGTGTGGGTGTGGGTGTGGGTGTGGGTGTGGGTGTGGGTGTGGGTGTGGGTGTGGGTGTGGGTGTGGGTGTGGGTGATGCAGAAGGCAAATGGAAGACTACTGCATTATATTCTTCCCAAGACAATGTTCATGGCTGATCGCCATGATGATAGCCAATATTTGGAAGTGGATATGAAACTTAAAGAAGAAGAACAGAATAGCAGCCCCAAATTATAAGACAAAAGCTATAACAGGAAACCAGAGGCTTGACAGCCAGTATACCCAGAGTCCAGAACATTCTAGAAAACCAAATAAACTCCATCACCGTTTCTCCCCCGCCCCGCCTCCTTTATATCATTAGCCAGTTACAGGCTGAATCAGAGGAAGGTTTTTCCCATGAGAACTCAGCTGAAGCCCATGTCCTAATGGGTAAGGCAGTATCACTGACCTTGGAGTTCTCCTGAACAGCAGATAACATTCAGATAATGATGAGGAAGACTAAGCAAAGCCTTCCCTTTCAGACAATAACTTTCCCAAGCACTTCCTTGTAAATGCAGAACTTCAGAAACAGAGTTTTTATGTTTTTCACACTCAGCTTCACAAAGGACATCTGATGGGAAGCATGGCTGAGTTTCTGGTGCTATTAAGTCTTCTTTTACTAGAGGTTAGACAGCATGCTGGCTGCTTCAACAAAGTATGTGTCAAATCCAAACAATGATGTCATGCTGCATCCAAACCATACTTTGTGAAGTTTTTTTTAAAGCTAGCAACAAGTTCTCCTTCCTGCACATCTTTCCCCATTTATTTAACCAGGGATATACAACCATAACCATTTGTACTTTTTGTTTCTTGTTGCACAGCCAAAGAAATCTAGCATCCTCAATCCTTATTTTTCTGAGTTCTTGTTCTTTATTTACTTGCTGCAGTACATCTTCATTGCTCTTGATCCCAGAAATTCTGAACATCTTGTGATGAATACACATTTTAAATGCTTCCATATTTTCGAGTTAAGATCGAAAATTCCATTTCACACCATGGAACTACACGATACATGTTCTCAAAGCCAGCTTCAAGGTTTAAATTTTTTATCTTAAAGAAGTTCCCCAAGGTTATCTCTATTATAACATATATTGCATAGCTATGATCGTTCAAGCAATTTGGCAATATGCTTCATGCTGCAATTCAGTATCTGTAACTGTATTTCTTGGACTGCTTGCTTTTGCACAGAAAGAGGCTCCTTGAAGTTTGTGGTATTTTTGAACCACAATCGGATGTACCCCAGACAATGGCAACCTTGTTGTGCCGGGTAACCTTTCTTACAGTGGGTTAGGCGAACAGAACTACAGAATGAATTCACCAAAAGGTGGCTTCATTTTGGCAGTTTAAATGCTGACCTAGACATGAAAGAAGAAGACTGATTGCTATGATCCTCTGCAGTCAAACAATGAAATCACAGGTCACTGTTTTCTTTAACAGAACAAGAGATTTAGACGTTTGCTATCTTGTGTACATATAAAAAATGTTCAAGGTTGCCATATGACTCATTGTCCCTTGTTGTCATATGGATAGTGAAGAGGCAGAATCATCATAACACTTATGCCAGGAAGACAGTATTTCCTTCATCTGAAAGCTATTTCTCTGAGTTATTTCTCTAGGATCTCATTACAATTATGTAATGATCGCTATCAAGTCAATTCAGATTCACAGCATTAACCATTCTCTTCTTATGAAGGTGCCTTGGGACTGTAGAGATTGCCCAAGGATACACGAGATGACTCTTCTGCCAGGCACAGTTGTGAATCAAAGTGAATGGGAATATTGGTTGCTCATTTGTGTAAATTTTAACAAGTAATGATGCCAGGAAGCTACCCTGTGGGAGACTATCAGTATTAACAAACCCCAGACAGGAATGTCTGTGGCAGGAACGGTCTGTGGCAAGAACGTCTGTAGAATTCTCCTACAAGCATAGTGACTTAGCTGGGAATGTGGCATTTCTTTTCTCTTCCCCATGCTCAACTATGTTTGCCACCTGAGGTAGGGAGCAAAATGGAAGCTTCCAGGGTAGTATTTAGCCTTGCACAGCCACAATTATGCAGACCTGAACAATCTCTTTGGGTAAAGATGATAGAAGTTTTGATTCTGTGCTACGACCATCATACGTACCACATACCGTCTATTTCCAATGTTCGGGCTGTGATAGCTCCTACAGGCAAAATGACAGGAAGATAGAAGGTATGGCTGGAAACCCACAAGGTTTGCAGAAGTACCAAAAACAGTAGGGGGGGGGGAATCCTAAAGGATGTCGGGATAAGAACTTACACAGTCCCATAGAAGAAGAAGCAAGTTAAGTGACAGAGAATGTTGGCTGACTGTTGCTAGGAGAAAAACCAAAAGGAAGAAAAGAATGAAGCATCTGAAAATTTATACATTATATTTCATACTTCTTCTGCAGTATCCGAATCTGAATATAGGCGATCATCATGGTGATCAGCCATGAAGACAGTCCTGAGAATATAATGCAGTGGCCTTTCATCTGCCTTTCGCATCACAACATGACCCACCCACCCCCAGTGCCACTGATCCAGTTCTGTGAATCACTTTCTGGTCCTGAACCTTTTTTGGCATGCAAAGTCCTCATCAGCCCAAGTCCACTACTGATGAAGCTGCTGCCCTCCATCAAGATGGATTCAAGTGGAATTTAACCCACTTAGGGATCATCACCTTTCCCTGTGGGCTTCAGCACCCAAGGCTATTAGTTCTCAGGGTTGTCAGGTTAGATAACTGCTGCCTGATAATTGGGCGTTGAGTTGCTGGCAGTATGGTTTACATAACACCATAGCAGGATAACCTGGACAGACTGTATAGTTCATACTACTACATTTTATTGCAAGTGCCAAGTGCAGCCTCATAGATTCCCAGTCACTGCTGGTATTAATGCACTTATAATTTCCTAGACAATCAAAGCAATACAAATTACCAGGCCCTTTTCCAAGCCTACCTGTATAAACCATGGAAAGATCTTTTTCATGCAGCTCTGAGGGTGTGAGACAATGATTTCTTTTTAACTTCTATCTCTCCCCCACCCTGGAGGGGGAAAAAAATCTATCTGCTGCTGTGCAGAAATCAAGGAGCAAAGGAAGACAGCCCAAGCAGGGCTGATTAGGAAGGATGAGCTTGACCCTATCCCTGGCAAGGAATTTGAAGGGTGTCATTCATCAGCATTATTGCTTATGCCTGCCACTTCTAATTGCTTGGGTGAATTAGAATGGCTCATGTGATCTGCACTGAAGAGAATGAGCTGTCACAGGGTAGAAGTTGCTGTGGGGATACGCTAATTCAGCACCACAGACCTTGCCTGTCTCATTAATTAAGGATCAGTTTTCATAAAGTTAAGTGCTACACTAGCACAAGGCAATGGGGAAGTAAAACTGCACTAATTAATACAGCATACATTTACCAAGAGCAAAATCCTGTTGGCGTAATTACACCATCATCAACTGGATCCAGGCACCAGGGATAATTAATATGAAATTAGCTGAAAGCTGATGCCACCCCCGCTTTGTTTTTGACTTGCCCTGGGGCTCCCTTTTGCCCCGGAGAAGTCTTTACAAGCCTCAAAACAGGGGAGTCTTAATTATTAAAAATTGCCACCAGATCTCCACCATTAGGACTAAGATCACCAACAGCAACCTGGGAATGATTTTTGACTATTGAAGGCTTCCTCCTGGTTCCTTGGCTCCCAAAGTTTTCCCCAGAGCAAAAGGAAAACTTAGGAAGCCTCAGAACCTGAGAGAGGGGGCACAGGAATATTTCAATTAATTCTATTATTCTGGCACATAGATCCAATTTACAATGGTATGACTATGACAACAGGAGTTTGTCCACATTGGGTACCTGTTTGTTAAATTAGTGGGAATTTGGTGAGTCAACTCCTTTGTAAATTTCATTAATTCAATGGGCCTACTCCAGCTGTGACTTACTACTGGATTTTGGCCATTATTTTAACACTGGAAAAAGTGAGTGATAGGCTATCCCATAAATATTTATGGCTGTATGTATGTATAAAATCTGTTGTGTGTGTGTCTATGGGGGGGTGTAAGCCACCAATGTTAGAATCTTCTGCAAAGTTGAAACTTGGCAATCTGAAAGGGAAGGAAAAATCTGTCACAGATGGAAACTTTTATTACATTAAATATTGACATTGTTAATATAACTGTATATCTTTTTCGGATTCAGTGATCTCATTTTCTAGGCACGTCTTCCTATATTTCAGTCTGCAATATGCCAAATATAGAATTTGGCAGCTCAGAAGTTAAAAAGCTTTTGTAATTAAAGTCTAAAAAGCATTTATTCATGCTCTTGGAAACTTGGTGGAGAAAAATTTATACCAGTGCTATTTGAAAAGTCAGAGGGTTAAATATCCATTTTTGATCCTACATAAGACTTCCTACTTTTGAACAAAAAAGCCCAGCCTGTATCATTTTAGACCATTATTACAGTATATTCAGCTAGACTGGAATATACAATATCTGTTTGCTAAATCAAAGGCCTTTCATTCTTAGGAATCAGGAAAGTATGAGAAAATGGTCAAGAGATAACTAACCATCTGTAACCAAAGGTCTTCACTTTCAGCCCCACTTGATGGACAAGCTGAAAGTCACCTTTACCTGTTGCTCATGTAACCATAATTTCGAAATTAGCATGTTTAGTATTATATATACTTTAATTTCCAATAAAATATGTTTCTCTCACTATTTTAATTTGCCATCCATGTCAAGTTTAGTCTTTCACACTCACAAGCACCACACTGTACTAGCAGGTGATTGTTAACTGGGGGATGACTGCAAGGATTAATGTTTAATAAATTTACAAAAGACCTCAAACTGATTTCCTCTCAGATCAAATGGGCAAACAAGAAACCCTATTCATTGATACTGTCCTGGAATTCTGAGGCAAATGTGTTAATTGCTTCAGGAGTAAGCTAGTGACATGTCCTGCTCATGAATGGGAATTCTTAAATTGTCCTTTGTATAAATGTTAATAAAAGGGTCTTTTTGGTATTTCCTTTGTTCTGTAATATTTTGATTCTTAACATGTTCTGTTCTATTTCTAAGTGAAACAGCACCCAGAGATATTTCCCTTCGGGGAATGCTTGGAAACCCATGGACACTGTGACCTCTCACCTAGAAACCAACTAAGCATAATCCATTTCACACCCTGAGTGAACTGCCTAGAGATTTCCTTGATAACATCCATCCTGTCTGGTCCACCATTAACACGAAACAAAAGGACCAGTGATGGGATGATAAAAATTTTAGTACCCCAACCTGATGTCATCACAGTGGGGGCGGAGCTAATGTCATGACATCATGGGTGGAGCCAACATCATGACATCATGACGTTGTAGGTGGGGCCAAAAATAATATATATATATATAAAATAAATAAAATAAAAATAAAACACACACACACCCCTCAACCCACACACAAACAACCACAACACAAAACCGTTAATAAAATAAATAAATAAATAAAAATTAAATAAAAATACACCCACACACCCCAAACACAAACACCACTTACAATGTGGACCGTTGGGGCTGGCCCCAAGCCTCGGCGCCCAGCAGCGGCGTGCCTAGCCGGGAGGCCCAGGGCCTCCCGGCCGCAACCCTCCATGGGTGGCCCCGAGCCTCGGCGCCCGGCAGTGGCGCGCCTAGCTGGGCGGCCCAGGGCTCCCGGGCGCAACCCTCCATGGGCGGCCACGGGCCTTGGCGCCCGGCGGTGGCACGCCACCACCGGGCGCCAAGGCTCGGGGCCGCCTGTGGAGGGTTGCAGCCGGGAGGCCCTGGGCCACCCGGCTAGGTGTGCCGCCACTGGGCGCTGAGGCTCGGGGCCGCCCATGGAGGGTTGCGGCCGGGAGGCCCTGGGCCGCCCGGCTAGGTGCACCGCTGCTGGGTGCCGAGGCTTGGGGCCGCCCTCGGAGGTTTGCAGCTGGGAGGCTCTGGGCCGCCTGGCTAGGCCGCCACCGCTGGGCGCCAAGGCTCGGGGCTGCCCATGGAGGGTTGCGGCCAGGAAGCCCTGGGCTGCCCGACTAGGCACGCCTCTTCCTCCTAAGCCCTCCGCCACTGCTGGAGCCACTCCAAAATGGTCCGGCTCCGGCAAAAACAAGCGCGCATGCGCAGAAACGGAATCTGATGCATGCACAATTCAAAATTGCAGCGCGCATGCGTCAGATTGACTTCTGCGTATGCACATTAAATTGGAGCCATTTTGGCTCCAATTTAAAAATTTTTTCTTTTTTTGAGGCATCCGGAACCGGATGCCTTAAGAATGGACTACCCTCTCGGAGAACCCTCCGAGATTGTTCCTACCGGTTCCGGGGAACCGGATGGAACCAGGGTGATCCCATCACTGAAAAGGACTATCATCTCTTGTTTGTCTATGGAAAATGACTGTCACCTTCTTGATCACTGTGAGAAGAAAAAGACATGTATCCCCACCCCTTTCCCTCTACCTTTTTCCGGACCTTGTAATTATGAACATTATTTGCATCAATGTATCCTGAAATCTGAGGTGCTAACAAACCATTGTAAAAAAGTTTGAATTTTTACTTGTGAAAGAAACCCCCCACTGCTGGCTTTTTGTTCCATTGTGTAAGCTATAGGTAATTGGATTAGCAGAAGAGTATAACTGGTCCTGCTTTGGAGGGCAAAACAGCTCTCCCACAAAATTGCACAGGGAAGCTCAGATTTTTCTAGCAGACAAAAATGGGTTAGACGTGTTTCTTTGTCCAGCAGTGGGGGCCCTCTGTTGCTTAAATGCTACGTTTGTCAATAAAATGGTCTTGTTTTTGTCTGAAATTAAAATCTCTGTGGTTCTTGGGAAGCTGCGCCAGCAGCTGAACTTTTTAATTTTAAAATGCATCTCCACATTAAATAGGGATAGCGATTTTTAGGTAACAATTCCATAGATTTTAATTAACTATGTGTCAAAACATTGATTCCACCTTATAGCATCCCCTTCCAGGGTTTTCTAGGCAGAGACTACACAGAGGTAGAATACTATTCCCTTCTTCTGGGGTCCATCCTAGGACTGTGTAGTTTCCCCATGACTATACAGGGTTGCCTTCTTCAGGGACACAGCGTGGAGAACTGAATTTCTGGCTCTACAACTATGTACAGTACTCAACTCTGTGAGTTATCCAGTCAACTTTTCACAATATTTTTATAAAGTCCTGGATTGCGGTACTTTCTGGCTGTTGTAATGTGTGGTGATGATTTTATTGGGAGTTTTATTGTGTGTAATGTTTAACTTTTGATCACTATATGACTGGTTTTATAATGTTAGCTGCCCTGAGTAGGAATGATTTTTTCCCTAGAGGGGTGGGATATAAGTGTAAATAATAAATAAATAAATAAATAAATAAATAAATATTTATCAATATTAATAATAATAATAATAATATCAGCATAGACAAATGTGTGCAATAACAGTATTTGTGATCTGACATGAATGAGCTATTCCTTTTATACAAATGTGTCTTGTTATTTTATTTTAAATGAAGGATCCTAGACACAAGGCATCTATTTTACATTCAGGAAAGTTTAACAATAGCCTTTTCAGACTTTGGAGTACACATATATTTTATATTCCTAGTGCAGTTAAAATATAAATACAGTACAAATAACAGCCAACTCACGTATCCTGCTAGTTGTAAACCCTTTAGGTCAAGGTTAACCTTGCTCGAAAGCCAGTCATATCCTACTCTAGGGTTCACTGCTCATCTCTGTTTATAGCCAAAGAACCAGCGCTGTCTATGTCTGCAGATGTTTCCATGGACACATGGAAGGCATGCCCCAACACTGCTGTTTACATTCCCACAGAAGTGGTCCCTATGTATCTACTTGCAATTTCTTGCTTTCTAACTGCTAGTTTGGCAGGAGCTGGGACAAAGACAGGAGCTCACTCTGTCGTGCAGTACTCAGGAATCGAACTGCTGACCTTCCAGTTGTCAAGTTCAGCGTCTTAACCACATGCAGTCCCTACCAATTATAGTTTGCTTCTCTTTTTTTGCTCTAGGGCTGGCTTGCGCGTGAATTGGGTTGCTATCGCCCTCTACTGGTTAGAACATCAAGCTACCTCTGTAAGGCTTCCAACTGGTGCTGCCATATTAAAATTAAGGTACCGCAGGCATAGTCAAAGCAATGGTCTTCCTAATAGTAATGTTTATGGAACTACTAGTAGTAATGTATGGCTGTGAGAGCTGGACCATAAGGAAAGCTGAGCACAAAAGAACAGACACCTTCAAACTATGGTGCTGGAGAAGACCTTTGAGATCATCAAGAGACATGGGTTTCATTAGCATGTCTATTTTGTCAACCATATAGCTTTAAAGGATTTTGTTACTTCAAGGCAAAACATTGTAAGAGAAAGAAAAATGTGTTTTCCTTAAAGCATGATCTGAACATGCAGTGCAGCAAAAGTCAACATCAGAATATAACAATGTGAGCAATTTGTTTATCAATGCAGAAATTGCAGCAATTGTTTCTCAGTTAATCTACACAAAACACACACACATAGCCAACATCGACTTAGTTTGTAGTGTCGACTCACAATGAGGCAGAAATTTGAAAAAAAGATTTGTATGTATTGCATGCTGTCAGGTCGATTCCACTTTATAACAACCCTTTCCAGGGTTTTCTAGGTAGAGAATACACAGCAGTAGTTTGCCATTCCCTTCTTCCAGGAGTGCCTAGGATTGTGCAGACTAACCATGACTACACTGGCTGGCCTTTTTTTTTTTTTTTTTGCAGGAGGCACAGTAGGGAATTGAACTCACAATCTCTGGCTCCACAGCCAGATACCTAAACGACTTAGCTGTTCAGCCAAAATTAAAATAACAATTGGAAATTTTCCATTGACACCTATCGCCCCAGAAACCCATTGCTTTCCTCATGTTCAGGATCTATTTGCCCTTCAAATGTCAGGCTAGCCTACATCCTTAGAATAGACTCAACCCAGCTGGTCCTCTTTGAAACCTAGGCAACAGCAAGAAAGAAACCTTCCACACCCCCTCTGTCTTTACCAGGTAATTAGACTCCTACTTCAACAAAAATGTGTTGATAGATATAACTGTAACATCTGTAGCTTTCTCTCACTCTGGTTCTAAGTTGACATGATGAATAGTGTTGTGTGGGTGAGCGTAGCAATTGTTATTCATTGTGTCTGCAATGCTGTGATTCACCTCTCTAGTTAGTGTGACACTCGCACTGCCCTAGATCTGTGCACACTCACATTACAGAGATGTGGCACATGCGTCAGCTGGCAAGCACTTCAGCAAGCTACATTTTGTTCTGTTCCCTTGTTTTCTTGATCCCAACATTGATTTTACAAATAAGAAACATATCTATGTTGGGAATAAAATCAGTCAAGACAAGGCAGAGTGACCAGCTATGTAAATAGACAGGCTCTTTTCTCCTGACAGTGCTAAGTATTATGCTTGATGGAAGAAGTAGTCATAATCTGGAAAATGGGCAGCTCTTGACATGGTTCCTGGAAATGCAATTTCATTAATGACGTGGTTGCTGCCTTTAGAACCAAGGATTACAATAGCCATCTTGGCCAATGGGTTCACAAAACATGAAGGACAACAGTCTATTCCACAAGCAACTCACTCGTTCTTGTCAAGTCTACCTGCTTATCACCCTAGTTAGGCTTGCTAATTAACAGTTTCATAGATATATTCCTGTGTTAATTACATTGTGAATCACTTAGGGAGTGTGCTAAGTGTTATCGGGTGGTATATACAGTAATTGCTGTTTCCATTGCTAAAAGACTGCTGTCCTTTTTTCTATTACCTATATCCTCACCTGGACTTTCATGATGGTGGGGATAATTGTTATGTGCTTTCAAGTCAGAACCAGTTTACAGCAGCCCTAACAGGGCTTCCAAGGTAAGTGAGATACTTAAAGAATGGTTTTTACTAGTTCTACACCTCAGGTGAGCTGCCATAGTTGAGAGGGAATTTGAACTCAGACATTCTGAGTCTTCGTCCATCACTGTATCCATTACACCTCACTGGGTATCTGAGGGAATAAAGTTAGCAGACTGATATCTACACTCCTTGTTTCTGATGAAGTGGATTTTGAACTACGAAAATGAACACTGAAAATAAATCTCTTAGTCATTAGAGCACTGTAATATTTTTCCTTGTGTTTTATCATCCTGCCACTTTAATTTTGCCAACATGCTGAGACAGACCGCCACGGCTTCTTCCTTGACTCCTCCTTCCTTATGTATCTCTAACATGTGCATATTCTCATCACTCTTCTTTTATGCATCTTTCACACACAGCTAGGAAAAATTGTCTTTTTATACTATTGCTAACAGCATATCTTAGGTTTTCTGGGTGACCATGTGGGCCAAATGATTCAGGAGTTGCAGTCGAGAAATGTAACTTAGCCCATTTTGGGTTTTATTTATTTCTTTATTTACTATATCTCTATACTACCTGTCTGATTAAAAGAAAACTCACCACTCTGAGCAGTTTAAAGCAATCAATTAATTGGAGGGGGGGGAGAAGGACCTGACCCCCCAAACACAAAACCTTCCTGGAGACAATATCAAAAAATATTATCCATAAAAGTGAAGTTATAAAACTTTGGGTCCAAAACCAAATACAAATATTTTTAAAATCATTAACTAAAAGCGGAGATATTCTTATACACTTCTCTACAAAACTCTGTCTATAAGTGTTTTTAAGTCATCCAAGGATGGACCTTTCAACAGAAAGAACATGCCTTAATGTAGGGGCTGATGCGGAGAAGGCTATCCTCCTGGTTATAACCTTTGTCATTCTTGGTGTTGGTACCGGATGCTGCATAATTTGAGAGAACTAAGTCATTTGGGCAGTAGATCTTTGAGAGAGACAGTATGACAGGTAACAACGTCCCAAACCATTTAGGGATTTGTATAATACCTTGTACTGTACCTTGAAGGATATGTAAAAGGGAACTGGCATAGCTGGGCAAGGGTCACTATGATATGACTGACTGAACCTACTCACTCCTAGCCACAGCATTCTGGACCAACTGCAATCTCTGTATAAGGTACAAAGGCAGCCCCATATAAAGAGTGTTATAGCAGTGAATTCTTGAGACTACCAATACATGGATCAGCATAGTCAGGTGCCTCCTGTCCAGACAGGGATGCAGCTGGGGAAAATCATGAAAATTGGAGGGGGGGGGGAAGCAGATATGGTGATGTGTAACTCCTTTTAAGGTTCAAACAAATGCAGAACGGAGGTGATACCTTTGATAGGGCCACTTATAAAAATAATACATTGCAAGCTTTCGTAACTCTAAGGTCACTTCTTCAGGCAGATTCTCATGGCATGGTGTTTAAGCCAGGTTTGTTTGTTTAGATGTTACATGGGAAAATAGACAGCAGGCTATATCTTTTTACAATCCAAAGCCAGGAATTTGCATGTTACCTTCTCTAAATGGCCTTTTAAGGTACAGACCAGGCCCCTCAGTTGGTCAGGAGGTCCCCCTAACAACAGGACTTCCAATGGTTAAGATTTGGGTTCAATTTGTTTGCTTTTGTCCATTCCATTATTGAGAACAAACTTTATTGTTGTTCAGTCACACAGTCGATTCCGACCCTTTGCGACCTCATGGACCACTGTCCGCCAGGCACTTCTGTCCTCCATCCTCCTCCTCAACTCGCTCAAGCTACCTTCAAAGTATTGGGTTGCATCTATTGCAGAAGAGGTAAATGAGAGATATAGCAGCATATTGATGACAGTGAATTGGAAATCTATGGAAGATCTGCCCCAACAGCTTTACATAGATGTTAAACAACATTGAGCAAATGATCAACCCCTGAGGAACTCCACTCCAGAGAAACCATGGGGATGAAACAGCTTCCCCAAGTTGAACTGTTTGAGAGTGGCTTTCAAGTAAGGGCTGGAGCCATGGCAGTAACAGGCCTTCAATCTCCAACACTGACAGCTTCTCTAAAAGGATATTTTAGTCAACAGTATCAAAAGCTACTGAGAGATCAAGTAGCACCGCAAGGGTCAGCTTTACAAATAAGATCATAGTACAGCTAGACTGGATATAACTTGATTTAACTTCACAACTTCATTTTCCCTTTTGTGCCAAGAAAGTTCAAAGGGTTCCTAAAGTGAGGTTTGGAGGGCTTGGAATTCTCCATTGTAAAAATGCCCCCCCCCCAATTTTATTTTTTATTTCTCATAATAGAAATCTTTGCATGTGTTATTGGCTTCAAAGTTAGTACATTCCTTTTTTAAAAAAAGATTCATCTGTGACGTGCTAACTGTTGCTTCTGCTTCTGCTTGTTGTACACTCATGGTGATTGCTTTCCCTCTCTTTTCTCTTCCTACTCCATCTCTTTTGTTTCTCTCCCTCTCCCTTTCTCTGCATTTTATGAATGTAAGATTACAAGGTCAAAGAGACCAGGAAGCACCCTCTTGGCTGAGGAATGTTCATCTGCTATTCAGAATTCCAGCATTTGTTGCCCAGATCCGAACAAGAAGGCTTATTCTTGGTGACGGAACATAAGCATATGGTCTTTCAGAAAGAATGACATTTGTTGCAAAGATAGTGGGGTTTTTTTTTTGTTTAATTTCCTTTTGCTTTCCTCTCCTTTTCTTTTAACGTTAAATCGAGGTTTTCTGCTTTGTTTGTTTTGCTGGTACTCTCCAAAGGAAATATGAATCACGACCTTTTGATACTCAAGGTCACCTGCCTTTGTGAAAGCAGCAGGCTTTATGGCAGAAAGGAGGTCAGTGTGTCTCTCTCCCTTTCCTTTCTTTTTTAAAAAGCTTCTCTCAGAGTCTGCCTCCCTCCTGTCTTTAGTCCCTTTGGGGTATATGTCAACTTGGATCAGTGCATGCTGAGAGTAATTCAGCATGATGATGCCCTCTGCTTTCCACTCTCATCTATCTACCTTTTACTCCCTGCCACATCCTTCCTCTCTTCAGAAAACTTTCTAAGAAAAGTCCTTATCTATGTACCTCTCTCTCCCACTCCAGTGTGACTGTGTGTTCACCCTCACCAACATGGAACAGTCATGGGTTAGTGCAGGGGTTCCCGCCATGTGGCACAGGCCCCACAGGGGCAGGGCCATAACCAGGGCGGCCCAGGGGGTGAAAACCCTCCTGAGCTAACAGCCTCCCCCAACTCACCTGGGATGCCAATGTTATATATGTGAGTGCGACATTGTTGCCCTCTCCTGAAATTTTTTTGCCCCTCCTGACCCCCCCTCCCTGCGCATCTAGAACCCTGGCTACGGCCCTACACAGGGGGACATCAATTCCCAGAAGCCTAAGTCAGTACATTGGCCGATCAGTGCTTTGGGGAATTGACTTAGACTTCTGGGGATTCAAGCCCAAAAACCAAAGGTTGGGAAACATTGGGTCAGTGCCTAAGAAGCTCTTCAGCTAAATGAATAAACGAAGGGAGCAAAAGGGTTGAATGTCCTGCTAGGAGGGCGTAAATGCAGAGCCCCACTGCTGCCTTAGGTAAAGGTAACCCTTGCTTGAAAGCCAGTCGTATCTGACTCTAGAATTCAGTGCTCCTCTGTTTATAGACAAAGAGCCAGCGCTGTCTGCAGACGTTTCTGTGGACATGTGGCAGGCATGACTAGACACTGGAATGCATGGAACGCTGTTTACCTTCCCACTAAAGTGGTTCTTATTTATCTACTTGCAATTTCTTGCTTTCAGATTGCTAGGTTGGCAGGAGCTGGGACAGAGACAGGAGTTCACTCCATCATGCAGTACCTGGGAATTGAACTCTGACCTTCTTAACCACTTGAGCCACTGCAGTCCCTGCTGCTTTAAGAATGTCACCTTACGAATGTCTGAATCAGGTCAGTCACTTTCTGTGAGGGCACGTCTTGACTGGTCAAAAACCTCCTCCCCTTGTTGTTGCTGTTGCTCTTTAGGCCAGATGTGAAACTGCCAAAATTAAGCCACTTTTTCATGAGTTCATTCTGCATTTCCTTTTGCCTAACATAGTGTGAGAAAGATTAGATGGCACAAGGTGGCTGTTGCCTGGGGTACACCTGATTGTGGTTCAAAAACACCAAAATCTTTGAAGAGGCTCTTTCTGAACCTTATGCTGAAATCAGGGTTTGTTTGTTTGTTTGTTTGTTTTTAAAGATCTAGTTTCAGATCATGTGCTTACAATGCATGCCATGAGAGGCAACCAGAGCCGAGAGGAAGCAAGGTCCTAGCAACCAAAAGGCAGCAGGGACACTGCAGTGAAACTAAATTTGGCACAGAGCAACTGAATGTCTCTTGTCCCCTGACAGCACAAAGTGAGAGAGGAGGGGAGGAAAGAGCATGACCCCACCAACCGTCTCCTCCCTACTCATGTTGTCTTGTGTATTTGCCTGTTGGCTCTTCTCCCAAGAGCTGGTCCCTGCCATGTTCCTTGCTGCTACTGTCTCTGTGGCAGACCCAAGAGACACAGTGTGCCCCAAAACATGCAGGTATACACTTGAATACAGCGATTCAGGAATTATCACAAAATACAGTAAATGACACCCAGCGGGTGACTTGTAATAATCTGCACTTCAGCAAGATTGTGCGAGCTTCAGCTGTGCGTCATGTTTCCTTCCGTCTTTGAATCGATTTGGAACCTGACAACTGGTGCAGATGTAGAAATTTTTCATAATCAAAATGCACCCTCAACCTGTCCCAAGTCAAAGCGGACAGTTCAGTCTTAGTGGACAGGCTTCACACACAGAAAGTCCAAGAGTCAATCCCTGAAAAAGCGGAAGATACTCTGCTTGAAACCATGAGAAGCTGCTGACAGTCAGTGTCAATGGTATTGGGCTGTGTGTACTAATGGTCTGGCTCCATAGTTTTTATGGTCCTCAATATCTAAGTGGGTTATCACAAATAGCTATGAATGCTGCTCTGAACTACTGAGAAGACAATAATATAATAATAACATAAATCCTTGCAGGAAATCTCTTTTTAAGTCTTGGCAGTTGGCACCATTGTAAGCTTCTCTTCCAGGTTTGGCAAGGGAGGCTAGCAATTCCAGAGCAGGATTGCAGGGATGTGAGGGTAGGGTTAACCACCACCCCATCCACATATCTTTACACTATTTGTTAATACCAGCATTGTCCAGCATGGTGAGGAAAGGAGCAGGATCTCTGTGGCCTCAAACTCCATCTCCACCCTACCCTACTTCATACTACCATTTCCATAATACCATTAGTCCTCCAACCATATACCACCATCAGAGTGCTGAACATTCTTCTCTCCTTCCACTCATAAGTCTGCAGACATTTTGCTACCAGATTAGTAAGTGAACCAGATTAGTAAGTGATGTTCCTCCTATGCATGTCACAATGGCTAGCACAGAAAATCTCAAGAAATTCATTCATTCATTCATTCATTCATTATATTTATATTCTTCCCATCTAGCTGAATCCGCTACTCTTTGGTTTAGTCAAACAAGGTTAAAATAAACAAAGGTATCATAAAAGTAGAACAAATCACTTAGATATAAAACAAAATGGATAGAAAACAATAAACTGCAACAATGGTGGCACCAATAGCTGAATCTGCTACTCTGGGACATTTACACTCAAACAAGGTTAAAATAAACAAAGGCATCATAAAAGTAGAATAAACCAAATAGACTTACAGCAATGTAAACAGACAATAAACAGTAGACAATAGCAGTGCCAACAGCAACAGTAAAATGTATAGTTTCCTTCCTTCAACTGGGGAATATGATTTTTAATAACTTCTTAAAGATCAGAGAATAAACAAAACAAAACAAAAATGTTGTAGCACTTTGAAGACTAACTGTTATATTTTAATGTTAGCTTTCGTGGACTAAGTCTACTTCTTAAAGAATGTATTATGGACATTTCCAGATTTTCTCATATTTTCCTGACCCTGGATGTTTTCATTGATTACCTGTTTGCTACTGCATCAGGTTCAAGGTTTTGACTCTTCTAGTCTAACATATAAAAACTACATGGTTTAGGACCTTGCTACATGCTGGAGTGCCTCCATTTTAGTTCAACTACCGGTCATACTAGATCCACTGAGCCTCTGTTTATCCTGAGAGAGGCCTACAAATTTTCAACAAGAAACTGTGCCTTCTTGGCTGCAGTGTCCTCACTATGGAACAACCTTCCTTGTGAAGTCTCCAAGGCTCCTTCCCTCCATTCCTTTAGGAAGCAAATTAAAACCTTGTTTTCTAGAGAAGCCTTTGGGGAGGCTCTTTCCAAGGTTTGTTTTTAATTTATTGTAGAACTGAAGTTCTTTATTTAGTTTGTTTGCATTGTTTCTATGTTTGTATGCCTATATGCTTTTAATCATTTAAACCACCCAAACTAGCTTTCAAGCTTCTCCTCCTCCTCCTCTTCCTCCTCCTCCTCTTCTTCTTCCTCCTCCTCCTCCATATCCAGCGCAGATGTGGAACTACCAAAAAGAAGACACTTTTTTGTGAGTTCATTCTGCATTTCCTTTCACCTGACCCAGTGTGAGAAAGAGCCAACAACATAAGGTTGAGGTTACCAGAGTATGCCTGACTATGGTTCAAAAATATCACAAACTTAAAGGAGGCTCTTTCTGTGTACCTCAGCTTTTAAGCTAGATGGGTGGTATAGAAACTGAATGACTAAACAAGTATTTCCAGTGGTAGGGCATTCTACAAAGATGGAGCAGTGGCGTCGCGCGGTGTTCAGCCGCCTGGGGCGAAGAAGAAAATCCCCGCCCCCCCCAGCTCCCCGCTGCTGCCGTCCCCCCCCCGGACCCAGGCAGAAGGTGCCCCCCTGCTGAACAGCGGCGCGCGCGCGCTTGCGCGCACGCGCGCCGCACACCTCCGCCCGCTCGCCCTCCAGGGGCACTCCGTCACCCACCCCCAACGAGCGCACCTCCACCTCCGGCAACTCGCTCGCCTGGCTGGCCGTCGCTTCTTGCCTCGTCCCGGCAGGGAGGGGTGTGTGTGTCTGCGGCGACCTTCAGGGCCGCCGTGTCCCCCCACCACCACCACCGCGAACGCCTGGCCGGCAGGAGGTGGCCCCTTCGGCTTCCGGAGCCAAGCCGGGGGGCGCGCTACCCGGGGCGCAAGAGCACAGCTGCCGAAGGGAGGGAGGAAAGGACGGAGGCGGCGGGCGCTACCCACCCCCGGAGGAGGGCCGCGCGGGAGCGAGGGCCGGGGCCTGAGCCGGCTGGCCGCCAGGGCGCCGCCGCCGCCAGGGCGCCACTCGGGGGCTCTCCTGGCGGGCGGCCCGTGTGCGCGCGCACGCTACCCACCTCCTCCTGCCCAGCCAGCTGCCAGGGGCTCCCCGCCACGGCGCCACCCACCCCCGACGAGCGCCCCGTCTGACGGCAAGCTGGGTGGGTGGCTGGGCGGGCGGAGGCGAGCAGCATGCGCGCGCACGCGGGCCGCCCTCCAGGAGAGCCCCCGACGGCTAGCCGGGCGGGCGGGGCCCCTCCTTGAATTGTCCGCCTAAAAAAACCCCCTTTTTCTCCTCCTCGCCCCCGACGGCCAGCCAGGTGGACGGAGGCGAGCAGCGCTCGCCAGCAAAACGGCCGCCCTCCGCCTGGGAAGTCCTGCTTCCTAAGCCCGGCCCCAGGCAGAGGGAGGCCAAACTGGTGGGGACATTTTGCCGCCCCCTGAAATCCGCTGCCCGGGGCATCCGCCCCCCCCCCCACGTGACGCCACTGCGATGGAGGCACTGTAGAAAAGACATGATTCCTAGCTGAGGAATTGTGGGTCGCTCTCGGAATGAGCACTTATAGCCTAAGGCCTGGGAGGAATTGGTTGGGATGAGCAACAGCATTTAGGAAAAAGCACTCTGATAGGTAATAAGGTCCCAGATCCATTTATGGCTTTTTAGATTTATACCAGAATCTTGAACCTGACATGGAAACAGACAGGTAATCAGTGTAGGTGAGCCAAAATTGGGGAGATTTAGTTTAATTTAATAATTCACATTTGTGCTGCTGCCCCCTCACCAAAGTGACTCCAGGCAGCTTACAACATATAAAATCGCTGCATACAAAGACATTAAAATATAACATTGTTTTATAATTTTAAGGTAAAAATTTTAAATTAAAGTTCAAGAACACCTGGAGGACCAAGGTTAGCCATCACTGGCCGGACCCAATACCCGCATCCTCTGTTGAGGTCTGTCCTCCCCCCACCATCACAGAGCTGGGTGCCCCCAGACTTTTGTTCTATTTCCCCACAAAACTAACACTCGCTCTTCCTGGTGGCTACAAAAATCTTCCCTTCTTGCCACTCAATTGCCCGCCTTCCCCGCAGTGTCCAGATGGGTCCTTAAGCACAGCGCACAAATTGGCTTCTCCTCCTATGCTTCTTATGTGGCACTACAGAAGAGCTCTCTCCTTGGGGTAGAACATCTGGACATGTGATCAATCTACTCACCAGGAATGCCTTTTCTACCACAAGGCACCAAAATAGAATAAGAACATAAGAATATGGATATTGGTGTTAGTACTAGTGGTGGCAGCAGCAGCAGCAGCCATGGACTTCTGACTTCATGCTGACTTTATGAAATGAGAAATCTTCATTCTCCCAATGATATGATATCACTGATCCTGACTACTGGCTTGTCCATCAGATCTTGGTTCTCAACTCCTAGATCCTCCTGGAGTGCTTCGTGTTGCCCAATTTTGATTGATGAGCAGTTGAAGTTTCTTCTTCCTACCAACTACACACATATTTCCTCCTAGCAATTAGAATTAGAGTATGATGGATGATAAGAAAGGTGAACATCTGAACACACCAGGCAGGGTAGCTTGAATGGGAGTGATCATCCTTAAAGCAACTCTCTGGGGCAGTGATGGTGAACCTTGGCACTCTATGTGTTTTTGGACTTCAGTTCCCAGAAGCCCAGGTCCTTGTGAATCCACATGAATGGGTTTACTAAACCCATTTGTGTGGATTCACAGGGACTTGGGCTTCTGGGAATTGAAGTCCAAGAACACCTAGAGTGCCAAGGTTCACCACCATGGCTCTGGGGCATCACTCCAACCTGGCTCCCAAAAGTAGCAGTCCTACTCCTGAACCAGAAAAGTCCAGGTTTGGCCTGGGTCAGGTTGGAGAACAAATCAGTGGGAATTGCATCGTACTATGCCACAAGCAGTAGAAAATGTGAGCTGCACAGCCATGTGAATAATGACCCTTAGACTCTTTAGCTCAAAAAAGAAACTGGATTTCATCAGAACTATAGTCCCACAAAAGTAACTGCTCCAAATTATGAAAATGAGTTTTTTACTTGGTTGTTCATGAGAAAAAGAACCTGATGGTTTCAGGAACATATGATACTTACTGGCAATGGAAACAAGCCTCTGAAGGCTGCTGGATAATCAGGAGTGTGAGTGGCCTTTTAATCAGCAACCTAACAAAGCACTGAAAATGACATCAAACAACCTCTTATTGATTGTCCATCAGCGGTCATTACTCTGGATTTCCACAGTTGTCTGCTCTGCACTGCTTATCTTATTTTAGGCTATGACAGAGCAAGCCTGGATTCTCTGCATGCAATATTTAATGATAGACATTTGCCCTTTCTTTGACCATGATTTAAAATGGGACTTCAAGAGTTTAACTCTCTGTTATCCAAAATGGGTCTATAATACATAAAAGAGACTGTAAGAAAGCAAGATGAAGCCCTAGGTGGTGTAACTTTTCAGTAACCTTTCACTATATTAAAACATCCAGGTTTTTCTGTGCCTTTAATATTGTTTTTTAACTTAGTATCTTCGTCTGGTGTAACTCATATCCAAGAATGCATTTTTCCCCCTGAAGCAGGAAAAATGCCACTGGCGTGAATTGTTTAAGGTGGATCTCAGCTTGCCATGAAGTGACCCACACACTATGATCACAGGAGCCATCTCCTGTGGCACATATAAAATGATACATGCAGGATTGAACACTGGGACTGCAATGGACTGCCACAGCCTTGAGAATAGTATCAAGGTGCACCTTCACAGCCAGTCTATCTGGCATGGCCTCTTCCGCCTCCATGACCATTGGGAATCAGAGTTTCTAATCTGCTCATTTTGCCATTGGGCTCAACCTGGTATATATTCTCTGTTATACACCAAGTTTTCTGTATCCCCCCCTTTCTTTCTTTCTTTCTTTCTTTTCTTTTTTCTTTTCTTTCTTTCTTTCTTTCTTTTTTTTTTTTTTTGCATAATTGGCTTGTTATGCCACTGAAAATTGTGGTGGCTTGTGGCTAAGGTAAGGTCTAGCCATTTCTTGGTGAAATAACATAGCACAAAAGATAGACGGAAAGCCTAAACTCAGAAGCATAGAAGAATGGATATAAGAGCAGTGAAAAGTGTCTGGGAAAGGCAAGAAAAAGGGTGAATGTCAGAATGTAGACTGGAGGAACAGAAGAACATGTGGAATATATTTTTAATACCTGTTAAGAAAATGAAGCCATCTTGTTGGGGGGCAGAAGCTTCATCAATACTAGCCTGGGACTGAGGAGGACTTTGCATGCCAAAAGAGCTCAGGACCAGAAATGACTCACAGAGCTGGATCAGTGGTCATGCTGAGATGCGGAAGACAGATGAAAGGCCTCTGCATTATATTCTCAGGACAGTCTTCATGGCTGATTGCCATGATGATCGCCAATATTCTGATATGGCAGAAGAAGAATTAAGTAAATGTAGTTAAAATATGTTAATATATTGGGCTACAACATCTAGAATGGACATGCCTACTGAAATTCCCTGTGTATTGAAAGTCTTCCCGCACCCAAGTCTCTCAGCTCCAGGTCAAATAAAACTTTGCACCAGGAACAGATGATAGCAATTTTTTTTACTCTTTTGGTGTTTATATCTTCCAGAAATGTTAAGGCAGCAGCTGAGTCATTGCTCAGAGGGGAAAATATTTAAGAGATGTTGGTGTGGCAAGAAATAATCCAGGCACTAAACTGTCAGTTCATTCCAAAAGCAAATTCAGACTCCGGTGAGCTTTGACAGCTTCAGATATTCATAGCAGTGGACAATAAAGTCACTGACAGGACAGTAAATTGCATTTTTGTCTGGTGATTGAAGGCACAACGTTGGAAAAGCTACTTTGGGGCGGTATAAGTCTAGAAGTGACATGCTGGTTGGGAGTTCTGGGGAATTCATGTTCCTGAAAGCTTTTTCCAAGCTCTTAACCACAATAGGTAGATGACAGTCCAGAAACATGAGTCAACCTCAAACAGCTGAAAAAACAGGAAAGTAGATACAGCCTAGAGGGAATGGGTTGAGGTGGGTATGTGACTGCTTTTTGCTGCTCTACTGTAGACATAGTCTACTTTGCCCCCAGACATGGCTAATGCATGTCTGAAAATTTCAGCTGAGAGTTAGAGTGGAAGGGATAAGGAGGAAGTAGAAGAGAGAGAAAATGTCCCTGCTCCACTCCACAGTGCCTGACCTCCAAGTGACTTCTCCCTAACCTTATCCAGCTGTTTATGGGAACACATGGCTCTGTCACATTAAAACTGCAGTGCAAGCTATATAGGACTGCCTCTGCAGAGTACAATATCTTCAACTTCAAACTGTAGAAAAGATGAGAGTCACAAATGTTTCATCTCGTTCTGTTTAAACAACTGCCTTGGCTGCCTATTTATATCCAAGCCTAACTCAAACTATGCACTGTATCCTTTAAACAAAGGCATATGGCACCATCACTGACCCAGGGACCTTTTGATGTGTCAGGCTACAGCTCTCATAATTTCCAGGCATTATGGGTACATGTCTGGCCAGGTTATCCTACTATGGTAATATTGTAGACCATAGTGCCAGTAACTCAACGCCGAGTGTCAGGTGGCAGTTAACTAACCTGACAACCCTGAGGACTAATGGCCTTGGGTGCAGAAGTGCACAGGGAAGGGTGATGGTCCATAAATGGATTAAATCCCACTTGAATCCATCTTGATGGAGGTCAGCAACTTCATCAATACTGGCCCGGGGCTAATGAGGACTTTCCGCATCCAAAGGGCTCAGGACCAGAAAGTGATTCACGGAACTGGATCAGTGGTACTGGTGTCATGCTGCAATGCGGAAGGCATTACTGTAATGCGCTCTACATGGAGCTGCCCTTGGTGACCATTCAGAGACTGCAGCTGGTCCAGAATGTGGCGGCCCGGGTAGTGATGGGGTGCGGGCGTTATGCTCGGGCCTCACCGCTGCTTCGGGAGCTGCACTGGTTGCCAGTATGTCTCCGGGTGTAATTCAAGGTGCTGGTCATTACCTTTAAAGCCCTATATGACAGTGGGCCAGGATACCTAAGAGACCGCGTCACCCTAAGAACATCTGCCCGTCCCACCAGGGCGGATCGGAGGGGCTCTCTTGTTGTTCCATCGGCTAGAGAGGCTCACCCAGTGGCGTCGCGCAGTCTTCAGCCGCCGGGGGCGAAGAACAAACTCGCCGCCGCCGCCGCCCCCAGCTCGCCGCCGCCCCCTCCCCCCGACCCAGGCAGAAGGCGATCGCTCGCGCGCACGACCCGTCCGCTCGCGCGCGCGACTGCGCAACCCGTCCTTTTTCTCCTCCTCGCCTGCAAGCGGCGAAGCGCACGTGGGGCGCTCACCAGCAAAAGGGTGGGGAGGGGACATTTTGCCGCCCCCTGAAAGCCGCTGCCCGGGGCATTTGCCCCCCCCCACGCTACGCCACTGGGCTCACCTCTCTAGCACTGGGAGGAGGGCCTTCTCCGTGTTCGCCCCGGCCCTTTGGAACCTCCTCCCAACTGAGCTACACCTTCAGACAGAGCTCCTGCCCTTTCGGAGAGGCCTAAAAACCTGGCTGGTGGGGCAAGTGTGGGGAGCCGGGAATGCGGGATCTTATGTAGGGTGGCTGATCTAGTGGACAGCCACCCTTTCCAGTTTTATCTCTCCTCAGTTCTATCTCTTGCTCTGTTTTAAGCATTAGTTTTAAGTTTTAAGCATTTGTTTTAGAGTCTTAAACATTAGTTAAGTATTCTTTGTATTACATGTGTATCCCAGTGATTTTTAATTAATTTTGTAAGCCACCCAGAGTCGGGCTTGCCCGATTGGGGTGGGATAGCAAATATTAATAAATAAATAAATAAGGCAGATGAAAAGCCACTGCATTATATTCTCAGGACAGTCTTCATGGCTGATCACCATGCTAATCACCTATATTTGGATTCAGATACAGCAGCAGCAGCAGCAGAAGAAGAAGAAAAATGGGTACAGGCCACATAGAATCTGCGTCTAGAGTTGCCAAGTTGAGGAAATTTGCCAGAAAGGGTTTAGGATTGAAGTATCCTATGTATTGCCATCCTGCATATGAGCCTGCCTTCTTATTGAGATAAACTCCAGAGAGGATCTGCTATCAAATCGTGTTTGGATGGTACATGCTTAAATGACAATTGCATTTAGCATACTAAGGTTAAAATTGTCACTTTTGTGTTAAAACAGAAAGAGAAGCAAAATGATGTGTCTCCATCTATGAAAATAGCATTTCAAAAGCAGCATTTAAATACAACTTTCAAAACGTTGCTTTTAAAAGACTAGATGCATCCTTTTGTTTGTCTTCCTATCTAATGCAAAAGTAGCAATTGTAATGTCCATGCATAATGTTTAATGTTAACTTCTAAGTTCTGAAAATGGAGTGAATTTTTCTGTCATAGTGCTCCTTACTAACAGGAAGTCTAATTTTCTCCTTTCATCAATCACATGGGACTCACTCTTAGGAAAAGGCATGGCGTCTGTCTTGATTCCCCACTTTTCCTCATCCCACTTTGGTATCAAGTGTCAGTGCTTGGAAATGTGTGAGGTTTTAAAAAAATTGGGGGGGGGGAATAAAAGTCCAAAGTCTATCTCCTAACATGGACACTCGTAGGGACTTTGCAGTTGTAGTCCAGAAAAGCAACTTTCCTGAGTTCAGGGATGGAAGCCATATTCCCAACACCTGTCCTTGTTTCTATGAATCAGTGGGCTTATGGAGAAATAGCAGATCAACTCTGAAATCGCTCCACTGTTATAAGATTGCCTTCCCTACCTTCACTTTTAAAATTATGCAGTTTTTCAAAACACCTCCAGCTGATGAATGTGGGATATTGTTGTGCTTCTCTATCCACAATTCAAAACACTGCTGCAACTGCTGTTGTCAATATTCAGTCCTTTGCTATGTAAAGCTTGGCACGATGTTGTGCAGCAATATTCGACCATTTCCTGCCAGTTTGAAACATGGATACAGAAGCACAATATCCTACATACATAAACAGGACTGGGGTCTTTTAAAAATGTAATTTCCTGGCTGTTTTCAAAAGGAAGCTTAAATATGCATACACTACATACAAATTCCAAATGAATTTTCACTCATGTAGAATTGCAGTGCTAGAAGATCCCAGAAGATGAGCACATGATCTGCACTATTGTTGCTGGCAGAAGACAGAAGATAGGACAGCTGGGAAGTGGCTGTAGTGCCTTTGAAGATAAGAGCTCTGGTGGCCCAGAGTGAGTTCGATCCTATTGAGTATCAAGGTTGACTCAGCCTTCCATTCTTACAAGGGGAGTAAAATGCATACCCAAAGTGTTTTAGGCAAAATGCTAATTAACTTGAGAACCACCCAGAGAGTGCACAAAGCACTATGGGGTAGTATATAGGTGTTATTTTATTACTCTGTGCCAAAGTATTTTAAAGGGTTGTTTTAGACTTAATACCATTGTGACTCAAAGTTGCGAGTGCAATGCATAACAGGGAAGAAACAAATACACCATTTAATCCAGTGGTTCCCAATGTGGGGCACATGCTCCACAGGGGGACTTCAATTCCCAGAAGCCTAAGCCAATACACTGGCTGAGCAGTGCTTTGGGGAATTGACTTAGGCTTCTGGGAACTGAAGTCCAAAAACCAAAGGTTAGGGAAACACTGGTTTAACCTCTTTTGTTGTTGTTGTTGTTGTTGTTCAATTGCACAGTTGATTCCGACCCTTCGCGACCCCATGGACCACCGCATGCCAGTCACCCCTATCCTCCACCATCCTCCTCAACCTGCCCAGCTTTGTGCCCATTGCGTCGACGATACCATCTAGCTGTCTCATTTTTGGCCGCCCCCTTCTTCTTTTGCCCTCCACCTTTCTAAGCATCAAGGCTTTCTCAAGTGAATCCTCTCTTCTCATTTGATGTCCAAAGTACTTTAGATTCATCTTTACTATTTGTCCTTCTAAGGAGCAGTCAGGGCTGATTTCTTCTAAGTTTGACCTATTTGTTCTCCTCGCTGTCCAGGGGACTCTCAAAATTCTCCTCCAGCACCATATCTCAAGGGCATCTATTCTTCTGCACTCAGATTTCCTTATGGTCCAGCAATTGGAACAACACAGGTGTAGCTTATCGATGAGGTAACTCAAAGACTTTGCTTAAAACCCCAAGCCAGGCCGCCAGGCTTGCCAGCTGCCAGGCCTTTTTAGGAACTGTGGTAGCACGTCAATATAGGTAAAGGTATTAAATACACATTAAAATACACACAGACACACCATAGCCAAAGGTGAGTCACTTATCCTGGTGAGCAGGGTATGGGGAGCTTCAGGCTAGCAGCTTCTCTTCCTCCTCCCTGCTTGGGAGGACAGCAAGAAGGCCGTGCATACACGCCAAGCACTGTAGGCATGCATGCACACCAAGTGCTTGGTGAGAGTGCGCAGTGGGGGAACCAGTGAAAATTTAAGCCCTGAAGGTGGTTCCCCCCCCCCCAAAAAAAACAAAAACAAAACTGCTACTGGTTCTCCGGGACACTGGGAAAAGTTACTACCGGTTCTGGCAAACTGGTGCGAACCTGTTACATCCCATCACTGGACCACAGACCAGAAAAGACAATATTGTTGGAGAAAGAGGAGTAGCAGTAAGAAAAGTGGAAGATCTAACATGAGATGGATGGACTCAATAAAGAAAACCACAGCGCTTAGTTTGCAAGACTGAGCAGAACTTACTGGAAATGATGATACTGCTAGGAAGAGGGAGGCATAGGAAGAGAGATCAGCTTCTTCTTTTTCTTCCATGTCTAGGCCAGATGTGGAACTGCCAAAATGAAGCCACCCTCATGAGGTGTCGGTTTGCAAGGATCTCAAAAGAGCTGCTAAGACATTTTGGAGGTAATAATAATAATTTCATGTCAGAAATTATTCTGGGTTGAAAGGATTTTTGCTGGAGATATTCTGCTCAGGGGATGCCTGGATGAGGCTCCTTTCATGTCCTCAAGATCTTTTCCCACCAAAGTGGTCCCTATTTATCTATTTGAAATTTCTTGCTTTTGAACTGCTACGTTCATTAACTCATATAGTCAGCACATAGCAGAAATAAGGCACACGGGATCTTTGGAGATTTTTTCTTAATTATCAGACAATCATACAGTGACAAGATAGATGGAATTAGCCCAAAACTCTACTACCATCAAGTAAATTCATCCCTAGCCACAAAGCAAAAAAGCAGTATTTTCACAGTTTAAACAAGTGAGATTCTCTGAACTATTAAAAAAATATTTTAAAATATTTTCGCAACAAGAAGCAGATTCTCTTTGTTGATTTTTAGTTTGCAAATTGGTACTTTTAAAATTCATATTGTTTTAAAGGAATTGTAGGTGAACTGAGGAACTGACAGTTCAAATAAACCAGAGCATAGTCTCTTCATAAAACAAGGCCTTTTGCTGGTCATACCAGTGGTTTGTCAGGGAGTAGCCTCAATAATTATGCAAACCTGAAGATTGTTTAGTAAAAAGCACGTTTGCTACATAGAGATGCGTGTGAGAAAAACCTTAGCACAAGTGTATCCTCCCTATTTACAGTATACAATTGGCCTATGATTCCTTTGACACTGATCTCCATGTAGGAAAAATGCTTTGTTTGAAACAGCCTCAAGGTGTAAGTAATTATGGTTTGTAGAAATATATTTCAAAAGCAATAGAGACAGTTTTTAGGCTGCAATAGCAAGGTTGGGTTATTCCCTGCATTATTTTTTGTGTGACAACACAGTGTATTCCTCTTCTTCAAAGAATAAAAAGAGTCTGGCCAGGTTAACCTGCTATGGTAATAAAGTAAACCATACTGCCAGTGACTCAATGCCAAGTGTCAGGTGGCAGTTAACTAACCTGACAACCCTGAGGACTAATGGCCTTGGGTACGGAAGTGCACAGGGAAAGGTGATGGTCCCCAAGTGGATTAAATCCCACTTGAATCCATCTTGGGGCCAATGAGGACTTTGTTTGTCAAAAGGTACCCAAGACCAGAAAGTGTCTTGTGGAACTGGATCAGTGGTACTGGTGTCATGCTGCAATGCAGAAGGCAGATGAAAGGACACTGCATTATATTCTCAGGACAGTCTTCATGGCTGATCACCATGATGATCACCAATATTTGGCTTCTGATACAGCAGAATAATAAAAACCTGTACCGTATATACTCGAGTATAATTCGGGGTTTTTAGCCCCCAAAATGAGGTCCAAAAATTAGACTCGACTTATTCTCAGGTCAGTGTAAACAATCAAAAGCATACCCACACAAAGGTCTAAATTAATTAATTTTACCATATTTTCATGTATTTTAATTATTGAAACTCACTAGCAGCTGCTGCATTTTCCACCCCAACTTATACTTGGGTCAATCTATTTTCCTAATTTTAGAGGTCCAAATTAGATACCTTGACTTATATTCGGGATGATTTCTCGTTGACTATATATGATACTTCAGTAGAGAGTCATAATAGCACCTACATCAGAGTTTCTCAAAGGCAGGTAAATATCCGAAACTTTCCTAAAATCTGTATTAGGCACAATAATAAAATCCTGCCTGCCCAGATTGCCCTTTGGATGTGGGAATTCCAAACAACCTTCCCCCCAGAGCTTGCACTGATCTGCTTCCCCCTCCCCCTGAATTTTAATTTCCAGAATTTTCATAAAATGATACCTCCTGCTTGCTTTTGTCTAGTCTGGCTTTCATGTATTTTGCAGTGCAGGGGGGGGGGGGACGTCATGAGTAGAAACATTCCACCATATTATCCAAGAACACTAGAGTGTTGACGTAGTAATTTGTAGTGCAGATAATTTCCTTCTTGTTATAAAGTAATAATAAGAACAAGCAAAGTGCCAAGGTGCATGTGCAAATTCCAGAATTAATCAAGAGAGTTTCACATTGTTTATTAGACTACAGACAAGGCTGCATCAGAGTGAGAACAGAATGGTTGAGAAAAATGGTAAGGAATGGGGTAAATTTGCTAATTGCTGCATTTTAGATCCATGAAAGTTAAGGAGGTCCAGTTATCATATCAGAGAACACTATTGATCAAATGTCCTTTGCAAGTTCCCTGCACACCAAAATACCTCCCTAGCCTTTTGCTTTATATAGTTAGTGTCTTGAGTGTTGTGAGGGGACATTTGAGGGCAGGGCAGGGCAAATACACACACACACACACACACACACACACACACACACACACACACACTGTATACCCTATGATCTCCTTCACACACTGCTTCTTGCTCTTCTTTATCTGCTATGTAGTCAGGGTATAATGGGTGGCTGATAATGGTTCCAGTTCTTCTTTGGACTTTAACCTTTGGGCTGTAACATAATGCAAGCCTGAACTGGCTGTCTCTGTATTCGTAACAGAATTCCACGCTGTCTTATTCTGGTGTATTACTGAACACCTGACTATGCTCTGATGACAAGTGGTCTTTATTTAGAAGATGTGTATGCCCTGAAAGGTTGCAAAACAATAACTGAAGAACTAGAAAAACAGGACATTTCAGTAAGCCATAGGATACATCAGTGGCGCTAGGTACGCAAAGCTGCTTTGAAACATGTTACAATGATTTTCTTGGGAGAAGGAAGTGGTTGTAGATCATGTCTGCATAACTATGAATGACTATTGAGGGTACCAGGGTCCCTTATAGGGCATCTATTTTATATGCAGAACAAATCCTGCAGTATTTGAGTCTGTAATCACAGTCTAAGGCACATGCTTTGCTGTGTCATCCCCTTCCACTGAATTTTGAATGGACTTTCTCTTCCTCTTTCCTTCTGGCACTTTATCTTTTATCTGATCTCAGTTCATTATCTCCTGTCACCTTACTGAATTAGAGTGAAGAATTCTTCTTAGAAACAATGCTGTGAACCACCCCAGATACTAGTATATCTGTCACATCTAACTTAAGTGCATATGCCAGAGATCTCTCAAGAATAGGTGTGGGATTTCTATCTTCTTCTTCATTCTTTTTCTGCTCTCTGTTCATGATCCTGCTGATATACTGGCTGCCAAAAACAGGCCATGGAGGGAGTGCCAAGCAAAGGGGAAGAAGGAATCTATGATAGAATCTCCGGACTTTAAAACAAAGCAAATAAAAGCATCCATAAAAGCCACCTTATAATTGATTGGAGTAACAATGTTGGGAAAGAGTATAGTTATATTATTAATTTGTATTACTTTTTAAAGCCCTCAGTAAGTAGCATAAAACTTGGTCAAGTCCTGACAAAATGCTTCTAAAAGTGCCATTAAAACTAACTTTTTAGATGTAACTAGAAAGTGTAACTCAGTCATTATACCAGATAAAGTAACCTTTGTTCCATTTCCTACAATACTTTTGAAGTGGAAATAGATTACAAACTTGTAAATCATTAGAAGTTACTATGTTATTATGTTACCTGTTACTTCACATTCAGTGCAAGGAAAATCCATTCCTCACAGCACTGGTATGAGTTGTTTTTACTTTCTTTTTTTATTCTTTCTTTCAGGAAATGTCTGGATGGACATCCTGCTACAGTAATGGAGTAGACCGTACAGCCGAGTGCTGGGCAGCAGTAAATAACCTGACTTCCTACTGGCTACAGGCGGATGAGCCCCTTTAGATGGGGTGATGGTCTCCTCAGTGGAGGAAATGCCACTGAAAACCATCATATTGGGCCCAACAGCAAAATGAACAGAGGAGGAACTCTGATTCTCAATGGTCATGGAGGCGGAAGAGGCCATGCCAGATGGACTGGCTGTGAAGGCACACCTTGATAATATCCTCAAGGCTGCAGCAGTCCATTGCAGTCCTGGTGTCAAATTCTCCATGTCTCATTTCATATGTGCCGTAGGAGATGGCTCCATGATCAAAGTGAGTAGGTCACTTAATGGAAAGCTAGGATCCAGTTTAAACAAATTCACACCAGTGGCATTTTCCTTGATTGCCTCTAAGGACAAAGGTGGCACAGAACCAGCTGGCCTCCAAGACCAGGCCTCCCAGCAGGCACCCAGTGGCCGGGGGGGGGGATGTTTGGACTGAGTTGCAGCTGACAATGATGACGGCTACCTGTTACTTCACATTCTGTACAAAAAAATCCATTCCTCACAGCACTGGCATGAGTTATTTTTAAAACTTCTTGCATATTCTTTCAGGATGGTAAAAATTTATTGGCTCTAGAAGGTTGCCCACAAAGAAGTATGGCAGAGATGAATCAATCATAAAGTGCATAACATGCAAAAAGTGAGGGGGAAAACCATAGTGAGAAATCAAAAGTGCAGATTCTTACAGCTAATCATTCAAATTAAAGTAATTAAGAAAAGAAGCACAAGAAATAGAACATTAGCTGAAGAATCAATGCAACAGCAGTTTAGAACTGCTGTGTCCAAAGTTAAGGTAAAAGATGATATCTAACCTCCAGCTGTTAAGAAATAAGAGGAAAAATAATTTTCTCATTCTAAAGTGGTATCAATTATCTTGACACATGCTTATAAATTGACTTCATCTCTCTCACTGTTGCTGTTGGCTCTGCTTCATTCTATCGGAGGTCCTCTCTTTCCCCATTACAGTTGAAGGATTTCTCTGTGGATTTGGATTTAGAAAACCAGTTCTCACAGAGACTACTTGTTTGTGCAGAAATGCATATAAAGCCCTGGAGACATTCTACTCACCTACAGCTAGCAAGATGAAAGCAACAATACCGCTGCTGGCAGCTTATTTTAGTACTACTTCTTGGGTGGCATCCTTGCCGTTTGCTCTGGAGTATGAATAATAACAACAAAATTTAGCTCTCTGGGGCCTCTTAATTATTTAACATTGGCCTGGAAATTTTGGGAGTTCCCTGACTTGTTGAAACAAGCATTATCATCCAGAACCTCTTATACAGCCATAAATCACTTGACTTCATGGTTAATTGCAGTCTGATGATCTCTGATAAAGAGAGCTGATAGAAGAATGTGACACGCTCTTTATTTATTGTTTCTGGAGCTTCCACATAGAATGCTTCTTGGTTGAACATAAATAGGTACCTGATATGATGAATCTCCGAGTTATGAATCTTTTGGTATATAATTGTAACTGCTAATTGCTATTTTCTCTATGCTTTTCTGCTTTTTAAAGGCAGAGTCATCAAACCAAACCAAAATATTTTGGAACCTATAACAAAGGACAAGTTGGCATCTCCTGCTAATGTACATATACATATACTGACTGGCCAGCAATCAAGGCACCTGTTGCCATCTTATGGGACTTCTGTGCTTCTCTAATTCTCCAAAGGCAGGGAGTGGACTGTGGAGTCCCAACACTGCAGTGAGATCAGTGATCGAGGACTTGGAAGAAGAATTGCTCATGGGTTGGTGTCGATATGTCCATAAACCTCAGCTTCCATAGAGGAAGAACTCCCTATAGATCACGAGTACTGTTGGTAAAGGTAAAGGTCCCCTTGTGGCTGACTCTAGGGGGCAGTGCTCATCTCTGTTTAGAGGCAAAGAGCCAGCACTGTCTACATCTGCACATATTTCCATGGTCATATGGCAGGCATGACTATATGCCAGAGTGCATGGAATGCTGTTAGCCTTACTGCCGAAGTGTTACCTATTTATCTACTTGTGATTTCTTGCTTTCAAACTGCTAGGTTGGCAGGAGCTGGGGCAGACAACAGGAGCTCAGTCTATCATGCATGACTCAGGTCTTGAACTGCTGACCTGATGACCTTCTGGTTGTCAAACTCAGCATCTTAACCATTAAGCTGTAAGGAAGCATTAAATGTGAGCAACTGATTCAGCTGCTAGGAACTTTTATTTTTATTTTTTGCTTCCTACTCAGGCACACAAGAATGCCTCCCTCCTTCCTTTGTTCAGAGTCAGAGAACAAGCCACATTTTTATGAGCAGTTGAAGATCAAGCATTTTCATCTTTTAAAGGTAAAGGTCACCCTTGCTCGAAAGCCAGTCGTATCTGACTATGGTTCAGTGGTCATGTGGCAGGCATGACTAGACATCAGAGTGCATGGAATGCTGTTTACCTTCCCACTGAAGTGGTACCTATTTATCTACTTGCAATTTCTTGTTTTGTAATTGCTAGGTTGGCAGGAGCTCGTTCCATCCTGCAGTATTCTGGTATCAAACTGCTGACCTGCTGCCTTCGAGTCAGCTTCCCTCTAAATGAGAATTGTTTCCCTGTCTGAAGACCTGGAAAAGTAAAGGAATTCCCTGAGACTTTGGCAGGCCTGCCTCAGTGGACTGCCATAAATTAATTAATTCCATGTGGTTTGGGTGTGTGTGAGATATTAAAGCTAGTGTGTACCTTTTTGTTTCAAGAACGTACACATTTGTTGTGAACTACTGCATATCTAGCCTTCTAAATATATTGAAGAGTAAACAAAAACAAAAAGACAAAAAACATTGTGGCACTTTAAAGACTAACTGCTGTATTTTAATGTTAGCTTTCATGGACCAAGTCCACTTCATCAGACAGAAAGGTGAGGCTCCATGGCATCAATTTATACACATCAGGTACAGAGGTACAGAATGGTTAGTATAACATTTAAGCAGTGGTGGGATGTCAAAAATTTTACTACCCCACCATGATGTCATCACAGTGTGGGCGGAGCTAACATCATGATCTCATGACATTGTGGGTGGGGCCAAAGAAAATAATAATAATAAAAATAAAATAAAAATAAGCACATACACCCCTCAACCCACCCACCCACCCACAACACAAACCCATAAAATAAATAAATAAATATGTTGCCATTTTAAATTATACTACTTCTAATTTGATAGCTTTTGTATATGGATATAGGCCAGGGGTGGCAAACCTCTAGCACGCAGAGGCCTTTCTGTGGGCGCATGTGCCATCACAGGCAAGCGCAAGCCCCGCCCTACCTGCCTGTACCAATGGCAGTGTGGTTTCCCCACCCACCCCTCTTCCTCCAGCAATGGGAAGGCGAGATGGGAGGCTGAAATCCCACCTGGAAGGTGGCAGCAGGGGTGAGGGGAGATGACCAGACATTCCCCCCTCCTAGGAGGTGACGGTGGCGTATGTGTGTGTGGGGGGGTGGGCACATGTGTGTGGGGATACACATGTGCCGGCGATGTCACATGGCTGTGTGGGCATGCGCGACGTGATGCCTGCCCTTGCACCTCCTCCTCTGTCTCTCAAAGGTTCATCATCACTGATATAGGCTTTTAAAATGTCCATTCTGGGGGTGGGGAGAGCTGGAATCTAATAATGAGACTTTTTTGTTGCTTTTTTCTCATTTATAGATGTGTTTTTAATGGATCCTTAATATGTAGCACTCAATATTTACATTTTTTTTTGTTACATGAATTATGCACTGAATTGTTGTATACTCTTTCAAAACCTGGTAGGTTGCTTTTCTTCCTGACTTTTCTATTATCGGCATATTTTGTTTTAGCCTGACATACACAAAGTTGAGCAGAACATATGCATGAGAAATGTTACAGATAAATCAATGTCATCTTCACCTTGAAATCAAATGCATATTGTAATAAAAGACACACATAATTGTTTATTTTTCAGTGAATTGTTTTTTAAAAATTAAAGATGAATACCTGTACCACAGCCACAAAGAACCAGGAAGGAAAGTCTCAACGGGGTCTCCTAAGTCATCTATTTCATCTGATTGATCTTGTTCTTCATGTTCCTGCCTTCCTAGCATTTCGTGTCCATGATTCTAGGAGATATATTATTTTCAGTGCTGGCAAACCGAATGAACATCAGTGGTTTCGTCCCCTAAAGCCATTACGTCATGTAACAGAAGCTTCAGGAATATCTCCAATTGGAGGACAAGTGCCATATGCTCTGGATCAACATCTCTCCTTTGGTATTTGCAGCGAGCGTGGCGACACCACATATGTCAAGCTGACAGCTCTGGGGACTGAATTCTTTAAGAGACGGGTGGAGAAGGAAACAGCGGCAGCAGGTGTTGTCCTTCTAATTAGACTTGTCTACTCATAAATATGAGGGGAAGGTGGGGGGACAAAGATGAAAACAGCTCGCCATCTAGTGTTCAGTGAGGGAAGAACAAAACCACGCTGCTAACTGGTTGCAAATCCACTCAATAGAATCTTGGAAATGAATAGAAACAATGCCAATAAATTGCTGACTGGGAGGCGGAAGGTCAGCAGGTCAAAACAACAACAACACCAGCCGGGAGGATAAAAGGAGCCTCCCGTGGCCGAGGGAGGCTCGAAGAAGTTGCCGCCGCCGCCGCCGCGCCCTCCCGGCCCCCGACACCGGCCGGGAGGATAAAAGGAGCCTCCTGTGGCCGAGGGAGGCTCGAAGCAGACGCCGCCGCCGCGCCCTTTGTTGGACTCTCCCTCGGCCAGTTGGCCTTGAAGGGAGAAAACTGTGGGTCCCGGGCGGCGATAGAGGACTTTGTCTTGCTGGAGTTTGTTTTTGATGTTTTGTAATTTGTCATATTGTTTCTTTATACTGTGTAAGCCACCTAGAGTCAGGTTCGCCTGAGCAAGGCGGGGTATAAATTTGAAAAATAATAATAATAATAAACAACCCAAGTACTGCATGACGAAGTGAGCACCCGTCTCTGTCCCAGCTCCTGCCAACCTAGCAGTTTGAAAGCAAGAAATTGCAAGTAGATAAATAGGGACCACTTCAGTGGGAAGGTAAACAGCGATCCATGCAGTTTGGTGTCTAGGCATGCCCCTGCCACATGTCCAAGGCACTGTGGGAGGAGTGGCCAAAAGGGGAAAGGAAAAGAAAGAAAAGTCTGAGCGGATCAGAGAAGCTTATTAAAGGACAAGAAGCCACCACACAGGTTTGCTTGCTTGCCTGCTTGGCTTTGGATCCAGTGACAGCTCCCAAAGGTCACATTTTTGAAACAGACATCTGACAAAGAGCCGGGTTGTGAAGGCAGCCTGGAGCAACCAACAAGGGTCTTCCTGGAGCAGCTGTTTGCTGTGCTTCCTTTAATCCTTTCCCCCTTTGGCAACTTGTAGGGGTGTTGTCAGTCTGCTATCACTATAGAGCTATTGTCATTGCCTGCTTCCTTTCTCCTCCTCCTCTTTCCTTTTGTTTAAGTCAGAGATTCTTAAATTGCAGCCTGTGGACCAGATGCAGCCTGTGGTGCCATTTGGGCCCCACCCCACGGCCTCCACCACACCAGGAAGTGACATGGGGTGGAGGAAGGGCGAAATGGCCATCCAGCCCTTGAAGCTGTCTGAGGGAGCATGACCTGGCCCCTGGCTTAAAAATGTTGAGAACTCTTGGTTTAAGTGTTGCTGTGCATAATGGGAGGCAGAGCAGCAAGCTCCAAGAAGGGGATAGTCAGTGGGTGCTGCGCTTTCCACTTCAGGCTGCAGGAAAGCTTAGGTCATTTCAAGAGCTTGGAAAGACAAATGAACATAATATCATCCTGAAGGCACCCACAACTGAGCAGCGGTAGGCTGGTGTTTTAAGGGCCACAGTCGTTTAGTGGTTAAGACACTGAACTTGAAAGTTGGAAGGTCAGCAGTTTGAGACCCAAGTACTGCATGATGGAGTGAGAGCACCTGTCATCTTTTTCAGCTCCTGCCATCTGAGCAGTTCGAAAGCAAGAAATTGCAAGTAGATAAATATGTACTGCCTCAGCAGGAAAAGTAACAGGTAGCAGGTGGCAGTCACAGCTAGGATGGCTTTGGCACAACTTCGTGTGATTCATCAGTTATGCCCACTCCTAGACCGGGACTCCTTGCTTATGGTCACACACGCTCTGGTCACCTCCAGACAGGACTATTGCAATGCGCTCTATGTGGGGCTGCCCTTGATGACCATTCAGAGGCTGCAACCAGTCCAGAATGCTGCTGCTTGGGTGGTGATGGGGTGCGGATGGTATGCCCGTACCTCGCTACTGCCTTGGGAGCAGCACTGGTTGGCAGTGTGCATCCGGTTGCAATTCAAGGTGCTGGTAATGACCTTTAAAGCCCTACATGGTAGTAGGCCAGGATACTTAAGAGACCACGTCACCCTGAGAACATCTGTCCATCCCACCAGAGCAGATTGGAGAGGCTCTCTCATTGTGCCATCTGCTAGGGAGGCTCGTCTGTCTAGCACCAGAAGGAGGGCCTTCTCTGTGTCTGCTCCAGGCGTATGGAACATCCTGCCAACTGAGCTGCATTTCCAGACAGAGTTGCTGTCCTTTAGGAAAGAACTGAAAACTTGGCTGGCAGAGCAGGTGTGGGGTACTGATGGAGGGGTGACACCCCCCCTGCTGGCTTATATAATTAAGATTTTTCTCTCTCTTTTAAGGGATGGGCTGTGTGGGGTTTTAAGGGGTTTTAGTTATTTTTGATATTGTTTTCAGTTGTTGTTAGCCACCCAGAGTCATTGCTGAGTTGAGCGGCAATAGAAATTTGATTAAATAAACAAACAAAAAAATAAAAAAATAAACAGTGTTCTGTGTGTTCTGGCATCTAATATGCCTGCTGCATGGCCATGGAAATATCTGCTGTAAATGGAGATGAGCACCATACCCTAGAGTCAGATATGACTGGCTTTCAAGCAAGGGAGATCTTTACCTTGGGTGGTGTTTTAGGTGCCACATTATTCAGTTATGGTTGACTTAACATGTCATTATATTTGCTTCTCTTATTAGTAACTTCACAAACTCCATTGACTTATAAGGATACTTAGCAGGCCCTTTGGGAAGTGTGTGGTTGGTTAAGAGAAAAAGGCGGGGATCTCAGATGCCATCCCCTAACACATACCACTGAGGTGATTGTCCCACTATGCCTAATGATAGAGCCGACTGTGGAGAGCAGGAAGAGAGATTGAGAAAGCTGAAATTCACATACAGTATTGATTAGAAAGAGTCAAACATACCTTTTTGTCTGAAGATGTCATTCTCCTTCACCCCCTCTCAATATAAGTGGATATAGAAAGAATAAGAAAGGTGTAGTCTACAGGTATCATCGTCATCATCATCTGTAATGTACAGCCATTAGAATTTATTTCCATTATCTTACCTTGGAGCTCTGAAAAATTACTTTTGGCATCCTGAGAGTTATAATCTAAAAAAGTAATTTTCCCAGCCTTGTCTAACACTGCAAACACTCACTGCTGTAGATCTAATTACAGTCAAACCTCGCATAAAGAGCGGTTTGCTTAGAGAGTAACTCGCTTAAAGAGTAGAATTTTCTCTGAATGTTCGCTTCGCTTAACAAATAAAACCAATGAAAAACTTGCTTAACAAATAAATCAGGGTTCACAATCCCCCCCTCCACAATTGGTCACTTACAATGGTGTTACGCTAAAAGAGCAAACTCGCAAACTCGCTGAAAGAGCAATCCTGTGGAACGCATTATGCTCTTTAAGCAAGGTACAACTGTACTTTAGAAACATCTGAAAAATTGCATATTAACTGATTTGAATTAGAGATACCATTTCCTTCAGTTTCCTGGTAAAAAGAACATCATGTACTTCTCACTCGCCTGTATTATCAAGGGTTCTCTCCTCTTAGAGCTTCTCCAAGGAGAGTAGATTTGGCAATTCCTTAGTGGCATTGTTAAGAAACAGCAATTATCTGATCACTGTGCAGATTCAGGAATCAGCTCTCAGATGAGCAAAGAAGCATGCAGATCCTTGTACTGTATAAGCATTTCTTCTCTTTTGTTTAAAGGTAAGGTTTTCTTCCTCATAAGTTTAACAAGATCTCTCCTAGCAGCAATTCTTGTGCAAGGTGGAATTTCTTAGCAACTGCACCCACATGAAGATCTACTTTTCCTGGAGGAGGAAGTTCATGCTACATAAAACTGTACCTAACTGGGGTCTGAAAGGTCAGAAAGTCTGCGTTTGATACCCAAGTGCTAAACAACAGAGTGAGCTTCCGTCTCTGTCCCAGCTCTTGCCAGTCTAGCAGTTTGAGGGCATGAAATTGCAAGTTGATAAATAGGTACCACTTTGGTGGGAAGGTAAACAGCATTCTGTGTACTCCATCTGGTGTCTAGGCACGCCTGCCACATGTCCACAGAAATGTCTGCAGACACAGATAGCGCTGGCTCCTTGGCTGTAAACAGAGATGAGCACTGAAACCTAGAGTAAGATATGACTGGTTTTCTTGCAAGGGCAACCTTTTTCTTTATTTTTAAATTGAGCAGAACTATTCTTCTTCTTTACTTCTTCTTTTACTCCTTCGGGTGTAAAGGGAGATATAAGTCTCTTGCAGAAATGTTACTCTGCTACTTTAAGATATATATTCGCCGCCGCCTCCGCCGCCTCGAGCAACACCTGCGGCGGAGGAAAGAAGACGCCGGGACCCTGCTCCTATGCCGGCGGCGGGAACTTTAAAAAGCCCCGCGCCGGCCGGTCCAGCTTCGCCGCCGCCTCCGCCGCCTCGAGCAACACCTGCGGCGGAGGAAAGAAGATGCCGGGACCCTGCTCCTATGCCGGCGGCGGAAACTTTAAAAAGCCCCGCGCTGGCCGGTCCAGCTTCGCCACCTCCCCCGCCGCCTCGAGCAACACCTGCGGCGGGGGTAAGAAGACGCCGGGACCCTGCTCCTATGCCGGCGGCGGGAACTTTAAAAAGCCCCGCGCCGGCTGGTCCAGCTTCGCCGCCTCCCCCGCCGCCTCGAGCAACACCTGCGGCGGGGGAAAGAAGACGCCGGGACCCTGCTCCTATGCCGGCGGCGGGAAATTTGAAAAGCCCCGCGCCGGCCGGTCCAGCTTCGCCGCCTCCCCCGCCGCCTCGAGCAACACCTGCGGTGGGGGAAGAAACCTTCCCGGCTGTCGTTACGGTTGCTACTATGGCCACTACCAGCACCTGTCCTCAAATCAGGTTTCCCTGGCCCCCCCGTTATCATCGCCGCCAGGAGTCACGGCGGATGGACAGCCCCTGGAGCGGGTTTGGGAGAATGTAAATGAGGGGTCACAAGGGAAAGTCTGCCAGCCAGAGGGTGGGGATTGGGCTCTGTCTGCTGGGGCTGGGGGTTTCCATGGGGCCCATATTGGTGTGGTAACGGGCATGGGGCGTTACGTCGGGAGCCGAGGGGCGGGCCACACTCGGAGAACACGGGTCAGATGCTTGGTTGCTGTCCCGTGTTCTGGCCCCCCGGCTACACCTCTAGGCCCTGAGCAGAAGGTCAAGAGTGACCCCTCCCTTAGACTGCTGCTGGTGAATGCCAGATCAGTCTGCAACAAGGCCCCTTTGCTCGCAGATACCATTTTAGGGGAGCGGGCTGATCTGGCATGCATCACCGAGACCTGGCTGGCGCCAGAGGATGGTGTCCCTCTGTCGGAATTATGCCCAGCCGGTTTCGGTATTTGGCACCAGCCTAGGGAGAGGGGAAGGGGCGGTGGAGTCACCGTGATAGCTAGGGAGTCATTGGGAGTCACCAGGGCCACGGCTCCACAAATTCCGGGCTGTGAGGCCTTGCTCTTGCGTGGGGGCCCTAAGGGTCAGTTGGGAATCCTGCTCATGTACCTGCCTCCCTGCAGAGTAGCAGATTCCCTGCCTGAGCTCCTCGAGGCGGTCTCCATGTTGGCGTTGGAGACCCCCAGGCTGATGGTCCTGGGGGACTTCAACCTGCTGTCATTGGGGACCGGCTCAGAGGTGGCTCGGGAGTTCATGGCTTCCATGGCAGCCGTGGGCCTGACTCAGGTAATTCAGGGTCCTACCAGGAGCAGTGGCCACACCCCGGATTTAATCTTTTTGTCGGAGCTGTGGCAGAGTGATCTGTTTTTACAAAAATTAGATACCACCCCAGTGCCATGGTCAGATCACTATCTGGTGGCTCTAGACTTCCTAGGGGCTGGACTCCACCGCAGGGAGGCAGGGCCAATTAAGTGGGCCCGCCCCCGGCGGCTAATGGATCCGGAAGGATTCCAGAGGGAACTGGGGGATTGTCCTCTTGACCTTCAAAGCGATTCTTCTGAGGCTCTTGTCGCCGCGTGGGATAAAAGAGCGACGGCAGCCTTGGACGCAATCGCGCCACTACGGCCTCTCCGAGTCCGTGGAGATCGATCTACCCCTTGGTTTTCTGAAGAACTAAGGGAGCTGAAACGGGCTAAGAGACGGTGAGAGCGCCGCTGGGTGAAGACTCGAAGCGAGTCTGACCGATCACTGGTTAGAGCTGCTATTAAAGACTACCTAGTGACGATGAGGGTGGTGAAGCGCCAATACTTCACCACCCTTATTGCCTCCGCAGATAATTGCCCAGCGGCCTTGTTCCGGGTGACCAGGTCCCTCCTCGGCAGAGGGGGGCCGGGCCCTGGATGGCAGGGATCGGCTGAGGATTTTGCTGATTATCTGGCGGAGAAAATCGCTCACATCCGCTCGAAGCTGAATCCCGGCGTGGAATGTACGGAGCTGGGGTTGACCATGGCACAGTCTAGCCATGTTATCTGGGATCGGTTCGACCCCGTTGGCCCTGAGGAAGTGGACAGGCTTCTTGTATCTGTTCGCGCCACGACCGGTGCACTGGACCCTTGCCCTGCCTGGTTAATTAAAACTTCTAAGACCGTGGCAGCTGGCTGGATCAAGGCGATTATCAATGCTTCGTTAAAAGAGGGGCATTTTCCAGCACTTTTCAAACACGGTTTAGTGCGCCCCCTCTTGAAGAAGCCGTCCCTCGATCCCATGGTAATTTCCAACTACCGTCCAGTGTCCAACCTACCTTTTTTAGGTAAGGTCCTGGAAAAGGCTGTGGCGCTGCAGTTACAGGAAGTCCTGGATGAAGCGGATTATCTGGACCCGTTTCAGTCAGGATTCAGGCCCGGATATGGTACCGAAACCGCACTAGTGGCTTTGGTGGATGATCTCTGGAGAGAACGGGACAGAGGGGAACCGTCTGTCCTTGCTCTTCTCGATCTCTCAGCGGCTTTTGACACTGTCGATCATGGCATCCTTCTGGGAAGGCTCCAGGGTCTGGGGATCCAGGGCACTGTGTTGTCCTGGTTCTCCTCATTCCTGAGGGGCAGGACCCAGTCGGTGTGCCTGGAGAAGGAGACGTCCAGCCCTAGGCCCCTGCAATATGGGGTGCCTCAGGGCTCAGTACTCTCTCCTCTCCTATTCAACATCTATATGAAGCCGCTGGGTAAGATCATCCGTTCCCACGGGGTTAGGTATCATCAATATGCAGATGATACCCAGTTATACATCTCTGCCCGTGGGGACCCAAGCGGTGCGGTGGAAGTCCTTTCCAGGTGCCTGAAGGCTGTTAAGGTCTGGATGGGGGACAACGGGCTACAGCTGAATCCCGGCAAGACTGAGTGGCTGTGGGTACGGGGTCCTGTGTTAACACAGGAGTTGCCACCTTTGGTGCTGGATGGGGCAGTTCTGCCCCAAACAGATCCGGTGCGTAATCTGGGGGTCCTCCTGGACTCACGGCTACTGTTCGAAGAGCAGGTGGCAGCTGTGGCCAGGAGGGCTTTTGCACAACTTCGTGTAATATACCAGTTACGCCCCCTCCTAGACCGGGACTCCTTGCTCATGGTCACACATGCCTTGGTCACCTCCAGACTTGATTACTGTAATGCGCTCTACATGGGGCTGCCCCTGATGACCATCCGGAGACTGCAGCTGGTACAAAATGCGGTGGCCCGGGTAGTGGTGGGGTGTGGGCGTTATGCTCGTGCTTCGCCGCTACTCCGGGAGCTGCATTGGTTGCCAGTATGTCTCCGGGTGCAATTCAAGGTGCTGGTTATTACCTTTAAAGCCCTATATGGTAGTGGGCCAGGATACCTAAGAGACCGCGTCACCCCAAGAACATCTGTCCGGCCCACCAGGGCGGATCGGAGAGGCTCCCTTGTTGTTCCTTCAACGAGAGAGGCGCATCTCGCCTGTACTAGGAGGAGAGCCTTCTCCGTGTCCGCCCCGACCCTCTGGAACCTCCTGCCCACCGAACTGCGCCTGCAGACGGAGCTCTTGCCCTTCCGGAAGGGCTTGAAAACCTGGCTGGCAGAACATATTTGGGGACCAGGGAACATGGGTTCCCATACTAAGTGGCTTATTTAAGGAGTGCCATTCTGGGTCTGAACTATGGGAATACTGGCGTGCAGTTTTGTACTGTTTTTAACTTTAGATAACTTTTAAACTTTTATGATTTTATATGTTTTTATCTTTTACCTTTTTTATCGTGATGTAAGCCGCCCAGAGTCGGGTTTTCCCGAGTGGGGCGGGGTAATAAATTCAATAAATAAATAAAATAATAATAAATTGGGTTTTAGACTTTCCCCTCCTTACTTTTTGAAGGTTTAACAAACAAAATAAGTCCTGGTTGGATGTAGCAGAGGAAACTGTCTGGCAGGAGGAGGGATCAGCACTCATAGGCCAGTATCTTGTTGCTAGTCCAATCTAGAGTAGACCCACCAATTAAATGGGATTTATATAAGTGTTGACTAACAATTCTGTAATTGGTTCAGTGGGTCTTCTTTTAGTCAGGAATAGCCATTGGATTGCTACTTTTGCCTATCAACCACTTTCCAGTGAAGGGAAAATAACCCAAGATCTCAGAGTTCATGTTTTCCACTGAATGCTTAATTTGGCCCTGTGATTGTCAAATGTGTGCACAAGATGAGGAAGTGCCCTGGTGGCACACTGGTTAAACTGCAGCCAAAACTTCTGCCATTGTGAGTTCAATAGGGATCAAGGTTTACTCAGCCTTCTATCTTTTCCAGGTCAGTAAAATGAATCCCCAGCGTGATGGGGGCAAAATGCTAATTACCTTGTGAATTGCCCAGAGAGTGCACTAAGTGCTGGGGTGGTGGTGGTGGTATGTAAGTGTCATTGCTATTGCTAAAGTCTAATGTTTGGACAGGAGAACACCTCTTAGAATACCCTAGCAAAGAGGACCATTGTTATATTGTGGGAGTTGTTATCCAACAGAAGTAACTTCCCCTGTTCCTATATGTGGACTAGTGATTTTATAAGAAGTGATGAGTCCATTCTTTCATCTGCATAATGAAAGAAGGCTTGCCTGGATTGAGAGTGAACTCAGCACAAGAAAAAGGATCTAAGGTGTATATATATATTAAAATGACACATGTTTACACAATACGGTACAGTATCTGGCATTTTTTCCCCTTCCTGACATATGGAAAATGTCACTAGGTAGATAAATCTCAAATTGTTTGGTGGGATTCTTTGGACTGAAAAGGGGAAAGGGAGGTGTTGTTCAGCAAACCGGACAGGCTGAAGCATTCAGTCTTGTCAGGAACAGCCGCAAAATGTCACCTCTACTCAGTTATCTGGACAATGAACAAATACACTTGATTTACGGTTCTACAGCTGACATGACAAGGTTATCATGAGAGAATTCAAGAAGGTCAACTTGAATTTGAACCCTTTGGGGAGTTCAAAAAGCTAGAAGTTGTTTTGTTAAGACTGGCTCCAATTTGAGGAAGCCATCAGCAAAATGCTTTCTGAAGGGAACATAATATATGGCTGGCCCCTGGGGGGACAGCAAGCAAGATCAAAATGTGTCCAAAAGTTTAATTATACCACAATAGTCTTGGGGTGGCATTGTTCTATCACACTGTGGGAAGTTAAGAAGGCTGCTCTCCGTGGGTGGAGCTAAATGACATTCTTACTGATTGGGACATTTTCGCAATAAGCATGTAACTTGCAATTCAATTCTGCATATGTCTCTTCAGACATAAGTGCTCATGCAACAGCCTTCAGGCTGTTCATTTCTCTGTGTGTCTTTTCAGGAGAAAGCCATAGTACAACAGTTTTCTGGCCTGCAAAGTAGGGTTCAAGTCTATGCAACAGCTTCCAAAGCCTATTGAAACTCATGTAATAGGGACAATATAACATCAGGAAGCAGAACGAGTGAAATGAAAATAAAACAGAAGTGTAGTGGAGTCTGGGTAATACTGCCCAGATAGACCATGAAGAATCAAGCATAGACTCAACCCCTTATAAAGCAGACTGATATGTCAAATACTGAGGGTTGATTTGCAACACAGGGAAGATAAATGATGCATAGATTAGTATCATTCCTTCCAAATGAGTCATGCCCCTTTAGCCAGCCACATGGATTCCATGCCCCAGGAAGCCTCAACAGCAGCAGCAGCTTGAGACCTAGTCAGGACATACAAAAACAAGATCCATGCGGATAAGTCTCTCTCTCTCTCTCTCTCTCACTCTGTGTGTGTGTCATGAACCAGTATCATGTTCAGTATTCATAGGTGGAGAATGCCAAGTGTTGAAACTGCCATAGTGAGCTGATGACCACCACTTTTCAGATTGCCACAGCAGACTTTGCAGTTGTAGAGCCATGTGTGTAAATGTTGAACAAGATACTGGTCTTTATGCTTTGGTGAAAAGAAAAGCAGTCTTCATGGTTCATATTTGTTTACTGGATTATAAAACCTTATTTCAAGCTTGTTTAAAAATCCCCTTTGGGAACTTCCAGTAGCAGAGTGGAGTATGTATAAGTATTTTAGGTAGATCAAATTACTAGAAGCTGCGGCGGTGAGATGGAGCTTCCGCCCACCCTCTGGGCCCTGTCACCATTGCCTGGAAGACGATAAAAGGATGCTGGGCGCAGGCAGTGAGGCAAAGCTCCCGCCATCCTCTGGGCTCTACCATCTATGCCAGGATGAGGAGAAATTGCCAGCAGCTGTGGGTGGGAGAGGGATGTTGTATGTATGTTTGATACTTGATTAATTTAATTGCTACATTGTATTATTTGATTTATTGCTGCATTGTATTGCTCGATTGTTTTGCTACTTTGTATTGCTCAACTGTATTGCTACTTTGTATTGCTCGTAACATTGCATTGTTGTTTCTTTTGTTACATTTTACTGTATTATATTGTACCATACTAATGATCGTTTTGTTGTTGTAAACCGCCCTGAGTTGGTTTCTGCTGAGTAGGGCGATAAATAGAATAAATAAATAAATAAATATGGCCAATGGTACTTCCAAGTCATTTGTAATACAACCAAATGTGTCATGTATGACTGTTTGTCTGTGTGTGCACAGGTATACATTCCTCTTGCCATCGGATGATTTATAATATGCAGTTTTCACGTTCACACAGTGATGGGATGTAACAGGTTCTCACCAGTTCGCCAGAACCCGTAGTAACTTTTCCCAGTGTCCCGGAGAACCAGTAGCAGCTTTTGGGGGGAACCACCTTCGGGGCTTACCTTTTCACTGGTTTCCCCCACTGCGCATGTGCGCCAAGCACTTGGTGTGCATGCATGCCTACAGTGCTTGGCACGTATTCACGGCCTCCTTGCTGTCCTCCCAAGCAGGGAGGAGGAAGAGAAGCTGCTAGCCTGAAGCTCCCTATAGCCTGCTCCCCAGGGCAGTGGCGTAGCGTGGGGGGGCGGGGGGGGCGGATGCCCCGGGCAGCGCCTTTCAGGGGGCGGCAAAATGTCCCCTCCCCACCCTTTTGCTGGCGAGCGCCCCACGTGCGCTTCGCCGCTTGCCACACACCTCCGTCCGCTCGCCCCTCCATCCGCTCGCTCGCCCGGCTGGCCGTCGGGGGCTCTCCGCCGCCTGTTGCCCCTGGCAGCGGCTTTCAGGGGGAGGCAAAATGTCCCCTCCCCACCCTTTTGCTGGCGAGGAGGAGAAAAAGGGGTTTTTTTTTAGGCGGACAATTCAAGGAGGCTCCTTGAATTGTCCGCCTAAAAAAAAACCCTTTTTCTCCTCCTCGCCAGCAAAAGGGGGGGGGAGGGAAGGAGGGGCACGCCCGGTCGCCCGCCCAGCTGGCCGTCGGGGGCTCTCCTGGCGGGCGGCCCGCGTGCGCGCGGACGCTGCTCGCCTCCGCCCGCCCAGCCACCCACCCAACTTGCCGTGAGACGGGGCGCTCGTCGGGGGGGGGGGGTGGCGCCGTGGCGGGGAGCCCCTGGGGGCTGGCTGGGCAGGAGGAGGTGGGCAGCGTGCGCGCGCACGCGGGCCGCCCGCCAGGAGAGCCCCCGACCGACAGCCAGCCCGGCGGGCGGGCCCCTCCTTGAATTGTCCGCCTAAAAAAAAACACTTTTTCTCCTCCTCGCCAGCAAAAGGGTGGGGAGGGGACATTTTGCCGCCCCCTGAAAGCCGCTGCCAGGGGCAACAGGCGGCGGAGAGCCCCCGATGGCCAGCCGGCCGGGCGAGCGGACGGAGGTGCGAGCGGACGGAGGTGTGTGGCGCGCGCGCGCGCCCCGCTAGTCAGCAGGGGGCTGGCTTCTACCTGGGTCGGGGGGAGGGGGTGGCGGCAGCGGCGAGCTGGGGGGGGGGCGGCGAGTTTGTTCTTCGCCCCAGGCGGCCGAAGACTGCGCGACGCCACTGCCCCAGGGTAAGTGACTCACCTTTGGATGTGGTGTGTTTGTGTGTATTTTAATGTATAGTTAATACCTTTACCTATATTGACGTACTACCACAGTTCCTAAAAAGGCCTGGTGGCCTGGTTTGGGGTTTTTAAGCAAAGTCTTGGAGTTACCTCATCAATAAGCTATACCTGTGCTGTTCCAATTGCTGTTCCAACTGGAGAACCCTTAAGGAGGTACAGCTGTTTTACATTTACATTAAGGCATATTCTCCTAGAGAACTGGTATGATGACCATATGCATCTTTCAACATGGTGCTGCCCAGGCACTTATACTAACAGGTAAGTGATGGGTTTGTGTTTGGGGTGGGTGTATTTTAATGTAATTTTTATTTATTTATTTAATTTATTTACAGGTTTGAGTTGTGGGTGGGTGGGTTGAGGGGTGTGTGTGTTTTTATTTTATTTTATTTTATTGCTTTCTTTTTTCCTTTGCCCCCGCCCACAACATCATGACATCAGCTCTGCCCACACTGTGATGATCTCACGGTGGCATAGTAAAAAATTTGACATCCCACCACTGAGTTCACAGGTATACAAGTACCTCCCACAAACATTGGCCTAAAATGAAATTGCTATCCCCAATTAAAGTACCGTAGACCTATTTCAATCAATGGGATTTACACAAAAAATGATATATCACTTAGCAATTGATTCTACAGTTGTACTCTAGCTCTGCCTAGATTTAGGCTACCACTTTGATATTTTTGACAATGATTAGGAAAGTTTCCATCCAACACAGTTCTAACTGATAACTTCTGATAGATGTACCGTACGCAGCATTTATTTGTTTACTATGCCCCTTCTTTTGGGTCTATACTTTGGGCACTGATCCTCCCATTATAGAAATCCTGCATGGAGCATTCAGTGTTTTATTGTCATTGCACCCCTCCAGAGTTGTCTTCTGTGTCTAGGCCAGAAATGAAACCACCAAAATTAAGCCATCTTTGAGGAATTCATTCTATAGTTCTTTTTGCCTGATCTAGTGTGAGAAAGGTTAGCCGGCACAAGGTGGCCTTTGACCAGGGTAACCCCGATTGTGGTTAAAAAAATACCACAATATTCAAGGAGGCTCTTTCTGTGTTCCTTCTGGAGTCTTATAGAATATACAAACTTTCTCCATCCTTCTGCACATCACAATGGCAGTAATTTCACAAAAAAATGAGAGTGTGATATGGACTAAACCAGGTAATGACTGTACAATGGGCAACATGCAATAGTTGTCAAGATCAAATATGGCAGGGGTTCACAACTTATCGCCTGTGGGCCAGATCTGGCCCATGGTGTCAAATAATCCAGTCCCTAACCTCGTTCCATCTGCCCTGGCAGCCGCCGCAACTGGAATTGGCCATGGACTCATTTATGGCCACATAAACGCATTTACAACAGCCATAAATGAGTATGTGGCTGTCATAAACATGTTTACAACAGCATAAATGAGTCATCTGCCATTGTAAACACATTTATGACAGCCGCGGATGCATTTTATGGCAACAGTCTGGCCCGCTCAGCTGCCTGAGGGGGCATGGTCCAGTCCGTGGCTGAAAAACATTGAGAACCTCAGGAATATGGTCTTTTTATAACATTTACTAAGAATTCACTCCCCTCAAATATTTACGCAGGAATGATGTTCCAGTTCCTACCAATCTTACGAGCCTCAGACCAGCCATCTTTGACTTGTCATTGCTAGTAGAAATTTTGGACATTCCATGTTTCTCCTAATCCCATTTCTTCTGCTGACCAATTTAACATAAATGATAAATATAATAACATAAAGCCTCTTAATATAGAGAAAACATTTTCATTGCTTTGAGCATTTTACAGAAGACCTATTCAGATGTTCAATGAAAGGATTAACCATACAGCGAGAACAAGCCAATCTAGCTCTCATGTGTGACGAGCCATTTCTGGAAAAAAAAAGAGGACTCATTCTGCAGGGAGCATCTCAGCACTATTTATTTATTAATTATATTTATACCCTGCTCTTCTAGGAGATTTTCCTACTCTGGGTGGTATAATCAATAACTCCATGGGAAGATGCTGCTTTTCACATTCAAAAGCAGAAGCATTCGTGCCAAACCAGGACACAAAATGGTACTTTTTTCACATGCGCAAAACCAGGAAACAAAATGGCCACTTTAGCACATGCACAAAAATGGTCATTTTATTTCCTGGTTTGGCACAGATGCTTCTGTGCATGCGCAAAAGTGGCCATTTTGTTTCCTGGTTTGGCGCAGATGCTTCTGTGCATGCGCAAAAGTGGCCATTTTGTTTCCTGCACCAAACCAGGACACAAAATGGCAGAAGTGTCCACGCCATGCATGCACAAACACACTATGTTCCGGGGTGTGGTCTGGCCCGTTCAGCTGTTCTGGGGGTGTGGTCAGGCCCCTGGACCAAAAAGTTTGGGCACCCCTGTTATGCATCCTTAAGTCTGTTTGGTATGTGGTCAGAAAAATATACAATAGAAATTAATGTTATACTGTCTACTTATTTGCCATGTTATCAGTGGTGGAATAAAAATAATAAAAATAATAAAAATTTTACTACCACACTGTGGGGATGGTATGGTGGGAGTGGCCAAGGGGAAAGCCCTGTATTGTACCTGAATTAGGATTGCTTTATTTCAAAACTTGGATGGGCAGGGCCAGCCCGAATTTCTGCTACCGGTTCTGGTGAACTGGTTCGAACCTGCTGATGCCCACCACTGCATGTTATGCTATTCTTGTTAGCAATCAATGTGTTATGCTGGTCTTGGTAGTCATCAATTCTTTGCTTCCTTACTATACTCCCCCCCCCCCTTTTCCTCCATTCTGAATGGATTGAGAAAGACCTCCTTTTTAGTCAGCCCTTATGAATGTAACTCCAGTGATTTAACTGCACAATTGTGCCACATAAAGCCAATCTGTGCTGCCTTTTAATCTCCAGCAGCTGTGAGGACTACATGAGAAAGTGGTGACAACGAGAAACGGGAACCTTGCCTCTCTCCAGGCAACACCTGCTTTACAGGAAGGAAAGAAATTTGACAATAGTATTGAGCTAGGTCTATATTTAGCCCAATGAATCATATACTTTGGTAATCACTAGGATAATCAATGGCATGATGCCACTGCATATCAAACAGCTTTCCTTGCTGCAAACAGATGAAACTGCTCCAAAGAAGGTTGTCAGACTAGATTTTCAAAGTCTTTTCCAGAGGCATCGGTGTGTGTAATTTTAGCTTTGGGTATACATTTCAACTCCAAAGTTCAGAAGCTACGGCTGGAGGAAAGCAGCTGATGGCTCATTAGACATTTGGATGGACATTCTCCTTTGTTCTGATCCAAGGTCGCTCATATTGCTGTTTTCCTTCTATTCCCCCCCCCCTTTAAATCTTTGTTGGCTTTCTATTTAATTAGATCATTAAAAACAATCAACGGCTACTTAGAACACTTTTTACATGGGGGGGGGGGGAGAAATACTGTTAATGTTTCTGTGGTGATTAATCTTGCCCTTTTCAGTGTTCCACTATCTGACAATTAACTTTACTTGTAACTTCAAAGTAACTTGCTATAAATAATTAATCTCCTTTCTATGACAAAAGTATGATGACCTTGCATTTTGATTGTAACAAAAGGGAAGACAACATGGCTACTTTGTAACTGTAAATTTGTTTATAGCAAAGGAGGAGAATTGCCCGAGGAAAAATATCTCCCCCCCCCCCCCCCGCCAAATATAAAGGCAGGTAGGCAGAGAGCATAAGAGTGGTTCTCCAGGACATTTTTCAGCTTTGCAATCCAAAACCCTCCCTCCATTTCTTCCTTCCTTTCACAGGTGCTTTAAGAAAGCAAGACAGTGTAACAATGTTATCCCAAGGCTTATTCATAAACTGCATTCTGCACCTATGAACTCAGCAGTATGCCAAGGCATACATGGTATTGAAACCTAGATCTTCCGGTGATTTTCTTCCATATTAAATTTAGGTGTACTGTGTATTGCTAAACCTCTGTCTTAACAACCCAGAAAATTTGATCTTTCAAAAATCCTCTGGTTTATGATTATGGACTTGTGTTCTAAGATCTTCCTTTGCTCAATATCTCTTTGTGAATGATAATAAGCATGAGAGGGGATCACATAGACCAGTGGTTCCCAATATAAGGCCCAAGCGGCCAAGCCCCCAGGGGAGGGGAGGCATTCAATTCCCAGAAGCCTAAGTCAGTTAAGTACATTGACAAATCAGTGCTTTGAGGAGTTGACATAGGCTTCTGGAAACTGAAGTCCAAAAAACAAAGGTTGGAAAACACTGACATAGACCATTTTGACTGCTGACACTGGTGCCATCAACATTCAGGCTGGTCTTTGCTATGTAAAGCTTGGCACAATTTTTCCTCCTGGTAACGTGAGCATGATACAGTTATGTATCATAGCTGTTCAAGGCATGCCAAAGTTTGGGGAAGTTTTAGCTCTTCGTTGGAGTGGATACTTTACAAAGATCCCGAGGGTCAACCATTGAGATCAACTGAATTATCCACTCTGGATCCAGGAGCGAGTGGATTTGATCCACCAGCTGATCAGGGATAGCAATGCTGATCAGGCGCAGCCAAGCATGGCCAACAGTGTGGTAGCAATGAGAACGGAAATCCAGTATAATCCAGAGGGACGTGAATTGTCACATCTTCGCTTGAATTGTTTCAAGGAGAGGGGACAACTCCAGCCACTGGTGTGTACCGTACAATTTGGCCCAACATGGATCGCAAGGTCCAGATGTCCAAAAGAAAGGCAAAGCAAGAGAGCTAGCAGCTCCTGAAGGAAAGAGGAACATCTTGAATGACAGCCCATCATCTCGGACATGCGGGTTGCCTCGTGCATTGTGAGTTAAAGCCACTGCGTAGGGAGAGAGGAAAAAATACCGTTAATTGGCTTAGAAACATGGCAGCGAGGGCTCTTTTTCAGCTCAAAGTCAAAAAGAACAGGAAGAAAATGATTGCATTTCCCTCCCCCCTCCCCCCCCCAAAAAAAATGAGAAGCCAGGGCAGGTTGAGGACCTTGCCGCCCCTCCCCCTGTGCCCACCCCAACATATTGTATTATAATGTAATGTAATGTATTGTATGTAAGCCGCCCTGAGTCGCCACGGCGAATGGGCGGCAATATAAATTTGAACTAATAAAATAATAAATAATAATAAATATGTGAAACCATTTCCTGGTATTTTGAATCATAGACACAGAATCAATATCCCACATACATAAAGCAGATTTTTTTTTAAAAAAAAAGGTCTGAATATTATTTTTGTAAGATTTGAGCTTTGCAAAAGTGAAGGCAGCTGGTAGCCAATGAATGCAAGTACCATATATACTCGAGTATAAACTGAACTGAACATAAGCTGAGGTACTTAATTTTGACCTGAAAACCAAGGCAAATAGATTGACCCGAGTATAAGCCAAAGGTGGGAAATGCAGCAGCTGCTAGTGAATTTCAGTAATAAAAATACATGAAAATATGGTAACATTAATTAAATTGTTGTGCATCTCAATCTGGCACGGTCTTGGGATCTTCATGGTCATTGACCCGAGTATAAGCCATGTCACCTTTTTGGGCTAAAAAACTCAGATTATACTCGAGTATATATGGTATGTATTGTTGTCTTCATTGTTCTATTATTGTTTTATTTATTCTTTTTAACTTGCTTCAGATTTTATTTTGTACACTACCCTGGAGATCATGGGGAGGAAAACAAATAAATAATTGCTTAAATTGCTGAGTAAGTCTGGCTTAGAATCATTTATGTAAACCTGGATATATAAGTCTAACATAGATGTTTGCTAGTTAATCCTGTAAATGCCTCCTGTATCCATTACAGGTTTTTCCTGTTAACTTCTATAGCAAAATTTCTGGTGCAGATGTTCCCAGTGAGCCCTAACTCAAGAAGAAAAAAATTCAAGTGCCTCCTATAATGTAAATACACAAAGCCAGGTGACATTAAGAGTAGTCTTTCCTGTGATTGCAAAGAAGGAGTTTGACTAGGATGAAAAATACATTGAAAAGGGTATAGATTAAGAAGGTTCCCATTTGCAAAGAATAAAGTATTAACTCTGTGACTCATCAGAAATGTGAGAGTGAGTGCTCAATAAGGCAAGTCATATGTTTCCTGTTGTTTTTATTTCTTTCTGCCATGAAGATTGTTTAGGAAATCAGAAGCTGCTTTAAGTATGAACAGGAGCTTCTATGGCTGGTTGTTGACAACTCTGATGAGCGGCAGCTTTTCAGGACTGCAGCAAGCAGAATGATTTCCTAACCCTATTTCAAGATCCATACTATTTAACCAGTTGGTCTCCCATTCTATACCCTAACTTGGCCTAACCCTGTTTTGCTTCTCAAATCAGACGAAATAGATGCATTTAGGCTGAAACACTTGCTAGTTTTCATGCAGGACAATGTATACATTGTCAATTATACATTGTCAATTATATCAATTATACAGTGTGAGGAAGACACCTCTGGAAGCAGACAGGCTTCTTGAGATAGGGAATGAGAGACAGATACTGTATTAGGAATTAAGGTGTATGTGTTATTTAACTAGCTTAGTTGTGTGCTGTCAATTCAGTTCCAGTTTATAGTAGACCTTTCTAGAGTTTTCTAGGCAGAGATCACTCAGAAGTAGTTACCAGTTCCCTCCTTCTGAGAGTGCTCTGGGTCTGTGTAGCTTGCTTAAGGCTCTACAGGTTGGCTCATCTCCCAGAAAACATAGTGAGTTCTTTCTTATCAGAAAACAAAATAAACAAAATAAAATAAAAAACACTGTAGCTCTTTAAAGACTAACTGCTATATTCTTTCTTACTCACTAAGCTGTCCAGCTAGCTGTATGTCTAGTTAAAATTGAGGGGGGGGGGCTGCAAACAACGTTGCTGTCCTTGCATGCAGAAGAAGCTGTTCCATTTCCATTGGTAAAGTCAATGTTGTCTGCCAAAATGATCATCTTTTGAATATGGAATGGGATTGAGGGAGGACACCTTGGCTCAGCCAGCATGTGAAAGGATCCCAGTGCAACCCAGGGTTTGTTTGTTTGTTTGTTTGTTTGTTTGTTTGTTTGTTTGTTTGTTTGTTTGTTTGTTTGTTTGTTTGTTTGTTTGTTTGTTTGTTTGTTTGTTTGTTTGTTTGTTTGTTTGTTTGTTTGTTTGTTTGTTTGTTTGTTTGCTCTGACTGCCCGCAGCTGGCGGAGATTTTCTTCTCCTCCGGGCGAGGTGGCGGGGCCCGGAGGGAGGGCGGGAGATTTCTCTGCCCGTCCGTGGCCAAAAAGTTCCTTCTTAACGCCTCCGGCCAGGATGTCAGGGCTCGGAGGGTGGGCGGGAGGTTCCTCTGACTGCCTGCAGCTGGCAGATATTTTCTTCTCCTCCGGGCGAGGTGGCGGGTCCCGGAGGGAGGGCGGGAGAGTTCTCTGCCCGTCCCCGGCCAAAAAGTTCCTTTTTAACGCCTCCGGCCAGGATGCCGGGGCTCGGAGGGCAGGCGGGAGGTTCCTCTGACTGCCCGCAGCTGGTGGAGATTTTCTTCTCCTCCGGGCGAGCTGGCGGGGCCCGGAGGGTTTACCTCCATGCCTTCCACCTTGGTTCACCCAGTGTTCAGCCAGGCCTCACTTACCCTTAGAAGATACAGTAAAACCCCGTATAACAAAAAAAAACCCCTCTGTTCTACAGAGCTCTTCGCTATACTTTTTTTCGTTATACAGATCACTATGGGCGATGTACTGTATAATGGGGAAAAAAGTTCATTATATGGATCGCTATTAGCGATACCCCATACAATGAATTTTTTTTGTTGAACGGGGTATTGCCAATAGCAATCTGTATAATGAACTTTCCCCCCATTATACAGTACTTCACAAACAGCACATGAATGCTTTGTTGTATGAATTTTTTGTTATACGAAGTGTTCATTATATGGGGTACCACTGTACCAATAGAACTGCTAACCAAAGAGACACCGAAGGTCACCAATGGAGGTTGACAGCCAAAAGCTGAGAAAGACACTAGCCTGAGGCCACATAACCTTCTGGAAGTTGCAAGCCAGATGAGGCAAAGTAGGCCTATATAGCAAAGTTAGTGCAATAATATTTAAGAGTTGAAGAGGAGGAGGAGAGTGTCAGGAGGATATATAGGGAGTCAGTGAAAAGAGGAGTTGGTGGTTACAATGGAGCCTAACAACTGTGGGCAAATAGCAATTGCTGATGGAGGAAGAAGCATGGATGAAGAGAATATTCAATTGACCTCACAATGCCACTGGGCATAGGAGATGCAGCCAACCTATCTCAGAGCCTTCTCCTACAATTCCATCCCCCACACAGTTGCATCAGTGGAAACCACTGTGACAGTCTGAGAACTTTTGCCATTTAGAGGTGGAGGCACTAGCTATCTAGAGTCTGGCTCACCTTTCTCATGGTCATAAACAAAGAGGTGGAGAGAAGCACTCTGAATTTGGCGGGAAACAATTGAGTTGAAGAAAAAGAAAGAGAAAGAGATATGTCAAGTTACTAGTCTGTTGAATAAAATTTATGTTGGTTCCTACATTTGGATTCTGTCTATGTGTCCAGACCAGTGGGACCTTATGATGCCAACATATCTATGAAGGACTTGGGGGCAGAAATAAAGCAAATTATTTTAGTGTAAGCCTGTATTCACTGGCTGGATAGCTAGGCAAACATGCCCAAGTCTTTCAATCTTTCCTCATAGGGTTTGGTTTCCAATTCCTTGATCATCCTTGATGCCCTCCTCTGAACTTGTTCCAGTTTATTAGGATCCTTCTTAAAGTGCATTGTCTAGAACTGGACACAGTACTCTAAAAGTAAAGGTTTCCCTTGCTCAAAAGCCAGTCGTATCTCATGCCAAGATTCAGTGCTCATCTCTGTTTCAAAGCCAAAGAGCCAACACTGTCTGATTCTGCAGACATTTGTGTGGTCATGTGGGAGGCACAGAGTGCTGTTTACCTTCCCATTGAATGGGTCCCTATTTATCTACTTGCAATTTCTTGCTTTTGAACTGCTAGGCTGGCAGGAGCTGGGACAAAGACGGGAGCTCATTCCATCCTGCAGTACTCGGGAATCATACTGCTGACCTCCCACCTCCCAGTCAGTATCTTAGCCACTTGAGCTACCGCAGTCCCTAGATGTGGTTTAATTAGTACCAAATAGTCAAACTAGATTGCTCACCATTTACCAGAGATTTGAAAAATTATTCTTGGACTACGTCTCTCAGAATTCCCCAGAATTCCCCTTGGCCCTGGTTGCTAGGAGAGGGGAGCTATAACTCAAAAATTATCTTTACTGTCATTTGCAACACTCTGGTTCCATGAGCTGAACTTTTAGAGACATTGAGTGGTGTATTTGCCCTCTGTTCTAGATGGAATGAAATACAAACTAAGACAATGCCTAAGTGGTAGTCTGAATTGGCAGGTTGTTGGATACTCTTCTAAACTGTCAAAATGCATCAAATTCAGTTGTAGAGAAGGGTGGACTGGGAACTAGAAAATCCATCATCCAGTCCATGAATGTTCATGTGCATGGAAAACATCTGTCTAAGTTTTTAATCTTTTCAATTTGGTCTTGAGTGTATCTGCAGCTGTAGTATGTTAATTCATCCCTGGTTGAATGAAATGAATCTAAATTCAGTTCCACTGCCTCTAGCAGGCCCCAAAAGGCCTGATGAATTTGATGAGTTTGCACAGCTCCTAAGACCCGGTCACGCATGTTAAAAGAAACTGTTGCTATTCACCACACTAAGAAGTAACTGCTTGAATGGAAAGAAACTATGCTGCTAATATAGAACACCAGTATCTAAAGACAGTCTTTCCACTGTTCCCACTCATTTTCATACATTCTAGAAGCCGGCAGCTGATTTACATTTTAGTATTAGTGGAGAAAAAGTAACTCCCAAGCCTGATATCATATGAACCAGCTTTCAGCCAAGAAAGAATTCTCAACACTGAGCTATACATTCCAACAAACAGGAGTCTGTGATTGGAATGACATGCCAAAACTAACAGTGAAGGCAACTTCCCCTTCCATCCAATATGCTTAAATCTATATAGTTTGCTCTCTATTTAACATACCTTATTGTTTTTCCTTAATGACTAGGATTGCAAACTTAACTATACTTACCTAAGAGTAAGTGCCACTGGACTCTGGGAGTCATTTGGGACATATGCTTGATTTGAAGAATATCCAAAAGACCCTGAAAATTTTAAATCACTTTTGGGTTAAAGCAAATTATTTTAAAGAGAAGATAGCTGTTCTGAGATTACTAAAGTGGGAAACACATTGGGAAGAATCCAGATAGAGTCATACAAATCCATCAAAATAAATCTGCCTACCTTAAGTTTCTAAGTACTGTATGATTGCTTCTGGATTTAACCAATACAGTTGTACCTTGCTTAAAGAGCATAATGTGTTCCACAGGATTGCTCTTTAAGCGAGTTTGCTCTTTTAGCGAAACACCATTGTAAGTGACCAATTGTGGCTTCTGGGGGGGAGGGGGGATTGCAAACCCCAATTTATTTATAAAGCGAATTTTTGGTTGGTTTTATTTGTTAAGCGAGATGACTATACAGAGAAAATTCTGCTCTTTAAGCGAGTTACTCTTTAAGCAAGGCACTCTTTATGCAATGTTTGACTGTATTCCTATTTATAGCATACCACAAAGCTAGTTCTGCAACATAATGTGGATGCTGTGATGGAAGAAAAATGTGCTTGTTACATAGACAGATTAAGGTTAATACATAATGCAGTATTTACCTATCATATCAGAACAAACCAAATCTTTTGTTCACAAAAACCTGTTTTAAAGAGAAATGCCACCTAAGCCCAACTTGCCCCTTGGGAACTGCAACACCCATCAGCACTGATACTCTTGCAATCCAAGTTTCTATTCAAAAAGGGTAATGTCACCGTATTGTGAAAGGAGGCATTCATACCAATGTAGTTATTTCTGGGGGCACATAAAGCTCAGTTAATCCTCTTTGGTTGAAATACACCAGACTGGCTTGAACAGGCATCTGTCCAAAATCAGAGGTTATCAAAGCATAGGCTCTATACTACTTATAAGGCAGATATCACAGTGGAGTAACTATTTTATGCCCTGCCAGCTGGTTTTAGACTGGATCACCCATAATGTCTTCCCATTCAGGCTACTCTGGCAAATACAGATGGGAGCTGTAGGTGAAAAGAATCTGGAGCAGTTGCCCAATTCCTTAAACTAGAGAAGATAGATAAGATGATACCCCCCCCCCCACTATGTGCAAGATGTCAAGAAAGAGAATGGTGACAAATGAAGAGAGAGTATTTGTTTCAAAAGAAGAAGGAGATTTATATTGGTACACCTACTGTTGTTCTCTGGAGTAAATTACCTGGAGATAGGACTGTACATTATGCAGCAATGGGGTTCCTGTGGATATGCTTCTGTTTCCTGCAGTCAGTACTTGAGAAGAACATTGCATCACCCCCAAATACCTGGGAGTTTCCCTGGACCAGACTCCCACTTTCAAGACCCACTGCCTTAATACCAAACAGAAGGTTTTCCCCAGGAACAATATTCTGAGGAAAATGACAAGCACAAGTTGGGGTGCCCGACCACACACACATTAAAAACTTCTGTGATAGCTTTATGTTACTCTACAAAAGAGTGTGCTAGTCCAGTATGGTGCAGATCAAAGCATGCAGGGCAGGTCGATGTGGCCCTAAATGAAACAACGAGATTGGTCACAGGATGCCTAAAGCCAACCCCGATACAAAAAGTACATTACTTACCTGGCATCCCTCCATCAAAATTCCATCAAGAAAGTGCTGCTCAGAAAGAGTGGGTCAAAGCTAGTTCCTCAGAAACACACCTTCTATTTGATCACCAATCACCAAAAGCAGAGACTGAAATTAAGGCATAGCTTCATCACAACTCCCCCCTCCCCAAACAACCAGTCCTCACAAACCACCTTAGAACTATGGAAAGCAAGCGAGGAGCTACCAGATAACTGGGCAGAACCACATGACTCTCTACTGCCTGGCCAAGAACAACCATGGCCTGTGTGGAAAGCTTTAAACAGACTTTGTGCAGGGGTAGGAAGATCAAGGGCTAATCTGAGAAAGTGGGTTTTTCCTGTAGATTACAGCCTGTGTGAATGCGGAGAAGTACAAACTATCCCCCATATGATACAATACACATGATGCCCCTCAATGTGCACTGAAGAGGACCTTATGTTGGTAAGAGGAAATGCTGTTGAAGTGGCCCAATATTGGGCATATCTCATCTAGCCAGTTTTGATTCTATTTTGTTTTTGGATGTGTTAATTTTAGTTTTGTATGTTATTATATGCTGGTGAGGCATTCGACATGAATAAAGAAAGAAAGTACTTGAGAAGTGAATGTTTTCAATATGATAACTGTGTTAAGTCTGCTTCAACATCTGTAATAAGATGGGGGAGAATTAATTATTTATTTAGATTTATTATCCTACCCCAATCAGGCGATCCTGACTCTAGGCGGCTGTAGATGTACTATATCTTGACTTCAGCAAAGCCTTTGACAAAGTATGGCCCATGATATTCAGATGTGGGCTAACTAGGTGTGGGCTAGATCTCACAAGTGTCAGGTGGATACACAATTGGTTACAGAATCATATTCAGAGAGTGCGTATCAATGGCTCCTTCTCAAACTGGGAGGGAATAACCAGTGGGGTACCACAAAACTCAGTCTTGGGCCTTATGCTCTTTAGCCTTTTCATGAATTACTTGAATGAAGGAGTGCAGGAAATACTTATCAGATGACACAAAACTGGGTGGAATAGCTATTACATTTAGAAGACAGGAACAGAATCCAAAAATATCTTGATAGGCTTGAACCAGGGCCGTAGCCAGGATTCTAGATGTGGGCAGGCAAATATTTTAGGGTGGGCAACACCGCCTCTTTTCTATGTATTCCTATGGGAAACCACGCCTTACCAGGGTGGGCAAACTGCTAACTCAAGGTGGGCCAGGCCCACCCTGGGCCCCTTCTGGCTACTGCCCTGGCTTGAATACAGGACTGAAAACAACGGAAGGAAATTTAACAGGGATAAGTACAAAGTTCTACACCAGGGAGGGGACAAATGGACAGTTGCAAGATTTGGGATACTTGGCTCAGTAATAATGTGAGTGAGAAGGATCTTATATGAATATAATTCAAAGGTATGGTGTGGCTGCACAAAAGGCCAATGCTATTTTAAGCAGCATTAACAGAAGTATAGTCTCCAAAACTTGTGAGGGCCTCATCTAAAGTACTGTGTCCAGTTCTGGATACTGCGCTTTAAAAATAATGCCAACAAACTGGAACAAGTCTGAAGGAGGGGAACAAGGATAGTCAGAGGCTGGAAGCCAAGTCCTATGAGGAAAGACTGACAGAACCGGGTATGTTTAGTCTTAAGAAAAGGAGACAGGGAGGGGATATGATAGCACTCTTCAAACACTTGAGAGATAGTCATAAAAGGAGGGCCAGGATCTGTTCTTTGTCATCCCAGAGAGCAGGACATGCAATATGGGGCTCAAGTTACAGGGAGCCAGATATAGGCTTAACTAGAGGCTCTCTGGTTGTACCACCAGAAGGAGGGCCTTTTCTGTGTCCGCCCTGGCCATATGGAACCTCCTGCCAACCGAGCTGCATCTCCAGACAGAGCTGCTATCTTTCAGAAAGGGTGTGAAGACCTGGTGGGCAGGGGAGATATGGGGTACGGGCCAGTCGGTTGCTCAGGCCCGCTGGCTCATCTGACTCCTCCCCTCTCCCCTGTGAGTTTTTAATCTGTGATTTTTTAAAAAATCTTTTCCCTTTTTAATCTTTTAATCTTTAAATTTTAACTTTTAACTCTTCTTAGATTGCTGGGTATTTTATTGTTGGTTTTATTGATGATTTTTTTTACTATTGTTAGCTGCCTTGAGTCATTTGTGAGGAGGGCAGCATAGAAATATGATAAATAAATAAATAAATAAATAAATAAAATATCAGGAAAAACTATTTAACTATTAGAGCAGTATGACAATGGAACCAATTATCTTGGAAGGTGTTGAATGCTTTAATGCTGGAGAAAATTGGACAGCCATCTGTCAGATCTACTTTGACTGGAATTCCTGCACTGAGCAGGAAGTTGGACTCAATGGCCTAAAGGCCCCTTCCTACTCAGTTATTCTATGGAAAAATCAAAAGAGCTACAACCATCTTAAAGCCTAACAGATTTGTTGCAATATCAGTTTTGGCAAATTACAATTTGAGATTGTAATCTATGGTAGTTCGTATTGAAATCAATTCTTTAGCCTTTAAGATGCCAGAACTTTTATTTTTCCTTTTGTTTTACAACAGATAGAGGAGGCACATGTATGTATGTATGTATGTACGCATGCATGCATGTATGTACGCATGCATGCATGTATGTACACATGCATGCATGTATGTACGCATGCATGCATGCATGCATGTATGTATGTATGTATGTATGTATGTATGTATGTATGTAGCTAGCTATAACAGAGACAGAGATTATACATCATTAATCATCTGTTTGTGTACTTATGCACAGCTGTACATCTGACCCCAAACAAGTTTCCATGGGATATTTAAAAAAGAAGCTACACATCTGAATGCTGTGTACATGGCAGTCATTTTCACCATGTTAAGTACAGAACTATTCTGAACCTCACAAAATAGCAAATGGATTCTTTAAACCCATTTTAAAGAACAAATGTACAGTATCTGTTTCTTAAATTGCTGTTTTCTTTTGCTTGTGACCTTCTGTACAGTTTGTGAACCACCAGTTCCACTAGAGGGAGCATTGACAATTCTTTAACAGGAGTGTTAGAACTGATGGCGGATCTTTGCCTTCGATCACCGCTACAGGCTCAGGTTTCCTGTCCAGAGAAAATGCTTGACTCAAATGAAGGCAGGATTTTGTCATAAGGGTAGAAGGGTGAAGATCAAAGGTGCATTACACCTATATAAAATCACAAAGGTGACCAATATTGTTATGGATCAAGGTGCTTTGCAAACAACTATCCTGAAATTCAAGAAGTTGAAAAGCAGCCTAGAAGAGTGGCTAAGATAATTTTTAGTGAGACTATCTGGAGAGTTTCGAAATCTAATGCAGAAGAACTGTTGAAGAAAGGCATGGCAGGTAGTAGCTAAAATTTCCAAATCCTTGAACCTTCCAGGTGTGTTGAGTTCAAAAGAATGAAAATAATAAACTAAAAGTAACAAAGTTCACTGAAAGTAACATAAGGAGTGAGAATGAAATTTCTGGTTTTGATGTTAGGAGTTACCGTACATATGTTAGTTTAAGGTTATTTTAAGGTTTAGTTTAGGTTATTTTAAAATGTGTGTGGCCAGAGTTTTTTTTCCAAGTATTATGCCATTCTTTCTTAAACAATCTGGGGTGTGTAAACAGCATACATTTTGCTGGGGGATGGGAGGGAAGAAGAGGTAAATCAGATGAGTGGCAAAATTTATTTGTGCATGTTATTAAATATCATAGGGGCTGCGGTGGCTCAGTGGTTAAGAAGCTTGCCTTGTTAGCTAGAAGGCTGTCAAGTTGGCAGTTCAAGACCTGGGTACTGAATGATGGATTGAGCACCTGTCTCTGTCCCACCTCTTGGGGACATGAAAGGAGCCTCATTTGGGTGTTCCCTGAGTGGAGTTTCTTCCACAAAAACCCTTTCAGCCCAGAATAATTTCTGACACAAAATTATTAATAAATACCATGTCTTAAAGACACTACTCCTTTGCATTCTGGTACCTTCCAGATGTGTTGAACTACAAATCCAGGATCGTGAATCAACAGTTAAATTATGAAATGTGTATACACCTAAACAGTGCTAAACTCAGGTAATCCAACTTCCCAAAGAGCATGTCTAAAGGAACTTTTAGTGCCCAAATAGACCACTTATGAGCAGCAGTGCCAACTTGAGCATTGTCTGTGGTCTTCTCTATTAATCTATGGTTGGTAATGTCAGCAGAATTACTGTCACAAATGCAACTGAATGTTTTAAATTTGTATTAATGTGTTACATTTTCCAACATTAACATGAATGGATTAGATTTTTGAGTTCCCTCAAGATTAATAAACAAATGTTAAAGGAGGATCTGTTGGTATCTTTGTTAATGAAATGGTGTCTCAAACCTACACCAGTAGAGAAAATATATCCTCTTGTTGGTATCACTCCACCCAAGATAAGGAGAGAAGTAGCAGCAAATACTGAGAGAATTAAAAAAAGAGAATGACCCTCAACATCCTCCAAATGGATATGTACCTCAGGTCCTCTGGTTCAAATCCAGAAAGAGCCTTATGGCAAGAGCAAACATTCTTGTGTGTAGGTAAAGGTAAAGGTTGCCCTTGCTTGAAAGCCAGTCATTTCTGACTCTGGGGTTCAGTGCTAATCTCTGTTTACAAGAGCCAAAGATCTGAAGAGCCCATGCTGTCTGAATCTGCAGGCATTTCTGTGGAGATGTGGCAAGCATGCCTTGACACCAGAGTGCATGGAACACTGTTTAACTTCCCACCAAAGTGGTCCCTGTTTATATACTTGAAATTTCTTGCTTTCAGACTGGTAGGTTGGCAGGAGCTGGGAGAGAGACGGGAGCTCATTCCATCGTGTAGTACTTGGGTACACAAGAGCAAAATCAAATTACAATATGGAGGAAGGAGCTCAGTGGACAAGGAATAACATTGAAGGAGGCTATGGCTGATGAACTCAACCTCCCCTATGTCACTTCAGGATCCTGAACAGGCTGAGGGGAGGAGTGAGTAAATGTACGACCAGCATGCTCAAGTGCGGGCTGCTGCCGGACAACAACACATTGTTTGAATGTGGAGAGATATAGAATGGGGAAAGATACAGGATTGGGGCACTATTTGCTGCTTGTCTTAGATAGCAGAAGGTCTTGGTACAGCTCTTGGTACAAGAGTTGAGAAGCAAAGGCTCTCATTTGTTTGGCAGGTTTCATTTTAAGGATCTAAGCCACCCATTCATTGAGCAGGCAGCCAAATCTTCACTGCAGTCCTAATGGCAGAGCAGATGTTATTTGAAGAAGCATTACATTTCTTTAGCTACACAACATTGCACCTTAGATACTAAGAAAATGTAAGAGCCCTCTTTACAAGCTTAAAAGAAAGCCTGTGGTTGTGTAAAAATTAATGAGAGGCAGGGACAGAACTTCTGCCATGCAGAAAGACCTTTAATCAAAGCCTTCACAGTATTACATACTGCAGTATTAGGGGAGAGGCAAAATTGCTTCAAACTAGAACTATTGATTTCGTTGCCAGCAGAAGTTGAACTTAACGTGTCTGAGGAAGAAATCACCCTGTGACTTGGCTCTGAAAATGGGAAACAAACTGGAAAAATACTGCAGCCTCGAATAAAGATATGGTGGCTGATATAATGATCCTGAAGACATACTTTCTGTTTGCATGTTAGTAAGAAACAAATCAGAAGAACAAGTAGGCATGGTAAAACCTTTCTAATTATCTTATCATGACTCGATGTAACATTTTTAGGAAAAGTAAAATTAAAAGACAGTTACTGAGGTGGAATACGAGTGGTGTAGCCAATAATAAATATATTGTTTTGGCCAATTGAGATGGTCACACAGAGGTACCTGCTTCAAAAGGATTTGAATTATTTTGGAACTAGAGCACAGTTTCCTGGCTTGTGACTCAATGAAACAAACTTCCCAAGAAGAAGAGTAATTAAACCTAAACAAAAGTAACTCTACAGCAATACAGCACATCCTTTTAGGGAGTGAACATATGAAACTGTCTTATACACAGAGAAATTATTTGTCCATCTAGCTTAGGGGTTCCCAACCTAAGGCTCATGGCACCATTTCATGTGCCCTGCCCTGCTCCAAGGGCATTCAAGAAAAAATGGCCACCCATTTGAAGCTGTTGTAACAAAATGGCCACCACTGTTACCTGAAAATCGCTATCCCATTTTCCATCAGAGATGCGTTTTACATTTTAAAAAATCATCTACTGGCAGATTCTCCCAAGAACCACAGAGATTTAAATTTCAGGCAAAAAACAATATAGTTTATTAACATTGCGTTTAAACAACAGAGGCCTTACTGCTGGATAAAGGCAACCTTTTTGCCTGCTACCAAAATCTACGGATGTGCATGAGCTTCCCTAATAGGGAGCGCCTTTTCCTACCCTGCAAAGACTTTTTATATATTCTTATTATCTAAACCTATCATCTAGGGTTACAATAAAGTTTATACAAAAGAACAATAATCCAGCAGCATGGTCTCATTCACAAACAAATAAGTCAGCTTCAAGTTGCAATGGTATGTTTTCAAATTAACTTCAAGTTACAATGGTAATCTTTTCGTGTAAATAGTTCCATTACAAAAAAAAATTACAAATTCAGGAAATGATAGAGAGGGGGGGTTGTGGATAAGTGGAGACAAGTCAATACAGTGGCCAATGGCAGAGTGGAATAGTTGAGTATGCTCCAATGAGCAGGCTTGGCTTGAAGGCTGGAACCAATCAGCATTGATGGAACTCCAAGGAACTGACTTGGGAGATGTACCCTGCATTATCCTCCCAGTTAATCCATTCTGATTACACACAACCAAAACTAACTAGCATTGTATACATATGGTAATTACAGATCACAGAAACAAAGGCAAGATACATGCAAGGGAATAATCCTTAAGGCAATCTGGGTTGCGGCTCCTTTGTTGCTGACTTTCAGGAATTCTGGTGTTTGGGTGTGAGACCCTCTGGGGATTGGTGTTAACTGTTTCTGGGTAAGAGTGTGATAATGCCCTTGGAAGTGTTGAGGCAGGCTTGAGTTTTAAGGAAAAATAGAACATGTTAGGATTACCTTTTAATATAGCAGTTTAAATAATGAAGAACCAAAATTTACCAAAATAAAAGAAAATATGTAAAGAATGGAATCTGGAACTCTCCTGTTATTCAATAGCTTTTCAGGTTTGCAAGAAAGCAGAAGTTTCAGTAAAGTTGCCCCACCCAGCTCTATGTAATTTCTAATCTATCACTGACCCCAGAGACAATGAGAGAAAGAGCCCAGCAAACAGAGAAAAGAATTAGTCTCAGGGCATCTTCCAAGGAAGGATGGAAATGAGTCCCTGCATGCCCAAATAAAATCTGATAGGAAGTTAAGAGATTCTGGTTTGAATTGAAAAGTTTGCAATAATTTATTTGACATCCTAGGTATAATTTATGGACCTTAAAGTGGATGGCAAATTAAAATAATGAGAGAAGTATTTTTATTAGGAATAAAAGTATATATATAAAATAATAATAATAAAGGAAATTTCAAATTCAGGGTAACACCACCATCCCATGCAGGTGGGGCATCCAGCCCTCGAACCTGATTGAGAGAGCATGACCCTGCCCCTGGGTTGAAAATGTTGGAAATCCCTGATCTAGCTCAATATTGGCAGCTGTGACTGGCAGCAGACTCTGCCACCTGAACATTTTAAATGTATGTAGTAAAAAGCATGGGTTCTGACACTGAGCTGTGGTGCCTCCCAAAACACTATGTCCGTTGGTGAACCATGGCACTCCAGGTGTGCTTGGACTTCAATTCCCAGAGGTCCAGGTCTCTGTGAATCCATACAAATGGGTTTACTGCATGTATGCAGAGACTTGGGCTTCTGGGAATTGAAGCCCAAGTGTGCCAAGGTTCACCATCACTGGAGTGCCACTGGAGTGCCAAGGTTCACCATCACTGTTCTAGGTAGCCATGTGCCCATCAAGGAAGGGAAGTGATTTACTATTAAAACAGAGAGGAAGGCATAAATTTTCATAAAATGTGCAATACAAACATACTCATTTATATGCAAATTCTGAAATAATCACTGTAAACTGAAATGCATCTTTACACAGTGTCCAGTCTGCTGTCCATGGAACCCTAACCATTGATGAGAAACTTGTTAACTCATGCCATCTGTTTCTATGGCTCTTTAGCCTTAAAAAACAACAACCCCAGACTGAACAGTCATTCAAATAAATAACTGTCTTCTGTGAAATGGGATTTATCTACTTGAACATCACAAAATTTCTGACAGTTCAGAACAGATACCCTCCATGGCATAGCACAGCTTTTGCTATCCTGGTGTCAGGCTAGAAGTGATGAGAATTGTAGTCCAAAATAGTTGAAGAAAATTGGTTACGGAAAACGGATATAACAGATGACAACGACGAGGATGATTTATTCCCTGTTGAACGTTAGTTTCCATTGGTAAAGAAAGGAATCAACTTGGTGCAAAACTAACCCTATTCAGGAAATTCCTAACAATGCTATTGCACAACACAAAATAATTTTTCTCGCATGACAATGTTTTGACAGGAAATAAGACTCCACTCCCACTAGCACAATTTTCTACTGGAAAAAGTAGGATTTTCATTCCCCCCCCCCCCTTTCCCCATGTTGACATAACTAGAAATCTGGAAATATTCACATATTTCCCCTTAAGATCTAAAATAAAATATCATTTTCAGGGTTCTGCCTGCTGGCAGTGAATTCATCATGGAAATATTTCCCTGTTCAGAACAAAAAAATGTAATTCAGGTCAGGAGTTTGGAATTTCCTGTGGGATGGGAAACCTGATTCCTGACCAGTTCTAAAAGTTGCAATAAAGCGGACAAGGATCATTTGTTCCTCTTGACCATTCTGGTTAGCAACAAATTTAAACTGCAGGAAAGAAAGATTATTTATGGGATATACTACAAACAGGCTGAAAAAGAGATTATAAGAAGGCATGGCTTCTGTCATGAATTGTGGAAGAATCCCTGTTGTCCAACATTTAAAGATACAGACTGCAAATTCAGATGAAATCTGTACTGTACATGCATATGAATAGTAGTCCAGATTTCTTACTTAGTACAACACTGTATACACACAGCTACATACCATAAAGGTAAAGGTAATGGTCTCCCTTGCTTGAAAGCCAGTTGTATCCGACTCTAGGGTTCAGTGCTCATCTCTTTTTCAAAGCAGAAGAGCCAGCGCTGTCTGCTTCTGCAGACATTTCTGTGGTCATGTGGCAGGCATGACTAGACACTGGAGTGCATAGAACACTGTTTACCTTCCCACAGAAGTGGTCCCTATTTATCTACTTGCAATTTCTTGCTTTTGGACTGCTAGGTTGGCAGGAGCTGGGACAGACAACAGGAGCTCATTCCGTCCTGCAGTACTCGGGAATCAAACTTCCAGTTAATGTCTTAGCCACTTGAGCCACTGCAGCCATAACATCTTTTAAATAGATATGGGAATTGCTGGAAAGATCTGAAGAGCAATGATGCTACTGTGTCCCACAGAATTGTATGTGTAATCATGCAATTAGGCCACATGGATCACACTCTCTCAATTATTGCAGAGAGAGGAGGAATGAGAGGCAGAGATTTAATGTATCAAATAAACTATATAATCTGCTCATTTTATGCAATTTTTCTAATCAAAATCTTTACCACATCAATCCAAGAATTCTAAAACTTTCTGTCATCCTGTGACCTGGAGGAATTGGGTATTCAGTGGTAAGAAGAGTCACATTGATCTGTGTAGCCAAAGTTATGCCAGTATGAAATTTGGCAGAATCACATCAACCTACATAGTTCACTTCTTTTTTAACTTTGTCTTCACAGCAACACTTTGGAGTAGACCAGGTGGAAAGAGTACCTGACTGTTATCCTGTGAGTTTGTCTGAAATCATCATGCCCTAATTTACTAAAGGTAAAGGTCACACTTGCTTGAAAGCCAGTTGTATCCGACTCTAGGGTTCAGTGCTGATCTCTGTTTCATAGCTGAAGAGCCAGCACTGTCTGCTTCTACAGACGTTTTTATGGTCATGTGGCAGGCATGACTAGACACCGGAGCGCACAGAACATCACCAGAAAATCACCTAAAGTCAGGTCCATCTGTCCTTTTGTAGAACAAAAGAAACAATAACATGGAGGGGGGAGGTTTCAAAAAACAGTGGCAGAAGAAAGAAGTCTGGGCCAGAGGGAAAGAATGATGGGACGATTTATATTGATCTGTTTGTCAATTGATCGTTGAAAAACACTTCAGATTCACCCAAGCCAATTCCAGAACAAATTGCCAAGTATATTCCAATGAAGTTACACCTTGAGGCAGGCAGGAATGGGGACAGAGTCAGAGAACTAGACTGGAGCTATGAAGCACTTCAGGAAATGGAAAAGAGGTGGACAAGAGATTCTCATTGCATCCTTAAAAGTCATTTTCCAATCTGCAGCCCAGAGCTATCCTGGAAGATTTGATGGAGGGACAGTGAGTATTTGAGTGCTTGCTACAGTGTTAAGCTATCAACCACTATTTAGGGTTCTAATATGGCTATTTGTAAACAAATACAAATTTTGCACAGAGAAACTTCTGCGATCTCATCCCAAAGGAAACCAAACAAAGGGTAAGTGCTGTTGATTTTCAACATTCAGAGAACTGGGGCATGTGCGAAACAAGATTTTTGAAATAATAATAATAATAATAATAATAATAATAATAATAATAATAATAATAATAATAATAATAATAATAATAATAATAATAAGCTTCTTAACCACTGAGCCACCACAGTCCCTATTTTTGAAATTATTAACTAATCCCCAAAGTCTGAGAGAACCTCTTGAATTTAGAATCTGAGATTTGCAGTTCATAGGAGGTAAGGATGCTGACCTCATTCAGTGTAAACACAGAAGTTGTTAAGACCCAACTGCTCATGCCCCATGTTTCAGACAGAGTTCTTTGGCTCTAGATTTAGACTATGAGACCTTATGATGTTAATCTACATAAGTAGAAGAACAATGAGGAATTCTGTGAGGACTTAAAGACTACCAAGTTTTATTTAGCATATGCTTCCAAGGACATAGTCCACTTACAATTTGTTTTTGCTATAATTGACCAAAAGAGTCAACTACCTTCTCCCTTCGTCCACAAAAAAAAAAAAAAGAAGAGAAAGAGGAAGCAGTAAAAGAACACTCAGTCCCATACTTCAATTCCTGGAGGAGGAGAAACATGCCTATAAGGCATGTTACACCTGAGAGAATTTAGCTTCTGTGTTTGCTGAACTGCCTTGACCCTTATTAAGGATGGAAGTATTTTAGTTGTGAAAGGTTTCAACTAAAGGACAAGAGTTGAGTAAATGGCTATAGAATGTATAAGGCACACTATTAAGATGACCTACCTTAAATGGGGACTGCAATGGCTTAGTGGTTAAGATGCTGAACTTGGCGACTGGAAGGTCAGCAGGCCAGCAGTTTGAGACCCGAATACTGCTGCATGGAGTGAGCTCCTGACTCTGTCCCAGCTTCTGCCAACCTAACCATTCAAAAGCAAGAAATTGCAAGTTGATAAATAAATATCACTTTGGTGGGATGGTAAACAGTGTTCCATGCCTCTGGTGTCTATGCATGCCTGCTACATATTCATGGAAACATCTGCAAATGCAGACAGCACTAGCTCTTTGTCTATAAACAGAGATGAGCACCCTAGAGTCCAATATGACTGGCTTTTGAGCAATGGTGGGCAGTAACAGGTTTGCACACACACCCGGGAGGGTGTGTGGAGAAATTGGGTGGCCTTCAGGCAGGGGGGTAGCAAAATTGGGTGGCCACACCCACTTCCCTGTCCTGCCCACCTCCCTGCCTTGCTCTGATTGGTATTCAAATCTGATGTCTGTTTTTGTCCCTGCAAGTGGTTCAAGGTCTCCCTTGCTCAAAAGCCAGTCATATCTGACTCTAGAGTGCAGTGCTCATCTCCATTTACAGCCAAAGAGCCAGTGCTGTCTGTGTTTGCAGATGTATACATGGCTATATGGCAGGCATGACTAGATTGCCCACAACGTAGGCCCTGTAAGCTTAGGGGCAGAGATCAACGTCAGGGAATTTGAGGCAAACATTTGCATTGCACGTTATTAACATTGTGCGATGCTAATATTTTGCCTCAAATTCCCCAAAGTTATCCGATTTTAGCGTTATCCAAGGCAAACGTTATCCAAGGTACCACTGTAAACAACTCTTCTCACTATACAGTGTATCTGTTTGGTTGCTGTGTTATTCATTGCAACACAAGGGTTTACTCTATATCTTAACAGACTAAGGTTGCCATACGTCCCGGAAATCTGGGATTATCCCAGATTCAAGGCTGTAAATATTGTCCTGGCTCGTTAAAAAAAAATCATGTTAAACTCCCAAATTTTTAAAACTTACTAATTGTGAAAGTGTTTTATAACTGTCATTATATTATGTTTTTTAAGGCTATTTTGTAGATAACCCATCCATTTTTTTCAAGTATATTTCTGTATATTTCCTGGTTTTGTGGTAGAGAATTATGGCAACTCTTGTCAGATTCTGGTCGTCCCATGCAAAAGCCCCTCCTTTCCAGTTCCAGAGACCCAGTCTCTTTACGGGAACTGTAGCCCTTGTTAGCCCTATGGGAGAGCATTAACAGAACTCTTACTAGGCTCAGGCAATGAAGCAAACAAGGGAGGTTTGGTAGCTAGGCCTTGTGTGTGTGGTGTCAGCTTCTGTTAAGGAAAGAGACGCTCTTCAAGCAAAAACAGTAGCTTTATTGCAGTAGGTTTCTTAAAGGATAATCCAGAAAAGCATGAATAAGTTCAGTAAGCAATAGTCAGTCCAAAAAACAGTCCAATCACTCTAGATGATCATTTTGAAGAAGCAAAAAGACATAGTCCCACAGGCAAAGATGTTAACCCATAGACATCCAAAAGCGAACTCTCTCTGCTCTCCCCAAGATGGGGATTCTGCAGTCAGGTGGGGTACCTTCTAACCAATCAGGGTACACTCCTATTGAAACAAAGTTTCTCAAAACATGGGAACATGTAGAGACAGTGTCTCTGTGGTAGCCACAATAAGGCTAACAACAACAGATAAGGGATAGGAACACTGAACTGAAAACAAGCCGTCTCATGATACGTAGTCTTGTGAGACAGAGAGGAAAGGATTTTTGAGGCCTAGTTTAAACTAGGTCCTCTCCAAGCTTTGAGAGCGTGAGAAAAGAGATGTCATCTCATGACAACTCTATAATAGACAATTGATAATATGTACCCTACCCTACTTTATGTACAACAGAATGAAAGCTAAATCTTATTTCATTAGCAATTCAGGGACCATCATGAACCAGAACTGGGGCACTTCTACTCAAAATATGCAGGATGTCCCTTGCCAACACATGAACCATTTATTACCATAGCCAAAGGACAGCATCCTCTATCAAATCTGAAAACAACCAGCCATTGTAGAGGAATGTAAGACAGACTGTATAGTGCCCATAATAAATAATTTATTTAACATCTGCAGATTTGCAACAAGTATATTTAAATCTCTTGGCTTTGTATGGGAAAAGAAGTATAATAACAGTGACTACTTGGTTTTCCGCAAATACTGAATTTGGATTCTCAGACTGTAAACTAAGGGGTTGCCTATACCTGTGATGGAGAACCTTGGCACTCCAGGTGTTCTTGGACTTCAATAACCAGAAGCCCAAGTCAGCACTCCTGCTGATCAGGGAGGGCTTCTGGGAATTGAAGTTCAGGAACACCCAGAGTGCCAAGGTTCACCATCACTGGCTTATACTGTTGAAATAAATCGGGAACTGCTTTTTTTTTTTTTTTTAAACACAATTTAATGTCTCATGGTCTTTGTGTCCTCATGGGGCAAGTTTTAGTATGATCGTAAGATTGTACATCAGCCCAGGGATTTCAAATTACTACCGTACATTTATAAGCAAATTGGTACTTTAGGGCTCCAATGTTTCCCCTCTTTTCATATCAAAAAGCATATTTTTATTCTGTATTTTATTGGGTTGTGCTTTGTCCTTGTACAGACAATTCTTTACCACGGGTCTAAATCACCTTTAAATATCATTCAATGAAATAAACAGGAATATTATAACATGTAGTCAAACCCATTGTCATATGTAAACAGCTGGTTTAACAAAAAGTAGACTTTCAGCTCAATGTTTCAGGACTACTGCAAGCATGAACCCTTGTTTTTCATTTGAAAATCTGCTACAATTTTGGAAGGTCTGCTATAAGTTGCATTAATGAAGAAAGAATATTCATTTATTCTAAGATAAAATCTTCCATGTTAATATTTTCTGCCTTGTCAACAGTTCAAGGTAACTACAAGGACTCTTTCTTCCTGTACAACAGATGAGAATTATGTTCACTGTAAATCAGTTAACAGTTGTTTTGGAGAGTATTTAAAGAAACACTTTTACTCTTGCATAAAGATCAAACATTCATTTACTGTATGAATTACAAGAGCTCCAGAACTGATGACAATTAAAATGGCAATAAGGATCTTAAAACATATTCTTAAAACTTGCACATTGTGAAAACATTTGTTCTTGGCACAGTTCTAGGTATATGATTTAAATTGTTTCTTTGGAATAGTAGCCACATTAGTTTGTGTTTCAAGCATATCAGAGAATATACTAAACAAAAACAAAAAAAGGCTATAGCACTATGAAGACTAACTGTTATATTTTAATGTTAGCTTGCATGGGTCAAATCCACTTTGTCAGACATCGGAGTGAGGCTTCATCATGGCGTCAGTTTATACACATCAGGTACAGAGGTACAGAGTGATTGGTTAGCATAACAGATAAGTATACAAATCAATATGCTTTCTACAATTGATAATGACAGATGATCTCTGGTTGTTATTCATATTAGTTGTAAATTTCCCCCTTTTTTCAATTGCAAATAGTACTGTATGAGGATACAAAACAAACACCTGGCATTGAACATATGCTAATGAGTATATCCTTCAGCATTTAACCTTGTCAATAAATGATTTCTTATACACACAAGGAGAAAAATTCTCTTTCTTCTTTCAATGAAAATTCGTTTAGCAAGAGTTTTGCCAAATAAGTTGTAGGGTAGCATGGAATGTGATGTGCTTCACAGGCACTCAAGTTTTCACCATCTGTTAAGCAATTGGTGTGCTATGGATTGCTTAGCTTCTTTTGCTAAATATAGTGCACAGTCAATGTGACTCAATGGCATTGCCATGCCAGGTTTTGACCCTGTCCACTTTAATATCGCAGCTGCATCAGCAGAATCTGAATGAAAATGGTCCATGCTTGGAAAAGAGCAGACAATGGCTCAGCTATTGTGCCTCCAGCCTCCGAGTTTTCTTTTACAGTTAAGATATGAAGAGCTGCCAAATTGCCTTTTTGTTGCCAAAGTGTTTCCTGTAGCAAGCAGGAGTCTCCTCTCCAGTTGCTGCTGTTTAGGAAAGCTTGATAAATGGGGAACCATATGAACTGCATTGTTCTGCGTTTCCTCCAATTGGCTGTACAGAGGTCTGTAAAGCTTTGCATCCGTGTCATTTTGTTTACAGATACATTGGATGCAGCCCCCAGGCCAGCCCAGTTATCCAAGCATGTTGGAAAAAGAGTTGCATTTGTATAAATACCAAGAAACCAGATACTGTATCAGTTCCCCTTTTAAAACACTTTCTTGCAGAATCTTGGTTGTTGTTGTAATGTACAATCAAGTCACATCTGTAGCAGAGTGATCCTATGAATAAGTAATTTTCAAACTGTTCTCAACAAACCCATACAGCTTTTGGAAATTCAAGCCTGTTGCTTCCTTTAGGTTATGGAGTCAATCCATTTCATATTGGATCTCCCTCTTTTCCTGTTGCCTTCAACCTTTCCCTGTCATTTTCAGAGAATCTTGCCTTCTCAGTAGTTAAGAAGCTCGCATTGTTAGCTGGAAGGTTGGGAAGTTGACAGTTCAAGACCTGGGTACTGAATGAGAGATTGAGCACCCGTCTTTGTCCTAGATCTTGGAGACATGAAAGGAGCCTCATTTGGGTGTTTCCTGAGTAGAGTTTCTTCTGCAAAAATCCTTTCAACCCAAAATAATTTCTAACATGAAACAACTACTAGTGCTAGTACTAGTACTAGTACTATACTTTAAAAACCTGTTTCTCATGTAAAAAAAAAGGATATAGGTCTTGCTTGCTCGAAATCCAGTTATACCCAACTCTAGAGTTCAGTGCTTATCTTCATTTACAGCCAAAGAGCAAGCGCTGTCTGCATCTGCAGACATTTTCCTGGTCATGTGGCAGGCATGACTTTTCCTGCCAAAGTGGTACCAATTTATCTACTTGCAATTTCTTGCTTTTTAACTGCTAGGTTGGCAGGAGCTGGACAGGCAGCTGGAATTCGCTCCATTGCAAAGCAATTGAGTCTCAAACTGCTCAACTGCTGACTCTCCAGCTGTCATGTTCAGCATCTTATCACAGTCTTATGTGTAATAATATTTATTTATTTATTTGGTTGTTGAAATATTTATAGCCCACCTTTCTCCTGAAAAGGAACCAACACAACTTAAACCATTTTAAAAAGTACTATAAGTTAAGAACAATACATTCTGATAGTATTAAAAAAGAATGATTTATTTTATTAAAACTGGTTGATACTAAAAACAACAAAAATACAACCAAACATTTGCTAGAGCTGCCATTAAAGCCTATCTTGTGGTGATGAGGATGGTGAAATGCCAATATTTCACTGCCCTCATTGCCTCTGCTGATAATCAAGCAGTGACCCTGTTCCAGGTGACCAGGATGAAGAGCTGGGGTTTTCTGAAGTGCAGTCTTGCCATGTTATCTGGGATCTGTTTGATCCAGTTGTCCCTGAGGAAGTGGACAGGCTCCTTAGGATCTCTTCGTGCTACTGCCTGTGCACTGGACTCATCTCCCGCCTGGCTAATAAAATCAGACAGGCAGTTTGGTCAAGGCTATCCTCAATTCTTCGTTTCCAGAAACCTTGAAACACGCTTTGGTGCACCCCCTACTGAAGAAAGCTACTCTCGACCCCACTGTAATAACCAACTACCAACCTGTGTCCAACTTACCTTTCTTGGGTAAGGTCTTGGAGAAGGCAGTGGCACTGCAGTTATAGGAGAACCTGGATGAAGCGGATTATCTGGACCCCTTTCAGTCAGGATTCAGGTCTGGGTATGGTATGGAAACTGCATTGGTTGCACTGGTGGATGATCTCTGGTGAGAGTGGGACAGTGGACATCCGTCTGTCCTGGCTCTTCTTGACCTCTCAGCAGCTTTTGATACCATCGACCACGGTATCCTTCTGGAAAGGCTCCAAGGATTTGGGATCCAAGGTTCTCTTTGGGCCTGGTTTTCCTCATATCTGAAGGGCTAGACCCAGTCGGTGTGGTTGGAGAGCGAGAGGTTCAGCCCTAGGCCCCTCTAATATGGGGTGCCTCAGGGCTTGGTCCTTTTGCCTTTCCTATTTAATATCTACATGAAACCGCTGGGTGAAATCATCCATTCCCATGGGGTGAGGTATCATCAATATGCTAATGATACTCAACTGTAGATCTCAGCCCATGGAGATCCTTGCAATGCAGTGGAAGTCCTTTCCAGGTGCCTGGAGGCTGTGAGGGTCTGGATGGGGGACAATGGGCTACAACTGAATCCCGGCAAGACTGAGTGGCTGTAGGTCGGGGGTCCTGTGTTATCACGGGATTTACCATCTTTGGTTCTGGATGGGGCAGTTTTGCCCCAAACAGACCCAGTGCATAATCTGGGGGTCCTCCTGGACTTGCGACTCCTGGTCAAAGAGCAGGTGGAAGTCATGGCCAGGAGCTTTTGCACAACTTCATGTAATACATCAGTTACACCCGCTCCTAGATCGGGGCTCCTTGCTCATGATCACACACACTTTGGTCACCTCCAGATTTGACTATTGTAATGCACTCTACATGGGGCTGCCCTTGGTGACCATTCGGATGCTGCAGCTGGTGCAGAATGCAGCTGCCCAGATGTTGGGTGGATGTTGTGCTTGTGCTTCACCATTGCTCCATGAGCTGCACTGGTTCCCAGTGTGCCTCCAGGTGCAATTCAAGGTGCTGGTAATTACCTTTAAAGCCCTACATGGTAGTGGGCCAGGATACTTAAGAGACTGCATCGCCCCAAGAACATCTGTCCCACCAGAGTGGACCGGAGAGGCTCTCTGGTTGTGCCATCAGCTAGAGAGGTGCATCTCTCTAGCACCAGAAAGAGGGCCTTCTCTGTGTCTGCCCTGGCCCTATGGAGCCTCCTACCAACTGATCTGCACCTCCAGACAGAGCTGCTGCCCTTTTGGAAGGGTGTAAAAGCCTGGATGGTGCGGCAGGTATGGGGCACCGGCAACGTTGTATCCCAGGCCTGTTGGTTGATCTAATATCCCCCTCTCGTTCTTAACTCTTTTAACTTTTAACGAGTTCACTTTTTGATTAATTTTAATTGATTTTTAACTTTTCTAATAATTTTAAACTTGAACTTTTATGGTGTTATCTGGTTTTTGTTAGCCACCTTGGGTCACTGTTGTGAGGAGGGTGGCATATAAATCTAAGAAATAAAATAAATAAATAAATAAAAACTCCATTTTAAGAATTGTTTATTAGGTGTCCAGTCACTGAGAAAAGGTCTGCCTGAAAAGAAGAGTTGTGGAAGGATAGTGGTATATGATATAATAAGGTAGTCCACAACGTAATTCAAATTTAAGCTGAATGACAGACTTATTTGTTTTGTCTCATCTTGCTTTGACATGGAGGAGCCTTTTGGAACTACTCTTTGCTTTAGTTCCCACATATGCAAAATAAAAGTAACAATGACCTTTCAGTGGTGAAGGGATGAATGGAAAAATGCAATTAATACCTTTTGCACACTTTAAGTGCTACAGAAATGAGTGATGCATATGAGTACCACATGTGTCTCTGGAATGTGAAGGTTGAGTGGTGGCGAAGATGACAAATGCCAACAAATTCACTGATAATTTGCTGTGAGTCACATGCTGCCAGCATAAAGGTGCAGCTACCAGGAAATTGATGAAACAGGGTTCAAAACCCTGTCATATTTCTGTCCGTCAGCACCAGGTAAATGGGCAAGGGTGGGCTGAAAGGCTGGATTTCATTTCTGCTGGAGGAAAACATGTTGTTCTCTCTTCTGGTCGGCTTTCCATGACCCAAGGGGAGGTGGCAGTCTGAAGGGTTTGTAGTGTTTCTAGATCGAGACTTTTCTGCTTCCTGCAGGAGACACGTCAGTGCCTTCGCCTCATGCAAGATCAAAGAACAAGAAGGGCTATATGCTGAATCATCAGCTGGATTCCTTCACCTCTGATTCACTCATGTCTTCTTTTCTGCATTCAGCACACATAGAGAATATCCAGAGCTCCATTTGCCATTTCTATTTATTCAGCCTAGACTGAATGAATCCTCTGATGGTGAGCACCTTTTACCTTATTTGGCTGCCTCCCCTTTCCCCATATTTGGTCGCAGAGAATGTGATCATAATATTTTGGCTAGCCGTGAAATAACGTGTGACGATCCAGGCAAGATGTTTGAAATGAAGCGCCACCCCCAAGTTGAATGTATATTCTTTTCCTAGGGCAAAATGTAATCTTGCCTCATGTGCTGTCTTCAGCTATTCCATTGGCTCTGCCAAGTCTCGGAATGAGCCACACGTGGAGATCTAAGATAAGGGATATGGTCAGTTTTGCAAACCAGAGAGAGTCCCTGATAGGTCTGTGATGAGATTTCTCACTTTCCTGAACTTTGGATGCACAGCTCAATGTGCAGGCTTGATAAAAACGAGAGAAACCACAGTAATTAAGACCTGAGTGTCCCTGGGGACCCCAAAGAAATAATTGGAGCAGACACTATGGAGAAGAAGAAAGACAGTTTGGAACATGGGCATGCAACTGGCCACTGAGGTCTGCTTAATGATATTCTCTAGTGGAGGAGAGAAGGAGGGAGATAATTTCCCCCTGCTTTTGTATAACCTCTTAGTTCAGTTTGCCCATTGTTTGAAGAGATGAGTCAGCAGTTTCATTCTCCTGCAGGAATGTACTGAGAGGCCAGAGTCCCACTGACTCAGGGTTTTTAATACACATCCTTTTCTCTAAAACCACATCTCAAAGGTACAATCTTATGAATTAGTCAGGTTCACTGTTACTAAGCTACAAAAAAGAAAGAGCATCTATTAAAAGCAAGACGTAACAGAACTGACCCTGACATTTCCTAACAGAACAATGTACTGTATCTCATGCAGTCAAAATGCTATCTTGTTTCTAGACAGTTCTCGGAGTACGGAGATCAAATTGAGGTAAAAGTTGTCCTTGCTTGAAAGCCAATCATAACCGACTCTAGGGTGTGGCACACGTCTCCATTTACAGCCAAAGAGCCAGCGCTGTCTGTGTCTGCAGACATTTCTGTGGTCATTTGGTAGCCATGACTACCAAATGCTGTTACCTTCCCATCGAAGTGGTACCTTTTTATGTACTGGCAAATTTTTGCTTTCAAACTGCTAGGATGGCAGGAACTGGGACAGAAATGGGAGCTCACTCTGCCATGCAGCACTCAGGTCTCGAATTGCTGACCTGCTGTCCTTCCAGGCAAGTTCAGTGTCTTAACCACTAAAACCACCGCAGTCCCCTCAAACTGAGGTTTGACAATCTAAATTCACTCAGGCTGAAGGAATGAATTCTGCACACTTCCAAGATCACATGAAATCAACCAAAACGTGTTGTATTATTCAGCCACTTCTTTTTCCAAGCCTGAGTGAAGTTACATTGTGCAAGTTACCTCCATAAGTCAATTTGATCCCATATTTAACTAGATCCAAGAATTTCCTGAAAATATATAATCCCACCAGTTTAAACCATGTTTCCATGCTGAAAAGTTCTGTAAGTACTGTAGTCTCTCTCTTTTTTCTTTTAGCCTTCAGACCAACCCTACCATAAGGCCATGAAGCTACTACACGCGCGAAGAGGATGTACATGTAACTGCAATCTATTGAACTACTTTGTTCTTCTCCCTCATTAGTAGGGCTAGTTTCTCCCCAGAAGTTATAAAAGTTACTTTTTGGGGTTAAACTCCCTGAATTTTCCAGCCATGATAGTAATTACTGGAAACTGACATATTATTGAGAGATGTAAAAATTATAAGTTAGTATGATCAATGGGGAGTACCCAGTGTAATGTAGTGGGTAAAGTGACAAACTAGACTCTGGAGAATAGGGTTTGAACCCCCACTTTGCCATATAAACTAATTGGGGGAATGGAACCAGTAAAACCACTCCTTAAATATTTCACTTATCTTGAAAGCCCTATTTGGGTCTCTATAAGTTCTGACTTAATGGCATAAAAATAAATAACTATGATCACAGGAGAGGAAATAATCAGAGTATGGAAACCTTTTTTTGGAGAACAACTTCCAGCCCGGCTCCTGAGTCCATGTTTTCTGCAATTAGACAGAGGGAAAAAGTCACTCAGATAATGTTTTCTGATATGTCAGATAATTAAGGTTTTAAGGAGAGATTCAGGTCTGTGTAGCCCAGGAGAACACTCAGATGACCACCAGTGCACCAAGGCCAGCATAGAAATACAGGGGGCCAGAAGCATCAAGGCATACAGAGGTCCACTGAGGCTGCCTTTCCAGAACATTTTTGTTGCTGTGTATTGGATTATCACCTATCTCTCAAAAATTGGTGTCATAGCAGTTTACAAATTCCAGAAAAGGGAAAGGGAAAAAAACTCAACTGAAACTTCAGAGTGCAATCAGATGGGAATTTGTTCTGTAGTTTGGTTTGGTTTTGGGATGGGATGGTTTGATTCTTTTTCCAGAAAAACCTGATCTAAGAGTTACCATGAACCAGCCTGTCCCTGATCTATGTCTAATTGTATCTGGTTTTGGTCTCTGTAATGGGATACTGTTTGCTTTCCATTTTTGAATCGCTCTGTCATTGCTGTTAGACAACCAGAGCAAATGGCTTAAGCCTGGGATGGTGAACCTTGGCACTCCAGATGTTCTTGGATTTCAATTCCCAGAAGCCCAAGCACCCTGTGAATGCACACAAATGGGTTTACTGCGATTCATCCAGCCCGCACTGCCCTAATCACTCTCAGAAGCGGAAGTAAAACACATCTGTACAGATGATTCACAGTAAACCCATTTGTGTGGATTCACAGGATGCTTGGGCTTCTGGGAATTGAAGTCCAAGAACATATGAAGTGCTAAGGTTCACCATCACAGGCTGAAGCTGTCACTTTGTTTAAGTGCTTTATGGTCTTGGGAAACTGAAAGCTTCCTCCCATTCTCCCATGGAGGGAGACTGAAAGGGAAGAAAGGGTTGGGTTTTTTAAAAAATGCATTGTAGAATAGCACTGATGAGATGCTTAGATTAAAAAAAAAATAAAAGCTTCATCCACTCCCTCAGGGAGGAGGGAACAAGAAGAACTCCATCTCCTTTACTTTTAAATAGGGGAGGAAGGGCAAAATAGGGTCATTTCAATGTGGTGTGGTTTCCTACCCTGAAGCCACCTAATCCTTCCACATGGATGCAAAGATCACTTCAAATGACATAACACACCTCAAAGCAACCAAGTCCTTCCACACATCTTTGAAATGCATTTTGGAAGGGTACATCCAATTTGCCATTTGCAAAGACAAGTCAGATAAGAATGGAAACAAAATATATCACACTCATATTTCTTTTTCTTTTTTTTAAAAAAACTTTTATTTATTTATTTACTGAAACAAGCAAAAAATGCTTTTTGTATCCAAATAGCTTTTAGCCTACCCCATATTTGCCAGCGTATAAGACGACTGGGCGTATAAGACGACCCCCCAACATTTCCACTCAAAATATAGAATTTGTTATATACTCGCCGTATAAGACTACCCCCTCTTCCGCACACCTTCCACACACCAAACAAAACATAAAAGAACATCAGATTTGATTTCAACATCTCCCTGTGGCCCGCACTAGTGCACAAGTGCGCATGTGCGAGCTCTGCATAGACAAGGGGCAGGGTAGAGCGCTGCTGCTTCCCGCCAAGCAGAACGGGCTGGTCATGCCAAAAAGGCTGTCACCCCTGTCTCGCTGCTGATGCTCGCCGCAGCCATGCTGGATACCGCGTGATACTGGATGGTATGTAGAATGAGGTGGGTGGGCATCAGGAGGCCACTATGGGCACTGGGCGGACATCGGGAGGCCACTATGGGCACCGGGTGAGCATCGGGAGGCCACTATGGGCAGCTATGACTATCCCAACTGAAGTGCACCCGGCATATAAGACGACCCTCCCACTTGGGGGCATGTTTTCCAGGGGGGAAAAGTAGTCTTATACGCCAGCAAATACAGTAATTTATTTGCAGAAAACTAATAAGTCTTTCATTTTAGGTATTTCATTGATATGTGCAGCAATATGACAATTATGACCCAGTGTTAATGATATCTATTATAACATGTTCATCGTTTCCAAACTCCCTTACTAGGAATAGAATGTGAAGGAAACCATATTTAAATGAAGAAAGACAAAGTGATAAGGTAAAAAATATATTACAAGATACTGGGATCATGATAATATCAGATAGCTGCTTCTGTTGGGACTTCCTAATGAATGCTAACCACACGGTGTTGATATACAGTCTTTTTTGCAAATACGTATGAACTAATGTGAGGGAGTCCTAGAGAGCACTAGACTCAACCGAAGCCCTGTGCCTTCAACACCAGTGCAGCTTGTGGTTAATCTGGGCTCCATCTATCCATGGAAGATGCCTGTGGGACTTCAGGGATGGAACACAAACATCAGTGGAAGTGGATGGTTCTAACATGGAGGAGGAGGATGGCCCTGGAAGCCCTGGAGATACAGAACTTTCAGGAAGCCTCTAGATAGATGTGTCTCAGGGTGGTGCTATACCAAAAGAAGCAGAGGAACTTGCAGGGGTTAGAGAGGAAGAGCGAGAAACAAGGAGAATTGGTGGAAAAAGAGAAGCTATGAGAGGACAGGAGAGGATGAAGAAGGAGAAGTTTGGACATAGACACTTTGGACATGGACACCAGAATGTCCTCAGTCAGAGTCCCTGAAAGCCTATTGTTGTTAGTTTTCTCCATGATGCCATTGCTTAGAGAAAGCACAACCAACCTCCTCTGGATCCTGCCCCTTTCACTCTGACACTCATTCAACTGTGCTAGTGGAGAAGACACTGGCAGTTTGAGTGTATCCACCATATGGAGGCAAAGGTACTAGCCGTACGCAGACTGGCACACCCAGCTCCCAGCCATGGGCAAAGATGTGGACAGAACTGAGATTGTGAGATGATTTCACAGACTCAGGGCAGGATGGAACAACTGCTTCAACTTTTTGGGTCGATGATCTATAAGAGTAAGAGAGCATTGCATTGAGTTACTGGTTTGTTGAATAAAATACTGCTGATTCACAATATTGGATTCCTGTTTTTATTTCTGGAACAGTAGGACCCTTTGAAGCAACCCCCCCCCCCCAAATTACCCATGAAGAACTGTGGGGAGGACACACAGCTGGTACCACACAAATTGCCTTCCTCTTTTCCATCTTAGGTTAGCCATTGCTGTGTAACTTTTAATAATAATAACTCTGAGCTTTCAAGTCAACTCTAGTTTATGGCAGCCTCTTTTGGGTTTTCTAGGGAGAGAATACACTGAAGTAGTTTACCAGTCTCTTTTTTCTGGGGGGCACCATGGGACTGTGCAGCTTGCCTAAGACAACACAGCATGGCTCTTCTGGGATGCACAGTGGAGAACTGATTTCCCAACTTTTGTCTCCACAGCCAAAAACATAACTCACTGAGCTATCTAGCCAGCTGTATCTTATAGTATTTCAAAGGTTTAGAATTGATAAAATGAAAAACAAGGGATAGGTGAATAGCTGAGTTTCTGTCACATTTTCAGCTCTGCAAATCTAATTTAGACTGAGGAAGAAATTGCTAATGCAACATCTACAATAGCAGAATACTCAAGGAGACTCCCCAAGTTCATGGCAGAAGGCTAAGCTTTGAAATTGGGACTTTCCAAATAATAGCACATCCCTGTTGATATTCTGTGCCAATTCCAAAAAAAAAAGAAAGAAAGAAAGAAAGAAAAGAAGGGAAGATTGCTTAAACACCAGATTTGCTAGAACCACTCCTGGGCTCCAGGTGTCCTAGAATTAGAATGCGTGATTCCACAGCTGCATATATTACATTTCTGGGTTGTTTGATCCTGCCCAGGGGAATTGTTGCCAGGGCTAATATGCAATTATAGTGTGGTTAGGCAAGGGATTGTTGTAAACAGTCACATGAGAAGAGAAAGCATTTCTCAGGTTGTTAAACTGCCAGAGGAAGTATTCAGTAAGTGAGAAAGTTCTCAAAAGTATTATAAAAAGAATGTGTAATCCCCCCCCCCCGCTTAATACTCCAAACCCATTCCTTGACAGTGATTCACAGATTCTGCTGAATAATATCTAGCTGGATAATAATTACAGTGAAACAACATCCTTTTTAACTCAGACAAATAAACGCTCTGGGTAGCATATAAACTGAATGTTACTTGAATGGAGCTGCAATTTCTTTTTTTTAACTACTCTGCTTTAACCTATGTTTGACCAGTGATGGGATGTCCCCGGTTCCAGACGGATCCCTGGAACCGGTAGGACCAATTCCGGAGGGTTCTCCGTGAGGGGAGTCCACTTTTGAGGCGTCCTGTTCCGGACGCCTCACCGAAAGAAAATTTTTTTTTTTAAATCGGAGCTAAAATGGCTCCAATTGACTGCGCATGTGCAGAAACTCAATCTGATGCATTGCGCATGTGTCAGATTGAGTTTCTGCGCATGCGCAGTCAATTGCAGCCATTTTAGCTCCAATTTAAAAAAAATTGTTTTACTGCTTTCAGGACGGCGGCGGCGGCGGCGGCACCAGCCCTCTGAGGAGGGCACCTCCCCCGCAGCACGTTGAGGGCTGCCTGGGCCGTCCGCTGCCGACAAGCCCCATGCCCTGGGGACGCGCAGCGCACCGCTGCCACCTCCTCCTCCGCCGGGTGCCTGTGGACTGGGTGCCTGCAGCTGCCGCCCCACGCCGCCGCCGCCGGACCTGCCTGCATCCCTGTAGCCTCCTCCTTGGGCTGGTCCCTTTTTAGCCCGGCTGCGGCGCCTGGCGGAGGAGGAAGCTGGAGGCGGTGCGGCATGGGGACGGCAGCCGCCACCATACCCACTGCTCCCCGCAGGCCCTGGCCGCCCGTGGCCGCCGCCAGAGCCGGGCCGAAAAGGCTCCGCCCCGAGGAAGATGCAGGCGCCCGGCGGAGGAGGATGCGGCGGTGGCGAGCCCCGCCGGGCTTACCCAGGGCATGGGGGTTTGTCGGGCCCCAGTCCCTAGGAGGGCGCGGCGGCGGCGGATGGCCCGCGCAGACACCAACGTGCCCGTGGGAGCTCGGTGGCTGGCCAGAGGCTGCAGGCGGCTGTGGCAGCCGTGGCCGGTGGCTGCAGGGCCGGCTGCGGCCTTCGTAGGAGGAAACAGCCACAGTCGGGGGCAGCGTGTCTTGCCGGGTGGCCCTGGGCCACATGGAGGTTTGTCGGCGCCAAGGAAGGTAAGTGAGGCTTTTATATTTAGGGTGGGTGGGTGATTTATTTGTGTTTTGGGTGGGTGGTTGTACTTTTATTTAATTTTTATTTTATTTATTTCTTTATTTTATTTCTTTAAGTTATTTACGGGTCTGTGTGCATGTTTATTTTTTTTTTTTTTTATTTTATTTTTGGCCTTGCCCACAACGTCATGATGTCATGACGTTGGCTCCGCCCATGACGTCGTGACATCATGACATTGGCCACGCCCATGACGTCCATGACGTCATGACGTGGTAGTAGAATTTTTGACATCCCATCACTGTGTTTGACACTTGAATTCTATTTGTTTTTATATGAATTTTATCTTTCTTAGCAACCATAGGTATTGTCCTGAGAAGAAGGGAGGGAGATGGGTTTAGTTTTTTTTTAATTAGTAAATACTGTACATTACTAAATAAAACCCACCTCCTCCCACAATACTTCCAGGTTCTGCACTGCAGCATGTAAGTTCAGAAGAACACTCCTGGCAGGTCGTTCAGCTTAATAAACTACTAGTGCTACATCATAAGCTTAGTAGTAACAGTTGTAACATTATTAATCTTAAATAGTAATTTTACTACTCCTTTTTTCTGAGCAGAAAATCTCCTTTTTAAAATATATTTTAAATACCTTCATTTTAACTTCTGTCTCTTTTTTATATTTTAACTACCCTCGTTTGAATTCCTGTTCATTTTGCTGTACTATGCTGGTCTTGGACTGTAATAATTGATACTCATTATTCCATCCACCAAAAAGCCTACCTAGTCTAATGCATATCTTTTTTCCAGCATGCTGCTTAAGAAACTCCAGCAGGACATGAAAACAGCAGTCTTACCCTCTCATTCCTGAGCAACTTGTGTGTGAGCTTTCAGAGGCATAATACTGATTGCTTTGGGTCCTGAACCTAGGTAGAGGTAACGGTTGCCCTTGTTCGAAAGCCATCCGCATCTCTAGGTTTCAGTGCTTATCTCTGTTTACATTCAAAGAGCCAGTGCTGTCTGCATCTGTAGACATTTTTGGGAACATGTGGTAGGCATGTCTAGACACTGGGGTGCATGGAACACTTTTTTTCTTCCCACCAAAGTGGTACCTATTTATCTACTTGCAATGTTTTGCTTTTGAACTGCTAAGTTGGCAGGAGCTGGGACAGAAATGGGAGCTCATTCCTTCATGCAGTACTTGGGTCTCCAACTGCTGACCTGCCGACCCTCCAGCCTTCAAGTTCAGCATCTTAACCACTTGAGCCACCGCATTCCCTTTACCTAGGTAGCATTTGGCTATTGCAAGTGACCAACAGACACCTGTAGTGTTGTCTTTCCTGAACTTTTCTGGTCTCCTTTCAATGACAACAATAGTACAGACTGCTAAAACATCTAGTGGCCTATTTCCTTAACAGTTAATATTCATGAAACAATGCCAGGGAAATTTGAAAAGAATCATATAAAGTCCTCACTGTCTCTGGGGAATTCAGCTTTGGTGCATTTCATGTAATCTTCTTGGCATGCCATATAGCTGAGGGTCTATCAATGTTATTCTTCCTGTTTCTAGCAGCTTTGCAGTTTCATATATAAAGTCTTCTATTTTCTTCTTTATAAAAATGCTTTCTTTTCTTTTGTAATCCTGATCAATTTAAAATGAAACAGTCATTCCAAGCAAATTTATGGGAAAGATAGCTCATCCAAAAACTACAGAATGCACTACAGAGAAATATAGACTGAGGATAAGACAATCATAGGAAATATGTTATTTATAGTGGTATATAGTAGGGAATGTTTAGCACAACAGTGAGCAGATCTATGGTGACAAGCAGAATCAGGGGAAAAGAAAAGTTGGTAAGTCACCACATGCAAGTATGTGTGAACACATGCATGTAAGTGAGCATTCACACGTGTAGCTTTGTGTTACTGCCTTGTCCTCTATGGTGAGTGCTGAGGCTATGACATCTGATATGGAAAGTTGTACAATGAATTTTCAGGGTTTTTTAAAATAGAAAAGTATCTATTTTACTTACAGTATTTCTCATAAAGAGGAAAGCAAAGTACTCTTTTCACTTTTGGCACCTTTAAAGTACAGTTTGTTGTTCAGTCGCACAGTCGATTCCAACCCTTTGCAACCCTATGGACCACTGTCCGCCAGCCACTTCTGTCCTCCACCATACAGTAATACCTCAGATAACATTTGCGCCAGATAATGCTATAACCGCATAATGTTAAACAATCTGGAAAAAAATTGCATCGCATAATGTTGAAATCCTATGGGATGTGTCGCATAACATTCGCTGAAGCCTGTGTCAGTTACAATGTATCTCTATGGAGTTTTAATGTTATGCAATTCATCCCATAGGGTTTTAATGTTATGCGATGCATGTATCTCATAACATTATAACGCTAAGACTCATGGAACCAAGTTTTAGCATTATCCAGGCTTCTACTGTATAAGTAATTCATTTTAAGAAGGAATTTTTTATGTTCCGTCTAAACTTATCTTGTTTGCATGTCAGATATAGATAGGAGGATAGTGCTGAAAATGAATGTGAGAATTCAGATGGAGTTGTGCAGAAAATTGAAATAAATCCTTAAAAGGGTACTAAATCCATTCTGGTTCATGTCTGGTTCATGTCTAGAAAGTCTTGATGTTAGAAGAGTTTGTAACAGTAGATGAACCTTAAAATGTTCTCCAGTCCAATGATCTTGTGAAGGCATTGACCAGCCAATGTACTGACTTAGGCTTCTGGGAATTGAAGTCTGCCTGTGGAGCATGGGCTCCATGTTAGGAACCATTGGTCTAAACTATTCAGTATAAGTATTTGTTAAAAGGACAATGCATTACTGAAGAAAATATAGTTAACTATTTGTTTTTTTTTTATTCTTAGTGACAGTTTACAAAGACTTAGAGGAAAAAAACTGTTTCCCACAACCACTTAAGGAATGTGTACATCAGCCAAATTTAGAATCCTCAGTAAATTTTACTTATTTTCCTTCCTTGCCCTTCCCTCAGTTTTTCATCTGTGTTTGCCTCACACATCTATATCAAACTCATCCTTCTCTTATCTCCTCAGCTGAATGTTCAACTGTCAACTGTCAGAACAAAAACAGATGCTGTTTTACCCTCCACTGAGCAGAACCTTCAGCTAATCAGAATTTAATGCTTCTTCAAACAACCAAACAGAATTTCCACATTTTCTCATCTATGAATATTGAAGGGATAATCTCTCTTTTCCATTTCAGAATGTATCATCATGCAGCTATCATCACACTTACTAGTTATCTAATGACTCAACAACGCAGACTCTATAAACCATTTCACCACAGACTATGACACCCATTTCCCCAAATTTTTGTCACTCTGGCTGGGAGTTATTACTGCTGTTTCCCAAAACATCTGGTTAATGGGTTACCTACCCCAAATAGGTAATTAAGAGAAGAGCAAGAGTAGAAAATGATCATAATATACTATTTTGTCTCTAAAATACTAATTAAAGTATGTTGACACACAAACTTCATAACAAAGGCATATCACCTTAATGAATTCAAATATTAAACATCTTAACTAATGTTGGGGATACTTTCAAAACCAGGTCTAGGTTCTTAATTGTCTATGGTAAGGTAAAGGTAAAAGTTGCCCTTGCTTGAAAGCCAGTTGTATCCAGTGGTGAGCTCCAAAAACATTTACTACCACACTGTGGGGGTGGTATGATGGGGGTGGCCAGGGGTAAAGCCCTGCAGTGCACCCTAATTAGGACTACTTTATTTCAAAACTTGGATGGGCAGAGCCAGCCAGAATTTCTGCTATTGGTTCTAGCGAACTGGTGCGAACATGCTGATGCCCACCACTGGTTGTATGCCAGTATAGGGTTCAGTGCTCATCTCTGTTTATAGCCAAAGAGCCTGCGCTGTCTGCATCCGCAGATATTTCTGTGGAAATGTGGCAGGCATGCCTAGACATTGGAGTGCACAGAATGGTGTTTACCTTCCCACAGAAGTTGTTCCTATTAATCTACTTGCAATTTCTTCCTTTCAGACTGTTAGGTTGGCAGGAGCTGGGACAGAGACAGGTGCTCACCCCATTGTGCAGTACTCGGGTCTCGAACTCCAGCCTTCCAGTCTTCAGGTTCAGCATCTTAACAACTTGAGACACCGCAGTTCCTCTACAGTCTATGGCTAAACCCTAAAACTGACTTTAGTTACTATGTTGTTTTCATGCAAACTTGAAGCTTAATCACAAACTGAACTTATTCATATTTCATCCAAAATGCATGCCATTGTGAAACTAGCCTACCTCTGCTCAGTCATTCATGAAAAGACTATTGTAAGGTCTTTGGCTTGTAAATGACATAATTCAATAATCTTATACTTCCTCCAACCAATGCCAGACTGTTTCAAACCTATCCCTGCAAAAACACCAAAAAGTGTCATATCTTGAAACTGCATATCCTACTATTGACTCCCCCCATTACAAAAAGCACCCGCAATATTTGCCAGTCATAATGTGTTATAATAGCAGAACTTGGCAAGTTTACTCTTTTTTCAGATCACAGGTCTCAGAATTTGCCAGGGAATTTAAAGATCTGTATATTTGTTCAAGGCTGCGGTGGCTTAGTGGGTAAGATGCTGATCTTGATGAAGTGAAAGTTAGTAGATCAGCAGTTCAAGACCTGAGTGACACGTGATGGACTGAGCTCCCATTGTCTGCCCCAGCTCATGCCAACCTAACAGTTCGAAAGCAAGAAATTGCAAGTAGATTAAAAGGTACTGCTTCAGCGGGAAAGATAACCATGTTCCATGTTCTCTGACATCCAGTCATGGTTTCCACATGATCACAGAAACATCTGCAGGCACAGACAGAACTGTCTCTGGCTGTAAATGGAGACGAGCATTGTCCCCTAGAGTCAGACACAACCAGTGGTGTGCTGGCCCACAGGGATACAGGGACTCATCCTGATGCGTCCCAGCGACTGGCGCCCCCCAGAGGCAGGTAGAGGTAATGGGAATGTATGGAATTTCTCCCCCCCCCCCCAATAGGTGCCCCATCACTTCCTGCCCATTGCCCTCCCAAGATGCACAGCACACCCCTGGACACAACTAGCTTTCGAATAAGGGAGACATTTACCTTTACCTGTATTTGTCATGTGCTAATTTCAAGAAAGACCGTAAGTCAACAGGTGCGCATCCAGAATATTTCTCTCATTGGGGCTCAAGAAATTTGACTTGGAGTAAGCAGCTGTTGGACTGCAAGCAAGGCTGGTGAGATGAAATGAGGTGGGGAGTTTATAACTTTCTGTGATCTGGGAGCATCCATTCTGAGGATATGCACCTAAGGTAGAAGAGCTCATTTGGGAGTTCCAGTTCTGTTTCTTGGTGACCACTTCCACTCCCCACCAGAGGAATAGATGGAGCTCATAGCTCCATACTGCCCATTGTTTTGGATAGAGAAAGGGATGGGCAAGGAGGTGACCCCCCTTTTTCCTTCTGAAAGATGAAAGTGTATATTTGCAGGGGATTGTGTCAGAAACAAAATCATTTCAATTTGTTATGTACTTTTTAAAAAGCATTTTAAACAGTTCAAGATATTTTCTCTGTGTGTATATAGCAGTGCAAAATGTGGCATAATTTTTTAGCTATATATTTTAAATAATTTTAGATTTTTAAAGAAATATGATATATTAGGTAGAGGTAAAGATAAAGGTCACCCTTGCTTGAAAGCCAGTCATATCTGACTCTAGGATTCGGTGCTCATCTCTGTTTATAACCAAGGAGCCAACACTGTCTGCATCTGCAGAGGTTTCCATGAACATGTAGCAGGCATGACTAGACACTGGAGTGCATGGAACACTGTTTACCCTCCCACTGAAGTGGTACCTATTTATCTACTTGCAATATCTTGCTTTCGAACTGCTAGTTGGCAGGAGCTGGGATAGAGGCAGAAGCTCAGTCTGTCATGCAGCACTTGGGTCTCGAACTTCTCACCTGCTAACTTTCCAGTCATCAAGTTCAGCGTCTCAGTCAGTAAATCACCGCAGTCACCTATGAAATATTAGAAAGCACTAAATATTTTTGGATAGTTTCATTCATATATTTTCTTTCACATTCCTTCCTTCTTGGAAAAGGAATCATATATTCCAGCATGCATTGGGATAAATAAACAATTCTAGTACTTGTCTTAAGACCATTAAGCTAAGAAAGCTCCAATACCTTGGCCATATCATGAGGCACAACATAAAGTATAGAATACTCCAACTTGCTTTGCAAGGAAAGATCCCTGGGAGGAGAAGCCCTGAATGTAGATGGACTTCATGGCTGAAGAACCTGAGAGACTAGTGTGGCATGACCTCAGAAGAACTGTTCCAAGGAGTTAAGAACAGGAAGACTATCGCCATGATGAAAGTCTATATCCAGAATGGATACAGCACCTGAAGAAGAAGAAGTACTTGTAGGCACTTCCCTTTAGGCTTTTACTTCCCCCCTTCTCTGTGTGTGCACGTGTGTGCATGCGTGCATGCAAGCATGTTTCTGTGTCTCTTTGGGGCCACCTGTAGCAGCAGCCTAGCTTGTGGTTGCAGTCCTTGTACAGCTACTAGGAGCATGACGTAGGCATGTTAGAAACAGAGCTAAGGACCTTTGTCCTGAAATCCATGTCTGGTTGCAGCACTACTTGCCATCTCCTGAGCAGGCAGGCAGTAGATGATAAGGGCCAGGCCATACCCCAAAAGATACACACACTTGTAATTCCTAGCTCTTTTTATCAGCTTTCAAACTATTATTTCCCTGGATATCTTTTTTAACTTTAATTGTTCAAGTCCCTTGGGAGATAAAAGGGCATATGACAGAGGATTAAGTGACAGTCTTGAAAAGAGAATTTATGACCTAATTCCTAGTTCTTGTTTTAAGCCTTTATATATTGTCACAAGATCTGTGTGACCACATGTGCACCATAAACCAAGACATTTAAAGGAAGTTCTTTCGAAATCCATTTGGGCTTGTTGCTAGCAAGAGGCTTAAATTCAGGTACTATAGATTTGCTGGTTTCTGGATTAAACGGTAACTTTTATTGGATTACTGGTCATCTCTGCTCTTTTTTGAAGATAGTTTGAAGGTTGTCCTGGCAAAATGTTGATGGAAAAAAACAAAGACGAGGTCATATTCTTGGCAGGTTCATTGATCCTTGCCTTGCACTGCTGATATGGAGATCTGTCTGATATTGTTTGTAACAAACTCGCTGGCCTTGGAAAGAGAGATTTCTTTTCTATGGTGTCCTGGGGACCACTGTCTTTCATTTAGCTTTGTTCCAGCCAGTATGTCGACAAGAAGATTTGCATGCAGGCAGAAGACTTTAAACAAGACTCTAAAATAAACGCTAGCATAATCTGTTCTTAAAACAGGAGACACAAATCAGACCTGCCTTTAGGCAATGCCTTTGTTTACTACAATTTCTGATCTGTTGTTCCCTCAAAAATTTTACTAGGGTGAACATGTTACAGACATAAGAAAGATGGCACTGTCTCTCAAAGTTCCACATTTTGAAAAACCCCAAATGTAAAAGTCAACTGCATGGCCAAGAACAGTCATGGTAACCATACTGGTATAAGAGAACAAACCTAAACACAACATACCAATTATACTTGAGTATAAGCTGACCCAAATATAAGCCGAGGTACCTAAATTTGACCTGAAAACTCAGGAAAATAGATTGACCCGAGTATAAGCCGAGGGTGGGAAATACAGCAGCTGCTAGTGAGTTTTAATAATCAAAATACATGAAAATATGGTAAAATCAATTAAATTGTTGGCACATCTATATCCAGTGTAGTCTTGGGAGCTTCATGTTCATTGACCTGAGTATAAGCTGAGTCCCCTTTTTGGGGGCTCATTTTTGGGGCTAAAAAACTCAGCTTATACTCGAGTATATATGGTATAGCAAAAACAATTGTGCTTGTATACTATCCCGTAGTGCAGTGATGAAGAACCTTTTAGAGACCGAGTGCCCAAACTGCAACCCAACACCCACTTATTTATCACAAAGTGCCAACATGGCAACAGGGGTGGGAGGAAACACTCCCATTGGGCTGCTGGGCAGAAGGGCAGGGTGAACACTGTGCGGGGGAGAGGGAGGAAGTGCTCCCATTAGGCTGCTGGACAGAAGGGTGGGGCAAACTCTGTGCTGGGGAGGGGAAAGAGCTCCCATTGGGCATAGGGGAGGAGCAAACTCTGTGCTGGGCCAACCGGATGGAAGCCCACAGAGAGTGCCATCTCTGGTATGCGTGAACCACTGCCGTAGTGTAAATATCACTTCCTGGCAGTTCACAAGGTAATTAACATTTTACCCCCATCATTGTGGGTCCTTATCTCACCAACCTCAGAAGGATGGGAGGCTAAATTAATCTTGACTCTTTTGGCAATGAAACTCACATTGTGAGCAGAGTTTTGGCTGTGATACGGTAGCTTAACCACTGTCCCACAAGGGCTCTCTTATGATGCCTAAATGAGGAAAAGGATATACAGTAATCACATGTATTTTGCAGGCTTAGAATATCCATACATTCAATTTCTCTCATTGTTGAACCTGTAAGTTCTTTCAGACAGGGCAAAAATCCCACCCCACTTTGCCACTTTATTTGCAGTTTTGAATGAAGGAAAGCACAGCTAATTGAGCTTCATAGCAATAGCAATTACACTTATATACTGCCCCATAGTGCACTCTCTGGGTGGTTCACAAGTTAATTAGCATTTTGCCCTCAACATGCTGGGCACTCATTTTACTGACCTTGGAAGGATGGAAGGCTGAGTCAGCCTTGAACCCGCCAGGACACACAACATCTGCAGTACAGTAGTTTAACCACTGCACCACGAGGGCTCAGAGAGAGAGAGAGAGAGAGAGAGAATACAGTAACATATTAATTGGGGGGAAATATAGAGAGGAAGACAGGGATAGGGGTTATTGACTTTTTAAAAATCTGATTAAGGAAGTGATATAGCATTACCTTGCTTTAGGGCCATGATTGCGAACCTTGGCACTCCATATGTTCTTGGACTTCAATTCTCAGAAGCCCAAGCACCCTGTGAATCCACACAAATGGGTTTACTGTTATTCATCCAGCCTGTGCTGCCCTCGTCGCTCCCGGAAGCAGGAGTAAAATGCTCCTGTATGAATGCATTTTACTTCCACTTCCAGGAGCAATGAGGGCAGATGAATCTCAGTAAACCCATTCGTATGGATTCATAGGGGTTTGGGCTTCTGGGAATTGAAGTCCAAGAACATCTGGAGTGTCAAGGTTCACCATCACAGCTTTAGGAGAAGGAACACAGCACCAAAATCCTTTCTTCAAAAAGCAACCTTGTTCAACACTGTGAAAGAAACACAACTTTCTTGCTGCAGCTTGTCCTATGGACTTATGGTGGGAGGAGGCTTCCAGAAAGCAATTTAATGCTTCTATTCAGAGCAATGGCTGGGAACTGCTCAACTCCAACCTTCCAAAGTGAACAGAATTAAAATAAGCTATATCTCATGACTGGATTAAAAAATGTGGGAAATCACAGATTTTTGTTACAACTGACCCAAGAAATGTCTTGCATCATGTGAATAGTAGAAAGAAAAATAAGTGGCAAAGCAGCTATGGAATGGAAAACAAATATTTCATTTGGACAAACCCTTTGTATATACAACTGTATACATATAGGACTCTTTGGAAAAGATCTGAAGCCTTGTTTTCCCCCTGGTCCTCAGTTAAAACATAACACCGGAATGTTAAAAGAAATTTTAGGCTATAGTTCCAAAAATTCCCTAGGTATCATAGCTAGTGGCCTTGTAATCCAATAACTTAATTTAACTAACTGTGGTGTAAGGGCCCTGCACAGGAATTCTCCTTTGATGCAGAGCAGAGCAGAGCTGTACCAGGGTAAAAAAAACCCTTTGGGAAGGTCAACTCAGCAGCATCTCATGCAATGACATTGCAAGGCTAAAACTGAGGCACAACAGCAGGCTTTTGTGCTGTCACAGGAGTGGGCCTTTGTGATTTCATAGGATGGAGAATGCAAGGACTAGGATGGGGGCCACCACTGTCCTGGGAACTGATGACTGTGGAAACAGGTGAAAGTAAATTCACTTCCAGGTTCTAAAGTAGATGATAAGCACCACTGTACCCAGCTCCTGCCAACCTGGCAGTTTGAAAGATTTGCAAGTAAATAGGTGCCACATTGGTGGAAAGGTAACTTTACCTACTCACCATATCTCTACCCTCTCTGCTGCCTTTGCTTTTGCTAGCTGCACCCATGGGCTCTCTGCCTAGGCCTAACCCCTCACTCTTGGCTTTCCAGTGCACTGGTATTGTACAGAGCCAACACCCAAGCAACGTTGTGCGGTGCTAGTAAGCCCTGATGACAGGTGAGAATAGTTGGAAATGCATGTCCAGGCTTTAAAGCTCATACACACAAATCCAACTTAATCTTCTTCTTCTTCTTTTTTTTTTTTTGTATTTGCCCTGAGATTTATCTCCTTGTTTAGAAGGAAGTCTTCAGAAGTCTATCCATTCTCCAAGACTTCAGCTGGTGCACTGAGAACCAGAGATCCATGATGCTTGAGAAATGGTCATTTAATTAGGGTTTATGACAATAATATTCCTCCTCCTCCTCTTCCTGTTTTACACCTTCAGGTGTCCAGGGAGATACAGTACATGGTTCTTGCTCTGGCACTTCTCTAGAGGGCTCCACTGGTGTTATAATCCACACTATCTGGAATTTCCTAGATTACCTAACCCTGCTCTGCACATTCATCAAATATATATATTTGTTTGTCATGTAAGTGAGTACATTTATTTTGTATTGCAGCAATTATGGTGCACTGCCTTCCTAGACTAAGTCAGCTGTCAGGCCTAGAAAGTCCAGATGGCAGAGTGGGGTTTCTCTAAGCTTCTTATTAAATATAATTGCCACTTTGATTAGAGCCATGATGGTGAAACTTGGCACTCTGGATGTTCTTGGACTTCAATTCCCAGAAGCCCAAGCCCCTATGAATCCATACAAATGGGTTTGCTGCGATTCATCCGGTCCACGCCACGCTGCCCTCGTCGCTCCTGGAAGCGGAAGTAAAACACACCTGTATGGGAGCGTTTTACTTCTGCTTCCAGGAGCAATGAGGGCAGCGTGGTGTGGACCGGATGAATCGCAGCAAATCCATTCATGTGGATTCATTGAGCTTGGGCTTCTGGGAATTGAAGTCCAAGAGCATCCAGAGTGCCAAGGTTTGCCACCATGGGATTAGAGTGTATGTGTTTGCATGCACACACATTCATTTGTCTGGGTCCTCCTTTTGATTATATTTAATAGTAGTGGCAATTGTCAATGCTTTATTTTCAAGAAGGGGAGTTGTCCTAACACATGTAGGGAAGTCAGTGTCAGCGTCACGCATAGGAGAGTCAGCATCCTCTAAGATTGGGATGGGGGAATCCATCAGTAGTATCATTCTTGTGATACAAAATATTTATGTAGTAACATGGAATTTCATATTTAGATTATAATGTATGGTAAGTCTCATTTGCAAAGTTTTGTTTTTCTCTTGTCTCTGAAATTGGTCTATTGATAAAGGATGGGATGAAGGGACAAGGGGAGAAAAGCATAATTGTGGAGGGCAAATAGATTTTCTGATCCAACCTAGGAATCTGAGCAACATATATTTCCTAGATTGCACCCTATGAAATGGACCTATGAGCCATGCTTCTGGCTCCAAGCCAGGCACATGCTGGTATATGGGGCAATTGGCCTTTGTCCCACCCAGCCCTCACCTCTGGTTCTCTGGGGTGCCAATAACAATGTATGGACTGTGTCTCAACCTGCCCAACGCTGCACTGCCGATGCTGTGCTGCCGATGTCCAAGGAGAAAATGGCTGCTCTTGGCACACATGCATTTTTAAAATATCAATCAGTGCATTTGCGCTGAGCACTGGAGGCGTGCATGCATCAATTGTTAACTTAAAATGCATGCGCACTGAGCCAATCAGCCATTTTGTGCTTGGAGCGTGCATGCATTGGACAGACGGAGAGGTGGAAGAACTGGCAGTCCCAAAAATTTACAAAAACCGCAGAAAGAGGGTGGTTTAGGGTTACCTAACATTAAATCGTACTACAGGGCGTTCCAAATTAAAGGCTTGGTAAAACTTTTAACGATAGAGGACCTTATATGGAGGGAGATAGAAATGAAAGATAGTAATGTGTGTGCAAAGGGAGAATTTCTGGAAAATACAGTTTTTGATTTAAAACCAAGAAATAATGTCCTAAAGTCTATGATAAATGTTTGGATAAAGTTGAAAGATAAATTGGCACCAAACACCTCTCCAATATTAGAGTTGCAAGATCTTAAAACATTCCCAGTTAAAAATTTAGAATTATTAAAAAATATTAAGTTAAAGAACACAACTACAAGATGTTGTGGCGCTGGTATATGACGCCAGTTCAGTTAAATCAAATAAATAGTAGCAACTCAAAAAAATGTTGGAGGTGTCATCAGGAAATTGGGACATACAAACATATGTGGTGGGATTGCAAAATTATTTCCAATTTCTGGCATAAAATGGAACAAGAATTAGAAAAAAATTTAAATATCCATTTAAAGTAGTTTTATTAACGGACTTAGAGGATTTGAATTTAGAGGAAAATATAAAAGAGTTATTGTCTATCTTTTTGACATTGGCGAGACAACAAGTAGCCAGAAATTGGAAAGGTGATATGAATTTAGAAATTGGTAAATGGTATGTTGATGTTTGGGATATGGCATTAAATGAAAAACTTACATGGGAATTAAATATAAAAAGGGGGTTAATAAAACAAAATAGATTTTGGGACATTTGGAAACCTTTTTTGCAACACACATTGATGGATAATAAAGGAGAAAAACCTGCTCCGAATACAATGTATTTTTGGCAGAATGAATGAGTTGTAAAAGGAGTGGCTGGTGGACTCAAGGACTGTAGTGCACTGGGTGGTAGGAACCATGTACAACATAATAAAGTTGTAATATGGTGGTTAAAGAGGAGAGTGGATATAAAGGTGAAAATATACAGTATAGTAAATGTATAGAAAATAATGTCTGACTACATTATATTATATTGATATGTATTTTTTCTCTCTCTTCCTCTTCTCATCTTTTAACGCTGTAGGATGTACGTGGGAACTACTTTTTTTTGTATGTAATTGTTTCTTTTATGCTTTGTAGATTGTTTTGTTAGTTTGTTTTTAATATTGTAAAAACCTTAAAATAAAAATTAAAATAAAAAAGATTACGAATTTTTTTTTTACAAAAACCCCTGGTGGCCATCCAAAAAAAGTTGCACCCCCCCCCCCCGGTGGCCACCTGACAAAGCTACCACCGGTACGCATGAACCGGTGCATACCAGCTGCTGCCCAACACTGTGATAGAGTTATGTCTTACAAGTTACCCAAGTTCAGAAGCTAAGTTCAGAGCAACAGTTACTTAAGGTCCACCTGATTCTTATTGTCTTCAGAGATTAGTCAGTAAGTGGTGCCTCGCTTAAAGAGCATAATCCGTTCCACAGGATTGCTCTTTAAGCGAGTTTGCTCTTAAAGTGAAACACCATTGTAAGTGACCAATTGTGGGAGGGATTGCGACCCCTGATTTATTTGTTAAGCGAGTTTTTGGTTGGTTTTATTTGTTAAGCGAAGCGAACATTCAGAGAAAATTATGCTCTTTAAGCGAGTTACTCTTTAAGCGAAACGCTCTTTATGCGAGGTTTGACTGTATTTGAAATTAGTGAATGTTTTGGGGAACTATCAAATAATATCCAGAAAGAAACCCTGGAGTTCATTAAACTGCCAGACTACTGACTTCTTCCTTTTGGTGAGTTCATTCTGCAGTTCCTTTCGCCTGACCTAGTGTGAGAAAGATTATATATCTTTGGTGTTCTCATGGCCAAAATATAACAGATATACTAAACTATACCAGATACCAAACTATACCTATACTTCTCCATTGGTAGCATGTTTTCATCCAACAACATATCAAAGAGTAAACAAAACAAGAGAAAAAAGTTGTGGCAATTTAAAGACTAACTGCTTTATTTTAATGTTAGCTTTCATGGATCAAGTCCACTTCATCACCATTTTTTCTCTTTTGTTTTGTTTACTCTGCAATATGCTTGAAACAGACTAAAACTGCAACCCTTTCAAAAAATTGCAGCAGCACCGTTCCTTCAAAATCAGGTTTGCAAATGGAGGCCATGTTTACTTTCAGATGGCAAATGGCAAAACAAAATGAAAATAATTTGCAACATACAGAGGTGAAGGAAGCTCATAATAGGTAAAGTCAGGGGTGCCCAAACTACGGCCTGTGGGCTGGTCCCTGGTTCTAATTCAACCAGCCCATGAAGCCCTCATTGCACATTTTACTTCCGTTTCCAAGAGCAATGGATCCAGCCCACAGGCCATAGTGACTGGCCCCTGAACCATGTGACTGGACCACGGCCATGTTAACAGAGGCCAAAAACATGGCGACCATGTTAACAGAGGCCAAAAACGAATTGCAATCCATGATGTCTCAGGAACACAAGGTTGGTAAAGGCTGGGGGAGAGTGTGCTCAAAGCTCCACAGTCATTCTTGGAGATTTTTTCTTCCAGTGCTTGCAGTGGTTGAGCAACTGTTTGCAGTACACCATGCAATTATACTGTCGTAACTTATCCTACAAAACCACACTATTTAATCTCCCCCTTTCTTCTAAAGCCATGTTGGAGCAATCATATTTCATCAAAGTGTCTATTTCTTGCATTAAAATTGCCACATCATGAATAGGTGAAATACTATCGTTTGTTCTAAAAACATAAAATGGAATTTACTTTTCTATAAATATATCAGTTTTAAGAACATATACTGTGGTCTAGAATACCATTCACTGCTGCTCTCTCTCATTTCTCCACCCTCTTTGCTAGAACTCTAAAATATACCGTGCAAGGGTTTCTATATAATTGAGTCTCAGCAGAGTTGAGGTTTCTCTGTTTTAAATTTAAAGTTTTCATTGGTACACGAATATCAGTAACACGTTATTTTATACATTCCACTATATAGTGCTGTGGAATTTTATTTAAAATGCTATAAACATTTATTGAAAAAGAAGTGTCAGATTTTTTTAGCCAGTCAGGGCAATCCAGTTGACAGAAGGCACCATTAATTCAATAAGCAGAGCTAAAAAACTCAGTGATTTATTTTTTTTAGTCAGAGACTACAAAACTGAGTTCCAGATTTCACATAATCCTGCTCCTACCGATTCTAATTTTCTTTTTCACTTTTTCTAGTACTCTCTGCATGTTGCCACTTCTTATAGAATGAAATAATGGGGACTAAATGTCTCATCTGTATGTACAGACAAATATGAGCAGTAGCGGAAGGATTTCTACAATATCTTATACATGTAAATATAAGCAAAAAATTGAAAGAGGTCCTTTAACTACCGTAGTAACATGGTCCTCGTCTGGGCATCTATTTATTTCTTGGCATGAACCTACCACTGCTGGCAGATTTAGGGCTCCTCTGCCTGGAGAAGTAGCCAGCAAATTGTGGTGCCAGCAAAACTTGGAGAGAAGGAGGTTCTACTGACAGAGCATTTCTACTAACTGAAGAAATGGCTCATCCCTAATACTCACTGTCATCTTGAAAGTAGAAACAAATATTACAGGTAACTATGATTCAAAAAGAGAATTCCTTAAACGTTGAAAATGTCTGTATGATAGGGCATTTTGTTCCCTATCCCTATCACATTTGAAGATTACCTTGTTTGGTTTGAGTCTTCTTTTTCGTCATGTGCTTTCAGCTCTAATATTAAGCTATCTATAATGTGTCTTTCTGCCCCAGGTAAGAATTTCACTGCAACTTTATTTTGTCACTTACAGTATTTGATATGTATAGAATGAAAAATACAGAAGAACAAGTAATAAAGGTAAATCTTTTAAAATATATGTTTAAACCAAGGAAGGCAGAATCTATTCTAGCTACGTATAAGTTAGCGAGCTACTGTATTTGGGTCCTAGCCATATGTGTCTCTCATTCCTGCTAATTTCTTTCAGATCGTGTTCCTTGCTCTGAGGGTCTCCCCAGCATGCACAACTCTCCAGCCTTTCGCACTGCCAGCTGGGTGTGTCTGTGTGAGTATATTGAACACCTACCCCACAATTTACACTGGATTAGACATAGATGAATTTTAGTTAAAACCTAGCAACTACACATTATGGGGAAATTCTATGTGGACTCGTCCATTTTGTCTGGGTAGCCATCTTTTTTCTGTTGAGCTGGCATCTGTGACTTAAATTTGTTTTGATTGGCAAGATTCGAATCACTTTTCTCTGCTTTCAGCTATACAGTATGTGATTTCCTGATCTGAAAGCAAAGGGACACTTACAGAGTGTCAGTTCCTCCCCACTGTCTCCAGGCCATTTTTGCTTTCCAAAACCAACATATTTTTCTCTCTGTGTAGTCACATCTGAGACAGTTACCATCTCTGTCTAATACAGGGGTGCCCAAACTTTTCAGGCCATGGGTCAGTCATGTGGTTCAGTGGGCCAGTCACATGGGTCCTTCCACCGGAAGCACAAGTAAAACAGACCTTGCAATCTGTTTTGCAACAGGATGGGGTAGATTTTTAAGGTGCCATTTTCTCTGCTTAAATCAAGGGCATCCAAACTATGGCCTGTGGGCCGGATCTGATCACCGATGCCAATCCATCTGACCCAAGCCACCCTTATTGCTCCCAGAAGTGGACCCAAAACATGCCCAAAACCACTTCCAGGAGTGATGAGGCAAGATGAATTGGCATCAACGGTCAGATCCGGCCCATAGTTTGGGCACCCTTGGTCTAATAGTAGGACTGACCCTCCTGTAGCCCAGTATTCTTCCTCACATATCTTCAGCCAGTAGAGTCAGTAGAGTTCCACATAAGGAAAGGGGACAAGAATTCTTCCCTATTCTAAAGGAAGACTAGTGCTTACAAGAATATTTATTTCATGACATGGACCAACACACTCTCTGAAAGGCAGGTAAAACATCTACCTTCAATTCACTTTTCTTCATTAGTTTTCTTTCACACCTCTTCCCTCATTAGTTTTCTTTCACACCTCTTCCCTCATTAGTTTTCTTTCACACCTCTTCCCTGCCTTTCTCCTCCCCCCTTCAAAAAAACAACAGAAAAAGGATCCATGGTAAACAAGGAGAAGTCTTTCAAAGGGGGAGTTTCTTGTTCTCTCCCCACACAAAGCTCTTTCATGTTTACACTATCAAGCTTTGCCAATGGCAGAAATGGCATGCAGATCAGCTGCCTTTATTACATATGGAGCTAAATTATCTAAAGGAAACCCTAAGAAAAGTGCTAGAACACCCTGTACCAAATTATAACTCTGTTCTGCTATCATATTGCCAACTTAGAGTATCATTACTGCAATACATGTACCGTATTTGTATCCCAAGCTTTGCTATAGAATGATGCATGAGTCTCTCGCCTTCCTTTAGAACAGAAGTGCCCAAACTTTTTGGGCCGTGGGCCAGTCACATGGTTCAGTGGGCCAGCCACGTGGTTCAGCAGGCCAGTCATGTGGTTTTGCAACAGGATGAGAGAGATTTTAGGGTGTCATTTTCTCTGCTTAAAGCAGGGGTGCCCAAACTACAGCCCACAGGCAGGATCCGGGCCGGCACCCAATGCCAATTCATCCGGCCCACACTGCCCTCATCGCTTCCAGAAGCAGATGAATTGGTGTCGGGGGCTGGATCCAACCTGCAGGCCATAGTTTGGGCACTTCTGCTTTAGAAAAAGAGGGAAGAAAGAGAGAAAGAAAAGGGTGGGTGGGTGGAGAGAAATATCTGGTCCTAATCACATGGGGGCTCTTGAAAGAAGTGTCTTTTTTGCAGTCACAGCTTCATCCACGATTACCATGACTGCAAACTTTAATCAGGGCTAGATGCACCGTGCATCCAAATCCGGTGCAGACGGAAAAAAGCAAATATGCTACTAAGAATAAATTATTCAAACACTGGAATTAGCATACATTTCTGTCATGCATAATTCATTTCCAATGTGGTAGAAAACAGCAGGCAGTGTGTGTGTGTGTGTGTGAGTGTGTGAGAGTGAGAGAGAGAGAGAGATCGAGAGAGAGATCAAATTCACAATCCAATGACAAGGGCAGGTGTGAGAAGTGGGAAGGGAGGATGCTGGTGAAGCCAAAATGCAGCCTATGGAAGGTGGGTGAAGGGGACTTAAGTATTTCAACCTTCTGTGACCTGAACCCTCCAGCAGTAATGGACAGGGATCTCTGTCATCTTCAACTAATGTGTCCATACTTACTGAAGACTATGAGATATGTAGGTAAAGGTGGCCCTTGTTGAAAAGCTGATCATGTTTAACTCTAGGGTTCAGTGCTCATCTCCATTTATAGCCAAAGAACCAGCACTGTCTGCATCTGTAGATTTTTTCGTGAACATGTGGCAGGCATAATTAGACACCGGAATGCACGAAATGCTGTTTGCCTTCCCACCGAAGTGGTATCTATTTATCTACTTGCAGTTTCCTTGCTTTCAAACTGCTAGTTTGAAGGATCTTGAACCAGCTCAGCTCCAATTGCAAATATAACTCATTTCTTTTTTCTTGGTCTCTACAAGTTTTTACCTAATCCTTCAACATTAAAACCCCGTTTTCTAATAAGATATCCCTAATCCTCCTATCTATCTTTAATGGGAAATTGTTAAAGTCCTCTAATTCTAGAACTGGTGAAATTCCTGGCATGAAGTCTTTCCTCGTTCTATTCCATTCCTCTATAGTTGATTTTAACATTGTTCCCTGTATTTTCTCTCTTTTTTGATCTTTTTCTTCCCCTAAAAACAAGGCCTGATTATGACCTTTAAAGTCCTACATGGTAGTGGACCGGGTTACTTAAAAGACTGCAGAACCCAAGAACATCTGCCCGTCCCACTAGGGTGGACCAGAGGGGTTCCCTATGGGTACCAACGACTGGAGAGACTCGCCTCTCCAGCACTAGACAGAAGGCCTTTTTGGTATCTGCCCCGGTCCTTTGTAACCTCCTGCTGATGGATCTCCACCTCCAACCACAACTGCTGACCTTTAGGAAAGTTTTAAAGAAGTGCCACAGTTATACCCTAGTGTTGCTGGGCAGATTCTCTAATCAGCCACAGCTGGGCTGTTACATGAGCACGTGGACAAGGCATGCACAGCCTGGCAATCAGTTTGAGGCTCTATTATGTACACCTGTGTTCAGAACACATGGAGGGCCTTAAAGTTGTACTATTCCACTGGGCAGCAATCTTTGTACAATACCCTCAAATGAAAAAATGTCCTAACAACCATCTGACAATTTTGTTATGGGGATTTAAGATTTTTAGATTCAAGATTTTGTGATTTTAAGATTTTTAGATTTCAGAGATTTTAGAATTTTAATTATGTTTTATCTATATGTATGGGCAGCTGAGCGAGTTGAGGAGGATGGTGGAGGACAGAAGTGCCTGGCAGACAGTGGTCCATGGGTTCGCAAAGGGTCAGAATAGACTGTGCAACTGAACAACATGGACAGTGATGGGCTGCTACCGGTTCAGACCGGTTCGCCCGAACTGGTAGTGGCCATCCGGAGGGGATCGCTGGGGGGGGGGGACCCCCAGATGACCGGTTCAGTCGCCTCTCCGGCTGCCATCCAGATGTGTATTTCCGGGCAGCCAAAATGGCTGCCTGGAACTGCGCATGCGTCAAACCTCCATTTAATGCATGCACACTAAAAAATAGAAGTGCACATGTGTCAAATGGAGGTTTGATGCATGCACAGTTCCAGGCAGCCATTTTGGCTGCCTGGAAAGAGCGCAGGCAGCACCTGGAGGAGCAGCGATGGTGGCGGTGGCGGTGGCGGCAGCGGTGGCGGCAGCTTTTCCTCACCACGCCGCACCACGCTGCACCACCAGGTCACTGCGCCACTACGGTGGTTTGCCGCAGTAGTGGTTTGCCGCTGCGCTGCTGTGCCGCCGTGGTTCCTGCCTGCCTGCCTGCTTAGTGCCTGCCTGCTTAGTGCCTGCCTGCTTAGTGCCTGCCTGCCTGCCTGCCTGCCTGCCTAGTGCCTGCCTGCCTTGTGCCTGCTCCCCAACCCCAGGCCAGGTAAGTGATGGGTTTGTGTTTGGGGTGGGGTGGCTGGGTTGATTTGTGTGCTATGTATTATATGTATTTATTTTAATTTTAATGTGTATTTTTATTTAATTTTTATTTCTTTTATTTTTTTTATTTGGCTCTGCCCACAATGTCATGATGTCATGATGTTGGCTCCACCCATGACATCATGATGTCATGATGTTAGCTCCACCCATGACATCAGCTCCGCCCACAGTGAGGTAGTAAAAATTTTGACAGCCCACCATTGTATATGGGTTGTTAGAGTGTGTTATATTGGGGGTGTTTCTTGTGTTGTAAGCCACCCAGAGTTGCCTCAATGAGGGGGCAGCTAAACAAGTCAAAATAAATAAAATAAATAATAAGCACTATGGGGGAGTATATAAGTGTGATTGCTTTGCTTTCTGACGGTGGATTTTATTTTCTCACAAGGATATTCTAGTTGAGTATTCTAGCGCAATCCCAGCATGCAGTAACCAGAGAGACAGGAAGGACTAGCCTGACCTAAAGGAAGTTGTTTTGCATTGTTTGCCTATAATTACAATTAGAAAGGTTCTTTCCTGCCTCAAACATCACCTGACCCTATTTGCATGTTTTAAGGCCTTTGTTTGTTCTGGCCTTCTGCCTCTTGCTTTTCTGCCTTGGAAGAGGAAAGCTGTCTTTTGGAGCTCCTCCATCCTACAGGTCACATGGCTGGAAGAAAGACTTTACTTCTTTCTAAACCAACTTCAACAAAACTCCTGAGCAAATGTATCTTCTGACCTCATTTTGTGAGTAAATGATATTTTTGTTTCTCTCAAGTATCTAGTCCAAGTGTGTTTACTTACTGGGCTAAAAAGGGGTGAACTGAGATACTTGCATTTGAACATAATATTACCTAAAACCTGCCCCGCTTTGCTGTGTAGCTGCTACAAATAACTTAACACATCCTGTGCAGAATGGTATGGTTTCCCACATTTTGATCTTTTCTCTGTCCTCTTGTTCATCCATTACACTTCTCTTGTAGATGAAGACCTCATTGATAAATCAGTACAATTCTTCAGTGGACCAGTTTGCAGACTGCCTTATTGTTCCCCAGACTATGCTGGGCCAGACAGCAAATCTATCTCCTCTTTCCTCTTTCTTGATGATGTGTAAACTGTTACCCTGAAGTATGCATTGGATTAAAAAAAACTATATTAATGTGCATAGAAAAAGAACATAGCAGACACAGAAAGCTTACAGTAAGTATTACATAGACAATATGTTAGACAGAAGAGAGATGCATCAAGGATTTCCCATGGGTTAGGATAGCACATTTACATAGATATACGTAACTAAGAGGGCTGTAAACTTTTTAAATAAATTTACAGAGAATGAAATCTGTGTTTCCTTCTAGGTTGCAGTCATGTCAGAAAAATGCAATTTCAAAAAGTATTAAGAAGCTTCCAAACTGTCACAGCACAGCATACATCTTTCATTCGGCTCTTAATTTAATTTATTATAATATATAGTAAAAACAAATCCTGGCATGGCTGTGAAGAAAAATAAAATAAAACAGCAGTCATTTTAATGCAAAGTGAAGGGATGACATTGTGTGAAACAGCAGAAGTGATGATGAACTGAGGAAGGATTTTGAAGGGGGGAAAACCACCATGTAGATCTGTCCCTGAAAACAACCCTTGAAAAGTGCATTTAGCTGAAAGGTACAGTGTGGTCCAAGGACATAAGGAAGGTTTTGTGACTAAAATGGGATTTGAACTTTGATTTGAACCCTCTCATTTGGAGCACTCACTGTATTGCATTTTCTCCTGACTGTATTATATTTTCTGTGCTAGTGTATTGTATATTTTTTGCTTTTTTGTATATCTGTGCTAGTATTTGGTAATAGTTCTTCTCAGCAGGAGGGAGTTGATTTTTTATATGGATAAATTGCTACAGGGATTGACTCTCCTGATTGTATTGCATTTTCATTTTTAAGTTAGATTTATTGACTATTGATAGTATTGCATTATGTTATCCTTATAATATGTTGTTCTATTTATATTTGATATTGTAATATATGTTGCCCGTGGTATGTTAGCCACTCTGAGTTGCTTCGGCAAGTAGAGCGGCATATAAGTCTAAATATAAAAATTTGCACAATTATGGCTTCTCTAGATCAGTGGTAACTATATAAATGATGCCAAAGCTGAAATATATTGGCAGAAAACAATGTAGCATTTGAATAATCTGAACATTACTGTATATCCATTTGCCTAAAATGCATAGCAAGCTGTTACATTCACATAATAAGCAAAGTAGGGCCGCATTGATTTGGAGAAGTGAAATAAAGTACCGTATATACTCGACTATACGTCAAGTCAAGGTACCTAATTTAGACCTCTAAAACTAGGAAAATAGGTTGACCTGAGTATAAGTCAGGGGTGGAAAATGCAGCAGCTGCTAGTGAGTTTCAATAATTAAAATACATTCAAAGACGGTAAAATTAATTAGTTTAGACATTTGTATGGGTATGTTTTTAAGTGTTTATATTGATCCGAGTATAAGTTGAGTCTCATTTTTTGACCTCATTTTGGGGGCTAAAAAAACCCAATTTATACTTGAGTATATATGGTAATCCTCCCCCTAAACTAGCTGTGCATCCGCTAAACCAGACTATTGCTTTTCTGCAGTGGTGAGATTCAGCAGGTTCGCACCAGTTCACCAGAACTGGTAGCAGAAGTTCTGGCCACCCTCCGCCCATCCAAGTTTTGAAATAAAGTAGTCCTAATTTGTGTGAAACACAAGGCTTTCCCCTGGCCACACCCACCATACCATGCACACAGAGTAGGCAGTAAAAAATGTTTTAATCCCACCACCGCTTTTATATGGTGGAAATCTCCAATCACAGTGCTGAAGATTCAACCATCAGTTCAATTTGTCTTCAGTTTGAAACATCCTATTCTCTCCCTCCCTCCCACTCCTGCGCTTTTGAACAAGCGTGCACATATGGTTCGCAGACTCACTCACTCACTCGATAATAATAATTTAGTGTTAAAAATTATTTTGGGTTGAAATGATTTTTGCTGGAGAAACTCCGTTTTATAGACTTCATCCACAATAGCTTGCATTAAAATACAGTATGGGAGTTAAGTCTGTTGAGGTTTCCTTATTTTGGGCTCTTAAATGGTATGGGGGAGCAAATATACCTTCCCAGAGTTGTCAAGGGAAAGGATGGCTGGTCCAGGGAAAGGACGACAGTCTAAGACAGAGATCTCTATTTTCTCTTTCCTGTTTTGTGGAAAGGAACGGGGAAAGAAAAGGGTCTGTGGAGCCTCTTTGATTGCTAGCTCCTTGCAAAGGCTGGATTGCATGTAAGCAAGGTCTGGCAACCCTCTCCCTGAAAGGTTGCATTGCTTAGGGATGCAGCCAAGATCCTCTGCAGCAGCCTGGCTTTTGCAAATACAAGTGGGGGTAGTCTCAGGAGTTTGAATATCAGTCAGGGGTTTCTGGGACTTTATCAAATTTGAAGCACCACAACTAACAGATTGTTATATGCTGCAGTTTTGCCTGGGTCACTCAAAGCATTGTCAATAGATGCTAGCCAGTGGTGGGCATCAGCAGTTTGCACCAGTTTGCCAGAACTGGTAGCAGAAATTCTGGCTGGCCCCTCCCATCCACTCCTTGGATGCGATGCATCGGCTTGCAAGAGAAGTTTGTTTTGCAACCATTTGCATTAAGGCCAGACTTTGCAGCATGTGTGAATAATAACAGGGGATTTTGTCAGTTGAAAAAAGCTATTGCTCGAAAGCCAGTCATATCCGACTCTAAGATTCGGTACTCATCTCTGTTTTTAGCCAAAGAGCCAGCACTATCTGCATACATTACCATGGACATGTGGCAGGCATGCCTCAACACCGGAGTGCACGGAATGTTGTTTACCTTCCCACTGAAGTGGTCCCTATTTATCTACTTGCATTTTTTTGCTTTTGAACTGCTAGGTTGGCAGGAGCTAGGACAGAGATGGGAGCTCACTCCATCATGCAGTACCCCGGAATCAAACTCCGACTTTCCAGCAATCGAGCTCAGTGTCTTAACCACTTGAGCCACTGTAGCCCCCTAAATTTATATTTAGCAAGTGCTTAAACTTTAGTGCCAGTGGATCTGATACTGAGCTATGTTGACCTGATGATTAATTAGGTAGAGGTAAAGGTCTCGCTTGCTCAAAAGCCAGTCATATATAACTCAAGGGTGCTGTGCTCATCTCTGTTTATAGCCAAAGAGCCAGGGCTTTCTATCTTCAGCTGTCTCCATGGTCATGTGGCAGGCATGACTAGTGCATGGAATGCTGTTACCTTTCCCATCAAAGCTGTACCTATTTATCTTTTTTTAATAATAATTTTTATTAAACTTTTAAAAAAAGGAAAACAGAATCAAAAAGTTACAAAAATACAACATAATTATCCGCATTGAAGAAAATCAGCAACAAAGAAAGAACATTCAATATCACAAAACAAAACAACACCAAAACCAAATAAATACATAAATAAAAAGAACGTACAATAAATAAATATATCCACCCACATCCAACCCGTCACCTCCCATAATCCCACAATAACATAACATAACATGAATCCCTATCACCCACCCTGAAACCATTCACCATTCTATCGTCATCCCTCCCCCATCCTTCCATTGAAGAACCGCCTCCAAGTGTCAAAGAGGGGGAGGGGAGACCGGGACCAGAGCGGATTCATTCCAGTGTTTAAGAATAACAGATAGATCAACTTGCTGAGAACTGTACCATTATTCCACCTTCTTCCCTCCTTCCACTAATGACCATCTTACCCCTATTCTTTTCAATACTTTTTCACTATGTTATTTTTATTCAACATTTTCAACCCTTATCCTCCTTTAACCTTCTTTGACAAGAATTGTACTATGATATATTTTTCTCCTTCAACTTCAGGTCTATGAAACAACAACAACAACAACGGGCTCTTCTTGATATTTTAAACATTACGTTAACTTAATGTTTACCACAAAATAATTAAGTTATTAAATTTTCTTCCAGCTATATCCCTAACTTCATTTTCGTATTACCAAACATGTCCTTAGGTAGAACCCTTTTTCTCACTTCTCTTTTCCTATATTGCTGATATATTTTTCCTCCCCATCTTCAACTTATCCATCAATTTATTATTTAATATTTCTCTCTCATGATTATTCTAAACTTCCCTCTTTCATCATTTTTATCAACACTTTGTTTGGTTCCTACCAGCTCTTTGGCTCAATTTTTGTGAATATAACCATTCATCCCCATTCTAATCAGTTATCTATCCCATTCAATAAGCTACTAATATATTTTCCACATCAAATTTCCCCTACCTCTTCAATTCCTCCAATTATTCAGTAATTCTTTCCCTCGATCTTGCTAGATCTCTTCTAATATCGCATTTGCCCAACTCTTCCTCTATCTGGATGCGTCCCTCTTTATTTTCTTATTATTATTACTTATTTAATCCAACCTTTTCTCAGTTATGCTCCAATTATCCAATTCATTTTCTTATTCTACTTATACTACTTTTCTCACCTCTACACTTATTTCTTTTTTTAATTATACCATTTTAATCCGCAGTTCCTTTAATTTAGCACTTCTTTTCACAGTCCCTTACATTAATTTTCATTTATATCAATTAGCCAATGCACGCCTCCTACCCTCTAGAATTTACATTCACTTAGAGACCATTTTTCTTGTCAATTGTTTAACCCTCAACCCTTTTTGTTCAAAAGAGATAATATCAACTCTCTTCTTGAAGCTATTAATAATATTACTATTGTAAAATTATTACTTTCTAAAAATTTGCCAGGACAATTCTCATTTATCCTCTACCATCGCTAAGTTGTTACTCTTTTTTCTCAATTTTCTCTAATTTTCCACTTCTTGATCATCCAATCTATCATTTTCTTTGCTTTAATTATCTTAGACTTCCCCTTCAACATTTTTGATTTTCCTTTTACTATTGCTAAATTACCTCTCTAATTTCTCTATAGAAATTATATTTTTCATTCCTTTTTCTCCTTTCCTTTCTTGTCTTTCCATCTTCCTCCATCATATAATAGGGACTCATCTTCAATTTCCCCAAATTCGTAATCCTTTCAAATTAAGTTTCCTTTATACAAATTAATCAAACACTTCATATTAATTTGGGAGTTACATCCACTTATTAACTGATTATGGTTTCCCCCCCCCTATAACCATGTTACCCTATACTTCTTTTATATATAAAAAAATCATATCAATTTTCCTTACTTCAGATTTATTTGCTGATATTGTTGCTACTGCAGAAATTTATAACACTTTCTGTATTTGAAAGCTCCTCTTTGATTTTCCTCCATTATTTTGATCCTTTTTTAATGACATTACACGATTCTAGTATATCCAGGTAATCAGTTTGCTTTCTTATCACCACTACTTTCCCTGCCCAAAAGAATCTCAACTGCTGAGTTTGTTGCCGGTTATAATTCACTCCCTTATCTATTAACAGTTTAGTCATTGGTTTAATTCCCTTCCTCCACAATCTTTCTGTTTTTGTCAAATCCTGATAAATATCCAGTTGTTCACCCTCCAATTTTGGTACCTGTATACTCTTTTTTCTTAAATATGCCATCAACTTTAGTTTACTATCCAGGCTTACAAATTTTACCAAAACATGTCTTTTAAATGTCCCATTTCTTTTCTTTCCCAGTCTATAAGCTGCTAATATATCCTCTTGTGTAAAATTCCTCCCCACCATCAGTTCATTCAACCATTTGATAATTCTTTCCCTCAGTCTGTCTGGTTTACATTCTGGAATTCTTTTTATCAGTAAATTCCTCCTTCTCATTTCTGCTTCTAACTTATACAACCTTTTTTCCTGATTGTTACTACTTTCATCTCTCTCTTTTCCTTTTCCTTGAATACCCTTAACTAATTCTTCTACAAGATTTAGTTTTGTCTCTATTACAACAGTTTTGTCATTTGTTAATGTCTTAAAATCTGCCAACCCATCCCTTAAGTCCTTTTGTTCTTCCGTAGTGTCCTTCATTTGCTGCTTAATACCCTTGATCTCTTTTCCCATAATTTTTGATTTTGATTCTAATGTCTCAAATTTATCATATATTATTTTCATAAAATTTTCCAGCAAATTCCTTAGATCTCGTTGTTCTTTCATGATATCATTTATTTCTCGCTTCCTTATCTCGTTCAATTTATCCAGCTTCTTCTTGATTTTATTCCAAACGTCCATCTCTTTCTCCATTACACCCATGGGTTGCTTTTCTTCTTTATTCATCACTTCTTGAAGTTCTTGAAATTCTCGAGCTCTTTGTTCTCGATCCCTTTGAGTGATCCTTACTAACTCCTCTAACTCTGCAACCATTCTATCCATCTTCCAGTCCTTGTCAGTGTGTTGATGACTCATTTTTACTTCCCAGATTATAATTTCTCAGCTGTACCACTTTAATAATCAGCCATGCCAAATCACACCTTTCTTCTTTAATCAGTTCTCCATTAATCAGTTCTTAAGTCCAACAATTTCAAGACAAGGGACACAGTCCTGCTTTTTTCAAGTTCTTATATTTTCTCAAAGTCTTATCTTCTCACTCAAATAAATTGCTACTTCAAGACCGGGAGGAGGCATGAGAGGTTTACAAATGATTTACAGACGAAATTTCAAACTTTAATCGTCCAAATTTGCTCTACAATAGGGCCTTTGTTTATCCCACGTTGCTTTACTTTGCTTCTTTTTCTGACTGTACCAATAGTCTATGTTTGCAATCACCAGACTTTTTCAATATAGTATCCACTCAGTATCTACTTTCCAAAATTTCTCAGACAGTGCACAGCTGAGCTTAAAACAGTTTTACTTTCGTAGTCTCTGCGGTTTTTTTTACAGCCTTATCTTCTCATTACTGAGTCTTAAATAAGCAATTGCTTTGACGCCAGGAGAAAAAGAACATGAAAAAACCCCAATGATTTACTCACAGTCCAATTCACTTCTTAGTAGTAGGGCTTTTAACTACATGTCCTTTTTGTTCAAAGCTCCGCTAAATCTGCCTTGTTTTTTTAACTTTTCCGTCGCTTTTAAATTATTTCATGACCTTTAGTCTTCACCTCTTACACTCCAGCACTCACACATCAATCATTTTCACATATTTAGCTTTGATAGTCTCTGTTTTCCGGCATTTTAAATATAATTATCTCTCAGCACTTTCAACATAAATCCTCCTTCTCCGCCATCTTGTTCTGATCTCTGTACCTATTTATCTACTTGCAATTTCTTGCTTTTGAAGTGCTAGGTTGGCAGGAGCTAGGACAGATGATGGAAGCTCACTCTGTGATGCAGTACTCGGGTCATGAACTGCTGACCTGTCAAATTTCCAGTTGTCAAGTTCAGCGTCTTAACCATGAAGTCTGGAGTTCTCAACCTTTGAAATCCACGGGCCGGGTCATGCTCCCTCAGACAGCTTCGGGGGCCAGACAGTCATTTTGCCCTTCCTCCACCCCATGGCACTTCCTGGTATGGTGGAGGCAGTGGACGGCCACATGAAATGGTGCCAGGGGCTGCATTTGGCCCATGGGCCACAGGTTGAAAATCCCTGCACTAAGTCACAGCAGTCCCTTACTTGGTGAATTAGTACAGGCAAATTGGTAATAAATCATTTTGATATGTGTTCAGTGATTTAGATAGAAGCTTTGCCTTTCCATCATCCCAGAGACACCTGATCTATTTCTGCTTGTTTGATGTGGATCTTAACCTGAAAAAGTTACAACTGCCTCTTTTCTTCCTGGGCAATGAGATGTTTTGTTTAATTAAGGAAGAAGTGTTCCTAATTAAATGCGAGATATAATGTTTGCCTAACTTGTTCTTAAATTCTTGCCTATTGCCTCTATTTGGTGAGTCCCTGCGTCAGTCTGGGAGGATTTGGGAGGGTGCTGGAGGTAATGGAAATGTATGGGATTTCTCCCCACCCAATCCCCCACTAGGTGCCCCCATCACTGACCTCCCAAGGTGCCCAGCACACCCCTGGCTCAAAAGCCAATTGTACCCAACTCTAGGATTCAGTGCTCATCTCCCTTTATAACCAAAGAGCCAGTGCTGTCTGCATCTTCAGACGTTTCTGTGGTCATGTGGCATTTTACTTTTGCTTCCAGGAGTGGAAAGGGCGACATGGGCCAGATGAATTGTTGCCGGGGGCCAGATATGGCCTGTGGGCCGTAGTTTGGGCACCCCTGCTATATGTTTTATTTTATTGTGCACTTTGTAATTTATTGTTGTTTTAGCCTAACTTGTCTTAATCATTGTAAATTACCTTTGGGATCTTCACCGGGTGGGGATGGAGAGGCAACCAAGAAATGAAACACACAAAATATCGCCTACATATATTTTGGGACTGTAATGCTGTTTAAGGCTGATGGAACGAAAACAATACAAGAAGATATGTATTGCCATAAGAGGGGGATATTCCCCCCAATAACAGTATGATGAAGGCTTTTGTTAGATCGAGCAGAAATGTCACCATCACTGCAAATCAAACTGAAGGATTTATTTATTTATTTATTATTCGTACTTACTACCCCGCTCCAATCGGGCAAGCCCGACTCTGAGCGGCCTACAGACTAAAATATCAAAATCCTAGACTTGATGTTAAAAACTTTAAAAATTCATAAAAGCATAAAAAATCACATCAAATGCGCTAACTGTGGTCCATTTGGAACAGGAACAACCTTCTTGGCTGTTGGCTGATCTTAGAAATTTGCCAGAACTGATAATAACCAGAATGATGAAGAAGAGAAGGGCGGTGAGGGAGAAGCTGAGTTGTATAAAACCTAAACCTTCCTTAGCCCAGTGAGAGGGCCTTGATGACAGCACAAAACTGGATCAAGGTCAAGGTAGACCTAAGCAATTTCTCACACCCTTGGGTCAAGAGAGATTTGGATTCAACAGGGTTTCAGCTGGCCTGAAGTGATTTTGGCTAGATTGCCCCCTAGTTGGTAATTCTTCATCTAACATGAGGGTAAAAAAAATGAAGAGGGCTTGAAAGAAGGACGTGATATTCCAAGTCCCAAACTCTGTTCTTTGTAAGTCTTTACATGAAATTTAGGAAAATTTAGGGAAATTCAGGAAAATTTATATCATCCTCAACAGATATTGCAGGAGGTAGCTTGGATGGTTGAAGCAGGGTAATGCTAATGGCTATCTACCCAAACTCTCCCCCTGCTGCTAATCATTCTGTACTTTTTCCAGCTATAAACATACAGGTTCCTTCTGATATAGAGAGCAGAAGTAAAGAGAAGTATGTAGTCATTTAACAGCACTTTCTTTATAATATTTTTCACACTGTGGTTAAAAACAGTTGCTTCACTTTAATCCTAGCAATGCTCACATCATGTCTCCCCTTCCTGATATGGTTTTGCAGCAATGGATAAATTGTGTTCTATTCTGTAATACAATGGCTCTTTCAGCTATGCTTAATTTGTAGAATAAGAAGTGCTGCCAGCCAGGACAGCCCGAACACCAAATTCTTCACTTGCTCTCTATCCCACCCTGCCCCCATCTCCAATGTGCTTAGATTGTTTCCTCTTACATAGGTCTCACTTACACAAGGGCTTCAAGTGACAACTTGTGGGCTGTCAGTTGTGTGTGAATCTTTTGGAGTGCAAGACTCATTTTTGGCTGGCAATACTACAAGTGTTGTCTCCGCAGCCATTTAGAAAGGCATGCCAAAAACTTAAATCTGAATATTAGCTCATGGACTCTCTTTAACAGCTAGCAGTGGACCTCGTGCTCGCACACCATCTTGAAAATGCTACTCCCATAGAATCAATTGCACAGATTGGTTTCTATGACAGATATACAATCAGAGTTCCTGCTCAATAGTTATGCCCATACAAGAAGAATTGTGGGAGGTGCTAAAGCTAATTGTGGTCAATTGTTGAGATGCCAGGTCAGTGGCGTCGCTAGGGGGGGCAGGGGGGCCCCCCGCCCCCAGCGGCACTTTCAAGGGGGCGGCATCCCCGGGGGAGACAGAGGAGGAGGAGGGCACAGGCATGTGTGAGTCTGCGCGTGCGTGTGTGTATGAGAGAGAGAGGCGCGATGCAGCCTTTTATGAAACCCTTTGACTAAGGGCGATCTCTCCTCTTCCCCCTCCCCTCCTCCCTCGCAGCAGAGAAGGAGGAGGGAGGTGGTGCTGGTAGTTCCTGTTCCCAACAGGGGGTTCACAGCCATGTGGACTTCAATTCCCAGAAGCCTCAGTCAGTACATTGGCTGATAAGTGCTTTGGGGAAATGACTTAGGATTCTGGGAATTGAAGTCCACAAACCAGCATTTGGGAAACACTGATTGGGCGAAAGGGAAGTTTCTGCTCGTCGTCACAGGGAGAAGGAGATGGGACCAAGAGGGATTCCTTCCCCCCCCCCCCCACGTCTGCCTGCTGCTCAGATCGTCTGTTGCTATTACCAAGATTCTCCCTCAAGACACAGTAAGTTCTGCAAAAAGAAAACATAACTTATTTCCTCCTCCGTCCATCCACCTGCAACTCCTACTTTTTACTGAGGGAGCAATCTCCTGCCCCCAATTAGTCTCCTCCAACCAAACTCTCAAGGCCACCCCCCCCCACACACACACACACAAACACTTCCTATCCCGGGTTGGGGTGGGTGGGTTTGCAATTAATGGCTGGCTCATTTCCCTCCCCTCGCTGTTTAGTTTGATCTTGGCAACTATCAGCCGAAGCCATAAATTGGGGGAGGGGGGAGGTGCAATGTGGCAGGCACAACTAGACACTGGAAAGTAAAGGTAAAGGTCGCCCTTGCTCAAAAGCCTGTCATATCTGACTCTAGGGTTTGGTGCTCATATCTGTTTACATCCAAAGAGCCAGCACTGTCTGTGTCTGCAAATGTTTCTGTGGTCATGTGGCAGGCACGACTAGACACTAGAGTATACAGAACGCTGTTTACCTTTACCACCAAAGGGATACCTATTTATCCACTTGCAAATTTCTTTCTTTTGAACTGCTAGGAGCTGGGAGAGATGCCAGGAGCTCACTCCATCAGTATTCAGGTCTTGAACTGCTGACCTTCCAGTTATCAAGTTCAGTATCTTAACTGCTAAACCACCAGTCTTTTTTGGTCACAATTGGGGGGGGGGGGAGGACTTTGATTTCCGTCATCCTTCCTTACTTCCTTTCCTGGCTCCTGGGCATGTGCAGAAATACTGGATATAAAACACCACCCCACCTCCATCTTTGCAAAGAAAATCTCAAACTGGGTCCCTTTGCTGCCCAATGCCTCTGCTACTTGGTGAGTGGGTAAGAACATGTGCAGAGTTCCAACCTGGCTCCTAGGCATGTGCAGAGTTCTTGTTTTACCCGGAAGTTCTATGTTTGATCTTTTCCTCCTCCTTCCTTACCTGTGCCTAGTCCCCAGCTTTCCCTTAGCTGGTCACAGGCTATTGAAGGAGGAGGAGGAGGAGGAAAGGATCCAGCATAAAACTTGGGGGATTTCTCTCTCTCTCTCTCTCTCTCTGCCTCATTTCCTAAGACCTGCAGATGGTGATTGCAGCCATGGAAATAAAAAAGCAACTGATTCTTGAGAGACAAGCTATGAGAAACCTGGGGAACATAGTGAAAAGTAGAGACATCACCTTGCAAGCCAAAATTCGCATAGTCAAAGCAATGGTATTCCCGGTGGTAATGAATGGTTGTGAAAACTGGACCATTAGGAAAGCTGAGCGCAGAAGAATAGATGCCTTTGAGATGTGGTGTTGGAGGAGAGTTTTGAGAGTACCCAGGATAGTGAGGAGAACAAATAGGTCAATCTTAGAAGAAATCAACCCTGACTGCTCCTTAGAAGGTCAAATAGTAAAGATGAAGCTAAAGTACTTTGGACATCAAATGAGAGGAGATGTTCCACTTGAGAAGGCCTTGATGCTGGGAAAAGTGGAGGGCAAAAGAAGAAGGGGCGGGCAAAATGAGATGGCTAGATGGTATTGTAGACGCAATGGGCACAGAACTGAGTTAGTTGAGGAAGATGGTGGAGGACAGAAGTGCCTGGCAAACAGTGGTCCATGGGGTTGCAAAGGGTCTGAATCAACTGTGCGACTGAACAACAACAAAGACAGAAAACAAACAGCTGCTGCTTCTGGCTTTCACCCTTGCACCCCAAGGTCAAGCTCTCCTGCAATGCCTCTCCCCGCCGCTCTCTTCTCCCAAAACCTGAGTCTCCACAGTGAGCAGCTCCAGCGAGGTTCCCCTTTCAGATCCCAGCCTTGAAGATTGCTGTTCAGGTCTTGCCCCAAAAGGCTTTCTTGGCAGGTCAAAACCAGCCCTGGGTCTTCTTGGTGCTCAGAAGAATGTATGCTCGTTCCTAAACCTAACAAAATACCGGTAGGCTTCTCCCCTCCACACAGTTCATCACGAGGTCCCATAGACTTCCTCCCATACCTATCCACATTCATTCATAACCCTCTGGACTCTGGAGAGTAATTCATAGCCCACCTGGACCCCTTCAGAGAGGGCAAGAAAGGTATGGGTGGTGGTGGTGGCAGCGGCAGCTGCAGCGGGCAGGGGAGGAATGGTGGTGGTGGTGTGCGCTTAGCAGCGCTTCCCTTCTGGCAGTCCTTTGGAGCCTCAAATCCCCCGCACAGGGGCAGACAGTCATGGGGCACCTCAGCCCCTAATGGATGCCCGCTCACCATTGTGTCCAGCTCCCGGGCCAGCTGTTTTGGTCTGCATAAGGTGGGGGGGCTCCAGCCCCCCACCTTGGAGGGGCTACAGGTGGCTTGCCCCTGGAGGTGGGGGCCTGGAGCTCCCACCCTCCGCAAACCAAAATGGCCAGCCTGGGGATTGGCCTGTCTGCCTCTGTGGAGGGGACTTCGAGACCCTGAAGGTCCGCCGCATGGGCAGCGCTCCTAAGTGTACCCCACCACCACCATTCCTCCCCCCCTGCTGCTGCCACCTGTACCTTTCTTGTCCTTGGATGCGTGCAGGAAAAGTGTTAAAGAGGTGCTCTTCCTCTGAGGGGGGCGGCAAATTTGGCCCCCGCCCCGGGCAGCTGAAACCCATGCTACGCCACTGTGCCAGGTGTCTGACAATGAGGGCAACTAGACAGCAGCTCCCAAGTAACTAGCACCAATGACAATTTGTCATGTTAAGTTCTGTGGTTTCTCTTCCATGTGTGTAAATCTCCAACACAATTCTGGCCAGCTGATTTTTATACTTTAAACATATCTCCTGACTGGGTACTAACTGTGGAGCAACTTCAGGGTCTTTGCTCTCTCACCTGGGAGTTATCATTAAATCAGACTTCAGATGGCTAAGCCTTCCAATAAAAAACAGCAAAAGAACACAGTTCCCAGTCAGCCCTTTAAATGGAAGATTATTGTCCTTAAAAGAGAACATGTACCCACCTTAATACACAGTGGCCATGTGAACCTCAGCAGTGAAGGAAAAGCATTCTGCATACAGTTTGCTTATATTTTTTGCATATGCTTATAAGTATTTTCTTACAGCATGATCATCACTGTTGGCTTGGATCTGGGCTGGTCATTCTGTGACTTGTGCACAATTTGTGAGGTGGGGCATTTTGTGATTAGAAAAGTGCTCAAGGTTTATCCAGATTCACTCTATCCATATAAGTTATTAGGGATCCTCCACATGTATTTTTAAAAATGGGACTTTATAATTATCAAGGATGATGTCACCAATGATATCTCACTTCAGGCTTTCCTACCCTATTTTCTCGGAGTGTAAGGCATTAGGAAAAATGCCTTACAACATCTGGGTACTGTTTTGAGCATGGTGACAATGCAGGACATTTTGGAGAAACTTGGCATCTAATGCAGTGGTTCCCAATTAGTGGTACGCGTACCCCCAGGGGTACGCGAGATTGCATCAAGGGGTATGCACAGCAATCTCTTAACTAAAATATTAAATCCTTAAAAAACAATAATGCAATAACAATTGCCAAAAAATTATTTAATTTAATTAAATGATCAGTAGGTAAGTCAATCGTATGCATCAAGCGCTTTCTCCCGCCGCGGCGGTTTTTCCCGCGCCTCCCATGTCTCGTGTCACCCGATCATGGCAGCCCCCGTCCCCGCCTATTTGCTCGTCAGTGTCAATCAGTCAGTTCGGTTTCTGTCGCGTGAGTGTGTTGCTGTGCTCGTTGTGTTGTTTTAATTGTGAATTAATAAATATCCATTGTACCGTGTCGCATCGATCAGCCTTATATACCTACCTCGGTAAACGGTAAGATAATGTTTTAAAACTGTGTTTAAATTTGCACTTTCACTATAAACTGCAATACAATGTAATGATGTTTAGAAAATAAAAATAATATTCAAGCTGCTTCAGGTGTAAGCATGTTCGCAGATTCTGTTTTCTAGATTTTAAGTTACATTAATACTGTTTTCATTGTAAATTTCAATACAAAGCAATAATGTTTAATTTGTTTTCTACTATGTACCTACTTCGAATACAGAAGGACAAATTCAATTTTTTGCCTGTTCGCAGTTTCTGTTTTTTTTTCCTGGTTTCTAAGCTTTTTAATTACTTACATTACAAAAATACAAACGCTGAGTTAATAAGTCCCCTTGTTTTTTAGATGGAACAGTGGCTGCTAAGGCGCCGAAAGGTTGAGGAGGAGGTATCAGAAAATACTGAACAGTCACCTGCTAATGATGTCTCACCCTCTACTAGTACTCCGACACACAAAAAAAGAAACCTCGATAACAAGGAATCATCTCTCAAAAAAAGGAAATATGATGATAGTTACATTCAGTTTGGTTTTACAAGCTCTGGAGATCCTAATTCCCCATTGCTGCAATGTGTCGTTTGTGCAGAAACGCTGTCAAATCATTCGTTAAAACCATCCTTACTACGTCACCATTTAGAAACCAAACATGCTAATTTGAAAGATGAATCTATCCTTCTTTCAACATAAATTAAAAGACCTCAAACAAAGACAAAAATCTATTGAGGTGCTTTCTTTAAACACGAATATGAATGCCCTGCGAGCCTCTTTTCGAGTTAGTTATTTAATTGCCAAGCAAGCAAAACCGCATACAATTGGGGAAAACCTTATACTGCCTGCAGCAAAAGAGATAGTGAAATGTATGTCTGGAGAAAAAATGGCCCGAGAACATGATGTTATTCCTATGTCAAATAACACTGTCTCTCGTCGTATTGCAGACATGTCAAATAATCTGAAAAACCACCAAATTCAACGCATTTTACAAAGCGATTACTTTGCCATACAACTTGATGAATCTACAGACATATCAAACTTGGCTCAACTTTTAACATATGTTCGTTATGTTCATTCCAAAAAGGTTCGTGAAGAGTTCCTATTTTGTCGTGCCCTTCCGATTCATACTACCAGGGGGGACATATTTCACATGGTCGACGGTTTTATAAAAGAAAACAAATTGGATTGGTCGAAATGCGTAGGAATATGCACTGATGGTGCCAGAGCAATGACTGGTCGTTTTTCAGGACTTGCGAATACAAGATGTAGCCCCAGAAGCAAAATGGACCCATTGTGGTATTCATCGAGAGGCACTTGCTTGTAAAAAAATTCCAGCCTGCTTAGATAATACTCTTTAAAATGCTGTGAAGATTGTCGATTTAATCAAGGCCCGTGCCACAAACTCAAGAATTTTTACAGACATTTGTAAAGAGCTTGGCAGCGAGCATGAGACCCTCTTGTTACATACTGAAGTGCGTTGGCTGTCCAGAGGAAGAGTTGTTTTGAGAATATTTGAGTTGAGACATGAAATTGAGTTATTTTTGACCGAGCAGGGACATGCCGAGTACAAACAGATGCTGATTGATCCTTTGTGGCTACAAAAATTGGCTCACTTGTCAGATATTTTTACAAAACTGAATGAGTTGAATTTGGGGCTTCAAGGCCAGGATACAACCATATTCACTATGCAGGAGAAGGTTGAGTCAACAATCAAAAAAATGTCTCTCTGGACATCTTTGATTGACAGATGTAAATATGATCAATTTCCGAATTTAAAACTTTTTTTTGGAAACTACTTCTTCATCAGTGAATGAAGATATAAAATCAGCCATAAAATGCCACTTGCAAAATTTGTCGACCGCATTACGCACTTATTTCCCAGAAATATCGTCGCAATGGAACTGGGTAAACAACCCCTTTGGAAACTGTCCCACCAATCACCTATCCATCTCTGACCAAGAGGAATTAATAGACATCTCATGCAACAGTAGCCTCAAAAGTTGTTTTGCGGAGCAATCACTGGTTAATTTTTGGGCTGGTCTTAAAGACGTTTATCGTGTCAGCGAAGTAGCAATAAAACATTTACTGCCATTTTGTACAACGTACTTTTGCGAGAGCAGATTTTCCGCAATGACAAACTTAAAAACTAAATATCGTCACAGACTTCAACTCGAAGACGACTTGAGATTGAAGCGGATTTTTCAGAGTTGTGCAAAGAAAAACGTGCACATTTGTCACATTAATGAAACATGTGTTCTCTGTCATTAGAATGTCTTTTGATGATAATAAATATAAAATACACCTGATTTCATTTTTTATTTAACGTTCCTGCAATAAGGGGTACGCAAGTTTGAGGTCTTTCTTGAAGTGGTACATAGAAAAAACTAATTGGGAACCACTGATCTAATGTGTTGGCAGAAAAAAGTGGTGGGTAGAGTCTAAGGACACTACTGTCAGGGATTTAGTTCATGAATTCAATGTGTTGAACTATGCTCATTAGTTCATTTATTTCTTTTATTTTGTTCAGATGAAAAGAAATAAATAAACTAATGAGCATAATTCAACACATAGAATTCATGAACTAAATCCCTGGCAGTAGTGTCCTTAGACTCTACCTGCCGCTTTTTAAAGTTCTTGCTCTCCTCTTCATTGCCATATGGGTCCTGACCCCCCCTTTCTTTCTTACCTTCCTTCCTTCACAAAACGAACACGTTGACAGCCTGTTTACTTCCACATCCAGCGAGAAGGCAAGAGTTGGAGAGATACTTTTTTTGAAGGAAGGAAGGTTAGAAAGAAAGTGTGTGTGGAGGTATCAGGACCCACCTGGCAGCGAAGAGGCGAGCCAGAAGCAGCAGATGCAAGTGAGAAATTTTTAACGTTCTTGCTCGCCTCTTCACTGCCGGGTGAGTCCTGACTCCCCCCTTTCTCTCTTACCTTCCTTCCTACACGAAACAAAAATGTTGACAGCCTGTTTACTTTCACATCCAGCGAGAAGGCAAGAGTTGGAGAGATACTTTTTTTTGAAGGAAGGAAGGTTAGAAATGTGGGATTTAGTATGTGGGATTTTTTTTGTTTTAAACCTTCATAGAAAATGTTTCTAAAGTCCGATCCAAATTGTATAAGTGTCACAAGAAAGGTTATTATGTCTTCTATCAATCGCACTTTGGATCACTTCAATGAGTTGACCAGTTTGGTCGCTGGCTCACCACTAAACGACCCCCCATGACATTTTTACAAGTCACGTTTTTCCTTAATATCTTTGTTGTTGATTCCTGCTTCAGTGTCATTCTTCTCCACATGTTGTATTCAAACTGTATCCACCTCATGAAGTTGTCATATTCAGTTTCTAACATATTTTTCCATTTTATTTTTGCGTTTTGTGACCTTGTTTGAGTGTTTTTTCTAAAATGATTCATAGTTTTTTTCTCTGATGTCCAATTTCAAATGTAATAGTGTCACCACAAAGGTTATTCTTTCCTCTTTCAAACGCACTTTGGTTCACCTGAATTGGTTGTTTAGTTTGGTCACTGGGAAGCCGAAAACCACCACCCCAGTAAAGATTGCATTTTTTTCAAGGCAACTTTCAGAAGCAATGATGTCATCACTTTGTATTATTTTTGTGGGTGCTTTTGTTTTGCGGTGGCAGCTTGTCAAAAGTACATGATTTTCGGTACATTGCAAAAACTGCCAGACCACCCAACCAAAACATAAGACGTTCATCGATTTCATGTCAAAAAGGTGAGGGGACAAGATGCTATGGTACCTTAAAGGGTGACTTGGTTTAATCATCCAACTATAGCCAAGAAATCAGAAACCTGATTTGGGTAGGCAGCTATTAAGGAACTAGAAAAGATTGTCAAATGTAAGGATGTGTCACTGGAGGCCAAAATCAATATCATCCAAAGTATTGTAGCAGTAGCCCCAGTTAGTAAGTATGGATGTGAAAGCTGAACAGTGAAGAAACCCAAAGGAAAACAGTAGATTCACTCATAATCTGGTGCTGGAATACCTCTACTGATGCCATGGGCCATCAGAAAAATAAATATGGATTATTGATTAAATCAAGCCTGAACTTTCCCTAGGTGAAAAAAAGGATGAAACTAAGGCACTTTGTGCCTTTCATACAAAGATGGGATTTGCTGGGAAAAGACAATAATTCTGTATGAAGTTGAAGGAAAAGAGGAAGATCATATATGAGATAGAATGACTTGGTATTGGAAGCTGTGGCCCTGAGTTTGCAAGAGCTGAACAGAGCTATTAAAGACAGGGTTTTCTAAAGGTCACTCATTAATGGGGTCATCATAAGGGAAAGGCAGCTTTACACTATGTAACAAGAAGGAATTGTAATAGATTGGTTTCCATATGAGTATGTGTGGATCAAAATCTTTCCCATACACATACTTTGTCTTCCACTCACTTTTGCCAGATGCGGAAACAAACTAACACTTTAATGTGCAATTAAGAGTCATTCGCTTGAGTCTGTTGATATGGATCAGTCCAGCTGTCTGTATTTTTGACTCTCTGGCTCTGGGGACTATCTTAATGAGGGTGTGCCATTCAACATTTACCACTGCAGATATTATTTAACTGTTGCTGGCTAAGGAAATGAAGAGAACTCCTTCTCCCAGTATCAGCAATGGGAATCCCATTTAGTATTGTTGGGAAATTGTCATCAGTTGCTTTGGAAGTATGACCAACTTTTACTCTTCCAACAGCCAGAAATGTAGAGGAAGATCAGCTACAACAAGCCGTTCCCCAAGCATTTAGAAAATAGTCTTCTGCTAAACATTAAGAAGTGACTGTGGTGGCTTAGTGGTTAAGATGCTGAACTTGATGACTAGAAGGTTGGCAGGTCAGCAGTTTGAGACCCGAGTGCTGCATGATGGAATAAGCTTGCGTCTCTGTCCCAGCTCCTGCCAACCTAGCAGTCCAAAAGCTAGAAATTGCAAGTAGATAAACAGGTACCTACACCCCACCCCCCACCCCCACCCCCACCTCAGAGGGGAAAAAGCATCCAGGGAAGAGCAATCTGGTAGAAGCCATCCAGGCCTCTTCGACCACCTCTGGCCACCTTCCAAATACAGGAGGTGAGGGAGGAAGTAGCGCAGCCCCAGCCATCTCACACAAACACCTACGGATACCTGAGGCAGGAAGCAGCATGGCCCAAATGGCCAAAAAAGGAGTAGCTGAATGATCTACAGTACTGTAGTTGACTTAACATAGTAACTAATATAGCAACTGTACAAGTAACTGATTTACATAGTGACTTGATTTATTGAACTTACAGTAGTGACTTGATATAGTGGACTTTACTTTTCATACCAAGTTTTGTTTTTTCTTCTTTCATACCAAGGATGATGACTAATGAGATACTTATCAACTCCTGACTACATATATAACTTCTTACTTCACATATAGCTTCTAACTGCATATATTCAGCATTAATTAGCTCAACGTTTAGCCTTATACTATGTTTTAAACTGTGATAATATGCATGATAATACTTTGTTTTAAACTGTGATAACATGTATGATGGGAGGATACTGGCTTAGAAACCGGCAAACCACATCAGGAAGTTTGCCCAGAGAACCCTATGGACCAAAACAAAAGGCAAAACAAAAGGGCAATTTAGATGAAACAGGATGATCAGCACATCACATCAGAAGAAGGGGAGGAACAGGAAAAGGGGAGGAGAAATACAGTGTTGTAAGGAACAATACTGTATAGGGACATGGAATGTAAGATCTATAAATCAAGGAAAACTGGAAGTTGTAAAAAAGGAAATGGAAAGAATAAGCATTGACATCTTGGGAATCAGCGAGTGAAAATGGACAGGGATGGATGAATTCAGCTCTGGAAACCATCATATCTACTACTGTGGACAAGAAAACCACAGGAAAAAAAGAGTAGCCATAATTGTTAATGAAAGAGTGAGAAAAGCAGTAATGGGAAAAAGAAAGGGTTTCACTTACTGATACCTTCTGCTCTTATCTCTGCTCTGTCCAAGATGGAGGAAAAAGCAATGCTTCTTCCTTGCAGGGGAAGCAAGAGGCTAGGCTAGAGCAACACTTCCTGCCTCAGTGCAATTGACCTGCCCACCCACTTTACCTGCAGCGCCACCACTGGTGGGTGGTGCAAGTGCAGTTCTAAAAAATCAATAAAACAATTAATATTACTGTATTTTAATTACTGAAACTCACTAGCAGTTGCTACATTTCCCACTCTTGGCTTATACTCAGGTCAATCTATGTTCTTGGATTTCAAGGTCAAAATTAGGTACCTTGGGTTATATTCGGGTTGGCTTATATTCATGTATATATGGTAGATAAATAAGTACCACTTTGCACTTGCACTGTTTTATGTTTACTGTGCATGTTTGATAACATACAGCCTTGTGACAGTTTTTCTGCATGTCATAAGCATTTGAATATAAATTAACATGTTGAAATCAAATCTGATGTTCTTTTACGTTTTATTTGGTGTGTGGAAGGTGTGCGGAAGAGGGGGTAGTCTTATACAGCAAGTATATAACAAACTCTATATTTTGAGTGGAAATGTTGGGGGGTTGTCTTATATGCCCAGTCGTCTTGTACACCGGCAAATACGGGTTATCTAGTATCCTGGGGTGCTTAGCTAGAGAGGCAGCAGCTCAGAAGTAGGAATCAATCACTGGTGGGCAAGAGTAAATTTGTTCCTGACAGTCTGCCAAATGACCATGGAATGTCTATAGATGCAGACAGCCCTGGCTCTTTGGCTATAAACACAGATGAGCACTGAACCCTAGAGTCGATATGACTGGCTTTCAAGCAAGGGTGACCTTTACCTAACATTAATAAATTTTTAAAGAAATTAGAGAACAAATCCACAGAGCATAGATATGGACAGGACTTGAAATTCCCCTTGGTTCAAAAACAGACATTTGTTTTTATATGCTTGAAATCTAATGCTCTTTTGCAAAACACTACCTAAATGTTGTTAAATGGAGTCATTGTATTCCAAGGCCAATACAGCATGGAGTCACAGAGAAGACAACAACGTGTCATGGCCTTCAAGAAATAAAAATAATATGAATGAAACACAGATTGTGTTGTTTTGTAATGAAAGAACTACAACATCCTAGGGCCATGGCAAAAAATGGTGGTGTTAATAAAAATATAATAAAAACACACTGCTGCTTCTCATTAAGGGCAAGAAAGGACTAGAAATATATTTCCAAGGAACTCTTTCATAATCTCAGAAAAAGCTTTTCATATGACTTCAACTTCTTGTACACAATGAATTTGCTCAAATTCTGATCCACCACACTCATGCTTTTTTTTTTGCTATTTTTATAAAACAAGATGATAGTTGTCTCATTTATTTGACCACTTCACTTACTAGACTAAGAGGCCAGAGGGGAAGAACCTAACAAAGTGACATCATTGGCAACAAAAGAGTGAGATATGGTTTTTTTCCTAATGGACAAAGATCCAGCCTTTTGAAGTGCAAACCTCTCCAGGCTAAAGCAATTTTACATCTGCTTAAAAGTTAAAAGCACTGTCTCTGGATATCAAACATAGGCTTTAGAGCAGGGGTAAGGGTCTGTGGTGGCTCAGTGGTTAAGAAGCTCACCTAGTTAACTGGAAGGCTGGCATGTCGGCAGTTCAAGACCTGGGTACTGCATGACGGATTAAGTGCCTGTCTCTGACCCAGCTCTTGGGGACATGAAAAGAGCCTCATTTGGGCATTCACTGAGTGGAGTTTCTTCTGCAAAAAATCCTTTCAACCCAGGATAATTTCTGACATGAAATTATTATTACTATAGCAGGGGTTCTCAACCTGCAGCACGTGGGCTAGATCCAGGCCACTACGCCATTTCATGTGGCCCATGTCCTCACTCCAGTCACCGCTTCTGCTGCTGCCGCCACCACCACAATCCTTGTCTCCTTTGCTTGGTTTGGCATGTCCCTAATGGTGCTCCATAACAGGGCAGATTTTTAGGAACTGTGTTGTAAGCCTTACAACATCCCCCTGCTACAGATTGCCATTAGATTAGGGACATGCCAAGCCAAGCATGGTGAGAAGGACAGTCTGGTGTCTTCCATGCAGCTCCTCCAGGCTGATAAGCAGGGGAAAAGTGGGGGTGGGGGTGGGTCAGATTGATCCCCCTGGTGTCAGTGGCATCGGTGGTGGCAGCAATGTCCAGCCCACCAACAGTATGAGGGCGCGTGGTCTGGTCCATGGCTTAAAAAGGTTGAGAACCTCTGCTTTAGAGGGTTGCTATCTGTGCAAAGATACTGTGGTGGCTTAGTGGTTAAGATGCTGAACTTGATGACTAGAAGGTTGGCAGGCCAGCAGTTTGAGACTTGAGTACTGCATGACGGACTGCCCTCCCACCTCTGTCCCAGCTCCTGCCAACCTAGCAGTTCAAAAGCAAGAAATTGCAAGTAGGTAAATAGGTACCACATCAATAGGAAGGAAAAAGTGTTCCTTGCACTCCGGTGTTTAATCATGCCTGCCACATCTCCACAGAAATGTCTGCAGACACAGACAGCGCTGGCTCTTTGGCTATAAACAGAGATGAGCACTGAACCCTAAAGTCAGAAACGACTGGCTTTTGAGCAAGGGTGACCTTCACCATTACCTATCTGTGCAAAAGGTCTGGCTTGCTTCTGATGTGCTCTGTTTGAATATTTATATAAATAAATGTTATTTAATTTGTTGGGCTACAGTGGCTCAATGGTTAAGAAACTTACCTTGTTAGCTGGAAGTCTGGCAAGTCGGCAGTTTGAGACCCGAGTACTGCATGACGGACTGCCCTCCTACCTCTGCCCCAGCTCCTACCAACCTAGCAGTTCGAAAGCAAGAAACTGAAAGCAGATAAATAGGGACCACTTCTGTGGGTAAAGATCTTGGGGACATTTATTTGTTTATTTAGATTGATATTTACATGAAAGGACCCTCATCCGTGTGTCCCCTGAGTGGAGTTTCTTCAATAAAAAAAACCTTTCAAACGAGAATACTGTAATTTCTGACACTAAATTATTATTACTATTATTTAATTTGTTCCCCAGGAGAGGAAGGTTAATTTTTTTAAATGATAAAATAATTAAATACAAAACAAATTACAATATTAAAAGTGCACTTAAGCATAATCACCCCAAAATACAGCAAATGCACCTAGATCTTACAAAAACAGAACAATACTTGCTCCTCAGTGCTCCTTATAACATGAACTTCCAATTTCTACTTTTCATTGCTTCTAAATTTAGCCAATGCAGAACTTAGAGTCTTCATACAAAAGGGTAAAACTCTTGCAACCTCAGACATTTTAAGAGTCTGAGCTGGCCCAGAAATCTACATGCAGAGTAGTAGGCAGAATGTTTAGAGCTGCAGAAGTAGATCTATAAGCAGTGATGGGATGTAACAGGTTCGCACCAGTTCGCCAGAACCGCTAGTAACTTTTCCCAGTGTCCCGGAAAACCGGTAGCATCTTTTGGGGGGAACCACCTTGGGAGATATGTCTGTGTGTGCTTATTTTTATTTTATTTTTCCTTTGGCTCCACCCACAACATTATGACATCATGACATTGGCTCTGCCCACAATGTCATGATGTTAGCTCTGCCCACACTGTGATGACATCACAGTGGGGTAGTAAAATTTTTGGCATCCCACCACTGTCTATAAGGTACATGTGGAGTATAATTGTCAGTGGCAGTAGATCACAAAACTGCACTCTGATACAGATTGCCCAGTTTTGCTCTGATAAAGGTCTTGTCTACACAAGCTCAATTGGAGCAGATTATATTAGGCTACATGGGGTTGCTGAAGGTCAGGTAGAGGTATGGTGTGCCATTTAGTGGGATATTGTCAGTTGCTTAAACCATATTAATTTTCTTTATTAATTATATTTGTATCCCACCCATCTGGGATATTTTCCAACTCTGGGCAGTGTACAACAATCACAAAACAACATAACAACCAATAAACAACAAACCATAGTCCTTCAGAATGCCAAAATCAAGTAACAGTGGTTGATGAGCAATTTCCAAAGTTGGGTGTGGAACTAGGATAAGATCTGCATATCTTCTCTGTGATTCCTCATAAAGTAGAAAGAGCCATCCGTTTGTACACTTGCACAGGTACAAACTCTCTTTTAGTTTTCCATTTGGATTTTCAGAAGTCTATGGTAAAATCTGTCACTACAATCCAGTTTTCATTCTGCTGCCTACCTGAGTCTGTCTATGTGAATACTTAAAAAGGAATACAAGCTTTTTCGTTTTGCTAATGGTGAATATTGTTTAAATAATAGATTTGTCTGGAGGGCAAAATATGGTTGGTGCTGAAAAATTTATTGTATCAGTCTGAAGTACTTCACCAGAGGAAGGAAATACTTGCTATAAATAGCTTTTGAAAATAGCCAACATAATCATCTGTGTTTTCACTATTATTGTTTTATTAATTTGCCATTTATCTTCTTTTTCCAGAAATGCTGTTAAGCAGCATTAAAGGAGCTGTCAGAGAAACTGGCTTCTTGTTCTAAGTTCCAAGTTGAATCATTTTGTTCATTGTGTCTTGAACCAGAGCTGCTACTAAAATAATTGTAATAATCCTTCATGACAAGAGGCAATCCCCCCCCCCCAGGTCATCTAGAATTCAGGCTTCAAGAAGGGGAAGCGTCAGGCAAAGAATTTGGAGACAGGTGATGATAGGTAGGTAGGTAAGTAAGTAGAAAGGAGGGAGAGAGATCTGAAAGTTGGCAAAAAATAAAGCATATTGTGGTCTTCTAGGCGGGCTTCTGTCTGTGGAAAAGATGAAAGATTAGCAGCTTTGTTGCTTGCACCAGATGTGGGTTTGTCTATGTGAGGGGTTCTCAACCTACAGCCCACAGGCTGGATCTGACCCATGGCACCAAATAATCCAGCTCCCATCCTCACTCCAGCCACTGTTGCTGCTGCTGCCACCTCCTCCATCACCAAAATCAGCCGCAGACTCATCTACAGCTGTCGTAAACGCATTTACAACAGCCACAGACTCATTTTCAGCTGTTTTAAATGTGTTTACAACAGCTGTAAATGAGTCTACGGCTGTTTCTGGCGGCGGCAAAGGTGACTACACCACCAGTCTGCCCCACCAGCTGTTTGAGGAGCATGACCTGGCCCCACCCTGGCCCTGCCTTGAAAAGGTTGAAAAGGTTGTAAGTCTTCTGACACTTATAATACTAGCATACCTTTTCCCAGGGTTTTCTAGCTATAAAGTACTCAGATCTAATCTAACAAGTACTGTGGAATCCTGTAGCTTGCCCAAGGCTACGTGTAAGTTGGCTCTTCTCCTGGGAGACACAGTAGGGAATCAAACTCAGGACTCCACACAGATGCTCCAGCTCATGAAACTATCCAGTCGGCTCTTCTAAACTATATCAACCCTTGTTTTCCCAGAAGATGGGATATTTTCTCTGCTGGAGTCCCAACATTGTGGTGGGCTAGACAAAGTCACCAGTACTGGTCTAGTAGAAGGACATTCTGAAGTGCTGTAACTCAGGCAAGTGGTACACTTAGCTTTTACTCCATTCTTTTTCTCTTCCCCTTTGGTGGTGACATAAACAGAGAGAAAGGGGATGAGAAGCTGAGGGAGCAACCTTGAAAACAACAACAAACTCACAAGATATCCCAAGAGATCACTTTGTTGGCAGTACTTTATAATGGTTATTTTGACCCATGGACATTGCAGGGACTTTTTGAAGATCTGTGATACCATCAAAGTCAAACACTCCATTTGGAGTTGCATATGGACCTTGCCATAATGCAGACCAACTGGCTTTTTAAAAAACCTAGGTGAAAGACTGCAAGCAGGAGGGTCATCTTTATTTAACCAGTGTAAACATGAGCTAACTAAGTAGGCAGAATTACTGTGGAATGACATACCATTACAAACAAGATTACACAGGGCTACATTTCTTTCCCCTCCCTAATACTCAGCTAGCCATTGCCTTCACCTAGTTCTGAAAGCACAGAAACAGTTCAAAAAGCAGTTTCACAAGTACTAAATACTAAAATTGTGAGGTACTTTAAACAGATCCCACACAGACAAAGGAGGAGAGAGAGTAGGATTTTATTTGCATGATATCTGCATTAAACCTAAAATATTCGTGACTTTGGGTAATAATAATTTTGTGTCAGAGATTACTCTGGGTTGAAAGGAGTTTTTTAGTGGACACCCAAATGAGGTTCCTTTCATCTCCGCAAGTGCAGCTCTTGGGTATCGAAACCCGACCTTCCAGTCTCCAGCTCAGCGCCTTAACTATTAAGCCACCGGGGGGGGGGGGGAGCTGCATGAATTTGTGGTAAGGGTGTTGCAAAGAAACCAGAATTTAGCTCCCCAAGAATACACATAGCACACTCTAGTAGTCACTAGTTTACATTAAAATTCTTATTAATGATTCATGGAAAGATAAGCTTAATAGAGCTCTTAGAAAGCAAGTATCAATTATGCTTCAGGAAAAGTGTGACCTTGAAGGAAAATATGTGGACTTTGCAATAAATGAGAAACAATGTGTGCTTTTAGAGCCCCGTAACTGCTTGCATGGAAAAGGTACGGATATCTGTCACAAAAATCTAATTCTGTTGTCAGAGACCAGTTTTCAGTATTGTTTATCATGTTTGTAGGGGGCAGTTTCATACTGTTATCTGTAGTTTGTATTATCTTGTTCACTTTAGTATACTGTATTTTAATTGCTGTAGGATGCCTTTGGCTCAATTTTTTTTAAAGGCATCTAAGACAAGAGTTCTCCACCTTTTTAAGCCGTGGGCTGGGTCACGCTCCCTCAGACAGCTTCAGGGGCTGGATGACCATTTTGCCCTTCCTCCACTACATGGCACTTCCTGGTGTCGTAGCTTCAGATCCAGAACACACTGAGAGACTAAACCAACCAAAATGTATTTAAGATCTTTGTTACAAAACCATTCAGAACAAGGAGAGGCTGCATTGTTTGCAGACGCCCTAGTTTGTTTTTTATCTTAATTAGAAGTTGGATGGCCACCTGTTAGGTTTAATTTGGTGGTATATTTTTTTACTTTTACAAGGAGCTCCTCTAGATGACCCTTAGGGTCCCTTCCAGCTCTACAATTCTATGATTTTGTGAAATGTGCTTCATCAATTAGCTACAGCAAATTACACAAACCATACATGAACACCAATAAAATTTTCTGGCCATAGAGATCCAAATGCATCCAGAAGTCTCTTTTATTAATTCAGCCTAACCCTTAGCTTATCTTAACACCCTGCTTTTGTGTTGAACTCAAGGACGTCTTCTCAGATGTATAGCCTCTTGTCCTAGGAGGGTGTCTTTTCCACTGTTCTCCAATGTACCTGTACCCAACAGTTACCTTTTGTGCCTCTCCCATAGAAACACACATTCATTTGCTGAGCAAAGTGTTTGAGTTTTAATGATTACAAACTTTGAGAAAGTAGCTTGAAACATGACTCTCACATATCTGATCTTCCAACAAGCCCCCAAGGTATAATTACCTGCCATTTGCTAACTGGCCCAGCCAATTTCCATTCAAAATGATTTTCCAGGTTCATCTGTGCATGAAAGGGTTAGTGATTGTAAACTGGAGGGCAAACAAAAGGAGGAATGTTGGAAGGGTGGGGAAAATAAATTAGAGCTTTCCGTTTCAAGGGCAAACATTTGCCCCTTCCCAGTGCTTCATGCTGCAACACAAAAAGGAGAGAATTAGTACAGAACCAGCTGCAAGTGAAACTGCTATAAGGCATGTCAGACTCTTATCTGTGACTATTGAGTAAAATCTACCAGAGAATATCTATTTCCCCATACAAGTATGAAGGTCTTGTTTACTTTAAAACAAATTACCGGTAAATCCATATATGCAGGCATCTGCTGCCAGGTTCTTTCATTTAGTAACTCACATATCCTGTGGGTTATTTTCTATGACCTATTATGAATTTGGAATTTAGAACTACTAAAAATGCCTTGGTGTGTCTCGTGCATTAATTATTTTTCATTTAACAAGTCAGGTCCAATGAGGAGCCAGAAACTCACTATAGACCAGTCTTTCAGCATTCGGTTATGATTTCCAAAGGAATCATACCTACCTGTGAATAGGGCTGCATCAGTGTCAGCAATACCATTTTCTTTTAGTTTACACATGTTATACATGAAATAGAGGAAGTGAGAGAAAAGTCTTACAGGAAAAAAGTTAAAGTGTGTTATGCTGCATATTGGCAACTGCTTTCCCAAGTAGAGAAGACTTACTGGTCAACCTGTTTTTTTGTATGTTTGTATCTGGTGTGAGAGAGCTAATTGTGGGATTTGTTTTTCTTTTTTGCCTCAGGTACTGAACTAATTTACTGGTGTTGAGTTCTTGATGGGGGAGAGGAAGAGAGTGGTTGCTATTTGTTTTTCTGTCTCAAGCAGTAAAATGTCTCAGGCTGGCCCTGTACAGTTCAATGAATAAGACAGTATTTTCTGAAGGCAAGAGCAAAATCTCCAGAATGTTATCAAAAAGTATTGTGTTCCCTAAATTCCTCAAATAGTTCTCTCATGATGGTTAGCCTTGGTAGCACAGTAGTTAAACAGCTGTACTGCAGTCAAAATGTGAATTCAATCCTGACCAGGGCTCAAGGGTGGCTTAGCCTTCCATCCTTCGGAGGTCAGTAAAATTAGTACCTAGCATGTTGGGGGCAAAATGCTAATTAACTGTGAACTGCCCATAGAGTGCACTAAGTGCTATGGGATGGCATTTTCAAGCATGAATTTGTTTAAGGTGGATCCCAGCTTGTCACTAAGTGACCCACACACTGTGATCATGGAGCCATCTCCTGCAGCACCTATGATATGAGACAAGCAGGATTTAACACCTTGACTGCAATGAACTGTTGCAGCCTTAAAGATATTAACAAGGTGCACCTTCACAGCCAGTCCATCTGGCATAGCCTCTTCTGCCTCCATGACTGTTGGGAATCAGAATAGTGAAGTGATTCCTCCTCTACTCATTTTGCTGTTGGGCCCAGTGGCATTTCCTCCACTGAGCGGGCCACAACCCCACCTAAAGGGGCTCATCCACCCATAGCCATTTATCCCTTTTGTGAGTCAGGTTATTTATTGCCAGCCAACACTCGGCTTTGAGTCGCTGGGTGTACAGTCTACTTCATTACCATAGCAGGATATCCGGCCAGACAAAATGCCATTGCTATGATAAATGGCGATGTTTTGTATTATACTCAGCATCTTTTTCTGTCATATCCAAATTGGAATACTGGTGATCTTCATGGTCATCAGCCATGAAGACTGTCCTGAGAATAATTATATACAGCGCTTGATCTAAATCCAACAGCCAGATCTAGAAAATTGTAACCAACACTGAATCTCCTTTTTGGAAAAAGACAGTGATGGCTCGCTCTTTCATTGGGTGCTGTACCATCTCAGACTTGAGCTGCTTTAGCCACCTCACACACTTGCCTAGCATGGCCAGTGACAGCTCCAATCTAAAACAGTAACTTTTCCAAATGTTGCTCTAGGGGCCACAGGTTGAGAATCCCTCCTGTACATTTCCATCTGTATATCTTTTTGTGGAGGTTTTGCAACCTTTTATCCATGTTTTTAGAGACTGCAGTGGTTCAAGTGGCTAAGACGCTACCTGGAAGGCAGCAGGTCAACAGTTCGATACCTGAATACTGCAGGACGAAATGAGCTCCCGCTTTTGTCCCAGCTCCTGCCAGTGGCGTATAGGGCAGGTTTCAGCCACCCAGGGCACAGGCCAAACTCACTGCCTCCCCCCCCCCATCTAGGCACTCAAATTGAGATGAAAATGCTACCTCAGTGGGGGCCAGGGGGTGCTTTTTCCTCCTCCTCCTCCTCCGTCCTCCTCTTCCTCAGGCTTCCTCTTCCTCATGGCCAGTTTGTGGCACCAGTTGGTGCTGCACAGGACCCAGAGCTGCCCTTGTCCTGGGTTGAGACCCAGAGGTGGAGGCAGCGTGGCACAAACCCAGCAAAGAGCCCCAGGCATACAGCTGCCCCACCTCTGAGCCTGGTGATGGAATGGAAGCTCACCCACCTTCAGCGGCGCCAGCACCCAGCAGGGCGGGAAGCAAGGCTGGTGGTCATTGCAGCCCAGCACCCGCAGCCAGAGCAGCACCAGCCAGACCAAGGAGCCCCCCCCCCCCAGGCCTGGCCGGTGCTGCCCTGGCTGCAGGTGCTGGGCCACAACAACCACTGGCCTTGCTTCCTGCCCTCCTGGGTGCTGTCGCCACTGAAGGGTGATGAGCTGCCGCCGCCGGGCTCCAAGATGGGGCAGCTGAGCCTCTGGGACGCCGACAGTGGGCTCTTTGCTGGGCTTGCACCATGCTGCCTCAGCCTCTGGGTCTTGACCTGGGACCAAGGGCAGCCCCGGGCCATGCGCAGCACCACCCAACACCATGACCTGGTCGTGAGGAAGAGGAAGCCTGAGGAAGAGGAGGATGAAGGCGGTGGAGGAGGAAAAAGCATCCCCTGATCCCCACTGTGCCGTTGAGCCCACGCCCTCCTGTCACCCTCAGCGGTGGGGCCCAGGGTGCCAGCAGTGGCAGAGGGTTCCGTCACCCGTCCCCATGGCGGACTCCCTGCCCCGGCTGCCAGGAAGTCCAGGGTGGCGGACTCCCATTTCCTGTGAAATGTTGCTGCCCCCCACAAAGTGTTGCCTGGGGCAGGCCACACCCCCTGCCCCCACGCTACGCCAATGGCTCCTGCCAACCTAGCAGTTCAAAAGCAAGAAATTGCAAGTTAATAAATAGGGACCACATTGGTGGGAAGGTAAACAGCATTCTGTGTGCTCTGGTGTCTAGTCATGCCTGCCACATAACCACAGAAACATCTGTAGAAGCAGACAGTGCTGGCTCTTTGGCTATGAAACAGAGATGAGAACTGAACCCTAGAGTTGGATACGACTAGCATTCGAGCAAGGGTGACCTTGACTTAACCATGTTTTAACCTTCTTCTTTTTTTAGATTTTGTTTTCTTTCTTTTTAATAAGCCTTATAAAATCTTTTCTGGTATTTGGAATTGGATTTGGTTAATGAAAATCTTGTAATAAATCTAGACTTTAATGGCCATTCTGGCTACAATCTACCAGGATGAATATGGTTTATTAAACATTTTGGTTTTGATAAGGGAAAGGGAAAGCAAGATTTTACACAAAGAAAAGCACTCTTAACCTAACTGTATATCTTTTCAGGATACCTTCAACCTTAGGATGAAGGAAGACAGGATGGACAGGTGTGAACGCACGCACACACACACACCTAACCAGGCTGAGTGCTTGGTTTTGTGACACAAGCCAGCTTCATAAACCAAGGTTTGAAGATGGTTTGTTTTAGTAAACCAAACTAAAGATTAACTACAGTTTGAATGAATTCAAATACACTGCTAAACTATGATTAGTTAAAAATGGATGTTTCTGAACTCATTAAACCCAAAGGAGGGGTTTTTAATTCATATAGTGGTAAATGACAAATTAATGTTATAACCAATGTCTCCTTTGAAAATCCATATGTCTCCCTTAAATTGAACTATTATTGTTGTTTCCTTCAATTCAATTCAATTCAATTCAATTTGTTTCCTTAATTTTAGGGTAATTTAATTTCCCAGACTTGCTTTTTTTGTGGGGTGAGGGTGGGCAAATTTATTAAGATCTATTGGCTGTGTTTTAACATGTTGCTGTCGGGTGGGGGTTTTCATTATTAATGTGCCTGCTTGGATTTTAACTATATAAACCACACAGAAGGAGAACACAACCCAGATGGGCAGTGTAGAAATCAATCAATCAATCAATCAATCAATCAATCAAATAAATACATAAATAAGCACAACAAAATTACCCAGCAATCACTTGCAAGCCATTTTAAGTACTAACCCATAGCACCAGTAGCAGCTTGTGTTAGCCTGAATTCATGCTTGTCTGTAGAAAGTTCATAGCACACCAGCAGTCATAAACTGTTAATCATGTGGCACAGATGGACGTTTCAACTTACCGGAATAAGCTGTTTCTCTTTTTGGAGCATGCCGTCTGTTTGACAGCTGAGTCTGAGAAGTTGCTGACAGAAGGGCAGGAGGCTGACTCCGCAGCAATGCATTCCCTGCATTTTGCACTGGAAAAAAGCATATGCTAAACACAAGGATTCTGAATAAGAGACTCTTTGGAAGGTTAAACAATATTGGCTAAATCTGTTGGTTGATCCCAATTAGCATCAAGCCATTGAATCAATGTGACTTTGATAAATGTTGTGCTAACAAAAAATTGGATTTAACCCCATGATGCATATGCAACAAACAGCCATAGAATGTGCACTTTTGCAGTCTAAAGAGGGACAATATTCAAGAAAATTCCACATATGTCGCCTGTCAACAGCATATGTTGACAGTCATGCTGCAAAATCTAAACAGAATGCTACCCCAGCAAGAATTAAAGCACATATGTCTGAGAAACTGCTTATGCTCCTTCCTAAAGCAATAGAGGGAAGCTGTTTTCAAAGAGGCAGCCACATTAAATCTGTTTTAATGAAAATAAGAGCAACAGCAGTGTGGCATCTTTTAGTCTATTTCAGCAAAAAATGAACAGAAAAGTTTTGTAGCATGCACCTTTAAAATTAACATGTCCTTAATGACGCAGATTGTGAGCCATAAAAGTTGACACTCAAATAAATTCAAAGGCAGTGAATTACTTTTGGTTTTGCTTCTGCTTTGTTTTTCTTTCCTTCAGAGCAGTGATTCCCAACCTTGAAGTCCCAGATGTTCTTGAACTACAGCTCCGAGAAATCAAGGCCAGCACAGTCAATAGCAAAGGCAGTAAATGCAGGAATTCTGTGCCTTTCATTTGAAGAACCATGAGGCCTCAAGAAGGCTGCAGGTGGCACCAGGCTCGAACATTGCAGCACCCCCAAATACCTGGGGGTTACCCTGGACTGAACTCTCACTTTCAAGACCTCCTTCCTTAATACCAAACAGAAGGTTTTCCCCAGGAACAATAATCTGAGGAAAATAACAAGCACAAGTTGGGGTGCCCAACCACACACACATCAAGAACTTCTGTGCTACCTTTATGTTGCTCTACAAGAGAGTATGCTAGTCCAGTGTGGTGCAGATCAAAGCATGCAGGGCAGGTGGATGTGGCCCTAAATGAAACAATGAGATTGGTCACAGGATGCCTAAAGCCAACCATGATACAAAAAGTGCATTACTTAGCTGCCATCCCTCCATCAAAATCCCATCGAGAAAGTGCTGCTCAGAAAGAGTGGGTCAAAGCTAGTTCCTCAGAAACACACCTTCTATTTGATCACCAATCACCAAAAGCAGAGACTGAAATCAAGGCATAGCTTCATCACAACTTCTGTCCCCCCCCCCCCCAAACAACCAGGCCCCACAGACCATCTTAGAATTATGGAAGGTGAGCAAGGAGCGATCGATAACTGGGCAGAATCACATGACTCTCTACCACCTGGCCAAGAACAACCATGGCCTGTTGGAAAGCTTTAAACAAACTTTATGCAGGGGTAGGAAGGTCAAGGGCTAATCTGAGAAAGTGGGGTTTCCCTGTAGATGACAGCCTGTGTGAATGCAGAGAAGTACAAACTATCCCCCATATGATACAATGCACATGATACTCCTCAACTTGCACTGAGAAGGACCTTATGTTGGCAAGAGGAAATGCTGTTGAAGTGGCCCAATATTGGGCAGATCTCATCTAGCCCTTTTTAATTCTATTTTGTTTTTGGATGTGTTAATTTTAGCTTTGTATGTTATTATATGATGGTGGTGCATCTGAGACGAATAAAGAAAATAAATGCAGGAAAGGAGGCTTTTAGATCACAATGGTCACTACCCGACTGGCCCCAACTACTCCTCTCTCAGTGTGCAGAAGAAACCTTCCTCTCTATATTGGACCAACAGCTATCCTTTTTCAGCCACTTGCATTGCAGAACAGAAAGTGCTTAGTGCAGTAGCATAGCATGTGCATCTTACTCTTAAGACACAATCCATGCAGAACTAGCTATGAACTGTAGTTTCTCAAATAGCCACAAGATATATGTAATGAATTTAAAAGAACATAATAAAAGTCCTTCTGGACCAGACCAGACTAGGCTCCTGTTTCAAGGTGACCAGGTGCCTCAAAATTAGTAAAATATAATATAATGACAACATATAAGAGACAACTTGGGAAAGTGGGGGGGGGGGTTCCCTGCAACTCCCAGAATCCCTTTGCCAGTGGTCTTGGTGGTAGAGTGATTCTGGAAGTTGTCCTCCAGAAGTTTAAAATTTCCAAATGATAATTTGGGGTTGACTTGATGCAATAGCTAGCGAAGAAATACTATACTTTTTAATTATGACTAAAATGTCACAAATCAGTCATTTTTCACTGCCCACCCCCCAAATTCTTCCAATTTTTCTAAAGAGAGAAATTAATTCTATCATATGCTGGTGCAAGTATAAATATTTCTCTGCTCCAAGACCCAACCAGCTGAATGATTTTAGGGTATGGTCATGCTTCCTGTGTCTGTCAATCCCTAGCTACAGGATGGTTTTCTCTTTTTGTTCTTCATGCCTCTTTCCCCATCAGGAGCCTCCTTCACCATTCATTATGCTGGCTGAGAAGACTAATAGGTACTGCAGTTCAAAAACATTTGGAGAACAAAAACTGGTTAGATTGTTAGTAGCTTCCATTGAATTCCATGGGATGAAACAAAAGGCAATAATCTGAGGGACATATGGGGTGGTGGTGGTTCAGCTTCTCACCAAGATCACAATTCATCATGGGAAAGGGACTGACTAATGTCTCAGCCCAAAGATTCCACCTTCAATGCAATCTGCTTTTCATTTCTGCTGGAAGAAGTCAGTGAGAATAGAATTCTGGTTAGAATACTGGGCCAAGATTGGAAAATTTGAGCCCAAATCTGTATTCAAGAGCCTGAAGTTCCTTGAGTGACCATTGCCTACTTCACAAGGCTGCAGCAAAGACAAAGTAAACAAAGTAAGGGAGAACCATAGGTACCTCTGCCCTCCTAGAAGGACGATTGGGATTTAAAATGTAGTTAAAGAAAGTAAAACATGTTCTTCTGCCAATATTGTAATGAATACAGTTAAGGCAATTATGTCTTGTATTTAAATTACAATAAGGGAAACAGGGGCACTTTGAACAACTTGTGGATTGTGGATACTAAACTATGGAGTCTACAATATGCAGTTGAGTCTGGATGATTCCACAAACAGAACTTCAAGAACAAGGTAACTCTGTTAAGTACAGATTCACATGAACATTTGTCATGTAATGACTAAGAACTGCATAGAAGAATGGGCTTCATTTGAACTAGATCTTTGCTGAAGTACCATCAGTTGAGACAATGATAATGTTTGAGATCATCAATCTGATTCATTTACACAAGACGGTCATCATGTAATTACAGCAGTAACAATGTTAAAAGAGCATACCAGAGTAGAACTCACTCATGAGTCACAATGAAGAGAGGTGGGAATTCTCCCTAGAATAATAAGTACTTTCAGAATATTTTTGTACTGCATAGAATAGATAGTAAAAGAACCATGAACTAAGTATTCAAGGAGAATTATATACACAGAAAAAAATGTAATGCATTCTATTAATTTCAGCTGTACCAAAAATAGACTCTGGATTTCAGTGTCTCTTCCAAAGCACACAAAAACTTGCTGTGTTTCATCATCCAACAATGTACTACAGTCAATGTTTTGATCTGCTCCATTCTAACGTTCTGTCAAAATATAAAATGCTTATACTAGGGGTGTGGGAGGTTTACTGTCCTCCATAAGCACTACCTAAATTGGCAATTGCAAAGAGGGGCAAAAAAAAAGCCCTGCTAGATGATTACTCAAGCCTGGAAAGAAGAGAATGTAAAGATTCTTGAGGAGAGAGAAAGAGAGCACAAGAGCACAAAGTCTTCCAAGACAAAGAAATCTCCCTTTCAGGCAAGAACTAAAAAAGAAAGTGATTAATTAACCTGCATGTGTTTAGGTATCTGGCTGCACAGCCAATGGTTAGGAGGAGCTCGATGCCCCACTGTGTGTCCTAGGAGAAGAGTCAGCCTGTGTGGCTTTGGGCAAGCTGCACAACCCCAGGATGCCCTCAAAAGTAAGAAATTGTGTATTTATGGATGTGCTATTTCTCTCTCAAATGTACCCAAGGCAGCTCACAACAGTTAAAACTATACAATGCTAACATGTTTAAAATACTTACATACAGTACTTGGTTACTTAGTTAATCTATACTTCACACGTCTAGTTTGATGTGGTGGATCGAAGCATCATCTCCCATGAAATGTTAGCAGGCTCTCACCATCGGGAGGTCCTACCGCTACCGTAGCAAGGTCCAATGGAACCTTAGGGACCAAAGCCCATGTTTCTGATGCTCCTTTAACCATTTAAAATATGACTACACAGCTGGCTGGGCTCATGTCAAAGTTGTCTCTGTTAGAACAATGCACTGGCCAGGTCCATTGCGAGTACCCAACTCCACTTAGCTGACCTACAGTTCCAGAACGGAGGAGCATTCCAGACCACTAGCTGACAGCTTGGTGGCATTGTTGAACCTGCCAGGGGAATATACCCCCGCCACCTTAGTTGTTAGAAGACCAGGGTCACTGCTGCACCACGTTGAGGCATGAGGTAGGATTTGCAGTGGAACAGGCTTAAAATACTATACAAATTTTATATTAAAAACAAACATTAGACAATATTAAATCCAAGATTTTTAGTTTAAATAACCATAAAAATCTCTATATTTAATTAATGCAGCATTAATTGTATGCATGAATGCATACAATTTACCTATTAACATGTTTTAACTCTCTAGGCCTCAAAATTCATTCTTTCCCCAAAAGAGAGTAAGTGACTAATTTTGCTAATGAAGTCAATATTATGGTAGCTTTCAAATATTTTCAAAACATTTTGAGAATCAAGGGCTCTGTTTTCTTTGGCAGGAACTCCATAATTACTGAATTCTGTTTTTCATGTAAAACATTAATGAGTCAGATAAAATGAAGATTGGAGATGTGAAAGGAAGGAAACTAGAAAGAACATAACAGAGCTGGAATTTTTACTCTCTAAATATCTTCAAATGAGCTTTGACCTGTAAGTTGGTATATAGTGATGATAAACAAACCATTCTGCAAATCTCTTGTCTTTGTTTTCCAAATCTCTCTATCTCTACCTTTTATTAAAAGGAAATAACTGAGCTACCTTTTTTATATATGTTAAGTAATCAGGTAGAGATTGAGGCCAGCCCCTTTTAACCTCTGACCCCAGCACTTTTGGTAAATCAATGGAGAGGGCTTCAGCATTCTTTGTTTGAAGTCTAATGGAAAACTATTTGCAGATGTTGTCAATGAAATGTCCTTGTGGTTACATTTCTGCATTCTGAAATGTGATGTAGGTAGAAGGTATGTAATTTTAAATGTCTGGGAGGTTTAGACTGGCCATGTTTAATCTGTTGTGCAAAAAGAACAAAGGCTAAAATCTTGTTGGAGAAAACTGGATGAGAAAGGGTAATTGTGCCAGTAGCTTGCCCTTCTTTCTTGTCATTTGAAGCATGGCTGTGTGCATACTTGCTTTCCTAATCAGAGGATGTGAATTCAAGAAGAAGAGTCACTTAAGCAATTGCTCTGTTATCTCGTGTCATCCTTACATTTATTACAGCATCACTATGTATGGACTACAGCAGGGTGCCCAAACTTTTTGGGCCACAAGCCAGTCATGTGGTTGAGTGGGCTGGTCACATGGTTCCTCCCACAAGAAATGGAAGTAAAACACACCTGCACATGTGCAAAATGATGTCATAAACACATTTATGACAGCCGGGGTGCTTTATGGTAGTGTTTTGCGCATGCATGGGCGCCTGCTTCTGGGAATGGCAGTGGTGGAATGGGCCAGATTATTAGGTGCCATGGGCTGGATCCAGCCCATGTGCTGTAGTTTGGACACCCCTGGACTACAGTCTACATCTTCAGATGCAAAACATATTATACAGTAAAACCCCAGGTTATGACGGAAGTCTGTTCCAACAACCTCCGTTGTAACCTGAAAAAATTGTAAACCAAAACATCCATAGGGATGCATTGAGAAATAAAAAAATGGTCCTAAATTGATTGTTGTAAACTGGAAAAAATACATTAAAAATTTGTAAACCAGGATGGCATTTCCATAGAATTTGCCGTTGTAAACCGCAGCAAACTTAAACCGAGGCGGTTGTAACCCGGGTTTTTACTGTATGTTGATTGTTATATATGCACATGACTGCAGATAGAAACCATGGACAGAACCCGGACACTTACTTTTAAGAAGAAGGAATGGAATGGAATGCTGAAGCTATCAGTGGTTGAGCAGTGATAGGATGATGCTCTGGGATCCAGAGCAGCAACACCAGCATCTTCTTTCTTTCTTTCTTTCTTTCTTTCTTTCTTTCTTTCTTTCTTTCTTTCTTTCTTTCAATCATAAGATATTTAAAACAAATTAAAATCAAACTACACAAAATTATAACATTCAAATATTTAAAACACTAGACAGAAACCTGTACCTTATGTTTGGGGAGACCCACTTCACACTTCTGTGTGTCTATGACTCTCTGCTTTTGAGGTTTTATTGTTTCACTAACTTTTACTCCGTGTTCTGTTTTCCTGACTCCTAGCCAACAAACACAAACTGGGCTGAAGGAGAATCCCTTCCCAATACAGGCCACAATCCTCAACTCCCAAATGCTCTAATAAAAAAATATGTGTTGACCTGGTACTAAAATGGTGATGCTGTCCAGCACCAGTCAAGACTTCAAGGGGAGAGCATTCCACAGCTGGGGTGCTATGGGGAAAAAAAACTTTCCCTCATGTTTCCACATTCATTCATTTTCTATTCTATTCTATTCTGTCTATCTAGTGATAAACACTACTCTAGGCAGTTAACAACAATGAACAAAACACCCCTATCCACCCACCTCAGACAAAAACTAAACCAACAACCTGCAGCGAACAACAACAAGCAACATAATGTACATAATGGATCTCTGCTTATACAGAATAAGAGTTTAGAAATATCCTATCATGTAGCCCAGCAAGTGAGGAAACAATACATGTCTGTCTATACTGCAGAGCCAGACAGAGAGAGAAAGAGAAAATGGTTAGGAAATTAAAAGTAGATGTTCTGTCCTGTCCAATAGAGCAATAAGGGACATTGATGGAACTCTTCCACTTCTTCTATGTCTGATCTCCCTCTTGTCTTTTCCATGTGTTCAGGGAGCACAAGTAACATATCCAAAATCAGGTCGGTATGTGCCATCAGGTCATCTCTGACTTACAGAGACTCTTTCAAAGTTTTTTAGACACAAAGGACTTAGACATCGTTTAGCATCCATTTCTGGATTTGTGTAGCATGCTCAAGGCTACATAGCTGACTCCTCTCCTTAGAGAGACAGTGGGGAATTAAATTCCCAAGTTCTGGCTCTGCAGCCAGGTAACCAACTCATTGACTAATCTAGTGAGATAATATGTGGTACTAAGAATAATTTTACATGAAGGGGGATACTAGTTGTTCAAACATCTCCTCTCGCATAAAGGTTCTATATGTCTGTTTATCAGCTTGAAAGGTGTTTGTGTGTGCAAGCATGCAAATGTGTCTTTTCCACACTTGAATGTGTGGGTTACAAAGAACACTGCTAGCCTGATCTTCAGAGGTGTCGCTGACAAGTCATCTCAGCTCATAAGAGGAGTTGCCCCAGTGGTTTTCACAGCTATCCTGTGTCAGGAAACTGTCTTTTCTGACACTGCAAAAGCATCCTTATAAAAGCAGCACAGAACTTTTATACAGGAATGGGCATCAGACAACAGTGGCAGGTTTATCCCCCAAATGGTTACATCTTCCATTTTTATGGAAATGTGAACATTATTCGTTCATTTATTAAAGCAAGCTCACTCGACATTCAAAGTCAGGATGTGGCCTAGCCTTGCGTTGTCTCTCTGTTGTTCTTAACCATGTAGACCAATAGCTTAAAGAGGAGAGCCTCTGCTCTCTGTGAAGTTTCTTCACATGAATTCAAAACCTGATTTTCTAATATTCCAAGTTGACATGGAGAGGCGATATGAATAGTGGAGCTTCTTTTCTTCAGACCTTCCAACCTCTGTCTGCAGAGGGCAAAGGAAGGGTTGGTAGAGGTTTTAGAGATAGCATGCTCCTTTTCCTCACAATTTGCGTAACAACTGAATAGCATTATGTTCTTCAGATTATTCATAACATTGTCCCTGTTCCTTCATCATTGTCCCCGTTCCTTCATCACATGACTTTTGGTGCCTTCTAGAGGTTTTTGGAGTATAGTTCCTATCATAGTACAGTAAAATACTGGTAAGTTAGCATGGCCAGTGATAAAATACTGTGGGAGCTTTAGTCAAAACCTTCTGGTTACCTATCATCTTTGAAAAATCACTGAAGAAAGATGGAGTCTTTGCCTTAATGGATTTACAGTGGAATCCCGCTTTACGGAGAGGCAAAGCTCCCTCGACCAGTTGTTTTTCATAAAAGAATAGATCCAATAGTGGTGAGTGATTTATTTGTGTTTTGGGTGGGTGGTTGTATTTTCGTTTAATTTTTATTTATTTATTTATTTAAGTTATTTAAATTAATAACGGGTTTGTGTTGTAGCTGTCTGGTTGGGTGGGTGGGTTGAGTGTGTGTGTGTGTGTGTGTTTGTTTTTATTTTATTTTATTATTTTTTATTTTTGGCCCCGCCCACAACGTCATGACGTGGTAGTAGGATTTTTGTCATCCCATCACTGCTCACAACCATACATTGCCACGGGGAATACCATTGCTTTGACCATATGAATTTTTGTTTGCAATGTAATGCAAACTTTTCACTATGTTCCCCAGGTTTCTCATTGCTTGCCTCCCAAGAATCAGTCGCCTTTTTATTTCATGGCTGCAATCTCCATCTGCAGTGAGCTTTGATCCTAGGAAAGTAAAAACTGTCACTGCTTCTACTTCTTCCCCATCTATGTTCCAGGGACTGATAGAGCCTGTTGCCATGATCTTGGTTTTCTTGATATTGAGTCTCAAGCCAGCTTTTTTTTTTTTTTAGCTCTTTAGCACAGTGCAATCCCTTTTTCCAACACTAGGTGTCATGGGCCTAGGAACGATTAAAAAGGCTCGCGCGTATGGGCGAGTGTAAGTGAAATGGAGACACATTGAAAAATCAGAACAATTAAAAATAAAGACCAAAACGTTGTGGCACCCTAAAAACTGTTATATTTTAATATTAGTTTTCGAGCATCAGGTGCACTTCTTCAGACATAAGAGCGAAGGTTTTCAAAAAAAATTAACTTCCTTCAGTTTAGCAGAAAGAGAACAATCCAATTTATTTTTTATTTTTTAAAACAACGGAGGTGGTTGTGTATTATTACGCAGCTCTCGTCGCGCCCTCGCTTCTCGCGAACTCGCCTCTCCTTGCCCCTCGGCCGCAGCAAAAGAGTTTGCGCTCAGCAGTCAAGCGTCCGCTGGGGCCACTTGGTCTTTGGCGAAAGGAACGGGTTGTTGCAGTGTGCCTGTATTTCTATGGTAACGCGAAAGGAGTGATTAGCTCGTCACTCGTTGCGGGAACAACTCCTGAATTAGTAATGTCGAGTTAAGCCCTCTTGGTTTCGACCTAACTCGTGTGAGTGTGTTTCCCCTCCCCCCCTTCCGATTATGGATTTGTAACGCAACGCTGGTAACGTTAAAACGCCTTGCTTTTGTTTATTTGTTTATTTGCTTGGCTGGTTAATTTCCATGGACTTATTTTCTCCAGACTGGGACATCACAAGATGCTGATTCCGTATCTAGAAGCACTCCCTACAGGGCCTTAGCCAGGATTCTAAGTTTGGGGGAGGGGGGGTTCAGGAGAGGCAACAATGTCACACACACATATATAACATTGGCATCCCTGGAAGGGGGCGGCGGTCTGTTAGCTCAGGACGATTGCCCCCTCCCCCTGGCTACGGCCCTGGGATCCTAAAGAGGAAACGAAGGACCATTTATTCAGTTATGAGGCTGCGCTTGTCCATGTTCGGTAAATTATCTTGCTTGGGATTTGGAACTATCGTTCCAGAGGTAGCTCAGCTTCCTTTCAACTTTCAAGGCACTTAGCACTAATAATTGTTTCGTGTCAGAAATTATTCCAGGTTGAAAGGACTTTTGCTGGAGAAACTCTGGTCAGGGGGACATCCAAATGAGGCTCCTTTCATGTCCCCAAGAGCTGGGACAGAGATGAGCACTCAATCCATCATGCAGTACCCTGGTCTCAAACTGCTGACTTGCCAGCCTTCCAGCTAAGAAGGTGAGCTTCTTAACCACTGAGTACTGAAAGAGCTATAGAGCGAAGGAGATGGCATTTTAAGAGAAGGAGACTTAATGTATCCACCTTAAGGTGTGATTTGGCCCTCAAGAAGTTCAGATCCTGCCTTAAAGTGCACACAGTGTTAAAATACTGATAAAAATAAGAGGACAAACAGTTACAATGTTTATGCACAATTAAACAAATTGTAATATTAGAATAACGGTTATGAGTACTGTATAGCAATAAAGAAACACAGCATACCCCCATTACTCGAACCTTTCTCAGCCACTTATCAATTGCCAAAACCTGTTGGGGAAGGGACTTGGCTTATGGGCAAAAGAAATGGGGGAAGGGGGATAGGAGTGACTCATATCTACTCTGGAAGGGAATTCCACAGCCTAAGATCATGGTCTTCTTTTGTTATTGTTCAGTCGCACAGTAGATTCTGACCCTTTGTGACCCCATGGACCACCATCCTCCAGGCACTCCTGTCCTCCACTATCCCCCTCAACTCGCTCAGCTCTGTGCCCATTGTGTCCACAATACCATCTAGCCATCTCATTCTAGGCCGCCCCCTTCCTCTTTTGCCCTAGACCTTTCCAAGCATTAAGGCTTTCTCAAGCAAGTCTTCTCATTTGATGTCCAAAGTACTTTAGCTTCATCTTTACTATTTGACCTTCTAAGGAGCAGTCAGGGTTGATTTCTTCTAAGATTGACCTATTTGTTCTCCTCGCTGTCCAGGGGACTCTCAAAACTCTCCTCCAACACCACATCTCAAAGGCATCTATTGGGATTGCTAATTTCTATTTTGATTTGCAAAAAAATTATATTAAGTATTGGTTGGTAGTAAGGTGTCAGGTTTTGAGGTGGTTGTGGGAAACCACCTATGTTTGGAGTACAGTAAAACCCTGACTTACATAATGATTTTTGCACTAAAACCATGTCCCGCTTTACAAAAATGCCCTGATTTACATAACACAATTTTCTGTGGGTTTGTTTCAAGTTACGTTAAAAAATCATTTTTTCTATGGGGTTGCTTCGAGTTACATAAATATCATTTTCCTATGGCTTTGCTTTGAGTTATGAAAAAAGTTCATTTTTCCTATGGGTTTGCTTCAAGTTATGTAAAAATTCATTTTTCCTATGGGTTTGCTTCAAGTTAAGTAAAAAACGATTTACATAAAAGCCTACGGAACAGACATTTACGTAAGTAGGGTTTTTACTGTACCTAGTTATGCTAAGGATGGTGGTGCATAGACAAAACACGAACACATACAACTAATAATAACTCTAATAATAATAATCCCAGTCCTCAAAAAAGCAGTTTTAAAAGAAGAAATTAAATAAATGATAATTCTTCAACTGCATTCTATCAATTCTACATTATATCAGATCCGAATATTCATCTGAACATCCCAGAAAGAAAGGTACTACTGTTGGGCAGAGTGAAGGGGGCTGCATATTGCCTTAGATCCTTGATTTAGGGTACCATGGAAGAGAAGTAAACTGATCCTGGTTTGATTTATCATTATAGCCAGTTCCGTTTTTATCCAAAAGGGGAGGCTTTTGTAAGGATTTCAGTGTTCCATGCCAAAATAATTTGATTGTTCTTGGAAAATACAGACCTTGACTATGGGGTGAGCAAAGCTTGGGAAAGTCCCTGATTTTGATCACAGCATTCAAATTCCTCCAACAAGCATCACCTACTGTCCTGACCAATCAATTATGGGAGTTGTCCTCCCCAACATCCCCCCACCCTAGCTCTATGGGCTGAACAAATGCACCTCCAGCACAGGTAGCAAGATCTCTTTGGATGCCAGTTCCCCATACTGTCTAGTCTCACTGGCACCAGCTGCTGCTAGGATCCCTGGGAAGAACTCTGGAGTGTTTTGCCTTTACAATATATGTTCCTGCCTCAAGCTATGGTCCTGTCCATCGGCACCATCCCAAGAAAACTTACCTTGATTAATTTATTTGTGCCAGACTGCTGTGAAAGATCTAGATGCAGGTATAAAAAAGCAGGCCAAACTATTTAGACAGAATGGAAATTATCACTTTAGTATTCTTACTCTCACCAACTTTCAGGCTAAATCTCTCTTGAGTCTCTGAAAATGTGAATAATTGGGAATTTAGTGGTTTTTGGAGTAGTGCAGGAGCACTTAAGTCAGAGCCTTTACACATTTCCCTGAGAATAAATGCTACTGAACTTGCTGAGGCAGACATGTACAAGATTCTACTGTTAACACTGTTTACCCATTCATTTCTATGTTTTTCAGCTGTGGGTTGGGCCATGCTCACTCAGACAGCTGAGTGGGCCAGAATGGTGCTGTAAAACATGTCTGTGCTGTTGTAAACATGTTTATGACAGTAATGGACTCGTTTATGGCTACAGTAAACACGTTTACGATTGCTCTAATAAACACATTTACGACAGCCGCAGACTCATTTATGGCTGTCGTAAATGCATTTACGTGGCCATAAATGAGTCCACGGGCTGATTTTGGCAGCAGGGGCAGCTGCAGGGGCGGCTGGAGCGAGGTTAAGGGCCGGATTATTTGACACTGTGGGCTGGATCTGGCCAGTGGGCTGTAGGTTGCGAACTCCTGCTATAAATGATACAGGAGAGGTTTCTTTGCACTGTGAACCAACCTTGCAATTTAACTTTTACAGTACTTAACCCACTAACACTAAACATCTACTAATTGCTCTAATGTTGACTCTACTTTTAGCAATTTTGTGACTGAATAATAAATTTACTTTGTGCTTGTGATGAATAAATAGGGGTGGTGGTGCTAGAATTTCATCACTTAGCATTGACTAAGATCTTCATGTTAATTTTTACTTTTCTTCATTCTTTTTATATATATATATATATATATATATATATATATATATATATATATATATATATATATATATATATATATATATATATATATATATATATATTCACAATTTTCTCAAACAAAAGTTATACACACATTCTCAATCAAGCTGTTGCACATTTTGATTAATATGCAATTCCATTTACACATCCTAATCATTAGTATGGTTAAGCAAGCTTCTTAATAACCCTGCAGGATAATCATCAGTCTATTGGCCTAATATGGCACATGTCCATTTCTTCCCAATCCTTTATGGGGTAATGAACTGGAAAAAGAGGTGACCCAGAAACAACCACTCATTCACAAGAGACAGAGGAAGAATGAAGTCTAGTTCCTTCCCTAAAGGGCCAGCTGTTTGTCTGGGGACTGAATGACTTCATAGGATGTGATAATAACCTTTGATGTCATCTAGCCTATAGAGATCTGTTGGCGGGACATCTACTCCTTCCCCAAGTTGGTTATGACTCATGATGGCACTTCCCAAGATTTTCCAGGTATTTAGCTTACTAGTGGAATGATGCAGGTTGCCCAAGGCCTGACCTGTTTCTGCAGTCATGAGATCAAACTGAGTGGTACCTTATCACTGTTTAACCCAACATCTTACTTATATTTTCCTGTTATAGGGATAAAGTATCCAATACAATATAAATATTATTATTCCAAAGATGTTCCAGATAAGATTATTCTGAAAATTTGCCATTTCTCAGTATAGCAATATTCCATCTGTCTTACTTTTCTAAGTTTAATAAAGTTAAATTTGGTTTATCTTATACGCCAGGACATATACTCTTTAAATGCTTCCAACAAACAAACTGCATTCCCTCCCTCCCTTATAGCTCATGCTATGAATATAGTAATTTGATTTTTTTAAGTACTGACTTTCATATATGACTTGACAATCATCCACCTGATGGATCTAATGCATTAGTATGCAAGGGTGTATTAAGAAATAATTCTAAATAATGAGTTAAAAATATCTGTAAACCTTTTAATTCCCCTTTGCTCCTGCCTAGCAAAGTGTTAGAAGAAGTCATAGCTTAGTCATAGTTGCAAGAATTATTAAGGTTCCTTTTTTTAAAAAAAGATTAAAATAGTGTTTTTAAAATCTTGCAATACCTTTGGTTGGTGTGGATAAAAATATGAAATAATGATGTTGGCTTACTTAGCTTTTAAACTATAAGCTGCTTTAGTAGTGCATTACTATGCAAATCTGAATGTGCATGACTTCAGTAACAGTTTCATTATTTAAAAATAGGACTTAAGGTGACAGCTTCACAAATTAAAGGACTATAGCCAGCTGTTACAAAAGCTGGTTAATAAGTAAAAGATTTAAAAAAAGAGGTACTGGAGGCATTTGGGAAATACTTTGCACTTTAAATGCTTTAGGTGTACAGAGTAAACCAAAGATTCCAATATGCACTTTAAAAGGCAACTGACTAACATTTGTCTACAAAATAGTAAATTTCTAGAAGCAAGTGAGTTCCTGGTCAATTTTGCCCTTGGTTTCAAGTTTTGATTTGATGCTGTATATCAGGAGTTCTACCCCTGGTGTAAATGGTCAAAGATTGCAACTACACTAGTACCTCGGATAACGATGAGATTTGGTTCCACAATTTTCGTCGTTATCCGGTTTATAACGTTGTGCGATGCAATGATTGCATAACTTTAAAAAAAGGCCTGTTTCCTTGGAGATTGCAGCAAGCCATAACGTCGGGATTTGAATCCTGACATTTTGGCTTGCTGCAGCCTCGAGGGAGGTGGGGGAACTTCAAAAATAGCGCAGATTGGGTCTTCTGACCTCCCTGGAGCCAGCAGGGGGGTCAGGGAGCCCGAAATGGGTAAAAACACGTCCATTTTTAACCCATTTTGGGCTCTCTGACCCCCCCCAGCAGCTCCAGGGAGGTAGGAAGACCCGATCCAAGCTGTTTCTGGACTTCCCCTACCTCCCTGGAGGCTGTAACATGCTAAAACATCAGCCTCCAGGAGGGTGGGGGAACTTCAAAATTAGCGCCCATCGGGTCTCCCGACCTTCCTGACAGGGGGGCCAGAGAGCCCAAAATGGGTAAAAAAAAAAGGACTTTTTTTTACCCATTTCGTGCTCTCTGAGTGACCTCCCTGCTGGCTCCGGGGAGATCAGAGGACCCGATCAAAGCTGTTTCTGGACTTTTCCCACCTCCCCAGCCAGTGCACCAAGCCAAAACGTCAGGGTTCGAACCCTAACGTTTTGGCTTGCTCCAGTGGCTGGGGATGTCAGGGAAGCCCAGAAACAGCTTGGATCGGGTCCTCTGATCTCCCTGGATCAGGCAGGGGGGGTCAGAGAGCCTGAAATGGGTAAGAAAAAGTCCATTTTTAACCCATTTCGGGCTCTCTGACCTCTCTGCTGGCTCCGGGGAGATCAGAGGACCCAATCCAAGCTGTTTCTGGGCTTTTACCACCTCCCTGGCCAGTGCAACAAGCCAAAACATCAGGGTTCGAACCCTGACGTTTTGACTTACTCCACTGGCCGGGGACATCAGGGAACCCCTACTGTATATAATGTGAAATATACTTCTGTTTCCCTGTTTTTTAAAAATGCTATCTAAAGATGCATTGGTAAACTTACAAACTTATTGTTAAAATATGTAAAGTAAGTCAGTCATGCTCTTTATCACCTATATTGCAGATACAGGGGCTGGAATCATATTGAGAGAAATCCTAGTTAATTCATCATGAAAATGAGTTTCAAACCTGGGATCAACTGAAACTTTTTAAGGCAGTCTCTTCTTAGTCACGAGCCACACCTACTTTTAGTGATCTCGATTAGTAGATTCCATTGGTCACCATGTAGCTGAAACTCAAAAAAATAAAATTCAGCTGAAGAAAATGTTGTGTTCAATTAGGTGCAGGTAGAGCTGGACCATTAGGAAAGCTGATGTCAGAAGAATAGATTCCTTTGAGATGTGGTGTTGGAGGAGAATTTTGAGAGTCCCCTGGACAGCGAGGAGAACAAATAGGTCAATCTTAGAAGAAATCAACCCTGACTGCTCCTTAGAAGGTCAAATAGTAAAGATGAAGCTAAAGTACTTTGGACATCAAATGAGAAGAGAAGACTCGCTTGAGAAAGCCTTAATGCTTGGAAAGGTCTAGGGCAAAAGAGGAAGGGGGCGGCCTAGAATGAGATGGCTAGATGGTATTGTGGACACAATGGGCACAGAGCTGAGCGAGTTGAGGGGGATAGTGGAGGACAGGAGTGCCTGGAGGATGGTGGTCCATGGGGTTGCAAAGGGTCGGAATCTACTGTGTGACTGAACAACAAAAATAGGATGGAAGCATGTCACCCTCGTTACTCCCAGAAGTGGAAGTACATAATTAATGACAATTTGCCACTGTGATAGTGTACCACTTGACCTAATACCAAATTAAGTAAGTAACAAGGTTCTGATGGTGTTTCCCAAGATGGAATGGAAGGATTCCAAGGAAGAACCAGCAGTCAACAGTTTACTTAGTCGTTGGTGTTCAGGTGTTTTCTCCTACCAAAGCTCTTCCATTGGCATTAATGTTATGGTGCAAACATAGGAATACCCATATTTTCCTCAGAAGGTAAGGTTGTACCATAGTCCCAGAAGGAAACACCCACAGAACATGTGGAAGGAGGAAATGGTGGCTTAATTGGATCCTTCAGTAGGAACATCTGTACACTGTAGTCATAAATGGTTTAACAGCCATTCTTTCACTCTAAGGAACTTTGCATAGTAGGAATCATTCTCAGTGTATTAATTCCCATAATACTTTGAGTGAAGGCAAGATACCTGCACAGGTTCAATATATATTCACTCACTGTATCCAGGATCCTCGACACCTGAAAGGGTAAAAGAAGAAACAAAAAAGAGAAGAGAGATATCTAGTAGAAAAGAAAAAGGAAGAAGGAAAACAATATGTTTTTGTTCTCAATTCTATTATTTGCTTGGTCATCCCTACAGGTCACCACTGCATTAGTTCCTGTTTTTTACATTAATGGATTTACAGACAATAGGCTGATGGTGTCACCTCTCTCTCACCTCTGAGAAAGTATAGCAAGATAATAGTAGTCATTTAGTCACCTCTTTGCAATGCGGAATGTGCTAATGCCAAATCCTTATGACTCTTGTCTGTCATTACATTAATTTGTAATCATGCCCTACCTGTTGGATAGCTAATCGAGGCTGGCACACACCTATATGTCTCATGATTTCAAGATGATTGTTACATACCATTGAGTTGGAACTAATCTACAACAAGTCTAGTAGATAAATGAAGTATTTGAGGAGCCGCTGATGACACAGATGGTGAAGTATCATTTGTGATGTAGACACAGAGAATGGTAAATTAAAAAATTAAAAAATGTTTTCTTCTACAACATTGTTATTACAATTTGTATAAAGAAATGAGGGAAAGAAAGTACTGTACAGAGAACAACCTGTATAACTGGATGCCTTCAAAATACCAGGCTACTCCTCCTATGTGTACTCCACTGTGGACTTTCTTAATTTAACACAAAATTTCAGAGCAAAAATGTGGATGTCATCTACAAAGCTAGCTATGAAATCCTGTAGAATGTGGGGTATTTCAGTAATAGCTGAGTGAAAACCAGAATTAAGTTGTTTTATTTTGGCTCAAGTTCTACAAAGAAGAGAAATTGGAAGCAAAGGCTTCTGACTTCATCAGAACTGCCCCATGCCCAGGAATGAAGTTGTGCAATGTCACAAATTGGGTTTAATTCCAACCCTCTCTCCATGTACCCTATTTTGCCTAGATCCAGATGTAGATGGAACACCAAGGACCAGCAAGAATACTTCTCAGTCCAGCAGATGCTGAGTGAAAGGATGCCACCACTGCATATGATTTAGTATATACTATTTTAAAGAATATTTTCTAGCTTCTTTATAGCTTTATAATGCGGCAGCCTGGGTGGTGTTGGGATGTGGCTGCTATTCTCATGCATCTCCACTGCTCCGGGAGCTGCACTGGTTACCAGTTTGTCTCCGGGTACAGTTCAAGGTGCTGGTCATTACCTTTAAAGCCCTATATGGTAGTGGGCAGGGATACTTAAGAGACTGCATCTCCCCAAGGTTATCTGTCTGTCCCACCAGAGCGGACTGGAAAGGCTGTGCCATCAGCTAGCAGTGCCATCAGCTAAAGAGGCTCAACTCTCTGGCACTAGAAGGAGGGCCTTCTCCATGTCCACTCCAGCTCTGTGGAACCGTCTGCCTCTAGAGTTACTTCTCCAGACGGAGCTGCTGGCTTTTAGGAAGGGAGTGAAGACTTGGCTGGCGGGAATGGTGTGGGGCAATGATGGTTCATTGACCCCTCCCCGCTGTGTGTATTTTAATGTGTATTTAATACTTTTACCTATATTGACGTACTACCACAGATCCTAAAAAGGCCTAGTGGGTGGCAGGCCTGGCGGCCTGGCTTGGGGTTTTTAAGCAAAGTCTTGGAGTTACCTCATCAACAAGCTACACCTGTGCTGTTCCAATTGCTGTTCCAATTGGAGAACCCTTAAGGAGGTACAGCTGTTTTACATTTACATTAAGGCATATTATTCTAGAGAACTGGTTAGGCAAAGACTTAGTACCTAACTTTTTTAACTGTTGAAAAGTGCCAAAATGAAGCCATCTTGTGGTGAGTTCATTCTGTAGTTCCTTCCATCTGACCTAGTGTGAGAAAGATTAGCCAGAATAAGCGTTAAGCTCTGGTTTAAAAGCTCTGGTTGATATGTGTTTGGGGTAGGTGGGAGTATTTTAATGTATTTTTATTTTATTTATTTTATTTATTTATGGGTTTGTGTTGTGGGTGGGTTGAGGTGTGTGTGTGCTTTATTTTATTATTATTATTATTATTATTATTATTATTATTATTATTATTATTATTATTATTATTATTATTATTATTATTATTGGCCACAACCACAACATCATGATGTCATGATGTTGGCTCCGCCCACAATGTCATGATGTTAGGCCCACCCACACTGTGATGAGATCACAGTGGGGTAGTAAAATTTTTGACATCCCACCACTGATTAAGTTTCTGTCTGTTTGCCATGTTTTCTGACAACAGAGACTAGTTTAGAAAAGGAACAGTTTCCTTGGAGATAAGTAGAAAGGAGAGACAGAGTTGCAGTGGTGGGCAACAACAGGTTTGCACCCCCCGGGAGGGGGTAGCAAAATTGGGTGGCATCTGGGCAGGGTGGGTGTAGCGAAATTGGGTGGCCTCGCCCACCTCTCTGCCCTGCCCCATCAGGTTTTGTCCCTGCAAGTGGTTCAAGGTCTCCCTTGCTCAAAAGCCAGTCATATCCGACTCTAGGATGCAGTGCTCATCTCCATTTACAGCCAAAGAGCCAGTGGTGCCTGTGTTTGCAGATGTATACATGGCCATATGTCAGGCATAACTAGATCGCCCACAATGTAGGCTCCACCCATAATGTAGGCTCCACCCATGACATAGGCTCCGCCCACAGTGTGGTAGCGATTTTTTTTTTTTTTTTTTTTGCTTCCCACCACTGCAGAGTTGGGTATAATCCACATGATGGTGGGACTGAACTCTAGACACCCTCTCACAGTGGTTTCATGTACAGTAAAACCTCACATAAAGAGTGCCTTGCTTAAAGAGCAGCTCGCTTAAAGCACAGAATTTTATTTAAATGGTTGCCTTGCTTGACAACTAAAACCAACCAAAAACTCACTTAACAAATAAATCAGGGTTCGCAATCCCTCCCCCCCACACCAGAAGTCACAATTGGTCACTTGCAATGGTGTTTCGCCTAAAGAGCAAACACACTTAAAGAGCAATCCCATGGAACACATTATGCTCTTTAAGTGAGTTACCACTGTACTGTATATGATAAATAGTGTGATGGACAAATTAGAGTTCTGAGATCCACCACAGGATAACAGCCAAGGTGTTAAACAAGAATACCCCAGAACCACCTTTTGAAATCACACCTAGAGAAAGGACTGGATGTCAGTGGGTTAATTAAAAAGAAGAAGATACAGTAGATTGTCTTTTATCATAGGTTTATCAAGGTACAGTAAAACCTCATATAACACTAAAACCTGGTTCCACAAGTCTTGGTGTTATATGATTTTTAGTGTTATCCGATGCATGTTAAAATCCTATGGGAGCCATAGAGATACATTGTAACCACACAGGCTTTAGCGGTTGTTATCTGAAGCATCCCATAGGATCTTAATGTTATCTGATGCAATTCTTCCCCCCAGTTTCCTTAATGTTATGCGATTTTAGTGTTATTCGATACTAATGTTATATGAGGTATTACTGTATAGATTTTTCAGAAGTGGTTGACTATTGCTGCTTTTTATGTAGTCATAACAAGGACTAGCCTGAGTGTCATTGCCTGTGTCTATAAAATATCCTCCCCCACTAATGTCATCTTGCACTGCTGTTGATGACCAGGAGCTTCTCTGACCTCATCACCACTGGAACAATTTTTTTTTCTTCTGCTGATGTGACTGCATTCCTGAAGAGGATGGGATGTGTGAGACCGGTGTTTCAGCTTTGGTCATTCCACTTTGGCTGACTGCTTGGAATCCAGACTTGTCATGCAATCTAGCCTCCTGGCAACATTGCACTCAGCTTCCCTGACATGCTAAAACTCTGTCACAACTTTAAGGTGTGCATTCAAGAGAGCTGAAGGCTATCATGCTTTGGGTTCATCTATGAAAAGACACACTGGAAAAGGCAGTGTGTCATCTTTTCATGATATTTAGAAAAATTTGGTTACGATTCAGCACCCAGTCTAGTTGGCTTTTGCACGTGGCATGATGAGTTGTGCCATTCTGCCATTTCTGGGCTGAAAAAAAAATATTCTGCACTGTCTTTGTATGGACAAAGACCCAGTTAATCCTTGCAAGACTGATGCTCAGACAATAATTATTAGGTAAAGGTCTCCCTTGCTCAAGAGCCAGCTGTATATGATTCTAGTGTGTGTTGCTCTTCTCCATTTGCAGCCAAAGAACCAGTGCTATCTACAGATGATTCCATGGTCATGTGGCAGGCATGAATATACACCAAAGCACATGGAACACTGTTACCTTTCTCACCAAAGTGGTACCTGTTTATCTTCTTGCAATTTTTTGCTTTTGGACTGCTAGGTTGGCAGGAGCTGGAACAGACAATGGGAGCTCATTCCATCACACATTAGTGTTGAGGATAACAGTATTTTAAGGCGGACTTTGTGGTATAGATACAAATTAGAAAGAGTATTTAGGATGCTTGTGGAAGGTAAAATTAAAAACTCACATTTATTGCTCTAAAAATAATATAACTTGAACATATTTCTTGAAACAAATTGTATTAAGGATAAGCAGGGTTAAACTTGACTTGATTACAGAAACCCCAAAAGTTGACAACTGGGAGTTAGGGTTTTGAAAAGTAACTTTTCCAAGATCAGATGGATGATACCAATTGCTTACTTTGCCTTATGAGCCATATGCCTTGTGAGCCATATTAGTAATTTATATCTTTCTACATATCCATGAGTCTAATAGCCTAGTTTAGAGTGGAGGGAACCTTTTGATTCTTTCAAACTGCTAAAAAGAAAAAAATGGGGGAAAAGATTTCACTACCTAGTTTGCTGATGAATGAAAATCACCTATACTGTACTGTTATTTCTGATTTCTGCCTCTTTGAGGTCTTAAGAAGAAAGATCAGATATATATATTCATATAGGTTGCCCTTGCTTGAAACCAGTCGTATCCAACTCTAGCATTCAGTGCTCATCTCTGTTTATAGCCAAAGAGCCAGTGCTGTCTGTGCTTGCAGACATTTCCATGGACATGTGGCAGGCATGCCTAGATGCCGGAGCACACAGAATGCTGTTTACCTTCCCACTGAAGTGGTACCTATTTATCTACTTGCAATTTCTTGCTCTCAAACTGCTAAATTGGCAGGAGCTGAGACAGAGATGGAAGCTCACTCTGTCATGCAGCACTCAGGTCTCGAACTGCTGACTTACCAACCTTCTAGTTGTCATATTCAGTGTCTTAACCACTAAGACACCACAATCCCTATGTATTCACTTGCCCTGCCTTAAATTGAAAAAAGTATGATAGAACTATAACGGCAAACATCCATTTTCCTTCCAGTGTGCTATTTTAGTTGGGCTGTTTACAGCTGGATTTTATATTACCAAAAATAATCTCATTTTTCTGCATTTCTTGCTTCCAATGTAGGGATTATGATGATGATGAGAGGAGCAGGAGGAGACATCTATAGGGACAAGGTCCTCCTCCACAGTGAGATACTGAAGAAGTCGTTTTACTAGTACCACACACACTTTCAGTTAGCTTCTATGGCCATGCAGAGATTTGAACTCAATACAGTACCTGAATCCTAATCTGTCTCTTTCTCCACTATATCACACTACAACAATTGCTTTTCTTACTAGGAATCAGCCTAGTAAAACCAGCCCGTCATGTTGTCTACTAGAGGAGTAGTACATATTCTTTGGCCTTACAGCTCCTAAAATCCTTGGTTATTAATATTTTCCTAATTAGGAGGTCTGGTGATCTTGAGAATTTGCACAGACTGGTTTTTTCCCCTTTTCCATTGGCTTAATAAGGGCATTATATTAATATGTATAAGGGTGTTTCTTCTTTCTTTTGGTCAGTACCCTTTATTTTTATCTGTTTTGCCTACATATTTAAGGGAAGGTTCTGTCCTGTAGCTGGAAAAATAACATGTGAAATCATCATGCAAACTTCTTCAAGATAAAATCAACTGGGTTGCAAATGGGAAAATTATGAAAGGGCAGCTTTGTTGCGATGAAGTTATTAAGGCATTCTAAATAAGGTATGGTGATCACAGCCATGAAATAAAAGATGCTTACTTCTTGAAAGACAAGCTACGACAAACCTAGGCAGCATAATAAAAAGTAGAGACATCACCCTGTCATCAAAAGTCCGCAGACGTTGAGCCCTGGGCTCCGTTGCAGACACTGAGCCCTGGGCTCTGTCAAGGACACTATGTGTTTTGCTGTTTCAATTTGTATCTTGTTATATTTTGTGATTATTATTTTTTCTGATACAGTATTTTGCTGTATTTTCTTATATTGTATTTTGCTATACTGATGTTTTGCTGTATTTTGTCTGTCTGTCTGTCTGTTTGTTTGCTTGTTTGCTTGCTTGTTTGTTTGTTTTGCTGCATGTTGAGAGCTGCCCAGAGTCATGTTTTACCCGAGGGGGCAGCATATAAATTAACAACAACAACAACAACAACAACAACAACAACAACAACAACAACAACAACAACAACAACAACAACAACAACAACAACAACAACAACGCAATGGTCTTTCCAGTAGTAATATATGGATGTGAGAGCTGGAGTATAAGGGAGGCTGAGCGCAGAAGAATAAACACCTTTGAACTGTGGTGCTGGAGAAGACTCTTGAGAGTCCCCTGGACTGCAAGGAGATCAAATCAGTACGTCCTAAAGGAAATCAACCCTGGCTGCTCCTTGGAAGGACAAATACTGAAGTTGAAGTACTTTGGCCACCAAATGAGAAGAGGGGACTCATGGGAGAAGTTTCTGATGGTGGGAAAGATTGAAGGCAAAAGGAGAAGGGGACGGCAGAGGATGAGATGGCTAGATGACATTGTTGACACAGTGGGCATGCATAGATCTGGACTGGCTACAGAGGCAGAAAAACATTGTGTCCCTTGTTACTAAAGATTCAGTGGAGAGACAGTGACCAGCCCAGATCATCATGAGAGCTTCATGGCTCCCACTTCCTCTTGGGTTGCCCAAGGCTTAGTCCAAAACTAACGCCACACTAAAATGCCACAAATCAAAGGGTATGTTATCTCCATCTTCAAGCACTGGAGCTCTTTAAATCATTCATTTAGCTTGAGATAAGCTCCCCCAAGCATTTAATTAATAAGTAGAGACTGCAGTTTGTTTGTGGCTGTCTGAGTCCCACTCCGTTGCACACTTGTCTCGTGTCAGTACAAAATAGACTTTGCCTAGTTTACTCATCATTTTGTTTCCCATTTCACGTGCTGGCCCACACATCCTGTGGCCTCTGTTTGCACTTCCCATGCATTGGGGAAATCCCCTGTCTTTTTCACTTTTGTTCTGCAATCATTGCTGCTTTCACTTATTTCAACAGCAATGTCAGCTTTAGATATTTTTTCTCTGAAGCAAAAGAGTCAAAGTGATATCTTGCTGGTATCGATCTGAGACTTTTTAACCAATGACACAGAGGGGAAATGAAGGTCAAAATATGATGTTTATCTAGAACAGCCAGCCAGTGGGTGGCTGTTCTAGGTGTAGTGGGTACAGCATTGAATAGTGATTGGGGAGTCCTGGATGCAAATCTCCACTCACCATGAAACTCGCTGGGTGACATTTTGTCAACAGCTGTCAGGCTACTCTACTTCACAGGATTGTTGTGATAATGTAAATGGGAAAGAGAACAATGCTTATCACCATGAGGTCCTTGGAGGAATGGTGGGATATAAATGTGACAAATAAATCAAAATAAAGTTTAGAGCTGTTTAAATGTTCTGGACTGTGTCCTATCCAGAGTTGCCAATTGCACAGAGATTAGGAGAGTTATGACCAAAAATAAGAACAACAGTTATGACCAAAACCAACTGGAGAGCACTACACTGGCCAGCGTATCATTTGCAGCATGGAAAATTTTTATTGTGCCGCTTTGTGCTACAACATCATAATATGGCCTTGGTCCTGCATATTTTAGGGGGAACATCTACTAACTATAAGCCTGTTTCTGAGCTTATCAGCCTCATTGCTCCCATTGTGTGTTCTTCTGTTTGGGAAGCAAGATGTGCAGAAGCACAAAATATCACATTTCTTACACTAATACATATGTTATAGAATGTCTTATCAAAGGGGATAGTCTGGACCACCTTCTATTGTATCCAGAGGAAGATGTAAAAACCTATTTATTACATCAGACCATTAGAAATGTTTAATTAAATGACTGAAGTGGGGACAATATAGCCCTCCAAAATTGTTGGAGTATAGGCTATGCTGTATATAGCTGATGTGAGTTGTGCTCCCCAACATCTGGAGGGCTACCTGATCCTCACCCATGTAGAAGGTTAGTGTGTACTGTTGGGTTGCTCTTGCTTCATTGTTCTTATACATTTGTTTATTACATTTATGTCCTACTTTTCCTCTGCTTATATGGCTTTTCCTGCTCTCTACTTCATCTGCACAACATCCTTATGAAGTGTCAGAGTAAAAATCTGGGGAGAAAACTGGGGAGCAATAATAAAGAGATGACGTAGAAGAAAAAGAATCAATATTTTCTAGGTCCTGATGGTTTGAGAGGTGACAGTGGTGGTTGTGGTGGTTGTAGTTGTTGTTGTTGAGTCACATAGTCAACACATAGTTTGCATTATAATTTGCTATGATTTTATTGCTAAATGAATGAATGAATGAATAAATAATATTTGTTTTTGATACATATTCATTTAGGTTGATGTCAAGTTTTTAAAAAATCTGTGACTAGCCAAGATCATCTCCCAAGTTTCATGGCTGAGGATCTGAACCTAGGTCTCCTAATTCCAAGTCTCTAACCACAACACTTTTTCATGATTTTATAATGGCTTTATAAACGGTGTTGTATGTAACCTACCTTTTAAGCTTAGGTGAAGCCTACTTGAGGGAAATATTTACAGAAAGGAAGGAGGGGTCCGCTTTTTAAAAAGTTATTGTCAGCAACATGTTTGACTGGATCCCCAACAAGAGTTTATGGCAAATGTAAGTGAGGTGGTTGATTTGTCTCTGTGCTTCTGAAGGTGAACTTTTCATTATTCTCCTGGCTCCCTTTGGAGGATGAGTCATTCCTTGAATCATTTTCTGGTAGATATGAAATACTTCCTCTGAGTTACTACCTTGGCAAAAAAATTGCTTGACTGGTTTGATTAGTGAAAGTCATGATTTACAGTAAATCTGCAGTATTAAAAAGGGTGCTTCACCTTATTTGGAGACACCTGTCTTAATGTCTCTAACATGCCTACTCTGTATTGTGAGACACAAAGCTAGGAAAGTCATTTTTAAAAAGGAGTTTTTCATATGATTTATTACAGCATTTTAAAAAGGGGCAATGTATTACTTTTATTCATTACCACATTGAAAAGAGAACACACGTTTTTAGTATAACTAAGTTGTGTGTTATTTTTTTCATTACTTTTCATTACCGTATTGTATATTTTTAAAATTAACAATTGATTGGGGGAAATGACATAAAGCTTGAAAATTTTCAGTCATGATGCCTGTGACATGTCTAGAATGCCCTTCAAAAGGGGTTTTGAAAAATAACTAAAAATGTGACAGACTTATCAAGTTCAGGGATTTCCTTCTTTAACATGTAGTTCTATGGCAGGGGTGCCCAAACTTCCCGGGCCGTGGGCCATTCACGTGGTTCAGCAGGAAGATTATGTGGTTCAGTGGGCCATTCACATGGTTCCTCCCACAGGGATCGGAAGTAATACAGCCTTGTGATCTGTTTTGCAACAGATATTTTTGCAACAGGATGAGATAGATTTTAGGCTGCCATTTTCTCTGCTTAAACCAGGGGTGCCCAAATTATGGCCCATGGGCCAGATCTGGCCCCCGATGCCAATTCATCTGGGCCCCACTGCTCTCGTCACTACCAGAAGTGAAAGTAAAATTCACCTCTATGGGTCATAATTTTAGCACCCCTTTTCTATGGAATGGCTGGCAGAGCAGCTGCAAGGGTACATTTGTACCACAAAGTGACCTCACTCTGATTCCCTTTTAGTCATTTGGTGACTAGAATGTCCAAGGGAGAGCTGAGGCTTTGTTGGGAGGTTCAGCTGTCACTTTTCACCTCCTTTGGTGCTTGTAGCTCAGTCCATGCTATTGTTTTCCATCTCTTCTTCCTCAGTTCACCTTGAGGATGGCCACTGATTCTTTCCTCCACCCTGTAACCATTCTGTAACAATACTCCTATCTAAAGATAAGGACAAATTCCATACTGGGAACTTATATACGGCTTATATGGCTGAAGAGCTCCATAGCAGTTAAAAAGCAAAACACAGATGTTTCATAAGGATGTCTCTTTCTTCATCCATTTCAATCATTAGGCAGATGTCTCTTGATAAATGAACTTCACACATTTTAACTTTCCAGGCATCAAGTTCAGCGGCTTAACCTCTAAGCACTGCAGTCCTATTAAAATATTACAGATTAGTAAATATTACCTGGTTTGGGGTTTTTGGAATGAATATGTCTCTTAGAATTAACCCAGATAGCAGAGATGTGTCTTCAATATATGTGATCTCTAGATTACACAAAATTGTATAATGTATTCATTAAATTAAATTAAATTACTTTGTCTGGAGGCACACCCTTTTATCTGGGTAATGCATGTAATAAGGTAATACATCACCAAACCCATCCACTTTATTTATACCTACATTAGACAATTGCTCAAATCAAGGAAAAGATTACTACACACCTCTCAAGCTCTAAATATGAAACCAGAAGAGTCTGAGCTAAACCTGTGGAGAGCAAAAACTATATGAATGAATGTCAAAGAGTGTTTCCCATCAAGACATGATTCTGGCTGGACCATCACGAAGCCACTCAATAAACTTTAAAGCAAAACAGGAAGATCAAAGAATAATCAAGTAAAATGGGGCTACTTAGATATTGTAGAGCATAAATTTTCTGTAAAGATGGAGACATACCATCAATGCAGTAATCATGTGTCTGCAATATATGCCCTATTATGCATACAGAAAAGATCTAATAAACAATATATGCCCTATTATGCATACAAAAAGATCTAGTAAATAGCTGAGATAACGCTATTGTAGTAACACAGTTCTGGTCAAAAACAGTCTCATATTTTAATATTTTAATTTGTTCATATTTTATCTATATTTCATGTACTGTATATTACAATTTTAAATTATGCTGTGCTCTGATAATAAAGATGTCTTTCCAAGACCTCTGGAGGACTCAAGGAAAGAGCCCAAATGGGGAAACCAGCAGCATCCATTGATGCCGTTGGCACTAGTTTTAAGATGCCCTCAAAAGTGTTGCCTGGCTGCTTCCTCATGCCACCCCAGTATACCCCCCAGCCAGCCTGCCCATCAGGAACAATTCAGGAAAGAAAGCACAATCTAAAGCAGGAGTGCCCGAACTATGGCCCATGGGCCAGATCTAGCCCCTGATGCCAATTCATCCGGCCCATGCCACTCTTGTTGCTTCCGGGAGTGACAAGAATGGTGCGGGCTAGATGAATTGGCAGGGGGGGGGGGCAAATCCAGCCCAAGGGCCATAGTTTTGGCAACCCTGGTTTTAGCAGAGAAAATGGCAGCCTAAAAAATCTATTCCATCCTGTTGCAAAACATATCTGTTGCAAAACAGATTGCAAGGTGCGTTTTACTTCTGCTTCCAGTGGGAAGAGCCATGTGACTGGCCCGCTAAACCACATGACTGGCCTGCTGAACCATGTGGTTCAGTTTGGGCACCCCAATCTAAAGGAGTGCAGCTGCCCACAATATTTTCTGTAAACGTCTAGAGAAGAGGCAGGTATCTGGCAATGTCAGTGTGCTTGGCAGGAGCTTGACAATAAATTCCTGCCAACCGTTACCCAGTGCCTCTTTCTCTTAGTAGCTCTCACCCTCAGTGTTCTTCTGTATGGGCTTTGGCTGTTGCCTGGGGGGGTCATGTGTGGGTGAGAGAGAGACGGAGGGAGGGAAAAAGAGAATATAACTGTTGTATCAGAGTGTTCTGTACTGAGTAGATGGGTGTAGTTAGTAATCAGGAGTCCTGAACAAATAAATTCAGTCTAATTGTGTCTGCAATTGGCCTTGATTTAGCGGACAGGCAGACAGTAGGTTCAGATAAGGAATCCACATTTTCCCAAGATGACTGGTTTCAAATCTTCATTGGCTGTGAAAACTCACTAGAAGGTGGCAATATTCATCCCTTGAACATCTCATCTTAAAAATCTACATAGGGTTGCCCCAAGTTAGAGGTAACTAAGCATGTAACAAAAATGATATATGGAGTATTGAGTGCTTAGTTATCAGCTTTGTAACCTAGACTGCTTAGTTTTGTGATTGATCTCTTGGTCTTCTGTATACAGTTCTTTTGAAGTTTAATTTCCCAGACACAAAAACCTCCTTTATTATTGCCTCCTCAATACTATTTAGTTCAATTTTATTTACAGTCCATGACCAGCATAACAAGAACACAACTCCTCAATACTACCTGCATTCAGTTCTAATCACATGTGGTCTATAATGTCTGTTTCTGCTTTCATTCTATGGGGAGCTTCATTGGGAATAAGTCTTCCATCCTTTTATGGAAACACAGAAATAATATGATTGCTACGTGTAGACTGTGTTGAAATGTTCTGTGGTAACTCATCCACATGGAGTTGCTGAACATGCACATTTAGTGGTTCAAAGTTTGCTATGAGTCAGAATGAGTATTTTAATTCTATGTGCCAAATATGAAAATCAGGAACTTCTAGAATCTAGCTGAAGTTTCATATAAGCTATATGCCCATGATATCTAAGCCTCTTTATCATCTTTATAAACCTTCCCCAAAATGCCTAGACACAAATAAATACTTAACTTGTAAGTTGGGAAGGAGAAGGGATGGAGGAGGAGCCAAATTACACCCTGTTGAACTTAATAATACCTATACTTGTGTAAGCAGTTCAAAGGCATATGCCATATATGATACAGTACTCCCAAAATAAATAAAAGTGAAGGTACTCCTTCCAAAAGGATGTCATTTATTTTTCTTTTTAAAAAAATATTCCAGAAGTCTAAGACTTAACAGGATCTTGCAGTGGCTCAGTGATTAAGAAGCTCACCTTGTTAGCTAGAAGGCTGGCAAGCTGGCAGTTCAAGACCCAGGTTTTGCATGATGGTTTGAGTACCGGTCTCTATCCCAGCTCCTGCCAACCTAGCAGATCGAAAGCAAGAAATTGCAAGTAGATAAATAGGGACCACTTTGGTGGGAAATATATCTTGGGGGCATGAAAAGAGCCTCATTCGGGTGTCCCCTGAGTGGATGTTTCTTCAGCAAAAATCCTTTCAACCCTGAATAATTTCTGACACGAAATTATTATAACACTCAATAAGCTCCTATTCATGTCTCCTTGCTTTACAGAACTTCTTGTTTTCCTCATGACAGCACCCAGCTGCCCAGAAATCTGGAGAGTTTTTTTAAACTTGCTTTTTCCCACTGGGATTCAGTAAGATATTTTATGTCAAAATTCCTGAAAACATTGAAAATTGGACTGTAACCCGGAGAATTTCCCATTCACATTGGAATTGAAGCTTTCTAAGCTTTGCATAAAACTGCCATGCAAGTTTGTTGCAAGCAAAACAACAGACCACAGCACCTTAAATACCAACATTTTACTAAGCTGCTTGCAGCCTTTACCCTCTGAAGAACTCCTCTGTTTTGTTCCATCCTCCATTCATTTACATGGATTTATTCCTTTCTGTGTGTGCAAGAAGTTGATGAAAGATATTTCAGCTCTCTCCAACAAGGCAAACGGGCAGGCTCACATTGCAACATTTTCCCAGCAAAGAGAAGAGGATGAGTACATTCTGGCCTAACTTCCTGTCATCTTTTCAAATTTATTATTTAAATTTATACCCTGCCATCTGTCTAACACAGCCATTCTAGACAGCCAAATAGAAGCATTAAAAGGCAAAGAAAAAACATAAAAGAATAAAGCAGAACAAACCCAAAAATAAAGATGGTGATAACAAATTAAAAGACAGCCTAAGGTGTACCTTCAATTTTATTTATCTTGGAGTATCATATGGCCCTTTGAACTAATTCTACAACTATAGGTATTATTAAGTTCAACCAGGTGCAATTTGGCTCCTCCCCCATCCCTTCCCCTTCCTAACTTACAAGTATTTATTTGTGTCTACGACTAAGATGGATGTAATATATCCCTGAAAGCCTTTCAAAACAAATTTGCCTTTACCAGTTTGCCCCCTCCCAATAAATAAATAAATAAATTGCTGTATACAGCACATGGTTGAGGCAGGGCCTTCCAAGCAGAGAAGAAGAAAGTCCAATCCTTAGTCATAACTTTCTATCTCCAGACAGGTATTTGCAGCCCTAACATCTAGGAAGACTAGGTGGCCTATGGCCAATTTAAACAGGAGAGATGCTCTGAGACTGAAAGGCACCTGGGGCCCAAGCTGTGTAGGGCCTTATATTTCAAAACTAATGTACCTTGAATCAGAAACAAAAGCTTGCTTGCTTTCCCTCCACTTTTACCACTTCAGGTGCTGAGGAAGATACAAGAGTCTTGTTCTTGCACTTCTAGTAGCCTCAACCAGTGTTATTTGGTATTGTTGTATTAAGCCTTTGATATTTCCTCTCCACCTTCCCCTGGGGCTGCCTCATGTTCTTTGTCTTTCTCCTTGATATGCCTTGTACAGTATGTAATCCCAAGAAGCAGATAAACTTGGTTAGATTATATTTTATGTGTGTAAACTGCCCAGAGTGTAAATGTTTCGAAGATGAGTGGTATAGAAATGTATTGCCTCAAATAAATAACTGTATGCTACCTGTAATGTATATTTTACCTCTTGTTAAACTGTGGCTGTTTCCTGACACAAAATATCACACATTTTGCAATAGGTTTGGACCTTCCTGGACCACTGTTCTAGAATAATCATGTGGGACAGGTCTTCCTCATTGTCTCTCCATCAACATGCTTGGTATGGGCAAGAGAGAAGGCCTTTTCAAGCAAGAAAAATACCCTAAGAATAGATTTATCCACACCCTTCCTTTGCCTAATTTTAAAAGGGATCTTGTGACTATCCCGTGTCTTAAAATTAGGGCTTGTGGTGATAAATGCTATTTGTTTCTTGCTAACATGCTTTTGTGATGCTGTTTGATTGCTATAGTTTGATTATTGTTTTATCTTTAGGATTGTTTACCACCCAGAGTTACTGATACATTTAGATGGGTAGAATAGAAATAGAAATAGTAAATAAATTGTTTATGTAAACAGCTTTTTGTTTGCTTTGTCTGGGAACAGTGGGGAAATGATTACAGTAAAACAAAAACTCCTTCCTCTCTTCTGTTGTTTGGAAATGTGTCCTTCTTTATAATGACTTTTATATGTACTTTTCACATTTATTCAATCTAGAACAGCGTTTCCTAGCCTTTGGTTTTTTGACTTCAATTCCCAGAAGTTTAAGTCAATTCCCCAAAGCACTTGGCCTTCTGGTAATTGAAGTCCCGCTGTAGTACATGTTCCAGACGTTGGGAACCACTGACCTAGGATCTTCCGATACACAGGAGATTTCTCCCAGTTCACCCCTCCCCATCACGAAAAATTACAGGTTTGTACTTTTCAAGATTAAAAATGCTTCGTTCATTATCTTGCCTTTAAAAACATTAGACATCCTTTTAAAAAAAAGTTAAACAAACAACCCTCTGTCAGAAATTTTCTTCTGGAGTAATCTCTCCACACTATGTGTGCAAATTGAAAGCTTCCTGATTGGACACAGCTGTAACTGTGGAAATCAACTTAAGGAGAGGTTTCAGAGTTGTTAATTCACTCCAAACAGACAGTAAGAAAAAGAACTACCATATACAGTATACTTGAGTATAAGCCGACCCGAATATAAGCCGAGGTACCTAATTTTGATCTGAAAACCCAGGAAAATAGATGGATCCAAGTATAAGCCAAGGGTGGGAAATGCAACAGCTGCTAGTGAGTTTCAATAATCAAAATAGATGGAAATATGGTAAAATTAATTAAATTGTTGGCACATCTCAATCCGGCATGGTCTTGGGACCCTCGTAGTCATTGACCCAAGCATAAGCTGTGTCTCCTCTTGGGGGCTCATTTTTGGGGCTAAAAAACTTGGCTTATACTTGAGTATATACGGTAGGTCTTAGGAACAGACAAAAATCATGGGCAGTTAGGAAATTTGTCACAGAAAGTTGCTGTTTTCATTGAGAAAGGGCTTATGTGGATGGAGAGAAAATACCAATATCATATGCTAAAAAGGTACCTTTCAGGAAACAAATTCTCTGTCTGTTTGGAAGCCAAAGAAAGTGTAAAAGCTTCTTGTCAAGTTGTACTGATGTGATCTTACAGCAAAAAGTATATAAGTATTCCAAACAGACTAAGAGGGAGTTAATCATTATCCTTGACTTCTGTTTCATCAAGGCAAAGCAGGCTCATAGCAATTTTGGAACCATGGTGGATTCATACCAATCTGAGCATTCCTATTTTTGCCTCATAATCAGAAAGAATGTAGAAGACATGAAGGCAGTCAAAGATACAGTACATCACAACATGATATGTAATGATCAAGTAGACTTACATTCTTCGCACAACATTCTTGCAGATAACATTGTATTCAGCATGGGAGATTTCATTTTAGCAATTCAGAAGAATTTCTGAGGTTTACTGTGCATCATCAGTAGGTTATGTTGCTTACTGAAATGAATAAAAATTGTTTCCTAAATCTGTTTTCCTTGGTTTTAATTATCTCCATGAATTTTATATGAAAATATAAACTGTGTTAATAGTAAGGGCCTCCTGTAATTAGATGAAGACATTCAGTATTATATAAAGTATTGTAAAAAAATTTTTTTACTAGTTGAACAAATGTTCTTATGTCACAAATGTTTATGAATATCAGAAAACAAAATAAAAAAAACAAAAAAAAATAAAAAAAATACTGTAGCACTTTAAAGACTAACTTCTATATTTTTATTGTTAGCTTTCATGGATCAAGTCCACTTCTTCAGACTGTTTATGACTGGAACAAAGGCCTCAGGTAAAGGTCAAGTTCACGCTTGCTTAAAATCAAGTTGTATCCAAATCTAGGGTTCAGTGTTCATCTCTGTTTATAGCCAAAGAGCCAGTTCTGTCTGCATCTACAGACATTTCCATGGACATGTGGCAGCCATGCCTAGACACTGGTGTGCACAGAATGCTATTTATCTTCCCACCAAAGTAGTATCTGTTTATCTACTTGCAATTTCTTGCTTTTGAACTGCTAGGTTGGCAGGAGTTGGGACAGAAACAAAAACTCACTCCATCATGCAGCACTTGGTTCTCGAACTGCTGATCCAACAACCTTCCAGTCATCAAGTTCAGCGTCTTAAGCACTAAGCCACCACATATTCACAAAGACCTCAAGGCCAAGCCAAATTGTCCATTTTATTTTTTAGGATGCACTGCCTAATATAATGAAGCTTGTGGTTTCATCTTACATAAACAAAAAGTTATTTGGTAGAGTTCTGTGAAATGAAATCAGGGAAGATCAGCTTGTAATATGGTTAAATGGCATCATATCAGGCCTTGGGCTCAAGAATATTGTGAAACAATATAGTGCAGATTTCTCTGAGTGTCTTATGAGGTCTGCCGATGAGCCTTTGTGTGTAAATCATGACCTGGCGAACTTTGCTTCTGCCATAAAAAGGGCAGGCTGATTGCCTGAAAAGATGAAAGTAACTCATCTAGGCTTCTTCAAAAGGCTGTACTACAAAAAGGCTGCACGGCTAGCTTTCAAGTTTTATATAACTGTGCAAAAAAGAAAGGTATTCTCTCTAAAGCTAAACAAAACTCTTGTCCTCTCATCACAAAGAGATGGTTGAAGGGCATTTTCTCATTTATTCAGTTGACTGTACAATTTAAGCACTAATTGCAAGTAGGTCCAATTCTTTCAGCAAGAGCATGCAGTGTATTTTGCTTATTCTGTCTTGCTTTTGGCATGCATGATTGCCTATACAGGTACTTGTGCTTCCGGGCAATTGTTGGGCAGGTAAGAATGAGAAGGATGGGAACATGACAGGGTATAGGACAGTGATAGCGAACCTATGGCACGCATGCCAAAAGAGGCACACAGACTCCTCTTGGCCAGCACACTTCCTCCCTCCCCCAGCAGAGAGTTCACCCTGCCCCTCTGCCCAGCAGCCCAATGGGAACACTTCCTCCTCCAGCAGAGAGTTCACCCTGTCCCTCTGCCCAGCAGCCCAATGGGAACGCTTCCTCCCTCCCCCAGCAGAGAGTTCGCCCTGTCCCCGTGCCCAGCAGCCCAATGGGAACACATCTTCCCTCCCCCAGCAGAGAGTTCGCTCTGTCCCTCTGCTCAGCAGCCCAATGGGAGCGCTTCCTCCCCCAGCACAGAATTCACCCTGCCCCTCTCTTTGGGCACTTGGTCTCTAAAAGGTTCACCATCACTGGTATAGGAGTATACCTTGCTCCTTGTCCCTGCCCTCTAGTTGCACTAGTAAGGACTATAGCTTTGATGCAATTTTAAAAATATTTCTTTTTTAAAAGTTCTCCCAGTTTAAGTGGTAAATTGATACTTTAAAAATAAAAATGCTTATCATATCTTGTCAGTTCAGCACTATTTCATTTGTGAAACATTAAGAAGAGGAGATTTGAATGCCAGGCAGCAGGAAAAATCTGACACCAGACCCCATCGCTGGGTATAGCTAAACTGGTCAGACAAGTTTGACCATCCTTGCAGTTTCCCAGAACTTTCAGTATCTTGAATTGCTTTAGAAGACAGCATTGCATTGCATTAGGTAATGCCTAAGATGTTCTGTAAGATTCATGTAAGTAGAACTAAAAGTCTCCTATGGAAAGTTACCAACAGAAAAACCTTGATTTGAATTTTCCAACTACCAACCCCAGTTCCTGGCAGTCAAATCAACTGGACAAACAATGAAAATCCCTCCTGTACAATATTAAAGTTGCCTCTTTTTGAATTGAAGAAGTCACTGTATTTGGTCAGAGAGACGAAGGCAGCAGTTAGAAAAAGACAGTATTTTGTTGCCCAGCAACAAGAAGGGTGTAAAAGTGAGATCAAAAACATTGTGACTTCAGGGCATACATCTGATCATACTGTATCTGTTACCTTCTTTTAACAGTTTCTCTGTTTCTAGTTTCTCTGGGAAACTGCATGGCTGCGTCTTCTTTATCTCAGCTGGGAAGGAGCCAATGGAATTTTCTTCCTTCAGAAATGTGTTGTTAGTAATTCCTTCCATAATACAGTACAGGGAAAAGGTTAGGTAAAAGAATGATGATAATGACAGAGAAAGGTGAGGGAGAAGCAGTGCCATGTGATGTCTGGACACTAGAAACACCTCCTCCCAGGATAATAAAACATTTCTGTCTGAACGGCAACAGCAAATTAAATTCCAGGTGTGGTCCAGAAAAGTTTGTATAAACACAGAAAAAATTATGTGTGATCAAGCTCCATGTTATGATCCGATAGTGAAAGAGATGATCATTCATGAACAGAATAATAAATCAGAGCTTGGAAATGTTACTTTTTTGTGTTGAGGTACTAGCAATCTTGAATGCATTAACAATGAGTGAGAATGGGCTTTCCAGCATAATAATAATAATAATAATAATAATAATAATAATAATAATAATAATAATAATAATAATAATAATAATAATAATAATAATAATAATAATAATAATAATAATAATAATAATAATGATGATGATGATGATGATGATGATGATGATGATGATGATGATGTTATTATTACTATTTTGCTTCTGATGTTTTGTTGAAAGTCTCTTCTCTTTCTGACCTCTGACCAAGCAACAAGCATGGGGGCTCTCTCCTTATGCTGGGGACTCCATTTTTCTTTTTTTCTTCTGACTTTAATTACAAATGATAACTACTGTATGACTAAAGATACTTTTTCTTACTTTAATTGCTTCTACCATGTTTTTATCATAAAAAGTCTAGTTTGCATGGGAGAAACCAAGGAGGGGTGTTTGCGATCATCTCTCCATGTTTTCTGATGTTGCTGTTGTTTTGTTTCTACCTCATAATCTGCTAGCTAGAAGAAATAACAAAATTACCCAATAATAGTACTGTACAGTACAGTATTGGAATTCCCAACCAGCATCAGCTATGATCATTCTGGGAGCTACAGTCGACCCAAAAGTAGTCATTTCAAGCTTTGTACTGAACCAGGCTGGGAAAACAGGAATGGCAACTTGCTGAGAGAGAAAATTTCTATCTTTCATTTTCAGAGTTACTCTTTTGTTACTCTTCATTAACCATGACTTAATCCACCTTGTGGATTTTCTTTCAGTTTACCTTTTTACTCAAATAGAAGTGCAATTTACCAGAAATACCTCACATACACTATGCTTCAAATAAGAAGTGTAGTTGATGCAAGTACAATACTTAAATAATTACATTTTAACTTCTTGCTCTTGATGCACCACAATCTACATCAATGCACCTCAAAAACATTTTGTTTCTCGTGAAAGTACAGCAAACTGTTAGTGACGTAATGAGTTGGGGATTGTTAATTGTGGGTACATCGGACTCATGCAGCTGCCTCTAGGTACTCTGTCTACACCATGACTTGGGTGAGCAGGAGGGTACCATTTGGTGCTCTACCTCAGACAGCAAAATGTCATGGGCCAGTCCTATTGCTAGTAACTCGGAGTAATTTATAGTAGACGAGGGGTTCCCAACCTTTTTCCACCATGGGCCTGACCACAGCCCCTGGACACCTAAGTGGCCCAGACCAAGCCCCCTAGAAGCGGAAGCAGCTGTCGTAAAAGCAGCCACTTCCGCATTTATGACTTGCATGTGGTTTATGCATGTGCGGGCACATTTTACATCTGACATAAGATGCACCCAAGGACGTACCTCAAGGTCTCTGGTCTTTCTCCTTGTGATTTTTTATGTTTAAATGAAACCTGGACTAGACAACCTTTCAAAAACAGATGCTTTTCAATGGACACCTTTAAGAGAAGGCTGGATAGTCCTTCAAAGGAGGATTGGTTTCCCTAAATGAGCACAGGTGGATAACTCAGTGAGCTAAGTTTGGGGATATAGAGCCAGTGGTTATATGTTCATTTCCTCACTCATTTCCTCATGCTTGGGACAATGGTAGGCAGCAAAAAAAAAAATGCTACCACACCATGGGCGGAGCCTACATCATGGGTGATCTAGTCATGACTGCCATTTGGCCATGTATACATCTGCAAACATAGGCAGCACTGGCTCTTTGGCTGTAAATGGAGATGAGCACACACCCTGGAGTCAGATATGACTGGCTTTTGAGCAAGGGAGATCTTGAAGCACTTGGAGGGACATACCTGATGTCAAATTTGAATATCAATCGACTCTGCTGTGCAAGGCGGCCCAGACTTGGAGGAGGAGGAGATGGAGGAGGAGGTGGGCAGGGCGGGGCAGGGAGGTGGGCACGGGATGGCAGGGAGGTGGGCGGGGCATGGCAGGGAAGTAGGTGGGGCAGGGCAGGGAGGTGGGAGGGGTCACCCAATTTTGCTACCCCCACCCCCACCCCCGGGCTATGCGAACCTGTTGCTGCCCACCACGGGCTTGGGAGTATAATCATCTTGTGCTGCCATGGGCAAGCTGCACAGCCCCCAGGAGAAGAGAACGATATACCACCTCTATGTATTTTATTCCTAGAAATGATTGCCATAAGTCAGAACTGGCTTGATGGCACATGACTACTACCCTGTTTCCCCGAAAATAGGACCTCCTCATATAGTAAGGCACCCCCTATTTTTCCCCACCTCAGAAATATAAGGCACCCCCTGAAAATAAGGCACTCACCTAAATCTTGCCATGGCAATCTGCTGTATCAGTAATAAATGTGTACTGTATTCTTCATCATGGAAAAATAAGACATCCCCTGAAAATAAGACCTTGTGCATATTTTGGAGTTTTTAAAAATATAAGACAGTGTCTTATTTTCGGGGAAACACGGTAATATTATCCAAAAGGAGACTGTCTTTTGAAGCAAGGTCCATTTGGTGGACCTTGAGAATCTTATAAAAAACAAAATCTTTTTTTTTTTTTAAATCAATTGTCTTCAGCCAAGCCCTCCAGTTCAACTGCATCTGCTGAGACCCACAAACAAGCTCAAGGACTTACAAAATGCCTTTCTCAAACTAAATTACTCATCCAGTATGGTTAAAGAACAAATCAACCGGGCTAGACGAATAGCCAAAAGTAACCTACTAAAAGACAGGTCCAGAAAAGAAAGCAATCGAACACCATTGGTCGTCAGCCATCAACTTAAACCCCTCACAAGTGTAATGAAAGATCTCCAACCCATCTTGGGCAAGAATACTTCACTTTCCAAAACCCTTGGTTAAACTTAAAGACAAACCTCCAATCTCAAACAACTATTGACACACAACAGACTACACAAAAGTGAAACAAAGATGGGAACAAAACCCTGCTGCAAACCAGATGCCAACTTTGCCCCCACATTCACTCTGGAAACATTATTACTGGACTCAATGACACCACACAAGATTAAAGGCAGTTTTTACTTGTTCTTCTGCCAATGTGATTTATGCCCTCTCTTGCCAAAAATGCCCTTTGGTACTTTATGTAGAACAAACAGAACAATCTTTGTGCAAAAGAGTTAATAGACATAAATCAGACATCCAGAATGACAACACAGAGAAACCTGTTTCAAACATTTCAATCTACGTGGACATTCTATCCAAGACTTGAGGGTTGCAATTCTGGAACAGAGAAATTACAAGATTAGGATCCAGAGACAGACAACAGAAATCAAATACATCCATCTTTTGGACACCCATCACAAAGGTTTGAATGTTAGCCAGGGATTTCTGGGATGTTATCAAATTTGATACACAGATTGTTATATGCTGCTATATATATTGTATTTTTTTTTGTATTATACCACCTTCACAAATTTTTCTGTAATATTCTCTTTCACAACATGTCTCACAGAACAAAGGATGTGCTCACACAGTAACACAGAGGTTAAACTCATTAGCTCAATGTCAGGTTTTGTTTTGTATCTCCCCACTATTTACTTTTGAAAAGGGACATTTAGAGCTAATCCAAATAACAACCAGAGATCATCTGCTACTGCCAGCTGTGGGAAGCTGTACTGATTTGCATGCTTATCCTTCATTTTGATTTATCGCTCTGTTCTGTACCTCCTTATCTGGTGTACAGTAGTACCTCACTTAAAGAGCATAATGTGTTCCACAGGATTGCTCTTTAAGTGAGTTTGCTCTTTAAGCGAAACACCATTGTAAGCGACCAATTGTGACTTCTGGCAGTGGGATTGTGAATCCCGATTTATTTCTTAAGCGAGTTTTTTGTTGGTTTTATTTGTTAAGCAAAGTGAACGTTCAGAGAAAATTCTGCTCTTTAAGCGAGTTACTCTCAAAGCGAACTGCTCTTTATGCGAGGTTTTACTTGCAGTGTTTTTGTTTTCTGATATGCCTAAAAAACAGACTAACCCAGCTACTATTCCAAAAAATTCAAAGTATACCACTATTGAACAATATTTCCTGGATCAGGAATATTGGGTCTCCTTGAAGATTGTGAATACTTTTTTTACATTTTTAAACCACAATCAGGCATACCCCAGACAATGCCAACCTTGGCTGGCTGGCTAATCTTTCTCACACTGGACCCTGGACATGAAAGGAAAAAAATAAGAATATTAAATGTGGAATCATGGTTGGCTTTTTATTTGTTTGTTAATAACAGCAACATGGCTGGACCAGGGAGTACAGGTACCTTTTAGGTAAGCAAACCTTTGCATCCGTGTCTCAGGAAAATTATGGAGACTAGAACTTTTTTTTGTTAAGTTATTTTATATGCATGCACTGCAGTGATGGTGCAGGTTTAACAAATAGTTATAGTTAGCAAGTTCTCCATATATTAGACCCACTCTGACCCAGCAAATTAGACTCTCCACACGTTTGAAGTGCTAGAAAAATAGGTTCTTTACTTACAGTTGCTTTGCTTTACACAGAAGAGTAAAAGGCTGCTTTGGTAGATAAATGATTCTTTACAATAACTTTCATTTAAACAAATGCACTTTGCTTGTAAGGCAAATGGGAGAGTGTAGGAGAGGAGGGAGAATAATAACACGATGATGAACACACACACACCCCGGAGATGACACACTACCGAAAAACCGAATAGCAAACAGTTTAATACAGATCAGGTGACCCTAGAGGCAGGAAACTAGAGAAGTTTTGTGATTGGCTGGATATATACATAATTTACAACTCATTGCATTGTGGGGTTGCATTAATATATTCAACATTTTAAAGGGATGCTTTTTAAAAGGAGAAGAAAATTGTGTTTTCCCAAGAACGAATTCTCTTTTGAAATGCATACATTGGGTACCCAATGCAGGTACCCACATTTTTTTTTCAAATGAGTGTTATTGCTTACATAAATATGGGGTGTTGGTGCCTGTCTTTTGGAATTCTTGCTCAATGAAGAATTGTCTGCTTTTATATGCAACTGTGATGTCATCTAGACTCAGTGTAGATATACAGTATAGCATTTGCCTGTAAAAGATTCCAGAAATGTTTGCTGCCAGCAGTACATTTTCAGGACTAGATAACATCCATAGTGATAGTGGGGAGTGTGCGACTTGTATTTATTTCAAATGCTTAACATTTTCTCTCCAGTCACGTTATCTTTCAGTGGCTTTCCTAGAGCAGCATGCAAACTAACTTTATTTGTGGCTGTCATAGATACATAGCCCTCAAGCAACCATAAATGTCAAGTGTAAGAACTGGGAACATTTAGATATATTCTCACTTTAGAACTTTTGCCAGTTGCTGATCTAAGAGAAAGAGAAAACCCATTAGGCACCTAAGAATTTAAAATAATTTATGTATAGTTCAGCCCATGTGTACATTTTTTGAACAGCATTTTATGCCTGTGTAGCATAAGTCCAATAACATTTTATTGTGATAGTTTCAGTATGTTTCTTACTTGAGTTCAAGGCACCTGGAAATAAAAACATTGCATCCCCACCAAGACAACTGATTATAATGGGCACAATTGTATGTTACTTTTATTTCTAAGCCAATGTATTATTGCTTCTTAGTGTTTCTTATTATTCCTCCAACATTAAAATTTCATTCTCCATCCAATCATGAATTCTCTCATTCTCTCCAAGGGCTTGATTTGCTCACTTATAAAATCCATGGAAACAGAATTGCAGGAAGGTTCACACGGACCCTGTACAGTAGAAATATCTGAGTCTTCCCTTCTGTACAATGCAGCTGTATCCTGCCGGCTCTATCAAATCATTATGCATTCTTCTGGGCCAGATCAAGCCCATCAAAACAATTTTTGTTAATTTAGAAGTGAATTTCTCTATGATTTGATTTCCTTCTGAGGCCTGCAACCCAATCAAGAACAGATTATTTAATTAGATAGGTTTGATAGTAACAAGGGGACTGCAGTGGCTCAGTGGTTAAGATGCTGAACTTGATGACTGGAAGGTTGGAAGGTCAGCAGTTTGAGACCCGAGTACTGCATGATGGAGTGAGTGCCTGTCTCTGTCCTAGCTCCTGCCAACCTAGCAGTTCAAAAGCAAGAAATTGCAAGTACAGTCAAACCTCGCATAAAGAGTGACTCACTTAAAGAGTAACTCACTTAAAGAGCAGAATTTTCTCTGAATGTTCGCTTCGCTTAACAAATAAAACCAACCAAAAACTCACTTAACAAATAAATCAGGGGTTGCAATCCCCCCCACAATTGGTCATTTGCAATGGTGTTTCGCTTAAGAGCAAACTCGTTTAAAGAGCAATCCTGTGGAACACATTATGCTCTTTAAGCGAGGTAAAACTGTAGATAAATAGTGTATAATATATACCACTTTGGTGGGAAGGTAAACAGCATTCCATGCACGCCGGTGTCTAGGCAAGGCTGCCACAAATACACAGAAATGTCTGCAGACACAGACAGTGCTGGCTATTTGGCTGTAAATAGAGATGAGCATTGAACTCTAGAGTAGGGTACAACTAGCTTTCGAGCAAGGGCAACCTTGCTATTAACAAAATATCAGATTAGGATCCTACCTGCATGAGAAAACGCAGTAAATCCAAGTTATGAGAGACCTGTGATAACAAACATTTTCCAGGGACATTTAAACTCCTTCAAAGATATGGAAAAGACTGGCCTGGGCTATAAAATATAGTCTGGGACACAATCTAACACTCCTACACTCCTCCAATTGTAAGTGTAAGATACAGTGTCTTCTCCACAAGATAATCCCCAAGTATTTTGCTGCCTGGAGCATATCAGCAAATGAAGTGTCTTGTTAAACTATCTGAAGGTCTTTTGTTACCCAAGACTGTTCACTGAATAGGACTGCTTTAGCTTCGGAAGTTTTTCTTAGAGGTAATCCATTCTTGATATTTGTTACAGTACTTTCATTACTCATCAGGATGATGTGAATATTGTTTTGTTGTGTTGCTCCTTACTTTTTTGTTATTCCCCTTGAAGTGCATGTGCTTGTGCATGCATGTGTGTGTGCATGCAGTGTGTGCGTATACATGTACGTGTATAGCTAAGTTTGATAAAAGAATGGCATCAGTCTTGAAAAATGCCTGTTAAAAGCAATTGTTGAAAGTAACTAGAAAATATTACTTCTTATACCAATGCAAGAACTTTGTTCCTGCTTGTTTTATTGTCTTTGAAATGTAATTGAGTTTCTTTGTTAGGTAATAAGAATATAACAATCTTCAGGAAACTATGTTACTCATTCTTTCTAAACTCTGGGATTGGCAGCAAGGCCCTGCTGTTTATGGCCCATGACTCATGACATATTGGTGAGGACTAAGGAAGGTTTTAGGAACTGTAGTGGCTCAAGTGGGTAAGATGCTGAACTCACTGACTAGAAGGTCAGAATTCAATTCCTGGGTACTGCATGATGGAGTGAGCGCCTGTCTCTGTCCCAGCTCCTGCCAACCTAGTAGTTCAAAAGCTAGAAATTGCAAGTAGATAAATAGAGAAAGCCTTGATGCAGGGAAAGGTTGAGGGCAAAAGAAAAGGAGGCGGCAGAGAATGAGATGGCTAGATGGTATTGTTGATGCAATGGGCACAGAGCTGGGTGAGTTGAGGAGGAGAGGAGAGGAGAGGGGTGCCTGGCATGCGATGGTCTATAGGGTTGCAAAGGGTTGGACTCGACTATGCGACAGAACAAAAACAAAAACAGGGACCGCTTTGGTGAGAAGGTAAACAGCGTTCTGTGCACTCCAGTGTTGAGGCATGCCTGCCACATGTCCACAGAAACATCTGCAGATCAAGCAAGAGTGACCTTTACCTTTACCTAAGGAAGGTTTTATTAAGTAGCTGCCACCAGGCTCTGGAATGAGCCCACAAAAGCTAACCATTGGCTACATTGTAAAACCCTGGAACCTTTTAGGGAGTCTTAATTCTATTCCTTTAATTTCTATTCATTTTTTCGCCAGGTATCTTTTCACTAGGTGTCTCCAGCCTGCCTGGAGGGAGCAGCAACTGTGCGGCTCAGGTGGCTATAAGACCTTCACCACCACCACCCTTACCGGACGCTCCCTCAGCCAGTCGGCCTGGAGGGAGCACCAGCTGTGTGGGCAAGAGAGGACTCTGGCCACTGCCCTGCGAGACCTCCAGCCCTTTTCCACCTGGTCAGAGGTTGAAAAGCCTTGGAGCCATGGAGAGGGCTGTGAAAGAGGACTGCTGCCAGTGGTGGGCAGTAACAGGTTTGCACCAACCCACCCCCTACAGGGGGATAACAAAGTAGGGTGTCCTTTGGGCTTGGGGGTGGTGAAATTGGGTGGCCTTTGGGAGGGGGGAGCAAAATTAGGTGACCACACCCACCTCCCTGCCCTGCCCAGACTAACACAGCTACCATTTAAAAAGTTTTATTCTGTGCAAGCATATCAGAGTGAAAACAAAATAAAAAGACAAAAATGTTGTGGCACCTTAAAGACTAACTGCTGTGTTTTAATGTGAGCTTTTGTAGTCCACTGGCTCTTTGGCTATAAACAGAGATGAGCACTGTACCCTAGAGTTGGTAACGACTGGCTTTCAAGAAAGGGAAACCTTTACCTAATAACAGAAGATCCCTGTTTGGTATTCAAATTTGATGTCAGGTTTTGTCCCTGCAAGTGGTTCAATGTCTCCCTTCCTCAAAAGCCAGTCATATCCGACTCTAGGGTGCAGTGTTCATCTCCATTTACAGCCAAAGAGCCAGTGGTGCATGTGTTTACAGATGTATACATGACCATAAGGCAGGCATGACTAGATTGCCCACAACGTAGGCTCCCCCCCCCCATGATGTAGGCTCCACCCATGATGTAGGATCCACCTACAGTGAGGTAGCAAAAATTTATGCTGCCCACCACTGACTGTGGCCACTGGCTCGCAAGACCTACGGTGGCTGTAGCAACAGCGGCGCCGACATCTCTGCCCAGCTGCAGCCAGGTCAGCGTTGGGTGTGGTGGGCCCATTATCGGTTGAGCCGCGGCAGAGTGGGAGTTTTGGAGCTGCAGAATGGGGGCTTGGCCACACAGGAGCCAGTGACAGGGTCCCTGGTGTGGTTGAGTCCCATGCCCCCTATGCTGCCTGGTGCTTGGTCACTGGTGCGCAAGGCTGAACATTGTCCCCCTCCACCCAGCCTAGACTCTGGACTCTGAGGCCTGGACTCTTGTGGTCGAATTCTTGTTTTGGAATGTTTTCACTTAGGTAACTTTTATTATTGTATGCTGATTGTATTCTGCTAATTGTATCTTGTTATCTAGTGTATCTTGTTTTATATTATATTGGATATGATATTGTTGTTAGCCACCCTGAGTCACGTTGAGAGTGGGTGGCATACAAGCCCAAATAGTAATAATAATAATAATAATAATAATAATAATAATAATAATAATAATAATAATAATAATAATAATAATAATAATAATAATAATAATAATAATAATAATAATAATAATAATAATAATAATATATTGTGGTGGTGGTGGTGGTGGTGGTGGTGGTGATGTATAGTTACATTTCTACTATATTCCTTTCAATGGAGTATATCCTGGCTGTGACATAATTCTCACTCTGCTCAACCTGCTTCCGCAGCCCTTCAATTTGTGACTAAAAGGAGGGGGGGGACCCCTAAAAATTCTGGCTTGAACCCAATCTACTCTATGTTTCTGTAATGTGGCTCTAGTTCAGGCAACATCCTCACTCATTTCAGTGGAACTTCATTGGTTTACCAATGTCTGTCTGTGTGAGAGAGATATGAAAAGTCTTGGGAAGGGGGGGAAGTGCACATCCCAGAATCACTCAGCTAGCAAGGTCACTAGGGTGGGGGAATGGTGAGTGTGTAGTTACCTGGATAGCTCACTGGATTGGAACACCTGGGTGAGTCAATATAGAAATCTTGAAAACAAACAAACCAAGCCAATGCCATGATAACCAGAGCATTCTCTGGGAACCAGATATCCACCATGCAGGATAGCAACAACAAATGGAATGCTGGGAAGCTACATCAGGCTCCATTCGGTAGGCTGACATGAATGGCAATGCATCATTTCCCTCCCATTTCTTTTCTAACTTATGGACCCCTCTTTTCTGAAGTTGACATAACTGAATCTGCCCTAACCATTTACTGATATTTTTGGTCCCATATGGAACCGAAGTAGTATATCACTAAATGCTTAGTTACCGGTTTATTTAAACACAATAGACTATCCACGTTCTGCAAACCAACTTACTTTTGTTCAGTCATTGGTCATCAGGAAAATAAACACAGGCTTCATTTGCACATGTCATTTCTCAGGCATGTAACTTTGAAGGATTTATCTGCCTGGAGATCAACTGTAAAAGCAGGAAATATACAATTTCCCTAACATGCTGTTTCAGCCTTAAATACGTTTAGCCTCCTAGAATGAGTGAAATTGAGTTTGGCATCAGAAATTGATAGAATACCAATGCTGGAAGTCTTTGGGATAAACCATTGTCAGCCCAAAATGCTGACTACAGTTATGAAAACCCAGCATTTGTTTCAAAAGGGTGCCCAGATGGCTATAGCTGGCTTTAAAAAAAAAAGTGGCATCACTCACTCCAAAGATTTCTGTTGCTATATTTTAAGTGTCATCGGTTGAAAAGGCTGCATAAAATAAGAATTCTTCACTCATTTTGTAATACAAGTTCAGGCTTTCTTGTTGCTACACTCCAGATGCTGATTTGGGACAATGGGGTTTATGTTCAAGAATATCAGGAAAGTTCTAACCTTGGGAACAATATACAAGATGAAATATTAAAGGCTCAAGGACACCTGTTTTTCGTTATCTTATTTTCATGGCAGGGATGAAGTCTACACAATTTTGTTCTGCAACACAGGTCCATGACCTGAGAGCAGTCCGCCTCACTTAGTTTGGTGCCTGGGGTAGTTTCTCACTTTGACCTGGTCATTTCCATAGAACAGGGAAAAAAACCACCCAGCATCATATGTTCAGATGGGACAGGTTTGCATAGATTTCCTTCTACTGTATTTCAATTTGTGTGACACAGGCACACAGTGGGAGTATAAATGACTTTGCATTCTCAGTACCTATAGAATGGGGAGCTGGCTGGATAGCTTAGTGGTTTAGGTATCTGGCTGTGGAGGTTGGGAGTCCAATCCCCCAATAAGCCTCTAGCAAGGAGAGCCAGCTTATGTGGCCTTAGTCAAGCTGCACAGTCCAAGGATGCTCCCAGAAAAAGGCATATCAAAAAACAAAACAAAATAAAAACACTGTAGTACTTTAAAGACTAACTGCTATATTTTTATTGTTAGATTTCATGGATCAAGTCCACTTCTTCAGACAAGGAGTAAAACTTACAGGCACGGTTTTTATCCACGAAGGCTAACAATAAAAATATAGCAGTTAGTCTTTAAAGTTCTAGAGTGTTTTTTTATTTTATTTTGTTTATTTTGTTTTGTTTTCTGAAATGCCTGAACCACAGACTAACACAGCTACTATTCCAAAAAAAATCCCAGAAAAAGGGAATAATGAACTATTTCTGTTTAGTTCTACCTGGAAAAGCACACAAAGGGTCACCAGAAGTTAGGATTGACTTGACAGCATGTGCTCATCATGCAAAGGTGAAATGGCTAATTAATAAATGCTGCATTTTGCATTGAAAGAGAAGGAGATGGGGAGGGAAAGAGGAATAGGAAGGTGGAATTTCCTCACCTCCATGCATTTTAAGCCTCTGTGCATGAATAAACAGGTTAAATCCAGACGAATGGATTTTTTGCTGCCAGCAGAAAACTAAACATACTGCTCCTGCCTTAGGATAAAATTTCATACATCTGCTTAAATGGGAATATACTTCATCCCATTGCTTTAGAAGATCTGTTTTCTTCATTCAGGACTGCAGTGGCTCAAGTAGTTAAGACACTGGTTGGGAGGTGAAGATCAGCAATTCAAAACCCAAATACTGCATGATGGACTGAGCCCCTGTCTCTGTCCCAGCTCCTGCCAACCTAGCAGTTCAAAAGCAAGAAATTGCAAGTAGATAAATAGGGACCACTTCAGTGGGAAGGTAAACAGCGTTCTGTGCACTTCAGTGTCTAGGCATCCCTGCCACATGTCCACAGAAATGTCTGCAAATGCAGACAGTGGTGGCTCTTCAGCTATAAACAGAGATGGAGTCAGATACAACTGGCTTTCAAGCAAGGGTGACCTTTCATCATTCAGCCTTTCACTGTTTTTATCAAATTGGTTGTTTCTGTCCTCAAGATGCGTTTGGCCATGTTGAGTTAAAGAATGCCAAAAAGCTTCTTTGGTGGAAGGGTGGGGCCAACATGAGTGAAAATGTGCTCTGACGGCTTTGCCACAAGCTTCCAAACAAACTGCCAAGGACTTTGTTCAAATGAAAGTTTTGCTCCAGACAAGAGAGCCTACAGACTCTCTACATTGCTGGTTCTTGTTTGTTTACAGCTGACACAGTGCCTTTTTATTTGGCTGCTCTAGGGAGAGAGCCTTCTCCCCCTTCTTCTTCCTCTGGTCTGCCACTGAGTATTAAAACTTTGACATCAGAAGCTTCATTTGTCTTTTTGAAGGAAGGGTTGGATACAAATGTAGCAGATGACTCGCTGAAATATTTGGGTGTTTTTTTTTAATGGTTAGTTGCTGTAGGCTACATTCCAACAACCAAAAGTGCCACAGAGGTCATTTGAAGTTTAGCCTAGGGAACGATTGAGTTGTCCCTCATACTAACAAGCAGAGCTGCCTTATTGCCCTACAAAACTTTTTGCCAGCTAGTAACAGCAAGAGGTCTGGGAGATTTTTATTTATCTTTAGTGTAAACACAACAACGAGATTCAAAATACAGGTATCTAGATACAGGCTCTGGATACAGACAAGAATTTGTTATTGATTGATTGATTGATTAGTTCAATTTGTGTCCCTCTTTTGTGCTCTCCCCAAAAGGCTCTGAAGGTTGCTAGCAGTAATAAAAGTGAATTAAAATAAATACAACTGAAACATTTTAAAAAAACATTTTAGAAGAAGGAAGAGCATGCAGGCGTCAAAACTCCTTCAGCAGCACCATAAATGTCAAAAGCCTACTTGAATGAAAAGACCTGTGCTTGTCAAATGGAAGAAAACTAGAGAGGGGGCTACCTTAGCCTCCCTTAGCGAGGAGTTCAAGAGACTAGGAGATTTGATCAAGAAACTCTTCTAGCGCTTATGGTATTTCTATTATTGAGAGTGATCTACAAGTTAGGCATTCAAAGCTACATGGATCGAATATCATTTGAAAACTATTCCAAAAGATGTCCATCTTAATCCAAAGCTCCCAAAATTCTCCTGTTGAACTCCTGGGGGTCCCAGGCACACTGGCTTCCATGGGTTGAAGCGACTTGTTTCACTGATATCAATGGGAAGCTTTGTAGTCAAGAACATTCTAGTCACATATCCATGAAACCACAAGACTGAAACCCTTCTATGGATTTATAGCCAATTCTTGCTGATTTGAGCAAGATTTCTAATAAAGAATGTAACATGTTTAAGACTATTAAGATGACTCAGTTTAAGCAAACTTCAACTTGTGATAATAATAATTTCGTGTCTGAAATTATTCTGGGTTGAAAGGATTTTTTCTGGAGAAACTCCGCTCAGAGGATGCCCAAATGAGACTCCTTTCATGTCCCCAAGATCTTTTCCCCACTGAACTAGTCCGATTTATCTACATGCAATTTCTTGCTTTTGACCTGCTAGGTTGGCAGGAGCTGGGATAGAGATGGGTGCTCAATCCGTCATGCAGCATCTGGGTCTCGAACTGCCAACTTGCCAAATTTGCCAGCCTACCAGCTAACAAGGTCAGCTTCTTAACCACTGAGCCACCACAGCCACCACAAGCTCAACTTTTTATGGTTTGGTCCAACTGGTGCTAGGTTAGATGTCCTGTTAGGCTAAGTGTAATTTGAAGTATTTTTACCAAGATTTTAATCTTAACTCTAGAAATAACTCACTGTGGGAGTTTGGAATGGCAGAGCCATCACCCTGCAAAAGGAACTCTACCAGCAGAACCTGGTATCTGCCTACTCCTGCTATAGCTGTGGAAGGCTTTGTGGGTAGAGAACTAATACTAGTGACAGAAGGCAGGAGGACATATCACAGGGCATATCATATATGGTAGTGATGGCTAACCTTGGCTTTCCAAGTGTTCTTGGACTTCAATTCCCAGAAGCCCAAGCCAGCACTTCTGCTGATCAGGGGTTCTGGTAATTGAAGTCCAAGAACACCTAGAGTACTAAGGTTCACCATCACTGATGTAGACAGTGGGCTTGATCAAAAGCTAGGCAGATCCCTTATATGACTTCATATTTAGGGCCCTTGAGCTACATTGGCACATAATTCTGTTCATAAAAAATGGAGTGATGACCCTCCTCACAAGAATTTAGAAGGATATTTTCTTTTTTGGATCACAATATCCAGAATCCCTTCATTAGCACAGAGACTGGCTATGATGGTTGGGGGATTATTTAGCTTATAGTCCTCCAAAGTAACCTTTGTAAAATTTGACTAGCAACACTTGGTGTGTGGTCACAGAATACAGATCCATCACTCAGCTTCTTCTTGTCCCCACACTGGACTTGCTAAGCCACTCTGGTCATCTCCACTCCATCTGATGAAAAAGGAGAGTAAGTGTTTTACAAGGGAATGTAGTGGCTTAGTGGTTAAGACACTGAACATCACAACAAGAAGGTTTGCAAGTCACCAGTTTGAGACCTGAGTACTGCATGATAGAGTGAGATCCCATCTCTGTCCCAGCTCCTACTAACCTCGCAGTTCAAAAGCAAGAAATTGCAGTGGGAAAGTAAACAGTGTTCTGTGCACTCCAATGACTAGTCATGCCTGCCACATGTCTGCGGAAATGTCTGCACATGCAGACAGCACTGGGTCTTTGGCTATAAACAGAGATGAGCACTGAATTCTAGAGTTGGATATGAGAGAGAGAAGGAGGAGGTCAGATGAGCCAACAGACTGGGGCAACCGTCCGGCCCATACCCTGTACATGCTCTGCCAGCCAGGTCTTAACCCCTTTCCTAAAGGGCAGCAGCTCCTTCTGGAGACGCAGGTCACTTGGCAGGAGGTTCCAGAGGGCTGGAGCAGACATGGAGAAGGCCCTCCTCCTAGTGCTAGAGAGGTGAGCTTCTCTAGCCGATGGTACAACCAGAAAGCCTCTCTGGTACGCTCTGGTGCGACAGACAGATGTCCTTAGGGAGATGCGGTCTCTTAGGTATCCTGGTCCACTACCATAAAGGGCTTTAAGGGTAATAACCAGCAGCTTGAATTGCACCTGGAGGCAAACTGGCAGCCAGTGCAGCTCCCGCAGCAATGGTGAGGCACGAGCATAACCCCTGCACCCCATCACAACCCAGGCAGCCGCATTCTGGACCAGTTGCAGCCTCCGAATGGTCACCAAGGGCAGCCCCATGTAGAGCGCATTATAATAATCAAGTCTGGAGGTGACCAAAGTGTGTGTGATCATGATCATGGTTTCCATGTCTTTGGCTTGCAAATTGGTAATATCCTAAAGGAGTAAAAAAGAGTCCATCACTTTTCCTTCTTTGAGAACTGAGGAAGAGAAAAATGCCTACATTGACAGTTCTCAGTCTTTGGCCCACCAGATGTTCCAGACTTCATATTCCTTGATCACCAGCCATGTTCAGTGGAGCTTCCAGGAGAGGAAATCCAAAAAAACTGGAGGGCCAAAGGCTGTAAACTGCTGGTCTGCCAGATGCTGTAGAGTTCTTTGTCCCTGCCAAATTCATCCCTTTCCATCAGAAAATACATTTCACTGCCACCGATGGTTGTTCTGTATCTGAAGAGATGAAGGTCTGATCTGTTGGCCAGGGCGCCAATCCCAGGGCCTCCGGAAGCCTTCTCCGATCCATTGCCCAGGTTTACAAACACAGTCCACAGGGAAGAAGTGGGGAATTCACTTTTGATTCACTTGCCAGAGAAGAAATAGATGCAGGAACCTCTTCTTTCTCTCCCCTGCAAGAAATGCCACCTCTCTCAACTTTGTGAACATGTGCTCTGGCCTGAGTTTGATTTTCAGTCCTTCTTCCTTCCAATCTTCTTTCCTTTTGTGTCTTTTTAGATTATAAGCCTGAAAGGATGGGCTGTGCTATTATTAATCTTTAAAAGCTGCTCTGGGAACTGTGTTCAGCTGAAGACTAAAGCAAAATTGCTTTACATACATAAAGTTAATAGCAATTCTAATCTTTTTTTTACTATGCATAGATGCGCGTTTTATGAAAGCTGTCTTTTCATATTCACTTACCCTCAGCACAACAGAACTCCAGACATGGTGGTTGGAATTATTATGGGTCATCTAGTTTTGACCTCTTCTCAATGTAGAAAATCTTGAGTAAGGGCAGGTCCAGTGAATGGCCACCAAACATCTGCCAGGAAAAAAAAACTCCAGTGAAAGAGAGCCCACATCCTCTAGGCTGGATTGAAGAATTTGCAGCCCTCCAAATATTGCTGGACTACAAATCCCATCATTCCTTGCCAATGGCTATTTGCAGCCCAAAATATATAGAGTCGTACTGCCACAGATATCCATCCTTCCATTCATTTATTCATTGGGACTGCAGTGGCTCAGTGATTAAGAAGCTCATCTTGTTAGCTGGAAGGTCGGCAAGTTGGCAGTTCAAGACCCAAGTACAGCATGATGGAATGAGCACCTGTCTCTGTCCCAGCTCTTGCCAACCTAGCAGATCGAAAGCAAAAAATTGCAAGTAGATAAATAGGGACTACCTTAGTGGGAAAAGATCTTGGGGATATGAAAGGAGACTCATTCGGGTGTCCCCTAAGTGGAGTTTCTCCAGCAAAAATCCTTTCAACCCAGAATAATTTCTGACATGAAATTATTATTCAGTCAGTCAGCCACTCAGTTATTTGATTTGTATCTACCTTCCTCCCACTGGACTCAAGCCAACCTATAACAAAAAAATCAGCAGCGTAAATACATAAAATGACTTTTTAAAAATAAATGAGACACAATATAAAAACATACCAGTTAAAAACCTCTTCCATAGCAAACAAGGTCCTTAGCCAAAGGCATGAGTAAAATGATTTTTGCAGTTGTATTTTTTTTTTTTTGTCACAGTGGGTCTAAGCCAGGGGTTCCCAACCTGTGCCACCATTTCATGTGGCCTGTTGCCGCTGCAACTGGAAGTAGACATGTTTATGACAGCCGTAAAATGCACCCACATTTACTTCCACTTCCAGGGGTGTGGTCTGGCCCGCTCAGCTGTCCGGGGGGCATGGTCAGGCACACAGTATAAAAAGGTTGGGAACCCCTTGTCTAAACATTTGAGGCAGGACCCTCTGCATCAGACCAAAATCAATCTGTGGGTCTTTCTCTGCTAAGGGTAAGAAAAAAGAAGAGAGACAACCTTGCCTCCTTGGGTGGAATGTACCTGAAGGCAGCTTCATTACCCCACTCTTCATACTATTACTACATTGCTCCACATGTTCAGCAAAATTTATCCTCTAAATCGGGTATGCCCAAACTACGGTCCAGGGGCCAGATCAGGCCCCTGGGCCATAGTGACCAGCTCCCTGAACCATGTGACTGGCCCACAGCCTGAAAAGTTTCGGGAACCCCTGCTCTAAATTAAACCCACAAGACTTAGTCCTGCCTATTAAGGCAGAACACAACCCACCCTTTTAGCCTCTACTTTACGACTGCTGGGCAGGCATTTGGGGCGTACAGGTGCTGTTTTCAAAAGTCCTACCAGCAGAATGAAGGTGTGTCTCTGAGCATATCATCTGTTTCTGTTTCTTATCATGCAGACACAGGAAATGAAGGAATGCCTTTCATTCCAGTGATGACTGTTGCCCCAGACATGTGCCAGCGAGCAGATTATCTTCAGCCACAGTGAGTTGTATTAACACACACAGAACAACTCTGCCAGCTCTTCACAGCCATATTTCCTGTCACGTGGAGCAGATGACACATTCAGGACAGAGTTCAAAGAATGGTATAAGATGGAAGAGTTTATTCAGCTTCTTTTTTAGTCTGACATCTCTTGATTCCCTGTGGCTTGGGAAATTATTACTTACAAAGCACAGTTCTGGATGCAAAATGACTCCATTCATGTTTCAGATATTATTATAATAAATTCCAATCACAACTGCAAGTTACAGGAAAGAAAATTCAAAAAAGATTTTTTTAAAATAACAGTCTCATGTCAGTACAGTACTGACAAATAAGACTATATTCTGTCTGATCAATATTCTGTTACTATCATTCTCTGATGTTGGTATGTTTGGCAATTTCAGCCTTTTATTTATTTTTATGTGTACCCCACCCTACCCTCAATAATGTGAAATTTTCTTACTCTTTAAGGTAGCAATAAGATGTTATTCTACCACACATAACTGATATTGTGGTTTTGTCAGAATGCAGGGTGGATTATTTATACTGTAGTCTACTTTTTCCTTAATCTAAAAAAGCATTTAGTACTTAAATAAGATAAAATAAATTCATCATAAACTGTTTCACAGCTTGTATTTTTTTATGTTTAGCTATTTGGGAAGACATGTTTCAGGGGAAATGACTTCTTATTATACCTTTAATTAATGTGATCGTACCTGTTGATACAACAATACTATATCTCAAAGAGTGGGGAAATTTTGTTGGTCACAATCCTGTGCTCTGTAGTTCTCACCACACTGACTGTGACTCCACACAAGAAAACCACACTGATAGTGACAGATCAAACTAACTACTGTGTCAGTCCCAACGTTCTCTTAATGATAGAATAGAAAGATACAAGAGATCTGGAAAGGGCCAGTCTTCTGTCCTGAGTTCAGCCCTCTATGGCCTCCCACAAAGATTGGATTTAGTCTAAAGATTACTCATCATTCAACTGCATTTTTAAATGGTTACATCAGTGGTGCCCAAACTAGGGTCCGGGTGCGGCCCCCGAAACCAATTCATCCAGCCCGCGAAGCCCTCGTCGCTCCTGGAAGCGGAAGTAAAACACATTTTACTTTTGCTTCCAGGAGCGACAAGGGCTTTGCAGGCCGGATGAATTGGCGTCGGGGGCTGCACCCGGCCCCCGGGCCTTAGTGACCGGCTCCCTGAACCAGATGATCAGCCCACAGCCCAAAAGGTTTGAGCACCCCTGGGATACATACAGGAGAGAAGCAAGCTATGCTGTGAGCCAACACCAGGACAAGTGTGAACTGTAATAAACTTTACATATGAGTTGTATAATAAAACTGAAAGGGCAAACCTTTAGGGCCAATTGTGTTGAAAGACCCTGACACCACTATTGTTGCTATTTGTACATACTGTACTTTTAATATTCTCATTTGGAGAGCATGCCAATTCTTATGCTAACTACACTTACTAACATGTTTGCTACCTCAGCTAAAGAGTAGCTCTATCATCTGTGTAATTATCCCTTGCTTGTCTTGTCTTTGATTTTCATTACTAGACAAGTAGACTAGATGTTGAAGAGAAGAATTGGGGTAGTACCTGTCAAATGATGTGGTGCCAACAGAGAAGAATCAAACTATATGTTATAACTCAAGTCATCGGTTATATTCTTGTTGATTTGAATCCATCCCAGTTCTCAGGGAGTTGTCAAGAGGAGCCAGTGCCAATTTGGAACTTTTCAGAATCTCTTAGGGAACAGATTATATCACCTGGCAAGGGTGAATGATGGGTGGATTTATTTAGTAGAAGGGAAGAGGAGTTTGACATGGTCATTCAAAAGATCCAAAATCGAATCTCACTTTTACTTTCAGTAGTAACTGGATTTCAAAAGTATCATCAACATGGGGTCTGATTAGTTACATGGGTGGGAAACCATTAGGAAAGACTGGGTGCCGTACTACAACTCAGTGGTATGGGCGCATTTTACTTCCGCTTTCAGGAGCAGTAAGGGCAGTGTGGGCTGGATGAATTGGTGTTTGCAGCCAGATCCAGCCCGTGGGGTTTGGGCACCACTGGTTTAAGCAGAGAAATTGGCAGCCTAAAAATCTATCTCATCCTGATGCGAAACAGATTGCAAGGCACATTTTATTTCTGCTTCTGGTGGGAAAAACTATGTGACCGGCCCGCTGAACCATTTGAATTACCTGCAGAACAGGCACTTGGGAAGAAAAGTGTGAAAAAATTATTTGGAGATAACAATATAACTTGTGTCATTAGAACGTTTGAAACCCAATCATACCATTTTAAAAAATTGCACTAGTTTGCATTTGGGTGGGTCACTGGAACCATTATGACTGGAAACAGAGAAGAATAAATTGGTAAGGGGAGTACTTAAGAGGGTTTTTAAAAATATGATCATATAATTCCAGCAAAGCATGTCAATTACTATTACCACACCCATCACAATAATACTCCACACTTTACACAGGCTTTCTATTGTTTTCCTCCTAGTGCAATTCCACAGCATATACCACAAGACTTGTTTCTCAAATGGCAATGCCAGAAGCTTCTTTTAGTTCTGAACTAACTGCAACTCTTTGCAGATACTTATCTGCACTCATGTAGTGAAATGAAGAGAGGTTAACCATGTTGTCTGGGCAGCAGAGTCATGAAACGGGATTGGCAGTGGCAGCCACAACTTGATCTGAGCATGCGGTTTTTTCCTGCCCCTGGGATATACAACATTAAAATAAATAAATCTTGTGTAAGAAATTACTCTGGGTTGAAAGGATTTTTGCTGGAGAAACTCTGCTCAGAGGACACCTTTCATGTCCCTAAGATCTGTCATGCAGCACTTGGGTATCGAATGCCGACCTTCCAGTCTTCAAGCTCAGCGTCTTAACCACTAAGCCACTGCAGTACAACATTAAAAAGTATTGTGTATGCATAAACTCCTAACCTCTGGCTCTGCAACTAGATACCTACTCTGCTTAGCTAAGGAAAGCAGGCACAAAACTGCAGCCTTGGCATTTCAACTCCTCAAATAAGAAGCTCTGAGTTGTTTCTTATAGGAGTGCATTTCTTCCAAAATAAAAGAAAGTGAAGGAATACATGTTCCTTCAAGATTACTCAGAGTCAGAGTGCCTGAGCTTGTAGAACAGGCTCTGTTTCAGCAGTGGAAAATTAGCTATAGGTGGTGAAAACTATGTTCTTTCAATGCAAGTTCAGCCATTGCTGAAACAGGGAGTTACACAAGAGGAGAGTAGCTCCATTGGGCTGTATTCAAGACCTCCACCCATTCACTCCAAAATATTGAAGATTTTGTGGCACACTTTTCTCTTTCAAATATCTACCTATGAATTCCACTGAATTTGCTAAATAGAAGTTTGATAAGCCCCGGTTACATGACTGTTGTGGCTTAAGTGGTTAAGATGCTGAACTTAATGACTGGAAGGTTGGCAGGTCAGCAGTTCCAGACTTGAGTGCTCCATGATGAAGTGAGCTTCTGTCTCTGTCCAAGCTCCTGCCAACCTAGGAGTTCAAAAGCAAGACATTGCAAGTAGATAAATAGGTTCCACTTTGGTGGGAAGATAAACAGCATTCCATGCACTCCAGTGTCTAGTCATGCCTGCCATATGTCCATGAAAACATCTGCAGACTCAGACAGTGTTGACTCTTTGGCTATAAATGGAGATGAGCACTGAACCCTAGAGTCGGATATGACTGGCTTTCGAGCAGGGGCGATCTGTACCTAAGCCGTATAGATTTGACTAGAATTTTAGTTCTGTTGGAGCTTGGAAAAGTTAGCTGTCAGATTAAAACTCCCAGAAGTGTCTAGGAAACAGGGCCAATGGTCATGCTGGCTGGGGGATGCTGGGAATTGTAGTTCAGAAAGTAACACTTCTGGGCTCAAAATCCATCTGATTTAAATATCTGAGCACTTTGTGCTTGAAAGAATTATTCTGATTTGGATTTTTCTAGATTTTTCTACAGCTAGATTTACTTTTCAACATTTACAAGATACTTTGATCCCCTTCCACTCTGCACATCAAAAGGGTGGATCAAGAATCAAGACAGATGCATATCAATCATTATTAATGACAGATATTGATACCACACCTATGACATGAGCTTATATAATGCATGTTAGGACATTCCATGCAATCGCCATATGAAGCTATTACAACAGAGATGACTGTGTTGTAATATAGACCAATATATGGTTTCTCTTCTGGAGTGTTTTAAAGGCACCTTAAAGATTTACAGGTTTCATGCATTACACAATTGGATCTAGTTAGATAAGCCAGAAGAAACATTCATGGTCTAAGAAGTCTCAGCCATTGAATCACTGTTGGATCCTGGGAAAATAATATTAAAGCTGACACAATGATGCTCCCTGTAAAATGGCAAAACCTGTCTCACAGGGAAAATGTCAAACATCTTGAGTAAAATATGAAAACTTACCTGGAGAGAGCATATAATATTCATTTATATACATATATTGTAAATAATAGAGCTTGGAAATGTTTAGACTATACACTGACTATGGAAGCCTTTTGTGAGATTTATATTGGAAATGGAAGGAGGTGAGTCCTTAACACTTCAAAATTATCATCAGTGGTCCTTATCCAAGCAGCTGGATTATTGGTAGCAAAATTCAGGTATTAAAGTCCCACCACCACCACCATCTGTCCAGATGATCCCAAAATATTCCCTTGGTACAAAAGGGATCTAGAGGGAGCCTCAAAACCTGGCAGGGTAGAATAGAAAGCTTGTTATGACCAATCAAAGACTGCGGTTGACAATCTCATCAGCTTCTGTGGGCATAACTTTACACAAGAGGAATTTGTCCAAAATAAAGTTTTCTATTTGGGATATTAAGAAAGTTAAATGCAAATGTCCACTCCAGCTAGGTCAAAGGCAAAGGAGTTAAGGTGACAAAATTTTAGATATGCCACCCTCAATTGGGTTCAGGTCCTAGAGTGTTTTGGAAGTGATATAAAGAATGGGCCGTTAGGAAGCATTAGCTATACAAAACCTTTGTCTCAAATTTATTCACAGGGAATAACCAAGCCACCTCCATTTTGACTCTTGTGGAAGGGAGCGGGATACAGGGACTGTCACAATTAGCTCCTGCATTTCCAAATTTACTATTGCACCACTGAGTGTGCTGCAATGTTCACTATATAATAAAACACAAAAGAGAGGCAGAGTTTTAAGTTGCCAATAGTGGCAAGAAACCTGGGATTTGTCTTAGGGAGTCTGTATCACCTGATCACTTGCCAGTATGGATATGTGTGGGTCAGTTTCTAATAAGATGGTGACAGGCTGTATCCTGTTGAGCGGTAAACAAATATGTCTCTCTTAGACGCTTCATGAGTACATCCTGCGATACAGCACCCTGTTCAGGTTCACTGAATGCTAGGAAGAGACTCATTTCACCACACCCGAGCTACCTAGATTCCTAACAGGATGTAGTTAGTTCCATTTATGGCAACCTTGTCTGGACAGGATAATATGTCCAATTTGGGGGCAAATGTATGTTAGGTGACCTCTTGATAAAAGTTAAAAACAAAGATAACTATGGGCTTGTCTATACCAGTGTTTCCCAAAATTTGATTTTTTTTTGAACTTCAATTCCCAGAAGCTTAAGTCACTTCCCCAAAGCACTGATCAGCCAATGTACTGACTGAGGCTTCTGGGAACTGAAGGTCACCAGTATTCTATGGAACATAGTTTGAGAAATGCTGGTCTACACAGTTGGGAAAAATCAGGTTGGATCAAGCAAAATATGACCAGTGGGAAATCCAATATGCCGTTTGTTGTGATCCTGACATCCAAATGGCATATGGACCTTAAGGAATCCTATTTGGTCTGCAGCGGCCTTCCTCTAGTAATGTGCCAGTATTATGCAATTGAAATCAACTCATGATGGCTCTCAAATGAACTTTTGAGGGAAAAGCAAACAAAACCTTCCAGAAGGAACCTGTCCCAATTTTTAAAAAGTTGGTATAGCAAATATTCACTGCTCGATACACACTTTGTAAAAAATTTGCTCAACTCCTGCTCAAAGCCAAAGAATTAATTAACACTCCTCTATAACATGTCCACCAGGCCTCTCTTGCTATATCCCTAAATTAGCTGAGGCAGTAATTGTTCAAAATGGTCTTTGCTGATATTCTGCTCATAGCTGATTTTATTTTATTATTTTTTAAAATACTCATTTATTTTTTTATTGAAGCTGCATATGTATATTGTTTTACTACTGTTGGAGAGCAGGCTGTAGGGAGCTTCAGGCTAGCAGCTGCTCTTCCTCCTCCCCACTTAGGAGGACAGCAAGGAGGCTGCTGAGGGCCTCAGCAGCAGCCACTGGTTCCTCCGTGGCTGTGCGTGGCCGCCCGGCACTCTGTGCTGCCACACTCCAAGCAGCAAATGGCTGCTTGGCTCGGCAGGCAGAGCGCTGTAGGTGTAAATGCACAACAAAGCGTTGTAGGCGTGCCAAGGGTATAGGCGCAAATGTGTGCCAAGTGCTGTAGATGCACCAAGTGCTGTAGGTGCGCATGTATGCCAAGCGCTGTAGGCACGCAAAGCGCTGTAGGCGTGCCAAGTGTTGTAGGCTTGCATGCGCGCCAAGCGCTTGGCATGCATGCACAGTGGGGGAACCGGCAAAAAGGTAAGCCCCCAAGGTGGTTCCCCCCAAAAGCCACTACCGGTTCTCCGGGACATTGGAAAAAGCTACTATTGGTTCTGGCGAACTGGTGCGAACCTGCTGCTGCCCATCACTGGTTACATTATATATAAATATACATTTATACCTCACATAACGAATTTAATTTGTTCTGCAAGGTTCCTCGCTACGCGAAAAATTCGCTATTCGAGTCTGACTCGCAGGACACATTTTTCGCTATGCGAGTCGGACTTTTCCCTATGGAAAAACTCGCATAACGAGCATTTCTATGGGGAAAACTCGTACAGCGAAAAAATTCGATATGCGAGTTTTCCCCATAGAAATGCTCATTGTGTGAGTTTTTCAATAGGGAAAAGTCCAACTCACATAGCGAAAAATTCGTTATGCGACTCAGACCGCTTAGCAAAAAACTTGCTCATTATGCGAGTTTTTCGCTAAGCGAAACGCTCATTATGCGAGGTTTGACTGTACACTACGGTAGTACCTCGGATAACGTTAAGACTTGGTTCCACAAGTCTTAACATTATCCAGTTTTTAACGTTGTGCGATGCATTGATCCCACAATGTTAAAAAAAAGCTTGTTCAGCCCCCAACCCAAAGGCAAAAGGCAAAGGTGAAAAAGATTCACCCTGCCTCCCCTGCTGAAACAACAGGATGGGCAAGGCAAATCTCTCACTGTTAGCCTTTGCCTTTTTCCTTTGCATTGGGGGTAGAACATGGGTGCTGGTTCAACCCCCCAACCCAAAGGCAAAGACAGAGAGATTCGCCCTGCCTCCCCTGCTGAAACAACAGGGTGGGCAGGGTGAGGGTGAATCCCTTGCTGTTAGCCTTTGCCTTTGGCCAGAGAAACGCAAACCTAACAGCAAGCGATCTCAACCTTGTGGAGTTTGAGGCAAACATTTGCATCATACAACCTTGTGCGATGCAAATGTTTGCCTCAAATTCCCCAACATTATCTGATTTTAGTATTATCAGCGATACCCCTGTAACTTGCTTTTGAACTGCTAGGTTGGCAGGAGCTGGGACAGACAACAGGAGTTCACTCCGTCACACAGCTCTTGGGTCTCAAACTGCTGACCTGCTGATCTTCTGGTTGTCAAGCTCAGCATCTTAATCACTAAGCCCTCCATAAATTCAATTGTTTCAAATGGGCCTGCTCTGTGACCTTACTACGCTAAAGTAAGTTGCAATTGGAGTCTATTTAAATCCTATTTAAATCCTATTTAAATCAATGGAATTTACACAGGAGTTGACACACCAAATCCCCATTTACCTGTGGGGCCAGCAGCAGAGGAGTCCTCTGGCAATAATTCCATGATGAAGGCTAAAAGCCCATTAACGTGGTCTAAACTCATTCTTCAACTAGGAGGGTGCGGTGGCTCAGTGGTTCAGAAGCTCACCTTGTTAGCTGGAAGGTTGGCAAGTCGGCAGTTCAAGACCCAGGTACTGCATGACGGATTGAGCACCCGTCTCTGTCCCAGCTCTTGGGGACATGAAAGGAGCCTCATTTGGGCATTCCCTGTCCAGAGTTTCTTCCATAAAAATCCTTTGAATCCAGAATAATTTCTGACATGAAATTATTATTAATTCCATGAGCTCCAGCTTTGTGCTATTGCTCCAAGCAGTATTTATTAAAGGTACAGTGTCTCTCCCATGACTGCCTCCTCTCCCATGTCACCTGAGGGCTGACTTCCCTTCATTTGCCCCAACAGCATGGCCTACCCGTTTGGAGCACCAGTTGCCTTCACTGGAGTCCCTCACAGTCCAGATCCTGAGAAGAAGACAAGGCAGATGAGTCCCAGTGCAAGGTGAGTTCTTTTCAGAGATGGCAGGTACAGATGGGAGATGCAAATTGAGCTTTCTACCTATGGTAGAACATCTCTTCTGGCTTAGGATTGTGCAGTGAGACCCCACAGTTCCTTGTGGATGCATATGGCCACACTCTCATAACAAGAAGGTTTGAGTCCTTGTGTCCAATCAATTCAAGCCCTTCTATAGCTCAAAATATAGCTCAGCTTGCCCTTCTGTCAAATTAATAGCCCTCTGTAACTTAGAGGTAGCATTAAGCTTGCACTTGCAGAATCCAAAGCATTACATTTTTTATTTTGCCATACTTACCCTGTAACTCTGCCATTGCTGGTCCCAAGCCCGAATGGGAAAAGAGGAGGTTTGGGCATCAGGTTAGCACCCCAGCCACATAAAACTTTATTGCTCAAGAAGCCTGATATATTATAGTGGTGGAGACAGGCACCACAAAGTATGAGAAAGAACTACCACCACCACCACCACCACCACCCATGTACCACTAACACCAATACAGTGACAAATGCTAATACCAAATGGGTCCTTTAAACTGTTCTGTGTATTTAGATATGTGTGAAGAAATCAGTTGGTCTTTCTGATTCAATGACTGACTGAATCACCAGGAAAATAACATTCTCTTATCTGCTTCTTACGTCTATGCTGAAATTTGTATTTGCTTTCCCTGACTTAAGATATATGCTGTACACCCTTTGTCACCACACACAATGGAAAAAACAACAACAAGATTTCTTGTGACCCGAAACATAAAGAAGGGCAGTTAATTACAACCCTGCTGTGTGGGTATTGTCATTGATTTTAAGTCCTGAGCAGGTACTAAGAAAAACACACAATATTATACTAGTGAAAAAAATTTGCCTAGGTATACACAGTGGTTGATATAAGCAGTACTTCTGCTAGGTTGAATTGTACTCTCTATTTTAAAAAGGGGGATGGTTAGTACAGTAATTCACATTTTTTAAAATATATACATGTGAAAAGAAAACTGTGACTGTGTGTGACCATTTTCTCCCTGCAAAATTTCAGAGATAAACTCATTTGTGTTCCACATTTTCCCAGACTCAGAATGTCTGAAATCCAGTTTTCAAGGGAAAAAACTGTGAAAAGCCACATAAAGTGCAGGTAAACTCTTGAGAATAGCCAAGATAATTCAGTAGAAATTAGTAACTGGTTGCCAATGAGAACAGAAGTAGTTTTGGAATATTTGTAACTGGTGTTCATCTCAGCCCCTGCTTGCCTTTTGCTGCAAATGGTTGCTAATTTTTGTCTAACACAAGCACATGGAAAGAACACCTGGAAGAGCTTCCTTCTTTGAAAACAGAATGCTGTGCTGACGGAGTTTTGAGATTTGTAGTCTGGAAAGGAACTCTTTCAAGCTCTGCTTGGAATTCATGCATTTATTTAACGTAAACAATTACATTAAAATAATTGTTGGAGATCCCACTCACTATCCCAATATTAGGTAAAGGTAAAGGTTGATCTTGCTCAAATGTCAGCCGTATCCAGCTCTATGGTTCAGTGCTCATCTCTGTTTATAGACAGAGACAGCGCTGTCTGCATCTGCAGATGTTTCTGTGAACATGTGGCAGGCATGACTTAGACACTGGAGTGCACGGAATGCTGTTTACCTTCCCACCAAAGTGGTACCTATTTTTCTACTTGCAATTTATTGATTTTGAACTGCTAAGCTGGCAGGAGTTGGGACAGAGACAGGACCTCACTCCATCATGCAGCACTTGGGGCTAAAATTGCTGACCTGCCGACCTTCCAGTTGTCAAGATCAATGTCTTAATCACTAAGCCACTGCAGTCCCTGTCCCATTATTAAGTTCTGTTATATTAGTGGTTGCAAGACAGGCCTTCTTTTTGGTGATTCCTGTTCCATAAAATTCCTCCCAAGACAAACACGACTGATCCCATCTGTTTCTGCCTCTAAGAGGTTTGTCAAAATCTGTTTTCTTTTTATTTTAACTAATACACATAGGCATGTGCACACACACTACTTTTAATTATATATATACTGGTGAGTTTTTGGCTTGTTTAATCTGGCTCATTTTATAATCTGTTTAAAATTGATTTATGATTTACTATGCAGATATTTAATTTTGTTCTTCCCATTGCATAATGCTTTGGGAGGACTGTTATCTTGAAAGACAGCAAAGACACTCATGAAATAAATGAATGGTGTGTATTTGTCATGAGCTTGACAAAACACTTTGGCTTCCTTTTCACCCTCACCCCTTCCCCTATTTTAAATATTTCTGCATCCTGCCAGCATAATGTCATACTTGGTTTCCTTTCAGGAAGCATCAATGCTGAATACATTTCCTGCCATAGGTTTCATTTTGTCTGAAGTTGCCCCCTCTTGCTGATTTGCTGCCTTGTCAGTCAGAAGAGGGAGGTTAAGTGAGAAGATGATACAGATATGACTACTGAATGTGAAACCCATTCATCTCCTGGCTTGTAATAAGAGCTCAGGGGTAACAAACGAACATGGAGTGTGCCAGTGTGGGATGTCTAGCTGGATTCTATCTTTTTTCACATTCACACAGCATGTTGTTGTCCGCCAGCAGCCTGCACTTGAGCATGTTAGTCTTGCATTTAGGGACTCCAACCGTAAGCCTATACAGGGTCCTCCAAGTGACATAGGGGAAGTTGAGTTCCTCAGCTATATCCCCCGCTAATGTTGTTCCTTGTCCAGTGAGCTCCTTCCTCCATATTCTAATTTGGTTTTGCTCTTGTCTACTCTCAAGAATGTTTGTTCTTGCCATAAAGCTCTTCCTGGATCTGAGCCGGCAGACTTGAGGCACATATCCATTCAGAGGATGTTGAGGGTCACTCTCTTCCTTAGTTCTCTTGGCGTCTGCTGCTTCTTTTCTCCTTATCTTAGGTGGAGTGATACAAACGAGAGGATATATTTTCTCAACTGGTGTAGGTCTGGGGCATCCTGTCACTTATGCATGGCTTAATTAACAGCGATGTCAACTTGTTTGTGTCTGTGTGTGTATCTAGTGTATACACTGATGCAGCATACTCTGCTGGGAGACACTCAGGACCAAAGCTGATGTACTCAGCATGGATTCCTATCACTAACCAATAGATACATGTCTAGATTTTGGCACCCTCTACATTTTGATACCCTGGAGCAAAGCCTCAGTTGTCCTGCCAAAATTATGAGCCTTAATAGCTGGGTTGGTCTTCTTTGTTTCTTTCATAAAATATCTGGGTAATACTTGGGTTTCTCCCTTTGTTACAAATGCCATTGGTTATCTGTTAGTCCTAAAGATTTTATACTGTTTAAATGTGGCATGGAAGGATGGAAGTACAATAACAGAAATGTCATGCCCGGGCTATCAAAAATGCTGTATAACCTTCAACCTTTTACTCACTACTCATTTGACACATGCACTTAGAGCAGGTTGAGATGTTGTGTGGTTGGCTGAAGTGTGCACTTAGGAAGTGGTAAAGCCCAGAAAATGTTAAAGTGCTAAAGTTCAGCATATGTGTTTGGTATGATGAATGAAGTGTGAGTGCAATTAAGTACAGCCCTCCTAAGGACAATCCAGACTTCCTTTTTGTCTTAAATTCGGACAGAGCTTGCTGTAAGCTCAGAACTCAAAACATTGTTTTAAAAAGCAATTTGCTACTTTGTAGTTACTTTGTGAAACATACTCATTTAGTGTTACTTACTCATTTAGTGTTACTTACTGTTTGCTATTTGAAGCATTATAAATCAAGAAAAAAATTCAGAATATTTATGACAATCTTTTCACAAACAAAAGGAGGAAGAACTATCATGGAATTGAAATGTTATCTTTGTATATCTTAAATCAGTGTTTCCCAAATGCTGGTTTTTGGACTTCAATTCCCAGAAGCCTAAGTCATTTCCCCAAAGCATTGATCAGCCAATGTACTGACTGAGGCTTCTGGGAATTGAAGTCCACTAGTGGGCTGCATACCCCTTGTTGGGAACCACTGTCTTAAATGAATAGCAGAACCCCCTTTCATGGTTTGAATTTTTTTTCCAGAGATTAATGGAACATGCTCTAATTTTAATATCAAAAGGATCATACAGATGAGGTGGAGTCAATGTTCCTTCATGGGCAACTCGTCCATGAAAAATGGAGTATCTCAGCCCCAAAACTTTGGGCACAGTATCTTCACTGCTCTTATCACAGGCCAGTTATGCCCTTCCTTGTTTATTCCCTGTGGTTGCTCAACAAAATGAATGTTTCCCCAAGCAGTAATGTTGGAAGCAAAACAAATTAAGATAAATTCCTGTACACAGTGGCCCAGGAGAAGGGAAAGTGGGGAAAAGTTTCAGTTCTTTTATTCATAGGCTCTTTTGATGTACTGATTAAAAAGTCACAAACATGCAGAATGAGCATGCACTCTGGGTGGGTTATTTCCTAGTGAAGAATGGGATAAAATGCTTCAAACAAAATTGCTAATATGGAACTGGTTCATGTGATCAGTCATCTAGTTGAGCATTATCTATGCTGACTGGCAGTCCTACTTGAAAGCTTCAAACAAGTTATCTTGTCCAGCCTTACCTGGAAGTTCCAAATTTGGGCCATATATTCATTGCATGCAATGCATGTGCTCTCTCACAGAGTCATAATCTTGCCCATATGGAATGATGGAAGATGTATGATGGTAAGTCAGACTATTTAGTCATATAGCCCCATTCTGTTTGCTTTAGCCGGACAGAGCTCTCTGAAGCCTCAGGAAAAGGTCTTATAGTTTTCAATGAAAAAGCCAATGATGTAATATATGTGTGAACATGTGCTCCACTCTTCAGCCATAGTCTATCCCTCTGACACAATGTCCCCTTGTCTCCCTTGCTTAACATTTAAAGAAATATGGCTGCCACTGTCACATCTGGTGTGGCCAATCATGAATTCTTTTTAAGGAGGCCCTTGCGGGAAAAGGAAACAAGGGATGCTTTCTGAGGGAGGGAGAGAGAAAAGATATTGGTCATTTGTTCCCTCTTGGTCCTTCTTAATGTGCTTCACTTTCATGGGAAGAAAAAACGTAAAAGAAATGGTTGAAGAGAGTTAGTCTGGACCATTGCAAAACTCTGCGAATGAGGAAAAGTGGTTGCACAGTTTTAAGAAAAACTTGGTATTTTCTCTTAGCCAAACAAATGGCACCTTTTGAATATTTTCCTTCAACTGGGAATAATTGTCAACAAAGCCATTCTTCCTCCCGCCCAGTAATTTAATTTCTTTCAACACTATTAGCACTGGCCAATCAACCTAGCCTGTTGTCCATTCATCTGGAAGCATTGATAAATTTGTCATACTAGTGCTCTCTCTCTCTCTCTCTCCCTCCCTCCCTCCCTCCAGAAAGTAAGCATAACATAACAAATCTATCAGTGCCCCCAGATAAACAGACAATAATCTAGGTTGACTGACCAGCGCTTTCTAATAGTGTTGGAAGAAACTTAACCACCGGGAGGAGATTGAATCCCAAACAAAATAGATAAGATCAAGCTGCACATTGTGTCCTTGGCAAAGGTTAAGCAAATTTAGAAGAATAGGGATTGTTTTTTTTAAGGGCCTAAAATGAAGAAAAAAAAAAAGGCCCTTGGATGGCAGGAAGGGGGAATTAAAAGTACATGGTGCCCCAGAAATCAGGATTTGAGGCAATTAATAAGCCAGGCCAGGGGCCATGTTTCTGCAGCTTCGAGTTGGTGGAAAGACTTGGCAACTTTTCCCAAATAAAATCTGCAGTTTAAGATTCTGTTACAAGTCCTGTCTCTCCAGCAGAGAATCTGGCAGCCAACTGCAGCACACCTGTCTAAGTCTCAGTTCTAACAGATTTTACAGCAATAGGAAAAAGATGGTTATTTCATCCTGGCTGGATTCTCTCACTCAGTTCCAGCCATTACTTCGCTTGGCAACTGGATGGCGTGAATTCATGGCTCAGCAGAACTGAGACCTGATCTACAGATTCCGCAGAATGAGCTGATAGAACCACAAGGCAGGAGAGTGTTAAATTGTATGTAAGATACTATTTTTGAGTGCTCTCCATTATATATACTTTTCCATTGGCAAGTAAACAAACAAACACACCCAGGAGAATACTTAGAGGTCATCTTTTCCTCATAATACCTGTTTTCTGTTTGATTTGTATTTTTCACTTACAAAAGCATTTTAAAATGGAATCTGTGGTGTGAACTGGTATTGTTCACTGCATCTCAATTTTTGAACTCCCAGAATCCCTGAATATTGGTTATTTAGATTGGTATTTCCAGAAGCTGAAATCTAAAATTTCTAGGGGATCAGAGTTTGAGAACCAGTGGTACTATTCATTTGCCCACTTCTGTTCTTTACCAACACATTCCACTGCAACTATCATCCAGGTATGAATCTAAGATTAAGTGGCTTCGGTGTTCCTATGCCAAATATTTTGCAAGCAGATATAAGACTGTAGAAAATAAAAGCTGGGGATCAAACCAAGGCATATCCAGATGAGGTAAATGTTCTACTACTTCAATTGGAAATGGGCTGCATTTTGGTGTGAAAGAAAGCAGGGCTCACTGGGATTTCTATCCAAATTGAAAAGGAAGGAGAGATAAGTTAAATAAGATAAGATAAGATAAAGACACACAAATTAAAATCACTTGGTTGGAACCTCTAATGTGGAAATGAACCACCCATATTCAAAGTAAGCTAGCACTAAACTTTACTCCCAGGACAAATTTTGGACCAAAATAAATTATACCCTCATTAAAGACAAAAAGCAGGGGAAAGAAGCTTAAAGGTTCCGGATCATCTAAGTGATGAAAATAATACTGAAACCAATTTTGTTTCGTTTTGCATTTGAACATCCTTGGTAAAGTTCCTGAAAGAGCAATACCCCAAAGGCAGAGAAATCTATTTTGCATGCAAGAAGTCCCAGGTTCAATCCCTGGTACATCCAGGTAGAGCTAGGAAATATTCTTGCTTGACATTTTTTTGGGATGCTCCTACCAGTCAGCTCTGACAATATTTAGCTCTATGTACTGAAAGTCTTACTCAGTATATGGTAGCTTCATATGATTCGATGAGTTCTCTAAACAATGTACTGTACTTGCCTTGGAGTTTTGATTCATTAAATGTCTTAGTATAAAATCAGGTGACAGACTCTCAGTCAATTGAACAGCCACTCATTAGCCACATTTAGGACAGTTTTGTATGAAGTACGGTAATTTAAAAGCAGCATAAAATGAGCACTGAAAAGTATCACAGTTGGTACCATAACTGGAATTGCTTCCCACTATATGAACCATTAACAAGGGGGCCTAAGTGGCACAGGCATTGGATGCAGCTGCTCCTCTTTGCTTTCTGGTATCTTAAACACTGCTTTGACACCATTTGTTCAAATAAAGCCTGGGAAATGGGACAAGACAGATGCATCTGTAGACCTCACATAGGGAGTTCTTTTTCCAAGTCAGTTTCAGGCATCTTGCCAATATTGCAGGATCCTCCTCTGGGAATAACATGAAGGAAAGAATCCCATTCTTCTGCATCTGCTGCTGCAGCTGCTTCAGAAAGTTAGGCAGCCATTTACATGCTAGCACATCTCAACTCATCTCACATTCTTGGGCCTTCAGTTAGCTCATATGTGCTACACGTTGATATTTCTGATTTATCATACACAGAGTGGCCTCACAGTGCTTTCACCTTGAGAGTTTCAAGTTGGGTTGAAGCCTTGCATTTTGTTCCAGCAAAATTGGAGCAGTTAGTTTGTATTTGCTATTGCCATATTTGACATGACTTCCTCCTTGAAAGGTAGGTGGATAGGGTGATCTTTAAGGAGCCATGAAATAAGTTTTCTATCAGATGATAACTGCTTGTTCTATGCATAGGTTTTTAAAAATGTTGATAGAGTCTTCCCTAATAGCATTTGTCACAATGCTAAATCGCAGGGCTGGATTAAGGGAATGAGTTGATCTCTTATTCCAGCATGGACATCTTGTTTCAGCTTCTTCGGCCAGTGTGTTCCACTAACATTGACAACGCCATAAAATATACAATGACCTCCATTTAGAACTGTGGAATAACTGAGTTGGAAGAGGCCAATGAGGCAATTGAGTCCAACCTCCTGCTCAATGCAGGAATCCAAATCAAAGCTGATCTGACAGATGGTTGTCCAATTCTCTCTTTAATGCTTCCAGTGTTGAAGCATCACCACCTCTTGAGACAGATGTTTCCACTGTTGTAGTGCTCTAACCATTAAGAAGTTTCTCCTGATAATGCCATGCAATGTCTTGTACATAATTCAAGGATCATGGTTTTTTTGGTCACTACATCACAAAAATGAATGGTTATACCTTCTATTCGTATACTACTGGTGTGACAATAATTAGAGAGTACTGCAGTGGCTCAAGTGACTAAGACACTGACTGGAAGATGGGAGGTCAGCAGTTCGATTCCTGAATACTGTAGGATTGAATGAGCTCCTGTCTTTGTCCCAGCTCCTGCCAATCTAGCAGTTCAAAAGCAAGAAATTGCAAGTAGATAAATAGGGACCACTTCGGTGGGAAGGTAAAGAGCACTCCGTGCACTCCAGTGTCTAGTCATGCCTGCCAAATGACCACGGAAACATCAGCAGAAGCAGACAGCATTGGCTCTTCAGCTTTGAAACAGAGATGAGGACTGAACCCTAGAGTTGGATATCACTGGCTTTTGAGCAAGAGAAACCTTTACCATTACTATGCTTATAAACTATAATTCTTATGGCCACCCGAGACTGTTACATTTTGCATATTTAATATATCATGTAATATGATTATAATTTTTTTTTACAAAAAAACCCTGCTTTATACCAAATCAATACTGATCCATTTAGGTAAGTATTCTCTACTCTGATTGACAGCAACTTTAGAGCATGAGATAGGAGTCTTCCACAACTACTGGTGGGCTCAAAAATGTCTACCATGCAATCCTTTTCCAATATTATCCTCAGTATAGTATCTGAACAAATGTTTAACTACTCACAAGATCATAAAAAACCAGATGGAATTATAAAAAACAACAATTGTAATTCAGTTTGAAATAATGTAGATTTTGACAGGAAAAATGTCTTCATCTCATTTTCAGATAGTGATTGGTGATCTTCTTCCATGTCTAGGCTAGACATGAAATTACCAACATGAAGCTATCTTTTGGTGAACTCATTCTGCAGTTCTCGTCACCTGACCTAGTGTGAGAAAGATTAGCCGGCACAAGGTGGTCATTGCCCAGGGTACTATGCCCAATTGTGGTTCAAAAATACCACAATCTTCAAGGAGGTTCTTTCAGTGTACTCCATGATTGGTGATGATGCAGCAGTTTTTTTTCTATTTTGTTCCTCTGCAGGGGTCTTTTTCTTCCATTTGAGCCTTCAATTATGAGTGGGAGCACTATTGTAGTGGGTGGGTGTGTATGTGTGTGTGTTTATACCACACAACAGCAAGGAAGGAGAGTGGGCAGATAAATGGGATGGGAGGACAGAACAGTAGCATCCTTTTCCATTGCTGTTTAAAGCTGTAGGCAAAATTTCTGCAATTAAATTTAACACTTCTGCATCTTGCATTTTGTTCATTTGTCAGAACAAGTACTCCACATGTTTTGTGCCTCCAGATGTATTTGCCTATATAGCCCACCAGCCGCAGCTGTCATGGCCAATGGTGTGGGATTCAGAGAGCTGTACTTCAAAACAATTGCATTTCAGATTATGCCTTGTATGATCTTTCACCCTTAAGGTAGTTTCCATTTCACTGAGAACCAAACTGAAACCATTCTACCCAAACATCAGAATTTCCACTGTGTGGTCCCTTCATTCACACAGACATTGCGCTCTACCATACATTGCATTGGGCCTTGACAGGACCACTCTTTCAAATCAAGTAGTTCCAGATCACAGCTGCCCCCAATTTGTTAGAATGTCAAAAAAAATGTTACATATATCTCAAGTTCACATTAATGACCAGTTTAAATTAGCAACACTTACACTGAAGTTCCATTTTGAAAACTCCTGTTTTTTTAATAAACTCTTTTACTGTTGAAAGACAAGAGATTTTCCATATCTTTTAAGCAGATTGTTCCCTAACGTAATAAACAGTTAACAATAAAGTAGGTAATAAACAGTAAACAGTAAAGTAAAGTAGTTACTTCCATAAGTCCTGCTCAGTTAACAGTACAATTCTAGATCAGGGCCATAGCCATGATTCTAAATGTGGGTGGACAAATATTTTTTCCAGTGCATTACTATGGGAAACTGCGCTTTGTGCTCTCTAGTAGCCAGGGAGTTTGAGGGTGTGCAAACTGCTAACTCAGGGTGGGCAAAGCCCACCATAGGCCCCCTAGCTACAGCCCTGTTCTAGATATGTCTACTCAGATGTAAGTGCCCCTGAAATCAGTGCAATTTATTATCAGCTTTATATAAGATTGCAGTCTAAATATGAAGGGTACAGCTACCAATCATGGCAAGCTACTTTATTACCTCCAGGATTAAAGACAATATCAAAAACAGGTACTGGAAAACATGAACAGGAGAGTCCTTTATCATTCATTTCCTGCTTATGGGCTTCCTATAATAGGCACAGACAGCCCTCTCATTAGACAGTATGAGGCAATTGCTTCAGAAGCAAATGGCAGAACACAGGAAGCAATAGCAAAGGAGTGAAGGACACAGTGGTAAGTGTCAAAGCCCTTTATTTATTTATTTATTGATTCATTCATTCATTCATTCATTCATTTATTATGACTTGTATGCCGCCCTCCTCAAAGAAACCCAGGGCGGCTTACAAAGGTTTAAAAAGACATAAAATTCAATTTAAAATTAATATTAAAATATTAAAAACTAAGCAAAGATCAAAAGATCAAAATTCATATTTCTATTAATTGCCCCTATTACCTTTTTTGTTGTTCAGTCGCACAGTCGATTCCGATCCTTTGTGACCCCATGGTGGAGCACTTCTGTCCTCCACCATCCTCCTCAACTCGCTCAGCTCTGTGCCTGTTGTGTCTACAATACCATCTAGAAAATCTCATTTTGGGCTGCATCAAGGCTTTCTTAAGCGAATCCTCTCTTCTCATTTGATGTTCAAAGTACTTTAGCTTCATATTCACTATTTGACCTTCTAAGGGAGCAGTCAGGGTTGATTTCTTCTAAGATCGACCTATTTGTTCTCCTCGCTGTCCAGGGGACTCTCAAAACTCTCCTCCAACACCACATTTCAAAGGCATCTATTCTTCTGTGCTCAGCTTTCCTTATGGTCCAGCTCTCACAACCATACAATGCCACCGGGAATACCATTGCTTTGACTAGACGAATTTTTGTTTGCAATGTGATGTCTCTACTTTTCACTATATTCCCCAGGTTTCTCAACGCTTGCCTCCCAAGAATCAGTTGCCTTTTTATTTCATGGCTGCAATCACCATCTGCAGTGAGCTTTGATCCAAGGAAAGTAAAATCTGTCACTGCCTCTACTTCTTCCCCACTGATAGGGCCTGTTACCATTATCTTGGTTTTCTTTATATTGAGTCTCAAGCCTTCTTTTGCACTTTCTTCTTTCAACCTAATCAGGAGCTTCTTTAAGTCCTCCTCACTTTCTTGTCTTACTCTTTTTCCTATTCCAAACCACTCTGTCCTTCTGTATTCTGTCCTAAATGTTGCTTCTTGATTCATGTACAGATTTCTCATGAGGTATATAAGGTGCTCTGGTATTCCCATCTCTTTAATTACTTGCCACATTTTGTTGTGGTCCACACAGTCAAAGGCCTTAGTTTAATCAATGAAACAGAAGTAGACTTGTTTCTGATATTCCTTTGTTTTTTCCATGATCCAATGCATGTTGGCAATGTGGTCTCTAGTCCCCCTGCCTCTTCTGAACCCTGCCTGGACTTCTGGTAATTCTCTCTCCATGTGCTGCTGCAATCTATCCTGTATTATCTTGAGCATCACCTTGTTAGCGTGTGGGATGAACACAATTGTTCGATAATTTTAACACTCTTTTGCATTATCCTTTTTGGGGATTGGAACGTATACTGATCTTTTCCAATCCTGTGGCCATTGTTGTCTTCTCCAAATCTGCTGGCATATAGAATGCAATAATTTGATTCCATCATCTTTTAGGGCTTTGAAAAGTTCTACCTGGATACCATCATCTCCACAAGCTTTGTTGTTTGCAGTGCTTTTTAAAGCCTTTCTGACTTCACTCTCTAGGATGTCTGGCTCAAGTTCAATTTCCTCATCATTGTTATTATCAGGAGTGTTGAGCTCCTTTTTGTAGAGTTCCTCTGTGTACTCTTTCCGTCTTTTCTTAATCTCTTCTGCATCAGCTAACTCTTTGCTGACTTTGTCCCTTATCATGGTCATTTTTGCTTTAAAGGTTCCCTTGATTTCCCCAATATTTTTGAAAAGATCTCTAGTCCTGCCTCTTGTGTTGTTTTCTTCTATTTCTTTGCACTGTTCATTCAGGTAGGTTTCCTTATCTCTCCTTGCTTTTCTTTGAAATTCTGTAAAGTGATTGTATTTTTTCATTTCTCCTTTGCCTTTTGCATCCCTTCTTTCCTCTGCTATTTTAAGAGCCTCATCGGACAACCACTTAGCTTTCTTACGCTTCTTTTCTTTTGGTATGGTTTTTCTTGCTGCCTCCTGCATGATGTCCCGCATCTCTGTCCATAATTCTTCTGGCACCCTGTCTATCTGGTCCAAGCCATTGAATCTGTTCCACACCTCCACCGTGTATTCCTTTATGAATGGAGAATGATGGTGTCCTCTTCTCTGTGCTGAAAAAGATACTATTGACTATATAGTTGGCTTTTATGAATGGATTGGGAGAAGGAAGTTTTGCCTCCCTTTCTCCTCCTCCTCCTCCTTCTCTATGTCTAAGCCAGATGTGAAACTGCCAAAATGAAGCTACCCCTTTATCCAATTTCTATTTTTTTTCCTAGCTGCCTTATTAAACAGCGTTATTCTGGCCCTTCATCTTCTTCTGCAATATCCGAATCCAAATACTATATTGGTGATCTTCCTGGCGATCAGCCATGAAGATTGTCCTGAGAATATAATGCAGTGGCCTTTCATTTCTTCTTAAGCAGAAAAATTCTTTGATTAGGTCTACTAATTGACAGGTCTACTAATTGACATGTGACTTAGTGGTTAAGACATTGAACTTGATGACTAGAAGGTTGGCAGGTCAGCAGTTCGAGACCCAAGTGCTGCACAACAGAGTGAGTTCCCATCTCTGTCCCAGCTCCTGCCAAACTAGCAGTTCAAAAGCAAGAAAATTCAAGTAGATAAATAGGTGCCACTTTGGTGGGAAAGTAAATAGTATTCTGTGCACTCTGGTGTCGAGGCATGCCTGTCACATGGCCACAGAAATGTCTGCAAATGCATACAGCACTGGCTCTTTGACTGTAAACAGAGGTGAGCGCTGAACCCTAGAGTCGGATATGACTGGTTTAAGAGCAAGGGTGATCTTTATTAATTGACATCTGTTTGGTCATTGTAGGAACAGAATACCCCAAAAATGCAGGATTACTCATTGTATTTGCACTGTATTTAAGACGTTACTAAACGTAAAATGGTACAGCTTGTTGTTACCTGCTGTTAGTTTTCTCAACCCAGGTTCCTTCCTAACTTAATCCAGGTTCCTTCCTAACTAACCATTGTCTCTTTTTCAGAACAAGCTTCCAAGAAAAAAGACTAAATGGAAAATAACTGAATATCATACTAACTAGGATCTTGAGATGTCCCTAGGTGAGACATGTCACATTGATTGACACAATTTGCATCTGTGTTATTACACAGATAACCTGAGGCTCCTGCAACCACCTCTCATTGTTACTGAACTAATCTCCATGGAAAAAGAACTGAATATCAAACAGGGGTCTTAGGTCAACACAAGGTAGGTAATTCCTCATTGACTCACACAATTTGTAACTAGTGTCCAATTAATCAGTCTCTTTATCTTGAGATCAAGTACAAGTGACTGCTTTGTAGTCTCAAACATATGTCTGAGGAAGTGAAGTTGATCCATGAGCACTCATATTAAAATAAACCAGTTATTCTTTAAGCCACAATATTTTTGTTTTTTTATTTTGTTGTTGCTGTTTTATTTTTATTCCCCTACCCCTTGTCTCATATCGTACAAGAATAATCATAGAACAGCAGAGGTAGGCTGTTTCTAGCCCCCACCCCCCAAATCACAAATTGACTATAATTGTCAAGATCCTTCTCACCAGGCCTTGCTAACAAGGTATGATGGGGGATGCATGTAGTCCAACAACTGTTGGCATGTCTTCCACTCTCATTTCATATGTCAGACAAGAGTGGAAATGTAAGGTACTTTGCTAAATGCAGGTAAGACTACAGCAAACTGTGAACAGTGACGTATGTAAGTGGCAATACAACTGTCAGATCTGGACCAACGTGTGATATATAATTACAGTATATGGAAACACACACACACCTTTATTTGTCTAGCCATTATGCTTTGCTTCCCTGAATGCATCCTTATCAGGTAAGAACAGGAAGAAAAAACTCATTAAACAACGTAAGGGAAGTTCAGTAAAGGTCTACCTTTAACATGACAGTAAAACTCTTCATAATTTTGTATTATGACCAACAACCTAGCAACATACAATAAACTGCTTAATGCTTCATGATGCTTTCAGAACAAACAGCAGTCCAAATAAGCTACTCTTGTAAAATAGGTGGATGAGGAAAGAAATACATGCAGATGTATGTATCATAAATTAAACATTAACCATGCAGTAAGTGAGTGTCAAAATGGTCATTTCAAGCCTGTCCCTTCTACTTTAGATCTTTGGCAGAAGTATCTAGTGCCATTCACTAGCACTGTAGATGAGAGTAGTAACTAGTTTATCTTGCTGGTAAAGGTAAAAGTCTCCCTTGCTTGAAAGCCATTCTTGTCCAACTCTAGGGTGCGGTGCTCATCTCTGTTTACAGCCAAAGAGCCAGCACTGTCTGAGTCTCCAGATATTTCCATGGTCATGCAGCAGGCATGATTAGATGCCAAAGCACACGGACTGCTGTTACCTTCCCACTGAAGTGGTACCTGTTATCTAGTTACAATTTCTTGCTTTCAAACTGCTAGGTTGGCAGGAGCTGGGACAGAGATGGGAGCTCACTCCATCATGAAGCACTAGGGTCTCGAATTACTAACCTGCCAACCTTTCAGTCATCAAGCGCAGCATTTTAACCACTAAGCCATCACAGTTCTTTTTATATTGCTATCACTGTAGAATTGTCCTCTTCAAACTGAACTGAAGTTGAGTTGAGTTAAGCCGAAGTCCCAGTATTGTGTAGCAGAATCTTATTTGTTGATTATTGTATAAATTGAAGAAGTTCCTGGAATTTTGTCTACCTAGTAAGCTTAGGTCCATAGGGTCGCAAAGGGTCAGAATCGACTGTGCGACTGAACAACAAAAGTAAGCTTAACCATGTAAGAGAGTTCACTTAGACATAGAGCTCACCCAGCTGGAAATAAATAAAAATAATAACTTAGTGGGGGTGTAGCTGTTATTGCTGGTTTCCGGTTTCCATCACCCTTACTCAATGTTGTCTACGGTGAGGGAATATGGGAATTGCGGTGTAGCAACACCTCCTAGAAGGTCATAATTACTTATCCCTGAGGCCTGATCAGCTTTATCATACCTTTATGAACACAGTTTGTAAACTATTATCAAGGGGAGAATTGACACCACCTTAGCTTGACAAGTTATGGACTGTCCAACAATTCATTCCACAGGAACAAAATTAGTAGGAGAGACTGCAACTACATAATAATCATAGATATTTACTCACATAATTTGAACACTAAACATGGAGTTGCAAAACAGGTCCGTAATGCCTAGTGATAATTGTAGCATGTTATTGTTCTATAGAAGGATTTTGGTTTTTTACTGTATGACAGTTTTAAATGATACATCAAAACCAGTCAATCAATAAATCAATTTATTACAGGTAATAAATTGATTGACTGGTTTTGATGTATCATTTAAAACTGTCATATACTAACACCCTCACACCACACCCCCCCCCCCCCAAAGATTCATAACACTCTAAAGGCAAATGTCTTTTAATTGCCATAATCCTCTTTGGACTTCAGCCCACTTCTGCACTGAGATGCAGTCTAAGAAAACTTAGGGCACAATGACATTGGAAAACAAAATTGAAATAATTTCTTGACCTTTCCTAACCTGGTCAGTTATTGACCCAGCCATTAGTTGAAAAGTTGCTCTAATGCTAATGCTAATGCCTCTTTTCAGCTTCATTCCCCCTTCTGCCTTTTGGGCTGTGACATTGGAGAAACAGTCAGGGCTTTAAAATATGCATTCACACACACACCACACTATCAAGATTCCCTCCCCGTGTCTTCTTCCAATTCACAGGCTCAGGACCTTGTATCTTGCTTTTTCCATTTAAAAAAAGATGCCTGTTCTCTCAATAAAGAAATAAAGAGATAAGTTTTTGAAAAAGGCTTTCTATTTTTTTCTGCCTTCCTAGCCTGATTAGTTATTAACCCAGCTTGGTTTAAAGCTGATCTAGTGCTACTCTTTAATTAAAAAATAAAAATAAAAAAAGAGAATGCGGGGGGGGGGACATGGAGGCATGTTCTCCCAATCCTGAAAATCATGGCCAAATTGTCTATGTCATCTATAGACACACCATCTTTATGAGAAGGAATTACCATGATTGCATGGGAGAAACCTCACTAAATCTTTCTGGCATGGAAAAATAGTATTAAAAACCTGGGCCGTGAGAGAAAAAATCACCAGATTTATTTGAATCAGCCTTTACATCATGTGTCAGTAAAAATAAAGCAAATTCACCTGTTTTTATAAGCAGAGCAAATCTCACAGTTTGTGATGGTGTAGCTAGTCACTGAGATCTGGAAGGGCTGCAATGAACAAATTAGATAAGCATCAAATGTAAAGATGTGTCACTTGAGACCATGACCAATTATTGTATTCCCAATCACTAGATTTGGAATGGAGACCAAGAAAAAGATCAGCCATATTCTTGTATTTCTGATTACCATACATGTGTGTGAAAGATGAAGTGTAAAAGGGGGGAGGGGTGTCATTCCAATTCTGGTGCTGGGAAAGAATTTTGCAGATACTCTGGGCTGCTAAGAAGAAAAACAAATATCTTCTAGAGGAAATCAACAACGAGCTTTCTCTGAAGGCAAAAAGGATGAAACTGAGGCTGCCCTACTTTGGACAAATCATGAGAAGGCCAGATTCCCTAGAAAAGAAAAAATGCTTGGAAAGGTTGAAGAAAGCAGGAAAAAGAGGAAGACCAAATATGAGATGAATTAACTTCCTAAACAGAGCCACAACCTTCAGTTTATAATTGCTGAGCAAGGCTGTTGAGGACAGAAAATTTTGGAGTTCACTTATTCATAGGGTTAAAGTCAGGGTGTCTTGACTGAATGTAAGAACAAGTATAACTAAATTTATTTATTTTGCTGCATCTAAGGACTGCAGTGGCTTAGTGGTTAAGATGCTGTACTTGATGACTGGATGGTTGTCAGGCCAGCAGTTTGAGACCCAAGTGCTGCAAGATGGAGTGAACTTCCATCTCTGTCCCAGCTCCTGCCAACCTTGGAGTTCAAAAGCAAGAAATTGCAAGTAGATAAATAGGTACCACCTTGGTGGGAAGGCAAAAAAATTCTGTGCACTCCAGTGTCTAATCAAGCATGCCACATGACCGTGGAAATATCTGCAAACTCAGACAACGCTAGCTCTTTGGCTATAAACAGAGATGAGCACTGAACCCTAGAGTCAGATATGACTGGCTTTCAAGCATGGGGGACCTTTGCCTTCTCCTTAGGGCTTGTGACTTACTGGGTGTCTTAAAGTCTCTTAAACAATTACTGCATTTGCTGGCGTATAAGACCCACTCCCCCCTTTAAAATACACTGGGAAAATGGAGTGCGTCTTGTACTGTATAGTTGGCTATTTTGCCAACAACGGGGTGCATTTTATTCTCTAGTGTGTCTTACACGCCAGCAAATACAATAGCTACTATACCAGTGTAAATCTGCCTGCTTAGTGTGAACAGAGTACAAATCAAAACCAGCTGTTACCTTTAATTTTTAGTTCCGTTTCTGTTGCATGTCAAGCAGCCAAGTACTCTCTCTTGCAACCAGAGTTGTGAACAACACAAGCCAGAGGGTTTGACTGAAGGGCCATATCATATCACATGACAGAGCATTTATTTGTTGATAATCATTGAACAAACTGAAGCAGATACCGGAGTTTACTACCTCCTGAAAAGCCTGTGTAAATGAGATCACCCATATTATGGGCTCAAGTAGCTTGGGAACAATTAAAAGTAAAAAAAGTTGGCCTCAGTAAAAAGTTGTCTTGACCCTCAAAGCTCTTGAGCTTTCATTAACACGGAAGGTCATTCCCTGAAGAATATGTTTACAGATAAATCACGGAGTGTGTTGCATATGACTTCTGTTGATTTCTCAACCTATAAACTGTTATTCAATCTCCTGAATCTACAGTATTTCCTAATTTCACATTTAAAATTCAGACTGAGAAACAGTATTCAAAGTAATTTACAGAACAGTATAGTAATCAGTCTGGCTTAACTTTCCCATTTATGGGCTCTGGTAACCTGAGGGTTAACTTCCCAAATGATTGCTGACTTTTAATCAGGCACACAGATTATTCCTCTTTCCCAACCAGCTTCCAAAGGTTCTATATTTGTATCAGAGTCTAAAATTTTGGATGAACAGTACAGTATTTGAAATATAGGTAATTATTGTCATTTATGAAATATAGGTAAAATTTAAAACAAATTAACGTTAAAATAATTTTAACGTTTCTTTCAATAATAAATATGGATTGAACAGAGATGGGTGTAGAAAACAATCTTGTTTGACATATTTCTTCTTCTTTGTTTTCTCTTTTATCTCATCAGATAAAATACATTTTTGACATATTTGCCTATGGGAAATCATACTATTTCTCTATATTCGACTAATAGTAGCTTTTTGTTCAGAGTATAGACAATCTTCTTCTGCTGCTGTATTTGAATATTATTTATTTATTATTTATTTATTTCTTCACATTTGTATGCCGCCCTACTCTCCAAGTGATTTTGTATCTTAAAACATACAAGTACAGTATCACAAACCCAGTACATGCCAAGAATAAAATCAGTCAATAAAACATAGTCAATTGATTTTAAAAATTGAAATTAAAAGTTTAAAAAAGAGTAGGATTTAAAAGAATTCAGAGTGAGGGATATTTATCAAATGAGCCAATGGGGTGAGGTCACATACCTACTAGTGCCCCACACCTATCCTGCCAGCCAAGTCTTTACACCCTTCCTAAAGAGCAGCAGCTCGGTCTGGAGATTCAACTCTGTTGGCAGGAGGTTCCAAATGGCTGGAGCGGACACAGAGAAGGCCCTCCTTCTGGTGCTAGAGAGATGTGCCTCTCTAGCAGATGGAACAATAAGAGAGCCTCTCCCATCCACTCTGGTGCGATGGACTGATATCCTTGGGGTGACACGGTCTTTTAAGTATCCTGGCCTACTACCATATAGGGCATGCCCGATTGGGGCGGGATAATAAATGGGAATAATAATAATAATAATAATAATAATAATAATAATAATAATAATAATAAGATCGGGACTCCTTGCTTATGGCCACACACGCTCTGGTCAACTCCAGACTTGATTATTGTAATGCACTCTACACGGGGCTGCCCTTGATGACCATTCGAAGGCTGCAACTGGTCCAGAATGTGGCGGCCCAGGTGGTGATGGGTTGCAGGCGTTATGCACATGCCTCACCACTGCTTTGGGAGCTGCACTGGTTGCCAGTATGCCACTGGGTGCAATTCAAGGTGCTGGTAATTACCTTTAAAGCCATACATTGTAGTGGGCCACGATACTTAAGAGACTGCGTCACCCCCAAGGATATCTGCCCGTCCCACCAGAGCGGACTGGAGAGGCTGTCTAACTGTGCCACCAGCTAGAGAAGTGCATCTCTATAGCACTAGAAGGAGGGCCTTCTCTGTGTCTGCTCCGGTCCTAAGCAACCTTCTGCCAACTGAGTTGCGTCACCAGACAGAGCTGCTACCCTTTAGGAAAGGCGCTAAGATCTGGCTGGCAGGTCAGTTCTGGGGTGGCAGTACCAAGGTAATCCTGGCCTGCTGGTTGATCCAATAATTACCCCTCTTCCCCTTAGTTCCTTCTTATAAGTCTTTTAACTTTTTAATCTTTTTTTAAAAAATTTAATTCTTTTAATCTTTTGTACTCTTGCAAGTCTGTTCTTGGTTTTATTGTTGAGATTGCTGTATTTTGAGACTTTGTTCTACTGTGTTAGCCACCCTGAGTCGCTCCGCGAATAGAGCAGCATACAAATATGAACAATAAATAAATAAATAAATAAATAACCAGTACCTTGAATTGTGCCCGGAGGCACACTGGCAACCAGTGCAGCTCCTGGAGCAGTGGCAAGGCATGGGCATAACCCCCACACCTCAACACCACCTGAGCAGCTGCATTCTGGACTAGTTGCAGCCTCCAAATGGTCATCAAGGGTAGCCCCATGTACAGCGCATTACAATAGTCAAGTCTGGAGGTGACCAGAGCATGTGTGATCATGAACAAGGAGTCCCAATCGAGGATTGGGCATAATTGGCGTATCACACGGAGCTGTGCAAAAGCCCTCCTGGCCACGACTGCCACCTGTTCTTCAATCAGGAGTCGTGAGTCCAGGAGGACCCCCAAATTATGCACCAGATCTGTTTGGTGCAGAATAACCCCATCCAGAACCAAAGATGTTAGCTCCCGAGATAACCCAGGCCCCTTACCCACAGCCACTCAGTCTTGCTAGGATTCAGTTATAGCCCATTGTCCCCCATCCAGACTCTAACAGCCTCCAGACACCTGGATAGGACTTCAACTGTATCGCTAAGATCTCCAAGGGGCTATGTATAACTGGGTATCATCTGGATATTGATGATACCTCACCCCGTGGGAATGGATGATCTCACCCAGAAGCTTCATGTAGATATTAAATAGGAGAGGTGAGAGCACCGAGTACTGAGACACCCCATATTGGAGGGGCCTTGGACTGGACCTCTCGCCCTCCAACCACACCAACTGGGTCCGGCCCTTCAGAAGTGAGGAAAACCAGGACCAAACGGTGCCCTAGATCCCTATTCCTCTGAGCCACTCCAGAAGGATACCATGGTCAATGGTATCAAAAGCCGCTGAGAAGTCAAGAAGAGCCAGGACAGTCGGGTGACCACCATCCCACTGTCACCAGAGATCATCCACTAGCATGACCAATGCAGTCTCAGTACCATATCCGGGCCTGAATCCTGACTGAAAAGGATCTAGATAATCCACTTATTCCAGGATCTCCTGTAACTGCCATTACAGATCATGTTAGTGATCATCATGGCGATTAGCCATGAAGACCATCCTGACAATATAATGCAGTGTCCTTTCATTTGCCTTCTGCATTGCAATGTGACACCCATACCACTGATCCAGTTCAATGTGTCATTTTTTGGTCCTGAGCCCTTTTGGCATCCAAAGTCCTCCTCAGCCACAGGCCAGTATTGATGAAACTGCTACCCTTCATCAAGATAGATTCAATTGGGATTTAATCCATTTGGAGACCATCACCCTTCTCTGTGGACAACAGTTAGCATTGAGTCACTGGCAGTATGATTCACTCTATAGACAATACAATGGCACAATCAAATGTTGAAGCACATGCATTTTTTTAGAACTATCCATAATTTTCTGTGACTATGCATCGAAGGTTTTGTTGTAATCTACAAAACACAGTGATTTTGAAATTCTTTGGTATGCTCCAGTAGTCAACATATGTTTGCAATATGATCTTTAGTGTCTCTTCCTTTTCTGAATCTATTTCATACATCAGGCATTTCTTTCTCCATGTATGGTAAAACTCTGTATTGCCATATCTTGAGCTTCAGTTTGCTTTACTAATACTGTACAGTGTCCCCACAGTCACTGAACTCTTTGGTTTCTCCTTTCTAGAGACTGGAAAGGTATACTGGACTGTTGGACATTGTTTTGCTGCCATATTCCTTTGATTCATGCAGGCTTTGTAGCTTAGAACAGTTGTCACCAAATAGTTGGAATAGTGAATCACCAAGCTAATAGTTGTCACCAAACAACTACAATAGTTTGTCACCAAAAGAAAATGCATCCTCCCTTTTCAGGAACAAATGGTCACAACAGCGGCAAAAAATGTATAGTTCCAATGAGAATTGTTGTTCAGTCGCATAGCCCAGTCTGACCCTTGTGACCCCATGGACCATTGCAAGCCAGGCACCCCTATCCTCCACCATCCTCCTCAACCTGCCCAGTTCTGTGTCCATTGCATCAACAATACCATCTAGCCATCTCATTTTTGGCCGCCCCCTTCTTTTTTTGCCATCGACCTTTCTCAGCATCAAGGCTTTCTCAAGTTACTCCTCTCTTCTCATTTGACGCCCAAAGTACTTTAGCTTCATCTTCAATATTTGACCTTCCAAGGAGCAGTTGGGGTTGATTTCTTTTAAGACCAACCTATTTGTTCTCCTTGCTGTCCAGGGTAATCTCAAAATTCTCCTGCAACATCACATTTCAATGGCATCTATTCTTCTGCACTCATCTTTCTTTATGGTCCAGCTCTCACAACCATACATTACTACCAGGAATACCATTGCTTTGACTATGCAGAGGGGAAAGGAAACTCCTAAAGGGGAGCTACTGGGAAGTAATAGTAGAAGAAAGAGACACTGATGGAAAATTTCAAAGTGTTAGCCATGTTAGTCTGTACAAGCATCTCAAACAAGAGGAAGGGGGGGGGGGGAGAGAAAAGAAAGCAAAAGGAAAAAAACTCACACACAACCCACATGATTGTGGCCTCTTAAAGAATAACTGCTATATTTTGGTGTGAATTTTCATGGAGATTTCCTCAGGGCTGAAGAAGTGGACTTGATCCACAAAAGCTCACATCAAAATATAACAGTTAGTCTTTAAGGTGCCACAATGTTTTTGTCTTCTTTATTTTTGCTTTATTTTTTGTTTGGATTTGTTGTTTGCTACTGGTGGAAAATGTTTCACAATAGTAGTGAAACTCAGGTTAACTTTTGTTAGTACTATGCAGAAGAAGGTAATGGTAGATCTCTTTTGAGTATTTCATAACTTAAAAACCCTATGATGTGGTGATTCCTCATCTTCATTTCCATTTGCCATAATGCCTGGCACGATCACTAAGAAGGTGGTAACCATATTTGAGAATGGCTGCAAACTTGACCATTGGGAAGTGCATAAGGGAGAGAACCAGGGTGACCAGATGCAAAGGGAAACAGAGCTTTTGCACCTTTAATAGTTGTGTACAACATGAACTTTCAGAAAGTGTGACTTATCAGGCAGTCAGCCCTCAACTACCTATCTGTGTCTTCTGTCTTATTCAAAACAATATTTAGTACTCCATTGGAAATCATATACAGTACTAACAGTTTGCACAACATCCCACTGCAGGAAGTGGAAGATAAGTACTGTATGTCCTTTCTACTCCCCCTGCATTTATGTCACATCAGAAAAGGCATTTTTTTTATGCACATGGTGAGATGTGTACACATGCACATGGTGTGAGTATGCATTCCATCATGTGCTCATCCAACACTTCAATACTGTATATTTTAGAGCTTTTTTTTGTTCAGTCACACAGTCGATTCCGACCCTTTCCAATCTTCATGGGTTTAAATATGAGATATTCTTCTGGATTTCCTTAAAAAATACCACTAATGTAGAAAGAATACAGGTATATTGGAACTGTGGTTATGGATCCCTAAACATGCATGTTCATATAAAGCAAGGGTTCTAAACCATTTCATGTGGCCCGCATCACTGCCACTGTCACCACCGGAAGCGGAAACTTTACAACAGCCATAAATGCAGACAGCCACAGAATGTTTTGCGGCAGTGTTTACGGCAGAAGAAAACAACTGATCCAGCCCACTCAGCTGTCTGAGGGGACATGGTACGTCCAGTGGTGGGATGTCAAAATTTTTACTACCCCACCGTGATGTCATGATACTGTGGGCGGAGCCAATCTCATGACATCATGACATTGTGGGTGGGGACAAAGAAAAAAAATAAAATAAAAATAAGCACACACACACACCCCTCAACCCACCCACCCACCTACAACACAAACCCGTAAATAAAATAAATAAATAAATAAATAAATAGTGATGCTGTAATGATGTTGAGATGTTTTTTGGTATTTACATTGATTACTTTTGATATTTATATGTTGTATTTATGAACTCGCTGTTTTTCTTTGTATGTAAACCGCTCTGAGTCGGCGCAACTGAGTAGGGCGGTATAAAAATTGGAAAAATAAATAAATAAATAAATAAATAATAAATTAATTAAAATACACCCACCCACCCAAACACCCACAGTTAAAGAAATTAGGTACTAAGTCTTTGCCTAACCAGTTCTCTAGGATAATATGCCTTAATGTAAATGTAAAACAGCCGTACCTCCTTAAGGGTTCTCCAATTGGAACAGCAATTGGAACAGCACAGGTTTAGCTTATTGATGAGATAACTCCAAGACTTTGCTTAAAAATCCCAAGCCAGGCCGCCAGGCCTTATTAGGAACTGTGGTAGTACGTCAATATAGATAAAGGTATTAAATACACATTAAAATACACACAGACACATCACATTCAAAGGTGAGTCACTTACCATGGGGAGCAGGCTATAGGGAGCTTCAGGCTAGCAGCTTCTCTTCCTCCTCCCCGCTTGGGAGGACAGCAAGAAGGCCGTGCATACATGCCAAGCACTGTAGGCGTGCATGCACATCAAGTGATTGGCACGCATGCGCAGTGGGGGAACCAGTGAAAAGGTAAGCCCCAAAGGTGGTTCCCCCCCAAAAGCTGTTACCAGTTCTCCGGGACACTGGGAAAAGTTACTACCGCTTCTGGCGAACTGGTGCGAACCTGTTATACCCCATCACTGGGTAAAGCCCATGGTTTTAGCAGGTTGAGAAGCCCTGATATAAAGAAAAAAGCAGAGGGCTGAATACTATATGTAGGTTGCTGGCCCAAAATATAGACAGTCAAGACTGGATTTTTCTGCTCTTTAAAGAGCAGTTGTTCCCACCAAATAAATAAATATATATATAAATGCATGCTTAACAACGAATAACAGCACCAACACACTTGTTTCCAACATACCAGGACATAAATCAACAATAGCTACTTAGCCTTTCAAAAAATATTATCACTGTCATGCTGCCAATGCATGGGTTATTATGGGTTACCTGTGAATTTTAGTCAACTTACTCATGGACTGTAGCTATACAGATATTTGACTATTCATAAACTCTCCTGTTTTATTAATTAATCAGTGCATCTTGTTCATTCTGGTTCTTCACACATGCCCCACCTGATTCCCCCCACTTTCATTTTTCCACCCCATATCAAATTTCATTCTTCTTCTTCTTCTTTTTTTTTTTTGGGGGGGGGGAGCCAGATTGCAGCCAAATAATCGGTGTTCAAGAACACTCATTAACTATAGCCTGCTTGAAAGTACTTCATTACAAGTCTGTTTCAGGTTACATCAAAATTCTTGTGCAAACAATGCTTTTGAATGGAGCACTTACTTGTTAACTCTTTAGACCTCGGATCTGGAGTTTCCTAATACAAGTTGTACCTCGCTTAAAGAGCATAATGTGTTCCACAGGACTTCTCTTTAAGCGAGTTTGCTCTTTAAGTGAAACACCATTGTAAGTGACTAATTGTGACTTCTGGTGGGGGGATTGTGAACTCTGATTTATTTGTTAAGCGAGTTATTGGTTGGTTTTATTTGTTAAGCGAGTTATTGGTTGGTTTTATTTGTTAAGCGAAGCGACTATTCAGAGAAAATTCTGCTCTTTAAGTGAGTTACTCTCTAAGCGAGGCGCTCTTTATGCGAGGTTTGACTGTAAAGTCAAACTTTGCATAAAGAATGCCTCGCTTAAAGAGTAACTCGCTTAAAGAGCAGAATTTTCTCTGAATGTTCGCTTCGCTTAACAAATAAAACCAACAAAAAACTTGCTTAACAAGTAAATTGGGGTTTACAATCCCCCCACCAGAAGTCACAATTAGTCACTTACAATGGTGTTTCGCTTAAAGAACAAACTCGCTTAAAGAGCAGTCCTGTGGAACACATTATGCTCTTTAAGTGAGGTACAACTGTACTTCAATTTGCAAAAGCTGAGCATGGCTTCTAATGACAAGACATTTTAGAGGTCATTCATTTACTGGGTTGCTGTATGCTGAAGGGGACTTGACTACACCAAACAATAAAAAAAAAAACCCCAAGTACAATATATTGAGGATCTATTGTTTCTAATGGGACATTAGTTGTCAGCTGAAAGCCTATCTAAAGTATTCATGTCATTCTTTTGTACTCAACATTCACAATGCCAGTCACCCATATCTGATAGCTCTGCTACCAGTGATCTGAAACTGACAATAGAACTGGTGTGTTTAATACAGTATGTAGTTTTCTTCGTGGAGTCAATCAACTTCATATTTGGTCTTTGTCTTTTCTTATTACCTTCAGCTTTTCCTAACATTGAGCTTGGTAGCTTAGTACTAAACCTTTATATTGATAATCGGAACAGGTTGGTGGATTTGCATTCTAGCCTTAAAATAGGTCCTATAGATCTTGATAATGGCACATGCCTTTTGTTGGAAAAGAGCTCTCATAAACAAGGCAGGAAGGGGTTGATTAACAATCAGGTAAATGAGTCAAGGGGCCACACAGCAATTACAACTGACCCCTTGTGCCATGACACATTTTAGTCCCCTAAGTCTTGTTTTATTGCAAAATCCATACAGAACTACAGTGGTACCTCACTTAAAGGGCATAATGCATTTCACGGGATTGCTCTTTAAGCGAGTTTGCTCTTTAAGCAAAACACCATTGTAAGTGACCAATTGTGTCTTCTGGCAAGGGGGGGGATTGCGAACCCCGATTTAGTTGTTAAGCGAGTTTTTGGTTGGTTTTAGTTGTTAAGCGAGGCGACCATTCAGAAAAAATTCTGCTCTTTAAGCGACTTAGTCTCTAAGCGAGGTGCTCTTTATGTGAGATTTTACTGTACATCTACAATGTTGGCATTTTGCTGCATTGTCTCCTGATGAACTACAATTTCTCCTCCTCCTCCTCCTCCTCCATGTTTAAATCAGACATGATACTGCCAAAATGAAGCCACCCCTTTATCCAGTTTCTATTTTTTCCTAACGGCCTTATTAAATAGCATTATTCTGGCCCTAGATTAACCTACACTTACTGATGTTGATAGTGTTTGTTTATTTATTTTAATTTAATTAATTACATTTATACCCCACCTATCCAGGATATTTTCTCACTCTGGGCAGTTTACAACACAACAACAACAATAGTAAAAATCTTCACAATAATAAAAAGATATAATTCTTAGTGGGTTCAGGAAATAGGGGAAGTGTGCATGAGATCCAACCCCTAACTCTAACCTTAACTCTAAACACAATGCTAATTCTATTGCTAACCCTTACTACAATCCTATTGAGATCAGAAAATACTCAGAATTAAAGCACTGCCATTTTAAATCCTTGTGTACGAGGGTTAAATCCAGTTTTGCTCAGAAGAATATTGCTAGTGAGTTACAACAATGAACAAAGAATACAACTGTGTTGACAGTTACATCCTGGACTAATTATAAATCTTTGCTGAGTGATGTGGGTGTTGCAGAGCTGTTTGGAAAAGTTTAGCTTCAGTGGAGAGAAAACCCTGCTTAAAGAGAGGCCCTGCCTGCTTCATAAATTCAAAGGTTTTGGTTCATCCAGCAGTCTTTTCTGTTGACTGATATGCAAATTGCTCCTTTAGGGTAGGAGGTTCTGCAAAATGAGAATACTGTTGTTGTTGCTTGGCCTTGTTAAAAGGAGATTGCATATGGAATCTCCTCCATAATGACTCCCAGCATAAAACCAATTTTTTATGGCAGAGGTTTGGTAAAATAATGACGGATAGTAGCTAATTTTCAAATAATGAACAGTAATTCTTTTTCTATCCCAGCATCCATCTGTATGCAATCTGATTTGCACCTTGCATAGCTTTCCAAACTGTGGCATAAACATTTGCTGACTGAGGTTAGCTTATAAGCATGTTTAGGACATAGCAAACACCCTCTTCCAGCAATACAAGATGAGACTTTACACATGGACATCACCAGCTGGCCAACATCGAAACCAGATTGATTACATACTCTGCAGTCAAAGGTGGAGAACCTCCATACAGTCAGCAAAAATGAGACCCGGAACAGACTGTGGCAAAGATCATAATCTACTGATTGCAAAATTCAGGTTTAGACTAAAGAAAATAGGGAAAACAATTAGGCCAGATAAGTATTGCCTAGACAACATCCCTAAGGAATACACAGTGGAAGGGTGGAACAGATTTAATGGCTTAGACTTAATAGACAGAGTGCCAGAAGAATTATGGATAGAGGTGCGGGACATCACACAGGAGAAAGGAAAACCATACCAAAAGAAAAGGAGCATAAGAAAGCAAAGTGGTTGTCTGATGAGGCTATTAAAATAGCAGAGGAAAGAAGGAAAGCAAAAGGCAAAGGAGAAAGGAAAAAATTCAATCAATTGAATGCAGAATTTCAAAGAAAGCAAGGAGAGATAAGGAAACCTTCTTAAATGAACAGTGCAAAGAAATGGAGGAAAACAACATAAGGGGTAGGACTAGAGAACTTTTCAAGAAAATTGGGGAAATCAAGGGAATATTTAAATGAAAAATGACCACGATAAGGGACAAAAAAGGCAAGCAGCTAGCTGATGCTGAAGAGACTAAGAAAAGATGGAAAGAGTACACAGAAGAACTCTATAAAAAGGACCTCAACACCCCTGACAATCACAATGATGAGAACATTGAACATGAGCCAGACATCCTAGAAAGTGAAGTCAGAAAGGCACTAAAAGCATGGCAAACAACAAAACCAGTGGAGGTGATGGTATCACAGCTGAATTTTTCATAGCCCTAAAAGATGATGGAAGATGCTGGGAAAGTTGGAGGGCAAAAGAAGAAGGGGGCGGCCAAAAATGAGATGGCTAGATGGTATTGTCGATGCAACGGGCACAGAGCTGAGCGAGTTGAGGATGGTGGATGACAGAGGTGCCTGGCGGACAATGGTCCATAGGGTTGCAAAGGGTTGGAATTGACTGTGCGATTGAACAACAAAAGGGCATATATCCTTAGTTTGCAAAACATTGTACAGTATCTATTCTGTATCATAGACTTTTCAGATAGTGGATCACTCCACCATAATCTGAGCTGCTTTCTTCTCTTCTGGTTTTACTGAGCATTAGCCTGTGGAAGAATTCTGGGAAATCTGAATTTTTTTTCATGACTTTGTACTGTTTTATTAGATGACTACTATCAATGAACTGCAGTGGCTCAAGTGGCTAAGATGCTGACTAGGAGGCGGAAGGTCAGCAGTTCGATTCCCAAGTACTGCAGGACGGAATGAGCTCCCATCTTTGTCCCAGCTCCTGCCAACTTAGCAGTTCGAAAGCAAGAAATTGCAAGTAGATAAATAGGGACCACTTTGGCAGGAAGGTAACAGTGTTCTGTGCACCTAGTGTGTGTCTAGTCATGCCTGCCACATGACCACAGAAACATCTGCAGAAGTAGACAGTGCTGAAACAGAGATGAGGACTGAACCCTACAGTCGGATACGACTGGCTTTCAAGCAAGGATAACCTTTACCTTTACTCTCATTATACTTCCATCTCAATTATAGGTTGTAGTGAACAGCTTTGATTTGGATACAGTTGCTTGTTATATGGAACTAAACAAAACTGCGATGACAATGTATTTGGCTGCTTTTCTCCTCTCAGAGTTCTGGTTTTATAACCAAATTTGATATTTTGAGGTTACCTACCCATTACAATGCTTTTACTTTGCCTTTTTATATTACTATTCATGTTTCAGATGTCCATGTCCACATGTTCTATGTGTGCTTATGAATTAGTGTTGTTTAAAAACAGTTTTATCCAACTGATTTAAAGTAATCTGCAAAATGCTGTATGGATACAATGGATTTGCTTTATTTGAAATGTGTACTATATTATTCAGTTTATGACTGTAGCCTAACAGTTATTGTTTAAACAGTCTTACACGAAGGTAAGATCCTACTGAATGTGGGACTCTTCAGTTTCCATTGAAATCCATACTGAATTGCATGTTTCTTCTTTTATGTCCAGATCAAACCTTGGACTGCCTGAATGAAACCACCTTCTTGGCTTTGTTGTTGGCCAGAATTAAATCTTCATCGGTACAGACCAGCAAATGAACCAGATTCTATATCTCTCCACATTCACACAGCATGGTGTTGCCTGCCAGCAGCCCCCACTTGAGCATGGTGATTTTACATTTAGGCACTCTGACCCTCAAGCCTATTCAGAGTCCCCCAAGTGACGAAGGGGAGGTCAGATTCCTCAACTATAGTCTCCTTAAATGTTATTCCTTGTTCAGTGAGTGCATTGGGTACAGATGGCCTACTCGAAGACTGTTGATACATTTTACATTTTTGAACCACAATTGAGCATACCCTGGGCAAAGGCAACCTTGTTTTGCCAGCTAATCTTTCTCACACCAGATTGCTTGGTTAACATGACCATTCAGTTGTTTTATAAAGTATACAGTGGATTTCATATTGAGGTAAGTAAGATTCCTGTTCCTGGATAAAAAGTGTATTATGGAATGATTTGCTGCATTGTTCAGTAATGAATTACTTCTCTATAATGGATAATAAAAGTCTGAAAGATTTGTTGAGGGGTAGGAAATGGGGATTATAAACTGAGTACGCCCCATGGTATTGGGAGAAAAAGACCTAATCGTTAATCCGGATTAGTGACAGTAAACAGAATGGTGTGATCTTGCTGTACATGCAGCTGGGGGGGGGGGGGAGGAGAGAAGGCAAATATTCCAGTTAAAGAAAACCTTCAGACAATATGGTAATGTATGAACAAAATTGCAAAACCAGCTCAGCATCATGGCTGATCGTCTCAAAAAGGAGTGGCATTCATTTTGTTTGAAGATGTTACTTATTTTACACGGGGCCTTTGCATTAAGACTAAATGGTACATTCGATTCTAGATATGAGCAAATCCATGTTTCTTAAGAACTGGAAGGTCTGTACTCTATTTTTTTTATTTTTAAATTCAAGCCTCCAACCTACATGTGGAAATATTTCAGCAGCTTCAATGGCTGTGGAGGCCCTCTATGACAGTTTGAGAACCTCTTTCATCCATTTTATATGTAGTGTATTCATATATTTTATGGTGTGTGTGTGTGTGTGTGTGTGTGTGTGTGTGTGTGTGTGTGTGTGTGTGTAGTGTATTCATATATTTTATGGTGTGTGTGTGTGTGTGTGTGTATTTGAGAATCTGTTTCATCTATTTTATATGTACTGTATTCATAATATATTTTATGGTGTGTGTGTAACTGTATTGTAATATACTGTATATATTGTAAGCCGCCCTGAGTGGTACAGTACTTGAATAAAAAGGGCGGAGTACAAATGTAAATAAAATAAAAAGGAGATGAAGACTAAGGCTACACCTTAAAATATCAACGACCCCAATAGGTGGTCATTCAAAGCTATTGTGTGAGGCAGGCTTAAGTCTCCCAACTTGACTGGGTGTCGAAACCAGCCTCACGGGAGGGGGTGGGGTGGGGACCACCCTCGCCAAAATGGAGTAAAATGAGAAGCAAGTGAGAGTCACCTCATCCTTTTTGCGCCCCCTCCCTTCGCCGGAAGATACCAAAACACTCCCGCTTGAAGAAAGAGGAGGGGCGAGCGCGGAGCCAGTGGAACATTCCAAACGGTTAAAATGACGTTTGCGGAGGAGGGCTTTCCCCCCCCTCCTCTCCCCTAAGCCGCTCCCCTTCCCTCCTCTCCCTGTCCAATCTCTCGACAGAGGCGGAGGATAGGCTTGCGTTGAGGAAAGGGGGCGGAGCCTGGGGAGGCGTGATGTCAGGGCGCCTCAGCGTGGGGGGCGGGACCCTGGGGGGGGCCGCCTGCCGCAGTAGTAGTCGCCTGCCGCCGTAGAAGCTTGAGTTCCAGTTTCCCAGCGTGCCTCGCGCCTCTCTCCCCCCCCCTCCCCCGCTCCTCCTTTGAGCCCCATCTTGAGCTGAGGGGCTGAGCAGTTTGAATTTCAGCTCCTTCGGTGTCGGCGCCTCAGAGCGGAGCGCGCACGGAGTACAAAAAGCGAGCGAGCGAGGGACGGGCCCAGCCCACCCCACTTGGGCCTCGCTCGGCGGAGGGGGAGAGAGAGAGCGGGTCCGCCCGCCAGAGGGGCGACGCCGGGAGGCTGGCTGGCCTGCCCGCCCGCCCGCCTGAGGAGGCCGCTGTGTGGGCCGGGCTCGTTCTTCCCTCTCTCTCCCCCCCACCCCCATTCGCACTTCTCCTTCCTCCCAAGAAGATGCGTCTGGTTCTGATCTCCGGGTAGAAAAGCGGAGGGCAGGGCGGCCTCCGTGGGGCTTGCCGCAGCCGGACGGACTGGACTTCGCGGCCTGGGGCCCGCCGTAGGGACCACCACCACCACCCCGCCAGGGCCCGCCGGGAGCTCTGAGGAGCGGCCGGGGCCGAGCGCGTCCCTCGGCCTCGCGAGCCTGGAGAAGGAGCCGAGAGCGGAGACAACGGAGCCGCTCCGCCGAGACCAGGAGGAGGAGGCGGAGGCGGGGAGGCGGCGTTACCGCTACTGCTCCTCCTGGCTGGTCTAGCGGCGGCCCTCTCAGCTTGACTGAGGGGAAAGAGGAGGAGGAGGAGTCGGGCCGCCGCCCCCTTTTTCCCCTCTCTGGTTCCCTCCTCTCCCAGCCCGGGGTTTGGGAGCCGCCGCCTGCGGAACCCGGGAGTGCGTCGTGAGGCCGGAGGAATGTGCGAGACCGTCGGCGCCGTAGACAGAACGTGATCCTCCCCCCGCTTGGCTCGTGTGGCCGGCGAGGACTTGCCTTTCTCTCCCCCCCCTTTTTTTCCTTCTTTGATTCGCCGCCTTCCCGTAGTTTTCCACCGAGTCCCGCGAGGGCAGGTGGGCGGAACCCCCTTCTCAGCCCCCTTCTCCCTCCTCTGGCTCCTTCCAGCTCTTTCCCCTTCTCCCTCCTTTCTTCTCCTCCTCTTTTTTTTTTTTGGGGGGGGGGAAACCACCATGTCCAAGATGCCGGCCAAGAAGAAAAGCTGTTTCCAGATCACGAGCGTGACGACGGCCCAAGTGGCCAGCAGCCTCACGGAGGACACGGAGAGCCTGGACGATCCGGATGAGTCCCGCACTGAAGACGTCTCCTCCGAGATCTTCGACGTCTCCCGCGCCACCGACTACGGGCACGAAGAGGTCTGCGAGCGCAGCTCCTCCGAGGAGACCCTCAACAACGTGGGCGACGCCGGGACACCGGGGACGGTCTCGCCCAACCTGGCTCTAGACGGGCAAGTTGCTGCCGCCGCCGCCGCGGCCTCCGGAGGGATCCAACTGCCGCCTTCTCCGGCTGTGCCTGCCGCCAATGGAGGAGCCATTCCCCGGAGTACTGCTGTGGCCGCGGCGGTGGCGGCCGCCTTCCCGGTGGCAACAGGAGGCGGCAATGCGCCGGCGGCCGCCACGGGCCCGGGAGCCGTGCCTCTGACGGCTGCCGTTGCCTGCAGCTCCCGCTTCAGGGTGATCAAGCTGGATCACGGTACTGGAGAGCCCTACCGACGAGGGCGATGGACGTGTATGGAATATTATGACCGGGACTCGGATGGCGGGGCCGTTTTAGCCAGGACTGGGGATTGCATTAGACACAACAATACTTTTGAACAGGTCGTTCAAGATCGGGATAGTGGCTTGGGTGCTACGGGCAGCTCCTTGATAGTCTCAGGTGTGGCAACTTCAGTGCATGGCCCTGACTCGCTTGCTGACAGCTCCCTTGCTGCTGTGTCACAGCTACTCCAGCCAGAGAAAATAAACCAGCCCTCTCCACAGCAACCTCATTTTGTCATTGGGCAGCAGCCCATAGGTGGGGCTGTGGCTCTCAATAGTGCTCAGCCAGTCTATTCAGGGGCTTCAGCGGCTAGCCAGCAAATTATGGGGTCTCTGCTCCAGCCCCAGCCCCAGCCCCAAGTAAATGTACAGAGTACCGGGCAGGCTGGACCCAATGGGAAAGGCATGCAGCCATCGAATGTAGCAATACCCCAGACGAGTTTGCCTATGCCACAACAGCAAGTACAACAAGGGAATGTACCAGTGGCTCAGACTCAGCAGTTTGCTTATTCTCAATCACAGATTCCACCCGTGCATCTGGTGCAGGCCCCAGCCCCTAGCCAGTCAGAATACATCCAACATATGACAGTAATGCAGTCTCAAGGAGCTCAACAAGCTGCTTCAGGCACTGTCCCAAGCACTGGAGCTTCCAGTCTTCCAGCAGCACAGATAGCTGGACAAAATCCCTCACCTATCGCACCAGTAATGGGAGGTACTTCACAGGCTGGTGAAACAGTGGGTCAGGGATGTGGATTAATGCCGAGTGGCTTGACAACTCCAATTCAGACTGTCATTCCTCAGCCAGGAGGTGTGGTGCAGCAAGGCATTGGACATGCAGGGATTGTGCAACAGAAATCTATGACTCAGCAGCAGATGGCTGGAAGCAATCAAGTGGCTGGTGCTCCTCACAATGTAGTCTCTGGAGTTCAGAATGTGCCTGCAGCTGTACCAGGTACTAGTGTGCCTAGTGCATCTACAACAACTTGTGTTACTATGCCAAATGCCCCTGTTACTTTAGTCCAGACTCAACTGACCAGCCATACGTCTGTCAGTAGGAGTTCCAGTGTTGTCCAGCAACACGTTGGCCTTTCTCTAATGCAAGGCACAACCAATTTACCTACAAATCTGCCAATTGGACAATTTCAGACTTTAGGCCAGATGGATGATACCAGAAGAAAATCTGAACCCCTACCTCAACCACCGCTTTCTCTTGTTGCTGAAAATAAACTTGTGAAGCCGCCTATTCCAGACACTTTAACAAACCCTCTTAATTTACCTGCAACTACTCCTATGAATAGTCTTGCCAGCTCTGTCTTTGGCATATCTATTCCTGTTGATGGTGATGAAGACAGGTATTTATCTTTTATATGTATATTTTATATTTTCAACGTCTATTCTAAAGGCACTCCCTTATAAAATATAGCACAGGAGATAAGTATCTGGTTAACAGTAAACTACTGTGGCAAACATTTGTTTAAATCTTCATAAGAAAGAAAGAGCATAAGGAAATAAGTATGAATACTGAGCTGTGTACTAAAACTGAAAGCACCTTTCATGTAGTCTTGAAGAGCAGGTAAAATCCTTTAGCTGTTAAATGCATCTTGTAATTCAAAGAGAAATAAGGTTCCTATTTTCTGTTATTTAAAATATAAGTGTGTGTGTGTGTGTGTGTGTGTGTGTGTGTGTGTGTGTGAGAGAGAGAGAGAGAGAGAGAGAGAGAGAGAGAGAGAGAGAGAGAGAGAGAGAGATGCAGACATACAACAAGATGGTTATCAAAGGAAATAAGATGCTGAGAAAATGCATATATGTTTAGTGGATTTCAGAATGGTATTTCCTGCCTTGCTTTCATATTAGCATTGCAAAGGCTTACAAACTAGCACAAAGTAAGCGAGCTAAATAAACGTGGTTTTAAACTGCTTTTAAACAGGACAATTATTTTAAGATTTTTAGAGATGTGTTTATTTCAAAATACTGTAAAATATGTCAATAGAACTATTTTAAGGAGATATGTTCAGGGGCAGGTAGAACTGTTCATTTAAACCTGCTTCCTCTTATTGATTAGAGTTGCAGTCTTGACTTTCTAAAGAGTAAAAAATTGAATTATAAAGTTGTCCTTTATAATTTGAAGTATAGTAGGTGAATTGAGTCTTGTCTTTATAGAAAGTCTTATGAACAAAAAACAGTTGTGTGGGCTTTAATTAGTTTCTTTGAAGAAAGTACAGTACCAAATTTGGAAATGTAGTGCTCTAAGAAATAGTTTTCACCCAAACGTCCATAATAAGGACACTTTTAAAGTATTTTTAAAAAGTACGTTTATTCAACAGGAAGTAGAAGGAAGATAAACTGAATAGTAGTGAAGGAAAAAAGTGGGAGGTACAGAAAGGGCTTCTTTTTCATTTGCTAATGAATTTTGTGTGGGAAGTTCATCCTGTTAAGAGCCTATGTAAGTACTGTATATAGTACAGTCCTCTAAGACTTTTCTCTGGGTAAATGTAAGAGTGGAAATAGTTTGCCATTAAAGGTTGAATCTCTGCATTAATGTCTTACGGAGTAAGTACCATTGAATTCAAGAAAACAAAGTACAGTGGAACCTCATACAACAATCGTCCCATATGGCAATGAAATCGCATAACAATTAGGGGTTTTTTTGGAGGTGGGGGACCACTTAGCATAAAAAAATAATCATTGTACGATCCATCCCATAGGGAAAATAGCTATACGTATAGCAATTGTTTCGTACAACAACGAGCCCCGTGGAACGGATTAAAATCATTGTATGAGGTACCACTGTATAGAGTAACTTTGGCTCAGTGTTTAAAAAGCTCACCTTATTAGCTGGAAGGTTGGCAAGTCAACAGTTTGTGACCCGGGTAATTCATGATGGATTGAGCACCTGTTTCTGTCCCAGCTCCTGCCAACCTAGCAGTTCAGAAGTAAGAAATTGCAAATAGATAAATTGGGGCCACTTCAGTGGGAAAAAGATCTTAGGGACACGAAAAAGGGCATCCCCTGAGTGGAGTTTCTCCAGCAAAAATCCTTTCAACTCAGAATAATTTCTGACACAAAATTATTGTTACTTTGCCTAAAATGTACTTACTTTCTTAATGTGTCTTTTAAAACAGAATAAAGTTTTGCCAGGTGCATCAGAAAATTTTGTTGCATTTGTAGTTGTAAATATCAAGTAAGAATTTGCTTAATGAAGTAGTAAACTAATATACATAAGAGTTGTAATAGCCAGGAAGTCTGCTTATGATTAAATCCAGAATAGAATAGAGTTTTCTGCTTTGTAGAAACTGATAGTATTAATAATTGTGTATTTCAGTGTTCCTATGGGATAGCCAGATAAACCTACCAATGATACAAACATTTCATTTTGTCTCATGAATTTTTCTTTAAGTTCTAAAAATATGTCTAGAAGCACAATACTGACACTTTCTTAAGTGGCTGCACTATGTATTAATAGAACAGAGGTATTTCTTATTGCAACACTATCCTAAGCATATTTGGTTGGAAATAATGTCCACCATACTTGTACTCCATAGTAAGGATGCTCAGGATTATCGCCTTAGCTTCTCACGTGGTAAATACTTGTTACCTGCTGTTTGCTGGTTACTTTGGTTATTGTGTTATGGAATAATGCATGTACTGTAATACTTGTTTGAAACAAAAAATCTTTTTTGATCTTTCCCTTCCTCACAGATGTTGTGTGTGTCACATATAGCATAATTCATTGGGCTTCTAATAAGGTTTCTTACAGCTAAATTCATGTGTCCGTGTATTGTTGTACACTGCTGGAGATGTCTGTGGCCATTTTGGAAAGGAGTGTGTGTGAAATACTAATACAGTATCTTACTAGAAGCCTCTTCCCAGCACTGAGAGTGAGTGAGTGAGTTCACAGGAACATGCATCTGTCTCCCTCCTAGAATGGTAAAGGGAGCCTCCAGAGTGGCTTTATTGGCCTTTGCTACTTCCCTGTGGTCTGAAATGTGAGGTAAAAGTGCATAGGAAGAGTTAAGAGATAATCTTTTTTCAGAATGTAATGATTAGGATGCTTAGATTTAAATGTATTTATGTTGGTAAGAAAAAAATAACCATGTCCCATATTAAGCAGTGTTAGATTAAGCCTCCATGAGGATTCTGTCAGCATGGAATGTACGGGATAAATTTATCTCACTGTTTGACCAACTTCCAATGTTCTTGTTCTGTTTGTGTTTTAATCACTATAATTTCATCTGTACAATGCATAACACATAGTTTGGGCAACTTGTGGCCCTCCAGATGTTTCTGGACTGCAGTTCCTATCCTATTCAGTCAGCATTGTCAGTGATGGAGGTTGCGAGATTTGCAGTAACAACTAGATGGCTGTTTATTGGTCTCCTCTAGTATGAAAAGTGAAAATATTGAACAGATTACATTAGTAGAACCAATACCTTTTAAAAATCTCTGCTATTAACACTCTAACCAGAATAAATAACCAAAAATCAAGCATAAGATTAAATGAGTTCCTTCATTTGGTACCAGTTGGGTACATAGAGGATCTTTAAAATGAAGTACAGTATCATTTCTTTCTGGTGGATTGATATGAAGCTGTTCAATACTCTGGCTTAATTGAGAATATTTCTGTTACGACTTGGTAAATTTTAATTAGTGCTACATGATGCTTGCTTTTAGCCATTTATTCATCACCATTTTTGATAGTACATTGAGATATATTTTACTTAAGTAGTATTTATCTTATTGATTTCTTGCAGAAATTCACACACCTATTCTTAATTTAAGCAGTCATTGATGCCTTTGTAGTAGTATAAGCAAAGGTGCTGAATTGTGTAAGAACTGAAGAACCCTTGGAAAATACTGTACTTCTGTGAGCAAAGACTGTAGAGATGTCATAATTTGTTTAATGAATTCTCATGTTGATTCGAAAGATGAAATAAATTGCTGATATGATCTAATGGGTAATGTTATAGTAACAGAATATACAGTATGTAATTTTAATTCTAGTTAGTTTTTCCATTGCAGTAAAGACATATTTATCAGCTTCAGATAAAGAAATAGCTTTACATGTAGTTTTCATACTGTCATGAATTAAGCTCTCAAAAGTAAAAATAGAGATCTTTTTAATTTTTTAAAAATCCAAACAGCCATCGGTTTGTAAAAACAAAACCAGCTAATGGGTACCACATTTGGCTCTTTAAAATATGTTGCCACTGATAGAAAATTATTAATCATTAATAATAATAATTTTCTAACACCATTCTTGAAAGAGTAAATCACTGGGAAAGCTTGTATAAACCTCCTACATGTTTGGCAGATACTTCGTGTAAATATTACCAGGCTGGCTAGAAAAGGCATAGATAGCTGACCAGTATGAACTGTACAGGCTGTTGTCCAGAACTTGGATGAATAGCTGCAATTGTGAGCATTCAGCAGCAGCAGCGAGATTGTTGAAAATCTGATTGTAAGGATTTCTTTATAGAGTATTTTTCTGTTTTCAGTTTAAAAGCTTATTTGTATAGTGCCCTAATTGTTTCTGATGAAGTATAAAGCTAAGCTCTTGAGGCTTCTTTCTTAATGGAACAAAGCCTTTTATTAGCATTAACACTAACGAGTGTCTTTTAATGCATAAGAAAATATATTATATGCTCTTTTAACAAAAATAAAATAAAAGGATTATACAAATTAAAATGCAGACACTATTCAAAATTTTCTGTTACTGATTTTTAAAATCAATTATGGGTTGTTGTTCCTGAGCATACTCACAAAAACTACTGGCCTTTATGGTTTCAACATCTAAAATCAGATGTTGCAAACAAGATCCTTTTCTAGGTCTAAAGCAAGGGTCGGTAAATTCTTAAGTCAGGGGCCAGGTGACACTCCCTCAGACAGTTGAGGGGACTGGACTGGTGGTCCCCCTGCCATAAACGCATCCACGGCTGTTGTAAACATGTTTATGGCTGTCATAAACATGCCTGCAACCAATTGCAGTAGCAGCTGGAGTGAGGGCATGGGCCGGATGATTTGGTACCACAGGCCAGATCCAGCCCATGGGCCATAGGTTGCCGCCCCTGATCTAAAATGATTCCATGAGATTAAATGTTGCTGCACTCTTCTTTCTATAGTTAAAATAATAGTCACAAAAGAACAGTTTTGATCTGTATTAGGTAATTAATTTTAGATGTTTGTATGTGAAATCACCAATTAATTTGTTAAACCCATGTCAAAATATTTGTAGTCATCCAGGATTTAGAGGTCTCATTCTGAGCTTGTATGTGGGCCTGCCTTTAATCGAAGTTTAAATTCAAAAACATTTAAATAGTACATGGGTAATATAAAATGTTCTAGAATTAGAATTTGAGGTACTGTTTCAGTTCTGAAGCCAGTGAAAAAGAAGGCATTGAAGGGGTTGAATAGACTTCTATTAGATTTAAAGGGTAACTTCTATTAGGTGTCAGATTTATTTCTGGTAGGGGGAAATTATTTTTCAAGTTGTTAGAGTGACATAATCTTGCATAGTTTGAATGCACACAGAGTCTTATTTAAGAACATCTAATAACATTTAGTTCTAGTACCATAACTATGTAGCTGTTCTCTTCCAGCCATTAATCATAAGTACTGGTGGAATATCAAGCAATGATTTCCACAGTTGTTTTTTTTTAAAGAAAAGTACTTCTGAAAGTCATAGATCAGGGGTGCCCAAACTGTGGGCCGGTCACGTGGTTCAGGGGGCCAGTCACTATGGCCTGGGGGCCAGATCTGGCCTCCAGGCCATATTTTGGGCATCCCTGTCATACTCTATTTCATTTGCTAGTCTTATCTTCCTACTGTGTGTTTTAAAAAGAATCTCTGGAGCAAGAATACAGTACATAATTTTAAGTAAAGGGAGATATATATATTTAATATTGGCCCCAGTACTCTGAAAGACCAAGAATGTGTTTGGACACACTGTTATGGGAGGCGTTGGCGTGGTTATGCTGTTGCCCTTCTTGAACTTCAGAGATGTCTATCTTGCAGTTGCATATTGCAATTATTGTGGCAGCACACAATATTCTTTAAAACTGTATTGCAGAGATACAGCTTTTGAAGCATTTTAGTTGCCTCTGGACTTCAGAAAACGTATTTGAACTTTCACTGAATAAATAGGCTTAATCTTTTGCAAATCTTTTAAATATTTGTGCATAGGTGTTTGTGTTAATTTTCTGCATAAGAGCTGGCTAAAAGGTCTCTGTCTAGTTTAATGAAATGGATAACTGGCTGTTGGAGGCATCTCCCTCCCTCTCCTTCTGAGAAGAGCCAGCTCCTGTAGCTTTGGATAAGCTGTACAGACCCATAGTACCCCCAGAAGAAAGAAAATTCTGGAAAGGGTCACCATAAGTCAGAATTGATTTGATGGGATAGAATTATTATTCATCATTGGGTAAACGTGTGAAGTTATTTATCTCTACCAAAAAATAGCATGACTTTTCTGCTTACAGATTGTTTGGAAAGGTCATAAAACTCAGTATTTGGGCAGATGAGGCAAAACACTTCTTTTATCCACTAAGAAATCTGTTGACCATTTTGTTTTGTGTTAAACCTCATAGGTTCTCCCTGTGTTAAAAAAATGGACATAAACACACATTTCTATTCTTACATGTTTCCAGAATCAGCAGTTTTAATGTCTACTTGTCCCCCTCCCCTAAAATGAGCCTGAAGGTGGATGTTTAGTTACATCCTGCTTTCGTTGTCTGTTTTGCATATGTGAAAGTGATATGATCTGAAAATTGGTGCTTGAACCATCAAAAATTATCCATTTTCATAGAAAAAACTCCCAAGAGCGGGATTAGTTCTTTACAGCAGGGGACCCCAACCATTGGGGCGGTATTGGTCCATGGGCTGTCCCCAACTGGGCAGCCAGGGTGGGTGCCGCTGGGAGCCTCAATGGCAGCCTTCTGCCCTCAACGTGTTCCACCGGTTCTGCAAATAGGCAGGCGGCTGGGCTCCTTGTTTTGGAACTACAGCAGGGCTCCTCTGCCCACCTGTGAGGTTGGGGACCCCTGCTTTTTAATGTTTTGTCAGGGTTGATCAAATGAGGACTATGGTACTTAAAATTAGGAACAAGTTGTGTAACATTCTGTGTACCTGCAAAAACAGTTGGGTTTTATGAGCAGAAGCAATGTAATACATAAATGACATAGTATGACATAAATTAGTGTTTGTAGAAAAGGCAAAGCAAGATGAATAACTGAACGAGGAAATGAAACAGTAAGAACAGCAAAAAAGCAAATAAACTGATCTGCTTTCAGATCTTGTTCTCTATGGTTGGTTAGCAGGGAAAATCCAAAGCCCAGTTTCTGCTGAACAAATGCTTTCTGTATGGGTTGAACTTTTGTACCATGGCAAGCATGCTGCTTGTTTGACTACATCCTTATGACTGTTAAGTGAATAAATCAAAACACTAGGTGCTGCTCTTGGATGTTTAAAATTGTTCAGTCTGGATAGCCAAAAGATTGAAAAAATTCTCTTTGGGAGAAAATCTCTGTGACTATACCTATCGTGTTGTGACTATATGTCGAAAAGGGCTTCATTTAAACAGATGGTTTTGCAATAAAACTTTGCAGCCTGTCGTCTTTTCTGAACAGTTCTCTTCAGGATTCTGGAATATTATGAGCTGGAAGGGTCTCTTTGCTACCAATCCCTCTTTTCTGGGTTTCTTTTCCAGATAGTGTTCCATACTGTTTGGTTGCTAAGCAGGCCTTCTTGAACTGTGTTTAGTAGGTGTGTGGTTGATCCCTTTGTGCAGGGGTAGCCAACCTTTGGTTTTTGGACTTCAATTCCCAGAAGTCTAAGTCAGTACATTGGCCAACCAGTGCTTTGAGAAATTGATTTAGGCTTCTGGGAATTGAAGTCAGAAAACTGAAGGTTGGCCTTAGTGTTTTCAAATATTCTGGATTTTTATTTGTTGTTTTTTTTTTAAATTGGTTTGCCTCAGTCTTGTTCACTAGGGATTGGGGCTTTGGATTTTTGGAAGTACATATACCATCATTCTTCATTTTAGAAGTTTTGCTTATCTTACTGGTACCTTTTTGTTGTTCAGTCGCACAGTCGATTCCGACCCTTTGTGACCCCATGGACCACTGTCTGCCAGGCACTTCTTGTCTTCCACCATCCTCCTCAACTCGCTCAGTTCTATGCCCATTGTCTCTACAATACCATCTAGCCATCTCATTTTTTGGCCGCCCCCTTTTTCTTTTGCCCTCCACCTTTCCCAGCATCAAGGCTTTCTCAAGTGAATCCTCTCTTCTCATTTGACGTCCAAAGTACTTTAGCTTCATCTTTACTATTTGACCTTCTAAGGAGCAGTCAGGGTTGATTTCTTCTAAGATCGACCTATTTTTTCTCCTCGCTGTCCAGGGGACTCTCAAAACTCTCCTCCAGCACCACATCTCAAAGGCATCTATTCTTCTGTGCCCAGGTTTCCTAATGGTCCAGCTCTCACAACCATACATTGCCACCAGGAATACTATTGCTTTGACTAGACGAATTTTTGTGCGCAAGGTGATGTCTCTACTTTTCACTATGTTCCCCAGGTTTCTCATTGCTTGCCTCCCAAGAATTAGTTGCCTTTTTATTTCATGGCTGCAATCACCATCTGCAGTGAGCTTTGATCCTAGGAAAGTAAAATCTGTCACTGCTTCTACTTCTTCCCCATCTATTTTCCATGGACTGATAGGGCCTGTTGCCTTTATCTTGGTTTTCTTTATATTGAGTCTCAAGCCAGCTTTTTCACTTTCTTCTTTCAACCTAATCAGGAGCTTCTTTAAGTCCTCACTTTCTGCCATTAGGGTGATACCATCTGCATATCTCAAATTGTTGGTGTTTCTCCCAGCAATTTTGATCCCAAATTGTGATTCCTCCATCCCTGCATTGCGGATTATGTGCTCTGTGTATAAGTTGAATAAGCAGGGTGACAAAATGCAGCCTTGTCTTACTCCTTTTCCTATTCCAAACCACTCTGTCCTTCTGTATTCTGTCCTAAATGTTGCTTCTTGATTCATGTACAGATTTCTCATGAGGTATATAAGGTGTTCTGGTATTCGCATCTCTTTAATTACTTGCCACATTTTGTTGTGGTCCACACAGTCAAAGGCCTTAGTGTAATCAATGAAACAGAAGTAGACTTGTTTCTGATATTCCTGTTTTTTCCATGATCCAATGTATGTTGGCAATGTGGTCTTTAGTCCCCCTGCCTCTTCTGAACCCCGCCTGCACTTTTGGTAATTCTCTTTCCACATGCTGCTGTTGTCTATCCTGTATTATCGTGAGCATCACCTTGCTAGCTTGCTAGCACGTTACAACACCTGAATATAAGGCACCTAAGGGAAAAGCCAAGCTCCAGCCAAGCTTCCTGCTCAGAAAAAAAGTTCTCAGCACTGCCAAACATGAGCTTGGCCAAGCTAAGTCTCAAAGCCTTCTAACAGTGCTAGCTCTTTGGCTGTAAACTGAGATAAGAACTGCCCCCCTAGAGTTGGACACGACTGGCTTTTGAGCAAGGGAGACCTTTACTTATTGCAGAAAATCTGAAAATCCCATCCCTATCACTAATACTCATCTGATCCATTCAGTCTTAGAAAGAATGGCTTTTTTTCTCTTAACTGAGAGAAAATACAACAATCAGAGAACAGTTGTTAAAGTGAAGGAGTAGTTCAGAATGAATTATGAATAGGACCTTGAATCCTATGCATGAAACTTGCAACCATGCAGTTATCACGTTAAAAAGCTTAATATATTGAGAATCTCTTACATTGAATTTACTAAATATGCAGCTTGCCTGTCTATTTATTTTGAATTTTTTAATGAAGGACACAGATGTGACTAATGTATGGCACTAAACAGTACAGTAATACCTCGGATAACGCTAAGACTTGGTTCCACAAGTCTTGGTGTTATCTGACTTTTAGTGTTATCTGATGCATGTTAAAATCCTATGGGATGGATCGGATAACTTTAAAGCTCCATAGAGATACATTGTAACTGCACAGGCTTTAGTGGTTGTTATCTGATCCATCCCACTCATAGGACCTTAACGTTATTCGATCATATTCTCCTCCTCAGATTGCTTAACGTTATGCGATTTTAGTGTTATCCGAGGTAAACATTATCCGAGGTATTACTGTACTTTGAAAATTAGGGGAGAAGCAAAAGTAACAAGTTTTTTTTAAAAATCCAGCTATGTTATTCTGCTGATAGAAGCTGTCTTTCGGTGGAACCAGGGAAAAGACTGATGTCTTCTGCCACTGTACTCTTTCTCTCAAAATAGGCTCCTGAATCGTCAAAAATGTTCAAAGCAGATTTCAAGAAAACTATTTAGTTGAGGACAGAGGCTTTGTACTAGTGATAATATATAATCTAGTCAATTGCCTTAATAAGTTTGAGATGACAACAGTAGTCATCACTGCAGATGTTATCTGCTGATATTTAGAAAAAGTACAGCCAGGAGAGTAATGGCTTAGTTTTTCATGCCCTTGATAAAAATCAGATAGGGATCAGGAACTGAAAATGGGACCTAAGGACAAAATGCATAAAGCTTTTCTCATTTTTAAATGAAGATAATATGTTGAAACATTTTGGTTTTTTCTAAGAAATACCTTGCATCTATCCATATTTAATTCTTCCATTTCCAATGAATTCATCATTTTCTTTTGAAAAGTAACATGATTTTTCATACGACCATTTTAATTGTTACTTCCCAAATTTTCAGTAGCTGTTAGTGGAATTATTTGGGTGGGGGTATTCCTTTCCCCAAATTGAGGGATGATAACTATGAACATCTGGCATCTTGAATTCTGCTTCCCTTAGAACAATAGAATATCCAGCTAGCTGGAAAATACATTGCTCTTCCTGATTACATAGCCCAGGGTTGAAGGAAATGAGACATGGACAGAACATGCACTGTCTACCCATAATTAAAGTGTAGCAAATGGTTGGATTCTGACTAAGTTTAGCAAGACCAAACTCCTGCTGCTTTCAGTGGAAACTTAAGTATTGTACAGCTAAAATAGTTTGGCCTTAATTTGTAGATTTCATGGATTGTTTATAGTGGAAGAAAGTGGCAAAGTTATGGAAAATAGATGATATATAAATGTCAGAGCATTTGCTTCACTTTTAAATTTCTGTAAATGTAGACTTCTCAGGGTGCTTTTGGGGGAACACTACAGTGGAACCCTGACATACAAATGGTTTGACTTACTTGAAAATCGGCATACAAATAGAAATCCTGGCTAAAAAAAATTATTGACATACAGTTGTACCTTGCTCAAAGACCATAATATGTTCCACAAGATTTCGCTTTAAGCGAGTTTGCTCTTTAAGCGAAACACCATTGTAAGTGACCAATTGTGACTTCTGATGGTGGGGATTGCGAACCCTGATTTATTTGTTAAATGAGCTTTTGGTTGGTTTTATTTGTTAAGCGAAGCGAACATTCAGAGAAAATTCTGCTCTTTAAGTGAGTTACTCTTTAAGCGAGGCACTCTTTATGTGAGGTTTGACTGTATGATAAAATCTTCCACAGTAGGTTTTCTAATATTGAAAATGGATTGGCAGGAATAAAATTACTAAGCGAATGGGGTGCTGGGAATGGAATTGTCCTTCCCCATCAACTAAAGGACATGACATTAGAAGGAAAATTTCAACAACAGGAGGCAGATAGAAACTGCAAAAATTGTCTTAGGGTGCTGCATATCATCCATCCCATTCTCTCCAAAATGCTTCTGAGTTTTACTGTGATTTATCCACATTGCAAATGGAGACATTTTTTAAAACAAAATATCATAGGGTCTATTCCACCTCTTCAACAGGTGGTAAAAGATCTTGAGGACATGAAAGACACCTCATCCAATCATCCCTTGAGTGGAGTTTCTCCTGCAAAAATCCTTTCAACCCAGAATAATTTCTGATATATTATTATTATTATTATTATTATTATTATTATTATTATTATTATTATTATTATTATTATTATTATTATTATTATTATTATTATTATTTCCAAATGTACTGAATGGCATCCTTTAGGTATTGCTCCAAGGGCTATGATGATAATGAGGAAGAGGAGTAAGATAAGGATAGTATTTTTGACAGCACTTGGAATCCTTTTCTTGAAGACACACCCCACACTCCTTCCATAACTTGTGTTTCTAATAAGAATAGCAGATGGTGTTTTTCCCCCCCTTAGTATCTGGCTTCAGAGACTTTCAGGTGCCTCTCCTTAAGCTACAGGCAGCATCAAGGGAAGATATATTTCTTCAACCAGCAGTCATATTAATACACTGCTTCATCTGCAAATCATTACAATTGATAGTTTGCTTGATTATACTTCTGGCCAATAGAAATGCAGTAAAACTTAACTAGAAATTAAGCAAGACATTGAGCTGTCTAGCAAGGACTGAATTGTGCCACATAAGAATGTAGCGTTCAGAGTTTTGTCTGGCACTGCTTACTTGGTTTGTTACCTTATAAGTTCTAAGACTTCAGTGGCTTCTAATATCTTTCTGGGCTAAATTCAAACTATGGTTTTCCTTATAAAGTAGTTTGGAACAAGGACTTGAATGAGTGCTTCTTATGTAAGGTGCCTGCTTGCTATCATCTACTGATGCCTTCTTGCAAATACCTCCTTCATCAGCGATGAAAATTACATCTATAAGGGATGCTTTGTTTGAGAAATCCCTTGTCCAGGAAGTAAAACCTGGTACCAGTTTGGCTGTGATTGGACATCCTGTGTTTCTGGACATTTAAAAAACACCTGGGTTTCTTAAATACTTTACTCTTTGATTATTGATTTGCTTTATCTCTGTTGCTGTCTTTGTATTTGATTTTCCTTATTCATAATTTTTGAAATGCTTAAATATTGAAACATGGTTTAGAAATTTAGTGAATTAAAGAGCAACACATGTGAAAATAGGTAACAAGATCAGAGACACTTCGGTAATTGTGAGACAAGAGTTAATGGTAGTTTTAGAAAAATTCTCCAGATTTAATGGTTGATGGTGCAAGCTAGCCAAGAAATTAAGGTGATAAATTATTTATTTATTTATTTTTCCAATTTGTTACCCCGCCCCAATTAGGTAAACCCAACTCTGAGCGGCTTACAACACGAATCAGAAAAAGACATAGCTTAAACAAGCAATAAATACAACCAATATGACACTCCTACGTGCCTCACACATATTAAAATACATTTCATCAGTTAAAAAATTGAAACTACAGTTAACCAATTATTTAAAAAGTTAAGTTAAAATTACACTTTAGAGATTATACTTATAAAATTATTAAGGAAACGGGGGCAAGCGCAGGGAGGGTGGCTGACTTATCAAATCAGCCACCTGGCATGCGATTCAACATTCTTAAGGCCCCACACTTGCCCTGCCAGCCAGGTTTTGAGGCCCTTCCGAAAGGGCAGGAGCTCTGTCTGCGTACGTAGATAGATTGGTAGAAGGTTCCACAGGGCCGGGGCGGCCACAGAGAAGGCCCTCCTCCTAGTGCTAGAGAGGTGCGCCTCTCTAGCCGATGGAATCCTAAGAGAGCCTCTTCAATCCGCCCTGGTGGGACGGGCAGAAGTTCTTGGCGCGACGCGGTCTCTAAGGTATCCTGACCCACTACCATATAGGGCTTTAAAGGTAATAACCAGCACCTTGATTTGCACCCGGAGACATACTGGCAACCAGTGTAGCTGCCGAAGCAGTGGTGAGGCACGAGCATAACGCCTGCACCCCATCACTACCCGAGCAGCCGCATTCTGGACCAGTTGTAGCCTCCGAATGGTCATCAAGGGCAGCCCCATGTAGAGCGCATTACAATAATCAAGTCTGGAGGTGACCAGCGCGTGTGTGACCATGAGCAAGGCGTCCCGGTCTAGGAGTGGGCGCAACTGGTATATTACACGGAGTTGTGCAAAAGCCCTCCTGGCCACGACTGCCACCTGCTCTTTGAACAGTAGTCGTGAGTCCAGGAGGACCCCCAGATCATGCACCAGGTCTGTTTGGGGCAGAACTGCCCCATCCAGAACCAAAGCTGGCAGCTCACGAGATAGCACAGGACCCCTTACCCATAGCCACTCAGTCTTGCTGGGATTCAGCTGTAGCCCGTTTTCCCCCATCCAGACCTTGACAGCCTCCAGACACCTGGATAGGACTTCCACTGCACCGCTTGGGTCGCCACGGGCCGAGATGTACAACTGAGTGTCATCTGCATATTGATGGTACCTTACCCCGTGGGAACGGATGATCTCACCCAATGGCTTCATATAGATGTTAAATAGGAGAGGTGAGAGTACCGAGCCCTGAGGCACCCCATATTGAAGGAGCCTAGGGCTGGACCTCTCATTCTCCGACCATACCGACTGGGTCCTGCCCCTCAGAAATGAGGAAAACCAGGCAAACACCGTGCCCTGGATCCCCAATCCTTGGAGCCTTCCCAGGAGGATATCATGGTCAACGGTGTCAAAAGCCGCTGAGAGATCGAGAAGAGCCAGGATAGACGGATGACCTCCATCTCGCTCTCTCCAGAGATCATCCACCAATGCGACAAGTGCAGTTTCTGTACCATATCCGGGCCTGAATCCTGACTGAAAAGGGTCCAGATAATCCGCTTCATCCAGCACTTCCTGTAACTGCTGCACCACAGCCTTTTCCAAAACCTTACCCAGAAAGGGTAGGTTGGATACTGGTCGGTAGTTAGCAAGTACCGTAGGGTCGAGAGATGGCTTTTTGGTACATTTGATTGGGGAGAAGGAAAGGGGTAAAGAAAAGTACCTGTGAAGCAAATAGTGCAGGTGGTATACATACAGAGTACAAGAAGATTGGAAAGATAAGACAAGTTGGGCTAACTTGATCACAGTTGTGGGAGAAAGATGGAACAATGAATGGAAAATAACTGACATTGCTACTTGGATTGCTGTTAAATTGTCAGTGTTAGGCAATAGAATGCATTGCATACCTATCATGCTTTTTGCCTGAGTTTTGAATGAGTGTGTTTTAATACAGACGATACTCTTATTAAAACAACACTTGTTAAGTCTGTTTGATGAAATGAATTAAAAAAGCAAACATGCCATATACTCAGACTCTTTCCTTAGTTAGTGCTGGTAGAAAGAGTGGGGGTTCATTTAGCTCTTGTGTATTTCCAAACTACTGGTTTGAGGTAGTAAGTATTTAATTATCGTATTTAATTAACAAAATGCCTTATTTGAGAGGCATGTCTGCTCGGTAGGTACTAAGTAAGTTGGGGGGGGGGGATTGCCATGTAATTAAAAATAGTGATTTATTAATTTTTTTGTTGAAAGGATTGTTTCCCTTCTAACTCTTGTACCTACCCATCCCAAGCTCCCTGGAGCAACAGGAGCTTGCCTCAGATTATGTGGAAATGATATGTGTTAAGTAGAGTGAGTTCATAGAAGGTGCCTCTGATTTTGAGCATGATTTCTCATCATTTCTACACGTGGTTTTTTTCCCCTTCAAAATAATTGGTAACATTTTGAATGAACAGGTCAAGTTGGCAAGTAGTTGCAATGTAAAATTATAATGTGTTTAAAGTGACTGTACCAAGGAAGCATAGACACCTCTTCATTGATGTTCATTTATTAAATCTCTGTGTTAGGTATCTGTCAGGACCATAGTTTTCAAAGAGGGGTTGTGGTAGAGAATAGTGTTTGGTGTCAAATTATAAAAACATTCTTAATATAACATTGATAAAATAAAATAGTTTTAAATAGAATAAAGAGGAAATGGTCCTAAAATGTTTCACACTTTAAAAGTCAGAAGAGATGTTTTAAAAGCTGTTTTTAAATTAGCTAGATTGAAACCAGATCACCGAAAAACCATGCTTGAGAAGGTGCACCGGTGCCTGCCAGTCTCACTGATGTTAGAATTTCTGAAATTGATCTGAAGGCTTTGGCAACTTCACACGATGTTGGTGGTCCTTTATATAATTGAGACCCAAGGATCCAACAGTTCTTGCATTGAGACTCTAATTCTATGGGGTTGGAAAACCCTTCTGAGATTATTTAGGTTAATTTTTCTTTCTCCCTAGTTATTCACTGTACAGTATTACTCTAGCTAGAAAATTCCAATAGAAAATTGTGCATTCTTCAAATTGGATATATCTTTCCAGAGATATTAATCATTGCCTATACACACTCTGGTGTCTAGACATGCCTGCCACATGACCACAAAAACGTCTGCAGATACAGACAGCACTGACTCTTCGGCTATAAACAGAGATGAGCTCTGAACCCTAGAGTCTGAGATGACTGGCTTTCCAGCAAGGGTAACCTTTACCTTTATTACTAACCTCAGCTAGGAGTAGACCTATTGAATCAATTTTTGAATAGTGAGTCAGCATTTACATAAATCCCACTAGATCCGTGGGTCTTCTCAACCTGATTAACCTTGTTTTCCAACTCTAGCTAAAGTTATTTTAATTTAGGGTTGTTTTTCTCTCAACACAATAGCAAGTTGAAAATTTTGCTTGAGTGATACTCATTACTTTGAAGTGGAAAGCTCAGCTATTATTTCCCTGTAATTTTCTGTAGACAAAGTCAAGTCTTTACTTCTGTCTATGAGTTTCTGAACTGTTCATTTTGCTGTACCTTCACAAACAGTGGTTTGTATCAACCTTGGTAGCTGGAATAATAACTCATTTTTCAACATAACTTCAAAACTAATCCAAACTTTTTCTAAATAAATGACTATTTAAAATATTTAATATGGACCTTCTTAAAATAAAACCTATAATTTTTACTTGTGCAAAATTGCATTAAGATTATAAGAAACAATAAAGCTATTTTGTGGCAGTTAGGGTCACATGATTGAACTGTGTGGGGTTTTTTTGTTTGCTTTGTTTTTTGTATAGTGACTAAGATCAAGATTTAAATTACTTTGTTTTAAAGCCAAGTCCATCTTGTTTGTAGATAAGCTTTAGCACTTTGAATTGGTCTCAGAAATACACTGGCAACTGATACAACTGTACATGTCATCTGGCCTTAATAAAGATGTGAGTAGCCATATTTTGTACTAGCTAGTTCCAAATTGCCTCTAGCAATAGCAGTTACACATTTATAATGCCCCATAGTGCTTAGAGCACCCTCTCAGTGGTTCACAGTGTAATTAGCATTTTTGTCCCCAACATGATGGGTACTCATTTTATTGATCTCAGAAGGATAAGTCAACCTTGAGCAATTAGAATTGAACTCACAGTACCTCAAAACAATTTCACGTGGGAGCACATTGTACTATTCTAGGCTGAATGTATTTAGACTCAGAGGGTGTATAACCAAGATTAGATGTATTTATGCTAAGTAGGGCCACAGCTGACATACCAGCCAAACCGTATTGGTGGTGCCATTGGCTGCAATGGCCTCCCATTCTTCCACAAGCTGAAATGAATCCAGAAATAGCCTAAGTTACGAACTTCAGGAGATGCAGTCTTTATCCAATAACAGTTGACTTCCTATGTATCAGCAGATCTTCCCCACTTAAGTACTTCTGTCTTGTCTGGGTTTTTCTCCAACTCATTAAGTGTCATCCATCCCAGAATTGCTTCCTGGAATTAGTCAACAGGAAAGCTCAAATTGGGCTAGGAATATTTTGATGCTATCATATGGATTCTTCAGTTTGTGGGCCCAGAGCATTCAAAGAGGTCCCAAATTTACAAAGGTTATGTGCATCCTGAAAACCAAATGTGGCCATATGAAGTTAAATAGAATTAGTACATTGGAAGACCCAGCCTTGGTTTTCAAGTATCTTAGATCTATTTAATATTAAATAACCTTAAAGTACCATATATACTCGACTACAAGTCGTCCCAGATATAAGTCGAAATACCTAATTTAGACTTCTAAGACTAAGAAAATAGATTGACCTGAGTATAAATCGGGGGTGGAAAATACAACAGCTGCTAGTGAGTTTTAATAATTAAAATACATGAAAATATGGTAAAATTAATTAATCTAGACATTTGTGTGGGTATGTTTTTGAATTTTTATGGTAGTGTTTTGTTTTGTTTTACTATAAGTTTGAATTTGAACCACTACAGTTTTGGGACCCTCTGGGTCGTTGACCCGACTATAAGCTGAGTCCACTTTTTGGACCTCATTTTGGAGGCTAAAAATCTAGACTGATACTTGAATATATACAGTATATCCCTCAGACAGCTTTGGGGGGCAGACTCCCATTTTGCCCTTCTTTACCCACATGGCATTTCCTGCTGTGGTGGAGGCAGGGGGGCACATGAAATGGTGTAGTGGGCCGCATCCGGCCCAGTGACCTCAGGTTGAGAATCCCTGACTTAGGTTAACAATTTTATACACACGCCCAGAACAGGGATGGCCAACCTATGCCCTGTGGCACCATTTCATGTGGCCTACCACATGATGCAGATGCATTTATCACAGTCGTAAAATGTACCTGCATAAGTGCAACCGCACCTTCCATAAACAATACTGTAACTTCACCCATGGCTGTCATAAACGCATTTACGACAGCTGCAGACGTGCTTTACAGCAGCGTTTGCTGCAGGAGGAACTATGTGACTTGGTTGCTCTGCTGTCCATGGGGTGTGGTCTGGCCCATGGCACAAAAAGGTTAGGAACCCCTGCCCTAGAACTATTGCATATTGCTCAATTTCTTTGTCACACACTTTATCTAGCAGTTTCCCTCTTAACATCTGCTCTTCTGGGTGACTGAACAATATTAAACGTGTGGGTTTTCAGATGGAAATGAGTTTTTTCCATAAACAAACTGGGCATTTTTTTTTACCCTTTAACTCTTTTTCCAATTTCCTGGTTGTTATCAGAATCTTATCTATAGAACTTCCTGGATAGTTTTATTTTTTCTTTTCTTAGATGATATACTGTAGATGTGTGATGTATATGATGTGGTTGAAACACTATCCTGGACATACAACTGAAACTGTAGAATAGAAGGATGCTGATCTTGAAAGTGAATAGTTTCCAGAATCCTATATGTCGATGGTTTCTCCAAATTAAAATTCGATGCTTGCTGTTATTTTATTGTTTATACCATTTTTACTTATTTAGCATGTTCCTTTTGTCATCTTCAGCCCAGTAGTTCACATGATATTGTTTCATTTGGGCCTCCTGAAACTGCTCTTCCTTTTTGCAGTACAGTCAAACCTCGCATAAAGAGCGTCTCGCTTAAAGAGTAACTCGCTTAAAGAGCAGAATTTTTTCTCTGAATGTTCGCTTCGCATAACAAATAAAACGAAACCAAAACTCGCTTAACAAATAAATCGGGGTTCACAATCCCCCCTACAATTGGTCATTTACAATGGTATTTTGCTTAAAGAGCAAACTCGCTTAAAGAGCAATCCTGTGGAACGCATTATGCTCTTTAAGCGTGGTACAGCTGTAATTGGGAAGCTGCTCACATAGCGAAAATCCCTATGGGCAAACTCACATAATGAGCTTTTTTAGGGGAAAAACTTGCATAGCAATTTTTTTCCGTTATGCAAGTTTTCCCCATAGAAACGCTCACTATGCGAGTTTTCTATGGGGAAAGTCCAACTTGCATAGCAAATTTTTTCTCGTTACACGCGTTTCCCCCCATAGAAATGCTCACTATGCGAGCATTTCCATAGGGGAAGTCTGACTCGCATAGCGAAAATTTTCGCTATGCGAGTGGGACTCGTATAGCAAAAATATCCATTATGCGAGTCAGCTCGCTATTTGAAAAACCAGCTTGTTAAGCGAGTTTTTCGCTAAGCGAGTTGCTCGCTAAGCGAGATTTGACTGTATCTGAAATAATATATTCTAGATAGAAAAATTGTCCAATAATCTTATAGAAACGCCTGACTTGATTAATGGAATTCATTTATCCAAAAAATTCCAACATTGTATAAATGTAGTCTCATGCTAAATAATTAAAAAATAATCTTTAATTTATAATGAATAGCCTTTGAACTATAGTGTATGTTAAATAGAAAACTATCTTTCATCAAAACACTTTTCCTAAAAAATATTTGAAATACACAATTTAAAATTTAAAAATCTGATTTAAATTAAAATATATATTTTTAAAAAATTGATTTTAATCCATCTTTCTTAGTCCTAGTTGTTGACCCAGGTGGCTTTTCTAGTTTCCATCACCATGACAAGAAAATCAGTGAGCCCTGTGTATTGTGAGCGGCTAGCCATTACTTGGCTAGCCATTACTTGGCTAGGGCAGAGTTATCTTTTGGTCTGATGTTTGCTTGATAGCTAAAGTTGTCTCAGTGTTTCAACTTTCCAACGATACAATTTGTCTTGCCATGGCACACATGAAGTGCAACATGCAGGATTTAACACCAGGACTGCAATGGACCACCACATTTTTATGGGTATGGATGCTTTATGTCTATTTGACAGTGTAGAGAGGAAATATATATAATTTTCTTTGTTACTAATGTTGATGGTTTCTTCTGGTTTTCTGAAAATTGTCTTTTGCCTGCTCCATATAAACTAGCAAAACCATAGAGGCTCCATCTGTACAGTTTAGGAGATTGTTGCTCCATTTGTTACAATTACAAATACTGTATTTGCTGGCGTATAAGACCCACTTTCCCCCCTTAAATTGCACTGGAAAAATTGAGTGCGTCTTGTACTGTATATAGTGGCCTATTTTGGTAATAACAGGGGGCGTCTTATACGCCAATGTGCCTTATATGCTGGCAAATATGGTAATTTTTTAAAAAAAAGTAAATTCCATTTGTAATAATTATTTGAAAACTATATTTTAATATACATTTGTGATTATTGTACACCAAATCAAATTGTACATAGTCGTGTTTTATGTTCCTACGTAACAGAGTGACTTTCAATCTGAAAAAAAGTGCTAATATTGCAAAAAGTTTTTTTAAAATTTTCCTGAAAATTTCTGGGTTTTTTCCAATGGCTTCAAAATTTCCAGAAATGTTACATCTCTAATGGAAGACAGTCACCCTAACCTACCAACTGGCTGGTATGTGGCTTTCCACCAGAGCAATGGCCTCTTCAATTTCATTACTTGAAGGTGTTTCCATATTCGAACTATGTTGAGCTAGGCTCAGTCATTGTTGTGTTCTGCACTATTGTCTTGATACTAGATCCTAGGAGAATTCGTTTTGGGGAAAAACAGTTTTCTTGGCTGTGTTCCATCTTTTCGCCTTCATTGGGATTTGCAGGTAAATTGGCTGATGCACAGAGACCATAATAAAGAAGAATAGTTTACTTGCCTGTAATGTTTGTTATCCCAGGAATCATCTGTGTATGCACATGACCCACCCTTCCTCTCTTGTTCAGCACTTGCTGGTAACTCCTTTTCTGCTACCATATTGTCCATTTTTAAAATGAGGGATAGTCTATTCAAATGTGCATAAAAGGGAGGAGGTGTACAGCTACTGCCAAAACCTTCCCTATCTAGAAGGTTCTGAACCATGTGCAGACCTATCTGAACACTCATCAAACAAATGTTAAAGGTAAGCAACCCCTTTTTCTTAGATCACTTTGCAAGGATACATGTTTCTTAGGCAGTAAAAATAGTTAGAGGGGTTGTTGGGGGGGAGGGTAGCTGTAACTTATTTATTTAATTACATTTATACCCCATCCATTTGGGATATTTTCCCGCTTTGGGCAGCTTACAATACAATACCCACACATTAAAAAAACCACACATTGGAAGAGTTTCCAGTCTTCCATTTGTGCTGTTGAAAAGAATTTTGGAAGTAATGTACAGTATAACACTGCATCACAAAAACATAAATATCTGGTACTTGGTCTAATCCATGTGTCCTATAATAAATCAAAAATGTGCTGAATCCAAATCTGAAATCCAATTCTGCCTAGGATGTGTAAGAATCACAAAAGTGTGAAGTTTCATTCCCTTTTGTAGCAAACTCACTCCTTCAATCTGGAGGCTAACAGTTCAGACTTCTCTTTTGACAATGACAGGTCCCTTACTAGATCATCTAAATCTGATTAACTTATAAAATGTAGCTTACCCTTTTCAAATTGGGGTTCATAACATTCATAAACGTCGACATCACCATCCTGTTTCTCATCCGACATGTCACTGTCAGTAGCAACAGATGTAGGATGGACTGGCACTGGATTGATTCTCTGCATCATGTGGCACTGGCTTCAGAGCAGATTCACAATCAGGATAGATGAGTTTTGACTTCTTCAAAAACCCAAAAATGTCCTGGCACCTTAAATACTAACTCCTGTATTTAGCTGTGAGCTTTCTTGGACCAAGTTACTGTCCACTTCATCAGACATAAGACTGAACCCTCATGGAACCAAATTATACACACATCAGGTACACAGTCATACGTTAATTGGCCAGCCTAAGAATAACTTTGTATCTTTTTTCAACTGACAAAATCCCCTGTTATTATTCAGACCTGCTGCAAAGCCTGGCTCCCTATTGCAAATGGTTGCAAAACAAACTTCTCTTGCAAGCTGATGCATCACATCCAAAGGGTGGATGCAACAAACATTGTGTCATTATACATTTCCCAATGAATTAGATTTGATGCACCACAACTAACAAGTTTTACATGCTGCAGTTCTGCCTGGGTCATTTAAACAATTGTCAATAGATGCTAACTCATTGGCAAATGTGTAATGCCACAATATTTGTTGCAACCACCCTTTGAATGTGATGCATCAGCTTGCAAGAGAAGTTTGTTTTGAAACCAGGCTTTGCAGCAGGTTTGAATAAATCGGTAATGGGATTTTGTCATTTGAAAAAAGATACAGTGTTATTATTCAGTTAGGCTGGTCAATTACTGTGTAACTGATGTGTGTGTAAATTGGTGCCATGAGGTCTCACTCATATGTCTGATGAAGTGGACTTGGTCTATGAAAGCTCACAGTTAAATACAAGAGTTAGTCTTTTAAGGTGCCACAATATTTTTTGTCTTTTTAAAAATGTTCTGCTTTATTTACTCTCAGATATGCTTGCACAGACTGACTTGGCTACCACTTCAAACATTTTGAAAACTCAGCAGCTTTATTCATACAGAAGTAGCAGTCCGAGTGATGGTCGTTTGGCGCACGCCAAACCATAGGCACAGAAAAAGGCATTTTATTCCTTTTCCCATTCAACCATTGTGTTAGGTCAACATAACACACTTGACAGTAGATACGAGGTGCCCAGCTTTTATCCTGATCTCCAATTTCACATCCAAAGTAAGCAAATCTCACCCTCTTGGTTAGGTTCTTGCATTGATAATGCAGGGTATATTTGCCACAACTGTAGCAAAAATTATCTGGTTTATTAACACAGTTGCACCTCCTCATCTTTAGCAAAAAACAGACTCACTATGGCCTAGTTGTACTATCCAATAAGATGGTTTCGCCCTAGAGACAAGCCCTTAGTCCATCTTACTTTATACAGTAATACCCCGGATAACCCTAGTACCGGATAGCGCTAAAACTGCATAACGTTACAAGATTTTCAGAAAAATCTTGTATCGAATAACGCGATTTTTAGCGTTATCCGATATAGTCGTTCTTAGCAGCAGGGTGGCTGGAAAGCTGAATGGGGTTCTCCTGAATGGGGTGGGTGGCTAGGGAAGCCGACAGGGAGTCCCCGTCAGCTTCCCCAGCCACCCTGCAGCTGTAGATCGGGTCCTCTGATCTCTCTGGGGCAGGCAGGAGACAAGATCCAAGCTGTTTCTGGGCTTCCCGGATGTCCTCAGCCAGTGCAGCAAGCCAAAATGTCAGGGTTTGAATCCCGACATTCTGGCTTGCTGCACTGGCTGAGGATGTCGGGGAAGCCCAGAATCAGCTTGGATCGGGTCTCCCAACCTCCCTGGTCCCCAGCGGGGGGGGGGGGGGTCAGATACCCCAAAATTGGTAAAAAAAAGTGTTTCTTTTTAACCAATTTTGGGGTCTCTGACCCCCCCCCACTGGGTCCAGGGAGGTGGGGAGACCCGATCCAAGCTGTTTCTGGGCTTCCCCGACGTCCTCAGCCAGTGCAGCAAGCCAAAACGTCAGGGTTCAAATCCCGACATTCTGGCTTGCTGCAGCCTCCAGGGAAACAGGGCTTTTTTAAACATTGTGTGATCAATGCATCGCACAACGTTAAAAACTGGATAACGATGAGACTTGTGGAACCAAGTCTCAACGTTATCCGGGGTACTAGTGTATACTTATTTCTGATGTCAGCTCACTGACTTGCCCAGACATGCCTGGCTGCTGCTGGAATATGCATCCCACTAGGGGATGTGATTCAGCTGAGGTGGCAGCAGGCATAGTGGTAGCTGCAACTGTTATAATGTTCCCATGTAAAAATACATTACCCAGTTACCGAACATTTGAACAGCTGTAGCGTGCCTATGATTTAAAATCTGTACGTGATAGGCAAATTCTGAGTTCAGATTTGGAATCAGCATACTAGATATTGTGTAAATCACATGTGTTATTCCCAGTAGCAAAATCTTTGTTATGCAGTGAATCAGAGTAGATAATCAATGAGGATGTGGTTTAAAAATATTAGTTTGTCATAAAAACAGGACTCCCACTTCCAATCTGTATAAGGAATTTAAACATTTTTGCATATTTTACATATTCACTACATGTAGTGCATTCTTTAATTTCCCTGCTTTGGTTCTTCTCTCCCTCCCAAACATGTCTGAAGAAGTGAACTTGATCCACAAAAGTTAACATTAAAATAGTTAGTCTTTAAGGTGCCACAATGCTTTTGTCTTTATTTTTTCTTTGTTTGTTTTGTCTCTTGTATGATATGCTTCCACAGACTAGCAGGGGTACCACTTAGCAAACGCCCACACGTAGTAAAGCTTCAAGAAGGTGTTAATAACTGTCTTGGTGCATATGTTAAGATTTCAGTTACTAAAATATATAAGTGCACTTTTGAGTCAAATAATGAAAAGATTTGTGAACTGTGCTGAGTCATCAAACCACTGATTTTTAAATATTCTGTTTAAAAGAAAAAGAAGAAAAGCAATCCTCGTAGTATCTTTTCAGAAGCAGCAAACTGAAGGACTCATGCTTTAAATATTGTATTGTTTCACAAAAAGAACTGTACATGAAGCTTATAAAAATAGAGAAAACATGAATCCTGCTTCTGAACAATCTGGCTTGGACATAGCACCTAAACCATTACTTAGCCTTTTGAGAATAAGCTACAGCGAGTCTTTGTCTTGCTTCCAGCACTGATACAGGAGCTTGGTTTCTGTATTATTAACCACAAGTCATCAATAAAAAAGTGGGCAAATTGTTAATCTGATTTGTTTCTACGATCCACATTTAACTTAAGACTGGCCAGTATGACAGTCAGATGACATGCTATACTGTTCTTACTCTAGAATACTATCAGAAGTTTCTGATGTCCTCCTTCCCTCCATGGCAGAAGGGAAGGAAGTAGCAAATAAGCTGAGACTTTTCCTCTAAAAGTTAATAAACTGTAATAAATAACAATATTAACAGGTATCTGAAAAGTAGGAACAACAAAAAGCTCCAAGGTACTAATTTGATTTCTGCTGTAAAATAAACAAGTCTTGGGATACCATAAAGACTAATAAGTTTTATTTAGCATAAGCTCTTATAGACTGTAATCTACTATTCAGATCACAAAAGCTATATCCAATATAAAAGGCCAAAATCATAGTGTGGTAGAAGGTTCTACCTTATGTAATCCAACCAGTTTGGTTCAAAAGGAAAAACTACTCTCCCCCTCCTGGGGTGGGTGGGAGGAGGACATGTTTTAGTTCAGTAGTTGTGTTTGTCCTTACTGAAGCTCTGTGAAATTCTGTTTATTTACTGTCATTTTACTCCTAGAGCAGGCCCAGGATGAATTTGGTGGTATAATTTTTTTCATTCTTTCTAGAGACTGTTAGAGCTAGGTTTGATAACCTTTGGTATTTGCATTACTTTTCTAGCATCTTTTTTTTATCAAGTCTTTAAATTTTGTGACCAGATGTTTTAGCTTTTAAGAAAGCAGATATGATTGGCCAAATAATTGCTATATGAATTTGTTTTTTATATCCGTATACGTTAATTCTTCGGTTTAAGGTTTCGGGTTTCACTGATTCAATTTTCATTGTCCCCTCCCCCAATTGCTAACTTAAATGTTGTGAGAAAACCTTAGGTGGCAATAGCTATATTTTGTGATATGATATAGCCAAAAGATCAAGAACCTTTAAAATCACAAGTGTGCTAGGTGAAAACAGGAAAGTTTTGTCTGCTGAAAATTGAATGCTACTTTGAATGGAATATAGTCAAATCTAGCAAGGATCTTCTTAAAACTTTTCCTCCTGTCTCTTTGGCATTTGTGCTTTTGCACACTTTCTGACAGCTCCTCTGTCTACTTTGTACTTTTTTATAGTCTACAAGCTATCACTAATGTTTGGTCAAGTATAAATGTTTAAACCAGAAAATTCATTATTTTCCTTCAAAAGAATTGTTACCTGTTCTCAATCTTGTTTCATTTCCTGGCTCTCATAGGAATCCTTCAACTACTTTCTACAAAGTGTTTCATTCGAACAAGTTACGAAACTCAAAGAACCTGTGGGATAGGTATGGATACTTATGTATGAAAAGCATACATACTGACCAATGCATGAAACAGCTTTGCCCTGTGCAGGTTTCTCATCCTCAAGAAATATGACCACTTTAAAATTGTCTGCCTGTGTTATCTGTTTATGTACTGTGACTTGACTGCTGTAGCCACAGTCCAAAAAACAACAACAATAGTGCAATGTAATGGTTGTTCTCTTAGTTTCGTGGGTTCTAGCCTCATTCTTGCACCATTACCTTTTATTTTAGAAGCTTAGAAAGTAACAAATGAGGTGTTCTCTAACGCTAGGATAGAAATGCTAAACCTAGCTTTTGAGAGCTAGAGCTTTTCAACTGTATGACTTGTATTTTAAAAAAATCAAATCATGTAAAATTGCAGAAATAAAACAGCAAGGTCGGGTTGTACAGGTTTACATTGGAACAGTTGGGCAAGCTTTAAAAGACAATTTGGTCACAGCCATGCACTTGGCAAGAAGCTGCAACAAATCCCAACTTTGAAAATAAATATTTGTCAAAGTTGCATTACTAATTTAACTGCTGCAATTTGGCTTTTTCACAATATTAATATCATAGTTTGAAATCCTGGTGTTCTCTGGCTTACAGTGTTCTTGTCTGCCTTAGATTTTCTGTTACTAGTTAAGCTCCATAATTCATCTGCATTCGCCTTTTTAAAGCAAAGAACACATGATAGCTTTCTTACATTTTGTTCAAGTTTTAAGCTTGCCAGTTTCAGAATGGCCATGTTTTGGTTTGCAGAATTGCAGGATTTAAAAATCAAAATATTGGTCTGACACGCTGCATATTCTGAACTAATTATAAAATAACTTAAACCTTTTAAAAATCCTCTGAAACTGAACTTTTGAAAAATTGCTTCCAGTTAATGTTTTGTCTTAGCTACCTCTTGTGATGTTTTTAAAAACAAAGTGTGAGAAGGACTTTCCCTTGGAGGTAGACTTGGCAAGGGGTAGGTATTTGTATCAATACCAAAATGACAAATAAATTCAATAACACCTTGATGTGTGTCTTTGCATTGTTTATATGAGTTAACCAAGTCTTTGTCTTCGAATGAGGTGGCATACCTTTGGCTGTCAGATGTTGGCCTTTGTCTCCCATCACCTCCAGTCAGCATGACCAAGTGCTGGGGCATTGGGAGTTGTAGTCCAATAAGATTTGGGGAGCCAAACAGGGTTGCATCTCATGTTCATTTTTAGCCATTCTGTATTTTATGTAGAATGGGTATATTCCATCCTCTTATTTGGTCCTCAAAGATGTTATCATGCATGAAACCAGACCTGCTGGCTAAATATGTCTTTAGAGCAGCATTGAACAGAAATCTTTCTGTCACATAAAATGAAAAGTATATAACATAATTTGTGTTGATTGTGCAGAGGTATTACTTGGAAAGATAGAGATTGAATGTGTGGAAACTAAGTGATGATACCAAAGCAGTGTACCTAAACCTATTTTGTTGTAGCCACATGGTTCAGTCTCATCTTCTTGAACAAATGGTACATTTTTGTAACCTTGTTTGAGTGTTCATTATGAGCTATATGTTTCAATCAGAGTTTTATATCTAACTTAAATAACAATTTTTTTTGTAGAGTTGGTGGATATGGATGCAGGTTACTTACAGCAAATAGTGGTTTTAGATGGCTCTACTAGATGCTAAATTGCTAGGAAGGCTATGTTGCTAGTGGATACAGGGTATGAGGAGGCAGGATATGAAATGGCAGTACAGTTGTACCTCGCTTAAAGAGCATAATGTGTTCCACAGGATTGCTCTTTAAGCGAGTTTGCTCTTTAAGTGAAACACCATTGTAAGTGACCAATTGTGGGGGGAATTGCGAACCCCAATTTATTTGTTAAGCGAGTTTTTGATTGGTTTTATTTGTTAAGCAAAGCGAACATTCACAGAAAATGCAGCTCTTTAAGCGAGTTACTCTTTAAGCGAAGCGCTCTTTATGCGAGGTTTGGCTGTACTAATTTTTAGCTTGTGGCAAGCTGATTCTGTTTTAGTGGCAGTGTGCTAAATAAGGTCTGGTTTAAAAGCCTTCTGTGTATGCCTTGGGGATTTGGTTGCCAAACATAATGTTTATCTCCCTGTTGGTCCAGTAAACAACATGGCAGCTTTTGTTCACAGAAATAAATTCCCCTAGTTTGTCTATAGCACCAGCCAGCATCCGTGAGGGAAACTGCATAGCTTCCAGGGGTGTATAAGGTCAGGAATGGCAGATGGACCAGGAGTATATAGAAATATCCAGGGGGGGGGGGTCGTGTGGGCAAGCAAGCATTTACACAAATAAGGCAGGGAGGCATTCACTCAGACACTGCCTCACATACACCATGCCATTCATTCATTCGTTCGTTCATTTATCCTACAGCTCAGTTGAGGAGCAGAAAAATATACCTCAACCTCAAATTAGTACTTTCTGTATTTACTTCTGCCTCTTCTGCCTAGTTTCAGAACTAACCAGTTCAGGGTGTCCATTTCCAGTCTAAAAAAGAACAGCAGCTGAGCTAAAAGGCTCCCAATCCCTGAATTTTTTAAAATAAATATTCTATATACAGCCATGAAATCCTGAGTACAATTTATATATTTAAAGAGGAAGAGATGCACTTTATTAATAGCTGCTAAACAAGAGGTGAAAATTATTCCCTGATTTCTCCACCTTTCTGTTTTGAGAGTCCCCTGGACTCTCAAAGTAAGTCAATCTTAGAAGAAATCAACCCTGACTGCTCCTTAGGAGGTCAAATAGTAAAGATGAAGCTAAAGTACTTTGGACATCAAATGAGAAGAGAGGATTCACTTGAGAAAGCCTTGATGCTGGGAAAGGTGGAGGGCAAAAGATGAAGGGGGCGGCCAAAAATGAGATGGCTAGATGGTATTGTAGAGACAATGGGCATAGAACTGAGCAAGTTGAGGAGGATGGTGGAGGTCAGAAGTGCCTGGCGGACAGTGGTCCATGGGGTTGCAAAGGGTCGGAATCGACTGTGTGACTGAACAACAAACCCCCTTTGTGACAAAGTTTCTTAGCATGATTGTGGATGCCAAAATGGCAGAAGAAGAATGGGGGAGGGAAAACCTGGATTTACGAAGAAGTCACTCTACCTGCCAAATTTCAGAACATTTGTAGTTCATTTCAGCAAGGCTGCAGAGAGTTGAAGCAACTGAGCTATTTAAGATTTTTGAAATATGCAGCAGGCTGATCTAGTGGTTTCTGAAGAGACATGGGTGTTTATCGTCTATGACTACAGTACTTTAAATGTGGATATCTTTTAATATATGTAATATAGAGAGGTTTTCTTTTTTAAAATACTCAAATTAATCACTTTCCAGGGCTTCCTTTGGGAAGCTTCATGTTTATGTTAACTATTTTAATATTGGTTGATAGTTTTTTTTTGTCTTAAGAGGTTTTCCCTTCTTAGGGAACTCAAAATAAGAGGTTGGCAAACAGTACAGACTTATTTATTAACAATTGTTTTAAAATCATGGGGGCCAGAGGAAAAACGGGGAGTATCTGAAGCTATACCATTTGACTATCAAGAGCACTTTGTAATAGTAATAAAAAGGCAACAACAGTAATATTTTTAAAATATTGAATTCAGAATGCATTGATTTCTCATCAATTCACCAAATTTCTGTCATAGCATTCTTTTACTGTTGCTTTGAATAACATTTATTAATTTGAAAATAATTTATTAACATTTAAGGTAGAATAATCACTTTTGTGATTTAAGGATGATATGTAAGCTGCCCCTCTGCTTTCAGTTCCTGTAGAACTAGCAACTGCAGAAGAAATGTTGAGCAGATTGTTCTTCCAAAGTCCCTATAATGGTCCAGGAGGGGTCCTGCACAAGTGGAAGTTTACACATAACAAGGAACAGTAACAGCATTCACATCTTAAGTTTCTTGTGGATGAGCCATTGGAGGAATTCCTGGCATGCTGGTATTTGCATGTACTTTAAACATGATTTTCTACTGCAAAGAGAACTCACAGTGATTGCAAGCTTTAGTTCTCCTTCGTGTATTCTGTGAATCCCTTATTTTGTCCCTTGCTGCTTGAGTTTAAATGTTTGACTAATACATTTTTAATTGCACTGGACTTCCAGTTGATGAAATGGTTGAATTAAGTATCAATAACTTATCTAATTACATAGATACGGTACAGTACTTTTGAAAAATCTGTTTTGTGTCTTGACTAAACTACCTCATCATCACTATCCGGCAGTTTCAAGTAGCTTATTCTAGTCTTTGTGGTGAATTTATTTAGTATTGTATGGAATGAAATATGTATTCAGGAAACTTGAAAACTGCTTTCTAAAAAATATTTTGTGTTGGCTGAATAATTTACTTGCACTTAAACGGCTGTTTGACACGTATTTGCATGGTATTTACATTCTTTATTAAAATGCTGTTTATGTAAATAATATTTGGTAGTACAGTAAAACACAGGATAACGATTGGCTCAGATAACGCTAGAATCGGATAACAATGCAAGATTTTTGGAAAAACCTTGCATCAGATAACGATCTGGATAACGATCCTTTAGCATTATCCGAGCCAATGGGGGGTGGTTGGATTGGGTAGAACATCTACCCAAACCACACACACACACCAGTGATGGATTGCTGCTACTGAACTAGGGTCGGAGGAAAGGCATGCGGATGCCTGCCTTTCCCCCGACCCTAATTCAGCCTGAGCGATCGCTGGACAAAGCCTAGCGGTGCCTGGGCTAGCTAGCCCGAGCGCCGCTAGGCTTTGTCAACAGCCCATTTGGGCTGCGGAAGAAGATTAGCCCAGCCCGGCTGGGCTGGCCTTCTCACGAAGCCCTTCCGCGGTGTGTCTGAAGCCCAGGGCTTTGGACAGCCTGCAAGGGCTGTGGGAGAAGGCTAGCCCAGCCCTGGGCTGGCCTCCTTCAGCAGCCCGTGCAGGCTGTGTCCAAAGCCGCTAGTAATCGCTAGCCTAGGGTCAGTTTGACTTCAGGGCTTTTTTAAAGCGTTGTTCAATGCATGCATTGGACAACGCTAAAAATCGGATAACGTCATGACTTGTGGAACCAAGTCATAACGTTATCCTGTGTTCTAGTGTATTGATCTTTCCAAAAGTGAATTATTTGGAAAAGTAGTTAGTCATTTATCCCATGGCAGGAATATGAGAACCATACTGAATAAGGTGAAGATATTCTTTCTAGCATAATGTTCAAACAACAGTCAACTAGACAAGAGATTAATATAATACTCGTGCTTTTGTTTCTCAACAAGTATTGTGAAGCATACTGCCTTTAATACTGGAAGCAGTAGATATAACTTTGTCTGGCCGGTTATCCCGCTAGGGTAATGGAGTAGACCGTACAGCCAGCACCTCAATGCCTTCAAGTGTTGGGCAGCTGTAAGTAACCTGATTCCTTAAAGAGGCCAACAGCTACAGGTGAATGAACCCCTTTAGATGGGGTAATGGTCCTTCTCAGTGGAGGAAATGCCACTGGAAACCATCATATTGGGCCCAACGGCAAAATGAGCAGAGGAGGAACCACTGCACTATTCTGATTCCCAGTGGTAATGGAGGCAGAAGACGCCATGCCAGATGGACTGGCTGTGAAGATGCACCTTGTTAATATCTTCAAGGTTGCGGCAATCCATTGCAGTTGCAGTGTTAAATCTTGCTTTGTCTCATTTCACACGTGCAGCCGGAGATCGCTCTGTGGTCACTGTGCATGGGTCACTTCATGGCAAGCTGGAATCCACCTTAAAAAAAATCACGCCAGTGGTATTTTTTCTGATGAAACATCTTATCAACTGTGAAAATGATTTTGGGGTGGGGGTGGGGAATGTATACTCAGATACAAGTAGCAGCAGCCACGGCGGCCGCGATATATAGCCATTGTTATAACAGGAACCCATTAACAGTTTCATACTTCTTGAGTTTTCTAAGATGTCTCCCTTGTTTTTCATTTTATTTAAGTAAGCATAGTGTTCTATCTACACCTTTATCCCAGCCTCTCTTTCTTCTAAGCTAAATAGGCTGAGACATTATAAATTTTCCTTGAAAAGGAGTTACTTAGCTAATGAGTCATTTTGGCTACCCTTTCCTGTACGTTTTCCTGCGTTTCAGTATTCTGAATTTGGTGAGTTATATACAAAGTGTGAGTGTATGTGGCCCTTTAAAAATTTCTAGCTTAAGTGAAACCACACATTTTCCAGTGTTTTCTTATGCAATCTGTATCCAAGAATGGCCATATCTACAGTAAAACCTCGAGATAGGAAATAAATTCATTCCTCAAAGTTTTTCGTATCCCCAAAAAATCATATTTTGAAACACAGTTTCCCATAGGAATGCATTGAAAAGCAAATAATCCATTCTGGAGCTCAGAAAAAAAGTAAAAAAAATGTTCATAACTTCATAAAGTGCACTTTGGAATTTTTTGCTGTGTTTTGGCCACTTTATAAAGAGATTTGAAGAGATAGAATACTTTTGAAGGGGGGTTTCTGAGCTCTGAAACTGATTATTTTGGTTTTCAGTGCTTATTTGGCAAGCGCCCTCTAGTGGCCAGCTCTGGTAATTGCTGGCTCAATACTGATGATCAGCTGTTTCAAGGGGGAAAAAAATCGGCACTTCCTGGTTGTAGGGAGAGCTTCTACTGGTGCCAAAACACAACGAAAAATTCCAAAAATGAAGCGGAAATGCTCCAAACACCCTCTGGCTGCCATGGGAAACATTGGAAGACCCAAAAAGCTTTGTATCTTGAAGCAATTTTTTTTTACGAGATTTCCTTTTGTATCACAACTTTCCATAAATTGACCCATTCGTAATTCGAGGTTTTACGGTATCCCACTTTCTCCTTTCTACCAGGTTTCTGTTGTACTGAATTTATTTGTACTCCACTTCAAAAACCAAGCAATCTTATGCTTCTATTTTGGCACCTAGGCTTCTACCATTACTATAAAAATGCCTAAACATAATTTCCCTGGCCTGCTCTTGAACTGTCACACTCCCTGAAACTCTAATTGAATTCTTTTTTCCTTGGCTCTTTCTTGTATTCAGTGATCTGCAGGATATCAGGATACACTATAATGCTGGATGAGGATAGAGTATCTCCTATTATTAGAGCAATTTTCATTCTTTGTTTGCAGAAAACAATACCAGGTTCAAAAGACCATTTATTTGTTTCATTTATATGTTTTTCCTCAAAGGAGCTCAGGATATATATATTTTTTGTTGAGTTGCACAGTCAATTCCAACCCTTTGCAACCCCATGGACTAACGCATACCAGACACCCCTATCCTCCACCATCCTCCTCAGCCCACTCAGCTTTGTGCCCATTGTGTCAACAATGCCATCTAGCCATCTCATTCTCTGCCGCCCTCTTTCTTCTTTTACCCTCAACTTTTCCGAGCATCAAGGCTTTCTCAAGTGAATCTTCTCTTCTCATTTGATGTCCAAAGTAGTTTTTTTTTAAATATATATTTTTTATTAACACATGTATATTGTGACAAACATATAAGACAATATTATAACATAAAATAAATGAATAAACAATAAACAAAAACCAAAAACCAAAATTATACATCTGATGACAACTACGAATACACCCACCCATTCCCATACTAACTTGTAAACAAAGCACATAAATCATGCCAGCTCATATTGTACATATAATCCCAGATAAGTTGAGTATCTTGTAGATATTGAAATCTCAATTCTGCCAAAACTTCAACATTTCTTGGCTTGGTTTAATGCCTTCATTACTAGTCATACCAAATATAACGAATGGTTCCCAAATTTCCCAAAATACCTTCTTAATGTTTAAACCTCTTCTAATCTTTATTTCATTTGTTAATTTGTCATTGAGAGCTAAACGCCATGCCATATTATACCATTTCCCTTTTTCAATTATAAACTTATTTTTCCATTCAGCAGCAATTAATTGTCTCGCCACAGATAGTAAGGTGATCATTAACTCTTTCTTATTCTCACTTATCTTCACTTCATCTGTTTCCCCCAGTAACACAGCTTTAGCAGATAACCTAATCTCAGAAGACATAATCTTTCCTAGCTCTTTTTCTATCATTTTCCAAAATTTGTTTGCGAATTCGCACGACCACCACATATGAGTATACGTTCCAGGTTCTTTACCACACCTCCAACATAGGTTTGTTTCAGCCTTTCCCATTTGCCATAAGCGTATAGGGGTGGTGTACCATTTCCATAATATTTTACAGTTGTGTTCTTTCTCTTTTATAGAAAGTACTTTCATTAATCTTTGGTTCCATTTCCGTTTCCATTCCTTATCACATATTACAATACCTAAGTCCTTTTCCCATGATTCCTTTAGTATTTTTTGCGGTCGTTCGTTTTTATTAATTATCCTATACATTTTGCCAACTAATCCTTTTTCCGGAGTTAACCCCTTCTTTAGTTTGTGTATAATCTCCTCAAAAGGAGTTATTTCTCTCCCTATGTAATTTTTTAATCTCTGTTTCCTATCCCATTCTTCCATTTGTTTTTCCTGAAACCAATTCAGATTTAAACTGGTATATATCATTTTTCTTTTTTGCTGTTCCCCGCAGGATGCAATCCACTGGCTTAAAAGCAATACCTTCTCCTGAGTTAATTTTGTTTTCTTTTCATTGTTTAAGGTTAATGGAAAATCCGGTAAATCTACAAGTTCTAATACTGGAGAATCCCCTGGTGACATAGTTTTTTTCATTCCTTTCCAGAATAAATATAAATCTTTTAAAGTTTTACTATTGATCTTGACTTTTTTCTCTTGATTTGTTAGAAACAGGCTTCCTTTATATCTATTGTATTCTAACCTGTCTCTCTCTACTGTCTTTACAAAATCATGTGTTAACAAATTTGCTATACGTTTCAATTGAAAGGCCTTATAATAATTAGTTATATTTGGGATACCCAATCCACCGTCTTTCTGATGTTGATACCATAATGATTTCGCTATCCTGGGTTTTTTTTCTTCATTACAAAACCTGTCTATTATTTTTTGCCATTCCTTCAGCTCTTTTTCATTTATCTTAATTGGGAGGTTCCCTAATAAAAAATTTATTTTTGGTACAATTTTCATTTTGCTGATGTTTACCCTTCCAAACCATGATAGGTTTAATTTCCTAAGTAGTTTAACTTCATCTTCAATATTTGACGTTCCAAGGAGCAGTCGGGGTTGATTTCTTTTAAGATTGACCTATTTGTTTGTTCTTAAATTGTAAAGAAACCTCTTAGGATTATAGAAAGGCATTCCATTCCAAAAAAGGAGACTCGGAGTGAATAAAAGCTCAGATTTCTCTCTCTCCTTACACTTATCATTACAAATAGAAGGAAATTCTGTTTTCAGTAAACTCAGGTCAGTTCACTTCAAATTAAGGATTTGACAATATTTGCAGTTCTCTTGATCCAAAGGAAGCAGTAGTGGCAAGCAACCAAATTGAGATGTGGGTAGTCCTTGGCATAAAGATAAGTCAAGATACTTTATATTCCTGTGTTTTATTTTTTATAACTGCATGTTGCATGTTTGGTGAGAGTTTTGCTCTGTTATGTACAGTAATACCTCGGATAACGTTTGCATCAGATAAAGCTAAAATCGCATAACGTTAAGCAATCGGAAAAAAAATTGCATTGCATAACGTTAAATCCTATGGGATGCATCGGATAACGTTCACTAAAGCCTGTGCCGGTTACAATGTATCTCTATGGAGTTTTAACGCTATCCAATGCATCTCATAGGTACCTCAGCTTATATTCGGGTCGGCTTATACTTGAGCATATATGGTAACAGTTCTGCAATTTTGCTATTCTAATCAATGCATTCTGTCTTTGCTATTCTTCTTCTGTGTCTAGGCCACATGTGAAACTGGCAAAATGAAAGCACATTTTGGTGAGTTCATTCTGCAGTTCCTTTCGCCTGACCTAGTGTGAGAAAGATTAGCCAGCAACACAAGGTTGCCGTTATCAGTATACGCCAGAGTGTGGTTCAAAAATACAGTACCACAATCTTTGAGACACATTTTTAAGTCTGTCTCTGTTTTGATGAGGTAGAGGAGCTGAACAAATCACCCTTTAATAATAATAATAATAATGCCTTGTTCAGCTCTGCTCATGATCTTGATGTCTTTTTGGCAGCAGCTTGCCCCTTGAGAGATGCTTTACAACAATAGTGAGCAGTGCTAGTGAGCTTGGGGTGAAATTTCCACACCCACCTGCGGTACCCTGAGTTGGTTTTCGCCAAGTAGGGCGGCATATAAATCGAAATAATAAATAAATAAATAAATAAAATATAAATACCCACTTTGGACCACTGTAGTTTCCAAATAAGCCTACTTTGAAATACTGTATAAGTTCAGGGAGCTATACAGTTTACACCAGGACAAACCGTTTTTGTAACTGCTAAGGTTTATGGTATAGAATTGTAGATCACAGGACAGCCTCTGCAATACAGATATTGTTTACTACACCAGTTATAGTAAAATTTGGAGCAGTCAGTGGTAGTGAGGATACCACTGCCTATTCAGTCATTCAGCTTAGATGTTCTACTAGTAGTATGACTTCGGAAAATATGACTGTTACATGGCCTTGACTTTCTAGTACAGTAATACCTCGGATAACGACTGCATCGGATAACGCTAGAATCTGATAACCGTGAAAAATTTCTTTAACATTTTTTGCATCGGATAACAATCTGTTAGCGTTATCTGATGCAGTTGTTCGTAGCAGCAGGGTGGCTGGAAAGCTGAACAGGGGTTCCCCATTTGGCTTCTTAGCCATCCTGCAGCTGTGGAGGCAGGGGTGGGGTGGCTAGAAAGCTGACGGGAGGCTCCCCCATCGGTTTCCCCAGCCATCCTGCCGCTGTGGAGGCAGGGGCGGGTGGCGTGGGAAGCCGATGGGAAGTCCCTATCGGCTTCCCCAGCCACCCCACAGCTGCGTATCAGCTCCTCTGACCTCTAAGAGCCGGCAGGGGTGCCGGAGAGCCCGAAATTGGTGAAAAAATGGAAGTTTTTTCACCCATTTAAGGCTCCCTTACCACATCCCTTACCACATCCAGGGAAGTTGGGGGACCCGATCCGTGCTGTTTCTGAAGTTTCCCGACCTCCCTCGCCGCCGCGGTAAGCCAAAACATTGGGATTCGAATCTTCAGAAACAGCGCGGATCAGGCCCCTGACCTCCCGGAGGTGGCAGGGGTGGCGGGGAGCCCGAAAAGAGCGAAAAATACCTTCATTTTTTCCACCCATTTTGGGCTCTCCGATACCTCTGTCGGCTACAGGGAGGTCTGGGGACCCAATCCGCGCTGTTCCCAACCTACCCGGGCACTGTGATCATAGCATGCGATCGGCACTTGGGTTGAGGGATTGAACTGGCGCGCGCCTGGTTCAATCCTCAACCCAAGCAGCTGATTCCATGTTGTGATCTGCCTGCCTCTTTGGAAAGGGCAATGTGGATTTCACTCATGGAATCCCCACTTCCCTTTTCAAAGAGGCAGGCTGATCGCCCCCCTCTTCCCTTTCCTCTTTGGAAAGGGAACAGGGCTTTTTTAAACCTGCGATCAATGCATCACACAACGTTAAAAACCGGATAACGACGAGACTTGTGGAACCAAGTCTTATCGCTATCTGAGGTACTAGTGTACTATATATGCTGCATTACTACATATCTTAAATTTGCTTGCTGTCCTAATTTTTTAGGATTACAGTACTTATACAGTACACGCTACATACACACATTCCTTTGGTTCCAACTTTATCTAGTGAAGTTTAGTATATCATTTCTGAACAGTTACTAGTGATGTCTCTAATACTGTAATTAATTAGGGAAACTGTAGATGCTTCTCACCTTGACTCTTTCAAATAGATATTCTCCAATCTGGTGCCCTTCAGAAATATCCCCAGATAGAAAGCTCCTTTTATTTAGAATTTGTAAGAGCAGTGAAACTGAAGATGGAGGTTGAGAGTCAGATGGAAAAAGATGACAGAAATTGTAGTGAGTATTCTGGAATGGAATGGGGAATCAATTTGTAATGGAGATTTAAATTTACCCCATGCTTTCTCTTTCACTGTATCCAAACCAGTCACTTTCATAAGATTAATTTTTCTGCTGAAAGCCTAGAAGGGCCAGAGACTGCTATAAAACACATTTTAAACTGTGGTTTGGGATTCTGAATACCGTATTTGCCGGTGTACAAGACGACTGGGCGTATAAGACAACCACCCAACATTTCCACTCAAAATATAGAGTTTGTTATATACTCGCTGTATAAGACTATCCCCTCTTCTGCACACCTTCCACACACCAAATAAAATGTAAAAGAACAGATTTGATTTCAACATGTTAATTTATATTCAAATGCTTATGACATGCAGAAAAACTGTCACAAGGCTGTATGTTATCAGACATATACAGTAAATATAAAACAGTGCAAGTTTATTAAACGTTATTCACCAAAGACAATTCACTAACTGAATGGAACAATAAACCTATGGGAGCTGCCATGCTGTTTGTTTTCTAATCTGTTAACCAAACTGGAACTGTCAATGATAGAAGGAAGATAACAAATAGAGGGAGAGAGGAAGTGCCAGGCAAGTCCCTAGCAAGTTTGATGGCATGACAGTTTCCCTTTAAAAGCCTTCTAACTTCTGTTCGTCATCTGATATTAAAAGTTGTTATCCGATCCATTCCATAGGACCTTAACGTTATTCGATGCAATTCTCCCCAGATTGCTTAACGTTATGTGATTTAAGTGTTATCCGAGGTAAACGTTATCCAAGGTAAACGTTATCTGAGGTATTACTGTATTTTATTCAACTGAAGTGTACCCGGCGTACAAGATGGCCCCCCACTTGGAGGCATGTTTTTCAGGGGTAAAAAGTCGTCTTATACGCCAGCAAATACGGTAAGTGTTTTTGTTATGTACCATCAATTTGCTTCCAATTTATAATCACTTTGTGAATTAATTACCTCCAAAAGTTTCTGTCTTTAACTGCCTGCATCTCCTTTCCTTTGAATACAACATACAGTTGTATAGTGAGCATTTCCTTTCTATGTAGCGTAGGTTCCCCCTGCAATATTTTAGCATATTTTCCATTTAAATTGTAGTGATATTATCTCTGCAACTTGAAAGGACAATACTGATATTCCATCTTCCTCCCTGTGTTTTATTTCTTCAAATTGCTCTGACAACAACTTTTTTTCATGTTCTAAAACTGCATATTCTTTTTCACATTATAAATAATATACATTTCCTTATCTTTTCAGCATCCCTAATTTTGGTTTAAATTTTCATGATTTTAGAAACTGACATAGACGGGTTCTTTCTTTCCTTCTTTAGCTTTACTCTGTTTTGACAGTTATTGATCTCTACCACTCTCTATTTCTGAGCTTGTTTTTGCAGATAGAATAGAAGCGTCTTCATCTTCTATTTCCAGCTATATGGTCTATTTGATTTCTGTATTGGCCATCACTGGACAGCATTGTATACAGTCATCTGTTTGGTTGACTGAAACATTTGCATGCAGTAAATAAATGATTGGCTTCATTGCATTTTGTGAATTGCTCTACTGCTTCGTGTTATCACAGAGGCAAACAATTTGATGTTTCATTCTTAATTTTTCTACTTTTGCATTCCATTCAGTTTTCATGTATAATCAGTTTCTTTTTTGCTATCTTCATAAAGGCATTCAGTTTCTTCTTTAGCATCATCTGTGTTGGATTAGGGACTTGAATGATAAATATATTGGTACGTTTTTCTTGAAGTCTGTTATTATCTGGCCAGACTTTGGATTATAGTCTCTTACTACCTGTGCTGTATTCTACTTCGCTATATAAGCCAGACTGTTTCTACCAAGTTGAATTTTTTTGGAATAGTAGCCATGTTAGTCTGTGTTTCAAATATATTGGAGAGTAAACAAAACAAAAACATAGCATTTTAAAGACTTTACTGCTCTATTATGTTAACTTTTGTGAATGTAGTCTACTTTGTGGACTTGAGCCACACAGTGGACCTGATATACATCAGGTACAGAACTAATCACTCTGTTCCTGATGTATATACATCGATGCCATGAAGTCTCACTCCTATATCTGATAAAGTGGACTTGATCCACGAAAGCTAACATTAAAATACAGGTGTTACATCATTTTTGGTTTTGTTTACTCTCTGATATGCTTGAAACACAGACTATCACAGCTAGAGTACCTTTAAAAAAATTGTTTACTCTCTGATACATTTCTACCAAATTTGTCATTTTCACAGTAAAACTCAGTGTAAATCTTATTAAAAATTTCCTGTTTGCATTTATTTTAGTTTCCTCACACCAAGTATTGCAATGTTTAAATGTTATATCTATGTCTTACCTTGCCTTCCATATTTCAATTATATGCATTATAGAGTTGCAGGCTTCCTTTTTTTGTGTCTGCACACAGCAGCAACTAGTTCTCCTTCGGGTAGTCAATGAATTCCCACTTATGGGAACTGCGCTTGAATGGAGCCGTTATCGGAGCTGTAAAGCTAATTGGATTAAAGATGTGTCATTAGGACTGCCCACCGTACTGCCCACCATTAGGCGCCATTTTGCGCTCTTTCCTCAGTTCTCTTTTTTCTGCTACTAAAGCCGGAGTCCGTTAGAGAGCTCTCCTTTAAAAAGTGTGGGTTTTGCTGATTTTTAGAGTAATCTGCCTTTGAGGTCTCTTGTTGCTGACCTGTTCCTCATGGGAGCAGATCTCAGCCTAATTTTTATCTGCCACCTCTCCTCCACAGGGGACGCGGCCACATTACTCAATTTTTCTTGTCACCTTTCCTCACGGTTGGGCGGCATTTCTACAATTTTTTCTGCCGATCCTTCGGGGATCGGCACAAACCTGTCTGCCTGCCTCCTGGGACGTTCAGGTCCCTTCCCCCCCCCCCCCGGCCGTTTGCCTTGCTTGACGGCCCTGGTTGCTGCTTTTAAGTTTTGCGTCACCTGCAATAAGAAACTGCCATCTACAGACAGCCACGACGTGTGCCTTTTCTGTCTGGGCAAAACCCATCACACAATCCTGGACGCATTGTAAAAAGTTTATACGCGTTGCTATCCAGAACCGGCAAAACAGACTGAAATTTTTCTTGATGGCTCAGGCCTTGTCCCCAGCGACTACTACTACATCTCAGGTTCCCGCTCAAGTCAGCGCACCTAAGATGGCTTCCAAAACTGGAGAACGGTCAAAGATGGTGGACGTTGTCCAGAAGAAGAAGAAAAACAAGACCAAAGAGAAAAAGACTAAGTCGGTAGGGAGAGACCACCATTACTTGCTTCCCACACCAAGGCCAAATCGGTCACCCCTGTCAGCAGGTTCCTTCTCTCCTTCTTCTGCCATCCTCCCGTGCCGCTTCTCTCCAGATGTGGTCTCTGTCTCTTCCGCCCTCTGAGGCCCTTCTTCATCTATGAGCTCGCTTACTAAGTCTTCTCGGTGGGCCGTTTCTGCGTCACCACCTCCACTGGTACCCTCTGTGACATTCACCTTCCCCTCCACCACCACCATCCCTTCCGCCTAGGGGAGGATCTTTGCTACACCGAGTTTCCTTCTCGCAGAGACCGCTACAGGGTAGTTCCGTCCCTTCTACTCGGAACGCACCCGTTCCATCAATGGGGATGCAACTTGACTTCATTGCCCCGCTGATCCAATTGGTGGTACAACGAATCGGTGACCAGTTGCTAGCCACAGCTTCTGCTACTGCTCCGATGGGCCAGGACAGCGATTATCACACCCTAGCCCAACATGACCTTCCTCACTCTGGGTCCACTCAAGGTTCCGCTGGCCAACTGCCTTCTCACCAACTTGCAGAGCAGCCTCTTCCACCGTCCCGGACCTTGTCGGTGCCTACGTCCCTCGGTCAGCCCAGGCCTTACTGGCATGATTCCAAGCTGGACATGAGGATTCCGCCACCTTGCACAGACAGCTCGGGCTTTTCACTCCGATGAGGATGAACCCGCAGGCTGAGGTGGATAGAATTCCGGATTATGTCATCGGTTCTGCTGAGGTCCCTCATTCTAAGGACCAAAAGTCATTTACCGCAATGCTAACTCACCTTGAATCTGTTCTCGGAATTCAGGCTGAGCACCCGCCTTTACCATTTGAAGAGATGGTGAAGGCTAAGCTTGATAAGAAAACCATTAGACAGGTCCACATCGCCATGCTCCCCTCAATTCTCCATTCGGCTAAAACGGTTTCGAAGAAACCCGTATCGTCACACATGGTATCTTCCAGAGTGAACAGTATGTATCAGCTCCTAGGTGATGATGTGGAGTTTTTGCAAGCTCACCCCTTGCCAAACTCTATGGTTGTCAAGGTCTCACAGAGCACGACGGTGGTGAGTGGAGTTCTGATCCCATCCTCAGTTGAGGAGAAGAAACTGGATGCATTAAGATGGAAATTTTACACTACCGCGTCGTTATCCTTGCGTGCTGCCAACTACGAAACCGCTATGGGCCTTTACAACAGTGAGCTGTGGGAGAAAGCCAAGTCCTTCCTTCCGAAGCTTCCAGCTGAACGTCACACAAAATTTAAAACTGTGTGAAGAAGGGGACTTCTTGTCCGAACACCAGATGCGGACAGCCAGACATATTAGCAATCCTGCGTCCAAGGATATGTCCCACTTCAGTCCTCCTCCGCCACGCCTGGTTGCGCTCTACTGAATTGGAAGAACCCACCAAGAAACTCCTAGAGGATCTCCCGTTCAATGGCAAGGGTCTCTTCGCGGAGGACACTGATAAAGCCCTGAACAAGCTTAGGCAGAACCGTACTACCACCAAATTCTTCGGGTTTGGTTCTCCCTCCTAGTCCACCTTGTGTCGGAAGTATCAACCATTTTACAAGAGGAGCCAGAGCCAATACGCTCCACAACCTCTACAGAAACAGCAATTTGAGCTGCAGCAGCAGTCCTACTATCAATCCAAGCGCCAACCAAACCATCTGCGCTATCAACCTTACCATCAGCACAAGTAAGGGCACTGACCACCAATCAAAGCAGCGCGTTTGACTTTCCTGTGGCCGAGACTCTGACTGCCTTGCTCCCCTACCGTCACCTCTGGAATTTCCTGCAACTGTGGATGTGCCTGACCAACAACTGATGGGTTCTACAAATCTTGTCTATTGGTTATGCACTCTAATTTGTATGAAAACTCCATCGCACCGATCCCCCCGAACACCTTCAGGAGGAGGTTTCCACTCTGTTAGCCAAGGGAGTGATAGAGACCGTTCCTCCCTCCGAGTGGAATGATGGTTTCTATTTGAGGTACTTCATCGTCGAGAAGAAGGACAGCGGCTTGCAACCAATCCTGGACCTCCGTTGTCTCAACAGGCATAACCTCATCAAGACATTCCGCATGGTCACCCTCCACTCCGCCCTTTCCCTCATCAACAAAGGGGATTGGTTTACTGTCATCGACCTAAAGGATGCTTATTTCCATATCAATATTCAAAAGGAGCACAGAAGGTTTCTCCGCTTCCTCATCGGGGACAAGGCTTACCAGTACTGCTGTCTTCCATTTGGTCTGTTCACTGCTCCCAGAGTGTTCACCAAATGCATGGCTCTGGTAGCAGTCTACCTTCGTCAAAGCGGTATCAGGGTCTTCCCTTATATCAACAACTGGTTGATTGCTTCATCCACGCAATCGAGAGCATGGAGGAACAGTACTGTCACTGTACAACTCATGACAAATCTCGGCCTAAGGATCAATTACAAAAAGTCAAACCTCATTCCGAATCAGAGAATCAATTACATAGGAGCCATCCTTGACTCTAACCAAATGCGAGCTTATGCTCCTCCAAAACATCTTCGTGACATGGCTTCTGTATCCATCTTCCAGACCCATCCACGGGTGAGTGTAAAGGAGGCACAAAGACTCCTTGGTCTCATGGCCTCCACCACATCAGTAATCCCACATGCCAGATTGAAGATGCGCTCTCTCTAATCATGGCTTCTCGCGGGCTTTGACCCTCTGACATACCACCCTCACAAGAGACTGGTACCATCACTACAACTGAGGGATCAACTACTTTGGTAGACCTCACCGGCGAATGTGGCGATGGAGAAACACTTCTACCACCCGCTACCCACCATACAAATTCTGATGGATGCCAGCAACAGTGGTTGGGGGGCGCTCTGCGGCTCCCTAGCCACGAACGGTCTGTGGTCAACAGAAGAGGCCCGGCTCCACATCAATTATCTGGATCTGCTGGCAATTTGGAAGGCACTCCACTCCTTTGAAATGATACTGGCTGGAACCGTAGTCCAAGTGGCTTCTGACAACACGATGGCAGTTGCATACTTGAACAAGCAAGGGGCCACCAAATCGATGACTCTTATACTATTGTCAATCCATCTCTGGGAATGGTGTCTCGAGAGACATATCTTTCCTGTGGGTGTTCACATCCAAGGTACGCTCATTGTAGTCGCAGACAGCCTGAGCAGGAAGGGATCCATGACCCACGAGTGGGAGCTGGACCCGGAGGTTTTCCACTCCCATTTGCAAAAGGTGGGGCTATCCGGACCTCAACTTTTTCACTTTGGAAAAGAACCAGAAATGTCCGAGGTACTGCTCACGAGCAGGGATGGGAGTCAGATTGGAAGGAGACACCTTCATGATTCGGTGGGACAGAGACTAAGTTTATGTGTTCCCACCTCTTCCTCTCATCCAGAAAGTTTTACTGAACTTACATCTTTAACACTCACGGGCAATCCTGATAAGCCCGGCTTAGCCCAGGCAACCATGGTATCCACTGCTGCAGCGACTATCGTCATAGTTGCTCACTTTTCCACAGTCTCCCTCCCTGCTCCAGATGGAGGGAGGATGCCTGCTCCACTCCGACCTGCCGAGCCTCCATTTCACGGCGTGGAGGATAATCCCAGGCTGTCACAGATTTTAATTCTTAGTCGAAAGCCTACCACTAGGAAGTCTTATGCTTCCAAATACAGATGCTTCTGCGCATTGCTTCAATCCAGGGACACCACACGGACTAGTGCTGATATCCCAGACATTTTGGAGTATCTGCTGCACCTGTCAGAATCTGGCCTCAGCCTTGCATCTGTCAGGGTCCATTTGGTGGCAATTGTGGTGCATTCCCCCATGAGATTGGTAGCTTCAATGGCCTTTAGGGACCAAACCGTGAAGCGATTCCTCAAGGGCCTCTGTAATGCTTTTCTGCCAGTCAGACCACCGATGCCACAGTGGTCCTTTTCCACAGTTTTGACCTCACTAACCAGACATCCGTATGAGCCACTGGCTACTCCTGACCTGCGATTCCTCACCTGGAAGACAGCGTTCCTGGTGGCAATCACTTCTGCCCGAAGGGCCAGCAAAATCACAGCTTTCCGTGCAGATCCTCCCTTCATGAAGTTCTTCCATGACAGGGTGGCCTTCTGCCCAAGGTCATTTCAAACTTCCACCTGGGTCAATATGTCTCCCTGCCAATGTTTTTTGCCAATCCAACCACTGACCAAGAAAGGACATGGCACACGCTGGATGTGAAAAGGACTTTATTATTCTACACCAGCAGAACAAGGGAGTTTAGAAAATCATACAGACTATTTGTGGCTATGGAGGAAAGTCCAAAGGAGACCCTGTTACACTTCAATGTTTCTCTAAGTGGGTTTCATCTGCTATCCATTATGCCTATGAAGCTTCATCCTTGCCTCCTCCACAAGTCAAGGCATACTCAACTAGAGCCATGCCTACTTCTACTGCTTTCCTAGAGGGAACACCACTGGAGGACATCTGTAGGGCGGCCACCTGGTCCAGACCCTCCACATTTGTCCACCATTACAGAATGGACACTAGAGCCACAGCAGATGCCAGACTGGGTCAGGTTGTCCTTGCTACAGGACTCCAGGCTCCACGCCCATGATGTCCATTCTCTGATGTGTCAATATATGTGCCCATGGATTCATCTCATCCGACTGCCCGCCTACCAAGTAAGTGTGAGCCTGTCAATCTCCCATAAGTGGGAATTCATGGATTATCCGAAGGAGAAAGTTAAGTTGCACTTACCAGTGATAACTTTCGTTCTTCAAGTATATAGTACGTGAATTCACACTTCTCCCACCCTTCCTCTCAGGGCTGTGGAGTTGGTAGATAAATGTTCTGACTCCGACTCCTCAGTTTTGTCTACTTCAGACTCCGACTCCAGGTACCCGAAAATCACTCAGACTCCAACTCCACAGCACTGGTTCAGCAGCTGTGACAGGGCTGTGGAGTCGGTAGATAAATGTTCCGACTCCTCAGTTTTGTGTACTTCTGACTCCGACTCCAGGTACCCGAAATTTCCTCCAACTCTTTGACTCTGACTCCGACTCCACAGCCCTGCTTCCTCCCCACTTGAGCTGCACGGAAGAGATATCTTATTTTATCCTGTGCACAGCTTAAGTATTAACTGAGGAAAGAGCGCGAAATGGCACCTAAGGGTGAGCGGTACGGTGGGTGGTCCTAATTACAAATCTTTAATCCAATCAGCGTTACAGCTTCAATAACAGCTCCGCGCAAGCGCAGTTGCCATAAGCGTGAATTCACCGACTATATACTCAAAGAACAAAAGTTATTACTGTTAACTGCAACTTAATTATTCCTTTTGGCTTTAACCCATTTGCTACACTAGTAAGCTTCATCAGACTTCATCAGAAGTCTGACCTCAGAGTACACTTATTATTTATTTATTTATTTATTTATTTATTTATTTATTTATTTATTTATTTATTTATTTATTTATTTATTAGTTCAAATTTATATTGCTGCCCACTTGCCGTAGCGACTCATTATTATTTTTTGTTTCACTTTGGAACAATGGTTTTGAAGTTGAAAATGTTTAGAAGTGGTTTGACACTTCAACCTTCTGCACAGTACTAACAAGAGTTGCTTGTTTGTCACTACATTTTCTGTGAGTGACCTACTACAGTTACACTACAAAGTGCAAAGCAGTCCAATAGCTGCTCATCTAGAAGTTCTCTACTTTTACCTCCACTTGAACTGTCAGTTGAGGCACCTGGCAATTTCTGGAAGAGGTATTGTCTCAACTTTGACCCAATCCTGCTTGGGAGTCAAGGCTCTTGACAGAATCTAGCCTTCTGATGGCTTCCCTGAAACACTTAAATGCCTTGCCATTTTAAGGTGTGCCTTTGAGAGAGGTCTCTGTGACTTTGTTTTAAAAGGGGGAAAGTTAATGGAAGCCTTTGCATTACAGTCTGCTAACATGCTTGTATTCTCTGTCTTCCTCATCCCTTCTCTTATCTGTATGTAATTAAGTGAAGACTTCAAACCAAACTGGGGGTCACCTCCACTTCTTTCCAATTTCTTGCAAAACTTTGAAATCCAAACGTGATTAAACATGTTGAAGCCTTTTTTCATAAGAAGAATATAAAGGCATTCGATGATTTGAGGAATGTTCTTTTATAGCTCAAAGTGTGTGAAGTTGAGCTTTCTAGGAAATCTGTTTGAAAATGTAAACACTTAATCATATGAAATGGACTAGTAAGAGGCTACTTTTTATAGTGTGAGTCACAGAAACTTCTCAGACATAAAACCCATTTGCTTTATTGTTTTAAATGGAGATAAAATTCATAGTCTAGCTTCCAAATCTATATTGACCAATTTTGAAAGGCATGCTAAAAGTAAGGCTTCCATCCATTTCCTCATGGATATTTAACTTGTTTGCTCTTGAGCAAGATTTCCATCGTAGCATATTATGTTGGCACTTCCTACAATTATATTTATCTCACTTGTAGCCTACTTCACCATGAGACTTTAATGTGAATTGCTGCTATAAATAGTGAACATTTTTAACATTTCCACATGATAGGAAGAGAGAGAAGGCATCAGTTAAGACTAATAGCAGAACATTGTGCCATTTTGATGGACCAATCTGTATGCTGTTTCTGTTTCCATGAAGATTATGCTGGTCCACTGTTACATATGTTCTGAATAGTGGTGTATTTATTTCATCTTAGAGTTTGCTATAGCAGCATCATTTAAAAATAAACATTCTCAAAGTTGAGGTATGCTTTTGTAAGAAAATATTGTCCAGTTCTGAGAATTTAAACCTGATTTCTACTTGTATATGTTTAACTCATGAATAAATAAATAAAAGAAAATGACACATAGGAAATGAAAGGACAGGGAGACTATGAAGGAAGAGTACAGACAAGTAGCAAAGAATTGCAGGAATTGTGTTAAGAAACCAAAAGTTGATAATGAATTGAGGTTAGCAAAAGACTAAAAGCAACCCAAAAAAAAGCATTTTTCAGGTGCATGCATAGCAAAAGACAGAAAAGAAACAGTAGCTCAGCTACTTAGTGGGTATGAGAAAATGATAACAGATATCAAAGAAAAGGCAGAAGAGCTCAATTCCTAACTCACCCCCCCCCCCCAAAAAAAGAGAGAGAGTAGTATATGATCCTCGGCAAATGTGAACTACAAAGAAGGGAACAGGGTTGCAGTTTGAGACTGATTTAAAAAAAAGGTCAAGGAATACATCATAACTTTGACTGATTTCAAATCTCCAGGACTGAATGAACTGTATCCAAGGATATTGTCAGGAAGATCTCAGGAACACTGTTTATCATTTTCTTGAAATCATTGAGGATAGGTGAAGTGCCAGATGATTGGAGGAAATCTAATATTGTCCTACTTTCAAAAAGGAGGAGCCAAGGAACTGCAGACCAGTCAGCCTGAAATCAATCCCAGAGAAAAATTCTGGAGCAGATTCTAAAGTGGTCACTCGGCAAGCACCTTGAACACAATATGGTAATATCTAGAAGCCAACTTGGATTTGTCAAGAACTAATCCGGCCAGACTATTTTTTAGATTTTATTAGTTAAAATACAGACAAAAAAAAAACCACAACAAAAACCTTTTAAAAATTACATATAGTACAATTTAACTTTCTACATGTACCCACCACCAGTGGGACTTGTAAATCTTCTCTTTAAGTACTGTATTCTCAGCATCATTAAATTTTTATATCCGACTCCTCATTCCAATAAGATATCACATCTTGCTCTAAGAATAATCATTTGTTCAGTGTGACCCAGGGTGATAGGATAGTAATCAGTACTTATTAAATGTCAGCTTATGGATTCTGCCAGCATTAAAAACTTAACTGTGATTACGATGTGGAATTCGTTTTTTATACTGGATATTTTCATTGGGCTTTTGGAAAGAATTGCTTACTGATCTAAACTATCACTACAAAACATTCTGAAATGAATGTAACAATCCTCTGTATAATATGACTTAATTATCTTACATTCAGTGCTAAAGTTCTAGCAAGCAATCTAGCCCAAATTATACTTTTATATCCCATTGGTTTCAGTGGAGGGAGAAAAAAATAAACCTGATTCTTACATTAAAGCCATTAGGCTAAATTAACTCTTCAAGCTGCTTGGTGGCATAGCAAATAATATGTCCTAAATGTAGCTTTCAATTTTGTTTGTTTTTAACTGTATCAAAACTTGTTTGCATGTTCCACCATGTATTGTGAGTGTTAAAAATGGAGATCACTTTGGTTCTTTTACTGTAGGCTGAAAGTTTGGTTTTTGCCATGTTGGTTAATAACTAAATTGTCTATCCACATTGCCATACTGGACAAAACAAATATATCAAAATGTCAGTTTTACTCACACAAAAGGACATGAATGGTTGGCTTGGTTATGATTATGAACTCTTCCAAATACAGCAGCCCATGGCAACCAACTGGACTTGGGCAATACTTTTCTTGTACTCTCAAAACTTCTGTGCCCACCTTAAATAAGGGACATAGACCATATAGGTTATCTTACAACACATTTGGCAAGAACGAGACATGTCTGAGTGCCACTAAAAGCATTTCAAAGTGCTAATCCCATTGGTTTTGATAGGATATAAACATGCTTCATTGTATCTGAAATATAATCCTTATCGTTGGGGGATATTGTGATCTGCATGTTCCTGCATATATGGAGATAAGATCAGCCAGCCTTAGAGGTTTGTAACTTAAGATACAAGGAATACCAAAAACACTGTACAAATGTTACCGAACATGATGGAAGCCATAATCAAATGGGCAGAGGATTTTTGTGTTGAATCCTCCCCCCTCCCTAGTTTTACTATATTTGTAAAATTTTGGTGAACATTGGAGTTCATGTTCCTGTTTTTTATCTTTTCTTTTGAACAGTGCGTCTGGTGCGAGTGTTGTAGCCATTGACAACAAAATAGAACAGGCAATGGTAAGTAAAGAACTAAATGCTCTTTTTTTAGAACTCTACTGATTCTAGTTTCTTCAGCCTTTTAGAAGTCACATGGATGAATTCTAATGTTCTTTTCAGCCTTTTAAGATAGGAAATCTAAAAGCAGACATGTAGTACTTTGTTGGTCATGGACTTCTCACAGGCGGTAAACAGCAACTACCTGGCATAAAATGATATGTAGTATAATAAATAATATGAACATTGTGGGCTTCTCTTTGCCTTCATTTTGTTCTTGTGCATTGTCATTTAAGTAATTTTGTTTACCAGTAAAGGATCATTGTTATAAAAACCATCTGGAGCTAATGTTGCACTATACTCAGTATTTCCAAGAACTCTGAACAATGAAAAATATATAAAGTGATCTACTTATTCCAGTGTGGTTAATATTTATCATAATAAGACCTGAGCATTTAATTTGCACAAAGGCGTATCAGATTCTGCAGCCAGACTGCTGATGCTTTGATCACCTATATCAGTGGTTCTTAACCTTTTCAAGCTGAGGGCCGGGTCATGCTCCCTCAGACCACTTCGGGGGCCGGATGGCCATTTTGCCCTCCCTACCACACATGACACTTCCAGGGATGGCAGAGGCAGTTGGGGGGGGGGGGCACATGAAATGGTGTCATGGGCCACATCCGGCCCCTGGGCTGTAGGTTGAGAACCCCTGACCTAAATCATTGTTGTACTCAGTGTTGGTGTTGCTAAATGATATCTTCTAATGTGTTGGCTACCACTTCAGTATATGGACATTTTAGAAGATTAATTTTAAAAGCATAACAAATGTAAGGTTCTGGTTAGCTAAAAGCTTGAAAGACAGAAGATAAGCTATTCAATCTTATGTTCCTTAGCCAGGTTTGGAGGCTAAAATCAAATGAGACCTTAGATTCCCTAATGTAAATTTTAAAGCCACACAAGAAAACTTACATATTTTCTCTCATCATTCCCTAAAATCTAAGTGAATATTGGCCAAAATAATATTTTATGGCATAGAATTTTTCATAATGTATAAACCGTGGAAATAAACTTTACTAATAGGTAGTTTCCTAAATGAATTGGTTACCATTAGTATTTACAACAGTGGTACCTCGCTTAAAGAGCATAATGCGTTCCATGGGTTTGCTATATAAGTGAAATACCATTGTAAGTGACCAATTGTGACTTCTGGCGGGGGAGATTGCAAACCCCGATTTAGTTGTTAAGCGAGTTTCTGGTTGGTTTTAGTTGTTAAGTGAGGTGACCATTCAGAGAAAATTCTGCTCTTTAAGCGAGTTACTCTCTAAGCGAGACACTCTTTATGTGAGGTTTTACTGTACACTAGTACCCCGGATAACGTTATGACTTGGTTCCACAAGTCTCGTCGTTATCCGGTTTTTAACGTTGTGCGATACATTGATCACACAATGTTAAAAAAAGCCCTGTTTCCCTGGAGGCTGCAGCAAGCCAGAACGTCGGGATTTGAATCCTGACATTTTGGCTTGCTGCAGCCTCCAAGGAGGTGGGGGAACTTTGGAAACAGCTTGGATCGGGTCTCCCCACCTCCCTGGACCCGGGGGGGGGGGTCAGAAACCCCTAAATTATTTTAAAAAATGGATGTGGTTTTTTTTACCAATTTTGGGGTCTCTGACGCCCCCGCCGGGTCCAGGGAGGTGGGGAGACCCGATCCAAGCTGTTTCTGGACTTCCCCGACGTCCTCAGCCTGTGCAGCAAGCCAGAATGTCGGGATTCGAACCCTGACGTTTTGGCTTGCTGCACTGGCTGAGGACGTCGGGGAAGCCCAGAAACAGCTTGGATCGTGTCCCCTGCCTGCTCCAGAGAGACCAGAGGACTCGATCTACAGCTGCAGGGTGGCTGGGGAAGCTGACGGGGACTCCCTGTCGGCTTCCCTAGCCACCTGCCCTTGCCTCCGCAGCTGTGGGGTGGCTGGGGAAGCTGACGGGGGAGCCCCCCGTCAGCTTTCCAACCTCCCCACCCCTGCCTCCGTAGCTGCAGGGTGGCTGGGAAGCTGAACGGAGAACCCCATTCAGCTTTCCAGCCACCCTGCTGCTAAGAACGACTGTATCGGATAACGTTAAAAATCGCGTTATTCAATACAAGATTTTTCCGAAAATCTTGTAACGTTATGCGGTTTTAGCGTTATCCGGTACTCGCGTTATCCGCAGTATTACTGTATTTGGATATTGAAAACAGCTATAGCTCTTCAAATTACAAATTACTTAAATATTTTTATTTAAAACCTATATCTCACCATATATGTATTCAGGTCAACTCACAGTATAAAATTTGTGATAGATCATTGTAACAATAGCAAATTGGTTTATTTTTTACTTATTTAGAAGAAAATAAAGTTTTACCTGTTATGAGCCCTCATGGTACATTAGTTAAACTGTTGTACTGCAGTCAAAACTGCTGACATTGTGAGTTTTTCCTGATGGGATTCAAGGTTGACTTGGCCTTCCTTACTTCTGAGGTTTTTTTAAATGAGTACCCAGCATGTTGGAGGGATGCTAATTAGCTTGTGAACCACCCAGAGAGTGCACAAACGCTATGGGGTGGTATGTAAGTGTAATTGCTATTATAATAATACTCCGGCTAGCGTTGTGTACCTCCCCGACCCAACTGGTGCTTGGCTCGATCCGCCTGCCTTTTTGGAAAGGGCAGCAGGGATTCCACGCATGGAATCCCACTGCCCTGTCCAAAGAGGGAGATGGATCTTCCCCCGGGTTTCCTTTCCTCTTCGGAAAGGGAACAGGACTTTTTTTTTAATGTTCTGGAACCAAGTCTTAGTGTTATCTGAGGTATTGGTGTAATTCAACACAGAGCATACTCATTGAAATGACAACTTGTTAGTGATGATTTATTAAAAATTACTCTCCATGGAGTATGTTTTAAAGATCAGTTATCATAAAAAAAAATACCCTATGACCATTTGCCACCTACCCAGTCTTTAAAGGCTGAGGCACCAGCAGCTGATTCTGAAGATAGAAGTGAATGGATCTCTTTATACAGAAGGTGATCCTTTGAACAGTATGTTTTGATAATGATGAATTTTGTTGGTTAAACACACAGATTGAGTTAAACAAGACTAGAAGGCCCAATGTTCTAAACTGTTATTTTTAAGCATGTGCTGTTTCTACGGGACCTTTTGGGTGTCCCTGCTGTGCAAGTGGATTAGTTTCTAAAGTGCCAGCTCTGTTAGCCTAGGTGCCACAGCTGTAAATAAGAGTGGACAAAGGCTGTATTCATGCATAATCATAAAGAATGTACAGAATTCAAAGCTAAACAGTAGCAAATGGGGGTCTTCATGGGCAATACTTGATAAATAAAGGGATTTATTCTTATATGAGAAAGTTTCTACAAGAAACCTACACAGGACTCTCGGATTTAAAAGAAATACATCTCCACTGTGCTAGTCATGGTGGCAAGTGCAGCTGACAACAGTTGCTTTATGTTTGTCTCACACTTACCTGCAGTGGTTGGTTGGAGCAGATGGAAAGCATGGAAGTGAGAAAGAAACAGCCTTCTTCATATTTATAAAAGCCTTCCTTCAGTGTTCAGTGTGACTTCATCATGCATGCAGGCAAGCTAGTATTTACCCTCTGCTCAACTAAGAAATCCACTTGATGTCTTGGGCATTTCTCATTCTGCAATAGACGTTACCACATGCAACCGTGTCCCCACCTTGACCCCAGCATCTTCTCCACAAAATATCTAAAAATGTAGTCCATTTCTGGCCACTTTGGTTTATGGGGTAGTGGTAGCAATACTGCCATGATTTGAGAACCCCTAGCTTTCTCAGAAATGGGCATGTGGGGGGCTTCAACCTCTGGAGATTGCCTGCCCCTGTTACAGTGGTTTGTGAATTGATTGTCTTGTAGGTAATACTGTACTGTTCTTTGGTAGAATGTATGTATATAATAATTTGTAGAAAAAGCCTCCTCGAAGATTGTGGTATTTTTGACCCACTCCAGCATATCCTGGTAATGACAACCTTGTGTTGCCAGTTAATCTTTCTCACAGTAGGTCAGGCAAAAGGAACTGGCAGAATGAACTCATCAAAAGGTACCTTCATTTTGACAGTTTCACACTTGGCCTAGACATGGAAGAAGTAATAGTATTTAATTTCTTGAAATTTGTGTTTTACTTACATATGGAAAACTCTCTATTGATTGAGTTTGTCATTTGCAGGATCTGGTTAAAAGCCATTTGATGTATGCAGTCAGAGAAGAAGTTGAAGTACTGAAGGAGCAAATAAAGGAATTAGTTGAAAGAAACTCTTTACTTGAACGGGAAAATGCACTGTTAAAATCTCTCTCAAACAACGATCAACTATCCCAGCTCTCAACCCAACAGGCCAACCCCAGTAGCACTTCTAAACAGCAGACCGCGATAGCACAGCCTCCGCAGCCAATGCAAACTCCTCCTCCGCAGCAGCCGAATGTCTCCTCAGCATAAAGCTTTCTTGCCTCATTAAGAAACTGAAAGCAGTCTGTCCTTGTGTGCCACTGGTGTTCTTTCCACTCTTTATATGAAAGCAAGTAGCCATGCTTCAGTTGTGTGTTTTTGGCCTTTTCAGTATTAGACAATCATTCTGCAAGAGCTTTCCCTCACTGAGATGTCATACAGCACGGTTGGTATCCAATTACGCCATCAGTGTGCAAGGGGAAAAACAATAGAAGGAGTAACAATGCAAAAGTCTGCATTTATTTTGGTGCACATGAGTGGGGTCTTTAAGAGCTTTGGCAAGGCTCTTCAAAGTTTCCATTGCTCATGGATTACTTTGAGTCTTGCTTTTTTCAATAGTAACTATTCATCCTTAGAGCCACTGTTCTTTCAATTGCAAGTAACATTTGCCTACATTAGTTTCATTTATTTGTGTTTTATTTATTACAGGGCTGCTATTCATAATGTACATGAACAATGTCACAGAACTTTTAATTTTTTTTAAAAAATGTAAGTATCAGTAAAAATTGATAGACAGGATTGAGTTTAATAGATAAAATGTTTAGGCAATAATTGAACAAAAGAATCCTGGCCTATTTCTAACACTAATGGCAATTTACCTTTTGGTATTTATTTTCAGTAGTTAAGACCCAGCTTGAATGTAAATTTTTGTATAGTGTAAGTATGAAGACCATAGTGCATCTGTACAGGTAGTCGCCAGTCATTGTGATATAATAATTGATGGGCTATTTTGATGAAGAAAACTTTGCTCATTTCTGTTTCTACTTTCTAATAGAGAGATTGCCATGATTCCTCTGCTTTTTGACATTTCGTATGATTTAGGGAGGTTGGGTGGGAGGGATTAAAAAGCTGTGAAATTGTTCAACCTACTTTGTAACCAAAGAAGCAAAGCTGTGTAATTGAGTTTTATTTTATAATGCACATTCTTTATGTATTTTTTATTTAGTGTTCTCATTCACATTTTTTCTTTGCTGTCTAGCATGATCTGCATGACCTATAACCTTTGAACCACTTTCGTACCTCATGTTTTATCCAGCACTCTTATTGTGATATGTAAAAAAGTCTGTGAACAATGACAAATAAAAAAAAGGAAAGAACAGCTAGTGTTGGTGGAGCTGAGCTGGTGTGTTACACACTAGTTTAAAAATGAAGTGAGCCATCTTTTGTTCATTTAAAATGGTGTTTTGAATTTCGTATGCAGAAAACGTTTTGTTACATTGCAGATTTTAATGTATTTAATAAATGCAACATGCAGATTAAGTGCAGTGTATACTGAGTATTTAAATTAAAATGTACATTTCATAAATACAGTTTCAAGAGACCATTTGTGTATACTAACCTAGTATATCAGAAGTTGTTGTACAATATATTTTAAAATTTTCTGAAATTAAACTGCAGTTTTGTTGAAAGATCTGACTATATGTGTTCAGAATATGCAGAGTGCTTAGGTCAGGATTCGATTTACATTTGTAACCACCAAACTAGAACAAATACAGTATCTCAACTATTTAAAATAATTCCACACAGTTTTATTAGATCTGTTCAGACGAGCAGGAATCTGGGTTTAGTGGTGGTTGTCAGGGGGTTTCCCGGGGTCCCTAGAGGCTTTGGTGTGACAGAGTGCTTAGTGTGATGCAGTCCACCCCAACTCCCTTCTTCCAGCCTCCCAAAAGGACCCAAAACAAGTCACAGGGAGTGAGGCTCTTCCATAGAAGCGTGGATGTTGAAGCAGAGAGCTCTGCCAGTGCTATGCCCAAGCAGAATTCAACAAGGTAAAAGTCCCAAAACATAACTTTTATATTCCATAAGAGAGTGAAGCAAAACTGTAGAGAATAAAATCCCCATAATCTCATAGTCCATAAATCTGTAGAGCAGGGGTGCCCAAACTTTTTGGGCCGTGGGCCAATCATGTGGTTCAGGAAGCCGGTCACTTAAGGCCCGGGGGCAGGGTGCGGCCCCCGATGCCAATTCATCCAGCCCACGAAGCCCTCATTGCTCCTGGAATCGGAAGTAAAACACGCCCATATGGGCGCGTTTTACTTCTGCTTCCAGGAGCGACAAGGGCTTCGTGGGGCGGATGAATTGGCGTCGGGGGCCGCACCTGGCCCCTGGGCCTTATTTTGGGCACCACTGCTGTAGAGAAAAAGACCCCCCCCCCAGTCCACTAGCCCTTAAAGGGGCTATCTGGCCACATACCAGCACAATCCAGTTCCATAGGATGACAAAGGATGGTAATCTTTAGGAAAATCTGGCGTCAATGGCCTGTCTGATATTAATCAGCTTCATTTGGCAGCATCTAGCTACGTGTAGGTATTTCTCCCAGAAGGGGAAATTTTGAATTCCGCTAACAAGCATTTTAGCCTTAAGCCAGAGAACCGATTTGAAGTCTGAAAAGGGACTCTTTAAATCAGGGGTGCCCAAACTTTTCAGACTATGGGCTGGTCATGTGGTTCAGGGAGCCTGTCACTATGGCCCGGGGGCCGGATGCTGCCCCCGATGCCAATTCATCCGGCCCATGGACGCATTTTCCTTCCACTTCCAGGAGCAACGAGGGCTTCATGGGCCGGATGAATTGGCATTGGGGGCCACATCTGGCCCACGGGCCATAGTTCGGGCACCCCTGCTTTAAATAGTCAAAAGAGGGACTTTTACCTCCCACAAAAATTCAATGATCTCATTCTAATTACATCATTTGCAACTTTCTCAAAGGATCTGAAAGCTTCTAGTAGCTCCTGGAAGATTCCAGGTCTGCAGGTGTTTAATGGAATGCATTGGTGCTTACCAATTACCAAGCCTGCCTTTTTGGGGCAAGGTTTTGGAGAATGCAGTGAGTTGTGCAGCAGTTGCAGGGAGTCCTGGATGAAGCAGATTATCTGGACGCTTTTCAGTCAGGATTCAGGCCTGGATATGGTACGGAAACTGCATTGGTTGCGCTGGTAGATGATCTCTGGAGAGAGCAGGATGGAAATCATCCGTCCGTCCTGGATCTTCTTGACCTCTCAGCGGCGTTCAACACTTGACCACGGTATCCTTCTGGAAAGGCTCCGAGGATTGGGGATCCAGAGCACTGTGTTGTCCTGGTTTTATTAATTTCTAAGGGACCGGAACCAGTCGGTGGGGTTGGAAGACGAGGTGTCCAGCCCGAGGCCCCTCTGTTATGGGGTGCCACAGGGCTCGGTACTCTTGCCTCTCCTATTTAACATCTACATGAAACTGCTGGGTGAGATCATTCGTTCCTATGGGGTGAGGTATCATCAATATGCAGATGATACCCAGTTGTATATCTCGGCCCTTGGGGACCCTAGCAATGCAGTGGAAGTCCTTTCCAGGTGCCTGGAGGTTGTTAGGGTCTTGATGGGGGATAACGGGTTTCAGCTGAATCCTGGCAAGACTGAGTGGTTGTGGGTCAGGGGTCCTGTGTTATCTCAGGAGCTTCCATCTTTGGTTTTGGATGGGGCAGTGCTGCTCGAAACAGACCCGGTGTGTAACTTGGGGGTCCTCCTGGACTCGTGACTACTGCTCGAAGAGCAGGTAGCAGTCGTGGCTAGGAGGGCTTTTGCACAACTTCGAGTTGTTCGCCAGTTACGCCCACTCCTAGATCGTGGTCACTCGCTCTGGTCACCTCCAGACTTGATTACTGTAATGCGCTCTACATGGGGCTACCCTTGATGACCATTTGGAGGCTTCAGTTGGTCCAGAATGTGGCTGCCCGGGTGGTGGGGTGTGGGCAGTATGCACATGCCTCACCACTGCTCCGGGAACTGCACTGGTTGCCTATATGTCTCCGGGTGCAATTCAAGGTGCTGGTTATTATCTTTAAAGCCCTACATGGCAGTGGGCCAGGATACTTAAATGACCGCCTCACCCCAAGAACATATGTCCGTCCCACTAGAGCGGATCGGAGAGGCTCTCTAGTTGTTCCATCGGCTAGAGAGACGCGTCTCTCTGGCACCTCTTGCCAATGGAGTTACGTCTCCAGATGGATTTGCTGCCCTTTAGGAAAAATTTAAAAACATGGCTGGCAGGGCAGGTATGCGGTGCGGGAGGGACTATGACCCCAGCCTGCTGGTTGATTTAAGCCTCGCTTGCCCTCAATTAGTTTTTAGATTTTGATTTTAAAGTTTTAAATTGAGGGTTTTTTAGGAATGTTTTTAAGAGTGTTTTATTGTGGTTTTTTATGAATTGTGAGCCACCCTGGGTCACCTCGGTGAGGAGGGCAGTTGATAAGTATGAAAAATAAATAAATAAAATAAAAATGAGGTCATGAGAAGACACCTCACTGTCCAGCTTTATCTGACTAAAATCTGAGATATGGGGGACAAGGCATGCAGTTGCCCAGCAACTGGCTAAGCAACGGGCACCAACCCAAATTCATGACATGGGGAATCTAAAAGAAGTACAGTAATACCTCGGATAACGTTTACCTCGGATAACACTAAAATCGCATAATGTTAAGTAATCTGGGAGGGAGAATTGCATCAAATAACGTTAAGGTCCTATGGGATGCATCAGATAACCGCTAAAGCCTGTGCGGTTACAATGTATCTCTATGGAGCTTTAACGTTATCTGATCCATCCCATAGGATTTTAACATGCGTCGGATAACACTAAAAATCGGATAACACCCAAGACTTGTGGAACCAAGTCTTAGCGTATCTGAGGTTTTACTGTATAAACAAATGACAGAAAGCAGACAGCAAAGTCAGTCTGGCTAGCTATGTAGAGCAAGCTAATATGACTACCTCAAATCATGGCTTTGCATACCCTTATTTTCAGTACTATATTGTCCTAAATGGTTCTCTTGTTAAAATTTAAGTTCCCAGAGAGAGATTAGAATATGATAAATTTCATTTTAGCATAGGCTTATTATGGTTTCATGGTTTTGTGATTTTGAACGTGTGAGAGGTTGAGAGTGACCACAAATGCTAAATACCTCGCCACTATTTAAGTGCTATAGAAGAATCATACAAAATTGGTATGATAAAAATAATCTAATTAATATATAATACCCTCTATAGTTGAAATCTATTGTTTCCTACCCTCATTTCCATTTGGGAAAACTTTAATTCTATTAAGGAGTCCAGGAATAGCCAAGAGGGCTGCTACTTTCCACTTCGGTTTTGTCAATAGCAATTACATATATCTTCCGCCCCATAGCATTTAGAGCATACACTGGGCTTTTCACAAGGTAATTAGCATTTTTGCCTCCCAGATGCTGGGTACTCATATTACAGCAATGTTTTGTACATGTACAGGTACATTTGACTTCCGGGAGTGGTGAGGGTGGCACAGGCCCGGATTATTAGGCACCATGGGCCAGATTCAGCCCATGGGCCATAGTCTGGGAAACCCTGGTCTAAGATATATCTTACAAATATTTCTGAAAAATGTGCATGTTTCTGAGTCCTTATAAAAATGCATTTTTGCATAGATGCTGCTGATGTCTCACATAACTGGGTAGGTTAAACCTTGAAATTGGGTGTTTTTCTTTCTCCTCAGAGATCTCTCAAATGGCAAGAAATGTGAAATTTTGCAGTAGCTGAGACTACTGAAATCGTAGCTTAAATTGATTTCCCCAACTGGGTCTACTAATTAACATATTTGTTTTATTTTTATCCTACCCCCCCTTGTAAAATCCAAGCCAGTGTACAACATTAATTTAAAAAACAGATGCAGCTAAAATATAGTGAATTAAAATATTAAAGCACTATTAAATAGATCATCAGATTAAAATGACCATTAGAACTTTTTCACTGCAACAGCAACAAACATGCACTATTAAAAGGTCCTGGTTATTGGCTAGAGGCCTTCCTAAACATGAATGTTATTGACTGCTGGGAAGACACAAAGAAGGGGCTAACTTGCCCTTCTTTGCAAGGAAGTTCCATTGTTTGGAACAGGCACTGAGCTCTTTCTGTAAGGGTGCTGAAGGACAGAAAGGCCTTCCCTGATGATCTTAAGACTTGGCCAGGCTCACAGAGGAAGCTGTGGTCCTTCATATGGCCTGAAAGCAAGTAGCACTTTGATTGTACAGTTGTACCTTGCTTAAAGAGCATAATGTGTTCCACAGGATTGCTCTTTTAAGCGAGTTTGCTCTTTAAGCGAAACACCATTGTAAGTGACCAATTGTGACTTCTGGTGGCGTAGGGGGATTGCGAACCCTGATTTATTTGTTAAGCAAGTTTTTGGTTGGTTTTATTTGTTAAGCGAAGCGACTATTCAGAGAAAATTCTGCTCTTTAAGCGAGTTACTCTGTAAGTGAGGCGCTCTTAATGCGAGGTTTGACTGTACTGTACTTGGAAACAGACTGGTACCCAATGAAGCAGGAAAGTTCTAATCTCACGATACCTGCTTCAGTCAGCCATCTGCTCACAGCATTTCAGACCACTGAAGATTCCGAACAACTTTTAAAGGCAGACAATCCAAGTTGAGTGTAACTGAACAACATGTATCACCATGGCCAGATCAGACTTCTCCCAGAATGGATACAGCTGGTGCACTAGCTATCGCTCTAAAAAGACACTGCAACCCACTGGTAAAACCCATTTGAATCCAGGAGTACAACAAAGGTAGAGGTAGAGGTTGCCCTTGCTCAGAAACCAGTAATATCTGACTCTAGTGTTCAGTGCTCAGCTTTGTCAAAGAGTCAGTACTGTCTGCATCTGCAGATGTTTCCATGGACATGTGGCAGGCACAGTGATGGGATGTCCCCGGTTCCAGACGGATCCCTGGAACCGGTAAGACCAATCCCGGAGAGTTCTCCGGGAGGGGAGTCCACTTTTGAGGCGTCCGGTTCCGGACGCCTCACCGAAAGAATTTTTTTAAAAAAAAGTCAGAGCTAAAATGGCTCCAATTGACTGCGCATGTGCAGAAACTCAATCTGATGCATTGCGCATGCGTCAAATTGAGTTTCTGGACATGCGCAATCAATTGGAGCCGAATGGCTCCAATTTAAAAAAAAAAATCTTCCGAAGCTGGAGCCGCCCCTTTTTAGAGTGGCTCCGGCAGCAGCGGCGGCAGCCCTAAGAGAAGGGCACCTCCCCTAGCCGGCCACCTGGCTCCCACGGGCACGTTGGTGCCTGGCCGCGCCGTCCGCCCGCGCCGCGCCCTCCTAGGGACTTGGGCCCGACAAACCCCCATGCCCTGGGTAAGCCCGGCGGGGCCGAAAAGGCAACGGCCCGAGGAAGCAGCAGGTGCCCGGCAGAAGACGATGCGGCGGTGGCGAGCCCCGCCGGGCTTACCCAGGGCACGGGGGTTTGTCGGGCCCAAGTCCCTAGGAGGGCGCGGCGCGGGCGGACGGCGCGGCCAGGCACCAACGTGCCCGTGGGAGTTTGGTGGCCAGGCAGGGGCTGTGGCGGCCGTGGCCGGCGGATGCAGGGCCGGCCGCAGCCTTCGTAGGAGGAAACTGCCACAGTCGGAGGAGGAAGGAGGAGGAGGAGACACGGACTGGCCACCACCCGAGCCAGGCGCAGGAGGGGAGGGGGGTCTCGGCGAGAGAGGGAGGGAGAGAGACCCGTGTTCGTTCGGAGGCCGGCGGTCCCAGGTCGGCCAACGGAGGACGGATTCACACAAGCAAAGGGACTTGCAACCGCCGCGCCCCGCCTGCCCGATGTTCGCCGAATTCCGCTCCAAAGACGACCCTCTGGGTGCGGGAGGAGGAAGCAAGGAAGGGGCGCTGGCCATGAACTGCGCCGGGGAGAGCAAGGAGATCGAAGGTATAAAGAGCCGGAGGAGGGCGTGTGTCGCCGGGGCGCTGGGGAGGAGGAGGAGGATGGAAGAACCACATGGAGGTACGTCGGCGCCAAGGAAGGTAAGTGAGGCTTTTATATTTAGGGTGGGTGGGTGATTTATTTGTGTTTTGGGTGGTTGGTTGTACTTTTATTTAATTTTTATTTTATTTACTTATTTATTTTATTTCTTTAAGTTATTTACGGGTCTGTGTGCATGTTTATTTTTTTATTATTATTTTTATTTTTGGCCTTGCCCACAACGTCATGACGTCATGACGTTGGCTCCGCCCATGACGTCATGACGTCATGACATTGGCCACGCCCATGACGTCCATGACGTCATGGCGTGGTAGTAGAGTTTTTGACATCCCATCACTGGGCAGGCATGACTAAACACGAGTGCATGGAATGCTGTTTCCTACCAAAGTGGTCCTTATTTATCCACTTGTGATTTCTTGCTTTCAAACTGCTAGTTTAGCAGGAGCTGGGACAGAGATGGGAGTTTAATTCGTCATGCAGCCCTCGGGTCTCGAACTGCTGACCTGCTGACCTTTCACTTGTGAAGTTCAGTGTTAACCACCAAGCCACCACAGTCTCTCACAACCAACTTCGAACCTGCTTTTTTAGGGCCAGTGTAACTCTATCCAAGAAAGATTCAGTTCCTATTTTCTGATCTGCCTTTTGACTGACTAGGAGTAGCTCTGTGTTGTCCAGATTAAGCTTCAATATGTTCACTGTCGTCCAGTCCACTATCACCTGACAATAGTCCACTATCACCTGACGTGGCCAGGAGGGCTTTTGCACAACTTCGTGTAATTCGCTAGTTACGCCCCCTCCTAGACCGGGACACCTTGCTCATGGTCACACATGCCTTGGTCACCTCCAGACTTGATTACTGTAATGCGCTCTACATGGGGCTGCCCTTGGTGACCATTCGGAGGCTACAGCTGGTTCAGAACGTGGCGGCTCGGGTAGTGATGGGGTGCGGGCGTTATGCTCGGGCCTCACCACTGCTCCGGGAGCTGCACTGGCTGCCAGTATGCCTCCAGGTGCAATTCAAGGTGCTGGTCATTACCTTTAAAGCCCTATATGGTAGTGGGCCAGGATACCTAAGAGACTGCATCACCCTAAGAATGTCTGCCCGGCCCACTAGGGCGGACCGGAGGGGCTCTCTTGTGACTCCATCTGCTAGGGAGGCTCGTCTAACGAGCACTAGGAAGAGGGCCTTCTCCGTGTTCGCCCCGGCCCTTTGGAACCTCCTTCCAATAGAGCTGCGCCTGCAGACGGAGCTCCTCCCCTTTCGAAAGGGGTTAAAGACATGGCTGGCAGGTCAAGTGTGGGGACATAACAATGTAGGTTCCCATCCAGGATGGCTAATTTAAGGGTAGCCATCCCCACCACCACCTGGTATTTGTACCTGTCATCACTTGTTTTTATCGGTTTTTAACGTTTTAACGTTTTAATGTTTTAAATTTTTGCTTTTGATGAACTCATGAATTTTTAATGTTTTATGATATTATGTGTTTATAGATTACCTATTACGGCAATACATTTTGTAAACCGCCCAGAATCGGGTCTTCCCGAGTGGGGCGGGGTATCAAATTCGAACAAATAAATAAATACATAAAAATAAATAGAAATGTGCCAGCTTCTTCTACAAAGTATGTCAGATAAGCTTTAGTTGCAATATCCTTTTCCACTGGCTAAAAACTAAACAGTCACAACTATTTTCAGAAGTTTGTTTATTTGAAATAGTATGCTGGGAATGTCAATTTACCAATTTAAATACTTGCCTTGCTGATAGGAAACATTGTTTTCCCCAGAACCTCATATGGGTTTTCTGGCAATGAGCTTTTAGTAATGACTGACTATATCAGTTTGGTCAGATTCTCTGTTAATATTCATTCAGACTAAATGGAAAACTAGCAGGAAATCCAGATGTTCTGGGGCTCCAGTTCACAACATCCGCAGCCAGACTAGCCAAGAGTCAGAGGTGATGGGGGATTGTAGTCCAAGCCCAGGTTTCCTATATGGAAAAGGTAAAGGTCGCCCTTGCTTGAAAGCCAACCGAATCCAAGTAGAGGGTTCAGTGCTCATCTCTGTTTATAGCCAAAGAGCCGGCACTGTCTGCATCTGCAGACATTTTTGTGGACATGTGGCAGACATGTCTAAACACGAGCGCACGGAAGGCTGTTTACCTTCCTACCGAAGTGGCCCCTATTTATTAACTTGCAATTTCTTGCTTTTGAACTGCTAGGTTGGCAGGAGCTGGGACAGAGATGGAAGCTCACTCCATCATGCAGTACCCAGGAATCGAACTCCAACCTTCCAGTCAGCTAATTCAGCATCTTAACCACTTGAACCAGCACAGTCCCTTAGGTTTCCTATATGCTGAGCTAAATTAAGTCGGACAGGGGAAGATGAACAATAGACAAGAAAACAACGGTGAGACTTCACCTCAATGGCGATTCATCCGGCCCGCACTGCCCTCGTCGCTCCTGGAACCGGAAGTAAAACGTGCCCATACTGAAGTGCCAAGGTTTGCCATCATGGCTATAGGGCATTGGGGGTGGGGGGAGGATGGCATTGTTTGTTTATATATGCTGTTGCTAGTCTTTATGCTACTCTGTCAGCCAACTCCCTATCACTGCAAAGCCCCTTCTTTGTTTTCGGTGTGACAGCCCCAGCTTAGTCAATCAACGGCTGCAGTCAGTGTTTGCATCACATGATAGTGGCTAACAAAGAAAACAAAACCTTTTGAACAGGGGGAGAGGGAGAGGGAGGGTGTTTGGTGCTGTGAATGCATAGAGTGGAGCCATGCCAGCTGCTCGTTGCTTTTGGGGCTGCCCGCCAGTTGGTCTTTTTTAGCACTATTCAGCAATACTCTATAGGTGCATGCACATGCAAGGCAAGAGCCAAAACAAACCCCAAAAGACACAGGGGATTAGGCAGAAATCCCTGTCCCAGGAAATGGCCCAAAGAAAACAGAAAGGGATTCTGGGTGTTTCATTGCTTTCCCACCCACCCCCATCCTATTCTTTCAACTTTATCTGATTGGTAAAAACCTGCTTTTTCTTGAGCGCGGGGGTGGGCATCCTTTGTGGCAATTAAAAAGAGAAAAAGAACACAACTCAATGGGAAACTGTCTGGAAGCCTTGACCTCAGTAAAGAAGCTTAGGAGAGTAGGGTAAACGGCAAACAGCAACCTTGTTGGAGTCATGGCTGACTTTCGGGTGCTTCTAGATGAGGCTTTTTAAGCCTCATCCTCCTGCCTTGCTCATGTAGTTTTATGCAGGAGTCAGATAATAATTGTCTTCCACTTGTAACACTTTCTATTAACCCCACCCCCAGTTTCTGCTCCTGTCTTTTCTGACCACAAGCAATCTGTCAAGGAAGGGAAGATCGAAAAGCTTCATGTCATCTTTTGATTGGTAACACTAGGGGCCATCTGTCTAGAATAGGGGTTCCCAACCTTTTAAAGCCAGGGGCCGAGTCATGTTCTCTCATTCAGCTTTGAGGGCTGGATGACCATTTTAACCTGCCTGCATGCTGGGGGGTGGCCATTTTTTTTAATGCCTATGGAGGGGAGGGCACATGAAATGGTACCATGGGCCTTAGGTTGGGAACCCCTGGTGTAGAAGCACCATGATTGAAAAGATCTGACATTGGAGTTTGGGAGAAAACAAAACAGTCTGTGGCTCCCTTTACAAGAACATTTAACTCATTCTTAATAATTAGGGAGCTGACAGCACTAAGGACATGCCATTCCCTGTTTGTGTGTGTAAGGGTCTCCAACTCTGAGAAATCTCACTGCCTTGTAAACTATTTAGAACAGTGGTTCCCAACCTTTTTTTGGCCATGCCCTACCTAAGCAGCTCTAGAATCCTGATGCCCCCCATGACATACACTGAACAACAACAAAACTGCTATTAATGTGAGGAAGGCTAAAAGAACATTAACTTGGTTGAAACATTCTCAAATTAGCCCCCTTAAAAATCAAATTGCCGTCCCCCCCCCCCCGTGGGGCGTGGGGCCCATTTTGGGAACCGCAGGTTTAGAGGGTGATTCCCAAAGAACTACAACTCTCAGGAAGCATCCTAGCTTTTGTTCATTCACAACAGGAATCAATGCTGGAGCTGGAATCTCATCCAGGTGAGCAAAATGTAGGTTTCTGTAGGGATGTGTTTATGTGCTGCTCTATTTATTTATTTATTTATTTATTTATATGCCACCCTCCTCACCAAGACAACCCAGGGCAGTTTAGGCAACCCAGGGGGTTCTTCTTGGTCAATTTTTGGAGAATCCTGGGAGTTGACAGTTCAAAAAAGAGTCAAACTATGTGTTATACATAAGCACATCGTTAAAAGCTTAAGTCAGGTTAGTGTTCCAGAGATGTAATTCTGGCATATCTTTGTGTTTGAATTATTATATGTGCAAATGAAGCCTATATCTAGTTCCCATACAAAGCTAGATGATTTCTAAATTATGGGTATGAAAAGCTTATGCTATGACAGACATAAAGAGTTCCCTGTTGTCCTTAATGTATATTTTGACCCTTACATTGCTTCACATTAATCCTATAACAAGTAGGAGTGTGGTAGGGGGAAGAATGTGCCTTTGTAAGAATGAGACAGAATTTTTTTCATTGGTTCATTTTTTATTCAGCCGGAATTTACATTCCTGTTTCCCAAGCCTAGTACTTATCACCAATGTAGGCAATGAAATAAGTGAAAACAAAGAGTCCTATGGAATTTTAAAGTCTGTGTTTTGCTGGATGAAATACTGTTGCTTAATGTAGCAAGATACACTAGATTAGCATTAGACCATCATCCATAGGTTCCACTGATTCAAATGACCCTTGGGCTCAAGTTGCAACCTACTGTGATAAGGCACAATTAAGAGTAGTAAGCTCAGTTGAATCAATGGAATTTATTGAAGGCATTCACTCACCAAGCTAACTGATTCAATAGGCTACTCAAGTGTAACAGAATTTAACCCAGTCTAGTAGATGCATGAAGTGCATCTTCAGTACTTTCTACATCTAACTTCATAGCTTTCTCTCACCTCCAATAAAACATGCCATATGAATGCTTAAAATTTTAGCTAGCACTTCATTCATCTGATAAACTGTCCTGTAGTCTTGTAGATCTCATCACATTAGTTAGTCTTTTTAGATACCATAGTACACACTGATGATTTAGATAGTTTCGCACAACCAACCAGCACGACCATCACTTTCAAAAAATTTACCAAATCAATGAAATCAATGGAACCATGTGAATGCCACTTATTAGGCATATAAATGGATGCTTAGAATCCTCAATAATGAAGCCTGCTTCATCTGTATTAACGGATGAATAATTGCCAAAAAAACTTTCAAAGAATCAAATAACAAACAACAAAATTCCACTAGATTACTGTAGATTAGAAGTTTATTTATTTATTCAAATTTCTATCTTGCCCTACTTGCCAGGGCGACTCAGGGCGGATTACAAAAAAATGTTATTTAAAAACATATAAAATCAAAAATTCAAATACAATTTTTTTAAAAATCTAAAAACAATGTAAAACAACTATTCATAAAATAAAGAGAAGGTGGGTATAAGATATTAAATAAGCCAGCGGGAAGGGTTTAGTGAGCCATCACTACCCCACACTTCTCCCGCCAGCCAGGTCTTCACACCCTTCCTAAAGGCCAGTAGCTCAGTCTGGAGACACAGCTCTCGGGGCAGGTGGTTCCAAAGGGCTGGAACGGACATGGAGAAGGCCCTCCATCTAGTGCCAGAGAGGTGAGCTTCTTTAGCTGATGGAACCACTAGGGAGCCCCTCCGGTCTGCTGTGGTGGGATGGACAGATATGTTCCAGATATACAAATGGCCCTGTGGAATCAAATTCCTTTCACCTGAGGGTTGCATTTGAGATAATTTTTCCAGGGGAAGCATTTCTGTGTCATAAGAAATAATAATAGTTATGGTGATGCTTCCCAGGCTTTTCTAGGTAGGGAGTATTCAGAGATGACATACCACTTCCTTCTTCTGGAGGACTGTACAGCTTCCCCAGGGCCACACAGGTTGGCTCTTCTCTAAAGACATAGTTAGGAATCAAACTCCTACTCTTTGGCTCCACAGCCAGATGACTAAACCACTGAGCTATCTAGTCAGTCATCTGTTTCTGTAACAGATGAAACCAAAGTCAAAATACATAAAACAAAAATGTCACACTTTAATTTTAAAAGCTTTCAGTACCTGAACTAAGCTTTCAGACAGACACGTCAATATTTTATAATGAGAGGAGGAATCCAAGATCACCATGCAATAATAGTATGATGGGAACAGAGTATAAACATCTGGAACCTTGGAGGTCTGGATTTGCATTCCAAGAAGGATGGATTCACCTGAATGGTGTGGGTTTCCCCAATCCTTTCTTATCTAGTCATGCTTCCTGCTTCCTCCAGTGACCAATAAACTTCTTGAAAAACCCACCAGTAGTCTACTGAGCTTCCTACCAGCCATCATTCCTGGTAGCCAAAAACAGCCCTTCGGTTCAAAGGCAACAAGGAACTTAAGCATGTGTAGCACTTTTAACATTTGAATTCCATATCAGCTCCTGCTAGCTAAATGCTTTAAAAAAATTTATGCCACATGTGTTCCAAGATCTTGTGGCACTTTCTCAAAGGATGATAACATTGTTGTGAAACATTGTGGTGGTTGCAAAATTCCTTGACTACCACCCTATCTTGTGTTCTACCTCCATCTGCTGGTAAGAAGGTTTTAAACAAGCAGATGTTACACGTCAGTGTTCTGAATGGTATCAAGAAGTGCAGCTACAGAAAGCCAAGTTTTTCTTCAATGAATCAATATTCTATTATTTGTTATGGATGTGTTCAGTGGGATGGGTCCAGACTTAATACTAAGTCCCATTGTGCCCAAACAGACCTGTTAAATGTAAAGTGGGACTTATGTCAGTGTTGATTTAACAACTTCCATTAATTAAGTGGTCTGGGACTAACAATTTAACCCCTAATCATTTTATAGTAGTCTTTGAACTATTTATGACTAACTTCAGCTCTCTCTCTCTCCCCTCCCCCCATTCTATACCCAAGATGTCATGGTTGCATCTTCGGGCTTGGAACAGAGATGCCAATTCAAAATTTAACTATGGAGGAGACGGGGGGGCAGTGGGGGAGGGGGTGCCATAGGAACTATCCCATCTCCAAGCCTAACTCACCCCATTGAGCAATTCTGAGGATCAAATAGCATAAATTCACCCCCACTCCAAAATTATTTAAAGAAGTACAAGATATAATGGTATTTTTTTTTAAAAAAAATCCAAGTATACAAACCTTTCATATGAGAAAGCCTGCTCCCTTCTATCCTATGGTGCATTATTTCACTTTCCACCTCTACAGAGTGTTGGAATTTTGAGAGCTGCAGTCCAAGTGAGCGAGAACTTTTTCAGGCTCTGGATATTCTGATGGTCACATTTGCAGAACTTGGTCTTCTTCGGGTGGGGTGGTATGGAATGGGGCAGAAGGAAATTACAGAATGGTGTAGAAATGAAGCAGGTCTTCCCAAAAGTCCATTTATGAGATTACTGCATACCTTTCTTATTTTGACTGTCACCTTCTCAGTCCTCTTTTGTCTCTTTCTGAGAAATCCTATATACCAGTGATGGCAAACCTTTTAGAGACCAAGTGCCTAAATGTGTGTGTGTGTGGGGGGGGGGTTGAACTCTTTGTTGGGGGAAGGGGAGGAAAGAAGCACTCCCATTGGGCAGAAGGGCAGGCAAACTCTGCTGGGGGAGGGATGAAGTGCTCCCATTGGGCTGTTGGGCAGAGGGGTGGGGTGAACTCTGTGCTGGAGCAATGGCATGCATGCCCACAGATAAGGCTGTGAGTGTTATCTCTGGCACATGTGCCAGAGGTTTGCCACCACTGCTATATACTCTTCCTCTATGATTTCCCACATTCACATATAAATTAAGCCACAAGATAACAATAGGTTGAAACTGTGCTTTTCATTTGAAATCATTCCTGATGTTCCATTTTATGACATCAAGATTCATTTGTTTTCAACACAACTATCTTGGATTAAGCTAACAGTCAATTAATTAAATTGGCATAAAATCAGCAATTGTTTTGAGTGTAAACAGATTACTTCCCAATGACATGTCGATAGTCACATTCTGAAATACTTGAAACAGGTACAGTTGTACCTCGCTTAAAGAGCATAAAGTGTTCCACAGGACTGGTCTTTAAGCGAGTTTGCTCTTTAAGCGAAACACCATTGCAAGTGATAAATTGTGATTCGGGAGGGGGGAATTGCGAACCCCGATTTAGCTGTTAAGCGAGTTTTTGTTTGGTTTTATTTGTTAAGCGAAGCGAACATTCAGAGAAAATTCTGCTCTTTAAGCGAGGCAGTCTTTATGTGAGGTTTGACTGTAGTTCGAATCCAGATAGCTTGGGATCCAACTCACCCAAAAGATCAAATTTCAAGATATTGGAGGCTTTTGTCCACATGCCCTTTCCCCAGGTGAATTAAGATGGAGAAGGCTATCTTGGCATAATGCTCAATGTACTGCATCACAGGGAAAAGAGCTTTTTCTTCACCCAAGTATTTTAAGTAAGTCTGGTCAGATTATCCTGCTATGGTAATTGGGTAGACCATACTGCCAGCGACTCAATGTTGACGTCAGGCGGTGGTTAACTAACCTGAAAACTCTGAGGATTAGCAGCCTTGGCAAAGTCTACAGGGAAGGGCGATGGTCTCCAAGTGGATTAAATCCCACTTGAATCCAGCTTCATCAAGACTGGCCTGGGGCCGAGGAAGACTTTGTGTACCAAAAGGGCTCAGGACCAGAAAGTGTCTCATGAAATTGGATCAGTGGTATGGGGGTCATGCAGCGATGCAGAAGGCAGATGAAAAGCCACTGGCACTGCATTATATTCTCAGGACATTCTTCATGACTGATTGCTACGATGATCCCCAATATTCAGAAACAGATATGGCATAAGAAGAAATCTTTTAAACACCGGTCGCATTTTTTGTTTTGTCGCAAACTTGACATCTCACAGTGTAAACAACTCCCATTTTTAAAAATTATTTCACATTAAAAATAATTTTAAGAATAACATGTGAATTGATTGTCCTCATTTTTGAAAATTATTTTTGCAAGAGGTAGCCATTTCAATCTGTTTTGGCAAGTCTAACAGAAATAAAAACAAAACAGTGGTGGGATTTCAAAGCATAACAGATTTGTTTCAGTGTGAGCATAATTGATTATAGCATATCGCTGAAGACCCACCTCTCCAGGCAGGATTTAATAATTATAATTGAGTGTCTGGATGCTGTTTTTAGCAACATTGATATCTTTTTTAAAAAGTTTTAAATGTTTTAAAGCTGTTTTTTACCTTTTGATGTATTTGTATTGTTATAGCTTAATTTTTTTGTGTAATTTATTGTGGTTTACGTAAATCTTTTTAATATTGTGAACCACTTGGAGTCCCCCTTCAGAAGAAAGGTAATTAATAAATTAAACAACAAAATACATAAATAATAGCATAGTGGTTTTTATTTATTTATTTATTTTTGAGCTGAAGGTTGCCGGTGATCTACTCTAGCTATCTCCCAGCGGATAAGGTCTCTGTTTAAAAATAGAGAAGAAACTTGCAAAATCACAGTACTGTACTTTCTGCCGATCGTTCAAGTCTCCCTGGCTGCATGGAGGCCTTGTGCAGCATCTTGTTATAAATGACAGTCAGATACTAGAGCAGTCCAGATTTGCCTGGCATTGTGTGGAAGAACATATTTTAGGATTTTGAAATCTTCCTGAAACACACAATTTTATCCAATGTGCCAAGGCAGCAGATGGCACTGTTGATCAGCATAAATTTTGCTTCACTGTACTGCGCTAAGTGATGGAACTGATGTGGAGTTCAGCAGACTGTATACTTGTGAAGACTGAAAACAACAGCATTATCACAAAGCACCAGCAGGACCCCCATATCCCCATAGCATCAACAAATTCACATGCCACTTTTCTGCTTATGTAACAAGTTGGAGCCTAGCAGTGTAATGAATTAGAATGTTCTGGTTACCCAGGGCAAGTTATGATCATGAAGATCTATTAATGCACATGAAGAACATGTTTGCGAGGGCAGGATCAGCCAATAGTGTTACATTTCTATCCCCCCACCCCATTTGTAACTTACATTTTATGTTATGATCCTCTTGAATTATGGACATGGCTATATATATATATATTACTTTTACTAAAGGTAAAGGTCTCCCTTGTTCAAAAGCCAGTCGCATCTGACTCTAGGGGGTGGTGCTCATCTCCTTTTACAGCCAAAGACCCAGCACTGTCTGCGTCTGCAGACTTTTCCATGGTCACGGGGGCAGGCATGACTAGACAACGGAGTGCACAAAACGCTGTTTACCTTTCCTGTCTACTAGCAATTTCTTGCTTTCGAACTGCTAGGTTTGCAGAAGCTGGGGCAGACGATGGGAGCTCACTCCATCATGCAGTACTCGGGCCTTAAGCTGCTGACCTAACAACCTTCCGGTCATCAAGCTCAGAGTCTGAACCTCAAAGCCTCCACAGCCCTTGTTAAATTTACATAGGTTAAAGTTAAAGGTTACCCTTGCTTGAAAGCCAGTCATATCCAACTCTAGGGTTCAGTGCTCATCTCTGTTTATAGCCAAATAACCAGCACTGTCTGCATCTGGAGAAGTTTCCATGGAAATGTGGCAGGCATGACTCGACACCGGAGTGCATGGAACACTTCCCATCAAAGTGGTACCTATTTATCTACAGTATTTACCTTCTTATATAGCAGTCTATAAGGAAGAATCAACGCTTACCAGCATATTGTTATTCAATGGCCCCATGCAGTTGCAGGAAGGCAGGTTTTTCTGGGCATTTCCCCACCCAGCACTTGTGTACATTTGTTAATTTCTAATCTAACTCTGACCCCAAAGACAATAGAAGTAGGCTTTAAGGCAAACAGACCCTCAGGGTCTTGATAAGCTTTAGTGATGAACAGGGCTTCCTGCTTGCTTCTGCAGAATCGACCAGCGACTCTGTTTAAGGTGACCAGGTCACCTTAAACAGAGGGGGGAGGAGGGGGGTCGGACCCTGAATGGCAGGAGTCGGCTGAGGTTTTTGCTGATTATCTCGGTCAAGGTTGAATCCCAGCGTGGGAGCATTGGATCTGGGGCTGGCCGAAGTGCAGTCTGGTCATGTTATCTGGGATCGGTTTGATCCAGTTGTCCTGAGGAAGTGGACAGGTTCCTGGGATCTGTGCGTGCCACTACATGTGCTTTAGACCCATGCCCCGCATGGCTGGTGAAATCTGCCAAGGCAGTGACAGGTGGTTGGGTCGAGGCCATCATTAATTCTTCGCTTCGGGAGGGGTTTTTCCCTAAGACCTTAAAACATGCCATGGTGCACCCCCTCCTAAAGAAGCCATCCCTCAACCCCGCAGTTATGACCAACTACCGGCCTGTCTCTAACCTCCCATTCCTGAGTAAGGTTTTGGAGAAGGTAGTGGCACGGCAGTTACAGGAGATCCTGGATGAAGCGGATTATCTGGACGCTTTTCAGTGAGGATTCAGGCCCGGATATGGTACGGAAACTTCATTGGTTGAGCTTGTGGATGATCTCTGGTGAGAGCGGGATGGTGGACATCCATCTGTCCTGGCTCTTCTTGACCTCTCAGCGGCTTTTGATACCGTCGGCCACGGTATCCTTCTGGAAAGGCTCCGAGGATTGGGGATCCAGGGCACTGTGTGGCAATGGTTTTCCTCATTTCTGAAGGGCCGGACCCAGTCGGTGTGGTTGGAGGGAGAGATGTCCAGCTCCAGGCCCCTCCAATATGGGTTGCTACAGGGCTTGGTACTCTCGCCTCTCCTATTTAACATCTACATAAAACTGCTGGGTAAGATCATCCATTCCCATGGGTGAGGTATGATCAATATGCAGATGATACCCAGCTGTATATCTTGGCCCGTGGTGACCCAAGCCATGCAGTGGAAGTCCTTTCCAGGAGCCTAGAGGCTGTGAGGGTCTGGATGGGGGACAACGGGCTACAGCTGAATCCCGACAAGACTGAGTAGTTGTGGGTCAGGGGTCCTGCGTTAACTCGGGAGCTACCATCTTTGGTTCTGGATGGGGCAGTGTTGCCCCAAGCAAACCCAGTGCGTTAATTGGGGCTCCTCTTGGACTCGTGACTACTGCTCGAGGAGCAGGTGGCAGTCGTGGCCAGGAGGGCTTTTGTACAACTTTGTGTAATACGCCAGTTATGCTGGCTCCTAGACCGGGACTCTTTGCTCATGGTCACACACGCTTTAGTCACCTCCAGACTTGATTATTGTAATGCGCTCTACATTGGGCTGCCCTTGGTGACCAACCGGAGGCTGCAACTGGTACATAATGCAGCTGCTCGGGTTGTGGTGGGGTGCGGGTGTTATGCTCGCACCTCACCATTGCTCAGGGAGCTGCACTGGTTGCCAGTGTGCCTCCGGGTGCAATTCAAGGTGCTGGTTATTACCTTTAAAGCCCTATATGTTAGTAGGCCAGGATACCTAAGAGACCGCATTGCCCTAAGAACATCTGTCCATCCCACCAGAACGGACCGGAGAGGCTCTCTGGTTGTACCATCGGCTAGAGAGGCACACCTCTCTAGCACTAGAAGGAGGGCCTTCTCTGTGTCTGCCCTGGTCCTATGGAACCTCCTGCCAATTGAGCTACGTCTCCAGTCGGAGTTGCTGTCCTCTAGGAAGGGGATTAAGACCTGGCTGGGGGGACAGCTATGGGGTCTGAATCAGACAGTTGCATCGGCTTGTTGGCTCATTTGACTCCCCCCTCTCTCATTGTATGAATTTTTAAATCTTTTAACTTGTTTAGCTTTAATATTTTAATAATTTTTAAATTGGATTTTATATTGTGTTTTTATGTATCTTTTTAAGCTTTTGTTAGCTGCCCTGAGTCTCTTTGAGGAGGGCAGCATACAAGTCTGTAAAATAAAATAAATAAATAATAAATAAATATGGTCTGAGCAGAGTGTCTAGCTTGAACTGAACAGTCAAAAAGTACATGAAAACATTTTTACTAATTTATTTGACATATTAAAAATCAACCCTTGCAGTTATCTTTTCTGCAAGTGAATTATGGTATAGTGGAGTGTTTAGTGCATACGTAAGCCTACTTTATTGTGGGTGGCAAAGTAAAAATAATGAGAGAAGTATTTTTATTGAAAATAAAGGTATATAAAAAATAATAAAAATGGTAATTTCAGATTTGAGGTTACAGAAGCGGCAGATGCATTTGGCTGCCCATGTCTTTCCAGGGGCTGCTCTGGTCAAGAGCGGCTTTTCCAGCAGATGCACACTGCCACTGGTAAGCAGGGAAGCGGGGGGGGGCTCGGGATGGTTCTGCTGCCGCTGGAGGTGGCAGCGGGAATAGGGGACTTGGAGCGGTCCTGCTGTCACCCTTGGCAGCAGCAGGAGCACCAGTCTGACCCGCAAATAGTCTGAGGGGGCGCGAAATTGCTCCTGGCTTTAAAAGGTTGAAAACCCCTGATCTAAAGGATTCTATTTTGTACTCTGAGGTAGGCGAATCTGGCAAGCACATCCACCTTGAAGGACAATCGGTCATGTGCCAACAATGTTGCTAGACTGCTTTAACTAAGAAATCCTGTTTCTCTATTCAAATTACCCCTCAAACGGTCAGTTCAACCATCCTGCTTTTGATTTTTCTGAGGCTTAAACTACACAGCTAAGTACCATGGAATTTACTGCATATATAAAACAGATGAATTCTTCCCCCCCCTTCAGCACATGGTGTAAAAGCCAATTCGAATCCTTCTCTGACTCCTTTTGTTTCTGCCAGTTTTTTTCTGCTCCTGGGGGCATCTACTTTTTTCAAGCTGGACTAATTTGAAAGGACTTTACCCCAAAGGAGCAATTGTTTCATTATGCAAAATGATGGTAGTGATTGGATTGTGGGTGGTGTTATGAAGACATAGTCAATTAAGGCATGATATTTAGGGACTGCAAAAACTACCTGTCCCCAAGATCCATCCCTTGAGTGTCCCAGAATTTTTAATTTAAAAAAATATACCAATTTAGCTGAGTCATTGCATCAATATACTAGTTCAGTGCTAGATCACCTTGGCATTAGAAAAGTCCCACACCTCCAAACTATAGTTTTTTCCTCCACCAGAGGCCCTTGTGCTTTTCAAGACAGACCCTTTCACTTTCTGTGATGCAAAACTGAAAGACCAACCAAGCATGCGCTTGCATACACACACAGCAGTGCTTTGACAAAGTATTTCCCCGCAAACCTTCTGCTTCATGAGGACGACAAGAAAGTTAAGTTGTACTTACCAGTAATAACTTTCGTTCTTCTGAGTATGTAGTCTGTGAATTCACACTTTTGGGTTCTGCGCCTGCGTGGAGCCATGATCAGAGCTTTCAAGCTGATTGGATAAAGTTTGAATGTTAGGGCCACCCACTGTAGCGCCCACCCTTAGGCGCCATTTTGTGCTTTTTCCTCAGTTAATACTTAAGCTGTGCACAAGATAAAATATCTCATCCATGCAGCTCAAGTGGGGAGGAAGGGTGGGAAAGTGCGAATTCACAGACCACATACTTGAAGAACAAGTTATTACTGGTAAGTACAACTTAACTTTCTCCTTCATGTAGTCTGTGAATCCCCACTTTTGGGAGATTAGCAAGCTCACACTTACTTGGTAGGCGGGTAGCCGGATGAGATGAATCCACAGATGAACATGTCAGGTAGGCAGGATGGACCCTCATGGGCGTGGAGCCTGGAGCCCTCTGTCAAGAATGACTTGACCAAGTCTGGCATCCGCAGTGGCTCTGGTGTCCATCCAGTAGTGCTTGACAAATGTAGAAGGTCTGGACCATGTGGCTGCCTTACATATGTCTTTGATTGAAGTGCCTTCTAAGAAAGTGGTAGATGTGGCAACAGACCTTGTAGAATGTGCCCTGACATGAAGTGGAGGAGGCAGAGATGCAGCCTCATAGGCAAGGTAGATGACAGAGGAGACCCACTTGGAGAACCTCTGTGATGTGATGCGCTCACCTTTGGACTTTCCTCCATAAGCCACAAAGAGGTGTTGTGTTTTTCTGAACTCCCTTGTTCTGCTGATGTAAAACAATAAAGTCCGTTTCACATCCAGCATGTGCCATGCTCTTTCTTGATCAGAGGTTGGATTGGGAAAAAAAAGTTGGCAACGATATGGATTGTCCCAGATGAAATGGAGAGAAGACTTTAGGGAGGAAGGTGATGTCTGGGTGAAGAACCACCCGATCATTGAAGAACTTAGTGAAAGGCACATCTGTCATGGATCTCAGTCAGCTAAGCTCGTCAGCCAGGACATTCAGCTTGCTCTGAATGTGGACCCCAATGGGAAAAATGTGTCTCTCCAAGCACCATTCCCACAGTTGAATGGCGACATAAAGAAGCAATTTCGTGCCTCCCTGCTTGTTCAGATAGGTTACCGTTTTGAAGGATCCCAGAGCCTTCCAAATGGCAAGCAGTTCGAGGTAGTTGATATGAGCAACTGCCTCCGTTGGAGTCCACAGGTTGTTCACCGTTAGAGACCCACAAGCAGCTCCCCATCTGAGATTGCTTGCGTCAGTCAGGATTTGCAGAGTGGGTTGAGTGGAGTAAAAGTGTTTCCCCATAGCCACGTTTTGAGTTAAAGTCCACCAGGTCAACTGGTCTAGTAGTTCCGGTGAGAGCAGAAGATGTTTGGATTGGCTGTCCACCAGCGGGTTGAACTCATGAAGCAGCCAAGACTGGAGAGAGAGAAGCTTGAGTTTGGTGTGGGGGACCATGGCCATGGTTGATGCCATCAGCCGAAGCAGTCGCTGAGCCTTCATTACCCGCACATAAGTTCTGTGCCAAAAGACCTTGACTACTTTGGCAATGTTCTTTAGGCATTTCAGAGGGGCATAACCCCTGAGGGTGAGGGAGTTGAGTATTGCCCCAATTTACTCTACGTGCTGGGATGGAATCAGCTTCGATTTGGTGAAGGTGAGCCGTAGACTGAGACTCTCCATAAGCTGTACTGTGTATCCGAAGACTTTGATGGCCCTCGATTTGGTGGAGGATATCAACCAATCGTCGATATAGGGGAAGACCCTGATCACCTTCTGACGAAGAAAAGCTGCCACCAGTACCATGCATTTCGTGAAGACACGGGGCGCTGTTGACAGGCCAAATGGAAGACATCGGTATTGGTAGACTTAGTTTCCTATCTGGAAATGAAGGAATTTCTTGTGCTCCTTGCAGATGTTGATGTGAAAGTACACATCTTTCAAATCTATTACAGTGAACCAGTCCCCTTCATTGATGAGGGGAAGGATAGTGTGGAGGGAAAGCACCTGGAATTTTCTCGTGTGGATGTACTTGTTCAGACGTCACAAGTCAAGGATGGGGCCAAGACCTCCATCCTTCTTCTGTACTATGAAGTACCTCAAGTAAAAAGCATCGCTCCATTTTGATGGGGGCACAGTCTCTATGGCCCCTTTGGAGACCTCCCAAGAGCAGAGTGGAGACCTCCCCTTGTAGATGGGATGATGGAGGAGTGCGACATAGCTTGCCTACCCAAGGGACCCGTTCGAACTTGATGGTGTATCAAGTGGATAAGATTTTCAAGACCCACCGTCGTTTGTGACATCCATCCATGCGTTGAGAAAATTCTGGAGGTGAACATAAGGAAGCAGAGAAGGTAGTGTCTCGGTCAGGGGGAAATCAAACGCACTGGTTGGACTTCCTGTCCAAGAGCTTGCCCTGTTGCTGTTAGGGTTGATACCGTTTTCGGCTGTGCTGGCGGTGAGGCCAGTAAAAGGTAGACCGCTGCACATCTGGTTGCTGTTTGGGCAGTGGCTGGTAAGATGGTGCCTGGTAGTGTGAGGAAAAAGGTTGGAACCTCAGCCTGGAGGTGGACTGGCTGGAGGCTACTAAGCCAAAGAAGTTGGCTGTAGTCTTTGTTTGTTGTAGTTCATTCAGGACTTTGTCCGTGTCCTGGGCAAACAGATCCTCACCATCAAACTGCAAGTCCTCAATCAATTTCTTCGTAGGGTCCTCTAGCTTGGTGGAATGGAGCCAGGCATGCCTACGGAGCAGGATGCTGTGGACATGTCCTTTGCAGAAGAGTCATTTATGTGGCGTGCCGTTCTCATCTGTTGCTCTGCCACATAGTCCCCTTCGTCACAGAGGGCGTTGAACTCTGAGTGAAAGTCTGTGGGTAGCTTTATCACAAAGGCTTTAGCACGCTCCGAGGTGGGGGTTGTAAAGCCCCCTTGTCATCGAGTAGTTGGCAGCCCTGGGCAGGGACGACAACACGGTGGTGTATAACTTCTGGCCAAGAGTGTCCAGCTTCTTACCCCCTGGGGGAAAATGGAAGAGGGAAACTGCTGATGGCCGTCTTGCTCTGGGATGCATGAACAACTATGGAGTTTATTTATTTATTTAGATTTATATTGCCGCCCACTCGCCAAGGCGACTCATGGCGGCTTACAGTCAAAACAACAACAGTACAATAAAAATTAGAAAATGCAACCAAATAAAACAACCAAACCAGAACACAAACTAACTCCCATCAGGCTGTAGTTGTGGGCCCAGAGGAGTGGGCAAGGGCCCCAGCCACTGTTAGGTCTTCGCATCTTCTTCCTCAGGCCGTTGTTGTGGGCCCTGAGGAGGGGGCAATGTTCTCAGCTACTGCTAGGCCTTGGCATCTTCTTCCTCAGGCAGTTGTTGTGGTCCCAGAGGAGGGGGTGATGTTCTCAGCCACTGCTAGGCCTTGGCATCTTCTTCCTCAGGCCATTGTTGTGGGCCCAGAGAAGGGAGCGATGTTCAGCAGAGGATGGGCCAGCAGGAACTCTACATCATCGCCCAGCACATGGTAGAAACTGTCGACCCTTGTTGAAATCGTGTGGGACGAAACGGGCTTCTTCCAAACTGCTTTTGCAGAGCTCAGCAGCGAAGGCAGCATGGCGATATGGACAGGTCGGATGGCTTTCCTGTCCAATTTCATGGCGACCTGATCCTCTGCAGGCAACGGATGATGGTCGGTCTGGAGACTCAGCGCTGTGCCAAGGCGGGTCAGCATGGCTGTGAACGACTTCTGGTCATCTCCACGAGGTGGATCAGCAGCTCCGATTTGGTTGTTGGGTGTCATGTCCACTTCGACCTCAACATCCTCCTCCGAAGAGGACTCGGACTTGTCTGAAGACGGTGGAGGGATCCTTGCTTCAACATCCGAGCTGTGCCAGTCCAACCTGGGCAGGTTGGAGTGAACGCTCGACACCCTGGATGGTGGTGGAGCTACGGCCAAGTCCTGGCCTAGAGGCACCGTGTCATCTGACTCCTGAGAACACTGAACAGGGACAGAGACAAGAGCACTGGGCAGATGTGCAGCGGCAGCTGCCAGATGGTCTCCAAGAGACTGTACCACAGTCTCTGAAAGCGGCTTGAGAAAGTCCAGTTGGAGAGGCTGTGGAGACTCTGTTGAGGCTGAGACGTTGGCACATGGAGAGATCGAGTGTGAAACGGTAGCCTGAAGCCCATGAGATGGTGGACAAATGGAGACCCGGCGAAGCAAGGACCGTCCACAAGGTGGAGGCGGAGGAGGTGATGGCAAATGCCACAAAGGACAAGGCGGCGGCGGAGATGAAGAGCCGGTAGTGCAGATCATCTTGACTGGCAATGCTGAAGAGAGCCCCTCACCAACAGACAACTCCGTGGACACCTGGCGAGGAAGAATTGCAGATGAAGGAGAGAATGAGGCCGACAGATGCGGAAAGCGTGGAGGACAAGGAGTTGAAGACAGAGAGTGGTGACCTGCCTTCTTCGACTTCTTCTTCCTCTCCTCACTCTTTCCTTCTTCTTCTTCCTATTCTCTACAATCTTGGAGCGAGCCCTCTTTGTCTCCCAACGCCATCTTTGTTGCAGCAGTTTCAGTGGGAAACTGAGACTGAGCTGAAGAAGGAGCCAATGCCATCTCCATAAGATGCGCCTTTAGATGGTTACTCCTGTTCTGCACTGCAAGACGGGTGAATTTCTTACAGTGCACGAAGGACTAGGTCTGGTGAGCTTCACCAAGGCACAACCGACACTTGTTGTGGCCGTTTGAAGGAACTTTCTTGCCGCAGTCAACACAATGCTTGAAGGCAGCTGAGGCCATCAAAACTGAAACCAAAAATTGAAAACCAAATGCCTGCGGCAGATGAAAAATTGGTTATGGTGCCAGCCCCTTCATGAAAAAGAACCGACACACTTTGGAAAATTAAAAAGGAACGTGCTCTACCTGTGAGGGAAGACTGCCTGGAAAAATTGACGATGGCCGCTTCCTCTGCGAAGAAGAAACAGCCCTGAGATTTAAAAAAAATCAAAAACCGCTCCCCATGAGGAAAGCAGCCCCAGAGGAGGTAATCCTGCCCAGGGGACAAGATTACCAGGGGAAAAAATCAGAAAGGTTGTTTTCTGAAGAAAATACCACAAAAAACTAAGAGAGAGCTATCAACGGTCTCCTGCTGCGGCGGTGGAAAGAGAACTGAGGAAAGAGTGCAAAATGGTAGGTGGGTGGTATGGTGGATGGCCCTAACATTCAAACTTTATCCAATCAGCTTGAAAGCTCTGGTCAGGTCCAGAACCCAAAAGTGGGGATTCACAGACTACACGAAGGAGAACAGAAAACAACCATACATACACACCAACAATCAAAAGTATATAGCAGAATATAGTTTCTGCATTAGGACACAGACAGTAAGGTAGCAATACCAAGTATATTTATATACCACCGAATAGCATTTAGAGCACTCTCTGAACAGTTCACAATGCAATTAGCATTTTTGTCCCCAATATGCTGGGTATTCGTTTTATAGACCTATGGTGTAGGGTAGTAATTAGAGCAGTTGTGGAGACTCTTCCCTCCCATACTAAAAGAGCCACACTCCATTTAAAGAAGCCTGTCAGGTCTCACATGCAAGTCGTGGATATGACTTGGTGCAATATGATATGCTTCTTTTAAATGACTTTTTTTCTGGTTGCTATTGAATTTCAGTGATGTTGTATGTTCCTGTATTTGAATATAAATGCCATTCTTAACTGTAACAATTAAATTTAATGACATGGAGAATATTTAATGGAGAAGGTTTTTAAGTCCCACTGGTGCTGGGTGCACATAGGAGTTATACTGTATTATGTGTATTCTTTAGATTTTTATAGTTGTGATTTTTTTTGTCCTTTTCTGTATTTTAATTTAAAAAGAATTGGGGAACTCAAGGGAACATTCTGAGCAAAACTGGCCATGTTAAATGACAAAAACTGTAGGGACCGAACAGAAGAGGTTAAGAAAAGGTGGCAAGAATACACAGAACTATGCAAGGATCTTAATGTCCCTGACCACCATAGTGGTGCGATTGCTGACCTCGAGCCAGACATCCTGGCATGTGAGATCAAGTGGACAGCAGAAAGTATTACTAACAATAAAGCTAGTAGAGATGACGGTATTCCAGTTGAGCTATTTAAAGCCCTAAAAAAATCCCGCTAAAGTGCTGCATTCAATAAGCTAGCAGGTTTGGAAAATGCAGCAGTGGCCACAGGATTGGAAAAGGTCAGTTTACATTCCAATTCCAAAGAAGGGCAATGCCAAAGAATGTTAAAGCTATTGTACAGTTTTGCTCATCGCATATGCTAGCAAGGTCATGGTCAAGATCCTACAAACTAGGCTACAGCAGTAGATGGATCAAGAACTACCAGAAGAACAAGCTGGGTTTTAAAGAGGCAGGGGAACTAGAGACTAAATTGCCAATATTCACTAGAATATGGAAGAACAAATACTGAAGCTCAAGTACTTTGGCCACCAAATAAGAAGAGAGGACTCACTGGAGAAGGCCCTGAAGCTAGGAAAGATCAAAGGAGAAGGGGGTGGCAGAGGATGAGATTGTTAGGCAGCACTGTGGGTGTGAATCTGGGCAGACTCCAGAGGATGGTGAATGACAGAGGAGCCTGGTGTGCTGTGGTCCATGGGATCATGAAGAGTCGGAAGTGACTGTGACTGAACAACAGTAAAGGAAGAATGGCGAGTCAAGTGTTTTTATCTTCAATGGGATTGTTTAGACCAGTGGTTCCCCCACTGGGGGGACTTCAATTCTCAGAAGCTTAAACCAGAACATTGGATAACCAATGCTTTAGGGAATTGATTTAGGCTTCTGGGAATTAAAGTCCCAAAACCAAAGGTTTTGACCTAAGCTAAACATTGCATTAGTGTAACTTTACACTGCCAAAGGAACTTAAGACTCAGACTAAGAGCACTATCCTCCTAACTGCCCAATGCCACCCGAGGTTGCATTAGACTAGCTGAAGGCATGCTAAGCCCAAATCTCTCCTAATCTAGGCATGTTGTAAATTACATAGGACACTATTGGCTTTTTTTAACCTTATGCCAATGTTTGGGCTTGTCCCAGTGCTGGAGAAAGTGTAACAGTAACTCAGTCTCACCTCTAGCTGTGTCTCATCCGTCTTTTCAGATCACAGTGCAGTTCTGTCAACAGAGTGCTATGCTGACAATCTAAAATTAACCAGGAGAAAAGGGCCATGCCAGCAAAAGAACATTTTTGAAAGCAAAAGAGACTTGTGCCTAATCCACAGCTGACCCATCTCTGAGTTAGGAGTGTATTACAAATCAGCTCTTCTAATGCTAGCAGGTTTTAGATCTGTGCAACAAACATTCAACTAATCTTTAAGACACAGCAGCTAACCCATTATATTGGAACTACATCAGCAGCATGGAGGCTTGCACTAGCCGGCAAACTGAGCATAGCGGAGTGGTCTTAATCAAAATTATTGACTTATCATTTATAATTTCAAACTGACACAATTCAATGAAAAAATCATCAAGGCATGTAAATTAAAGACTCAAAAATTAACACATCTTAAATTTTGAAGTAATTTATTGGAAATAAATCCTGGATTACAAAGAAGCGCTTCCCATTTACAGAATGTGCTGACAGTAATGGCAAGAAAGTCTTCTAGTTACCTGCCTGTCATGCAACCCTGTGTGATTTACAGAACCATATACTTAGTTAACATTTCTCTCAGCCCTTTAAATAGTACATTTGTGGTCCAACTACCTGCTTATGAGGCATTCCCTGAAAAGAGTGCCAAATCTCACTTCTGGTTTGCTATGCTCTGGAACAAGATGTTGCTAGTAGTGGCAATTGTTCAATGCTATGCCTACTACCCAGTGAAAATGTCACCCTCTTACATTACATCACATCATTCTGCCGATGTCTATTAACAAGCTATGGCATTTATTGAAAATGGCTCGAGTCACAGCAACAGAAACATTCTGATTCAGCAGTATGTTTAATGTGCTAACTTGCTCAGCTGAAGGGGGTGGGATGCTATTCAGGCTGCATGCATGTTAGTGCTCTCTGGATGAGTTACAGTGAACATTGTAGCATTATGGAAAAGTCACCAAGTGATTTTTCTTCTTGTTTGTTTGTGTGCACCTCACCATAGCTTTAGTTGATCCCAAGGGTAGTTTCCACCCACCCCAGCAAAGGAATGAAGGCATTAAGAAACACTGACATTCAGATACAATACACAATGAAGCATTCTGTGAAACATCTGATGTGTTTGAAGATGGAAGAATTCTGATCTTTATGTACTCTACAGTCAGTTATGCCATTGGTTTTACATTACACTGTTTAATGAAACACTCTCCCAAGAATAGGATAAGGTCTTCTACCATCATCATTTGAGAGTTAAGTTGCCACATGCTACAGAAAAACTAAGCTACACATGTTTTTAGAGAAACAAAAGCTATAGCTCATATCTGTGAACTGAGTTGCATGACTGTACTTTGAACTAGTCAGTCACTATTTGATAAGCTTAAATTCTCAATTTTAAATAAAATCACTTCCATTTATACAGAAGATGAATAAAATCAGTGTTTACATATGATGCAGTAACTATCTACACTGACATTTAATAACATAAAGCATAAATTTGATTCACAGAATAAGTAGATCCACGATTGTAAGTTAACAATAATCCTTTATTGCTTTATACATGTGGTGCTTTCTCAAGGCACTGTGGCATGGACTAGAAAACTTGGAATGACTTGTGAAGGAACCTGGAATGACATATGGCCAACATGGAAAGTTCTTCGGAAGCAAAATGACAGCAAATTTAAATTCCAAATTATCAAACATCAGGAAAGAGTTCATAGTTCACAGGAGAAATGTAATTATTGTGTATCAAGTTCAGCTCCTTCACATTCCCATTCTGATACTCTGAATAATCTGGAAGATAGCTACAAAAGAAAACAATCGTATTATACTCCTAACCAAATATGTAATGATTTGTTGAACAGATGCAGATAACAGAAGTTATACTTGCTTACATTAAGGCACTACCAGCTCAGTAATTTAGAAACCTTCTGAATGTGTTGAATACTAATAACCTCCCTTTAAAAAGTCTTATTTTTATATCACTATTTGTTTTATACTAAGATTTTGAAACAAAGAAAGTGACAATAAGAAGACTGAGGTACTGAATTGTACCATATGGTAAAAAACATTCCTGGCTGAAAGCAACCTTTTAAAAAACAGTTTTGATTCCAGCTAGGCTGAATTCATTTTGATTCTTTGCTTCCCATAGGACATACTCCAAGCTTGCATCGGACTCTCAGGTGAATAGATCTAAAATGTATTACTATGTGATACAATCTTATTAAGCTGGATAGGTAAACTGGCTTACTTCCATATAAACAAGTGTGGGATTGATGGTGAAATAGAAATTCTTCAAATGCTTACAGGAGAGTCTTTCATGCTTGCACTGCTTTAAACTTACATTAAGTCATCGTTACTTTAGAGAGCTTGGACAAATAAGACACTGGGCAGATTGTATATGAGACACAGTATGTGCATGTATATGTACTAATTAAAGGGAATTTCTTAAACTAATCAAGATTGATAGCAATGACAAAGCACTAGTTGAAACTGGAATTAACAACAGAGGTGAATTCCCTTTTAGGAACTGAATTATGAATCTGTAATTATGTATGGATGTTTAGATCTCCAAGAAGAATAATCCTGATATACTGACAGCTGCAAAGTTCTGCTTAATGGTCACACTAAAAGGGATTTCTCCCATATGACTTGCATATTGTAGAAATCACTCCTCCACTCAGAGTGGTGAAGTTTTCATTCTCATGGCTTTTAGAAAAATGTGAAGACCTGTTTTTAAAATGGCTTATGATAACATGCAATTTATAGGAATAATCTTAAGCATTTTTACAATTATCAATTTTAATGGTTTTTATCATCTTGTTTCATTTTAATCATTTTATGGTTATGAATTGGCTTTTATGTACAGTAAAACCTCATATAACACTAAAACCTGGTTCCACAAGTTTTGGTGTTATATGATTTTTAGTGTTATCTGATCCTCTATGGGATCCATAGAGATACATTGTAACCACACAGGCTTTAGCGGTTGTTATCTGAAGCATCCCATAGGATCTTAATGTTATCTGATGCAATTCTTCCCCCCAGATTCCTTAATGTTATGCGATTTTAGTGTTATTCGATACTAATGTTATATGAGGTATTACTGTATTTAAATTATGTTTTATGATAAAAAACATCTTCCACTACTTTAATGAGAAAAAAGAATATAGACAAATCACTACTAATAGCAACATATATATTAATAAATTCCATGTCAGAAATTACTCTGGGTTGAAAAGATTTTTGCTGGAGAAACTCTACCCAGGGGACACCCAAATGAGGCTCCTTTCATGTCCCCAAGATCTGTTGTGCAGCACTAGGGTATAAAACCCCAACCTTCCAGACTCCAAGCTCAGTGTCTTAACCACTAAGCCACTGCAGTTCTACTTATTAATAATAATAATGTATCATTAATAACAAGTAAATCATTAATAATAACTGCAATACCACCATGGCCCATCTCACCCAAGGAATGGATTCTCTCCAGAACCTTCAGAATTCTCTTGCCATGTAATTTTTCATCTGAATGTTTATCATCTATAGTGCTACAACTCTTAGGTTAAAAATTGCTTCTTTCAGCTCACTCTGGATGAAGTCTCCTGGAATGAAGGAGTATTACCTTCTGTCTATTTGAAAATATCAGGTCTCTGTTTCATGACAGAAACTAAATGATGTTTGGAAAACCATTATCTGCTGCTTGATCCTATGTCAGAACTGATAATTATATGAGTGACTGTTGAACCAGAACTACTGGACAGCCAAGAAGCAAGAGAAAAGAAACTGGGCTCCCTGAGGGTGGAGAGAAGAGGCGGGTATACCTATGCCTATTTTTAAGTCCATTGCAAAATACTCTTGACTATAGACAATTAACTTTAAAAAGCTGTGTTTGTAAAGTTTGGGCATAGATTCCCCCAAAGGAGAAAGTACTTGCCCATCCTGAAAAAGCACACCCTTCCCTCTTCAGTTCATGAAAAAAAAAAAAACACCTGCCTCACTCAGCTGCAACCTATGAAAAACTTACCTGATCCACACACCACGAAGATGAATAAGGCCAACAGCCAAGGCCCCACCGACGCCTTCTCCTCAGGGGCATTTCTCTGTGGGAAGAGCCAGTACGTCTCAACACGAGGAAGAGGATTTGGTGCAGCCGCCCCAGACACGCTCACCTGGGTGCCACTGTCCAATACCCTCCCCCTCCACCCCTTGTCTTGGCAAGCAAAGCCCTCCTCAGTCTTAGTTTCACCTCAGTTGCCAACATCCTGAGGAGAATGACCCTCCCTCAGGCTCCCATCACAGTCACTTTCTTGCCTGGGAGTAAAATCCTCCAGACACTGGGGGGAAACTTGCTAGTAGGCCAAAAAAGAGAAAGTTGTGTAGGATACAAGGTACCACATACACCCAACCCCCAATGATGTTACAGGTAAAAAGTCCCCCTTGCCCCCTCCCCATGTCTCTGTATATGTGTTAGTAATAATACTTATACACTAGTACCTCGGATAACAATGAGACTTGGTTCCACAAGTCTCGTTATCCGGTTTTTAACGTTGTGCGATGCATTGATCACACAACGTTAAAAAAAGCCTTTTAAAAAAGGATTTGAATCCTGAAGTTTTGGCTTGCTGCAGACTCCAGGGAGGTGGAGGAAGTCCAGAAACAGCTTGGATCAGGTCTTCTGATCTCCCTGGAGCAGGCGGGGGGGGGGGGGTCAGAGAGCCCGAAATGGGTAAAAAAAAATGGATTTTTTTTTTACCCATTTTGGGCTCTCTGACCTCCCTGCTGGCTCAGGGGAGATCAGAGGACCCGATAGAAGCTGTTTCTGGGCTTTTCCCACCTCCCCGGCCAGTGCAACAAGTCAAAACGTCAGGGTTCAAACCATTTCGGGCTCTCTGACCCATTTCGGGCTCTCTGGCCCCCCTGCCTGCTCCAGGGAGATCAGAGGACCCAATCTACAGCTGCAGGGTGGCTGGGGAAGCTGACAGTGACTCCCCGTCAGCTTCCCTAGCCACCCGCCCTTGCCTCCGCAGCTGTGGGGTGACTGGGGAAGCCGATGGGGGAGCCCCCCCGGTCAGCTTTTCAGCCACCCCACCACTGTCTCCGCAGCTGCAGGGTGGCTGGGAAGCTGAACAGAGAACCCCGTTCAGCTTTCCAGCCACCCTGCTGCTACAAAATGACTGCATCGGATAACACTAACAGATCGTTATCTGATGCAAAATTTCTTTGGAAATTTTGCATCGTTATCCAATTTTAGCGTTATCCGAGGTATTACTGTATACTGCCCCATAGCACTTAGAGCACTCTCTGGGCAGTTTACAAGTTAAATAGCATTTTACCCCCAACATGTAGGGTACTCATTTTACTAACCTCGGAAGGATGGAAGGCTGAGTCAACCTTGATCCCCCTCCTACCTCCACCTTGCCTCTAAAGCATGTTCATATGTTAATTCTCCTGCTAGGTGAGAGTCTTGTTGGGGGGTGTGGGGCTTGAACAGTCTAACTAGGCAGTGTTGTCCATCTCTTGTCAATGATGTTAGGCTGAGACTAAACCTCACCAAAGCGTCCTCCATCGGATCCCTTGGGCAAGGTGAAAGCGGAGGGCACATCTCATGGCCTGCATAGCCAGCAGGTGACGTCATATTCAAATGGCTAAACAAACACATGCAGATGGACTTGAGAAATCAAGTCCATTTCCATGTGCCGAATGTCACCACAGAGACATCTACAAATGCAGGGACTCTTTGTTGAATAACGACTCCAAGTTCAATTCCTATTGACCCCTGTTTCTAGAGGACAGGAGATGGTCCTTAACCACACAGCCCTCAAGGAAATGACTCCAAGATGGCCCAGCCATAAAATTGGCTTGGTTAAGTCTGTGAAAAGAGGGGCAGAGCTGGAACATATGGCTTCTAGGTCTGCCTTTCATCAACCTATAAAAATGCCTGTACTCCTGAACTGCTTGTCTTTCTTTTCTCTACCCATCTCTTGAAGGGAGATGGAGAGAAAAGGTTCATTTTGCAAAAGATATTCAAATAAAGACTTTCACTCTGGTGGCGCAATGGTTAAAACGGCTGTCTTGCCACCAGAAGGTTGTGAGTTCAATCCGGACCAGGGCTCAAGGTTGGCTCATCCTTCCATTGTCGGTAAAATGACTACCCAACATGTTGGGGCAAAATGCTAATTAACCTTGTGAACAGCCCAGAGAGTGCACTAAGCGCTACGGGGCAGTTCAGAAGTGAAATTGCTACTCCTACTGCTCTCTCCCCTACTTTGGGTGCAAGCACATCAGAGAGGAAACACAACAACAACGACGACGACAAAAAACGTTGTGGCACCTTCAAGACCAACTGATATATTTAAGCAAAGTCAGCCATGCGATCCTGTAAAAAACATATGTGGAAGCAGTCAGTGACATAGTTAAATAGTCTGCTGTATTTAAATGTGAGCTTTGGTGGATCAAATCTGACGAAGTGGACCTGATCCACGAAAGCTCACATTTAAAATACAGCAGTTAGTCTTTAAGGTGTCACAACGCCTTTTGTTTTCTTTCCTCCCTGGCCTTCCTTTTGGTAGCGAATGGAGTGTGTGTGTGTGTGTGTGGGGGGGTCCCCTTACCGAGGTCTTGGCCACGTTTCCCCGCTGCGTGATGTTCTTGCTGTGCTTCTCGTTCGCCATCCGGATCCGCTGCTTGGCCACCATCTTTGCTCTGTGTGTGGCTACCTTTGCCTCAGCCTGCCTAGTCGGCCACCCAACCGCCGCCGCCGCCGCCTCGCCTCCAATGCTCGGCTTCTTCCGTGAAGAGCGGGTGGCTTCTCCGAGGGAAAGGAGCTCCCTCCGCCTCTCCGGTTCCCCTTCAGCCCAGCCGCCGCGTAAGCAGCAACAAGCCCCTGACGAAGGCCACGCCCTCCGGAAGCGGGTAACGGGGAGGCGGGCCGCCACCCGGAAACAACCCTCCCTGCTCGGGCTCGTCTTTCATTTTACTCCTGCCGAGCAAAGGCCGCCGAGCGGACAAGGCGGCTTTTTGTGACTCAACCGCCAATCAGAGGCGGCTTTTCGGCCACGTGACCAAGGGGAAATCTTTCCATGACCCGCCCTCCCCCCCCCCCCCACGGGTTGGTACACGTCACCGGAATACTGAGTTGGCGAAGGGAGAGAGAGACGTGTCCAATTCCTGATCAGGCGCCTTCCCCGTGACCCGGAAGGAGAAGTCTCTTGCCCCGGTTCAAGATGGCGCCTCCCATTCCGCTTCTGGCAGGTGGGTTCTGTGCTAATGATTAAGTTGATCCTATATGTGCCCTTGGTTGGGATATACAGTTGATTCCTGGCACTGTTATGGGGAGGCTTTCTAAAATATTTTTATTTTTATTTTTCATTTTAATATAATTTTATTTTTATTTTAATATAATTTTATTTTACCAAGCTTTTTAAAACTCTTTTCCAAGTCTTATTCCTCATTCTCTCGGTTCTTTTCTTGTGCAAAGTACTGATGTTAAGGGGTGGGGATTCGAGAATTAGCTATTTCTTAGGGACTGCCGTGGCTCAAAGGATTAAGACGCTGAACTCGAAGACTGTAAAGTCAGAGTTTGACACCCGAGTACTGCACGACAGAGTGAGCTCCCGTCTCTGTCCCAGCTCCTGCCAACCTAACAGTTCAAAAGCAAGACATTGCAAGTAGATAAATAGGTACCACTTTGGTGGGAAGGTAAACAGCCTTCTGGGCACTCCGGTGTTGAGGAATGCCTGCCACGTTTCTACGGAAACATCTGCAAATGCAAACAGATGGGCACTGAACCCTAGAATCAGATACAACTAGCTTTCAAGCAAGAGTGACCTTTACCTAGTGATTTCTTCCTCAGTACTTCAACTGTCCTTTTGTTCTTTTATTTTTCTCTTTCATGACTGCTTGTTCTTTGGAAGCTTCTTTAGACCAAGCTAATGGCCTTTTAGGCTTCCTCCATGTGAATAGGAGTTCACCTTATGAATGTATCTATTTAGCATATGGCACTTGCACACATTGAGTCAACATATAACAAAAGAAAAGTATATAAACTATAACACTAAACATTAATTTATAAACAAACATCTAAACAGTTTATATATTCGATTGCACAAGGAGTCGCCCCTAGAAAATATTCGCTATTGCTGTCATATGCTCTAACTAAGGCTACATTGTTTTATAATATGTTGTACATTCTGTTGCGGTGCCCCACACTCACATGCTGGTGATTATTCACTTTTTGAATAATAAGAATTATATGTCATGGGGCAGGGGATCAAGATTTTAGAGATGCTTTTGATTTGCTAGGTTGGCAGGAGCTGGGACAGAGACGCGAGCTCAGTCCATCATGCAGTTCCCCGGATCTCAAACTGCCTACTTGCCGACCTTCCAGCTAACAAGACAAGCTTCTTAACCACTGAGCCACTTCAGCCCCAATGTTTGCATGAAACTCATATTAAAAACAATTAAACATATATCAAACTTAAAGCCAAGACTAAAAACAGTTTTAAAACATTTTTTTGTAAAAATTGTAAGTTAATATCTGTTTATTTTAGGTTAGAGTTTACAATGCATATTTTAGTTTTACAGCACAGTCTTACATATATTTACTTATTAACCTACCCCACAGCACTCAGTAGTAAATAATCCTAGTTAGTAGAATAATTTTCTACATATATTGTAATAAAAGCCTAAAATAGTTGATTGGTGGGAAGTCCAGATTACATTCTCAGTACTTTACTTATCAAATAAGGCTACAATTCTGGGCACACTAAATTTCATGTAAGTCCTATTCAACTCTACTTTTGAATAATTTTTTGTAAAACTGGGCTATAGCAATCAAAGGAACAATCTCTCTTACTGACTTAAATACATGTTTTCTTGCTCTTTCTATAGGTTCCATCTGGGGTAATTTTATTTTGCAAATTATACATTCATTTTTCAGATTCAGATATGAGCTAGTTGGCAGTAATTGAACTCTTGGATTTTAGTTTATGTTACTTCTCCATGCAAACTATGTGGTTAGAACTAACAATTTTTTTCTTTGGAGGTGATTTTTTTCATCACACAATGTGTACACCATTCTGTGAGAATGAAGAACTACCTTCAGAACCAAATTAAAATAGCAGAGTCTTATCTTTAATAGAAATGTCTGTTAATGAGAATTTTGTTAGATACAGTAATTCTTGTTACATGCTATAGTGGTCAGAAATCTTTTTAAAATGATATCTTTTTCAGTTCTATATGGATTGCAGATATTAAAGGGACAGAACCCCTTGCTTCTGTTACATTTAGTCAGGTTTATGAATTTACTGACAGGAAAGACTGTACGTATAATGGATCATGGTCTGTGAAAGTTTTGGTGCAGAAGGTGCCACAACATTTTTAGTAACCTTCTTCCTATAGTTTACTTATTCCATGTTCAACCAGTAATTATAACTATTCTATTTCAGGAATTTGGGTTACATTAATGACTTGTTCTAAAACAGGGTACACATAATATGGTCCAAGGGTTGCATGTTGGCCCAGGGGCTCTTAGCACACTGCATAGTAATAACAAACACAAACACTTTTGGGGTTCAGAACATCTCTTTATAATCTCTAGGAAAGTTAGGGAGCAACCCATGTTGCCCAATTGTTTGTTTAAAAACATATATTTGTCTTCTAGAGGTTTTGGGAGCTTCTAATTTTACAAAGAACATTCTTGTTGAAAGAAAGAGTGAATTGTAGCCTTTTCTCCAAGGCCCAGGGACAGGCCCTTGTGGTGCCTGGATCTCCTGTTGCCCACTCCTGTTCTGAAGCTTGGAAACAAGATCCAATGTCCTACTTTAATTAAATGGTAACTTCTGTTTAGTTGAGGCTTCTTGGCCTGATTTTTTGAAAAGTGAAGACAGGCAAAGATATGTTCATATTTTCCTTGCAGGGATAAGATTGTCTCAATCATGTCTTTATTACATCAAAATAAGTGTTAATTTCTTTAAGATGAAATGTATAAGTGCATTTGTTTTATGTTTTGCTAGTGCGAGGATCAGAAGGTTTCTGTATGCTCCATGGGCCTCCACTGTTTACAGAAAATACAGCATTTCAAGGGTACGTCTTTCCTCATTTTAGACAAATTTTAACATTTTTAAAATTTTGTTATAAAAGTCCAGCTAATTGACATATGTCAGTGTAGTCAAAATTGAGTAAAATGTTGTTTGGTGTATAGCTTTGGACCTATATTTCTGGCTGGCAACTGAAATTTATCTTAATTCAGATAGTTAAGGAAAAATATATTACCAGAGTTTTTAAAGTGACTTTAGGTATATATCCATTTAATTTCAATTTATAGCTATCATGGGTCTCCAAAATATTAGGAGAATTAAAAAGTGAGACATTGTCATATGCCTGAGTCAATGATTTAACAAAGGATTCTCAAGAGTAACCACACAGCATCCTGACTTCGATACAATCCTGAGTAAATTCTATACAAATAATATTGCAGTCACTGCATCGATGGTTGTGTATTTCAGTGCATGTTCTATTGAAAACAATGCCATATGACTATTGGCCACCCAGATTTAAATATGCATTTGGCTATACAACCTCTGCATTTGAATGGGCTCAGAAATTTGGTCCATGTGTCTTGTTTGATAGAAACAGCTATACTGTACATCTCTCATACAACACAGCTAGAGACTCAAATTGTACCTCTAAATCATTATAGTCATTACAGTCCATTAGGAAAATTGCAGTCTATTGCAGGATACAAAGTATTTTTGTTCCTAGATAAATTTGCAAATGTACTATTCTTTCTAAAATTGAAAGAAGGTAAGCGATTTGCCTCCAAATGGTTAATATATTTGTAGGTTACCTGAAACGGTGGCCTTTTTTAAATTATCCCTGTAGTCCAAGGCACTCTAAAAATAATGATTGGAAAGATCAAAATATGAGCACATATCACATTCATGTATACTGTGTGTGAGAGAGCAAACTTTATTCAGTATTTTTCCTTCCCTTCCCATTATAGTCAGTGTAAGTTAATTAACTGTATTACCATCAGGACTGATATTGTTGAATGATTCTTTCAGTATCATGTTGGGAAAAGGCATGGAATATCATTCATTTGCATTTATATGCAATAGTCTTTGGATTCCTCCCAGGCACATCAGGGTGATGACTACAACTATATGGGTAAGATAGGGGACGTGTATAGTTAGAAGTATCATTATACTAGGTAGCCTCCCCTTATTATGATCCAAAGCACTTATGCCACATTCAGCCGGCCCTTATCTGTCCTTTGGTTAGCTTAAGAATTGTTTCCCCAGAAGTTTAAAAATGTGGTAGGATTTAAGCCTCTTTCAGTTTTGACAATCCAAGAACTTCTGTTTTCCTTGACATTATTACAAAAATGATAACATTTATTGTTTTACAATTTTAAAGAGATACTTAGCCATTTATCCTGATAATGTGTTATCTTGTACTGTATTGTATAGTGTATTTGAATTATAATGGGCACCATATTATCTTTTTCTTTTTTAGAGAGTCGGGAAAAAACTGTAAAGTTTTTACTTTCAGCAAAGATGGTTCACTTCTTGCTTGGTGCAATGGAGAACAGTCAGTACAACTTTTATTTTTTTAAAAATCATTCATTAAATTAATAGGCATGGATTGCATCATATTCTCCTATAAGTGAAATGGGAGTGACAGGAGAATGGTATTTTCTTTTGTTCCCAGCTGTTCATTTAGAGTGTTTCATGTGCTATCACATAGTGTTAGTTACTGTACAGTCAAACCTCGCATAAAGAGCATCTCGCTTAAAGAGTAACTCATTTAAAGAGCAGAATTTTTTCTGAATGGTCGCTTCGCTTAACAAATAAAACCAACTAAAAACTTGCTTAACAAAGAAATCGGGGTTCGCAATCCCCCACACAATTGGTCATTTACAATGGTGTTTCGCTTAAAGAGCAAACTCGCTTAAAGAACAATCCTGTGGAACACGTTGTGTTCTTTAAGCGAGGTACAACTGTACTTCGATTTCTACAGGCAGAATAATATAAAGTGACCCAGATGATTTCATTAGATTTATCCTTGTTGCTTGGGTTTTTTACAACATAAAATCTAGGCCCAGAGCATAGTTCTTACCAGTATTTTACTGTTGGTGTTGTTATTAAATATGTAGAAAATGAAAATATGTGTTCTGCACATTTAAGCAAAAGATTCATGGCATTCCTGGCCATCTACCAACGGTTGTCCTCTTTTGCACATGCATCTCCTTGACCAGGGGTGGCCAAACTATGGCCCATAGTGCCACACTTCTGGGAGTGGTTATGGATGCACATGTGCAAACACACCCACTTCCAGGGGAATGGTCAAGCCCGCTCAGCTGCTCTGGGGATGTGGTTAGGTCCTGGCGTAAAATATTTGGGCACCCCCATCCTAGATGATTGAACCATCACAATGATGGTTCTCCCCCCGCAGAGGGAGACTTTAGAGCAGTGGTTCTCAACATGGACACACGTGTAAGTCAATACATTGATTGATCTGTGCTTTGTGGAAATGACTTAGGCTTCTGGGAATTGAATCCAAAAACCAAAGGTTGGGAAACTAAACTAAGGATTCATTATCAAGTTTTTTGAATCATGCTAAGAACTCAGACTGAGTTCTATTCAGTCATGCCCCTCCATGACAAAAAATGGCTTCTGCTCTTTGCTCAGGAGATGAGGATTCAAGACAGAGTTCTTGTTGGAGGAAACAAAGTCTTGAGGTTTTTTCCTTTTGTTTCTCCTGCAATTTCCTAGGTTATCCTGAAGGCTGTTTGTAATCCTTGTAACCATATAGAAGATAGGGATTGGTGTTTTGAGAAATAGGGAATTGAAGTACATTATGGAACCCTTTTTATATTTTCTGGCTAGGAGCAAGCTTGCTGTGTCACATAGAGTCTGATTCTATGCCTATTTAATGAGAAATAAGATCACGTGTATGAGTAATAAGGTCCCACTTGCTCAGACTTTCTTTTAAGTAAGTGTTTATAGAATTGCAACTTGAAATGGGCAGCACACTTACTTTCCTTTTGTAGAAACAGTCAGTCAAAAGTAACTTTAGTCCACTTTGGTCCATTACCAGGAATGTATACCCAGGTAAACAATAGTTAAGTTCATCACCTTAGCAATTCTTAATGCAGTTCGTTCCATCTTGAATGTTCTTTCAGAGGATGATAATTAGATAGCTATTGTTGCAATATTACACATATGTAAAGGTCAAATTCCTGATGATGGATTACTGCCCTAGGAGTCCTACAGATCTTTAGGGAAAATATTTGTATTTTGTCTAGCTCTCTGTGTCTGGGGTGTCAATTGCTGCACCCTTCATCCATTATAATATTAAAGGGCTGGAACACCAGAGTAAAATGGAATATTGTAACTTTCACTTGCTAGAGTGCTTTAGGATAGCTACTATCAATTAGTCATTTATTTATTAATTCATCCACAATTGTTTATATTTTATATGATACAATGTATTTCTGCTTGCATAACAAAATAAAAATATATTTGTCAAGCTAGCACGAGAGAGATGACACACATTCTGCTGGCAAAATAGTTTGATTCTATGATCTTGCTCAGCTGGAGAGCTAGGTAATAACTATAGTAAACTATTTTTCCAAGCCACATTTTAAAACCATTTTTTCAGGGCTACTTTCTCCAGACCCCCTGTTAATTATTTTGGCATGCTGCACATGCTCCAGAGCAGATTCTGTAGCATTCCATATTCAATATGTATACAGGTACACTAGAACATCAGATAACGTTATGACTTGGTTCCACACGTCATGACGTTATCTGATTTTTAGCGTTGTCCGATGCATGCATCGAACAACGCTAAAAAAAAGCCCTGACATCAGGGACAAACTGCGCAGTTTGTCCCTGAAGTCAAACTGACCCAAGGCTAGCGATTGCTAGCCTAGGGTCAGCTTGACTTCGGGGGCAAACCTCTTCTCGCCACCCGACACGACCCTTAGCAAGCGCTAAGGGTCGTGTCGAGTGGCGAGAGAAGGTGCCCGTTCGTGCACCACAAGGCGCTCAAACCGGCACCTCTTCTCACCACCTGACACGACCCTTAGTGGTTGCTCAGGGTCGTGTCGGGTTGTGAGAAGAGGTGCCCGATCACGCGCCGTGCGTCTGTAGGGTGTTTGGGAAGGGTACGGGGATCTTCCTTGTACCCTTCCCAAACCCCCGCTGATGCACGTGCGCGCCTTCAGGGTGTTTAGGAAGGGTATAAGGAAGATCCCCGTACCCTTCCCAAACACCCTGCAGATGCACGGCGCACATCAGCTGGGTGTTTGGGAAGGGTATGGGGATCTTTCCCGTTTCCTTCCTAAACACCCTGAAGGCGCGCACGTGTGTCAGCGGGGGTTTGGGAAGAGTGCAAGGAAGATCCCCGTACCCTTCCCAAACACCCTGCAGATGCACAGCACGCATCAGCTGGGTGTTTGGGAAGGGTACGGGGATCTTTCCCGTACCCTTCCTAAACACCCTGCAGGCACGCGCACGTGTCAGCGGGGATTTGGGAAGGGTATGAGAAAGAACCCCGTACCCTTCCCAAACACCCTGCAGATGCACGCCGCGCATCAGCTGGGTGTTTGGGAAGGGTACGGTGATCTCCCCATACCCTTCCTAAACATCCTGCAGGCATGCGCGCGTCAGCGGGGGGTTATCCCCGTACCCTTCCTAAACACCCTGCAGGTGCGCGAGAGTTAGTGGGGGTTTGGGAAGGGTACGGGGAAGGCAAGCAGGCAACTTCTCTCCCCACCCGACACGGCCCTTAGCAAGCGCTAAGGGTTGTATCGGGTGGCGAGAAGAGGTGCGGGGGGGGGGGATTGTCACCCAAGCTGAACTGAGTTGCGGCTGGCAATCCCAAGCTGCAGCTCGGTTCGGCTTGAGTGATGCCTTTCCTCCGCACCCTACTGTGCTCGCAAGAATTGTTGCGAGTGCAGTATGGTTGGGGGGAAATGCGTGCTACCCAATCCACTGCCACCCCCCAGACGATTGGCTCGGGTAACGCTAAAGGATCGTTATCCAGAATCGTTATCCAATGCAAGTTTTCCCAAAAAAATTTGCATCGTTATCCGATTCTAGCATTATCCGATCCAGTAATTATCCGGGGTATTACTGTATTTTATTTTGATTACTATTCTGTCTTAGTGGATTGGCAAAGATGGTTTTTTAATTATATTATTATGTTCTACCAGTGCTATGCACTACACACAGGTCATCATCATACTGTATTTCAAAAATTGTAGTTAACAAAAGCTAGAATTTTTTAATTTTTCCTAGTTTCATCTGAAACATAGCAGTACCATGTAGAGCAGGGGTGCCCAAACTCTGGCCCGCGGGCCTAATTGGTCCCCTGCATATAATTACTGAGGCCGGCGGTGAGCATATCATCCCAAGTGCGCCGGGGGGTTCTCTTAGCCCCACAAAGTTTGACTTGCAGGAGGCTCTGAAAATTCGCCCAAGGCAGCGATTGGCTTCAGCACAGGTTGCTGAGGGGAAATAATTGAGTGAGAGGCTGCTCAGAGCAGCCTGGAAGAAGTGCAGTCGCTGCCTCCGTCGCCACCACTGCTGTGTGTTGGGGGGTAGGACTGGCCCGTAGGAAATAAAGTTTGTGCACCACTGTTGTAGAGCTTCAAGGAAAAGTGAGATTTATGGGAGGAAAACTTTGATATAAAAAGAAATCTGAAAGAGATATATCTTGCCATATGATTGCTTGAAATAGGACCTTCACATGTTTTTAGTCTCAAGGACAGGGTGATAAAATGTGCACATACAGGTGAACCTAGTGCCAAGAATTACTCGTTGAAGAATTTCCTAATTTATTTTTCTGAAGGAAGAAGCCAGGGCAGGTTAAGGACTTTGCCGCCCCTTACCCTATGCCTACACCAACTGCCAGGGGAAGAAGAAGTCAGGGCAGGTTGAGGACTTTGCCACCCCTCCCCCTGAGCCCACACCAACATATTGTAATGTAATGTATTTTTGTAAGCCGCCCTAAGTCGCCACGGCGAGTGGGCAGCAATATAAATTTGAGCTAATAAATAAAGAAATAATAAAGAAAATTCTTTGAGTATTAAAATATTCAACATTATGATTAATATTAAAAACAGGTGTTTCTTATCATGTTGGTCAAAATCAATCAGATTTAGAACAGCTAACAATGGCTGTTAATTAACCACTATAATCAAGCTTTGACCTCTTTTGATTCCAGAGTAAACATTGTGAATGTCACCAGTCACAATGTACTGCATTCTTTTGATCTGCCAAAGACAGTTTGCCTTGAATTCTCTCCAAAGAACAGTCTTCTAGTTACGTGGCACCCCTACACAAGTGAGTACATAGAGATATGCTTCAGTTGCCTTTCGTGTAATCATGGCTACAGCGTGATTTATTTGGAGAACCAGAATGCTCATGAAGACTCTACAACACAAAACAAGACATACAGCATGCTATTCTTATTTGGCCCTTAGGCCCATCATGTGCAGGTCCTTGGCCTTTTGCCCTTGCTAGATTAGTAAAGGAAAAGGTCACCCTTGCTCAAAAGCCAGTCGTATCTGACTATAGGGTTCAGTGATCATCTCTGTTTATAGCCAAAGAGTCAGCACTGTCTGCGTCTGTGGACGTTTCTGTGGACATGTGGCAGGCATGCCTGAACACCAGAGTGCACAAAACACTGTTTACCTTCCCACCAAAGTGGCGAATCTATGGCACGCATGCTGCCACCCCAGCGCACAGTTCACCCCGCCCCTCTGCCCAGCAGCCCAATGGGAGCAATTACTCCCTCCCCCAGCAGAGTTCACCCTGCCCCTCTGTGGCACAGACAATAGCCTGTTGAGTTTGGGCACTTGGTCTCTAACAGTTTTGCCATCACTGGAATATACAATCCAATTTTCTAATCACACAAGGTTGCTTTCTATTATCATGCACACACACACGCACATGCAGTTGCCCAATTTTTACTCATTTTGGCAGAACCATTTGTTCTAAAAGCTAAAACCAGAGATGTACTCAATCCATGTTTGTGAGTTAAGTAAGATGTGACCTAGGAGATCCACAGCTGGAATCTCCTGACATAATATTTCCTTGAAATGGGAGCAGACAACTTGTGGATTTCCAGATGTTCCTGCCAGCTATAGCAAGAACAGCAAATGGTGATGCTCAACATCTGGAGGGTCATTCCCTCAGCTCTGCCCTTAAAGCATACAAGATAAAATAAGTGATTAACTACAGTATGGAATATAAGTATATACAGTACTGATTTTATTTATAGCAGTGTTTCCCAAATGCTGGTGTTTGGACTTCAGTTCCCAGAAGCCTAAGCCAGTATATTGACTGATCAGTGCTTTGGGGAATTGACTTAAGCTTCTGGGAATTGAAGTCCAAACACCAGCATTCGGGAAACACTGATTTATAGTATTTTAAACCTACTTCTCAGTTGCACTACCTGTTCTGTTATCCTTTGAAGAGCACACTTTAGTACCTATGGGCAAATTTTACAAATACAAATGGGGGCCACAATGTCCTTCTTCATCACAGAACCCGACAAGATTACCTAGCAGAGTGTCTAAGAGGTTTTTAAAAAATATTTTTCCACACTATATCAAAACTTTCAATCTGCACACTCTTTTTTTAGAAAGAGGAAAATACTTGTTCAAACCTGAAGAATATAGAATCAAGGGAAAGCTGATGTGATAAAAGCAGCCACTTTTTCTATTTCTCTGTGTAAAAAAGAACATTCACATGAAGATAGCATAGGGCAGTGATGGCAAGCCTTTTAGAGACCGAGTGCCCAAACTGCAACCCAAAAAACATTTATTGCAAAGTGCCAACACAGCAACAGGGGAAAGAGGAAACGCTCCCATTGGGCTGCTGGGCAGCGGGACAGGGCAAATTGTGCTGGGGGGAGGGAGGAAGTGCTCCCATTGGGCTTCTGGGCAGAGGGGCGGGGTGAACTTTGTGCTGGGGGAGGGAGGAAGTGTTTCCTTTGGGCTGCTGGGCAGAGGGGTTGGACAAACTCTGTGTTGGGGTAACTTTGTGGATGCCCACAGAGAGGACTCTGAGTGCCACCTCTGGCACGTGTGCCATAGGTTCACCACCACTGACATAGGGTAGGAGAGTATGCAAAAAAGTGATGGTAAAGGCCATGGCTACAATGTAAGTATTTTTGTTGTAGCTGCAAAAGATAATGGAGCAGGCGTCCCCAACCTTCACATTTTTGATATGAAATCTGGAAAATGTTTAAAGTCTTTCATCCAGAAAAAGATGCAAAATTGGTAAGTAGAATTTAAGACAATTTTGTTATTATTTATTTTTGTTATATTTTTTAGAATTGGTTTGCTGAATTCTTCCTCAGTTATGTGTGTGTAATGTGAAGCTTCAGGAAAAAATCATAGCAGTGCGGAAGCATGAAAGCATTTCTGTAACCATATTGAGTGAGACTTCTTATGTTGACCATGCAATTTATTGTGCAGTTGTTAAGCACACAATCCGATTTGCAAGCATGCATTGTACAACTGCAACATAAACTGTACAATTCCTTGTGCAGTGCTAGCTGTTTGGGCGTAATGCCTAGCTCACTTCTTTAGGTGTAACTTTGTTATACCAACTTGAGGAAGATTTCAGCCACAATGTATAAAATATGATTTGAAATCTAAGACCTGTAGTCAGTTCATTCAATTGTATTGCTTGTAATGAAGAATCATTTTAAGTTACTGTATTCTGCATTGTTGGACTGGAACTAGGGGAGCTAGGGGGAAACTACCATCAGTGATGGTTTGTGAAATATAGCAATCTTTGTATAATTCTAATAATTCTTAAATATTTTCAAACCAGATATTTTATGTTTAATGTTCTGAAATAACTGCTATGCTAAACATATTTTTCTTCTGTTTTAATGTTATTATCCCTTTCCCTCTTCTAATCATTAGGTGTCCTTCCTGGTCAGATGATGAAAGTATATGTGCCAGGGGTGTTAATAATGAACTGCACTTCTTTGAAAACAACGACTTCAGTAATCAACTCCTGTTTTATTCTCTAGATAAGCTTTCCTGCTTAGCCTTTGTCCATTGTTTCTTTAACAGTTTGAGCTGCTTAATTTATCACAACTCTCTGCATTTGAAAAATTGGAGCCTTTCTTCAGCATGTTGACATATTTTCCATGGAGAAATATGAAATCTAGATTGGCTCAAATTCAGATACACTAGTACCTCGGATAATGATGAAACTTGGTTCCACAATGTTAAAAAAAACTCTGTTCCCTTTCCGAAGAGGAAAGGGAACAGGGGGGCGATCAGCCTCCCTCTTTGGAAAGGGCAGTGGGGATTCCATGAGTGGAATCCCCACTGCCCTTTCCAAAGAGGCAGGTGGGTTGCAGCATGGGATCAGCTGCTTGGGTTGGGGGTTGAACCGGGTGCATGCCCATCCAACCCCCTAACCCAAGCACCGATCGCATGCTGCAATTGCAGCGCCCGGGTAGGTCTGGGGAAGTCGGGAATCACGCAGATTGGGTCCCCCGACCTCCCCAGAGGTGGCAGGGGTGCCAGAGAGCCCAAAATGGATGAAAAAAACTTCTGGTTTTTTCCCCTCCCATTTTGGACTCCCTGCCACCCCTGCCACCTCCGGGGTGGTCGGGGCACCTGTTCCGCGCTGTTCTCGACATTCCCTGACCTCCCTGACTGCTGCAGTAAGCTAAGACACCTGGTTTTGAATCCTGGTGTTTTAACTTAATGCAGCGGCCAGGGAGGTCGAGGAACTTCAGAAACAGCATGGATTGCGTCCCCTGACCTCCCCGGCCGCTGCAGTAAGCCAAAACACCAGGATTAAAATCCCGGTCTTTTGGCTTACTGCAGCAGTTGGGGAAGGTCGGGAACAGCGGAGATCGGGTCCCCCGACCTCCCCAGAGCCGGCAGGGGTCCCGGAGAGCCCGAAATTGGCAAAACAACAACAACACCCTATCCACAGCTGTGGGTAGGCTGGGGAAGCTGACGGGGGAATCACCCGTCAGCTTTCCAGCCACCCCGCCCCTGCCTCTGCAGCTGCAGAGTGGCTGGGAAGCTGAACGGGGAGCCCCCATTCAGCTTTCCAGCCAACCTACTGCTATGAATGATTGCATTGGATAACACTAACATCGTTATCTGATGCAATTTTTTTTTAAAAAAAATTTACATCATTATCCGATTCTAGCGTTATCCAATGCAATTGTTATCTGAGGTATTACTGTATTGCCATACTATAGAGTTATATGCTATAAAACTCCTTCTGACTTACATCAGTCCTATGCATTAATAACCCCCAAAGGGTCTTATCATTAACAGTCCTGCTCACATCTTCAAAAATAAAGATTGATACTTCGTTTATTCAGCCACTTTGTCTTCTGTTTGGTCTTTTCCTTCTGCTTTTCACTTTTGCTAGCATTATTCAATTTTTAGTGAGTTTATCTTCTCTTAATATGACCAAAGAAAGATTGTTTTAAAGTGGTTATTGTGCCAAAGCAAGAATCCTTTTTGTAAACTAGTACAGTATCATCTTTACTTCATAAGCCATTCATTGTAGCAATGTACATTTTTGTTAATGTTATGAAACTGAGTATAATTGTAATTCTGCAGGCACAATTGCAAATAAACTTCATTTGCAGAAGATCACTGATTTTGTGTTGTCACCCGGAAATCAGGAAACTAAGGTGCTTCCTTTTATGGTTTTTCCTCTATGCTTTTCATTTTGTAAAGTTTAAAAAAACCCACAACAGTATATTACTATCTTTATGCCACTTCTGAGAGCACATGACATGTTTTTAACACAGGTTGCTGTTTATGTTCCTGGAAGCAAAGGAGCTCCATCTTTTGTAAGGCTCTACCAGTACCCTAACTTTGGAGGCCCACAGGCTGCATTGGCCAACAAGAGTTTCTTCAAAGCTGATAAAGTGACAGTGCTGTGGAATAGTAAAGGTTAGAATATTTTCCCTCTCTTTATTTCAGAAGGTATGGATATATCTTTGAAAATGTATACATTCCTTTTTATAGTAAACTCTGACTTGCTGCCAAAGCCGAAGTTAGTACAAAGTACAACATCATCAGGAAACTCACAAACTACAAATGGGGAACTCAACCATCCACACTGCATACATCAGCTTTTGCCCGGACATCTCTGTGGCAGAGTATGCTGCTCTAGTATGGAGCGCATCCACACACGTAAAACAAGTTGACATCACTGTTAATGAAGCTATGTTTATAGTGACAGGATGCCTGAAACCTACACCAGTTGAGAAAATATACTCTCTTGTTGGTATTGCCAATACCGAGAGAACTAAACAAGAGAACAACCTTTGACGTCCTTTAAATTGATATTAGCCTCAAGTCCGCCAGTTCAAATCCAGGAAGAGCTTTATGGCAAGAACAAACAATTTTGAGGATATGCAAAAGCAAAACGAAATTAGAAGATGGGAGAAGGGACTAAATGTAAGAAAAACATGCTCAAGTGGGGACTGCTGGTGGGTAACAACATGCTCTGTGAATGTGGAGAGATATAGAATCCTGACTAATTTACTGGTCTGCTGACTACTACCAGAAATATGCAGCAATGAAGACTTAATTTTGACCAATAATAAAGTCAAGAAAGTGACTTCATTTTGGCAATCCAAAGTTTGATCTGGACACAAAAGAAGAAAATTGATAGCATATAGCTGGATTTAAAGCCATATGTACAGTAATAAAAGCAGTGATATAACCATTGAAAAACAGCACCATATGCAGTAGTGTTTTAATTCATAGGTGCCAATAACCTGTCTCAATTGTCCATTGTTGCTTCCAGTTTTCTGGTACAGTACTTGGAGGCTTACAGAAACTGATTACCTAAAAGATGTACATAATTGAGTGCTGCATTGGTTACCCATTGTATTGCATGCCAGATTCAAGGTGCTTTTACTGACTTGGAAAGCACTTTGTAGTTTGGGACCTTGTTACCTTGATGGAGCATCTCTCCCATAGAAACTCCTCCCCTTTGCTGAGATTTTCACAGATTTTGCTGCTGAGGACAGCTGCCCCAAGAGTGGTAAGAAAAAGTGACACTCAAAAGAGGGCCTTCTCAGTGTTGGCACCCTCTGCTTGGAATGTTTTCCCCAGTGAGATTCACTTCACTTCCTCCCTTTAGGTTTTAAAAAAATTGTTAAAACCACCTCTATATGAAGAGTTTTTGCTGAAATTTTTTCTAAGGAAAGGGAATTTATCTTACGATCTTATTGGTCTCCTCTGATCTGTAGAGTTTGTGATTAGAGTCCACATTCTGATTGCTACCTATATATAGAAATTTTCTCACTATCTTTTTTTAAAATTATATGTATTTATATAGCATTTTTCTTTTGTGTTTATCATTTGATATATTTACATGTGCATTTCGTGGATCGCCTTGAGTAGGGTCCATTGCTAAATCCAGCGGTATAGAAATACAATCAGTAAATCAAGGAATAAGTAAAGTTCCTTTTTTTTATAAACTTAAATCAATGATTTTTAAACAGTTTTGCTTTTTAAAAAAATCTGTTATTTTTCTTTTTACAATAGCCACTGCTGTGCTTGTAATAGCTAGTACTGAAGTTGATAAAACAGGAGCATCTTATTATGGAGAACAAACTCTGCATTACATTGCAACAAATGGGGAAAGTGCTGTGGTGCAATTACGTAAGTGCAGAACTCTTTCCTGAAAACTGGGAAAAGAAATAAGGACAGACCAAAGAGTCAACCCCTCCCCCCCCCTTTGAGTCTCTGAATGTTATTTCTCTATTTTCTTTCATTTAGTTTGAATGGATTGTGTGCATTTATGAACTTGCTTTGAGTACAGGTTGACCTTGAACATTGCAAGGGGTTAGGGGCACCAACCCTCTGCCCAGTCTAAAATCTGTTTTACCCTGGGTGGTGCAGTGGTTAAACATCTGTACTGCAGCCAAAAGGTTGTGAGTTCAATCCTAATGGGAATCCAGTTTGACTCAGCCTCCTGTCCTTCTGAGGTCGGTAAATTGACTACCCAACATTTTGGGGGCAAAATGCTAATTAATTTGTGGACTGCCCAGACTGTGCACTAAGCACTATGTGGTGGTATATAAGTGTAATTACTAATGGTTAGTCATTGGAGAGCTGGTGGCCTCATTCACCTTCACAGGTCAGCATGCACTCCCTCTTCCATGTGGCCAACATGCTGTGTCTGGCTCCTGCTACTCTCCCTTCCTATGGCTGCCACTGCTATGGTTGTACCATAAGAGCTGGGCTTTCGGAGTTGTCTGCTGGAAACCATAGTGTTGGCACCCACTCATTGTCAAACACTTCTCTGACCATGTGCTCTCTGTGAAGGATCAGAAGTCTTAAATTTTTTTCCTGAAGTTCCTAGATGATCACTGCAGTGCAAGAGTGATCATTTAGGAGCTATAGAAAAAATCCATTTATAAGCAAAGCCACGGTGATGTAAACTGTTCAAGGTCAAGTGTATGATATTTTAGTGTGACAACTTAATCAGAAGAAGATGTGGATATGAAAGAAATACAAGTCTCTTTTGACAATGTAGGACTTTGTAGGAGTTGTAGAGCCTTCAGATGCCCTGTATTGACCTTATTGCTAATTATCAAATCTACTGGGCTACATACTAATAACTGTCATTGTAATTGATTCAGTTGATAAAAGATTGCAGTGCCCTTCCTCAAATAGCTTTTCATATTGAAGATTACTTGGCCAATATTGGTACTACTAATAGTAATGGTATTTCTCCCATCTCTAACTTGCTGGCTTCAGATCCTTAGTAGAGATGTGACTAATCTTTGGCATTGAGTTACGCCTACAGACAGAGCTACTGCCCTTTCGGAAGGGCCTAAAAACCTGGCTGGCAGGGCAGGTGTGGGGCTCAAGTAATATGGGGTCCCACGTTGGGTGGCTGATCTGATGGGATAGCTACCCCTCTCTCGTTTAAACTTTTTTTAACCTTTTAAATCTTTGAGGGTTTGTTGTTTTGTAAATATATAGTTTAATTTTTTTTGAAGTTGATTTGGTTTCTGGGTTTGTGGTGTACTGGTTTGTAAGTGGGATTTTTTTCTTTTTTCTTTTCCTTTTGAAAAGTTCTGAAATGTTTTGTGCATTATGCTAATTTAATTGTCACTGTATATTCTGTATTATTTTTGTATCGTTGTTAGCTGCCCAGAGTTGCTTAGGCAAGTGGGGCGGCATAAAAATCGAACAATTTAATTAAATTAAAAATTAAAATTATTATCTAATACAGGCCTACACAATTTACCATGTAAACCCCATCAGGCATATACAGAGATCTTTGTGTTGCCAGCAGTTAATATGCAAATGTTTACCCCTTTTCTGGAGCATTTGTAGTTAGACATTTGTTTTGTTTGCAATCCTGGAAAAGCAGCAAAACCTCCATCCCTTGCCAACAATCCTACTTAGCTGAAGACATTTGGCGTTAGTGGCCATAAGCTGCAGTTAGCTGGTCAAAAGTCAAGTCATATATTTACTTACTTTTTTGGATTGACCAGACTATCAAGGGATAAGTTCCTACTGGTCGCACCTCATTTTCCATTTGTTTCAATGCCACACTCATCTTCTCCAGCTTCAACCAAAATTTTTCACAATTGGGGCTTCTCATCTTTTTTTTTTTTTTTTTTTTGGGGGGGGTGTCTGCCAAGGGGTCTTTTACTCCTCTGGGATACTACTCGGTGACTGCTTCTGTCAGCGCCCATCTGTCATTCGAGAGACGTGTCCAGCCCAGTGCAATTTCCATTTATGATATTCGGCAACAGCTTTGATGATTCCACTTTGTTTTCTTATCTGAACGTTGGGAATGTGCACCTATAACTTAGATTTGCTAACAGGAATTAATATCATTTGTGATTACTTTGCCAACTCATGTCTCATGTTCTTCATCTCAGGAAAAAATGTAGATATTAATTTATAACTCTGGTTATTTTCTCTTCCTCTAGCAAAAAATGGTCCTATTTATGATGTAGCCTGGAGTCCCAATGCCTCAGAATTCTGTGTTGTTTATGGTTTTATGCCAGCCAAAGCAACTATCTTCAATCTGAAATGTGATCCTGTGTTTGACTTTGGGACTGGCCCACACAATGCTGCCTACTACAGTCCCCAAGGACATATCTTAGTATTAGCTGGGTTTGGGAATCTCAGTGGACAAATGGACGTGTGGGATGTTAAAAACGACAAACTTATTGCAAAGCCACAAGCCTCTGACTCCACGTATTTTGCCTGGTGCCCTGATGGGGAACACATTGTAACTGCTACGTGTTCTCCAAGGCTTCGAGTTGGGAATGGATACAAAATCTGGCATTACACTGGTTCTGTACTGTACAAATATGAAGTCCCACAAAATGCAGAACTTTGGCAAGTTGCCTGGCAACCCTTTTTGGAGGGAGTGTTTCCAACAAAGGCAGTATCATACCATGCTGTCCCAAGCAAAGTGCCGAATGATGAGCCAAAGGCTGCCCAAGCTTATAGACCACCTGCTATGAGAAACAAGCCAGTGACTAGTTCTAAACTTGTAAGTAACATATTTTTCCTGTATGATATATCACTGTGAAATGATTTTTGCTTTATAATATATATCTGCTCTGGAAGCAGGTGGAAGAAACACGACTAAAGTTAGCCTGTTGTTTTTCTACTAGGACACGTAATCAAATGCAGATCAGCACATTAAAGATTATCTAACTTGTGCTTTTCAAGTATATCTCTAGTTGGGATTTGTCTCCCAAAAGATAATTATTTTTATTATCAATGTACTTAAAACACAAATACTATAGGGAATGAATGTGTACTACCAATGTGCGTAAGTGTTATTTTTTCCTGATAGATGAGAATGTGAATTTTTCTTTCAAAAAAGTCTGAAAAGCTGGAAAAAATGTGAAGATGACCAAATTAATATTACAATGGTACCTTGGATAACACTAAAATCAGATGTTAGGGAATTCGAGGCAAACATTTGCATCTCACAACGTTAAGATAACGTTGTACGATGCAAATGTTTGCATCAAATTTCTCAACGTTGATATTTGCCCCAAAGCCCACAGGGCTAGAGACCAGCCCCCCTGTGAGCTTTGAGGCAGAAATCTACCCAGGCCCAGACCGCAGGTTTGGTTGGGGGAGATCAAGCCCGTTCTCCTCCCAACCAAACCAGTGCAGCTGGGAAGCCAACCGGGGAGTCCCTGGTCGGCTTTCCAGCCATACCGCTGCGATCAAGCCGGACTGTTCTCTGCCAGGGAAGGCACTTCCCAGGCAGAGAACAGCCCAGTGGGATTGAGACTTCCATCTCCGCCAGTAATGTGCTTTTGCAAGACAAGCCTCGCAAAAGCAAAGGTGGAGGGGCTTGGACGACCCTCTTCCAAAGCCCACCCGCCTGGATCACCAAATAGTAATCCAGGCCGTGGGGGGAGGGGGATACAGAAGAGGAGGGGGCCATAATTCTGCAAAGCCCATAGACTTCGCTGCAATCAAAAAAGTCTTCGCACAATGACAGGGATTTTTTACGATGCCCCTGTGGCTGTTTCTGCCGCTGTCCGCCACCCACTCCACCTCTGGAAGGGTTAGGAGGAAAGACTGCATTGGTCCCCATCATTGTGTGAAGCCCATAGACTTCACTGCAATCAAAAAAGTCCCCCAGACTTTTTTGATTGCAGCGAAGTCTATGGGCTTCACACAATGATGGGGACTGATGCGATGGGAACTGCGTGCGCCAGTTCAACCCCCTCAACTCAAGCGCTGATCGCCCTTTGCTTGTGGAGGGAATGCACGTTCCTTCTGCAAGCCAAGGGCGATCCCATGCTGGGACCACCAGTTTGCTTAGGGATGGATGGCTCTTTCTCTCCCCAAGCAAACTGGATCGACCCCCTGTTCCCTTTTCTCTTCGGAAAGGGAACAGGGCTTTTTTTAAACGTTGTGCAATCAATGCATCGCACAATGTTAAAACCCGGATAACGTTATCCGATGTACTAGTGTACTTTAATGTATACTTAAAATTACCTCAGTGCACATCTAAGGCTAACTTGCTAAATGCATATTAATTCTGTGGAAAGGGGATTTTATCCTTCTCTACCTTTCAGTCGTTTTGGGTAAAGTGGACTGTATATCATTAAAAAAAGATACACTAGAAGGGCTCTTTAGGAAATCTGCAGCACAGACATCTTTTCATTTGGTTACTGTGATTAATGGTCGAAGTTGTAGTTTGCTCACATGTATGTGAAACCAGATACCCAATGCCTTGTCTTTTGATAATGAAGTCCTATCTTCATTATCAAAAGAAAAGCATTTGTTCTGCCCTGTCTTCGGCCCTTCCTTGTCACTAGTCCTTCATCCCTGTAGCATTGTGTAAACAGTTCTGTGGTTAAGCAGTTTGCTTGTTGTGCAGCCAAGCAGGAAGAGCTTGTATTAGATGCTTTGTCCCAGGAGGATTCTACAGTTAATTCCTTGGGGCTTATTTCTAAATAGCTAAGAACCTACTTATAAAGCAGTAACTAAAAGTATTACATAAGATCTCTGCTGTTCACTAACAACAATCAAATATCTTAGAATTGTTTGAAAAATAGCTGTCAATTTATACCTCCCTTAAGGGAGGGAATCGCTTTGAACATGTGTAGCACCTTACTGACTCTCAGCATGAGTTTGTTATTTGTATAGACAGGCTGTGGTAATGTAGAGACTAAGCAACTGAGGCAGAAGCTGAGAGTCGAAACTAAATGATAGCATTGGGTAAACAAGCATGCCACATTTCTTTTTAAACTGCAGATAGTTTTGATATTGCTGTCTAGCATAATTATGTTTGACAGTTACAAAAATTGCTTCGGATTTCCAGTTTGTTTGTTCATTCAGATTTACATTGCCACCCACTCGCCAAAGCGACTCAGGGCGGCTTACAGTCAAAACAGCAACAGTACAGTAACAAAAATACAACCTCACAGAATAACCAAAGCAGAACACAGACTAACTCCCCTCTGGCCATTGATGGGGGCCTGGAGGTGGGGGCAAGGTCCTCAGCCACCTGCCAGGCCATGGGGTCTTTTCCCTCAGGCCGTTGGTGTGGCCCAGAGGAGAGGGCGATGTTCTCAGCCGCCTGCCAGGCCATGGGGTCTTTTCCCTCAGGCCATTGGTGTGGGCCCAGAGGAGAGGGTGATGTTCTCAGCTGCCTGCCAGGCCATGGTGTCTTTTTCCTCAGGCCGTTGGTGTGGGCCCAGAGGAGAGGGTGATGTTTTAATACTTTCCTATGTGAGTATAGGGTCACTACCAAGACCTTGTTACTTTTCCTACACAGAATTTACAGGGCTACTGCATGTGGTAATCCTTTTCCTACATTTACCCCACCTAAACATCCTTGAGATAAACCTGTGCTTCCTTTTGAATTTTCCTCAGTTTCCAATACTTTGCCACAGTTGATGTATAAGAGAACTTGTTTCTAAGAGACCCATGTCTCACTCCTTGCCTTTTAACTGTGACTAAAAGGAAGCCAGTTACTATCTGTTTAACCATTATCACTTTCTATAGAGCTATTTGTCATCATTTTTGTTTCTTCTAAAGAAGAAATGTCTCTCATGTTGCTGATCATTTGCTAATATTTTATTTTTCACCACCTGCATCATCACGGATGATAGAATTCATTGTGGAAGAGGGCTGCTAGAATTCTGCCCTACCCTTAAGTAATAAAGGGCCAAAATGAATTTTGTGGATAGAAAATATTTCATGTTTATTAGAATGTGCTTGGTGGGCTAGAAGTTCAGTTCTTTAAATTCAATTGGCATTTTAGAGGATTTCCCCCCTAAAATAGTTATATAATGTTTGTTTGTTTAAAGAGAGTCATCCTGGCCTTTAGACTTTCTTTTCCAGCACTGGAACTAAAAGCAATATGTTCTTAAATTATTTTAATTAGGATGAGGTGACAACTTAATTGTAGTGGAATCTATAAGTGGATAAAGAACATGCTGCTTATGAGTTACCAAAATGTATCTGAAAGGAGCTGTCATTTGTAAGAGATATTTTAGATACAGTACTTACATTTTCATTGTTCAGAATGAATTTTATGAAGCAGTGTAGTTTGGAGATGGCCAACTAATTGGTAATGGAGTCAGATTGGACTCCCAAATCAGCTATATCTTTTCAATGGTAGCACTAGCTAACTTTAAACAAGTTGGGTAAGCATTGCACATGTAATGTTGATTGATGTGTATGTCAGAGATAGAAAGAGAAAGTGGCAGGGTAATTGCCTTAGCATAGGACCCATAATGGTGAAGCTCTTGCTCCTGAGTGTTGTGATCCTCCTATAGATTCTGAGCACGGTTCTGTGTAGGGATTGCATAAACAGCAGAAGCTGCTTTTCTCAGGTGCTAAAATTAGTACGTATTGGACTTTTCAGACATACTTACCTAGTTTGATTTCAAAATATAAATTTGCTTCTCAGTTTAAAAAAATGCTTTTTTATCCCCATCCTTCTTCCCCTTAGCATGAGGAAGAGCCCCCACAGAACATGAGAGCAAAAAGCAGTGATAAGCCATTATCTAAAACTGCACTCAAAAATCAAAGGAAGCATGAGGCAAAGAAAGTTGCTAAACAGGTATGGCTGGTGTTTTAATCCTCTTGAGCATAGGATTGCGTTTGTGTTTGATAAATTTGTTTATAATTTTTTTGTGCAGAACTTTCTGAAAGTATCTACTTATTTATCATCAAATGCGAATAAACTAAAATTATTCTGGCAAATCTGGAGAGTTTCAGCAAAAAGTAAGGAGAAATTCTCTTTAAGTGACTGCTTATGAAAGCTGCTGCTCTGATATTACATTTTTTTCTTCAAAGGAGGCAAGAGCTGAAGGAAACCAGGAAACAGCTCCACCTCCACCAGCACAGACTGTGTTGCATGGTACAATGCCCTCAGTAACATCAGGAGATCCCGAAGTGGATAAGAAGATAAAGAATCTAAGAAAGGTGGGGGATTTTTCTATTAGAAAAACTTGCAAAAAGGTATTTCCCTCAAACAAATGGCTGTCATTTCTTTTTATTAAAATCTCTGCTTCTAGAGCCGTGATGGCTAACCTTGGCACTCCAGATGTTCTTGGGCTTCAATTCCCAGAAGCCCAAGCACCCTGTGAATCTACACGAATGGATTTACTATGATTCATTCAGCTTGTGTTTTACTTCTGCTTCCGGGAGCGACGAGGGCAGTGTGGGCCAGATGAATCGCAGTAAACCCATTCATGTGGATTCACAGGGGGCTTGGGCTTCTGGGAATTGATGTCCAAGAACATCTGGAGTGCCAAGGTTCACCATCATGGTTCTAGGGACTGGTGGCTTAATAGTTAAGGCGCTGAACTTGACAACTGAAAGGTCAGCAGGTCAGCAGTCTGAGAGCCAAGTGTTATACAATGGAGTGAATTCCTGTCTCTGTCCCATCTCCTGCCAACCTAGCAGTTTGAAAGCAAGAAATTGCAAGTAGATAAACAGGTACCACTTTGGTGGGTAGGTAACAGCACTCTGTGTGCTCCTGTGTAGTTATGCCTGTCACATAATCATGGAAACATTGCATACACAGACAGTGCTGACTCTTTGGCTGTAAATGGAGATGAGCACCTTCCCGTATAGTCAGAAATGACTGGCTTTCAAGCAATGGAGACCGTTACCTATCTCTGCTCCTTGGAGTGCCATAGCTACCTTAATGTCCCTCTATTCCCAGCTTATGTTTATATTAAAAATATTTCATGAACAAGCGTCCCCCGTCCCCCAGGAGAAGGCACATGGCTTCTAGTTGTTTCTGTGTGCTGCCTACATTTCTTTCAAGGAATAATACATTTGGAAAAGAATGTAGGAAGAAATTTCTTCACTATCCTAAAGACTATATTTGAAAATCCATAAAGGATATCTGCTCCCCCACCCCCCACCCCAGTCCAAGCATCATGTAATGTATTTAAGGTCTTTTCCCCCCTTTGTTCTTAACTTCTGTTCTTCACTACAGAAGCTGAAAGCAATTGAACAGCTGAAAGAACAAGCTGCTACAGGCAAACAGCTAGAGAAAAACCAGGTATTCGTCACACATTCATATTTATATATACAGTAATACCTCGGATAACGCTAATACTTGGTTCCACTAAGTCTTGGTGTTATCCGATTTTTAGTGTTATCCGATGCATGTTAAAATCCTATGGGATGTTTTGGATAACGTTAAAGCTCCATAGAGATACATTGTAACCGCACAGGCTTTACCGGTTGTTATCCGATACATCCCATAGGACCTTAACGTTATTCGATCCAATTCTCCTCCCCAGATTACTTAACGTTATGCGATTTTAGCGTTATCCGAGGTAAACGTTATCCAAGGTATTACTGTAGTTGGTTCTGGAATGGAAACAAGTTGTTGTTTCCCAAAAACTTAGTATGTCATGTACTGTATCTGAATGGCATGTTTCTGTGGTTATGTTTAGATAGCATAATGAAAAGTTATGGATTGACTTATTTTCCATAAATCATGTTTTTAAAAACATATTAAATCACTGGCTGCAAATTCTATAACCTGAGTTGTAGATAGTGCAAACTACTTTTATCTGTACTAAGTCTGCTGCCCATCAGTTTATTTAGAAGACTCCACCATCTGCTGCTACTGGCAGGTGGGATACACTCTCATTATTTTCCTCTAAGCCATATGTATAAATCTTTATTGTGTCCATGCTATTTTAAATTCCCATTATGAGCCTATCTGAGTTTTAACATAATCAGAGGAAGCTTTTCTCTTAGTCACATCACCCCATAGGTTTGTTTGGTAGGGAGATGGGAGAATCTTCTCTGTCACTATTCCTAGATTCTGCAGCTCTGTCCTATAAGCGAGATTGCCCCCATCTTTGCTATCTTTCTGCAAGCAGGCAGAGACCTTTCTGTTCAGTCAGGCTTTTCCTTTGTGACTAGCTGTCTTAAGAGGGTTTTTTCCTTTTTGGAAAAAATTGGATTCCTTGTACTTTTGGTTGTTTTTAAATCTGATTCAATAATGCTTTTATCTATCATTTTAAATATAATTTTTAATTATGTTTTTAATATCCTAATAACTTTTTAGCTTTTAATATTTTTTTTCTTAATGATGGAAGCTGGCTTGGTTGCATTTATAGAGAAAGATGGGGTAAAAATAGTTTAAATAAATTGTTCCTGACTTTTAAAATTTGTCCTTTTGTTGTCTGCATTAAGAGAGCTGTTTGTTGCAGGTGGTGGAAGCTACAGAAAATTTGGATTTGATTGGTGAATAATGTTGCTGAAGTTAATTTAGAATAGCATGCATTTTGGGTTTTTTATAGTGTTGATCAAGTAAAATCTGGTGCTACCTTGTGTTATCTTTTATAGTTGGAGAAAATACAGAAAGAGGCTGCACTTCTTAAGGAACTGGAAGATTTGGAACTGGGTGTTTAGAAGTACAGAAATAATTCAATTTTGTTCTACAAAGTTGCATAATAATGGTTGCAAAATTTCATTTTTAAATGCAGCACAATACCATTTCCCCCTTACTCTTGTACCTGAAAATATATATTTTGAATGCAGCCATTGTATTTCACACAAATTAGCCAATAAGGTTCCAAAATGATATTGCTGAAATCCAAATAAAGTACTGTATGTTGGTTTTTCTCTTTATTCTTTGGTCCAGAATTCTGTTTCATCTATAGTTGCAATCCTTATATAATACGATTTTAGAATAAAAGAGCATTTACCAGTGAAAATTTTGTTTGTTGTGAGCTGGACCATGCCTCCTCAGACAGCTGAGCGGGGTTAACTGGTGGTTCCCCCGCCGTAAATGCTGCCGTAAAACATGTCTACTTCTAGCAGCAATGTGGGCTACATGAAATGGTGCCATGAGCCAAGTCTGGGCCGTAGGTTGAGAACCCCTGTGATAGATCATCAGATCTTCTATATTTGTACATTTAAAAAAACAACATAAACTAGTAAGCTAAGCGTTCTGTCTTTCTGATTATATTCAAACAGTTCTTTAGTAAGTAGTGATTTTTCTGCCTCTGTAAGAGAGACAAATGAGAAAAGACTGACGGGGGGAGTAAAGCTGATTTTTCATCAAGAGGTTTGGTCTGTTCTTTTGGGGGGGGGAAACAGGAAAGGTGGGGCACAATTGGTCTTTTAGCTGCAGCTCAGTGACATTAGAGGGACATATATTCCTTACCTATATTATGATGTATAATATATTGTTGGCATATACATGGGCCACAATCATTTTGCTTTAATGTAAGTCAAATTGTAATTGGTAGTCTTTACACAATGTCTGCATTTCTGTTCTTTTCAATCTATTTTTGAACAAGTTAACTGAAAGAGTTACATTTCAATGCTCAGACACATATATGATATGCTTGATCTGAAAATAGGTTATGCATATTTTCTTTGGTTAGTGGAAGAGAGTAAGCCAGTCATTTTCAGTGTTTGACCCTCAACAAGTTCTCTGAGTTTAAGTCTGGGGCTTAGAGTCTAAAACACTAGAAAGACAAAAAGTTGAGAACCTTTTCAAAAGAAGTTACTGTAGATAAATGTTTTTTAATTTTTTTTAATATGTGTTTTTGATATGTTTTGTGATGTGACACTTGTAACTTTGATACTGTATCTTGTTTTTCTGTGAGCCGCCCAGAGTTGCTGTAAAGCAAGTGGGGCGGCATAAAAATATAATAATAATAATAATAATAATAATAATAATAATAATAATAATAATAATAATAATAATAATAATAATAATAATAATAATAATATGTAATTAAGTTAAAGATTGCATAGTCTCTGATAAACACTCCTTAATGCTTTCCCTGAAAGGCCTCTGTTAATAAATGTGAGTTTATTTCACAGTTTATTTTGTTAAATAATAACTTGTTAAAGTTATAATGGACTTACGACTATTATTTCAATGTATGTAGGCAGACTTGAGTTTCCTAATGGAAACTTATGATGGCAAATAGGATTAAAACAACACTGATATTAGAGAAAAATTGTTAGCACCTTCTGACTCAACTGTCAGTCTGAGTCCATAATATGACCCCTAAAAATATAGCTGGTAAAATAAACCTGAGTTGCAACCCATATGCAAATTAATGTTGCACGGTAATATAAACATAGGACTGACAGTTCCTTAGCATTGCAGGAAGTGGGGGGGGGGAGAGAAAAAGAGGAAAGGGAATGCATGCCCCCTATTGGAATAATTCTGCAATCTTTTATCAATTTGATAACACTAGGATTTTTCACTTTTCTAAAGAACAGCTAGGAAATATTACTCTTTGAACTAATTTCCAGAACCCTGCAACTGGTGCTGGATGGTTCATTTTAGGGTTGCAGTCCAAAACAGTAACTCTTGTAAGTTTTAGGATTGATCTGACATGTGTTGCCCAGGGTTGATTCGAGGCCCTCTGGCACCAGCTGCTGAAACTCAGCAATGTCCTGGGTGTCTTTCTACAGCAAAGATGGGCAACATGTCTCATTGATTACATTGACTTGGATCATTGGAAACTACAAACAGCAACCTATGGAAAAGCTGATCACTCCTACAAAGATAAAACCCACAATTTGCCAAATGGAATTACTGTAGTGTAAAAGTTGTGGGACCCCAATTTTGTTCATTGCTTATTTTGTCTGGCAAACCAACTGTAACATAACATTTTTCTAAACTTCATTTCAACATTTTAATGCAGAGTTCCCCAACCTTTGGGTTTGGGACTTCAATTCCCAGAAGCCTAAGTCAGTATATTGGCTGATCAGTGCTTTGGGGAATTGACTTAGGCTTCTGGGAATTGAAGTCCAAAACCCAAACATTTCCTATCTTCATCATCATCATCAACATCATCATCATCATATTCTTCATTGCAATATCATACATAAAATTAGTTTCATCTTGTTCATTATACTAAATGAGAACAGAGAATGGAACGCCAAATTAAGAATGGTTCTTGTGTAACAAAGTATCCCCTAAATATAAGGAAATAATGTGCATATACACATTCATCATACAAGTGATCTATAGAAGCTGGTGGAACTTTGCAGTAGACTAAGCTAATTAGAACTCAAGCCATGAAAAATGCTCGGGGGGGGGGGGGGAGGTGAGTCTGGGAAAGCATTTATAGGATTGACTGGTAACAAGCAATAGCAATTGCATCTATATACCAAATCCTCGACTCCATGTATTCTTGCATTCTTCTCATAGTACTCAGCTAGATTCTTCCAGCAAGCCCAAAGACAGGGCATGAAGACAGTAGCTTTCCTACACCAGTACAGTCAGCAACTCATATACATTCAAATTCTATCTTTGAACATACGGGTTCCATATAGCCATAAGGATTGTTGACTGGTGACAGAAAAGGACTAATCTCAGTTAATTTGTCTACCATTTAAAGCCATCCAAGCTAAAGGGTTATTAGAATAGTTTGTGAAGTTGAATTTATACCATTAAAAAGTAAGACACATGTGTGCCATCAAGCCAATTCTGACTTATTGTGACTTCTTCCAGGGTTTTCTAGGTAGAGAATACACAGAAGTGTTTCGCTGTTCCCTTTTTCTGGGGGTACCCTTGGACTCTGCATTTTGCCTATGGCTACACAGGCAGGATCTTCTCCCTGGGGTCACAGTGGGGAATCAAACTCACAACGTTTGGCACCACAGGTGGATAACTAAACTATCAGCAAATGCTTGAAACAACTTCTAAGGGAAGACAAAGAATGAAGTGCAAAAGCAGGATTGCAGATGAATAAAAAGATAAAGATCATGATGACTACAGAAGTATACTTTGACAGCTGCAAGGCTCCAGTTCAGTCTGTTCCAAGTGACCACACATGCTGGGATCAAACAAAACCCACAGTGCATCAAAATAATAATTTCATGTCAGAAATTATTCTGGGTTGAAAGGATTTTTGCTGAAGGAACACCGCTCAGGGGACACCTGAATAAGGCTCCTTTCATGTTCCCAAGATATTTAATAGAACCCTCTCAAAAGGGCTCAGAAAGGTGTAGTTGGGGTAAATTCATCTGCTCCTGTGATTCCCATGTATAGTCGCTGGAAGTGTGGACTAATTCATCAGTGCACCATACGACGTGTAGTCCCTATTGTCCCAGCAGCAAGTTTCAATGGGCAAACAAATCTGAACATAAGTCTAACCTACAGGCCATGTCTCCTCTTTTCAGAAATGCAGTCCTTCATTTGAAGAACTGTCCTTTTTTGTGATGTAGCAATAGTCACTCTAGCCATGATCAGTCATTCTGTTCAGTACACCAGACTGTATCCATTTTAAGTTCTTAGGTCTTTAATCTTACTTCTTTTGTGTCCAGATAAAACTGAACTGCCAAAGTGAAACCACTTTCTTGGCTTTGTCATTGGCCAAACTTAAGTCCTCATTGGTGCATGTTTCTGGCAGTAACTGGCAGACCAGTAAATGAGCCAGATTCTGCATTCACAGAGCGTGTTGTTGTCCAGCAGCAACCCCTACTTGAACATGTTGGTCTTAGATTTAGGGACTCTAACCTTCAGCCTGTTCAGGGTCCTCAAGTGACATAGCAGTCAAGTTCCTGTTACATTCCCCTTTGATGTTATCCCTTGTTTAGTGAGCTCCTTCTGCCATCTTCCAGCTTGATTTTGCTCTTGCATACCCTCAGTTTGTTCTTGCCATAAAGCTCTTCAGGGATCAGGGCCAGCAGACGAGGCATATATCCATTTTAATTTTACTAATGAATTTTGTTTTAGTCAGCAGAAGAGGCACCTGTGGCACTGATCTGTCTCACAAGGCCTTTATTTTGGCACTGCACCCTTGCCTTGGAGAGCATGAGGAGGGGGGTAAAGGGCTCCCTTGCTTGAAAGCCTGTCACGTCTGACACTTAGGGGGAGGTGCTCCTCTTAAGTTTACAGAAGGAGTTCTCAACCTTTTAAAGCTGAGGTCGGCTCAGACAGCTTTGGGGGCCAGACAGCCAGTTTGCCCTTCCTCCACCACCTGGCAGTTCTGGGTGTGGTGGAAGCAGTGGGGGGGGGGGCACATGAAATGGCAACAAGGGGTGCATCTGGCCCGTGGGCCGCAGGTTGAAAATCCCTGGTTTACAGCCAAAGAGCCAACAGTCTGTGCCTGCAGACGTTTCTGTGGTCACGTGGCAGGCATGACTAGACGCCGCCGTTTTCAGGTCTGTGTCAGGCGGGAGAAAGTCTTAGGACCACACCAAAAAAACAAACAAACCCTGAGGCCCAGTAAAACTTGGTTCGTGTAGACTTAGACCAGCCCTGACTAGAGGAAAAGAAAAGGAGGCTACAGTTAAGAGACACGAGTTCCCCCGCCTCGCATCCCCCACAACGAAAGCGCTTTGGCACGTTTGTGAGGTAAACGCGCTTCACGGCAGCCTCGTCGCCATAGCAACGACGGTTGGCGGGGCGGCGGTTGGAGAGGTGCCCTCCACCCCCTTCCTGCGCAGGCGCATTACGGCGCCGGCTCGCGTGACCTTGCCGCTGATAGCCGAAGCTGAGCGGGTGGGGAGGGGGCGAGGAGAGGATGATGAAGCCGGCTCTGGCGTTGCTGCTGCTAGTGCAGCTGGCGCTGGACTTCGGCGGGACTTCTGCGCAGCCCGGGGGGTTGCCGCCAGGCAAGAAGCTGCGCATGGCCTACGCCACGGGGCCGCTCCTCAAGTTCCAGATTTGGTAAGGGAGTGTGTGAGGCTGAGGCAAAACTCGGAAGCGGCTTCGAGGCCTGGCCTCTGGCCCTGCCATTTTGTGGAGGCCGGGAAGCGCCGTGTGGTGGAGGCCCTGAGGGGTGGCCGTGAGGCAGGGAAGGACTGGGGTGCACAGAAAGAGCCTCCTCCAAGGTTGTGGTGTTTTTGAACCACAATCATGTAACTGCCGCCTTGTGTTGCCGGCTAATCTTTCTCACACTAGGTGACGTGGAAGGAACTGTAGAGTGAACTCGCCCAAAGGTGCCTTCATTTTGGCAGTTTTCACGTCTGGCCTAAATACGGAAGAAGAAGAAGGGCTCATTCCGCAGGCGCGGAGTGGGGGAAATAGGGCTGCCTCTGACTCGAAGTTGAAAGGTGGGACCAGGGAGGCGAGTAGGCCTCAGGTCCTGGCTAATAATAATAATTTCGTGTCAGAAATTATTCCGGGTTGAAATAATTTTTGCTGGAGAAACTCCGCTGAGGGGACGCCCGAATGAGACTCCTTTCATGTCCCCAAGGGCTGGGACAGAGACGGGTGCTCAATCCATCATGCAGTGCCCGGGTCTCGAACTCCTGACTTGTCGGCCTTCCAGCTGACAAGGCGAGCTGAGCCACCGCAGGTCCGGGCTGAAGAAGGCCCACGGCTCAGGAGGAAGTGAGATGGCAATTTAGGGGACGGGGAGGGCCGAATCCTGTTTGTCGAGACGGGAAATGTCGCAGGGCCTGTGGGGGGCGGGGATTCGCAGAGCCTCGCGAGCGATGGGGCAATGGGACGTTTAACGCCAAGAAGGCTTGAAAAACTCTACTAGGAACTGCTTCTTCCGTGTCTAGGTCAGACGGGAAACTCCCAGAACCGGAGCCACATTTGGGTGGATTCATTCCGTAGTTCCTTTCGGCCAGACTTCCTGAAAGTCTGGCCCAGGTTATCTGCTATGGGAATGATGGTGAACCTTTTAGAAACCGAGTGCCAAACTGCAGCCCGAAACCCACTTATTTATTACAAAGTGCCAACACTGCAATAGGGGAGGGAGGAAACACTCCTATTGGGCTGCTGAGCAGAGGAGCAGGGCAAACTTTGCCTGGGAGGGAGGGAGGAAGTGCTCCCATTGGGCTGCTGGGCAGAGGGACAGGGCAAACTGTGCTGGGGCAACCAGATGGGTGCCCACAGAGAGGGCTCCGAGTGCCAGCTCTGGCACACGTGTCGTAGGTTTGCCACCACTGGGCTATATAGAGTAGAGTAATAGACCATCCTACGACTCAATGCCTCGGCAGTTAACTAACCTGACAACCTTGAGGACTAAAGCCTTGGGTGGCAAAATCTACAGAAAAAGTGATGGTCCCCAAATGGATTAAATCCCACTTGCATCCATCTTGATGGAGGGCAGTAGCTTCATTGATACTGGCCTGAGGCCGATAAGGACTTTGTATGCTAAAAGGCCTCAGGACCAGAAAGTGAACATAGTTGCAGAATAAGGTACATTGTAGAATCCAATTGTTGAAGTTATTGGTGTTTAATAGTATAGTGTGACAATATGGTAACTGGTAGAATAGTGTAGAATTTGAGATTTCAATACCGTATTGCAGCATCAGAAGAAAATATGGCTCAAGTCAAGACATTTTGTCATTTTCGTGTTGGGAGTTCTCTGCTGTGTTACATTTTCAATGACAAAAAATACAATTTGCAATACATAACAGGATTTTGTTCCTGTTGCTATGCTTTGCCCCCACTCCATCCCCTTTGTTATGTATATTTGTATGCTGTCTTAACTTGCTAAATCTTGTTTTAAAATGGTGCTATTTAGGTTAGCCTTATACAACAAAGGAAACTAGCCTTGTGGTCCATGTTCAAATCATAAAGAATGCAGGAGGGAGGTGATACCTTTATTGTATTGCTTTAAAAAAAACCAAAAAGTTCATGGCACAGTGTTTGCTCGACAAACAGCAAAAGATTTCATGGTGTTTTCATACCTGCCACCACAGGAAGCTGGGTGTTTGCCCCTTTTCCACACGGAGAAGGAGGAGCAAGCACCCAGTTTTCTGTGTGGGAAGGTATGAAAACACCATGAAATCTTTTGCTGTTTGTCCAACAAGCATTTCTACAAAGAGCACCTGACACAATAACACCATGCCATGAACTTTCATTAATAATTTTATGCCTGCCTAATGAAGAGACCTTGATATGAAAAGCTTATGCAACAAGTTTTTTAGTGATCCAATAAAGGTATAGCCTCCCTCCTGCATTCTTTGAATTCCTTATATAGCAATGACACTCCATGTGTTTAAAATGAAAATACAGGAACCTGGTTACTGCATAGTGTTAGCTTTTTCTAACCATTGTAGCTTCTTTTTGCCTCTGCCAAATCCCATCTTTGCAAAAGTAGATAATTTAAATTAAAAAAAAAAAACATTTTTAGTGGTGTGACAATAAAAATATAAGGTGAGGAAGAATCCAGAGGGGGAAATGTACTTAATAGGACTAAATAAATATGATTTCAGCTGAGTTCACATGCTTGTGAATAGATCCAGCTCACTGTTTAGTAAAGTGTAGATATTTATATTTGACAAACAAAATTGAGTTATACAGTAATACACCGGATAACGTTATGACTTGGTTCTACAAATCATGACGTTATCCGATTTTTAGCATTGTCCGACACATGCATCGAACAATGCTAAAAAAAAAAAGCCCTGATGTCAGGGACAAACTGCGCGGTTTGTACCTGAAGTCAAACTGACCCTAGGATAGCGATTGCTAGCCTAGGGTCAACTTGACTTCGGGGGCAAACCTCTTCTCGCCACCCGACATGAGCCTTAGCAAGTGCTAAGGTTCGTTTTGGGTGGTGAGACAAGGTACCTGCTCGTGCCCTTTTGTTGCGCGCCAGCGGGTGCCTGTTTCCCACACCGCACTGGCCCCTTGCCGCTTGCTAAGGTTCGTTTTGGGTGACGAGACAAGGCACCCGCTCATGCGCTTTTGTTGCGCACCAGTGGGAGCCTGTTTCTCGCACCGCACTGGCCCCTTGCCGCTTGCTAAGGGGCCAATACGGTGCAGGAAACAGGCACCCACTGGCGCGCAACAAAGCGCATGAGCGGGTGCCTTGTCTCGCCACCCGACACGAGCCTTAGCAAGCGCTAAGACTCATGTCGGGTGGCGAGACAAGGTTCCCGATCGCACGCCACAAGGGACAAACTCCGCAGGTTGTCCCTTGTGGCACGCGAGCGGGCAACACTTCTCGCCACCCGACAATAGCCTTAGCGCTTGCTAAGGCTGGTGTCGGGTGGCGAGACAAGGCTGTTGACGAACCCTAGCAGCACTCGGGCTAGCTAGCCCGTGCGCCGCTAGGCTTGCTGCTACTGAACTAGGGTCGGGGGGGGGGGAGGCAGGCACTCCCCTGCCTTTCGCCCAACTCTAGTTCAGTAGCAGCGATCCATCGCTGAGTGTGTGTGTGGATTGGGTAGATATTCTACCCAATCCAACCCCCACACACACGATTGGCTTGGATAACGCTAAAACAATTGTTATCCGATGCTAGAGTTTTCCAAAAATCTTGCATTGTTATCCGATTCTAGCGCTATCTGGTCCAATCGTTATCCGGTGTATTACTGTATATATAACAATGGAATAGAAATACTTTTCCTAAGCTCCAAATTGAGTAGAAACCAGTATAGTAAAATTGCTTCTTTCAGTCGAATCAAGAGAAGCAATCTTACTTTACACCATAGATTTCCATGTGTTCCAAAACCTGTTCAAGGATATGAGGAATCCCTCTAGCACATGTTTTTAAGAAGCACTGAGGGTTGCATTGGAAGGGAACGTATGAATAATGGGAATTCATTATTTCTAGATAAATTATATAACTGTTTATACATAATAATAGTTCTCATGCTGCGTGGCACCTGTCCCCACCACTACAGCATATCAGGCAGTATACCAATATTAATTATAATTAAACATTTCTTTTTAGTGTTTCCTGAGGATACAGGCGGGTGTTTGAGGAGTACATGCGGGTTATTAGCCAGCGGTACCCAGACATCCGCATTGAAGGTGAAAATTACCTCCCTCAACCTATATATAGGTAAGTTGTTAGTTAAAATGTTCTAAATACTGTACATGCTCTGCAAATAGTCTGAGAAGAAAATAGTCTTTAATATGAGGAGTAGTCTTAGCTTGCCTCCTATGGAAATGCACTAGAACCCTGGACAACGTTATGACATGGTTCCACAAGTCATGACGTTGTCCGGTTTTTCACATTGTTCGATACATTGATTGAACAACGCTAAAAAAAACCTGAGATGAGGCGCTCGCACGCGCGTGAAAAGGCGTGCCAGCGGGAGCCTCTTCTACCAAACGGGTATAGCAAAGGGGATCGCACGTCAAGGCAAGGGATCAAAGCGGGGGGATGCCACCTCCCACTTTGATCCCTTACCTTAACGTGCAATCCCCGTTTAGGCGCTTTGCGATGGGAGTTTGGGTGCCCAAACTCCCATCGCAAAGCGCCTAAACAAGGGTCGGCATTTCCGAATTTCCCCCTCCCCCGGGGGAGGGGGGAATTCGGAAAAACTGACCCTTGTTTAGGCGAGCGAAACAGGGATGGCACGTCAAGGCAATTGCCTTGACGTGCGATCCTCGTTGCTATAGCGTGCCTGGGAAAGAGCCGGCTTGGTCGAAATCCTCACCCCCGGGCAGGGGGAGGGAATTTCGGCCAAACCAGCTCTTTCCCAAGCCGGGGAGACCCCGCGGAGAGGCGCCTCTTCTCTCTCGATGTTCCGAAAGGGTAAGGATCCTTACCCTTTCGGAACATTGGGTGGCTTGCAGGCGCGCGCGCGTCGGTGGGAGTTAGCGCAGGGTACGGAGGTCCCCCCCGTATCCTGCGCTAACCCCCAGCGCCGCGCGCCCGAAGTTTCGAAAGGGTAAGGATCCTTATCTTTTCGGAACATCGGATGGCTTGCAGGCGGGCGCGCGTCGATGGGGGTTAGTGCAGGACACGGAGGTCCCCCCGTATCCTGCGCTAAACCCCACCGTCGCGCGCCCGAAGTTTCAAAAGGGTAAATATCCTTATCCTTTCGGAACATCGGGTGGCTTGCAGGCGCGCGCGCGTCGGTGGGGGTTAGCGCAGGGTACGGAGGTCCCCCCCCGTATCCTGCGCTAACCCCCACCGACGCGCGCCGCTCGCCCAAAGTTTCAAAAGGGTAAGGATCCCCGTACCCTTTCCAAACATCGTGGGGGCGGGGGTTGGATTGGGTAGATGTTTTACCCAATCCAACTCCCCCCCCCCACGCATACGCTTGTTTTGAATAACGTGAAAATCGCGTTATTCGATACAAGATTTTTCCGAAAATCTTGTCACGTTATGCGGTTTTCGCGCTATACGGTACTCGTGTTACCCGAGGTATTACTGTAATTCAGTTATGTGAGAATATAAGATTTCCTCTGTATGGACCAATTAATCCTGAGTTTGCAAGTTAGTAATGACATAACTGTGGTGGCTTAGTGGTTAAAGATGCTAAACTTGATGACTGGAAGGTCAGCAGTTCGAGTGCTGCACAAGGGAGTGTGCTCCTTTCTCTGTCCCAGCTCCTGCCAATCTAGCAGTTTGAAAGCAAGAAATTGCAAGTAGATAAATAGGTACCACTTCCATGGGAAGGTAAACTGTGTTCTGTACATTCCAGTGTCTAGTCATGCCTGCCACATGTCCCCAGAAACATCTGCAGACAGCACTGGTTCTTTGGCTATAAATTGAGATGAGCACTGAACTAGAGTTGGATACGACTGGCTTTTGAGCAAGAGTGACCTTTACCTAGTGAAGTAATGATTTTGCAGGCGGTAGAATGTTTAAGTAATTCTTATGCAAACAGACAAATAAAGCCCCAAACATAAGAGTTAAAAAGTTATTCTAATTAATAAAATATTTTCTGGAGTCACATTCTTCTGTTGTAATTTCTTAAATTTAGAATATAGGGCTTTCAAGTATGATATGTTGATAAAGTAAAAATGGTGAAATGGAACTTAAGTATAGAACTTTTTTTTTTACTCTTGGTATAGTAAATATATCTCTAACTGTCTTTAGTGATCAACATTTTTTCTTCTTTTGACAGACATATAGCATCCTTTCTGTCAGTCTTCAAACTAGTGTTAATAGGCTTCATTGTTGTTGGCAAGGATCCTTTTGCTTTGTTTGGTATGCAAGCTCCAAGCATCTGGCAGTGGGGTCAAGAAAATAAGGTACATCTTTTTAAAGATTGCTTTTTGATGTGAGGTTACAGTTCTTGTGGATATTATTCATCATATGAAACCATAGTTCTGTGGGAAACTTGACTTAACCAGAGGGAGTCTGTGTGTATGGACTTGCTCTCTTCTCCCTCTTGCAGGAGGAGCAGATTTGTATTTGTACATATTATTGTACATTAAGCCACATTCTTGTTCCATCTAGCAGAGCATTTTATATTCTGACTGGTGTTGGCTTTCTGTGGTTGCAAGGAGAAATCAAATCTGGGTCCTTTTGCTTGCTGAAGTCAGGGACAGCACAATTTTGCACATAGAACGTCCTAAATTCAATACCCAGGATCTCAGATGAGACTTAAGAAAAAACCATCTGAAACCCTGGAAAGCAAATGTCATTCAGGGTTGATACCAGTGTGTTAGAAGGACTAGTGCTTTGACTTTGTATAAGGCAGCTTCCGGTATTTCTAAACAACTGGATTTCAGTAAGTGAATTGTTTAGAGCCATAAATGAACCCAACACCTTTTTTATCTCTAAAAAAGCTAGAGATAGGATCTAGGATTTGGTGTTGATTTTGGTTTATTTACTGACAACAAACCTGAGTAGGAGTACATACTTCACTAAACAAGCCATGGACCAAACACTTCTGATTTGTTGGTTGCTCCCATTGCAAGTTTGCCCATACTTAAAGCAGGTTTTCTGCAGATCCCCAGGTTACAATAATATGCCACTCCAGTCTATTTGTTTATTTTGCTGAACATGCTCCTATGAGCAAATCTACCCTGATAATGGTAAGGAAAAAGCTCTCCCCACCTTGTTGCTATGACCTTAATAGTAAAATCAAAATGTTGTAAGATAGGGATAGGGGAGGGGAGTTATTAAACAGTTTTCCCCCTTGCAAATAATATTTAATAATACCAGGATACTTAAGAGACTGCGTTACCCCAAGAAAATCTGTCTGTGCCACCAGAACGGACCGGAGAGGCTCTCTAGTTGTTCCATTGGCCAGAGAGGTGCATCTCTCTGGCACCAGAAAGAGGGCCTTCTCTGTGTCTGCTCCAGCCCTATGGAACCTCCTGCCAACTGAGCTATGCCTCCAGACAGAGCTGCTGCCCTTCAGGAAGAGTGTAAAAACATGGCTGGCGGGGCAGGTATGTGGTGCTGGCCACACAATGACACCAGCCTGTTGGTTAATCTGAGCCCCCCCTCCCTTAATCTTTTAATTTTTAATCTCTTAACCTCTTAATCATGTTAATCTTTTAATTCATTGAATCTTTTAAATTTTTAATCTGAATTTTTAGAGGTTGGTCTTGATTCTTGATAATTTTACTGTTAGATTGATGTTCTAATGTTCTGTCAAGCCGCCCTGAGTAGGGCAGCATATAAATATGAATAAACAAACAAACAAACAAACAAACAAAACACTGCAGTGCACACAAATATAATCTTTTTAATGTGAATGAGTAAGCAAATGCACAAGTCCACCATATAAGGTATCATTTCACTACTGTTAATATGCCTCACTACTTATTGGTATCATTCTCTTTATGTTACTCTATGAAATCTCTTGGCATCTATGCTCCAAGGATAAATGATGCAATCATCAGCAATACATCAATAGAAGTTCTCAGGAACAAAAATACTTCAGTGTCTCATTAAAAAAAACATAAGTGTGCTGTTTCTTGGGCAAGACACACCCAAGATTACACTGCTAATATATTACTCAATCTCTTCATGTAGTCAATTATTTCAAAACAAATATTTCAGAATTTCTAACAGTGAAGATGTCAAGTTCAGCGTTCCATACTTCAACCATTAGGCAATATGGCTATATTCTATAGTAGCAATTCTCAATGTTTTCAGGCCGTGGGCCTGACCACACCTCCTGGGTTTACTCATTCACATGAAAAAGGTTATATTTTGTGTGTGCTGAAGTGTTTGTTTGTTTGTTTGCATTTTGTATGTGGTATTTTGTTTAATTATCTTTTAGTAAACACTGAGCTTGTTTTCAGTCTTGAAGCACAGTGGTTAAGCTTTAGTATTGCAGCCAAATCTTTGCTCATGGTCTGCGTTCAAGCCTGACGGGTTCAGGGTGTATTCAGCCCTCCATTTCTCTGGTGTTAGTAAAATGAGTATCCAGTTTGTTGCGGGCAAAATTATCTGGTGTACTGCCCATGCTCTAAGTACTGTGGGACAATATATAAGTGTTGTTGCTATTGCTGAACAATATTACAATTTTGGTATGCCTCTTCAGAGTACTAGTGGAAGTCCTTCCTAATTTAAGGGTTATAAACATGAGTTTTTTTTAATTAAAGAGTCACTAACAAAGTAAAATATGCTAACCAAATACTAATATCAATAGAATCTATGTAAGAACTGACAGATCTATTTCATTAATTAAATCAAATAACATAGATGAGGTCTTTTAATTTTTTAGGTCTATGCTTGTATGATGGTTTTCTTCCTGAGTAACATGATTGAGAACCAATGTATGTCGACAGGTGCATTTGAAATAACTTTAAATGGTAAGTTTTAAACAGCCTTTGTATCCTCCAGTTAGCTTTGTGTGAATTATATTTTCTTATAGTTTCTATATTACTACCAAGTACAAACAGGGGATGAGATCATAGTCGAGTAACTAGATAATGGATGAGCTACTTCTAAAAATCAGAGTGCTGCATATGGACATTTTAGGGCTCCACTCATATGCTGACCATCACAAAATATAGTACTTTTAAAGTTTTTTTTTACTAAAGAAATTACCTCATACATTCTAATTGCTAAAAAAAAAACACTTTGAGGACCAATTAGTAGTTAGGGGTCCAGATAACCCTGGAACATGATAAAACTTCTTCCAGCACCTTCTAGAGTAGGGGTTTCCAACCTTTTTTGCACCCCGGACTGGTTTTGTGCTAAACCATTTTTCCACAGACTGGTAATGAAGAGTATATATTTCAGTTTTGCTAAAATATCTTTTTAATTTGTCCTGTCTGATAGCCACAGCTTGAATATGGGCAGTGTAATACCTCACTATGCACAGGTGGGGGGAGGAACCCAGCTATAGCTCAAAAATGAGGAAGGGTCCAGCTGCCTGTCAGCCAAACCATTCAACTCAGGCAGACAGGTATCACACTGCACACAGGTGAGTGGCAGGGCCACCTGCCTGTCTGCTGTGTCTGGAGCCTGTGCTCTCTCTCCATTCGCCGGGGCAGACCTGGTGGAGCACGTTGAGAGCAGAAGGCTGCCATCAGGGTTCCCACCCTGCAGCCCGGTTCAGGAGTGCCCCATGTCTGTTACTGGTCTGCGATCCAGTGTTTGAGAACGCCTGTTTTAGAGGATATAGTGGGATGTCTTGAATGAAGTTTAACATTTTTGGAGACATGTTTGGAAAGGCCTATATTTTCTGATATATGTCCTTGTGTCCTTGGAGACCTTAAGTGATATGTCACACTTTGGGTGCCACTCCTGCTATACATAGAGGGGAAACCTTTAAGCTCAAGGGTTAAATTTACTTTTACTAAAGCTCTTGGGTGCTGTGTTCCTATGTTGGTTTGGGCCAGAGATAGACCAGTGTTTTTAAGTTTTAGTCTAATTCAGCTAGTAACTCTTAGGAGAGGCCTGAACCTAAAAGGTATGTGTATTTCTCTAATGTAATGAGCTTCTACAATGACAGAGTGACTGGTCTTTCTTACCTATCTTGTAGATTGGCAACGATCTTAAGACATGGTCTCTTCATGTAAATTCTGTTCAGAATTTAACTTTGTGACTTGTGTATTCCTTACATCTAATTCTGTTTATTTAGGAAGGTTTAGGAACCTCCCAGAAAAGTACACAAATAAGTTTGTAAAATATACAAACCATAGTGCCAGTAACTAGTTACTAAGAATTTTTTTTTAAAAAACCCTAAAGGCATCAAAATCAAGGGGCAGAACACTACATATGATGATTAGTCATTACAAATAAATACCAAAATTTTATTACACAGTACTGGGAAACGGTATTTATGAAACACATGTGGAGAAATCTTGGCTCCCTTGTCAGTCATGCATACTAGTGTGTCTCAGGGACAGTTTTCATGCTCTTCTGAATCACTGAGATGAAGACATTCCTGAGTTTTCTTAGGTCTTTGGGGTTGGGAAATACATGCAGATTTCATATCTTCATGGACACCTAAAAATTCCCAGGAACCCTATCAATTTTGCATATTTTGTTTCTAGTCTAAAGGTGAGAATAGATTTAGCATCCTTGAGATTGTGTATTTTTCTAGTTTTTGTATAATTTTCAGCTGAAAAGTTATTGAATTCTTGCTTGATGAAATCAGGGTCTCTATTTTATTTTATTCAGTAGTTTGCGTCTTGAGCTCTATAACTATATTATTAGGTTGCCTGTTATTCTTCTCTCTCTTTTGTTTAGATGTTCCAGTGTGGTCTAAACTGGAGTCTGGGCACCTTCCTTCCATGCAACAGCTCGTTCAGATCCTTGATAACGAAATGAAACTCAATGTGCACATGGAGCAAATGCCACATCATAGATCATAGCCCTATCCATCAGTACTGAAAACGTCTAGTAAGTTTTCCAAAAAGATTTCTCTTTTCTCTCTGTATGTATGCTATAGTTAGGTATCATTTAATGAATTAAGCTTCAGCTTGAGAGATACAACTTAGATACTCTCGTTAACCTTTTTTTTACACACTTGTATTTTTTGTTGTTGTTCAGTCGCACAGTCGATTCCGACCCTTTGCGACCCCATGGACCACTGTCTGCCAGGCACTTCTGTCCTCCACCATCCTCCTCAACTCACTCAGTTCTGTGCACGTTGTCTCTACAATACCATCTAGCCATCTCATTTTTGGCTGCCCCCTTTTTGTTTTGCCCTCCACCTTTCCCAGCATCAAGGCTTTCTCAAGTGAATCCTCTCTTCTCATTTGATGTCCAAATTACTTTAGCTTCTAAGGAGTCCAAAGTACTTGACCTTCTAAGGAGCAGTCAGGATTGATTTCTTCTAAGATTGACCTATTTGTTCTCCTCGCTGTCCAGGGGACTCTCAATACTCTCCTCCAACACCACATCTCAAAGGCATCTTTTCTTCTGCGCTCAGCTTTCCTAATGATCCAGCTCTCACAACCATACATTGCCACAGTGAATACCATTGCTTTGACTAGATGAATTTTTGTTTGCAATATGATGTCTCTACTTTTCACTATGTTCCCAAGGTTTCTCATCGCATGCCTCCCAAGAATCAGTCACCTTTTTATTTCATGGCTGCAGTCACCATCTCCAGTGAGCTTTGATCCTAGGAAAGTAAAATCTGTCACTGTTTCTACTTCTTCCCCTTCTATTTTCCAGGGACTGATAGGGCCTGTTGCATTTATCTTGGTTTTCTTTATATTGAGTCTCAAGCCAGCTTTTGCACTTTCTTCTTTCAACCAAATCAGGAGCTTTTTAAAGTTCTCACTTTCTGCCATTAGGGTGGTATCATCTACATATCTCAAATTGTTGTTTCTCCCAGCATTTTTGATCCCAAATTGTGATTTCTCCATCCCTGCATTGCACATTATGTGCTCTGTCTATAAGTTGAATAAGCAGGGTGACAAATGCAGCCTTGTCTTACTCCTTTTCCTATTCCAAACCACTTATTCATTCTGTATTCTGTCCTAACTGTTGCTTCTTGACTCTTGTACAGATTTCCCATGAGGTATATAAGGTGCTCTGGTATTCCCATCTCTTTAATTACTTTCCACATTTTGTTGTGGTCCACACAGTCAAAGGCCTTAGGGTAATCAATGAAACAGAAGTAGACTTGTTTCTGATATTCCTTTGTTTTTTCCATGATCCAAGGTATGTTGGCAATGTGGTCTCTAGTCCCCCTCCTCTTCTGAACTCCGCCTGCACTTCTGGTAATTCTCTCTCCACGTGCTGCTGCAGTCTATTCTGTATTATCTTGAGCATCACCTTGCTAGCGTGTGGGATGAGTGCAAATGTTCGATAATTTGAGCATTCTTTGGCATTACCCTTTTTTGGGATTGTAACGTATACTGATCTTTTCCAATCCTGTGGCCATTGTTCTGTTTTCCAAATCTGCTGTCATATAGAATGTAATAATTTGATTCCATCATCTTTTAGGGCTTTGAAAAGTTCGACTTGGATACCATAATCTCTACTGGCTTTGTTGTTTGCAGTGTTTTTTAAGGCCTTTCTGACTTCACTCTCTAGGATGTCTTGCTCAAGTTCAATTTTCTCATCATTGTTATCAGGAGTGTTGAGGTCCTTTTTGTAGAGTTTCTTAATCTCTTCTGCATCAGCTAACTCCTTGCTGTCTTTGTCCCTTATCATGGTCATTTTTGCTTTAAACGTTCACTTGATTTCCCCAATTTTTTTGAAAAGATCTCTAGTCCTGCCTCTTGTGTTGTTTTCTTCTATTTCTTTGCACTCTTCATTCAGGTAGGTTTCCTTATCTCTCCTTGCTTTTCTTTGAAATTCTGTATTCAAGTGATTGAATTTTTTCCTTTCCCCTTTTGCATTCCTTCTTTCCTCTGTTATTTTAAGAGCCTCATCGGACAACCACTTAGCTTTCTTACGCTTCTTTTCTTTTGGTATGGTTTTCCTTGCTGCCTCCTGCACGATGTCCCGCATCTCTGTCCATAATTCTTCTGGCACTCTGTCTATCTGGTCCAAGCCATTGAATCTGTTCCACACCTCCACTGTGTATTCCTTAGGGATGTTGTCTAGGTCATATCTGTCTGGCCTAATTGTTTTCCCTATTTTCTTTAGTCTAAGCCTGAATTTTGTGATCAGTAGGTTGTGATCTGAGCCACAATCCACTCCTGGTCTTGTTTTTGCTGACTGTATAGAGGTTCTCCATCTTTGGCTGCAGAGTATGTAATCAATCTGGTTTCGATGTTGGCTATCTGGTGATGTCCATGTGTAAAGTCTCCTCTTGTGTTGTTGGAAGAGAGTGTTTGCTATGACCAGTGTGTTATCTTGGGAGAACTCTATCAGTCTTTGGCCTGCTTCATTCTGTGTTCCAAGACCAAACTTGCCTGTTATTCCATTTACTTTTTGATTTCCTACTTTGGCATTCCAGTCTCCTATGATAATGTGTACATCATTTCTTGGTGTCTGTTCTATGAGGTGTTCTAGGTCTTCATAGAACTGGTCAACTGTGGTTTCATCTGCACTAGTGGTTGGTGCGTATATTTCAATTACAGTGATATTGAACGGTTTGGCTTGTATTCTGACTGACATCATCCTATCATTTTTGAGATTACATCCCTTTACTGCATTTCTCATTCTTTTATTGACAATTATGGCTACTTCGTTTTTTCTGAGGTTTTCTTGTCCACAGTAGTAGATATGATGGTTTCCAGAGCTGAATTCACCCACCCCTGTCCATTTTAACTCACTGATTTTCAAGATGTCAATGCTTATTCTTTCCATTTCCTTTTTTACCACTTCCAGTTTTCCTAGATTCATAGATCTTACATTCCATGTCCCTATACAGTATTGTTCCTTACAACACTGTATTTCTCCTCCCCCTTTCCTGTTCCTCCCCTTCTTCCGATGTGATGTGATGATCATCCTGTTTTATCTAAATTGCCCTTTTGTTTTGCCTTTTGTTTTGGTCCATAGGGTTCTCTTGGCAAACTTCCTGACGTGGTTTGCCGGTTTCTACACCAGTATTTTACTCTCATACATATTATCACAATTTAACACTTGTATTTTACAGCAGCAAAAATACATTATATAGTGTATAGGTTCATTATTTCTAGTGTTGGGGCTTTTAGATTATTTTGATTTTATTTCCTGACACATCTGAGAGAATACCTTTCAATGTTTTTCTTTGCTCTTTGTTTTGTGTTTTCAGACATCAAGTGACACGTTGGAAATGCAACATGAACGAAATAAATGAAGGCCTGTACTGAAGACAGCATTATGTTGGTACAGACTGGATGCTCTTCCTCGTTTTCATGTTGTTCCCCCTGAAAATCTTAATGTAAGACCCCTTTCAGTGCTGGTATGTTTCTAGCTACTGCACTTTCAAGGAGTGCAATAATACTGTATAGTTTTTTTGGTTGTTGTTTTTTTTTACAAAAAAAAAGTTAATTCAGCCAATTCAGTGCTAGACAATACAGGCATTAATTTATTACAGTTTTCAATTTTGAGTTGGATTTAGGCTAACTTTGTTTCACTTAAGCACCATTGAAATATAAGACTTGAGTGCAACTAACTAGCTCTGGACCCAACTCTGATATTCATGTCTGAGTAAATGACAGAATAATTTAATGTCTTAATACTCTCCCAGGAAACTGCTTTATTTGGGATGTATATGCTATCTGTAGTTTAAAATAGATATTTAGAAATATAAATTTTTTTAAACTGATTTGGATGATAATTAATGTCTGTCAAACATCACTGATTTGGTTGTGTAAGTTTTGTATATTTTCAGAATATATTGCTGAGTGAATGGTGCATTGTATGCTAAAATATATAAACAAAATTATAGAAAGAGTAATTTCTCTCAGCATCCTGAGTTTAAACATGACCAAGTGCAGTTAAGATCCTGCAATTATAAGTCTTCTTTTCTGGGCCAATCTAAATGATCAAGTAGCTTGGCTTTTATGCTATCCTAAATAAGAACATAAGCAACTAATTTAAATAAAGATGTTTCATTTATTGTGTGTGAAGAAGCTTGAATTGCTGTTTGGTCTGCTTAACTGTTTGAAAAACAAGGCAATTTTAAAAAGTTTTTTAAGAACTTCCACTACCATCCTTGGGTTATATATAACATCCACCAGGTTTTCCTTATATTTGGAAAATATATGATATATTTTTAAATATATAATTACAAAGAAACTGATTTTTTGGAATAGTAGCCGTATTAGTCTGTGATTCAGGCATATCAGAAAACAAAATAAAATAAAATAACACTGTAGCACTTTAAAGACTAACTGCTATATTTTATTGTTAGCTTTCGTGGATCAAGTCCACTTCTTCAGACAAGGAGTGAAACTTACAGGCATGGTTTTTATACACCAAATTCAGGGGTCAAAGGGAGAAGGGTGTGCTCAAGCAAAATGACAGATAAGCAAGCAGAACAATAAAGCTTTCCACAGCCATCAGCAACAATAGATTATACAGATTAGCTCTAAATGTCTCCCTTTCAATCTCAAGGTTGTGAGAAAGCCCATTCTGGTCTCTGATCAACCTTTGACCTGCATGTCAGAAAACAAAAACACTGTACCTGGTTACTTCCTGATTTGCTAAAGAGAATTGACAGGTTGTAATATAATATATAAAATATGTAGCAGCATATAGCAATCTGTGTATCAAATTTGATAATGTCCCAGAAACCCTTTGCTAATATTTAATCCCCTGCGATGGGTGTCTAACAGATGGATGTATTTGATTTCTGCTGTCTCCCTTACAATCCTAGTTTTGTAATTTCTCTGTTCCAGAATTGTAACTTTCAGGTCTTGGATAGAGTGTCCAGTTAGATTGAAGTGGTTTGAGACAGGTTTCTCTGTGTTGCTATTCCTGATATCTAATTTGTGTCCATTAATTCTTTTGCATAAAGATTGTCCTGTTTGTCCTACATAAAGCATTTTGGGCAAAAGATGGCATAAATCACACTGGCAGAAGCACAAGTAAAATTGCCTTTAATGTTGTGTGTGGTGCCGTTGGGTCCATTAATACTGTTTCCAGAGCATATGTGGGGGCATATTTGACATCTGGATTTGCAGCAGAGTCTAGTTCCCATATCTGCTCCACTTCTGTGTAGTCTGTTGTGTGTCAATAGTTGTTTGAGATTGGAGGGTTGTCTATAAATGAGTAGGGGTCTTTCACCAAGGGCTTTGGAAAACGAGGCACTCTTGTCCAAGATGGGTTGGAGATCCCTCATTATGTGTGTGAGGGGTTTAAGTTGATAGCTGAAGGTGACAACTAGTGATGTGCGATTGCTTTCCCTTCTGGGCCTGTTTTGTAGTAGATCACTCCTGGGTATTCATCTAGCCCGGTTGATTTGTTCTTTAACCATATTGGATGGGCACTGTAGTTTGAGAAATGCTTTTTGTAAGTCCTTGAGCTTACCATCCCTGTCGTGTGGGTCTGAGCAGATGCAATTGTACTTGAGGGCTTGGCTGAAGACAATGGATTTTGTTGTGTGTTCTGGATGAAAGCTGGAGGCATGCAGGTAGGTATAGAAAATGAAAAAAATTCACTTTGGAATATTTCTGTATGTATATAAAGTTGTTTATGCCTAAATATGCAGAAATGTTACAGCTGTTGATTAATACACACACACACACACAATACACACACACACACACACCTTCTGTTTGGTTTATCCAGTGCGCCCATGGTTTCTGAAGCAGCAAACCTGTCTTCCAGTTTGGAAGGTTACAATCTACTATGACCAACTATTGATCCTCGTAAGTCAGTGATGGCGAACCTTGGCACTCCAGGTGTTCTTAGACTCCAATTATCAGAAGCTGAAGTCAGCACTCCTGCTGATCAGGGTTTCTGGGAATTGAAGTTCCAGAACACCTGGAGTGCCAAGGTTAGCCATCATTGTCTTAAGTCATCTGTGAAACATACTTGGAGTGGTTAAATTTTTTGAGGCCAACATTATACTTTTCTGTGAGTGTTCCTCATACTCTGAAAACAAATAAATTGCACTTATGGTAATAATTCCTCAGGTGTGTTGTTTGGTTTTGAATTTCCCTAAATATCCCATGTAAAACAGCCAACAACAGTTTTGGACTGAAACAGGTACATACTTCTCACCTAAATGTATGAAATATCTTTGCTTGGTTCAGAAGTTGGTGTCCTGTGACTTTTGCCATGTAAAATGGGTCCATGATTATCCTACAGCCTACATTGAAAATTAAAGAATAAGCAGAGATAGTTAGCAGTTACTTTGACTGATTTGAAATTTAAATTTGAATAAACTTTCTGTTAAAAGTAAAAGACTGCATATAGAAGTGAGGAACTCTGACATCAGTTGGGGCTCTCTTTGCTTTCCCTTCTTATATTTCACTTCCCTGCTACCTGCTGCAATTAAAGTGGAAGGCTTAAGAAGCTGGAGAAATGATCGAAGTATCTGAATTTCCATTGCAGAGTCCCCTCCAAACAAACAAGAAACAAGAGCATAGTTCCCCTATGAGACTCCTATGAAGGTCCCAAATTCACTGTGTACAGAGGGGCTGATATAGATTTATTTTGGCTATAACTGCTTTGTGTAAGAAACAGACTCCTTTGCTTTGCAGAATTCACCAGAGAATTTTTGCTCATCTTCTTGAAAGTCTTATTTTTCACTCAGCTTTTCTCATAATTTCCAAATTTGTTCCAAGTATTAGTGCAAATGTGGCAAATCTTGTTTTGAATGCTAAACAAAAGTAGGACAGAAAATAGAACAAGAGGCAGCCCATTTGTTTGCTATGCATACGAAGTTTTTTTTGTATGTCTGGTGCCAGCATCATTATACAGTAAAACACCAGATAACAATTGGATCGGATAATGCTAAAATCGCATAACGATAAGTAATCTGGGGAGGAGAATTGGATCGAATAACGTTAAGGTCTTATGGGATGGATCGGATAACAACTGCTAAAGCCTGTGCGGTTACAATGTATCTCTATGGAGCTTTAACATTATCCGATCCATCTCATAGGATTTTAACATGGATCGGATAACACTAAAAATCGGATAACACCAAGACTTGTGGAACCAAGTTTTAGCGTTATCAAAGCTTGAGACTCAATATAAAGAAAACAAAAATCATGGCAACAGGCCCTATCAGTCACTGGAAAATAGATGGGGAAGAAGTAGAAGCAGTGACAGATTTCACTTTCTTGGGATCAAAACTCACTGCAGACGGTGATTGCAGCCATGAAATAAAAAGGCGACTGATTCTTGGGAGGCAAGCAATGAGAAACCTGGGGAGCATAATGAAAAGTAGAGACATCATATTGAAAACAAAAATTTGTATTGTCAAAGCAATGGTATTCCCTGTGGTAATGTATGGTTGTGAGAGCTGGACCATTAGGAACGCTGAGCGCAGAAGAATAGATGCCTTTGAGATGTGGTGTTGGAGGAGAGTATTGAGAGTCCCCTGGACAGCAAGGAGAACAAATAGGTCAATCCTAGAAGAAATCAACCCAGAATGCTCCTTGGAAAGTCAAATTGTAAAGATGAAGCTGAGGTACTTTGGACATCGAATGAGAAGAGAGGATTCGCTTGAGAAGGCCTTGATGCTGGGAAAGGTGGAGGGCAAAAGAAGAAGGGGGCAGCAAAAAATGAGATGGTTAGATGGTATTGTAGAGACAATGGGCACAGAACTGAGCGAGTTGAGGGGGATGGTGGAGGACAGAAGTGCCTGGTGGACAATGGTCCATGGGGTCGAAGAGGGTCGGAATCGACTGTGCGACTGAACAACAAAATGTTTTACTGTACTTGTTTGTGTAGTATTTGCTGCATCCCTCAAACTTAATACTAAGAAAAGTGTCACCTGTTTAACACTTAAAAGATGCTCTTCTGTGATCCAGGAGTACTATACTTAGCAGTTTGTAGTACTGACAGTTAAATATTTCTTGTAATTAAGAATATTAAGGCTGTTGTTGTATTTAAAAAGCTGTTCTTTTGGAACAGGTTAATTGTGACTACAACTGACACCAAAGCAGTGATAGGTTTTACTTTCTTAGGATCAAAGCTCACTGTAGATGGTGATTGCAGCCATGAAATAAAAAGGCGACTGATTCTTGGGAGGCAAGCGATGAGAAACCTGGGCAACATAGTTAAAAGTAGAGACATCACCTTGCAAACAAAAGTCCACATAGTCAAAGTAATGGTATTTCCGGTAGTGATGTATGGTTGTGAGAGCTTGGCCATAGGGAAGGCTGAGTATAGAAGAATAGATGCCTTTGAAATGTGGTGCTGGAGGAGAATTTTGAGAGTACCCTGGACAGTGAAGAGAACAAATAGATCGATCTTAGAAGAAATCAACCCTGACTGCTCTTTGGAAGGTCAAATAGTAAAGATGAAGCTAAAGTACTTTGGACATCAAATGAGAAAAGAGGATTCACTTGAGAAAGCTTTAATGCTGGGAAAGGTTGAGAGCAAAAGAAGAGGGCAGCAGAGAATGAGATGTCTAGATGGCATTGTTGACGCAATGGGCACAAAGCTGGGTGGGCTGAGGAGGATGGTGGAGGATAGGTGTGTCTGGCGTGCAGTGGTCCATGGGGTCATGAAGGGTCAGCATCAACTGTGCAACTGAACAACAACAAAACCAGTTTGATGCCTCCAGTTGAAAAAATGTCTTATCCTTAAACCAGAAGTGTACATATAACATTGTTGCTGCCATGATAACTCAGCTGTAATGTTTTTATCATACACATTCTCTTTAACACTGAATTTAATTTCCTTTTCAATAACAGTAATAATTTTCTCATAAAGCCAAGTAAACAACCAAAATAGCGCACAGACTGCTTTCCCCTCTTAAGCCCAGCTTCCAAACATTGACAGAATCTCATTACCCAATCCTATTTCAAAAGAGAAGCACAATATCATTGCATTTTTGTCATTGTCATGACTACTCAGAGTACTGCATCCACCCTCTTTTAGCACCAATATTGCAACCTCTCTTCAAGTAAATGTTTCTGCTGTGCAGATTTTTTTAATTTCTATTTTTGCAACATGTTACATATATAAATCCCATGTAATTCAGCCCTGTGTGCATTGGAGGGAAAATCAATTGAAAATGTATCCTAGGTCACCTGGAGCTGTTTCTTCTGTGTTATTCCTCACCAGTTTTGTGGGATTGTTATCAAAGTACTTAGTTCGATCTGAAAGATATACTGAATTTTGTGCTCAAAATATAAATTTAGATTCATTTTCTGTTTCCAGTTCAATGACTGTTGTTTTCTAAACCCTACCAAAAAACCTGTTTTGATTGGAAGATTTCTAAAATATGAAATTGGCAATGTGAAGTTTTGCAACTGCAAAAATAAAGCATGCACGGGGTTGGGGGGAGTACTGCATATGGACTTCTCTTTGGCAGCAACAACACACAACTTTCACATCTGAGGATAACTTGTGCTACTGTCTTATTAACCTTGCATTACCAAGTCCTTGTCATAAATGGCTATCCTTTCAGTGGATAAAAGCATGGCAAATGGTTCTGTGTGAATTACTTAGAACCACTGAAAGATACAAATGACTATAAAGCAGTGTTTGCAGAGCTATTACTTGATCTCTTATGGTCGCCATTAAGGAGTCGTCACTGGTGAGATCTATCTCAGAACAGTCAACATAAAAATAGAATCTGCAATAAATGTGAACTTAACAAACAATGTTTGAACAGAGTCTAAATTGACAGTGCATTGGAGCAAGCCTTGGTTGAAGTAGTTCTGTGTAGTTAGCTAAATATAGCAGCACTAAATACATCTGTACCTTTATGACTCAGTTTTTGTATGTTTCCCTTTTTCACCAAGTACTTTGCTCTGGGAACTGAATTATTTTCCTTTGATTCAAGTATTGAATTTCATAGTAAGCTTGGCAGAAAATAAAGTAAAGAAATGTCCAGGTTTGTTTGTTGCAGATTATGAGTTCATTCCCTTCTTGCTACTGTATTTACTTTCACTAAAGGTAGCCAAAATTGAGGCTTTATAACTAGTATGGGTTTGATTTTTTGGGTGTTCTTCCTTCCCCCTACCATAAATTGTTATACAGTACCATACATTTTCACCTTTCTCTACTACAATTTCACTCTTCATATTTCATCACCTTCTTTAAATCACAGTGTAGTTAAGAGGTATCTATTTGGAATGGTGTGTTGCTGTACATATTTTCTTTGAGTTCTAAATGAGTTAAATTTAGTGATAAAAATGTATTGCCTTCTCCCTCTGCATTGTTACCAGAGTATTAAATGAATAGTAAATGTTGTTAGAAACTTTCTTGTCCTGTGTATTTGTACCTTTGGGAGAATTTGTACACTTGTTTTCGGATGCTACTCTTATCTGAGTATACATTTTTTTCCCCTGGAAGTCATTTTCAACAAACAGGGAAAAATGCCATTGGTGTGAATTTGTTTAAGGTAGATCCCAGTTTGTCATGAAGTGACCCACACGCTATGATCACTGAGTCATCTCCTGCAGCACATATGAAATGAGACATGTAGGATTTAACACAGGGACTGCAATGGACTGACATAGCCTTGAGGATATCAACAGCCAGTTTGGCATGGCCTCTTCTGGCCTCCATGACCATAGGGAATCAGAATAGTGAAGTGGTTCCTCCTCTGTTCATTTTGCCTTTGGGCCCAATATGATGGTTTCCAGTGGCATTTCCTCCACTGAGGGGGCCATCACCCCTCCTAAAGGAGCTCATCTGCCCATAGCCATTGGCCCTTTTTGGGAGTCAGGTTATTTACCACCACCTAACACTTGACATATTTGTACACTATATCCACTCTTAAAGTTCTGCCCTTTTTTGCCCATTCTGTCCACTGACATTGATGTATTGGTATGTTGTGCAAAGCAAAGCAATCACATATATATTCTGCCCTATAGTGCTTAGTGGGAGGTTCACAAGTTATTTAGAACTTTGCCCCCACATGCTAGGTACTCACTTCACTGACCTTGGAAGGATGGATGAGTTAACCTTGAGCCCTGGTTAGGCTCAAACTTACAACCTTTTTGTTGTTGCAGTACAGCAGTTTAACCATTGTGCCACCAGGGCTCTAGCAATAGTGTGGTTCAGTTCACAAGTTTTCCTCAAAGTTTTCTCCTACCTAATCCATATCTGGTTTCATCAAGCAAAGGAGCTCTACCCAAATAATTTTATCTCCCTGCCATGGATGCTATCACAAAATATAGTGGTACCTCAGTTTACAATTGGCTCGGTTTATGATTTATTTATTTTTGCAGTATGAAGCAATTTTCCCCAATGCAGGCAGTAGCCTCTAGTGGCCAGTTCTGGTAATGCACCCGAGTGGTACCTCGATTTATGAATTTTTTGCAATATGAAGCATCCCAGAGAACACATTAAATTTGTAAACCAAAGTATCAATGTACTAAATTTTAATTCAGTGACTAGTCAGTGCCTTTTCAGTTGAAATGTTTACAGATCTCTCCAATGAAATACTCTGAATCCAGCCAAGAATAAACGACTGTTTCAGAATGTGGATTATTGCCTGATACAACCTCTGGATCCCAGACATTAAAGAGAACTAGTCTCATGGTATTGGTTTAACCGTTAAGCGAGACTTCTTGTCAAACTGTTTAATTGCAACCACCTGCATCTTCTTCCATGGACTAAATAACAGTGCAAGGGGCAGCCACCATTCTTGCCTAGGCTGGACAGGCTCACAGTGCTCTAATCAAGCAGTATAAAATGTAGAAAACACTCCGCTATCTGCTTAACTAAGCCTTCAAAACCAACCACTATTGGAAAGAATAGGCTCTGATGGGGTTTGTTTTCATCCTGAGCATAGATAGATGGTCCTTTTCCCACATGGTAGACAGACATGGTTATTCCCGGGATCAAATTATTAATAACCTAACTGACTTGCCTTATATGTTAATAGCAGTAACACACTGGATCATTTTCTCACATGGATAAGGCAAATATTTTTTACGCATGAACTGGTTTTATATGCCTCATGGGTCTGGGGTTACGATGTATCTGCTATGTTTGCCCAACTCCTTCCTTATCTTTCTGCGTCAGAAGACGGTTTCATGAATTGACTGAACAAGCCTTGCTCCCTTGCTGTTTCCTCTTGCTATCTTAACCTGCGAGTTCATTTTGCGTGAAGCTTTGAGCTGGCAGGACGTTAGCCCTCAGATTATCTTCAAACACATCTGCTAGGTGAAGAATAACCACCTGCATTAACAACATGGAATTGGAGCCTGGTAGCTAAAAAGATATCAGTGTTCTTATGGACGGTTTACTTCAATTTAAGGAGAAGAATTGGATGGAAGAAAGGCGGCGGCTAACCATCGGATCTTCATTTTCTGTTGCTCTGTCTTCAGCTTAAGGTTCATGTTTATGCCTACTGTGATGTTGTATCTTATGGGTGGTGTATATACATGGTATATCCTAAAATCCAATGTTTCCACTACAGTTTCCTAAAGAGGATGCCTGCTGTTTTGTCTGCAGTGCTGCATGCTGCCTTGGGTGTGGTCATCCCACCTGCCAACCTTCTAGTGATCCTTGTTATCTGCCAATTAAAGAAGAAGAGACCAAGCATGAACTATGTCTTCATTCTCAACTTGGCAGCTGCTGATCTCTTAGTTGGTATGATGTGTATTGGGGATGCCTTCGATGATGCAACAGATGCTCTGTTTGACACCAACTTGTTGCTTTGTCTCTTTCGGATCTGCTTGAGCATCACTCCTTGCATTGGCTCTATTCTCACCTTGCTCTTGGTATCTTTGGACAGGTACTTGGCAGTGAAGCTACCCCTTCATTATCCCACACTCATGAGCAAGAAGCCCATCTTCTTCTCTCTTGTTGCCCTGTGGATTATTTCCTTCTTGGTGGGACACATGCCAATTATTTTCTCACAGCTGCAGCAGAGCAATTATATGGGTCCATGTGGAATCCTCACTGTTGCCAAGACTGACTATCTCTATATAATATGTTTTGGCATCTTTGTCCCTGCCCTGTTGACCTTAGTCTTTTTGCATCTCTCAGTGGGGAGAATAGCCTATGTGCAGCACAAGCAGATCCAGCGCATCTGCTTGCGTGAAGCTAATTTTATTGTTCAACTCCGCCATTTCAAAGCTCTCAGGACAGTCCTTATTGTGATCATCTGCTTTATCCTCTTCTGGGGACCTTACTATGTGACTGCCATTGTGAAAGCCACCTGTAATTCATGCAATATAAGCCCAATGGTGAGGAATCTCTTGTTTATTTTAGGAGAAACAAATTCTCTGATCAATCCTTTTGTCTATTCACTATACAGCAAGGATATAAGAACTCAGTTTATCAGATTAATGAAATGTAAGGAAAGAGGACAAATAAAGCCATACAGATCTGTTGACCTGGGAGCAGTCCATTTCAACATTGGAAGTCAGAGTGATTTAGCCTCTGGAAGATCCATGAGAAAAAATTCATTTGGTGAGCAAGGCTCTAATTTGCCTTCTTTTAACAAGTCTTTAGAGTGCAATACGGTATTCTCTATTTCCTGATACAAAGCATAAGAGACAAAACTCTGCCTGAAACTAGAAATATTATTGTGCACTCATACCCAGTGTTGAGGTAATGCAAAATGGTGTAACCAAGCTTTCTGATCCTAGGTTTGGGTTGTTGTTTTTTAACCTCCTGTCCCTTTAAGCAACCAAATAAAAATAAAAAATTAGTTAACAAAAAAAAATCACTAACAGTGGATTAAATAATACATATCTATTGATGAATATGTATTTGCAACCTGAATAGTTAGAAAGTTGAGATGCAATGAATATTTATTTCTGTTTCACTGAATTGTTTGAAAATCCTGTTGAAAAACCTGCATTTTCTTGCACATGTTTAGAACATCATTTAAAGAGTTGAATATTCAGTTTCTTTGATAAAATCCTCTTAGAAACTGATTTAGGTGTATCTTTGGAAACACATCTGATAAAGCAAAAGTAGGGAAATTTAGTCCTCTAGATCAGGGGTTTGCAACCTACAGCCCATGGCCTGGATCCAGCCCGTGGTGCCAAATAGTCTGGCCCCAACCTTGCTCCAACCACCACCGCCGGAATCAGCCATGGACTCATTTATGGCTGTGTATATGCATTTACGCAGCCATAAATGAGTCTGTGGCCATAATAAACTTTTACTACAATTGTAAATGAGTCCAGGGTCATCATAAACACATTTATGACAGTCGCGGAAGCATTTTACGGCACCAGTCTGACCTGCTCAGCTGTCTGAGAGGGCGTGGTTAGGCCTGCAGCTGGAAAATGTTGAGAAACCCTGCTGTAGATATGTGGCCTGTGTTCCATCCAAAAAGGGGAGAGATAAAGGATTATGGAATCTGTAGTCCATAATATCCAGAAAGCTAAAGACTCCAGCTCTGTCCTAAAGGAAAGGAGGTTGAAAGATAACTATCTTACTTGTGTTTTGGGAATAAGTTCGAGTTTTCTGTTTACAACTGGAATTGCTCTCAGAAAATAAGATTACACTTTTGTTGAGACCATTGTATTGAATCTAGGCAGGCTTTGTGAATGCCTCAGAACTATTCTTTAGGAATAACTCCAGAAACACAAGTAAGGTACAGTAATTCTTACTCAGCAACAGCTACTTTCCAACTACTATGGGAGTAAGGTGAATTACTTTTTAAAAATACCTTTCTAAGCTCTAGTTGGGTTCTACATGTGTAGGCGGATGGAAATAGAGGTTTATATTTCTATATATTTGGGCACAAAGCATGCAGCAAAACATCAGTTCTTTCTGGGTTATCAATAATACTTTCAATTATAACTGAAGGGTACACAGAAAGGACCTCCTCAATGATTGTGTTATTTTGGGTTGCTGGCTAATCTTTCTCACACTGTGTCAGGCGAAAGGAATTGCAGAATGAACTCACCAAAAGGTGCCTTCATTTTGGTAGTTTCACTTCTGGCCTAGACATGGAAGAAGTTGTTATAATTCATTCCAAAAGCCCTCAAAAATTAAATTCAGCTGAATCTCTACAGCCAAACAGTGTAAGCCAAATGGACTTCATCTAAAAGGCTTTCTTTGGGCAAGCAATGTCAATGGAATTCTTTTAGAAGAGGCCCATCGCCATTACTGGTTACAATATTAAAAATAATTTATTGCATTGTTTATTATTTAATCATTTTGCTTATTTTTGTGTGGGGAGGAGGAGGGAGGGAACTGTTGATAAGAAAATAACACTTGAAAAATTCCAGTCAACATATATTTAAAATGTTCATGAAACAAGCTGATGGTTCTTGTTCTATTAGAAACTGGATGCCATCAAGGCTATTTGGACTTTGGCTGCAGCAGCTCTAAATGATGTGTTGTATTCAAACTAACCTCCCAGGTCCTTTGGCCCAAAGCTTATGACAAAACATCATTCCTCACACACCTGGTGTTTCATCTTAAATGTGACTTCATTATGTCTTAGTTACATACACACCCTCCACTACTGCCACCAAAGAACTGATTAGAAGTTACCTGTGTGTCATGTTATTTTCAAGCTCTGAATTATGTTGTAAATATGCCTGAACAGCAATTAAACTTTTCTCAGCCTAAAACATAATGATGATCAGTCTGGTGAATTTATTATTGCTGTAATTAAAGTGTCCAGCTCAGAGCTTACTTCACACTCCTTGCAGAGGTGGATTAATTTCAAAGCCCGTTTCAGAAGATATGAAGGGAGCTGGAGCTTTGTCCACCAGTCATTGTTGGGGAAGTCTAAATATCCATGTAGTTTTGCAAAGATACGGAGAATCTTTATTCTGCCAGCAAAAAGCAGAAAGTCTTCTTCAGACACGTACTTTGGCCATGGATGGTGATCAGCAAGGAGCTTTAAGGAAACAAAAAGCAATAGGAAATTCAGTGATTCTCAGGGAATTGCTGGTAGAAATCAGCTGGTAGAAACTCAGTTCCTTGCATAGGAATAGAAAAGGTAGATACTTATTTAAAAGAAGGGGAAATGGCTAAATCTAATATTAGTTCCAACTAGAGCAGACCCACTGAAATCATTGGGAGTTGTATAAGTGGCAACTAGCAAGTCCTAGCTATTTCAGTAAGTTTACTTTGACTGGGACTAATATTGCATATAGACTTAGCCTCAGCAATTCTGATAATCAAAAGAAAATACTAGTTTAAAATGCTGAGTAAACAAAAATCAAGCTTTCCTTAGGTACAGTACATCAGTAGTTCTGAAACCAAGAAATGCTTAGTTTGTAACCCTACGACTGCACACAGCCCCAGATGTAATTTTTAAACACCTCTCCACTAGCAATCCAGCAAAAACAACCTCTCCTGAAAAAATTCTATTGCACAGAGGGAAAAGCAGGGTAGGGAGATGGGTTGTCAGGGAGACAAAAGGTGCAGACAGAAGCAGAAGGGGAGCAGCCTTGCCTACAATTGGTTATTACTTCATCAATCTCCTGGCCTCTGCACCATCAATACCTGGAATGCAACACCCAAAAGATTACTCTCCTCTTCATTAGAGAAAGCTTTCCAAATTTCCCACCTCTGTCTTAAAGGTAAATGTTAGCTGGTTGCTTTGGTTGTCAAAAGTTGTTGATTTTTTAGAATTCATGCCATTCTCATTCTTTTTGAAAGCAATTTAGAATGAAATCTTGTCCCCCGCTTATCTAGAAGTAAGGTCCATTAAACTAAATGACACCTGTTTGCGTAATCATAAAGATTGCAGTCTTAGAGATGGAAGGGTTTAACTCCTTGTCTCACACTCACATATGCAAGTCACTGGCTCGATAATGCGTAGATTAAGTTTTGCTTCATGCCTTAATGCCAATCTTTTTTAATGGGTAAAACTTCAGGAAATACAAATTGTAAAGATAAAAGAATATAGATTCTGCAGATATTTTGTGGAATACTGATCTTGATCTTAGTTAAGATCAGCATTGCCTATTTAAAAAAGCAGAATTATCCTCAAATATCCATATGAATCACTTATATAAAACAGCGTGGAATTTTACAACATTCCTCTCTGTACGTCTGTGGAAATACATTACACAGATCTTAAAAGGGCTTACTTCTGAGAAGCCATATATACGATTGCACTATCAGTATTGGAAACTACCACCAACACAAGTTTTCTATTGCAGAGTTAGTGACAGGTTGAGCTGGAAAGGGAAATTAGCCCATAAAGCAAAAAGCAAAGCAACCGTCTAAGCTGGGAAACAATTAATGAGGACCACAGCAAGAGCAAAAATTTTCTTTACTGAAAGGCTTCATTTTATGTGAATCTACTTTTCAATAAATACTCCAACTCTAAGGCTGCCTCCACCCCCCCATGTGTCTACATTCTGTAGAGATACACAATTTGTATCAATTAGCTAGAAATCTCAGTTACTCAGATTTTGTGTAAACATTTTTGTAGTTCTCTGTGGATTTGTAAAAAGACATGAATGCTCAGATATACAGTATATAAAAAATTTTCAATAACCCTCTCTTCCAAACATTCGTGAGACTCCAAGATTATTTAACTGAGACTAAACTGGATGAAAGTCAGTATGGAACAGAGGATGCAGAGTTGGACTAAGCAAGAATTAAGGAGACTTGGCTTCAATCTTTGTTAAGCAATGGAAATTCACTTGGGAAGGATGGCAAAATAAAATTATTCCTTATATTCCTGAATTATGGCACATAACAATAAACATCCACTTGTACAAAGTGTATCAGTCTTGTCTGTTAACTTCATTTTCAAGTACAGTCAAACCTCGCATAAAGAGTGCCTCGCTTAAAGAGTAACTTGCTTAAAGAGCAGAATTTTCTCTGAATGTTCGCTTCGTTTAACAAATAAAACCAACCAAAAACTCATTTAACAAATAAATCAGGGTTTGGAATCCCCCCCCCCCGCCAGAAGTCACAATCGGTCATTTACAACAGTGTTTCACTTAAAGAGCAAACACGCTTAAAGAGCAATCCTATGGAATGCATTATGCTCTTTAAGCAAGGTACCACTGTACAGTCTTTTGAAATCAACTGGTGCACTGCTCCTTACTCCAAAAGTTGGTTCATCCACAAAAAACTACCTCATTATTTCTTGTCCAGTTCTGAATATCCAAATTCTCATACTTGAATTTTTTGGAATAGTTTCTTTGAGATAAAGCACCTCACAAAATAAATCATAGAATCATTGAGTCCAATTCTCTGTTCAGTGGAAGAACCCAAATCAAAGCAGATCTGACAAAATGGTTGTCTAATTTTGTCCTGAAGGCCTCTAGCGTTGGACCACTCACCTCTACTTTTGTTCCTACGTTGATTTTGGCTTGTTTCCCCATTGCAAGAAAAGAAATTGCTACTTTGTCTTGTCCAAGTATCCTGACACCAACATTCTGGTTCAAAGATAGAAAGACCGGTTTAAACAAAACACTGGGATTGCGTTTCTGCAGGTGGTTTGGCCAGGTCCATGTTTTCACTTTGTTGCCCGCTGGATCCGAATAATGGCCTCCTCGAATTGTAACATTTATCCTGAATGTGGAAAACAGTAATTTCACAAGAGCTCAAAGGGATTTATTTTACCCCCATCTATAAACCTTACCCCATCCAGGTAACACTAAACCTAAGAGAAGACAACTGGTAATGTATTAGGCCACATTCTGGTTTTGAGTAAACCACTGCTAGTTTGTTTACCCACCATGTCTCATATAGGATGCTGCCTGCATCCTCACACAATCATTCCATACAGCCCCTAAAATTATTGACTCCACAGAGAAATAAGGGAGGCAACAGAGTTGCTTTGTTTTGTGGATAGCTTGCATTTCCAGGAAGATTTTTTTTTATTGTGTCAGAAGCACACAAAGGTGCTCTCTGGGTTGAAAGGATTTTTTGCTGGAGGAACTCCACTCAGGGGACGCCTGAATGAGGCTCCTTTCATGTCCCCAAAATCTTTTCCCATCAAAGTGGTTCCTAGTTATCTACTTGTATTTTCTTGCTTCCGAACTGCTAGGTTGGCAGGAACTGGGACAGAGATGGGCGTTCATTCTGTCATGCAGTATTCGGGTCTAGAACTGCCGACTTGCCGACCCTTTGGCTAACAAGGCAAGCTTCTTAACTACTGAGCCACCACAATCCTGTATGGGCACATCATGAGAAGGGCATGTTGTTCTGGCCAGGTTATCCTGCTATGGTAATAGAGTAGACCATACTGCCAGCAACTCAACGCCGAGTGTCAGGCGGTGGTTAACTAACCTGACAACCCTGAAGAATAATGACTTGGGTGCCAAAGTCCACAGGGAAGGGTGAAAGTGTCAAAAATGAAGACACTTTTGAGTGAATTCATTCCATAGTTCTTTTCACCCAGAGTTCCTGCTATGTTAATAGAGTAGAATAGTAGACCATCATGTGAGTCAACACCAATCATCAGGTGGTGGTTAACTAACCTGACAACCCTGAGGCCTTAGGTGCTGAAGTCCACAGGGAAGGGGGATGGTCCCCAAGTGGATTAGATCCCACTTGAATCCATCTTGATAGAGGGCAGCAGCTTCATCAGTACTGGCCTGGGGCTGATGAGGACTTTGTGTGACAAAAGGGCTCAGGACCAGAAAGTGACTGGTGGAACTGGATCAATGGTATGGGTGTCATGTTGTGATGTGGAAGGCAGATGAAAGGCCACTGTATTGTATTCTCAGGACAGTCTTCATGGCTGATAGCCATGAGGATTGCCAATATTCGGATTCAAATACAGCAGAACAAGAATAATAATGAGAAGGCAAGATTCTCTGGAAAGGACAATAATGCTGGGTAAAATTGAAGACAGTAGAAAAGAGGAAGACCAAATGTTAGTTGGATCGACTCCTTCAAGCAACAGGCTCAAGTTTCCAAGATCTGAGCATGGCTGTTGTGGACAGAACAGTTTGGAGAGCTCTCATTCATTGGTCACCATAAGTCAGAGGCGACTTGATGGCATAAAATAACAGCAAGAAGAAGCCCACATTTTTCAGTAATGGCAAATCCCACTCACTTTTTGAATTAAACATGAAACTTGTGAGTGTATGAGCCAAATGAAGCTGAGAACCAAAACCATCCCAAACTCTTCCCTTTAAAAGAACTTACCATACATTCCCATTGGGATGATAGCAAGTCCCATTACCACAGGACTCAAAGATGGCTTGAATTTCAGCATTCTCAGACTTGTCTTCATGAACTATGCAAATATACCCGGCGTCTGTGTTCTTTTGTACAACAATAATGGCCAGATTTCCAGATGGATAGCTGCTTATAAGATAAGGTTCCTATGGCCACTTCATTTGCCACATTATCAGGTGAGTAGGTAACTTTAACGAATTAGCATTTTGTGTGTATAATTTTAAAGAAAAATGGATTGTAAAAACACTGATTAAGTAAGTGAAAGGAAGCCATTGCCTGGAAGAATACTATGGTGTGATGGATTAGAGCAGATAGTGGATAACATGTGGCCTATGAGTTTCATTATTGAACTCTTGAACTCCTCAAATGCCTCCAAATGACAATCACATGCCCAAAACCTTTGGAGTGGGATAAAGACTTGGCTTTGAAATGTCATTTCTCCCCAGGGGTCATTTTAGCTCAGAACAGGCAATTCTTTAAGAAACAAGAAACAGCTCATGAGAAAATTACATGCAAATGCCACACTCAGCCCACCAAAGCTTCTAGGGCCTGCCATTTTAGGGCCCATTTGTTTTCATAGTTTGACATCCACAGGGATATCAAAGCAGGTCTATGGTCTTAGAGCACCCTCACAAATTAGTCATCCCTGAATTAGAGCCATAAAGCAGTAAAGTTCTGCCTGTCATCCTAAATGACTTTTTTATTCAATCTCACTGAAGCCTTTCACCACAAATAGTGCGAAATGGAACAAGATCAGGGCAAGGGCAAACTTGTTTTGCTGGCTAATCTTTCTCACACCAAATCACTGGACCCGAGAAAGAAAAGCAAGAAGGAAAGGAATGAAAGAAATAAAGTAGGTAGGTAAGTAAGTAACAAAAGGATACAATATTTGTCCGGTACCATCTGGGAATACAGTAAGAAACTTCACACCATTTTTGTAGTATTGTTGTAAAAACTGTTTTTTCAGTAACTGCACATAAGGGAAAAAAACAGTGAGAAAAACACATGAAATCCTTTTCCCTCCATGGGAAATGTTATTCACAATCCAAGGTCACTACACACAGAACAAGGGAGTGAAAGATAGGTGACAAAAAGCTAGTGTTTTATCACACAGCTGATTAGCACAGAAATATGGTCGACAGCTTTGCCCCTTTCAAATTTTCTCCTTTATAGCTGCACCTTCTATGTGAAAGGATCCTGAGAAGTGAAGCCAGCAGGCAGTAGGCCCAACCAAACCTACAGAGCAGGCAGAATTTGGAAACATTTCATTGTTGGAGTTCAGCTCCTACAAACCCCTAGCCACCATGACTGGTGGCTGTGCTGTCTAGGGGATTCTCAGAAATATAAGAGAAATATTTCCAAGCTCCCAGAGTAGGTTTTCTTGTCATCTTTCTTGCCCTCCTGAGGCAAGACAGTGTATATGCAGGCAAACATTCATATTAACATTTTGGAAAGGAGGCAAACAACATTCCAAAACCACTCAAAAGAGCAAAGAGTTCAAATACATACTGATTTTGAGACATTACAGAAGGAATGCTACTGTAGGAAGCTACTAAAGTCAAATTATGGGTCTATCTAATCTAAGTACCTTTTCTCAAGCCAGCAATGGGTTTCCACAATCTAGACAGAGGTCCTGCTCATCACTTCTTAAGATTAACTTAGCCATGTGTAGCGCACTTAATTGCTATGAAGCCAGGAAGGTGGATTCTTTCTGAATGCTCATGATTAAGGACAAGATTTCTCTTGAAATCTGTTCATGTATAAACCTAATACTATTTTTTTTTTTGGGGGGGGGGATTATTCACTAAACAGAGGGTCAAAAAGGGGAAGAAGTTTTCCAATACCAGAAGTATCTAAGTCCTTACCTTTCCCCCTGCAATTGTGAAATCACAGCAAGAGATATTGTAGGTCATACCCTGACTTTCTTCTGCTGCTTTCCCCATCAACTGGAGAGGAACCTTTGTCCAGCCTGTTAAAGAAGGCCTCTCTTGGGCCAGAGAGTAGGAAATTGTCCTTAACTGCTTATTATCTAAGGGAAAGAAAACAATATGCATGTATATAAATAATTATTGCAGAAATTTCACTAAGGTAAGAGCTTTAAAGGGTAACATGAATCCTTTAGAGCAGGGGTGAGCAACCTAGGGCCCATGAGCTGGACCTGGCCCATGGTGCCAAATCATCTGGCACACGCCGTGGTGGCAGTGGAAGCGGACATGTTTACGACAGCTGTGGACATGTTTTACGACAGCATTTATGGTGAGGGGAACCACCAGTCCAGCCGGCTCAATTGTCTGAGGGAGTGTGACCCAGTGTCTGACTTAGAAAGGTTGGCAACCCCTGCTTTAGGGTTTTACTAGTTCAGAACTGTGCAACACTTATACAGCAGGGACTGATTCTGTCAACAGAATCAGCAAGGACAATTTCCCTCATACCCCAAAACCTCTTCTGTGGGATTGGGAAAGGATGGGGGGCTGCAGGAAGGAGCAGTTGTGAAAGAAAATTCAGCTCTTTTAGGAAATTTGGTGCCAGCAAAATGCTAGTTTTATTCTGTTTTATGACAATTATGGATAGGAGGTCTTCCACCCTGTTCCCAAATTCTTTGACATCAAATAATATCTTCCCAGAATGAGAAAATATCCCAGATGGGTGTGACATAAATGTAATAAAATAAATAAATCAAGCCTGAGAACAAATTCTGGAGAAATAAAAACTTAGCTCACAGCTTCAATACTTTTTGTCTGCCTAATACCAACAATGACAACTGCAACAATGACAAAACCGACAAATGTCAGCACCTCTAATAGAAAGGCAGGATATCAATCAAACAACTAAAACAAATACAACTTGGCTGCAGTGGCTCAGTGGTTAAGAAGCTCACCTCGTTAGCTGGAAGGTTGGCAAGTCGGCATTTAAAGACCCGGGTACTGCATGATGGATTGAGCGCCCGTCTCTGTCCCAGCTCTTGGGGACATGAAAGGAGCCTCATTTGGGTATTCCCTGAGCCGAGTTTCTTCTGCAAAATTCCTTTCAACCCAGAATAATTTCTGACACAAAATTGTTGTTGTTTGTGGATGTTATCACAGCAGTATGTCAGTACAGTATGTCACTCAGTTAAAAAATATCAATAATTTCTGGCAAAGGCTAAGTGTAGTCAAAGCTTGGAAGTAGCCAGCTCTCTCTCTCTCTCTCTCTCTCTCTCTCTCTCTGTGTGTGTGTGTGTGTGTGTGTGTGTGTGTGTGTGTGTGTGTGTGTGTGTGTGTGTGTGTGTGTGTGTGTGAGAGAGAGAGAGAGAGAGAGAGAGAGAGAATATAGATAATTAATTACTTGTAGATACTTTTAAAAAATTATCAAGTTATGTTGCAGTTGTAACTTGACAAAGGCAGGCCCCAATTCTCGTTAGAAGCATGTGATATTGAATAGTGGAGGAAAAGAATGCCATATTCTGTTCTGCTGAGAATACTGAGGCCTCCAGTAGATGGACAGGAGGAAAAAGGTTTTTGTGCCTAGGCACAAGCAGTCAGTCTTTTATAAAACAACTTATCCAGTATATCCCTAAAAAGATTTACTATGGTGCCATTCCCCTCCCAGAGCAGTAGGGAATGAGTATAACAGGAGAAGAAAGAAAAACATGCTGCAATGTCTTCCTCCTGTCTAATGAAGAGACTGTTGAAGACAGGATGTGGCATGAGAGGTGGGGTTGGGAAATATCTCTGCATCTTGCTTGAGAAGCAAAAAGACTGGAGAATGATCCAGCAGCAGTGATAGCAATAACAATTACACTTATATACTGCCCCCCCCCCCAAAAAGGGCTTAGTTGACTCTTTGGGCAGTTTGCAAGGTAACTAGTATTCTAGGTACTCATTTTACCAACCTCAGAAGGTGGAAGGCTGAGTAAACCTTGATCCCTGTCAGGATCTAACACAATATTTTGGCTGCAGGATGGCAGTTTAACCACTATGTCACCATAGTGATGCTTAAGATAGTGTTGCAGTAGGCCTTCCAGGAGAACAAAGGCCAAAATGTGGTATCCACCATCTGCAATGGCTCTGCTTAACAATTTCTGGGCCTTGAGAATATACATAGCTAAAGCCTAGGGGAGCAGTTAACTACGGGACAGGTACATGTCACAGATTATTTTCTTTCTTTTTTAAAATATTTTTTATTAAAATTTTAAAACAACAGAAAATAAGAAAATAAACATAAACAGCATTACATTACAATACAGTGAATAAACATAATAAAAAGAACATAAAAAATAAAAAAACATAAAGGGTATTACTTGTTCTCTCCTTACTATATTTTATTACATTTTAATAAATATGTATATATCCATGTGTGTATACCTACCTGGTTCTTCGGCTTTGAAACAGAGATGAGCACTGAACCCTAGAGTTGGATATGACTGGCTTTCAAGCCCGGGAAGCCTTTACCTTTATACCTATGTCTACTTATTTTGTATATTGTTACTTTATTTTTACCTATAACACACTCATTACCCATAATTTTTAAACAAAATTCATGTCACTGTTTCCAAAAACTCATATGATCTGGTGCTGGCCTCTCCCCTTTAGATTTAACCAAATTATGTTCCACAAAAGGCCTCCATATTTCCCAAAACTTATTTTCTTTGATTATACCCCTTTTTTAATTCAATTCCCATGTAAGCTTGTCATTCAATGCAATTTCCCACATTTCTTTATACCATTCCTCCATTTTTAACACAGATTTCTTGAATGTCCTTCCATGTGGCTTGGCCTCAACTTCAGTAGCTTCCAGAGATCAAACAGACCAGCTTTCTGAACCAATTGCTAATCTTCTCTCTTTCCAGATAAAGATTCTTATCACTTAAGTACTATTAAGTGTATACTGATCCTAACAGGGTTTTCAAGATAAGAGAGGTATTTAAGGAGTGGTTTTACCTCAGTGAGTTTCTGTGGCAGGGCCAGAGAACCAAACTTTGGTCTCCTAAGCACGGCGGCCAACCGTCCCGCATTCTGCGCGGCAATCCCATTTAGGGAGGGGGAATTTCGACTTACCCTTGTTTCGAAAATGGTACCGGACCTCCCCCGTTGCGTCACGGAAGCACCGGTTTCCACTCCGACCGGCAGGCAGTTAAAGAGAAACGGAGCCGAAAAGGCTCCAATAAACTGTGCCTGCACAGAAACCCAGTTTGGCGCCAGAATGGGTTTCTGCGCAGGCGCAGTTTATTGGAGCCTATTCCGGTTTTTAACGTTGTGCGATGCATTGATCGCACAACGTTAAAAAAAAGCCCTGTTTCCCTGGAGGTTGCAGCAAGCCAGAACGTTGGGATTTGAATCCTGACGTTTTGGCTTGCTGCAGCCTCCAGGGAGGTGGGGGAACTTTGGAAACAGCTTGGATCGGGTCTTCCAACCTCTCTGGAGCTGGCAGGGGGGTCAGGGAGCCCAAAATGGGTTAAAAAAACCATCCATTTTTTACCCATTTTGGGCTCTCTGACCCCCCTGCCGGGTCCAGGGAGGTGGGAAGACCTGATCCAAGCTGTTTCCAAAGTTCCCCCACCCTCCTGGAGGCTGTAACAAGTAGGGAAGTCAGAGAGCCCAAAATTGGTTTTAAAAAACGGACTTTTTAAAACCCATTTCGGGCTCTCAGATCCCCCTGCCTGCTCCAGGCAGATCAGAGGACCCGATCTACGGCTCCAGGGTGGGTGGGGAAGCTGACAGGGACTCCCTGTCGGCTTCCCTAGCCACCCGCCCTTGCCTCCGCAGCTGTGGGGTGGCTGGGGAAGCCGACGGGGGAGCCCCCCGTCAGCTTTCCAGCCACCCCACCCCTGCCTCCGTAGCTGAAGGGTGGCTGGGAAGCTGAACGGAGAACCCCGTTCAGTTTTCCAGCCACCCTGCTGCTAAGAACGACTGTATTGGATAACGCTAACAGATTGTTATCCGATGCAAAATTTCTTTAGAAATTTTGCATCGTTATCTGATTTTAGCGTTATCCGATGCAGTCGTTATCCGAGGTATTACCTAACCCTATTGCTGATTTATCTTAATATTAATTATTACCGGCTATCAGGTCAATTCCAATTTATAGAGTGACTTTCCAATAGTGGTCTTGATATAGAGAAGGGGTTCTCAACCTGTGGCCCATAGGCCGGATGCAGCCCATGGTGCCATTTCATGTGGTCCCCCACTGCTTCCACCACACCCAGAAGTGCCGTGTGGTGGAGGAAGGACAAAATGGCCCTCTGGCCCCTGAAGCTGTCTGAGGGAGCATGACTCAGCCCCCGTCTGTAAAAGGTTGAGAACTCCTGATATAGAGCACCCAGAAGTAGCCTACCATTCATTTCTTCAAGGTGCGCTCTAGGACTTCGCAAGGTTACAAAGACTGTCTCCTCCATCAGGAGGTAAAATGGAGAACTGATCTCCCAATCTTTGGCTTTGCCAACCAGGCAGCCAGCTCACTGTATATCCACAAGCACAAATCAGCAATTAAATTCTATCCACACTCTATTTAAAAAAAAAAAAAAAAACAGAATAAATTGCACTCACGTTCAGCTCCATGTGCTGAAACAAACTCCTTTTCTTGTGCTGGTAGTATGCGAGATAGCTTCTTTGCAATTTGTCTTTCTCTGAATCTGAAAAATAAAAACATAGATTGCATGTATTCCACATGCAGAAGCTAGGTTTCAAATGCTTTTGGAAGAATAAAACAACTGCTCAGCTGGCAATTGGAAAATAAACAAATAAACAATCACTTCTGGACTTCAAACAACAACCCCTTTATTTTTCAGCAATGACTTTTTTTTGTAACAGCAAAACTATCATTTTATGCAACTTTCAAATCTGGGTAAGAGTTTCTGAGTTAATATATTCAATGACTACTCATCTCTCATCTCATTCTTTTCTCTGCCGAACCTACTCAAGTCTCTCTAGAGCAGTGGTTCCTAATGTTTTTGTGGGGGTTTTTTGGTCATGCTTCACCTAAGCATCTCTAAAATCCTGATCCTCCTCCCCTCAACATGACTCCTTGCTCGTGATCACACGTCTTGGTCACCTCCAGACTTGTTAATTGTAATGCGCTCTACATGGGGCTGCCCTTGGCGACCATTCAGAGGCTTCAGCTGGTCCAGAATGTGGCTGCTCGAGTTGTGATTGGGTGCGGACGTTATGCTCATGCCTCACCACTTCTCCAGGGGCTGCACTGGCTCCCAGTGTGCCTCCGGGTGCAATTCAAGGTGCTGGTTATTATCTTTAAAGCCTTACATGGTAGTTGGCCAGGATACTTAAGAGACCGTGTCACCCTGAGAACATCTGTCCGTCCCACTAGAGCAGACCGGAGAGGCTCTCTGGTCGTACCTTCAGCTAGAGACGCTCATCTCTCTAGCACAAGAAGGAGAGCCTTTTCTGTGTCCGCACCGGCCCTATGGAACCTCCTGCCAACAGACGTCTCCAGACGCAGTTGCTGTCCTTTAGGAAAGGAGTGAAGACCTGGCTGGTGGGGCATGTGTGGGGAGTGGGCCAGATGGCCAATTCGGTCGTCTGGCTCATTTAAATACACCACCTCTCTACTCGGTGTTTTAACTTGAATTTTAATTTTTATGTATGTGTTTTAATTCCTTTTAGTTGTAAAGCCGCCCTGAGTCTTCAGAGGAGGGCGGGGTAGAAATGAAATGAAATGAACAAAATGGAATAAATATAATTCTTATTATTCAAAAACCGAACAACTCATGTGGAGGAAGCTTAAAAGCCCATTAACTTGGTCTAACTCATTCTCAAATTGCCCTCCTTGAAACTGAATTGCCCCCCTGTTGGGCAGGTGCCCTGCCAAAAACTTAAGAAAGATTATATATTTGAGTTATTATATGTGTATTAGAAGTGTAGAGAAAGGTTGAGAAACTGGATAATCTCAGCTCTTTTGCAACTTCTCACAATATATTCTAATCACATTCCTGAGACATGACATCACTAGGTTTAGTGCCCCTAGTGGATACATATCACCTGGGTTAGAGACAGAGGGTTCTCAAACTGTATTTGACCAATAGTGAACTCAGCTTTCACAGTTCACTTGCTTAACAGCTGGTCATTCACCTTTCAATGAGTTGGGAGGGGGGAAGCCCAGGAAGGGATCATCATGACCCAGACCCAACCTTTACATCTGACATCTGAACTCTTAGATCCAGAGATAGAGGATGATGGGAGACCCAGATAAGGAATCCTGCCCCCACCATGGAAAGACACCTGGGGAAGACACCTGTGGAAAACATAAACAATCCCATGAACACACATTCCTAAGGTATGGTGAGAGGGGAAATTATGTATAGAACCCCCTGATTTTAACTAGTTAGAGAGAAACATCTGAAGGACAGCAGGAGACTGTAATGGACATCACCTTATCAGAAGAGCAGATCTGGACTTAAAAAACATCAGACCAGATGGGGCTGAAATAGGCCAACTCTTAACTGATTTTACATCGAGGCTGGGACTTAGTCTCAGAGCTTGAGATGAAAGAATTTAGAGAGAAGTGCTCTTTGTTGTTTTCTTTAGAAAACCATGGGGTATAGCTTTCAGTTAGGGAATGTATTTTTATTTATTATTTATTTATTTATTTAATCATATTTATATGCCACCCTCCTCACAAGTGACCCAGGGCGGCTAACACGACATTAAAACAGTAGTAACACAATAATTTTTTAGTTAGATTAATAATGAGTTTATTAGTCTGTTTTCTGAAATATATTATTTTTTTTATTTTCATCATTGCTTCAATAAAACCTGCAAAGACAACAGTGTGTCTTTGTTTTGTGAACCTATAAAGAACAGGGTTCATGCCCCGAGATGGGGGGGGGGGGAGAGAGAGAGCAGAGCTGAGAGTTGCTACTTTCCCACATAAGAGACTGTTTGTGAAGTGCCGGGCAAGGAGACTAGATCAATGGACTAGCTCAGACTTAGCTGATAATGGTACCCAGGGTGGACAGAGTGGGAGTATTTTTCTCTCACACTGCCTGGAGGTCTAAGTGAGGTTTGAGATCAAAGGAATAAACCGCTGCTGCGTCCCTGAAGTGGTGGTTGCTCAAAGCCTCATCCTGTTGTCCTTGAGGGGGGTTTTCAGCCATGGACTGATATTGGGTCGAAACCGCCCCTGTTTCCCCCAGTGGCCCCCTACCCCTGGGTAAACATCACATTACATGCCTCACATTGGGAACCATGGCTCTAGAGTTTTGTGAGGCCTTCTGTGCTATGTGGGATGGAGGAAACTTTCCTTCACCTTCCACAAGTAAACTGAGCTCAGAATCCAAAACCAATATGCAAGCAATTTCCTAATTCTCATCTTCATAACCCTTCCCATGTAATATAGGAGACCACCAAGGTCCTTCAGAGGAACAATTTTATTTTAAACCACTAAACCATTCTTTAAAAACTATTTTTAAACAGTTCTTTCCTATTTATTGGTTGAAATCCTGTTGATGTAACTATGGTGGAAGATTCATTTTGATATCAGCTAGCAGCAATTTTTTGTAATTGAAAACTTCCTACCTCTGTCTCACAGCTTTTCCAGCTCTGGTGCAATAATTTTGATCATGTGGAAGCTGAGGAAGCCACAGGATGGAGGGAGGAAGTCTTTAAGAATCAAATCTTTCCCTCTGCTGGTAATCTCATTCGGTGGCAGAAATTATGGGTAACTTGTCATAGTAGCATATGCTTCCTCCTTCCATTCTGAGTGTCCCGTGTGATGAAAGAGATTACATGGAATTTAGAAAAGACATGGAAAGGAAGTGGGAAATTTTTAATTACTCCAAATCACCCTATTGTCATAAGTTTGTTCTTGAAAATAATAAGAATAATAATTTTGTGCCAGAAATTATTCTGGATTGAAATGATTTTTGCTGGAGAAACTCCACTCAAGGGACACCCGAATGAGTCTCCTTTCATGTCCCCAAAATCTTTTCCCACTGAAGTGGTCCCTATTTATCTACAGAAAAAACCAGTAGAATGATTTTAATTCGTTCCACAGGTCTGGTCGCCATGCGACCAAATCATCGTACGATTTTTCCTATGGATTTTTTTTCACTAAGCCGTTTTTCCCATTAAAAATTTGTTGTACAATTTTTTCCATAGGAAAAATCATTATGCAGGGTGCAATTTTCTTTAAAAGCCTATTTGTTATGCGATGTAGTCACTATCGGGGTGTTTTGTTATACGAGGTTCCACTATACAGTACTTGAAATTTTTTGCTTTCGAACTGCTAGGCTGGCAGGAGTTGGGACAGAGACAGGCGCTCAAACCGTCATGCAGCACCCGGGTCTCAAAATGCCAATTTGCCAGCCTTCCAGCTAACAAGGTGAGATTCTTGACCACTGAGACAGCCAGTGATGGGATTACAAAAATTCTACTACCATGCCATGATGTCACGGACGTCATGGGCGTGGCCAATGTCATGACATCATGACGTCATGGGTGGAGCCAACGTCATGACATCATGACGTTGTGGGCAGGGCCAAAAATAAAAAATAAAATAAAAATAAATAAAATAAAATAAAAATAAACACACACACACACACACACACACACACACCCCTTAACCCACCCACCCAACCAGACAGCTACAACACAAACCCGTAAATAACTTAAATAAATAAAATAAAAATTAAATAAAAATACAACAACCCCCCCAAACACAAATAAATCACCCACCCACCCCAAATACAAAACCCTCACTTACCTTCCTTGGGGCCGACGAATCCCCATGGCCCGGGGCCACCCGGCAAGGCGCGCTGCCCCCGACTGCAGCCTCCTCCTCCTACGAAGGCCGCGGCCGCAAGAGCCACCACCTGCAGCCGCCAGCAACGGCCGCCACAGCCGCCGCCGCCTGCAGCCCCTGGCCGGCCACTGAGCTCCCACGGGCACATTGGTGCCTGCCCGGGCCATCCGCCGCCGCCGCGCCCTCCCAGGGACTTGGGCCTGACAAGCCCCCATGCCCTGGGTAAGCCCGGTGGCGCGTGCCACTGCCACATCCTCCTCCGCCGGGCGTCTGCAGCTCCCTCGGGCCGGTGCCTTTTCGGCCCGGCTCTGGCTGCGGCCACGGGCGGCCAGGGCCTGCGGGCAGCGGTGGCTCCAGCCCCTGGCCGCGGCTGGAGCCGCCACCAGAGCCACCGCTGCCCGCAGGCCCTGGCCACCCGTGGCCGCAGTCGGAGCCGGGCCGAAAAGGCACCGGCCTGAGGAAGCTGCAGGCGCCCGGCGGAGGAGGATGCGGCGGTGGTGTGCCCCGCCGGGCTTACACAGGGCATGGGGGCTTGTCGGGCCCAAGTCCCTGGGAGGGCGTGGCGGTGGCGGATGGCCCGGGCAGGCACCAACGTGCCCGTGGGAGCTCGGTGGCTGGCCAGGGGAGGTGCCCTCCTCTGAGGGCTGCCGCTGCTGCTGCCAGAGCCACTCTAAAAAGGGGCGGCTCCAGCTCTGAAAGAATTTTTTTAAAACATTGGAGCCATTTGGCTCCAATTTAGTGCGCATGCACAGAAACTCAATCTGACGCATGCGCAATGCGTCAGATTGAGTTTCTGCGCATGCACACTAAATTGGAGCCATTTTTGCTCCAATTTTTTAAAAAAAATTATTTCGGTGAGGCGTCCGGAACCGGACGTCTTAAAAATGGGCTACCCTCTCGGAGAACCCTCCGAGATTGTTCCTACCGGTTCCGGGGAACCGGATGGAACCGGGGTAATCCCATCACTGGAGACAGCGCAGCCCCTCTTGAAAATAATTAACTGAAAGCAATCACACATTAAGGATGTGGCCTGGTAGTGGGCCAGGATACTTAAGAGACCGCGTCACCCTAAGAACGTCTGTCCGTCCCACCAGGGCGAATCGGAGGGGCTGTCTTGTTATCCCATCGGCTAGGGAGGCTCATCTCTCTAGCACTAGGAAAAGGGCCTTCTCTGTGTTTGCCCCGGCCTTGTGGAACCTTCTCCCTATGGAACTGCGCCTACAGGCAGAGCTCTTACCTTTTCAAAAAGGCTTAAAGACCTGGCTGGCGGAGCATGTATGGGGACCCAGTAACACGGGATCCCATATAGGTTGGCTTATTTAAGGGACAGCCACCCCTCTTGCCTTGTTTTTATTTGCTGCACTGTTTTAATTCTTTCATAAATTTTAAGGTTTTAAGATTTTAAATACCATTACCATATTAGATTTACTTGTGATTTCAATTCATGTTGTAAGCCGCCCAGAGTCCGGTATACCCGATTGGGGCGGGGTAGTAAATGTGAGTTAATAATAATAATAATAATAATAATAATAATAATAATAATAATAATAATAATAATAATAATAATAATAATAATAATAATAATAATAATAATAATAATAATAATAATAATAATAATAATAATAATATTTCCTACTATTATAATGTCACCCTTTCCTTCTTTTCATTCCCTTTCTGAGCGACCAGGGTTGCAAACAGAGCCTTTGTTTACCTTCTGATGTCCAGTCACAAAACAAAACAAAAGCTAATTTGCAACATGTGGAGCAAGGCAAATTTTATGCTATAATATGCAGGTGTCTCTTCCCTCTGCTCTGAGAGGGTGCATAGCAACAAATTGCAGTACCTCTGGCGAGCTCTTTCTCTGGCTAGTTGTCTCTCGGCCTCTCGGCCACGGGCTGGTTTAGTAGAAATGTCTATCAGGTGAATCCCATCCTTGGCATAACGGTTTTTTTCATTGACGAAGAATTCATGAAGCTCTCTGCATTGCTGGCAACAGAACAACTGGAAAGCAAGGTCCTGCTGTTACCTGGTGATGACGTGGCCTCCTTGGCTTTGAAGGGAGAAGTACTTTTCTGTTACTTACATATCCATACTTAGCTACTTGTTCTAGACTATCAAATGAAGGATACTGTCTCAGGGGGCTGCCACAGAACTCGCAGGTTTCTGAAAAAGGCTTTTCAAGCTGCAGAAAAAAAATTGAGCAAAATGTTTTGAAAATGTTAGTGATAATCAAGATGTAAAACAGACCAGAATTATAGTACACTGCTATGCATGACTATAGCAAGAGTATGAGAAAAAATTGGCACTTACTTCAGTCACTCATTTCACACACATGCATATATACCTATTTTTCCTTCTGGTTGTCAAGCTCAGCATCTTAACCACTAAACTACCACAGCTCCAAAATAAATACCTTTACCACTACATACCTTTACCACTACATTTCAGTCAGGATTCAGGCCCGGATATGGTACGGAAACTGCATTGGTCGCACTGGTGGATGATGTCTGGAGGGAGAGGAATGGTGGACATCCATCCGTCCTGGCTCTTCTTGACCTCACAGCGGCGTTCGATACCGTCGACCACGGTATCCTTCTGGCAAGGCTCTGAGGATTGGGGATCCAGGGCACAGTGTTGGCCTGGTTTTCCTCATTTCTGAAGGGCCGGATCCAGTCGGTGTGGTTGGAGGGTGAGATGTCCAGCCCTAGGCTGCTCCAATACGGGGTGCCTCAGGGCTCAGGGCTCTCACCTCTATTTAATATCTACATGAAACTGTTGGGCGAGATAATCCATTTCCATGGGGTGAGGTATCATCAGTATGCAGATGATACCAATTGTATATCTCGGCCCGTGGGAATACTAGAGATGCAGTGGAAGTCCTTTCCAGGTGCCTAGAGGCTGTCAGGGTCTGGATGGGGGACAACGGGCTTCAACTGAATCCTGGCAAGACTGAGTGGCTGTGGGTAGGGGGTCCTCTGTTATCTCGGCAACTACCATCTTTGGTTCTGGATGGAGCAGCTTTGCCCCAAACAGACCCGGTACGTAATCTGGGGGTCCTCCTGGACTCATGACTACTGCTCAAAGAGCAGGTGGCAGTCGTGGCCAGGAGGGCCTTTGCACAACTTTGTGTGATTCACCAGTTATGGCCGTTCCTAGACCGGGACTCCTTCCTCATGGTCACACATGCCTTAGTCACCTCCAGACTTGATTATTGTAATGCACTCTACATGGGGCTGCCCTTGGTGACCATTTGGAGGCTACAGCTGGTCCAGAACACGGCTGCACGAGTGGTGTTGGGGTGTGGGTGTTATGCCCGTGCCTCACCGCTGCTGAGGGAGCTGCACTGGTTGTGCCATCGGCCAGAGAGGCACACCTCTCTGGCACTAGAAGGAGGGCCTTCTCTGTATCCGCTCCAGCCCTGTGGAACCTCCTCCCAATAGAACTACGCCTGCAAACAGAGCTGCTGTCCTTCAGGAAAGGATTGAAAACCTGGCTGGCAGGTGAGGTCTGGGGAATGGATCAATCAATTTCCCCAGCTGGCTGGCTGGTTTGACACCCAGTGCCTCCTAGCTATAATACCTAGCTATAATGCCTGGTTTTTTAATGCTAAGTTTTTAAGCTTCTTTTATAACTTTTAAAACTTTTAATTTCTAAATTGATTTTAAATTCTTATCATGCTGATTGTTGGGAATCGCCCTGAGTCCCTTCGGGGAGGAGGGCGATAAACAAATTTAAATAAATAAATAAATAAATAAATAAATAAATAAATAAATAAATAAATAAATAAATAAAAATAAGCTGTCAACCAACCAACAAATCATTTCTTTTCACAACATTGCACGGATGAAAATGAACAGTGAGTGGACACTGCAAAATTTTAGCAATTTATACTAATTAAGGGAGAGTCTTAAGGGCACCTAATTGCATCCTAAAGACTTTAACTTCTTCAAAGCTGGTTAGAACCTTGTCAGATAAGGATAATGCAATACTGTAGTAGGCAATTCAAGTAACAAAACTATTGCATTTTGGATGGTTATAAGACAGGAAAGCAAACAGGATTTAGGGCCTCATCAGCTGCCAGTGTTCTCAAATTTATGATGACAAATGGAATTTTAGAAGCAAGTGAATTTTTGGTGAATGATATCCCACTGAAACTCAATAAATATGTTCTGTCAGTCTTACAAGAGGTAGAAGACCAGAGAGTCAACAGAGATTAAAATGTTTAGACCAGGAGGACCTGGAGTGGAGAACAAGTGAACCTTCCAGAGGTTTCTGGTACTCAAATTTTCACCAGCACTAGCCAGCAGGGTGGCTTGGGATGATGAGAACCAAAAAGAAAAACCCTGGAAGGGCACATAATCTCCATCCCTCCCTTAAACACATTAGTGTTGCAAAAACTATTTTTACAGAACTATATACTTAAAATCAAAATTATATACTTAAAACTCCTTAAGAGAAACACAGCTCCTTCATGCTTACTAAACAAACAGTGAATAAAAATTAGAGAGCATGTTCAAAAGTTTGTTCAGGTCTATGGTGGGAAATAGCCCAGCACAATGGAAAGAATAATCACCTCTATATTTACATCTCCTCTTGATGATTCTGGCCTGTATGCTAAGATAGTTGGTGGCCCAACACTGGAAAGTGTGCGCAGCGATTCCTGAAACAATCTTAGAAAATCTTCTTTAAACTAAAAGACCAAAAAAAAGAGAGAGAGAGAGAGAGAAAGACACAAATAAACAATGCAAAATAAGAAATAATTCTATTTGAAACCTCAAACCACCTTGTCCAGAAGTTTCCCATGGGCCTCCAGAATTAGAGCAAAAGAGCCATGCAATACCTGACTAATGGTCCATGTTGGCCAGAACTGTGTTCATATTCAGTGGCCAACCAGTTGTTTCTAGGTGGCTTACAAAATGAACCTAAGTAAAACAAACTGAACCTTGCTCATATTCCCCAGCAAATCATATATACAGACACCTGTAAGACCTATGATATTAGAGGGAATATATACCCAATATGACTTGCAGAGAATTAAGGATTTAGGCATCTTTAACATTCATTTGATTTTGGAGATGGAGAAAGAGATGAAGATGAAACAGCACAGATGAGACAATACATTCCATTCCAAATCTGTAGAGACCACAAGTGTTTAATACCTCCGTATGGTACAAAATCTCCAAGCAGCTGAGATCATCGGAGACAACAGCATAGATATCTAAATATCAACAATAAGAATGAGTTAAGAAACCAAGGATTCTCTTGCTTTTCAGATCTGAATCATACAATCTATACACATCATTCTTATTTGGAATGTATATATGAGTGGTTCCCAATGGGGGGTCAGTACATTGGCTGATCAGTGTTTTGGGGAATTGACTTAGGCTTCTGGGAATTGAAGTCCAAAAACCAAAGGTTGGAAAACACTGGTATATATAGACCCATGTCGTACTGAAGGACAAAGAACAACCATTCATATCCAACAACGCCACAGTTGCATGGTAGATATAGGATTGTTGAAATACTAGCTATGCAGCCCACATGGATAAAGAACTGTTCACCTTTTCCAGGGATGCATTACACCCTCTGTTGTGTGTGACACCAAGAAAACAGATCATGCAAGTCAGACTTATAGAAGTAGCCTTCAGATATCCATTAGGATGGAGAGGATCTATCTAATCTCAGAGCTCCCCTCTGTGATGATCAAAGAAATCTCCCTAGATGTGTCACCTCCAACATTAATGGGGAGAAAATGTGCCCTGGATGAGATGTTGTTCTGTCGCACAGTCGTTCCGACCCTTTGCGACCAAATGGATCATTGTCCTCCAGGCGCCTCTGTCCTCCATCATCATCCTCAACACGCCCAGCTCTGTGCCAGTTGTGTTTACAATACCATCTAGCCATCTCATCTTTGGCTGCCCCCTTCTTCTTTTGCCCTCCACCTTTCCCAGCATCAAGGCTTTCTTTTTTCTCATTTGATGTCCAAAGTACTTCAGCTTCATTTTTACTATTTGTCCTTCTAAGGAGCAGTCAGGGTTGAATTCTTCTAAGATTGACTTATTTGTTCTCCTCGCTGTCCATTTTCACATTTCTTGACCCTGCTACACAAATTGTATCCCAGTTCCACAGTTCTGGGACCAGTTACTGGCAAAGATTTGTTTTAAAATTTGTTATCAGCAGAAGGTTGCTTTTCTCAACACAGATCTTAAATCAAGGGTTCATAATCTTTTCATGTTGTGGGCCAGACCACGCCCCTCAGACAGGTGAGTGGGTTGGAGGTGTGGTTCCTCCCACTGCTTCCGCCATTTCTGGTGGTGGCAATGGCAGCAGTGCATTTTCACGGTGCATTTTCAGATGTTTTGCTGCCTTTGCCACTTCCCATGGCAGTGGGAATGAGGGCAGCACATTTTGGGTGGTTTTCAGGGGTTTCGGTACATTTTTGGCAGTTCTCGGGGGGTTTCCATGCCTCCCCCACATATTCAGTGCATTTTCTGTGCTTCCGGTGGTGGTGGTGTCCTTGCCATGTGCTGAATTAATTGGCGTTGTAGGCCGGATTCAGCCCACAGGCCCTAGGTTGAGAATTCCTGACTTAAATGCAGCAAAGGCCTCTTTGAATAGCTCTCCTCTGGAAAAGCATTAGTCTATTGACTTCCAGACCATGGGAGTGCTGTTTTAGAGACAAACTGAGGCTGGAACCAGAAAAATAAAAGGTCCAGATATATCTAAAGAGAAGGCATGGTTTCTCATGGTCTGACTATCCTTATTGTTCCACTGAGGTCCAGTTCTTGGGAGAGGATTGGTAATTGTGTGTGTGAGAGAGAGGGAGGGGGGGGGAGGGAGGGAGAGAGAGGGAGGGAGGGAGGGAGAGAGAGAGAGAGAGAGAGAGAGAGAGTCTATCTTTCAGGGGGATTTGTAGCCCCAAAATAGTATTCCTAAGTCTAAGGTCTCTTTCAGTTTCTTAATCAGTTAAGCTTTCTAGAAATTCATGGGGGGAGGGGACTGTTTTAGCAAAAACAATTTTGTGACACCTTAAAAACTAGTAAGTTAGCGTAAGCTTTGCTGGACTTCAGTCCAGTTCCTCATATGCTGACTGCAGTCCATAAAAACTGATTACAAATAAAACTGTCAAGTCTTTGAAGTGTCACAATATGTGCTGTTTCTTCTGGAAAAAGCAACAACTGTTCACTAAAGGCAACAGTGGAACTGTGCAGAATAGCAGCAATTTCCCCTCTTTCAAGAAAAAGTGTTCTCTGGCTTTATCTTCTCATGGTTTTTTTTTCAATTCTTATTTCATTAATTACCATCACAACATCAGAGTAAATTGGGCTCGTCCTACTGGTGCAGGAATGAAGTCAGAGAAGTAGCTGCAGATTTAAGGTCTCTCAAAGAATATACAGCTAATTTGGGATACTGTGTTGTAAGCTTGCACACCCATTCTGGGAGAATACATTATGATATACGTTTGAACTCACACAGGACTTGACATAAAAGTTGTGCTGAAAAGGAAGTAGAAATTAATATCTGAAAGATCAGTTTACCATTGTCAGAAGAAGCTTTCTGCTTGGCCCTTGGAGCTGAAAAGAAAGAAAAGGAATCATGACACCTGGGTTATTTTATTTTTAATGTGTAAAAAGTTCATTTTCTAACTTTAAGAAAAAAAGACATATGTAGAGCAGAGTATGAAAGGCAAATTGAGGGGACTCTTTAAGGAGAGCAACTTATCTGGAATTACAACATCTTTCCATACAAGGCCTTTTTAAGAAAAACCCTGGGATTGTAAAGTGTATCGATGGCCAAGTATCTGTACATTTTGTTTGGACATATGTTTGCTTTCTTAAAAGTCATCATGCAAGACTTTTAGAAACCTACACAAAGAAGGAGAAAATCCTCAGGACTTTGACTCTAGGGTGTGGTGCTCATCTTCATTTACAGCCAAAGAGCCATGCAGATGTTTCCATGGTCATGTGGCAGGCATAGCTAGATGCTGGAGCACATGGAACATTGCTACTTTTCCAACCAAAGTGGTACCTATTTTTCTACTTGCAATTTCTTGCTTTTGAATTGCTAGGTTGACAGGAGCTGGGACAGAGATGGGAGCTTACTCTGTCATGCAGTACTTGGGTCTTGAACTGCTGATCTGCCAACCTTCCAGTCGTCAAGTTCAGCATCTTAACCACTAAGCAATTATGGCCCCTGGGGTACAGAGAAAGAGCCTCCTCGAAGATTGTGGTATTTTTGAACCACGATCGGGCATATGAATTCACCAACAGGTGCCTTCATTTTGGCAGTTTCACATCCGCCCTGGGCATGGAAGAAGAATTCTGGCCTCTTTAATTTGAATACAAAACACTTTTTCCAGGTGGATAAAATGTCTAGCCAAAGTAACACAACTACAGTAATACCTCAGATAACATTAGTATCGAATAACACTAAAATCGCATAACATTAAGCAATCTGGGGGGAAGAATTGCATTGGATAACATTAAGATCCTATGGGATGCATCGGATAACAACCGCTAAAGCCTGTGTGGTTACAATGTATCTCTATGGATCCCATAGGATTTTAACATGCATCGGATAACACTAAAAATCGGATAACACCAAGACTTGTGGAACCAGGTTTTAACGTTATTCGAGGTTTTACTGTACAAAGATTTCTCCCCTGTTCTTAAACACTCTATTAAAGCCCGTTACTTACGCCTTTTCCTTTTCTTGAAGACATGATCAGAAAGCCAGCTGTGATCTGTTTGTACTGACACAGATCGTCCGACAGGTTGCTGAGCCATCTCAGCAACAGTATCCAGTGCCTCCCTTTCAAAAGACACAAAGTAACACACAATCAGTTTACGTCTCAAAAACAAAACAAAACCTCCAAGACCCTTTGTTACTTTGGATGCTTATTTGTTATCTGTTGCCTGTGCTTTGAACTAGAGAAAATGCAAACTAACAGAAAAAACACTATCAGCAAACAAGGCAAGAAACTGAATTTAAGCCCACTATCAAAAATCTAATATTGGCAGTGCTAACCCATAACCACCTTTATTAATCTTGGAACCAATGAGAAAAGTTGGTTTTTGTGTTCTTTCTACAAAAGAAAAGTTCTGAAAAGTACCTCCTTAAATAAATGGTCCAAAAGAGTATGCACATGGTAATACAGTATATCTCAAAGTAAAATAACACAAAACTGATTTTGTTACTAAGAATAAAATTGTGATGGGCTTACTACGAGGCAGGCAATTCAACTCTCTTGCCCATCAATTTCCAAAACTTCATCCTGCCACTCATGAAAATATTTTCTCCCTTCCCCACCAGGTTGCCTCCCTGTGTACTGGACTACAATTCCCATCAATCTCATCAACGTCCATATTAACTAGATATTATGGGAACAGCAATCCAGGAGGTACCAGGTGGAAGAAAGTTGCTTTGTTTCAAAGATTAAATATAAAATGTAACATAATCAAGGTCCTCCCACTTTCTAATGATTCTCTGAGATAAAGGAATCCATCGATACCAACACAGCTGGAACTTCTTCTACTGTTACTCAAGTTTGACTTGAACAAATTCCCTTTCAGAAAGCTTTTCAAAGCCTCACCTGCTTAATTCATATATGGCTGAGCTACTTTCTCTTCTGACTGCTCCCAATATTTTTGGAAAGCCTTTGGCTCCTGCTGAGCAGAAACCAAATTTGTTACATGCATGCAGCAAATTCAACTCAACCATACTAATACATACTAATAAATATGGAGATCCAAACCCAGCTTGACAATTGTGACCCACTGGTCATTGAGATTTAAAAAACCGAAAAGGTTTACTTTTCAAATGAGTTGCCCACCCCCACCCCCAAACAAAACAACCGGGAAATTTGAGGTGCAATCAGACAGCAATTTAGGTCACTTTTTCGATTACCAATGACCTGGTTCTATTTGTTTTCCCATGATGTACAGGAAATGAAGAACTTTGTACGAGACTGCACCCAGCAAAGCAAGCCTTTGTGATCCTGCTTCCCTGGCTGACTATATCTTTCCACTTAATCCTTAGTTTTATTTCCTAGTCTAGTCATGTCCCAAATGACTACATCTAATGGTTCCTGTTTAGGTAAAGGTCGTCCTTGCTCGAAAGCCAGCCATTTCCGACTCTAGGGTTCAGTGCTCATCTCTGTTTATACCCTGTCTGCATTTGCAGACTTTTCTGTGGACATGTGGCAGGCATGCCTAGACACCGGAGTGCACCAAATGCTGTTTACCTCCCCATCAAAGTAGTACCTATTTATCTACTTGCAATTTCTTGCTTTTGAACTTCTAGGTTGGCAGGAGCTGGGACAGAGACAGGAGCTCGCTGTGTTGTGCAGTACTTGGGCATCAAACTCTGACTTTACAGTCATCAAGTTCAGTGTCTTATAGGCCCAGTCAAACACTTTCTTTCTGTACTTGATCTCAGGTGTATCACCTGGAACATGGAGGTCCTTTGGCTTCCTCTCCAACTACCTTCTTAACTAGCACTGCCGGGGTACATGGAAAGAGTCTCCTTGAAGATTGTATGTTTGAACGACAATCAAACATACCCCGGGCAACAACCAGGTAATCTTTCTCACGCTAGGTCAGGTGAAAGGAATTGCAGAATGAATTCACCAGAGGGTGGCAGTTTCATGTCTGACCTAGAAGACTAGCACTGCCCTAAACTACCTTCTTAATGCACAAGATTGTTGTATGTGAGGTTGTGAAAATTCATGACCTGCGTTCAGCGATGATGCTTCAGTAGTTTGAAAGGAGGACACTATTGTTAATTCAACAGAGGAAGTATGATCTGATCCTGGCTCCCGAGTCTGCTCAGACATCTCCTCTTGGCTCTGTTCATAAGACCTAAGGAAACAAAATGACAGTATAGTATATTAATTTTTGAGATCAACAGCAAGCAATGGAATATTAAAGCAACCCAACACAATAAGGGCTAAAACTTTAGTTGTTCCAGTGACAAAGAAATCTGAATTCTGCTCAGCCATGAAGACTGACTAGGGATGCTGAACTGGTAAAACTACTCCTTAAGTACCGTAGCTCACATAAATTGAAAAACCTACTAGGGTTGCTATAAGTCAATTCCAAGCTAATGACACATAATAATATAAGAAGAAAAACAGACCACAAAAAATAAAAGAACAGCCATTAGCTGTATGGCAACATCTTCAATATTTTGAAAATAATACAGTATTGTGGAAGTATGTAAGGCCCAGCTTTGAGAGAATGGTTGACTAGAATTCTGAATAACAAAATAACCAATTCAGTATATTGTTAGGCTCTGGTGGCATAGTAGTTAAACTGTTTTACTGCAACCAAAAGGTTATGAGTTTGATCCTGACCAGTGCTCAAGATTGACTCAGCCTTTCATCCTTTCGAGGTTGATAAAATGAGGATCCTGCATGTTGGGGGGAAATTGCTAATTAATGTGTGAACCACCCAGAGAGGGCACTAAGTGCTATGGGGTGGTATTTAAGTGTGATTGCTTTGCTCTGCTTTGAATAAGAACACTCAATTTACTTTGAAAGGAATGTTATAATTGTAACAAAAGGAACCTTCCTCTCGAGTAGGCCCTATCATTCTTCTGAGTTGTGCCCCCTTGGCTGGACAACCCAGGCCTTGCACATGTATAACAAAAGTAGCAGTAGGCCAAAGAACCACTCCAAGTTTCTTTAAGAAATATATTGAAAGCATTGTAAAATACAGGATACAGTCCATCAAAAGATCAGCAATAAGCAAGCTATAGGTTCCAGGGAAAGCCCACGCCCCCCCTCCTTCCACAAGGCTCACATTTTGCAAAATGGCTGCACAGCATTTCAAAAAAGAGTATAGCTGTGTGTGTGTGTTTGGGTTACACCTCTGGCTCTCCCACTTAGGGATTCTAACCAAAGATCTTACAACAGGACATGTCTATCACATAATCAGTTTCATTTCTGCAATTCCGCGAGGTTCAATTGTTTTGAATTCTTCTTTCTCCCCCAGATCTAGAATCGCCATTTTGAGTGTACTAAAATACATTTAGGTGGGTAAAAAGCTAACAAAAAAAGCACCGTTTAAAATGGGGCTTATTTTGTTACAACAACATTTTGTTGCAATTCTATAGTTACGTAGTAACACAATAATTCCACTGACTATCATCATCAATAACCGAAACAAGCAATAAAACAAAGGAAGAACATTTATTAGATATTAAGTATTTGAAAAGAATATTAGAAGCCTCTCAAGCAATGCTGTACTTGAAAAGCAAATAGGGATCAATTAATTCTAGCTCTGAGACCACCCCCTATTCTTGATTGGCATTCTACCTTCCATTGTTGATCATATAACTGTGTGATTTTGAAGTAGGCTGAAATCCTGCTACATCGTTGTTGTCAGCTGCTACTCATATTTGAACATACATTTTTCCTGGAAGTCATTTTCTCAGTTGATGGATGTGTCTCTGGTGACTCAATAAACTGGTCCTGGCATGAAACATGCAACCACACACTGCTATACAAAAACCCAAACTTTAGGATGTTAATTACACCAAGCTAAGAAATCACTGTAAGACATTATCTGTTGCATACTGAGTTACAGTAAAACCTCATATAACACTAAAACCTGGTTCCACAAGTCTTCGTGTTATATGATTTTTAGTGTTATCTGATCCTCTATGGGATCCATAGAGATACATTGTAACCACACAGGCTTTCGCGGTTGTTATCTGAAGCATCCCATAGGATCTTAATGTTATCTGATGCAATTCTTCCCCCCAGATTCCTTGATGTTATGCGATTTTCGTGTTATTCGATACTAATGTTATATGAGGTATTACTGTATGTTATTTGGCATGCAACAACTAGAACTGCAGAGATTTCTTGACTTGCGACAATTCACATACAAAAGTTACAACTTTTGCACAGTAATGCAACAGAATTTCAGCCACAGTGTGGTACAGAAAATCTCAAAAACCTGATCTGAACACACCCTAGGAATTAACAGAAATTTTGTTCCAGCAACAGTCCAAATGTAAAGACCACAAATAATTATGAGCAGCAAAAGGATTGTTATTGCTGTTATTACCTAGTTGAAGATCTGGATTCTCTCCTTTTCTCTCTCGTGGGATGATCTTCAGAGTCTGTTTACAGAAGCACCATTAACACCCAAAACATGATGGTACATGCTTACACAAAAGCTTTCACTTCAATCTCTTTACTATAGCACTAAATAAATATAAATATAAATATTTTAAATATAAATATAAAGTTATCAGCAGAGGCAGCAGCTGTTACTCCTAGCCAAGTATATATATTTTTTCCCTAGAAGTCAAGAAAAATGCCATTGACATGAATTTGTTTAAGATGGATCCCACCTTGCCATGAAGTAACCCCCACACTGTGATCATGTGATCATTTCATGCGGCACGCATGAAATGAGACATGCAGGATTTAACACAGGGACTGCAATGGACTGCCACAGCTTTGAGGATATTAACAAGGTGCGCCTTCACAGCCAGCCCATCTGGCATGGCCTCTTCTGCCTCCATGATAGTTGGGAATTAGAATAATGAAGTGGTTCTTCTCCTCTCATTTTGCCTTTGCGCTCCATATGATGGTTTCCAATGGCATTTCCTCCACTGAGGGGCCCATCACCCCACCCAAAGGTGCTCATCTGCCCATAGCTGTTGGCCCCTTTGGGGAGTCTGGTTATTTACCACCACCCAACACTCAGTGTTGAGTTGCTGGCTGTACAGTCTACTCCATTACTGTAGTGGGATGTCTGGACAGATAGTAAATATAAATACAGTACTGTACTATTCTTTCAACGTGGCCATTAGTACAATAGCTTTATATTAAAAGAAAATGCCCATTGTTCTTATGCTAAAAGTGCCACCAAGACAGGGATGTTTCTTTTTAGATGTGAATCCAAGCAAATTGTTTCACAGCTTCAGAACAACACCTTCAGCCCAACCCTCCTCTTACACTTCTGCCTAAACACTGTTCCTATCAAGGCTTAGACTGTCAGCTTTCCTCAGCTCAGGATAACATGCCCTACAATCTAACACATTTCAAAGATTTCTACTACCTGTTCTACAGCTCCATCAGTTATTTACTCAGGACCAAGAATTCAAACACTTTTTCCATGGACCAAGATGGGTTACACAGCGAATACCATTAGCTTGGGGATTTATGTGAAACATAGCTGAAGAGTTGCAGGAAACCAAGCAAAATGTAACTGATCTGAATAGCTATGGTAGTTGCAAGCCCGTTATAAACTAATGAGTCTCAAATTACTTATCATGTCCCCCAGTTCAACATAGTAGGGACACAGTACCTGTTCTGGTATCTGGCTCTTCCATACTCTCCGCTGCATCCATCTCAGTGTTGTTGTCATACTGTGGATTTGTTATGCTATCTCCAGGGATCCTGTGTTGGAAACAAATCACAGGTAATTTATAGGAAATATGGCTGAAATCTTCCTGTTTAGTGTAGTAAGTCACAAAGAGAGTAGGTTGACTTCCCAAATCTCACTGATCCAAATGGGCCTATTCCTCATGTGATTTACTATGCTAAGCAACAGGATTTCAGCCAATATTTATTTATTTTACTTTATTTATTATTTACACTTATATCCTGCCCCTCTAGGGGGGAAATCATCCCCACTCAGGGCGGCTAACATCATAAAACCAATCATACAATACTCACTATAAAATCATCACCAAACATTACAATAGGCAGAAAGTACCGCAATCCAGGACCCTGAAAGCACAACCTAATTGTGATGAAAAGGAGCCTGACAGCATTTCTAACAACCAGAAATAGACAGGACATTCCCAAAGGACTGTACGTTTTTAGATGTTTTTAAATGACTGCAGAGATGGAGCCTGGTGCAGCTCACTCAGCTGGAATGGCATTTCACAGCATTGGTGCCACCACCGAGAAGGCCCTTCTCCTTGTCATGGCCTTTCTAGCCAGTCTTGGGGGCGGCATCTGAAGCTGTGCCGATAGAGAAGAATGAGTGATGAAGGCTACTGTCCTGAGGGGAATTCAATATATGAATGTGAAATTAAACCTTATGAAGCATAAGAAAGTTCACACAGGAGAAAACCCACACAAATGCTGTGAGTGTGGGGAATGTGTTGCTCCGTATTCAAACCTTGTGAAGCATAAGAGAGTGCACAGAGGAGAGAAATAGATTCAAATGCCAGGAGAGCAGAAAATGTTTTGCTCAGAAGTCAAACCTTGTGAAGCATAAGAGTGTGTGCACACAGCAGAGAAACTGTACAAATGCCAAGCATGAGGGAAATGTTTTGCTCAGAACTCACATCTCGTGGGCCACCAGAGAATCCATGCAGAAGAGAAACCCTGCAAATCCCAGTAACATAGAAAACGTTTTGCTTATCATTCAGCTTCCACATGTTGTGAACCACCAGAGAGTCACCCTAGGAGAGGAACTGTATAAATGAGAGCAGTGTGGAAAATGTTTTGTTTCCAAACTGAGAGACTCCAGGGAGTCTAGTAGAAGTAACGGATAAAAGGATGCTATGTCAGCTCTTGGCCTGAACAAAATGTAAGGAGAAGCATTATGGCATTTTGTGGAAAGGCACCAGAGGTATAAATACTAATTTTGGTGTCTAGAGATTAACATCACATTGGTATATGAAAGGAGAAGATTGGCTATTTGGGAGAAACAGCTGGTTCAGATCATACAGTGTACTGTACTGAGTTTGTTATTTTGTTTTCCCTTCTGTGTAAGGAAAAAAGGCTGTTATTGATACATTGCAACAGCCTAGGCCCTATGTGATGTTACTGCATACAGTTTTATCCCATACTGTACTAAATATTTCACTTAAAAAGAATAAAATGTTGTTATTAAAATAGGGATATTTGCTAGTTTCAATCAAATGTGTAAATATAGATTTAGTCAGGGCCATTTGTGCAGCCCTGTGGCAACCAAAGGATGACACAAGTAGTTCTGGGTCTCCCAAATAGGTAACTGCCAAGCTAGCAGTTTGAAAGTAAGAAATTGTAAGTGGATAAATATGTACCACTTCAGTGGGAAAGTAACAGCATTTTGTGTGTCTAGTCATGCCTGCCACATGACCACAAAAGGTGTGCAGATGCAGACAGTGCTGCACAATACCTTAGAGTGAGATACAACTGACTTTCGAGCAAAGATGACCTTTACCTTTACTATTATCTATCTTCTGTATACATGCCTCATTCCTTTTTAAAGTCTTCTATAAAGTGGTCATTGCTACATCTTTAGCAATTGATGCTATGAGCAAAAACCTGTTAATGCAGTCATGATGCAAAGCAAGGACTGCATAAACGTGCTGGGTATAACAGACAGTTGTGCACTTCAATTGTGCAAACAGCTACATGGTTCCCATTGTAACCATTGTGCAATGCACTGCTAGAAGTGCTACATGGATAGGACTTCTACCTTGGAGTTTACACAGCCATAACTCGACATTACACCTACACATGATAATTTTGCCCGTTATGTTTTCTGGTGTAGGAAAAGAAAATCCTAACTTATTTCCTGACCCTCCTCCCAATGGATTTTACTGCATGGCTAGTTCTGTTTTCAGGGGATTTTTGCATTCTATCTTTCTCTGCTAAGAAACATACCAACAAAGTATAAAAGTACAGTACAGTAATTAAAAACAGGGTTGCAGCTAACCTGCTGAAATTATCCATTGGTGAGGATGATTGTTCTTTCCCAGTGTCTTCACTGCCTGTTGAACACAAACATATATGGATGGATTTGTAATGTGTTCTAGAGGTATTTATTGTAGTTTCCACTATTTAGATGTACAGTTCAGGTAGGAAGCAATTTTAAATAAAACTGCAGAACGGTAACCCCACTCCAGTTAAAGTTAGTTATGCTTACTTGGTAAGCAAGTAAATCTCCATAGGATTAGTCACTGTTTTCAAATATAAGTCATTATGTCATTTCAATTGGGTCTAGTCCAACATAATTTCACTTTAACAATCAATGAAGAGAGATATTTAACTAACATGCAGAAGATGTAAAATACACTAGACATTTCTCATTTCCCCAGTGTATCCCCATAATGTGCTATGTTGCTTGCTTTTATTTGCGGGGAAGAGTATTTTCCAGAATGACGGAAAGTCAGAAAATACCTATCAGAATGTTAGCAAGACTGGGTGTTTATGTTGTGTCTCATATTTTTATAATAAAAGCAAAGCTATCACACTTATGTAGTGCCTCATAGCATTTAGTGCAATCTTTGGGCAGTTCAGAAATTAATTAGCATTAGTACAGCTATCTGTAACATTTTTCCAGCCTCCTGCTCCCTAGTTTAAAATACCTAAGTCCTAGTGGTTAAGACAGTGAGCTCCTGTTGTCTGTCCCAGTTCCTGCGAACCTAGCATTTCAAAAGCAAGAAACTGCAAGTAGATAAATAGGTATTGCTTCTGCGGGAAAGGTAACAGCATTCTGTTCACTCCATGGTCTAGTCATGCCTGTCACATGACCATGGAAATATCTGCAGACACAAGCAGCACTGGCTCTTCAGCTGTAAATGAAGATGCACAATCCCCCTAGACACAACTGGGTTTTATATAAAGATAAAAAAAGGATCTCTCATTTCCTCATCCCCTGATTATACCATTTTCCAAGCAGAAGACTTGCAGGTGATACAGATGCTGCCACATTTGCAGATACTGTAATTCCAGTTAGCAACATAATTGCAACTCTAGTGTAAATGAAGCCTTGACATTCTCTATTTCTTCAGATGTCTTTATATTTTTGATACATTTGGCATCCTTTCACATACTGTTATGTCTCTGAAGTTGCAAAGAGCTGCTGTAGCACTTTGAAGCCAAGCAAATCAGTGACTTTCAGGACTGTGCTGCAAAACAAATTACTTTGGGAAATGATCCCTCTCTGAAACTTCAGCATTGGATTTCCCCGACTACCATGTTTACAATCTTACCTCCCCAACCACGTGTACCACACATGTACCTAAGTTTGGGAATGACATTTCATAAAGTAAGTTACAGCCTATGAATGCTCATGCTGTCCTACCAGTTCCAGCTTTTTAAGGACTCTGTTGTCTCTTTTGCAACCTACTAAGTCTCTCTTGCTAAGCCTTTTGGAAATCGACAAAGGATGGGTGTGACCCAACCGACAGCAAGTTAGATCAGCTGCAATTAAGTCAACGGAAGACTGAAAAATTCAGAGTGCTAGGGAAGGGCAAGTGTGCGGTAGGGGTCACGGTGCATCTGCATTATTTTAACCCACCACTGGGGCGCTTCTCCGACGCCAACCCGTACCCCAACCATTGAAAATGTTAATTTATTGGACGTTTTTCTGCGGAGACTCAGACTGACAGCTGGACATTTCAGGTGGTCCCGATCCCGCTCACAAAGCGTGCCGCTGGCCATGCGCGCACATAGCTAATTAACTTGTGAGCCGCCCAGAGATTGCACTAAGCGCTATGGAGGGGTAAATAACTGTACAGCAATTGCTAATGCTGTAGCTCGCGGAATGGAACCACTGCGGTGCGCGAGGTCCGATCGCCCCGCGCATCTGGGATCCGGGGTGGGGAGATCTGTATCCCAAACCTCTGTATGTAGACTAAATCTAAAAGGCGAGGCGCTGAAAATGACCCCCCCCCCCAGGCTCTAATCGGCCCCCTCCCATCTCCCGGCTCTTTCTCGGGCACCGAGTGTCTTGGCTGTTGACTCTCGAGTAAACACCTAGCTCTACGGCTCCATCGCGATCCTTCTCCGGGTTCCCGGAACCCCCTTCCATAACGCGGTGCACCCAAGCGCTCTTTGCAAAAGGATCGCCGGGGGGGCGGCGGCCCCTTTAAGACGACGGTGGGACCCGCCCGCCCGAAAGCGCGGCGTTCTAAGCTTTCTGTGATGCGCAATGTTGTGCGTTTGGGTTTCCAGGGAGACGACGGGGCGGGACTCCCCCGGGACTTCAGGGAGGCGGGCCAACCGATGCTTTGGACCTATTTGCATAGGTTCGGCCATCGGCTGCTGACGTCAATTGCCGCCAGGTGGAGGAGCTGCTGCGATTTAGCTCCCACTCCCCACCGGCTTATTGCAGGACAGATCATATGCCTCATCTTACAGTAGATGTATTTATTTATTACAGTTATATTCCGCCCACCTGGGATATGCTCCCACTCTGGGCAAGCGTAGAACAAATGAAAAGATTTTTTGTTGTTGTTCAGTCGCACAGTCGATTCCGACCCTTTGCGACCCTATGGACCATTGCCCTCCAGGCACCTCTGCCTCCCTTCCACCATCCTCCCCAACTCGCCCAGCTCTGTGCCCGTTGCATCTACAATACCATCTAGCCATCTCATTTTTGCCTGCCCCTTCTTTTGCCCTCCACCTTCCCCAGCATCAAGGCTTTCTCAAGTGAATCCTCTCTTCTCATCGGATTTCCAAAGTACTTTAGCTTCATCTTTACTATTTGACCTTCTAATGAGCAGTCAGGGTTGTTTTTTTTCTAGAATCCACCTATTTGTTCTCCTCACTGTCCAGGAGGCTCTCAAAACTCTCCTCCAACACTACATTTCAAAGGCATCTATTCTTCTGCATTCAGCTTTCCTTATGGTCCAGCTCTCACAACCATACCTTACCACTGGGAATACCATTGCTTTGACTATGTGAATTTTTGTTTGCAAGATGATGTCTCTACTTTTTCACTATGTTCCCCAGGTTTCTTATAGCTTGCCTCCCAAGAATCAGTCGCCTTTTTATTTCATGGCTGCAATCACCATCTGCAGTGAGCTTTGATCCTAGGAAAGTAAAATCTGTCATTGCTTCTACTTCTTCCCCATCTATTTTCCAGGGAGCGATAGGGCCTGTTGCCATGATCTTGGTTTTCTTGATATTGAGTCTCAAGCCAGCTTTTTCACTCTCTTCTTTCAACCTAATCAGGAGCTTCTTTAGGTCCTCCTCACTTTCTGCCATCAGGGTGGTATCATCTGCATATCTCAAATTGTTGATGTTTCTCCCAGCAATTTTGATCCCAAATTGTGATTCCTCCTTCCCTGCATTGCACATTATGTGCTCTGTGTATAAGTTGAATAAGCAGGGTGACGAAATGCAGCCTTGTCTTACTCCTTTTCCTATTCCAAACCACTTATTCATTCTGTATTCTGTCTTAACTGTTGCTTCTTGACTCTTTTACAGATTTCTCATGAGGAATAGAAGGTGTTCTGGTATTCCCATCTCTTTAATTACTTGCCACATTTTGTTGTGGTCCACACAGTCAAAGGCCTTGGTGTAGTCAATGAAATAGAAGAAGACTTCTTTCTGATATTCCTTTGTTTTCTCCATGATCCAAGGTATGTTGGCAATGTGGTCTCTAGTTCCCTTGCCTCTTCAGAACCCAGCCTGCACTTCTGGTAACTCTATCTTCACGTGCTGCTGCAGTCTATCCTGCATTATCTTGAGCATAACCTTGCTGGCATGTGGGATGAGTGCAATTATTCAATAATTTGAACATTCTTTGACCTTGCCCTTTTGGGGATTGGTACGTATACTGATCTTTTCCAACCCTGTGGCCGTTGTTGTGTTTTCCAAATCTGGCATATAGAATGCAATAATTTGATTCCATCATCTTTTAGGACTTTGAAAAATTCAGCTGGGATACCATTATCTCCACTGGCTTTGTTGTTTGCAGTGCTTTTTAGGGCCTTTCTGACTTCACTCTCTAGGATGTCTGGCTCAAGTTCAATGTTCTCATCATTGTGATTATTAGGGGTGTTGATTTCCTTTTGTAGAGTTCCTCTGTGTACTCTTGCCATCTTTTCTTTATCTCTTCTGTGTCAGCTAACTCCTTGCCATTTTTGTCCCTTATCATTGTCATTTTTGTTCCCTTGATTTCACCAATTTTTTAAAAGATCTCTAGTCCTACCCCTTATGTTATTTTCCTCTACTTCTTCACATTGTTCATTTAGGTATGTTTCCTTATCTTTCCTTGCTTTTCTTTGAAATTCTGTATTCAATTGATTGATTTTTTCCTTTCCCCTTTGCCTTATGCATTCCTTCTTTCCTCTGCTATTTCAAGAGCCTCATCAGACAACCACTTTGCTTTCTTATGCTTCTTTTTTTTCAAAGACAATATAAAGTTAAACATTACACAAAACGAAGCAAAGCAAAGCACACTTCTATACCACCCCATAGCTCTGGGTGGATTACAAGTTAATTAGCATTTCACCCTCAACATGTCGGGTATTCATTTTACCTACCTTGGAAAGATAGAAGGGTGAATCAACCTTGAGTCATAGTCAGGCTCAAACTCACAATCTTTTGGTTGCATGACAGCGGTTTAACCACTGCGCCACCAGCAAACAATAAAATAAACAATAAATTATGGTCAAAATCAATAAAAAGCAATATTTCTTGTTTGGGGTTGTAAGCAATAGTTAGTTGTTAACTTAACTTTTAGTTAGAGTACCGTAGATTATATATTAGTTACAGACAATATGATAAAGTGTCTGGAGGAAATAGAAATTGGAATCTTCAAGGAATTTGATCATGCAAAGGTGTTGCTTGAATTAAAAATAGAGGGATCAATGCAAAGAAGAAGCAACTGGAGGTATAATTCCAAATTATATGCTCAGAAGAGTAAAGAATAAATAATTAGAAGGTGGGAAGAAAATTGGAATTGGAATGACACGGGAGAAGTTAGTTATGATATAGTTTGAGATACTATGAAGTCGATATTTAGAGGAGAAAGTATTAGGTTGGCAAGTATTAAAAATAAGAATAAAATAAAAAGAACACGAGCCTTCCCCACAATGTCTCCACCACAACAGGAAGTGCCATGTGGCATAGTAAGGGCAAAATGGCCGTCTGGCCCCCAAAGCTGTCAGAGGGAGCGTGACCCGGCCTCCAGCTTAAAAGGTTGAGAACTCCTGTTCTAAAGCATTAAGCTTCTGCCAGGGAAAATCTGTTCCTCAGTTTTAATGTGATTTGGCAAACTCTCTGCTTGCATAGATGGTTCCCATTTTGGTCTGGAGACACTGCTGGGGAAGTTATGACATTCCTTTGCCATGATGTAGGTTATGTTCAGCTATGCTTGAGTGTGGAACTCTGTAGCACGGACATGGTCACAAGGTGATATTGAGTGCACTCTAACACCTCCATGTTTGTCCTTTTGGCCCTCACACAAAGTAATGCAAACACCATCCTGGGAACTGACAGCGAAAAGCAGCTGCAGACTTTGCTGTGCTGGCATACTCTGCTCTCAGCATCCGAGTGAGCTCACCTTTGGAATGCACCCTATCTATTCTAGGGACATAGCATCACAATTTAAGTCGGCCTGTGCCAACTCTTAGAGTTCTAGGAATCCAGTTCTTTTGGTGCTCACAAGTGTCCTAAATCTACCCTAGAGAAATATTTCTCATTGTTATACATACATACAACAGTCTGGCCAGGTTATCCTGCTATGGTAATACAGTAGACCAGTGATGGCGAACATTGGTACTCCAGGTGTTCTTGAACTTTAATTCTCAGAAACCCTGATCAGCAGGAGTGCTGACTTGGGCTTCTGGTAATTGAAGTCCAAGAACACCTGGAGTGCCAAGGTTCGCCATTACGGGAGTAGACCATACTGCCACTGACTCAATGCCAAGTGTCAGGTGATGGTTAACTACAAATGGGGCTCAAAGCTTTCTACAGCTACTAAATGTTGCATCAAAATTCAACTGCCAGAAAGCAGTGTTCGAAACTCTCTTGTTTATGGGAAATAGTCTACTGAAGGATATTCACACACAAAAATTTCCAGAGGAATTAGGTTATGGTGAAATTGGGTTAGGGCGGAGAAAGCCTCCATAGGAGCCCACCAAATGTTTTGGGCTACATGTCTCATAAACCCCAGCCAGAATGGCCTGTGGACAGTGGATCTGTAATCCAAAACATATGGAGGGCACCTATTGCTTATCCTTAGATGAGAAGTTTAACTTTAAATCAGAAGAGTAATTCTGTACAGGGCCATTTCCTGGACTCTAATATGGAGTGTCCACACTGGGATGAAGCTGAAGTATATTAATGAGGCCTTATCCATCTTTTGATAAGACTGCATATGAAGGCCAGAGTAATGTAGCAGTTCAGTTCTCAGGACTGTGATTTGGGAGTTCCACATTCAAGTCCCCATCCAGCCAAGAAAACTCATCAGATACCTTTGGACCAAGTGACTTTCTCTCAAACTGGCCTACTTTACAAGACTGTTGAGTGGGTCAAGAGGTGATAAAGAGGTCAACAAATGGCACTACCAATCCAATGGAAAGAAGACATGTGGCACATTTAACACATAAACCTGAACCAAGCAGGCAGAAGTGACTGATACTGAACATCTGGCGCGGTCTACCTACCATTCTGGTGACAAATGTCCAAAGCCAATGTAAGGCTTTTCAGCAGCTTCACACTGTAAGTCTTCTTTAAAAAATGGACATTCCAAGGATGAACTTACATCTGTGCTCCATCTCTGACCTACATTTTGGGGACAGAAGTGTGGTGCCAATGGGACTGAAGGTCAGTTGTTTTTCTAGACAGCTGGAGACATCACACAGATTATTTTTGCAAAATATTTATTTATAAAACTAGAGTAAATATGGCGACAGCAACAACATCAACAGAAATTACCACCTCTCAATTTAAATAGTAGAAGACAGCCACCATATTTCTTTCCCATGTGTTATTCTAAACCAGTCTTTACAAATTTAATGTCAAGTATGGTAAATATGCCTTCCCAGAGGGGAAGCCACATGTAAACAATGGGGATATATTTATAGATGGGATCTACTTTCAACTGCTCCAGCCCATCTTGTCTTTTGATACCCCATTAATAAGCAGCGCTCACAAAGCATTGAGCCTCTTCAGCTCTTGATGAAATGGATGGATGAAGAGAGTTAAACATTGTGCAGAGATATGAAACCTTCGCTGTAACAGAACAAACTTTTTTTAAAAAATAAAAACAAGAACAAAAAACTGATTAAAAGAAGCACACAAGCAAGAGTAATCAGTTCACATAAACTACCTTCTCTCAAGTTATGAAAACTGTAAAATTGTCTCTGAAGTCCTGTGTTGAGTGGTATGTCGTTGAAGTCTGAAGTCTCAGCATAAATCTAACCATAATCTTCTCCTTGATTATTTTCTCTTCCTTTTGTTTTCTCATTAGATCACTCAAGGACCTCATCAAAAACCAATACCCCCCCCCCCCCCGATTTTAAGTCTGTTTACCTCAGAGACAGTTCACATGGTCTTACATACAAGAGCTGCAAAATGAACTGATAAGACTGACGCAGTAGGAACAGGATGTACTATATCAAGCTGCAGGTGAAGAACCACAGTTTTGAAACTCCTTCACAGTAGTAAGAATATTAATAACAACAGTTATCCAACAAGAATGAAGAAACCACCACAGCAGGGAGATGCAGAATTAGAACCAGTTGACTGCAGAAGCCATGTTTCTCTTCATGCATTGTTAATTACAGTGAATTACTGGTTATCACTCTGCCCCTTCTCAAAGTATGGTGTCTCTCCCACTATTCAAAACTCAAGGACTAGACCACTTCATTCTTCTTCATGTGGAAATCATCCTGTTTGGCACAGGAAAGTGATCTCTGCTGTATCCCATACATACACATCTTCCAATTCTGTATGTTTAAAGCAGGGGCGGGCAAAGTGTGGCTCATTAGTAAATGCTGCTGGTCTGCAATTCCCATTAGCACCAGCCAGTTCAACCAGAGGGGAAGGATGCTGGGAACTGTAGTCCAAAAACATCTGGAAGATGGCACTCTGCACATTCCTGGTCTAAAGAAACACTTTGTCTATTAAAAACAGGGAATAGCTTCTCTTTAAAAAACCCAACAACCCATATCTAACGATATATCTTGAAAATGTAACCTCTCCCTATCAAATTAACAGGGCCAGCTTAATCCACTGCATCAATATCTTACTAACTGTAAATTGCCCCAAAGACTGGGGGGACCATTGGAAATTTCAAAATGGTAGGCTACATAAGAACCATTTATGGAAGCATTACTCCTATTTAGATATTTCTCTCTCACATGATTAACAATTATACAGGTTTCCAATACGATGTTTGCATGGGAGCTTTGAGCACAGAAAATAAATCCTCTACAGATGCACCAAGCCGAAGCATGGATAGCAGGGCCATGAATGCACCTTTTGTGGACATAATTTTTGTCTTCTTCTGGTATGACTGTAAATCACATGAGCAAGAACAACCAGATGGGCTATAGCTGAATACCATCTTTTTTTAAAAAAATAAAGAGCTGTAAAACAGAAAAAGTACTATGTTTGGACAACCATATAGTCTCACCAAGTTACACATCATGGACAACAGGTAGAAATAGTCACATTGATTCCAAGGTTCCCATTGTCTGCAAAGAGGTGTGCTATGGCAGTGTCAAAAACAAGACAGTCACTGTTCAGGATGGCTGATGCCACACCATCGTGAATGGAGCGTGGTGTGGCCTCCCAAGTGAGCCTTCGCCGGTTGCCATTGAGTTCGAGTCTGTATGCAAAGTTCTCTGCTTGTTTGCGAGTGCCGATGAGCAAGACAATGGCAAAGAACTGTTGGTGGCCTTCGTACTTCTCCTGTTTTTCTAAGACCAGCATGAAGTGATGGCCGAAGCATGACTGCATCATGACCCAGTCAACGGCCCCCGGCAAGTTAATATCTGTGGCGAGGAAGACAATGTCTTCTCCTTGGAGGGTAGTGATGCTCTTGTGAGCATGCATGAGGTGAGACATGACGGCTTCCAAAGAGCCCTGCCATTTGCAGGACGCACCTGGACATGGGCAGGAGTATGGGCGGAATTCACAAATGTCTTCATGTTCTGGCTTCTCTGTGTGATGAAGGGTCAGAGAACAACCTGTAGTGGCATACTGAAAAGAGACAAAAAGAAATCAAGATTATAAAAAAAAATGTGGCGGAGTGATCTTTCAGGAGGACTTGAGAGATCTGGGTGGTTTGTTGCCACCACACCAGAGTGGTTCAATTATTCATTCTCTCACAGCTTGGAACACCTCACAGAGTTTTTATTTGTGTACAAGTGGGGAAAATGAAAGCTGCATATCTGGCTTGAATATTATTGGAGAAGAAAGGCAGCACTTTAATGTTACCAATACTTAACTAATACATGTGCAGGCTTGTTCCTTGCCTATTTTTCAAGACCAACATTTAGAAAGCTGCCTTATGAACAGTTTGACTGTACAGCCTCTTCAGCCTGGTAGCAGTTCTCCAGTTTTTCCTGGTCAAAAGTTCCATCCACTTCCATGAAGAAGATATGAGAGATTGACCCTGCAAGGATTCTATCACTATGCTACTGCTCCTCTCAATAACTGAGATTTTCATGCTGGTGGTATTGAATCAATGAAACTAGCATTAAAGTCGTAGTTCTCTTCATTCAGAGGAAAGGAAGCTGCCACATACTCGAGTCAATCATTGATCCAGCTAGCTTGATATGGTGAAAAATGATTGGCAGCAATCTCCAATATTTGAAAAAGAGAGTTAATGCTAGCCCTAATGGAGATGTGCCATTTATGACCTTAAAAGGACAATAATAATAATTTTGTGCCAGAGATTACTCTGGGTTGAAAGGGTTTTTAGAGGATGCCTGAATGAGGCTCTTTTCACGTCCTCAAGTGCAGCTCTTGGGTATCAAAACCCGAACTCCTAGTCTACAGCTCAGTGCCTTAACTACTAAGCCACCAAGGGAGCTGCACCTTAAAAGGATGATTTCACAAAACAGTAGAACTTCTGGCTGTTAAAGTCCCATCTACTCTTGACTGATTCATTCCAGAAACACTGTCTGGCTATCCTATTTGGGTTGGCTTTTGGATAGCCAAGATTAAGCTTCATGTGCGTTGGTACTCTTCATATATTACAGAACTGGCTTCCCCCCACTTGAATTTTCAGACTTTGCTAACCTTGTAAGCTTAAAGGACTCCATATTACATTGGTCTATCCATCACTATAGTATTGTTACCTTATTACTGGGGTTCATAATCTATGGCCTGCGGTGCCATTTCATATGGCCCACCACCCTCACCACTTCTCACTCCACCACCAGAAACAGCAAAAAATGTGCTGCCCTTGCTCCCGCCCCTGCCGCCAGAAGCAGCAAAAACAGCAAAAAACGTGCTGTAAGTGCACCTGTGCCTGTCATAAACATGTTTACAACAGCCCCAGATATGTTTTACAGCAGCATTTATGGCGGCGGGGGGGGGGGGGAATCACATGTCCAGCCTGCTCAGCTGTCTGAGGGGGCGTGGTCTGGCCCACACCAGAAAATCATTGAGAACACCTGCCTAATTGGGATCAACAATCTGGTGAAGTAGGCTTGCAGTTCCAAACATTGTACCACCAAAACTGGTTCTTGCATGGCTGTTGTAACCATCTAAAAGTCAACCATATGATGGCTCCAAGTAGAAACCCTCCATAAGGGCCATATCTTTCCCCTGCATCTATCCCCTTTCCCTTTTATGGTGCACAAAATAGATCTATACAGTATCTCTTTTATAGTACAGAAATAACCATGAACTACTACGCTTCTCTCTCCTCTGCATGGGAATTTGATAGCTCTACTTCCTCCCTTGGGAGTTTTGCCTTTAGCACTCCTATTAATGGTATCCAACAGAATTGCTAAACATTTGCCATTAAGTGAAATAATCAATGAGGTACCTTTTGAGGATAAGGGAGGAATGAGATATTCAGTTCCCTCACACAAGGTATCAGAGAGTAAACAAAAAGACAAAGCAATTGTGACAGTTTAAAGACTAAGTGTGCATTTTAATGTTAGCTTTCATGGATCAAGTCCACTTCACAAAGAAGTAAACTGTCTGCCTGACACGAAAGTCACCACTCACACAAAAATGAAAGAAGGTTGATGACTTTCTTTTTCATCAACACCAGAATCTGGAATTATGCTTAGAGTCTATTCCAGGAATTCCTAGAGAGGAGACTGCACATGGTCTGTAATCTTTTGCAAAGGAGTGGCTTCAGATGCAATCAGTATTTGGAGACAGGCCAGATGTAATAGATGTGCCAGCATTGATTTTACCTGAAAATGATCAACTTCACTTGCCTCAAATGCAAGTCATAAACTGCAAGCAGTGAATCAGATGTAAATTCACTCACAAAAATTACTAGAAAATAAAAATATCAGAGAGTAAACAAAACAAAACGACAAAAAAATTGGCACTTTAAAGGCTAATTCTTTTTTAATTGACTTTTAAGTAATTTATGAACTTTAAGGTTTTAATTTATGAATTTCTGTAAGCCGCCTAGAGTCAGGTTCGCCTGATTAGGGCGGGGTAATAAATCTAAATAAATAAATAAATAAATAAAATAATGGCTATTAGAAAATAAAAAGGTGCAATAATCTTTCTGCCTACATATCTGTGGCTCACATGATTTGAAACAAATCTAAGCCCAGTTTTGAAAAGCTTATGTAACAGGCTTCTCTGAGGGAACCCCTACCATGTTATAGGCTCAGCAGTTATTTATTAATCAGTGATGACAAAGAAGAAAATGATAATTTTAAAAGACAAAGCTACATTATTCTTCTCATGCTTCTGAAAAGCATGTTTCAGTTACAAGTTGAAGAAGCCCGCTGGGCTGCACTAGGCTTCTTTCGAACCCCATCTGGGCTGTGAATGACTTCAGGGACAAACCGCGCGGTTTGCCCCCAAAGTCAAGCTGACCCTAGGCTAGCAATCGCTAGCCTAGGGTCAGTTTAACTTCAGGGACAAACTGCGCAGTTTGTCCCTGACGTCGGGGCTTTTTTTTTTTTAGCGTTGTTTGATGCATGCATTGGACAACGCTAAAAACCGGATAACGACATGACTTGTGGAACCAAGTCATAATGTTATCCAGGGTATTACTGTACCACAATCTTTGAGGAGGCTCTTTCTATGTACCCCAAAGATGCCTGATAAATTACTTTCTAACATACCGTAGTCCCAGATGTAATCTAACAATGTTCTAAAGGGCTTAATTTTGTAAATTTCTTCTGTAAAGATCTTATACTACATGGTTGGGTGAATAAGATCATCATCATTATTATAATCTCAATATGACATAAAGAAAATGCAAATTATTTCTATGTCTACTGTACTCTTATGAAGTCATTGTTGACTGCAACTCATATCTGAGAATGTATTTCCCCCCTGAAGTTGGAAAAATGTCACTGGCTTGAATTTATTTAAGGTGGATCCCATCTTGCCATGAAGTGACCTGCACACTGTGATCTCGGAAGCCATTTCCCATGGCACACATGAAGCGCAACATGCAGGATTTAACACTGGGACTGCAATCGAAGGTTGCAGCCTTGAGGATATAGACAAGGTGTGCCTTCACAGCCAGTTCAGTTGGCATGGCCTCTTCCACCTCCATGACCATTGGGAATCAGAGTTCCTCCTCCACTCATTTTGCCGTTGAGACCAAATGATGGTTTCCTGTGGCATTTCCTCCTCTGAAGGGGACCATCACCCCACCTAAAAGGGCTCATCCGCCCATAGCCATTGGCCCCTTTAGGGAGTCAGGTTAGTTAGTTATTGTTCCTGAAACCGCCAAAGCTTTCCAGGAGTAGAAAGGATGGGACCCCTCCATCACAGCTCCCATTTATGTTCATGGTAAGGTCAATAAGTACAGAGCTTTACTGGCCATGTTCTAAAGGGCTTAATTTTGTGAAGCAAGCTTTGGATCCACCCAATCCAAAGCCACAGAGGGCATGCATGAGCATCGTCACCCCAGCACAGAGTTCTCCCCGCCCCTCTGCCTAGCTGCCCAATGGGAGCACTTTCTTCCTTCCCAGCACAGAGTTCACCTCAACCCTCTGCCCAGCAGCCCAATGGGAGCGCCTCCCCCCCCACCACAGTGTTTGCCCTGCCTCTCTGCCCAGCTGTCCAATGGGAGTGCTTCCTCCCTCCCCCAGCAGAGTTCGCCCTGAGCCTCTGTCCAGCAGCCCAATGGGAGTGTTTCCTCCCTCCTCCCCAGCACAGAGTTCGCCCCCCTGCTCTGTTTGGGCACTCAGTCTCTAAAAGGTTTGCCATCACTGTCCTAAGGAAAGGCTTCAATCAGTTCCTTTTGCTATGCCAACCTGTAGTTTACAAAGCCAAACCCTGACAATTACAATAGAACCCCGGACAACGTGATGACATGGTTCCACGAGTCATGACGTTGTCCAGTTTTTCACATTGTTCGATACATTGATCGAACAATACTAAAAAAAAAGCCCTGATGTCAGGGACAAACCACGCCGAGGCAAGGCTCGGCATTCCCCCCCCCCCGGGTAGGCACGCGATTGCGTGTCATTCGGGGTTAGGGCAAGGTATGGGAAAGACCCCAGTCTCCTGCCCTAACCCCGAACGACACGCGCGCACGCTCGAAGTTCCAAAAGAGTAAGGATCTTTACCCTTTTGCAACTTTGGGCGGCTTGGAGGCTTGCACGGCGGCGGTCAGGCGAGGATGCGAGGGGCCTTCCCGCATCCTCGCCTGACTGTCGCCGCACCGCGCATGCACGCCCGCGGGTCCGAAGGGGTACCCTTTCGCAACCTCGGGCGGCTTGGAGGATTGCGCGGCACGGTGGCGGTCAGGCAAGGATCCGAGGGACCTTTCCGCATCCTCGCCTGACCGCCGCCACGCCGCGCGTGCACGCCCGCGGTTCCGAAGGGGTACCCTTTCGCAGGAAGGTCCCTCGTATCCTCGCCTGACCGCTGCCGCGCCGCACAAGCCTCCAAGCTGCCCGAGGTTGCGAAAGGGTACCCCTTCGGAACCACGGGCATGCACGTGCGGCGTGGCGGCGGTCAGGCGAGGATGCGAGGGACCTTCCCACATCCTCGCCTGACCGCCGCCGCGCAAGCCTCCAACCCACCCGAGGTTAAGAAAGGGTACCCCTTCAGAACCGCGGGCGTGCACGCGCGGTGCGGCAGTGGTCAGGCGAGGATGCGGGAAGGTCCCTTGCATCCTCGCCTGACCGCCGCCATGCAAGCCTCCAAGCTGCCCGAAGTTGCGAAAGGGTAAAGATCCTTACACTTTCGCAACTTCGAGCGTGCGCGCGCGTTTCGTTCGGGGTTAGGGCAGGAGACGGGGGTCTTTCCCATCTCCTGCCCTAACCCCGAATGACACGCCCGCACATGCTCGAAGTTGCGAAAGTGTAAGGATCTTTACCCTTTCGCAACTCGAAGTTTCGAAAGGGTAAGGATCCCCGTACCCTTTCCAAACATCGTGGGGGCGGGTGCTGGGGGGGTTGGATTGGGTAGATGTTCTACCCAATCCAACTGCCCCCCCACGCATACGCTTGTTCTGAATAACGTGAAAATTTTCACGCTATTGGGTACTCGCGTTATCTGGGGTATTACTGTACTTGCAATGGGCTTATGGTGGAATTGAATTTGCTGCTAGCCATCCATGTGTATGCAGTGCATGGATAATGATGACAGTCTATCTTACATGGCTATTGAAAGCTTACTGTGATGATGGATGTGAAATGACAAAGTAGTACTATTACTATTCCTGTGTAAAATTATGTGTTCAATTCTTTCTAGCCCTTAAGTTCTCATTTCATCTTGCACTGACACATTAAACAGCAATTGCATCAAACAAATTTTTACTGTGCTTTGCCAGCTAAGCTGCATTCATAATTGTGCAACACAGAAGACGAGTTTTGCTGAGGTTTGCTAAGCAGAGAATTGCAAAGCTTAACACACAAACTATCTCTGCGTTTGCAGAAAGGTGAAAAGCATTTTTGCTGTTTAGACATTTCCAGAGAAGCTCAAAACTTTTACAATAGGCTTCTTTTTTTTTTTTTTTACCAGTGCAGCCTGGATCTACATCCCTGTTTCAAACAAAGGTGAGCAGATGGGGCTTTTACTGATGTGACCCTGTAAATCTCAAGAAAGCACAGAAAGAACTGGAAAATTGGTTAGTCTGGAAAGAAGCTTCATAACACTTGTACGCTGACAACTACATTGTTTCCTACACAGAAAACTCTCCAACGCCACAGATCCAAAGGCTCACATGAACCCATAAAAATAGAATTGTGTTCATATATAAAAATATTCTGGATGTTATATAAACCAAAAGTATGCTTAAGGGATACAGAAGAAACAAAAGGAAAAAACATGAAACTTCAGGAAACTATGAGATTGAAATAATTCCTTTTAAGGCAGGTGAATTATTATTGCCAAGTTTTTACATGTCATCAACTTAAATTAATAAGTTTCTAGATGACTGCTGCATGACAGAGTGAACTCCCGTCATCTGTCCCAGCTCCTGCCAACCTAGCAGTTTGAAAGCAAGAAATTGCAAGGAGATAAATAGGGACCACTTTGGCGGGAAGGTAGTGTTTCGTGTACTCTGGTATCTAGTCACGCCTGCCACATGACCATGGAGATGTCTACAGATGCACTGGCTTTTTGGCTATAAACAGAGATAAGCACCAAACCCTAGAGTTGGATATGACTGGCTTTCAAACAAGGGCAACCTTTACTTTAGACTACACGACTTCACAGTTAGTATTTATAACACATGAGAGAAATTTATCACAAAATGCTCTTGGAATAAGCTTCTATGCCTTTCCCTGTCTTCTTCCCTCATCTTACACTTTACAGCTTTTCCCCTTTGCCTAATTAACTCCATCTCATTTTATTTTCTTTGGAAGAGAAAGGAGGAACATCCAAACTACGCAAATCAAATCATTTGAAGAAGAAGAAAAAAATCACCCATGAATAATATATTGAAAGTATATTTCAGATTTTCTGCAAAGGCAAGTCTTGTAGCCCAGGGTGGTTGCAGCCTGGATTATGAGTCACAGCCAACACAATATGTGAACAGTTTTAGAGTTTCTCTTATAGCCAAGGCAAGAAAACTCCAGCTTCTAGCAGCCTAATCTGTGTCATCTGCATTTCTATCCCTGAAACCTTGCAAGGAGAAAGAAACAGACAAATTGGTGGGGATAATTCAGGCAAAATAATAGTTGAGGTGGGAAGACAGCAAGTTTCAGATGCTCAACATTCCAAATGGTTCTCTAAACAAAAACATAACATATCCTAATGCATTGCTGTAAATAACACAATAACTCAACTGACCTGTTTTGATGTCACTCTTATTAGATCATTCTTACAGCCGACAAGCTCTGGTTATGGCATGACTCATCTGCCTAGAAAGGGCAACCAGGAGAGAGAAGTCTAGACAATTCCTCCTCTTTAACAAACGTCCAGGAAAAGAGAGATTTGAGTTAGGCAACAAAAACAAAACTGAAGAACCATCTCAATGTCTTGGTTGATGATTTTTCTGAGCAATGTGTGTGATGGTGGTATAATCAATAGCGCAGGGAAACTTGCTGACTGATGACAAAATTCAATTTAGGGGATGTTATTGGAGAGTGGGCAGGATGGGGGCTCAAAATGGCATTGTATTTTAGCTTACAGCAGAACTAACTCTTCAGAGGCATTTTAGGAAGCAGAGGTGGGGGTAGGTGTAAGTGATGTGAAATCAACCAAATGTTGGAACTGTGCAGAAGATGGTATAAGAGTGTCAGATTTGGACCCAGAACCAAATGATTAACCTTGAATATTCGGGGAGGGGGGGCAATGTAAACTATTGTTTTAATTTTCTTTATTTCATTACTTATTTTTAAGTTTGCCCCGGCCCTTTGGAACCTCCTCCCGACAGAGCTGCGCCTGCAGACGGAGATCCTGCCCTTCCGAAAGGGCGTAAAGACCTGGCTGGCGGGTCAAGTGTGGGGACATAGTAACGCAGGTTCCCACCTAGGATGGCTGATTTAAGGGCAGCCATCCCTCCCCCCACCTGGCATCTGCATCTGTATCTGTTTTTAGTTGTTTTATCTGTTTTATTGCTTTAATGTTTTAAATTTTTCTATGAACTTTTAAGGTTTTTATATATTGTTATGACCATTACCTATGGTGGTAATGTATGTTGTAAGCCACCCAGAGTCGGGTCTTCCCGATTGGGGCGGGATACTAAATACTAATAATAAATAAATAATAAATAAATATATCCCCTCCCTATGCTTATCACCACAATAACCAAATGAGGAAGGATAGTCAGTGGGCAAATGTTGCTTTTTCCTAAGTCACAACCAACTTTAACCTGAACTCTTTCCACTCCCAACTCTCTTGGGGTGTTTCTAGTCTAGAACTCTGAGCTAGAACTCCTAAAATACCTAGCTTATCTTCTTCAATGTCTGGTGTTCCTCTAAACGTTATATCAGACCAACTCTCCTAGAATATGTTGTGACTAAGGGCCATCTTTCTAGGGATTAGATTCCTGTGGTCTAAGAACAGGAATCTGCAGGGCTTTTTAAAAAACCCACAATAATATTGCAAACATTACAAGGAAGCATGGGAAGATGGAGGTTTTCTCATGGTAAGCCTATCTGCACAAGCAAGGCAAATACTGTCACTTCTTCCATGTCCTTATCAAATCCTGGACTGCCAAAATGAAGCCACTTTCTGGTCTTTGTCATTAGTCAAATCTAAGTTTTCATCAGTGTATGTTTCTGGTGGTAATTGGCAGACCAGTAAATGAGCTGAGTATTGTCACTAATAACTGCTTTGGAAAGTGATGGGCTCTCCCTCGATGAAGGCATTTAACCAGAGGCTGGGTGGCCATCTGTCAGGGATAGCACAGCTGCAAGGTTATCGGATCAATGAAGGGTCTCAACCAGAAGACCTACAAAAACCAGTGTAATATAATGTCAAATGCCTGGTCAAGTCCCCAGTGAGAACACAAAACTCTTTGAGGGACCTTAGGCCAGCCATGCTCTCTCAGGCTGGCCTATTGCACTGTGTATCCATGAAGAGTTATGTATGCTGCTTTGAGCCCACTAGTGAAATGGCTCAGCAGAAATGTAAGTACAGTACTGTAGTAAGTCACAAATAAAAGGACCCTGCCAATTCTGTGATTATACTGTCTTTATGGTAGGGCTGAGCAGCCACCGATTATCCAGCGACTGTACCTGGCCATTTTCCATCTTGTGGACCCCCTGTATCCAGAGAAATCAAGTGATGCCATTTTCAAATTTTCAGCATTTGGGAGGGGTGTGCTCAAAAATGATATGTACACATCTGCAGAAAAGGTTCTTGGGACCCATAAATGCCCTACATTTTATACAATTTCCACTAGTGTTTTAGAAACATACGTGAAGCAGTATACTGGTGTGTTCCAGATTCACATTCAAAGAGACACCCCAGTGACTTTCCAGTATTATTCTGGGGTACACATCTCTGTTGTAAGGCAAAATCTTTTTGGTAGCTGGCAAGTGTGGGGAAAGCCCTCTGTTCAGATATGTAAAAGACTTCTTCAGGTGTTTGAACACTCTTATTTGCTCAACACCCTTCAAACACATGATTAAGAAAGTTCCCCTGTTTAGGTGGAAACTCTCCATAAGAAAGCCTTACGGCAGAGGTGGAAAGCCTTGACATTCCAAATGTTTTGGGCTTCAACTCTCAGAAGCAATGTTCGGATGAAAAATGGTAGGAGATTTTGGGAGATGAGGAAAAAAAATCTGGAATGCCAAAAGGTTCTTATCCTGAATCTAGGGTCTTGCTCACATGTAGAGCCTATAGATGACCAAGAACCTTTCCTTGGCATTGTATGAAGAAAGTGATGACTAGAGGGTTGTACCAGGTGTTCTCCCCTCAACTAGGCTCATGAAACAAGGTATTATAATGCCTTATGAAGGCTAAAGAAATCTAGAACTGAAAGCCTTTTGTAGAATTGCTATACGTACTGGCAACTACTGCTAACACTGCTGCTTACACAGCCTATACACCTGAATCCCTGGGATCTGAAGATGGAAAGCTGTAAATCCTATTAATTCTTTTGACCTCCCCCAACCCTTTTACAATTTACAATTGTTTCAAGCTTCTCTTTGCAATGCATCATTTCCTTCCCACCCCCAAATCACTGTTAATTGCAGCCTCGGCATCTGCACAGGTTAGAACATGCTGTGCTGGGCACATAGCTAATTGCTTGCCTATATTATTATGTTTGCATTTGTGAATACCATTCCCTTACACTGCAAATAAATCTACACTCCAAAATGCAGACGTTGTCTTACTATGAGAACAAAGTTTATGCCACAAAGAGAGACTATTTCAAGATTGTTTTAACAGTTATAAGGACTAGAAGCTTATTAAGTACCATTAACATATGAGAAGCTGGAAGGGAACAGAGAAATACTTGCAATTGCTGGCTACCATATCAGAACTATGCAAGATGGACAAATGTCTATATATTGAGCAAATTTGCAGTATTTGAGGCTGGTAAACCAACTCTCTGTGAGTTCTTAACCATTCTATTAATGAACCATTGCCACTCTGTCTACTATCTATATCCTCACCTGTCCATGCCTCTGTCCCCCATGGGTATTTGTAGAAATGTCAAAGGTAAGGTAGTTTGCACTCCATGTCTGAAGAAGTGGGTTTTGATCCATGAAAGGTCATACTGAAATATACCTGCTTGTCCTCAAAAGTCACTTTTTTTGCCTTTTTCACACCAACATGTATGCACATGAACTTCTTGATTCCTATAGTATAGTATAGTATAGTATAGTATAGTATAGTATAGTATAGTATAGTATAGTATACTATACTATACTATACTATACTATACTATACTATACTATACTATACTATACTGACCAACTGGCTGACAGACTGAAAGAAAGAAAATGAAAATTTCAGTGAGTCTCTTCCTTCAGAGACCAGCAGGACAGAAATAAAATGGATGAATAAAGAGGTTCAGTTCCACTTTCTCAACTTTTCCAACTCTTTTTGGGCAACTGCAGATTGCTGCAAAGCTTGTACTTCCATTCACAGCTTCCTATCATTTCCCTGGTAGGTTTCAACCATTATTTGTCACCATGTCAGCATCAAGCAAACTGAGGTTAGGGCTGAGGAAAGGCCAAGGGCTTGGAGCAGGCTAGAAACCATAATTAATAGGAAATTCCTGATTTACACTAAACGTACCAGTAGTTTGCCCACATTTGGATCTCACAGCAAAATATGTTTGGAACAGATCAGGAAGAGGACAAGAAAGCCAGTGTTTGCTACAATAGGAGTAGGCAAAAGTATGAAGAAGTATATACCTAATCCTGCAGACTGTACAGGTACTTTATATAGGAAAAATAATTTGATTGGTTAACTGAGTCAAATTGGCTTTGCTTTCCCACATACAACGTTTCTTACCCACCCTATTCCAATGTCATACAGATTGCTCTTTCCTTCTAGAATCATGGACTAAAGGTCACTAAATCAACAACAGAAGAGGGTACTATGCCAAGGATGCAAATAGCAATTACACTTACATACTACCCCATAATGCTTAGCGCACTCTCTGGGCAGTTCACAAGGTAATTAGCATCCCCACACACACATGCTGGGTACTCATTTTACTGACTTCAGAAAGATTTAAGGCTGGGTCAACCTTGTCTCATCAGGCTCGAACTCACAACGTAAGCAGAGCTTTGGCTGCAGTATAGCAGTTTAACCACTGTATCACTAGGATTCCTGTGTGCCCCCAGAAGATAACAGAATTATGTACAGTATGTGTATGTATTTCAAGCAACACTTCCCACAGCTATCAGCATCAACCAATTATTTCATTCATATTTTCTTTTGCTTCTTTAGCTAAAGACACCAAAACCTGAATAATATACAAACTCTAGTGCAATTCCTCATTCTTATGTTTTAGTCTGGGGTTCCACCTCTCAAGCTAGCAAATACCTGTCCTAAAGAACTAACACTCTGCCTCTGCAATTAAATCCTAGGTCTGCTCATTCATTAAACCTACAAATAACCCAAAAGAGAATCAATTCTCGCTCCTCCTCATTATATTGATCACCAGCATTTGGAGAAAGTAAAACTAGGTCCTGCCTCTTTTAGCTTACATTTAAAGTAATCTTTTATCATTACAAAACAACATAAAGCTGGCAAAGCAACAACAATAGCAAGGAGAGATATTGCTGGCTTGTTTTAATAAATAATATTTAAAATAAAGAACAAAAGATAAACTTCCCTGGCAATTCATGCACTGTTTTCATTAAGACTTACAAAGGAAATCTGCCAAATTAGATTAATACTGGATGCTCTGCAAAATTAAAGCTGGACTAGCCACACACACACATATATATATGAAGATAGATATGCTGATGAAAGTGAAAATTACAAGAGAAAAATGCTAAAATCCACTTCAACACAACCACATCTCATTCATTTTTGTCAGAAATTGGACATCATCATGACTTTGCAGAAATCCATACTTTCCCGTTATATGACCACAGTATTCTAGCTATCTGTAGTTTATGAATTTCTCAATTTCTTGTTATCAATTCATGTGTTATTCCTTTTTTGGTGCAAGGAATCAGCAATAAATCCACATTTCAAACATTTCTTTTTTTAATACTAGGCATTTGTTAAAAGTCCACAATTCCATGCCATACAGCAGAACAACACAACTTAATGTGCATTCTTCAAAGACAATACAGTAAAACCTCATATAACACTAAAACCTGGTTCCACAAGTCTTGGTGTTATATGATTTTTAGTGTTATCTGATGCATGTTAAAATTCTATGGGATCCATAGAGATACATTGTAACCACACAGGCTTTAGCGGTTGTTATCTGAAGCATCCCATAGGATCTTAATGTTATCTGATGCAATTCTTCCCCCCAGATTCCTTAATGTTATGTGATTTTAGTGTTATTCGATACTAATGTTATATGAGGTATTACTGTATTATGTTACTGTTGCATGTTACATTCTTCAACCTGGGCAAGGCTATCTCAAATTATAAAACAACTCCATACCATCAAGTTAATTTTGATTTCTGGCGATCCTTTTAAGGATCTGCAGGCATGACTAGACACAGGAGTGCATGGAATACTATTACCCTCTTACCAAGGAGGTACCTATTTATCTACCTGCAATTTCTTTCTTTTGAACTTCCAGTTTGGCAGGAACTGGGACAGAGAAAGGGGCTTACTCTATTGTGCAGTACTCAGGTCTTGAACTCCTGGCCTGCCAACCTTCCAATCCTCAAGTTCAGCATCTTAACCACTAAGCCACTTAAGTCCCCATTCTTTAATTACCTGTAGCCAAAATCTCCTTTCTTGTAATTTGAACCTGTTAGTTTGGGTCTTCCTTTATGGAGCTGCAGAGGATTAACCTACTCTGTGCTCCACACAACAGCTTTTCTTTCTCTGTCATCACTCCTCCATTGTTTCCTCACTCTGACACCTTCTCCATCTTCATATCTGTCTTTTGGATTGTCAGACTCAGAGACAAGTCTTGCCAATAAAACTCTGCTTTTCTTTTAATGGCTGTTGAAATTAAACCATAGCACTAGAACAAGGAGATCAGGACCTATTGGTAGATCCTTGGGCAATTTGAGTAGTATCTTTTACTCCCAGTGTTGTAACAACATTATGGGCAATTTGTGTAGTATCTCTTACTCCCAATGTTGTAACAACATTGAAGATAAAAACACTTTGAACTTCCTAACTGAGGTTGTTGAAATCAACAAAGCTTGGGGAAAGACAGGAAAGATTTCATCACTTCTGTTACTGCAAACAGACTTCTGGTTTAATCATCTGCCTGGTAGCACTTTGACCTGCAATTTTATTTCTATCTTCTTGAGTTACTATTTTCCATCTTGTCCCAGCTGGTGGAATACACACAATTCCAGTGAGACAAGGCAACCATCTCAAGTCTGGAGCCTGCCCATGCTTCTTCTAGGGCTACGGGTCACCGCCCAGAGTGGGGTACCACCCAGATGGGTGGTATCTAAATAAATAAATAAATAAATATGGGTCAATCAGTCCTGTTCCAGCAGATTAGGATTCCTTGGTCCTGTTTTTGGCCCTGTTTAACAGTGGTGGTTCAAATACCTTTCCTATGTGTTCAGACAGTACACTCAAGTCCAAAACAAACAACACAATGCTAGGAAAGTGAAGCCAAGGGAAACTCAGTTTAGATTTGTGGCTAAAACATAAGTTTGGGAATCAAAAAAGCCAGGTGAAAATTCATACTGAATCATGAAACCCACTTGGTTATTATAGGCCAGTCACTTTCAGCCTGGCCTAGATCACAGGGTTGTTTTGAAGATAATAATCATGTGCCATCAAGTCAATTCAGACTTATGGTTATCTTTTTTAGGGTTTTACAGGTAGAGAATACTCAGAAGTGTTTTACCATTCCCTTCTGGGAGCACCTTGTGACTGTGCAGCTTGCCCAAGGTCATATAGGCTGACTATTCTGGGATGTACAGTGGATAACCAAACTCCCAACCTCTGCCTCCACAACCAGATACCTAAACCACTGAGTTATCTCAGCCAGCTGATTTGAAGGGGAAACAGGGGGAAATTGATTGTGAGTACACTAAAAGAAAAGTAGAATGTAAATGTAAAGCAATAATAAACAGATGCACAATTTCCTGTAGTTCTTCTTTCCTTTCTCCCACTACAGCCACATGAGTGCAAACACAGAAAAATCTGCAAACAGAGATGGTAGTACATGGGTTCAGCAAACAGTTCTTTCAGCTCTCTTAGGAAGTCTACTTTTTTGAACCTGATTAACAGTTCTACTGGGGAAAAAAACCCATGGGAGTTGGGGGATAGCTTAACCATAGAGTGAATAATTCTGCTGCAGATGGTCCCATGTTTGATTCTTGATATCTCCACTTACAAAGGCCAGGTGATAGGCGATCTTGTACTTCTCATCCTGGAAAGCCAGATTGGAGTCAACAAATCAGGTCAGATTGGAAAATAATCTTACATAATATATAGTATGTTTGACTGCTCTAAAAGGAATAGCAATATAGTCCGTTTGCGTATGTTTTAGATGACAATAGCAGCAAAAAATCTTCCAAGAAACTGATGAGAGGTGTGGCACTTACATTAGCATGCACATCCCTATCATTTACATAGGAGGTGCACTATTAGAATGGATACAGAATTGATATTAGTCACTCTATAAATTAAATGTACGATGCCAGCACATACCAGATTCATCCTACCTCCTCTTTGACTTGCACTTCCTACATCATGAGCAAGTGGCACACTAAATAATCTTTGATTACAGCTCTCATCAGCCCCACCTGACGCAGCCAATAATTATGGGTGATGGAAGTTTTAGTCCAACATCTGGAGTATCACATGTTTCCTGACCCCCACCATATGTTCTTCAACTACTCCACCTTTGGCTATTTTCAGAGGTGGAGTAGTCTCAGAGTGGCACTACTAGTCTGTTGATCATGTAAATTGCAAAGTTTTATTAACTAATACAAATCAAGTTAAACACCAGATGGCTCATTGACACAACATTGAGATGAGCTGACCGTTCTAATCTAACTGCTTCCTCGACACATGTCTTATGGACAGTCATCCTCTATGAACAGGAAAAACTAGTATCAGATGTACTTTGGGTGACCTTGAATTGCAAGCAAGTAGAGTAGACAGGCTAGAAAACAGTCATGTGCTATGACCTGTCTGTTCTGTTTGAGAGTTGTTGACTTGCTAGATCTGAGTGATCCTGACATGATCTTAAATTTTTTGATGGCATGTCTAATACTTAAGTAGAACAATTCCTTCCACTCATCCAAATGGGTGAAAATAAACAGGCAATAAACAAATTAATACTGTAATGTTACTTACTGTTCTGGTCAAATGGTGACTTTAACAATAGATGCTCCCATTCTTCAAGTGAATATGTCTGCCATAAATAATAACCAAATAGATGTTGTAGTGGGACTGCTACAATTCTTTTCAGATATACATCCACACAGGTCCCCAAGTGGTTCTGATCAAGGAAAAATCTCCCAAACTTCATCCTCCTATCCCTGTGGCTATCCTCTTAATCCATGATGAAGGCACCTTCAGAGATTTGGTTTTCAAGTTTTTAAGGCAGGGGTGCCCAAACTCCACCTCACGGGCTGGATCTGACCCCCGATGGCAATTCATCCAGCCCATGCTGCCCTCATCACTTCCGGAAGTGGAAGTAAAATGCACCCGTATGGATCCGGCCCACAGGCTGTAGTTTGGGCACCCCTGGATTAAGTAGATAAAATGGCAGCTTAAAATCTATCTCATCCTGTTGTAAAACGGATTGCAAGGCATGTTTTAC